>OU343161.1:204237358-205602288 GCA_910595825.1 Philhelius pedissequus | reverse complement strand
TTTGGATGGATGTATTCATTCGGGGTAACAATATTTTCATTTCTAAGCTTAAGTTTTCTATGCTTCCAAACCGGATCCGGTGGCATATAACCTCTGGGAAAATAATGCTTTATGTCTGAAAAAAAAAATACATTAGGCAGTCTTGGTGTTCCTGTTTTGTGAAGCGCACGAATCAGAAAAAAGACAAACCTTTAATTTTTTAACTAAAAATTAACCAGTAAAAAAACACCTACCAACCAAATTAATTTTTGTTGACTTTTGCGAAATCTCTAAGCACTTTGTTGAGTTTTGCGAAACCTCTTAGACTTCAAAGTTTTTTTTTTGTATGGACATAGTTGAGTTTTATGATTTTGTTTTGGTCCAGTGGATGCGCCTTGAGATAAAAATAATTTCGATACCCATATCTCATTTTTCGATTTTTGGCGTATGTTAAATTGAATGTTTCAATTTAACATACTGTTGATAATTTCGTGAAAAAGAGAAAATTAGAACATCAAGAGCTGGCAAAAGGGGCTATAAGATTGTTAGTGCCATTCGCCACTTTATACCTATGTAAACTCACGTTCTCTTCAAAAACAAAACTAAGAAGAGAAAATCTGAATAATAATAAAACCAAAGTTTAAACATTTCTTAAGAAATAAGCAGAATCACCCGTCTCACTAAGAAAATATGTGTTTAATTTTTTTTTTGTTAAAGGACTAACAACGGGTGGATTCCTAAACGCAAATCTTGCGCAAAATATGCTAAGCAAACGGGCCCTAAATGCAAACATAAAAATCCTTGTTATGCAGACTGTCTCATTATTATTTTTTCTTGGGCAAAATCCAGTATATTTTAAAGTTATGTTGCGCAATTCACTTGTTTTTCAATTTTAACTCGGTTCATGCATTTGTTTAACTTGAGACTTGCCTTGCAAATCTTCCGTTTAAGAATTTTAACAACAATTGTTTTTTAATCTTACCGACTTGCGATCGCGACCTCCCGAGTAAGTCTTGGCGACCTATACTTTGAAAAACACAGCTCTAATCTAAAAATACATACACAGACTTTTTTAATCAAACTTCTAGGAGCCGTTTTTGAAAAATACATTTTTTCTCAACGTTCTTTTTTTTAACATTAGAATGGGAGGTACCGTTGTTTTTTATTTTGAAAAATTAGTTTTTTTAACTGTTCAAGATAATGTTTGATAATAAGTTTCGCATAAATCTGAGTATTTTTCGAAATTTTGACTTTTCAATTCCCAAAAAAAAATGAAAGTGTTTAAACTTTCTAGGAAATTGCATAAAACATTTTTAAAAAAATAAAATGAATAGTTTTCCAGAAAATCAAAAAAAAACGGTAAAACGGTTTTACTAGAGGTACCAAAGAATATTTTTTCAAAAAAAAAAAAAAATTACCAAAAAGTACGTAGTACGTTGTACGTACGTAGTATGAACTGATTTTTTTTGTATAAAAATCGTTCGAGCGTTTTTGAGAAAAATAAGATTTTTGGATTTCTATCAAATTTTATATTTGAGAAGATCTTGGTAGCCAAATTAACTCTGCATATTAACATTTTGAATAACTTGTTTTTTTTTATAATTAAAATTAATTTTTGAAAATTTTTATTAGCTAATCAAAACAAATTATTTTAAATTTTATAATTACACGTATATTAATAAACTTTAAAAACCACATACCAAAATTTGATTTTTTTAAAGTAATATAATAAAATGCATTACTGGATCGCACATACTTGCTCTTATGTTCGATCATATCGTATGTATCGATTCTTAATAGAAACTGCTAAATACATTTTAAAGTCGTTTTTACTTAATGTTTTATGTACAAAATTTCTTAAATTTTGTATCTAAACAAATATTTGTGTGACAATTTTAAATACATATTTAATCATATAAATTTAAAGACAAAATTTCAAAAAATAATCCACCCGTTTTTGAAATATCGAGATTTTAAATTTTTTTGCAAAAATACAAAAAAATATTTTTTTTTTGAAAATTCTGGTATGCAGTATCATTTATAATTCGAAGTACCTTATATATCAAATTTTGATCCAAATCCGTAAAGCCGTTTATGAGAAAGTTGAAAATACAAACAAAAAAACAAAATATCTTTGACCAAAATGTAGCCTATACCTAAAGTAGTACACACACCTTTTTTTATCAAAATCTTTAAAGTCGTTTTCGAGATAATTAAGAAAGAAAAAGGGTAGAAAAAAAGTTAGAAAAAATTGTATGGCAAGTAGTACCGTTATATTTGGCGCTAAAAAAAATCTATTTGACACAATCACCTAAAACGCTTAAAAGTACCAAGTTTGAAGAAAATCGTTTCAGCCGCTTAGGCTGTAGATCGTTCTACAAAGAGACAGAATCAATTGCGGGACTCACTATTTTGGTGTTCTCTATCATTGTAATGCTAAGTTTGGTTTAAATCTCGGGTTCAATTTTTTTTCCAAATGCAAAACTATAGTAACTATATCGCAAGTAAATATATATATATATATATATATATATATATATTCACGAATCGCACACCCATCATAATATGTAATTTACGCGACGCCAATGATATATATGTTTACTGAATAAAATAATTAAATTTGAAAGATGTTGACTTCAATTCTAAGTTAGGAAGTCAACACGCTGACTATTTACGATAGCTGTCTAAAATATTTTCATATGCAAAATTTATTCTTTTATTTTAATTAATTATATGGTAGCTTATGAACTACAAGGTTGGCTAATACCGAGGAAAATATTTTTAAACTAGGTGGCGCAAAAGTTGTCATGATATCTTTTTTGCATATGGCGGCAAATGTCCATTTCATACACAGTTTGAATAAATTGTATCCATATTTTTTGGCATATTTCCAGTTCATTTTTACATTTTAAGATTGTTCAGTGACCAAACAGAAAACAGAACAGTTTAGAACAGAACAGATTCGTGAGAAGCTTCAGAACAAGATAGAACAACTTAAGATGTCATCTTAAAAGTGTCTGCCAGACGAAACACCCCACTCTAGTTGTTTGACAAGTGTCAAACAAAGTTTGAGGCACTATCTCCTTAAACATAGCAAAAAATCAGCTTTGATAAAATAACGTAGTTGGGTATGAACTGTTAAAACTGCATATCTCCGAAAAGCCCCAGCTTTGAAAATTCGGAATGTCCATTCGTTCTTATCTACTTTGGTATCTATTCACAGAAAAAAAATTCAGTTATGATACTCGTAAAATGACACGTCTGTTTTTTCTCGCTCAAGCTTGAATAATTATATAAAATTAAATAATTTTTACGTTTTTTTTCAATAAAGATAACAAAATATTTACATGCGGTCTCCATTAGCGATGAATCTAGAGCAAGCTTTAAAGCAAGCTTTCAGTATCGCAAATGCAGACCGCAATCGCAGCTATATTTTCATAGCATGCGATAGATAGTATGCTCTCATCGCTTACTTTTCATCGCTTGCTTTATCGCAAGGAGAACTCTAATTTTGTTTTAGCGCTTCCAAATATCATTTGTTGTTGTTGTTTCCACCAGCATCAGTTGCCTTCGACATTCTTCAGTAACTAAAAAAGTATGCTATGAAATGCCTCTGCTATCTACTTTCTGCTATTGCTATTGCGATTGCTTTTAAATTTATCGCTAACGGTTAGGACCAGTAATCGAAAATATTTTTCTCTGGTGTTCGGATCAAGGAAACTATATATTTTTGGATTCCTTTGTATGATCAGTTATTAATATTTTATCATTTCTTCCCTTAAATTTTGAAAACTAAAACTTCTTTCAGACAAAATGAAACGATAACATCAAACATATTGTGTAGCCTCTCTACAAAATGTCTTAAAAGATATTCGTGAGAACCATTTGAGCTTTCGAGCAGAAAGTAGAGAGTTTGGTGTACCCACACCTACACTTAATGATATGATTAATATGGGTAAATTTCAGATGAGCTTAAGCAGATGTGTCCTTCTCTACTAACAATTTAGATTGCAATAGGTCCGATTTTGAGATTTCGCAGGCTATGGCTTGTATATAGCTTGCATAAGGATTTCTTATATAAATATTTTACATGTTACTTTTCAAAACAAACTTTTACAAGGCCTTCTACAGGCCTGCCAAAGTTGTTAGTTAGAGCGGTAAAATCAATAGCTTTTATATAG
This sequence comes from Philhelius pedissequus, assembly GCA_910595825.1. Lineage (NCBI taxonomy): Eukaryota > Metazoa > Arthropoda > Insecta > Diptera > Syrphidae > Philhelius > Philhelius pedissequus. The sequence goes on along the minus strand of OU343161.1, from coordinate 205,598,128 downwards.
CCATCTAAAGCTATATAAAAGCTATAGCTTGTATATAACCATCTTATGCAAGCTATAGCAAGGTGGTTTGTATATACCATATTATATGTTATATATTATACAAGCTATATCTTGTATATAGCCATATATGCAATTCTAAAAATTACTTTCTTTAAGAATATTGATATTTATGTTTAATTTTCTTAAGGCTTATTTAACACTTTTGCTCGTATTTTCAATAAAATTGAATAAAACAAAATAACGTAATACATTTGTACATTTAAACTGAAGTAAGAATTCAACGAATGCTTTTTATTATTTTTTTTTTAAATTAAATCTAGGCCTGCAATCCTGCATTCGAAATTAGGAAACTTTATGTTCGGCTTCAGGAAAGAAATGCCAGATTACTGGGGAATTTAGCTTTTTTCAGTTTTTATTTTTTTTTATAAAAAAAAAATTAAAGCAAATAAAAAAAAACATACCTAGATATAATGAAAAATGTTGAGTTTCAGCAAGTAATTAACTTTACATCATATATTTACGTTGAACGGTTCCCTCACAGTTGAGGATTACTTTTCTGTAAGCCACTTCTTGTTCGATTATATGGGAAATTACCTTACTCCTAATTGTCGATTCACATTTTCCGCAATTTTGAAAAAAATAAATCATCTTCCAATAGGGTGGCAACTTTTGCCTCCAGCAATATGAATTATGAATAAACGTTTTCAAAATGCTTTTATTATGAAAATTATTTTACAAAAAACAGACACTTAGATAATGGATAATAATAATACATAATAATTTATCATTACTTCACAATTTTTTCCGCCATAATTTCCTGCGTAGGATTTTCATGCAGAAGTTTCATTTGAGTATCCAAAATTTGTGAAATTAATTCTATTCGTTCTATACGCTCCTTGACATTTAATTTATCTGGTTGCTTTTCTCTGCTTTTGTTGTCTTTCTTAAAAATGTTTTTTTGAAAATATTCTTCAACCTCCATTTTTAGAAAATGCCAAAAAGTATAATTTTCCTTATTTTCTGAATTTTCAGAATCAATTTCTCTCTCTTTCGAAAAATGTAAGCAAACTACAGTAATGAACATATTTAAAAGAAATATAATCACAACAATAACCAGTATTACATAGAAAATAAATCCCACAACTCGGCCACCATAATTCAGTTCTGATGGAGCAATCGTTGTACCAAATCCAAATGATAATGACAGCAATGTTGTAATGCTTTGAAGGAAATAAACAAATCTTGGTGAATTACTACCATTTATGATGTTTAAGCCAAGTCCGATGCCAATCAAGAATATTGCAAGAAAAAATGTCGTCGAAGCTAATTCGCCTTTTGCGTTATTTAAAGTTCTGGTTAAAAGTCGAAAAACTCTTGCGAATTGAAGAATTTTCCATAATCGCAAAGTTGTCAAGGCGATAAGAAACGCCACTAAAACTGTACAAGTTTGATCAATATTTGCAGCTTTGTGAAATGGTACGAATTCATTTTTTCTACTGGTTTCAAGCTTATACAGAAGATGCTTAACATAAATTTCACGAATCCATACTCCAAGTGCAATTGCAAAATTAAGACCAACAATTGTTATGTCCACGTAATTCCATAGGACAGAAAGGTAGTCTCTGATTGAAGATGAATACCACATTTTCAAAACCACATCAGCTAGTACTTTTGTTAAAATAAAAAAGTAAATAAGAAAAGTCAACAGAACATGCGAACGAAGGTTGTCAATATTAAATAGTAACTTTAGTGATTCAATTCGATCTGTTACAACAAATGAAGCAAAACCTGTTTGTTCGGCTGCTATGTCAACCAAAGTAAAAACATCCGCATCGACATTGTACATTGCAAACTCGATGATTACAACTGCTGTATGACTGTCAATCCAATTGTTTGACTGAAGAAATTTCAAAACTCTTTCGCAATTACGTGAGTTTCTTCCCAAGAGTGTTATGTAGCCTCCACCAGGCATATTATGCAATTTACCATTTCTATCTACACTTTCAGTTTCCGTTTTGTCTTGGTATTCCCAAGGTTTGAAAATTCGCCAAAATTTCTTCTTAAACGGGAGTGATAGATCATTCAGCCAACCAGGTCCATGAATCATATTATCAAAGCTCGACCTTTCCTTAAGACTCTTGTAACGTATTTGTCTAAGTCTTACAACACCTAAAATCTTAGCTATTTGAAGACTTACCCAGCCACTTTCAGCGTAACGGTTCCCATTATAAGACTTTCCATCAATAAATCCATGAACAATAGTTCCATTTATAAAATTATACAGATCGTCCGCATTCAGAATAGTGCGTGTTCCAAAATTACTAAACTTGGGATTCCTCAACACATCCTTCATCGTCCGGGTATTGTAATAAATCTGTGGATCCCTTGTTCCAATAACGATAATTAGTAAAACTATTAAATATGATCCGTACACTAGTAAATCACTTAATATGTCTTTGTATTTTAAAGTTAAGGCTTGATTGCGTTTGAAAAACGTTGGTCCCAATTCAAATTGATATTTAAGAGCCCTGATTTGGTGTCTAAGGTATTCTTTTCTGTGATGAACACCAATTGGAGCAGGACTTGTGTCTCTAATGAAGGACAAATTAAGTCGAAGGGCATTGTTTGTTGCTTTGAAGAAGAACAAAATAATATCGCCGACGAAAATTTGATAGATGAATATCACAACTAGCGTTGTCAGAAAGGCCTTGAGTTTTTTTGTTTCGTAGCGTAATCCAGTGAAATATACACAACAGGATAATAGAAGTATGCATATAGCCGATATTGTGAGAGGCAATATTATGAATTTTCCAAGCTTATTATCTAGGAAATTCATTATTTAACACTCGAAAGAAAACTTATCAAATTATTGAATTGTATTTGAATCTGTTTATTTTTTTAACTTTATTCGTTTTCACTTTTGACAGAAAATGTTACTTGATCGTTCAGAAAAATATCGATAGCTAATGATATAGTGCTTGAATGCTAATTTAAGGGTATGGGTTTGAGACCCACTCTAGGCAGCATTCTTTTGCAATTCCTCCAATCTTATCAGAATTCCACATAATAGAAATATAATGTAATGAGGTGGTAACTTTTTATGGGAGGATAAGCCGATTCGTTACGTAACGCGTTACGGCGCCAGTCTCTCTTGCTTTCCTTTCTCTCACGCATACGGAGATCTTTTGAAATTGAAAAGTTAACTTTAATCAAATTAACGAAGAACTTTTAAAGATTTTCTCAAGTTAAACTATTTCAATATTAAATGGTTCAACTTAGATTATTTTATGTTATCAATAGGCGTTTTTCTTTTTACTTGCGATATAGGAACTATAGGGCAAGTTTTGCATTTGGAAAAAAAATCGAACTCGAGATTTTAATCAAAGTTGATGATAGAGAACACCAAAAAAGTGCGTCTCGCAATTCCGTCTGTCTGTCTGTCTGTAAAATGTTCTACAGCCTAAACTGCTGATTTTATTCAAACATGGTGCTTAGGCGTTTTAGGTGGATTGTCCAAAATAGAGTTTTGAATCGTAGCTGCCATATAACCATATTATTGATTTTCGAATTTCTCATAAACGGCCTAACTGATCTCGATGAAAATTTGTGTACAGGATTTACTTCAAATTCTAAATAATACTGCATTTCAAAATTTTCCAAAATAGTTTTTTTTTTCGATTTTTGAAAAAAAAACATTTTTTTTTGAAAATTCTAAATTTCGTAAACGGTGGACGATTTTTTCTGAAATTTTGTTTTTAAATTTATATTATTAAATATTTAAAATTACCATACCAATTTATAAATAAAAAATTAAGTGAAAAACGACTTTAAAAATACATTTAGCCGTTTCTATTAAGAATCTCTTGCATATAATGTGATCGAACATAGGAGCAAGTAAGTGCGGTCCAGTCGTGCACTTTATTTAGTTCAGAGCAGAGTCTGAGTTTTCAAAAAATTTGTTTGTGTTTCTTTTTAGCTCAGAGCATGCAGATCTCCAAATCTGTGTGTCTTTTTTCGTTCTGAACATGTGTAGATCGCACTCGACGTGCTCGAACATAATTGACTGAGCATGTGAGTAAATTGCTGAACGCACCAAATGCCATACTGTGTGTCAAGAAGGAAAATTTGAAGAAAAAAGGAATTAGATACATAAGTTGGTGAAAGAAGTTGATCGCTTGTTGATTTTCTGTATCTGGTGTGTACAAAAAAAGGTAGGTATTGTTTTTATGGTTCAAAATGAAAATGTATCTGATTTTTGTAGTTCAAGTGTGCTCTGTTTGGAACCAGTTCAGTGCATAATCTATGTGTTCGAACTCTGTTCAGTGCTCTGCTCTGAACGAAAAAAGAAAAAACGCCAAATGAGAGTTTTATAGATATGGCACAGATGATCTTTTTAGAAATCACACAAATGCATTTAACCAAATTTTCGAATATGGAACTATACCACAAGGGTATAGAAAATACAAAAAAATAATAATGGTATTAATGCAACGAGATAATTATCTGCTTTGCAGAAAGATATAATTTTCCGCCAGACGTTTGTATGAACACCCCCTTGAAAATACTTGCGTAACTGTGGGAAATAATCAGATGTTCTTTGAAATAAATTTATAAGGTTTATTTATTCCAAAGTTTTAAAAGTTAAGATTTTCATAAATTTTACAGAGCTAACTAAATAGTGCTCATTACGTTAATTGTGAAGCTATTTTGTCTCAACCAATCCTCTGAAAATCGAATGTGCAACGACAGCAACAAATATTTGAAACAACTTTTTAATAATAAAAATAATAAAGCATATATGCTATGATATTCAGCGTTGCCCTACGACACTTAGTGATAAAAATGCATACAAAACAAATTCAGAAACAAAAACAAACGTGGAGTGAATTACGTCACTCGGTGACAATGTATGCAAGAGAGATAGGATAATGAAATGCGGAATATCACACCAGTATTCTTTATACCATGCAACTTAAACTTTTTTTTTTGTACTAAAGCTACAAATTCAATTGTAGCCATTTGATACGATTCAGCTTCACCTTTGTGCCCAAGCAATGACAACTCGAAGCCGAAGGTCGAGAATCGAGAAATCAGAACGAAAGATAAAAAGTAACACACATAGCCGAGAACTCTAGGCGTTAATAATTGTTTGATTATACAAACACTCCTCGCCACTTTAATAGGACACCCCTTAGTTCTGTCTTCTGTCATTCATTGCTCCAAAACCAAACCATGCTATACTCTGTTCAAATTATATTTTCAGTACAGGTCTTATGATAGAGCTGTTTCAAACGCACTGGTTCCTGTCGCTGAATTCCCACTGAAAATAACCACTGAGTTACATACAAATTATTTTTGCAATATTGTTAAAACCAGCGTATATCCCACCATGCACTACCTACTGCACATCAAAGTACACACTGCTGCTTGTGTGCCTTCTCCATGCACTCAACCCACGTACTCGTTGTGTGCTTTTAAAATAAACTTATTGAATCAGAGTTACCACTGCAACGTTTGTGGTAATTTAGTATATTTATTACAGCAACCCTGTAAGAGCTTTAAGACAGTACGAACTTATTGGCACCTCTATCAGTTAAGTACTATACACATGAGAGCGACCAACGACCAACGAATTGACGAATATTCGTCCATTTTGATATTTCATTCACATGGCTTTAATTCTATTCGTCACGAATATAAGTTGAAAGTCTGTTTTTGAGGTTAGACGCTAGCGAGCAAATTACTCGTTGAAGGGTGGATGGTATGTGGAACGCGAAAAGAGTTTGCCTGTTCGTTACAATGAGATGCAATTTTTTTAATAATGTTGAGCCACCTTTCTGCTCCAGACCTTCACACATCCGGTTTGGAAGGGATGTGTATTTGTATACAAAGTGGCCAAATAATTTAGCGAAATCGAGCTCCAAGCTAATTCGATGGCTTTGGTTAGTTCGGATATACTCGAATATTGTTGTCGTGATCCATATATTATATTGACGTGTCAACCATCCTCAAGAATTTTCAAGGTTGTTTAAGTCCCGTGAGTAGGTCGGCCAACTTAATAGTTCCACATTTTGGGTCTCTATATACGTTTTAACTACCCGGTCTGTATGTATTGGCACGTTATCATGTTGATAAGTCCACGGCAAAGGTCCAAAAAGGGTACGAAAGCATCGAAAGGCCTCTTTTAATATACCACTGTCAGTCAATGCATTCATTGTAGTGGACAAAAATTGAAGTTTGCAGGTGCCATAATAGGAAATTGCCGCCCACACCATCACACCTCCAACTTTGCTATGCAGCTCGTCCAAATAATGAGTTTTCTTGTGGAGGTCAAGAAAATAGTGATTATAACCCTCGGGACCTTCCAAATTAAATATTTTTTCGTCGGAGAAGACCACGCAATGCCACTCCGGACTCCAGGTCACATGTGCCCGTCAAAAATTAAGGCGTTAATCTTTTCGAGCTTTTCGGGTTGAGTGGTGGTTTCTTCTTGATTTTAAGTCTTTTTATATGCTTAGCTTTTGATATAACACGGCGCATAGTTGTGAGACTTTGGTTAATACCACTCTTTTTGATTTTTGCTAAGGAGTCGTGAGAATTTGGCGCTTTTCTTCTTTTCGTATTAATAAGTACACTGTGTATGCGGCCTTTCATATTGTTTCCATACTTAAACTCATTACCTAAAAATCTGGATATAAGTGTCGATTTCTTTTTAGCTATTTTGGCTATAGATAAGCTAGCGTAGCGTCATTATGAGCTTTGATTTGTCATTTTTTGCCTCAGTTAATGCTTTTCCTCGACCCATTTTAGGTTGTTTTTTTTACCAAATTGTCGAAATTAACAAAAAAGTTTGGTCAACGAAAAATATGAGTCCGCGTGTCAAAGATAAGAGATAAGAATCAAACTAAACGCATATTCTATTCAAGTGGCGCGAAAATGTTTTTTTATTTTCAATGAATGTCAACATAAAGTGGAAAAAACATATAACATACGAAATTTGGTCAGGGGAAACTAATAACTTACAAAACATTGATCGAAAAGAAACTAACCGTCATATTATTATATTAATAGTTAACTAAGTTAACGTTTCCAATGCTCAAGGGGGGGTTGGGTCCGGATCCGAACCCCCCTTCCCCGTGGATCCACCAGTGATTATTTGTTAAAGTATTCATGAAACAAAACAACAAAATGCATTGACGAGAGGTCAATTTAAAAATGTCATAAATGTTGATTTCGTTGGCATGGTGCCTGTGCAGAGTTACATATTTTATCTTCTACCATAGACGTAATTTATTGTTATTTTTATTTCATTCAAATTTCAAGGATTGCGGTTTATTTTGATAAAATATCTACAACCTCGACTTCATATAAATGGAGAAGTGGGTGACATCTGCGAAATAGAGAACATTACAGAAATACACTTTGAGTAAAAAAAAAAGTTCAAAGCCATTTGTTCGTTAACAGTATCATCTCTTTGATCTATTTATATGTATACGATTCATTGAACGTTATGCCGTATACTTAGGTAAGAACATATGTTTGCATGAAGCATGAGCTTATAATGCGTAAAATGCCATTCTGTATAAAGATGATATCAAAGCTTCTAACTTAGAGGGTAACTCCTTAGCATTTGTGTTTGGTAAAGCTTTAATAGATGAAAACATCTATCTACATTATTTTAATGAATATTATTTACAAAAAAAAAAGAATTATAGCTAAGTTCTTACCAAAAATAAAATGGTACCTACACATTTTAGAAAGTTTATTGAACACAAATAATTTTTCCATTTCCTGTTAATTGGTGAATATATGCATAGTTCCATGTAATCCAGAAGTAGTGCAGGTGCAGTAATAAGATTGGTCTGTTATCATTTTATTAATATTAATACCCAAATATATGTATATAATATATGTTATTTATATGTATGTATGTACATTGGTTGGGCGTTGTAGGACGCGGGAAGTCACTGATTGGCGGCAACATGGCGACGTCCAGTGATACAACGAATACTACACGTCAATTGTGCTTATTTTACCTCCAAGTGGTAACCATCGGATACTGGTCTCGTTCATCCGAACTTGACTTGCTAAACTAATAAGCGCGAGTGTTAAACAAAAGACAAAAATAGCAACACTATAATCTTCTGTCGGAAATGACTGGCTGTATAACTGGGCTCAAGTCTTGGACGAGCCTTTCAGAAGGATGGTGTGCGGCGGATGAATTCACCACAGAGAATCAACGGTGCCATCAACAGCACTGAGGACAGAAACCGAGAGGAGTGTTCCCACTAAGGCACTTTTCCCTCTACAAGACGACAGCGGAAGAATTCCCCAGATGGAATCAACGGTGGCGTATACAGTTCCAGTGAGGCTGAACTACTTAGTGAACACCTTATACGGGCTACTACGACATATTCGGAGCTCAGGCCTATAAGGAGCGGTGAATCCGGCTCCCCGCCCTTGGAGTTAAATTGTAAGGGTCTAGCCCTCCAGGTTGGGGGTCGTGCCGTCGGGGTGACTTCCCGGCCACGTAAAGCAACTTTTAGTTTTGAAGCAACAACAAGCCTCGGATACGGACGGATTTACTGTTGACGAACCCTGCAAACGAAATAAGGACAACGAACTTCGGATTTGTACGTGGAATGTTCTGTCTCTTTATAGACCACGTGCAGCCGAACATTTAGCGGAGGCGCTAGGCTGCTACAAAGCAGACATCAACGCCATCTAAGAAGTGCGATGGAATGGGCCGGGCAAACGAAAATTGAAAGACTGCGATATCTACTATGGTGACTGCTATCGACCACAAGGGCAACGCCTTTTTGGGTGTGGATTCGTCGTTAGAGGCAGACTTAGACAAGAAGTCTTGAGTTTCAACTGTGTGAACGAGCGCCTCACGACAATTCGCATCAAGGCTAAATTCGCCAACATCAGCCTCATATGCGCGCATGCCCGCACAGAGGAGAAAGATGACGACACCAAGGACGAGTTCTACGAGCTCTTGGACAAGACGTATGAGCAATGCCCTAGTTATGACATTAAAATTGTCTTAGGCGATTTTAATGCCAAACTGGGAAGAGAAAACGTCTTTGGTGGCACAATCGGAAAATATAGCCTGCACGACACCACCTCCGATAACGGACTCAGGCTAATCGACTTTGCTGCGGGGCGAAACGTTGTGGTAGCCAGTACGCAGTTCCCGCATCTCGATATACACAAAGGGACATGGCGAATTCCTGGTCAATCAACCGCCAACCAGATTGACCACATTGCGATCGACGCAAGGCACTCCTCCAGTATCAAGGATGTACGAAAGTTCCGAGGAGCAAACGTGGACTCGGACCACTACCTCGTTGTAGCCAAGGTAATGCTAAGGATATCCAGACCGAAAGCAAAACGGGAAAAAACTGTGAGAAAATTTGACGTCGGACGGCTACAGTCGCAGGAAATCACAAGGTCCTTTTCCGATCAAGTCTCTCACGCCCTCTTAAATCGTCCTTTGCTGAAAACTGCAAGTATCGAATACCAGAGGAAGAGATGCCAGGAAGCAATCAGAGATACCGCCTCTAACGTGTTTGGCCTCGCACGAACACCACAGCGAAACCCCTGGTTCGATGAAGAATGCCGGCAAGTACACACAGCCAAACAACAGGCATACAAAGAGGCGCTGCATAGAAGAACTAGAGCTGTTCGCGAGCTCTACGAGCAGAAGAGAAGAGAGGAACACAAGCTTCTAAGAAGGAAAAAGAAAGAGCATGAAAAGCGCGCGATCGAGGAAATAGAGGGATGCCATTGCAGGAATGAAATTCGGAAGTTTTACCAAAAAGTAAAAAGAATCTCCCAGGGGTACAAGTCCCGAACCGAAACCTGCAAGGATGATCAGGGGAACATCGTGGTAGAATCGCAGTCGGTGCTGAGGATATGGAAAAATTATTTCTGCAAATTGTATAACGGCGATGTCGAACCGAATCCCGTTATTGTGCAGACTGTACCATTCAACCTGGACGACGTAGGCCAACAATACCGTCCACCCGATCTCGACGAAGTAAAGATAGCTATATCTAAACTTAAGTCCAACAAAGCTGCTGGAGCTGATGGTCTTGCGGCCGAGTTGTTCAAAGCGGCTGGCGATGAACTGGTAAGGAGTATGCACCAGCTCATCTGCAAAATATGGTCGGAGGAAAGCATGCCCGATGAATGGTACCTCAGCATTGTTTGCCCGATCCTCAAGAAAGGCGATCCTTTGGCCTGCACCAACTACAGAGGCATCAGTCTTCTTAATACCGCCTCCAAGATCTTCTCTGCCGTACTTTGTGAGCGCCTAAAGCCTTTCGTCAACAACCTGATAGGTCCTTATCAGTGTGGCTTTAGGCCAGGGAAGTCCACTATCGACCAAATATTCTCACTACGGCAGATCTTGGAAAAAACCCAGGAATTTCAAATCGATACTCACCACCTTTTTATCGATTTCAAGGCCGCGTATGACAGCATCTACAGAGACGAGCTATATAGAGCCATGTCTAGTTTTGGCATCCCTACCAAACTCGTTCGTTTATGCAGGATGACGATGGAGAATGCATGCTGCTCCGTCAAGATCGGCAAAGACCTCACAGACACCTTCGATGTCAAAAAAGGTTTTAGACAGGGCGACGTGCTGTCATGCGACTTCTTTAAAATCATTCTTGAAAGAATAGTGCAAAACTCTCACGTCAACACTAGAGGCACAATCTTTCAAAAGTCCGTCCAATTACTCGCTTACTCTGACGACATTGACATAATCGGTCGAACAAAGCGTGATGTCAATGGTGCTTTCGTGAGTATTGGGAAGGAAGCCAAGAAGATGGGTTTAACAGTGAACGGGAGCAAAACAAAATATATGCTGTCAACAAGAAAGGACACCCTGCACCGGCGTCTCGGACAGAACGTCACTATAGACAGCTATAATTTTGAAGTGGTCAGAGACTTTGTATACCTGGGATCCGCTATAAACTCAGCGAATGATACCAGTGCTGAGATCAAACGCAGAATTACTTTTGCCAACCGCTGTTTCTTTGGACTAAGAAGGCAATTGAGAAGCAAAGCCCTCTCTCGAGCAACTAAGCTGTCCATATATAAAACGCTCATCATCCCAGTCCTGATGTATGGTGCAGAGACATGGACAATGTTAACGGTGGATCAGAACGCGTTAGGTTGTTTTGAGAGGAAAATTCTCCGGGTGATTTTTGGTCCCGTCTGCATAGATGGGGAATGGAGAAGACGATACAACAACGAACTATACGGGCTGTACAGCGATAAAGACCTAGTCACAAAATTGAAAAGCCAACGACTGAGATGGCTGGGTCACCTAGAGCGAATGGACACCAATGCTCCGGCCCGGAAAGTCTTCGAATCCTGCCCCGTGGGACAGCGCAGTAGAGGTGGACAGCGTAAAAGGTGGCGCACGCAAGTGGAAGAGGATCTCAACCAACTTGGAGTGCGAAACTGGAGACAGATAGCTGGAAACCGAGCCGACTGGAAGAAGCTTGTTGGTTGAGGCCCTGGTCCACCCCGGACTGTAGCGCCACCTTAAGTAAGTAAGTAAGTATGTATGTATGTACAGGTATGGTTTTTATATTATGTTGCGATCATATAACCTACGAGTACATAATATTAGTGCAGTTTATTTCGTGGTTCTATTTTTACTTGCGATTTATAGGTTAGTACCTATGGCAAGTTATGGATCCATAAAAAAATCGAACTCGAGATTTTGATCAAACTTGACATTACAATGATGATGGTGAACACCAAAAAGTTGGTCCCCAAATTTCGTCTGTCTGTCCTCGAGCCTTCAGCCTAAACGGTTGGATGGATTTGCTTAAAATTTGGTACCTGTATATTGTTTTGTCGGTAATATGTTCACACGTTTTTTCACTTTTTTTAAGATGAAAAATAACGGTAGATACCTACCTGGCATAATTTTTTTTTGACCTAAAAGAAAATTCTTATTTTTCTCAAGACCGGTTCCAACGATTTTTATAAAAATAAAATGCACGACTGGATCGTAAGAACTTGCTCTTGTAGCATAGGCGTAAAGCCTATGTAGGTAAGATTACCTCGATTCTTAGTATAATTAATGATTAAATGAATAGTTACATATGTATGTACCTACCTACAAATGTATATTTAAATCTAAGTTATGGATTTTAATTATGTAAGTTAGGAGAGCAAAATATATCTATATATGTATAGACATATTGATGGAACCTAAGTATGTAAACATGTACATAATAATGAAAATGAAGGATGTAGGTGGGTAGGTAGCTATATGCATATAACTTTATAATTTAGGTGCACTATGCATACATAAGAGTGATGTGATTCACATATATGTATGTATACATAAATGTATGATGACATATATTGTGGTATTCAGGGATGTAGTCAAAGATTCGTAAAAAGGGAATAATAGATAATAAATTAGAAATAAATGAATAATACACATACTTAAACGTGTTTATGTTGCTTAGTCGTTATAGTTTGAGGGAAAATAAAGATGCATTTTGAATTCGTTGATTAATAAGAATATATCAAAAAAAAATTCAAAAATCGTTGGAGTGGTTTTTTAATAAATTAATTTTTTATGTATGAAATTTTGAAAATATTCTTAGAAAAAAAAAATTGAAACGCCATTTTGAATATATTATTAATATACATATAAAGTTTAAATTTAAAAAAAATTCGGTGACTGGTTTTTGAAAAATAGATTTTTCAAAAAAAAAATTAATTTATTTTTAAAAATCGAAAAACTCTTTTTTTGAAAATTTCTGTATGCAGTTTTATTAACAATTTCAGAGAGCATTTGTATAAAAAAATTTATTTTAATCTGTTTATCCAATATTGAGAAAGTCGAAAATATGAAAAGTGGTTCTATGGGAAGTACTTTTTATTCTTAAAAGTGAAACTGTACTAATTTAGTAACACACACATTTTTTTATAAAAATTCTTGGAGCCGTTTTCGAGAAATACATTTTTTCTTAACGGTTTTATAACTTTTGTATGGTACCGTTGTTTTTTATTTTAGAAAAATAGTTTTTTAACTATTCAAGATAATGTCAAAAAACCACTAAATACGAAGTTTCGAAAAAATCTATTGAGTCGTTTTCGAAATTTTGAACTTTAAAAAAAAAATTAATAGTGTTTAAGCTTTCTAGGAGCTTCTGCGTAAAAAATTTCAAAAAAAAAATTCAGATTAAATGTTTCTGAGAAAATCGAAAACCAAAAAAATGGTTCTACTAGTGGTACCAAAAATAACAATCTTTTCCAAAAAAAAAATTATCAAAATGGGTACATTTCCCTTCGTTAATGAAATGATTTTTTTTTTTAAATCGTTGGAGCCGTTTTTTGGACAAATAAGATTTTTGTTTGTTCTTAAAAAAAAATGAAAAAAAAAACGTGTGGGCATATTACCCAAAAAACAATATACACCAAGTTTGACGCAAATCTATCCAACCGCTTAGGCTATAAGCTCTAGGACAGACAGACATACTGACAGACTGGCAGAATGACAGACAGACGGAATTGGGGGATCCACTTTTTTGGTGTTCTCTATGATCGTAATGTCATGTTTGATTGTTAGAAAGTTTTTTTTACGAATACATAACTTGCCTTATAGTACCTACAATCGCAAGTAAAAACAGTTCATTAATGAAGAAAAAAATGTTATTCTTGGTAACTACAAGTGTCTACTAGTGGAACCATTTTTTTGGTTTTCGGTTTTTTGGAAAACAGTTCATTTGATTTTTTGAATTTTTTAATGCAGAAGCTCATAGAAATTTTAAACACTAATGTAAACCAAAATTTCGAAACGAGTTTTTCGACACATCGTAATTGGTAGATTTTTGAGATTATCTTGAATAGCTAACAAAACTATCTTCCTACCTTAAATAAAAAACAACGGTACCTCCAATACAAATATTAAGAAACCGTTAAGAAAAAAATTGTATTTTGACAAAATCGGCTCCGAGAATTTTGACGAAAAATGTACATATGTATTCTTAAATTATTGCAATCCAATTTTAAGTATTAAATTATTTTATTTTGCGTACTTATTAACGACACTTTCCATAGAACTGCTTTTCATATTTTTGAGTTTCTCACCATTGTATTTGATGAACCGATTAAAATTATTTTTTTTATGCAAAAGCTTCCTCTCGAGAAAAAAAATGGTTTTCGGTTTTTAAAAAATAAATAATATTTTTGTGTGCAATTAACTTAAGAATTGTGTAGCTGTTCGTCTACCATACCATCCAATAAATATGCCAATCCAGTATTCTTCTCTTGCTGGCTGACTTACTTACAAGGTGGCGCTACAGTCCGGGGTGAACCATCACCTCAACCAATAAGCTTCTTTCAGTCGCCTCGTTTTCTAGCTATCTGTCTCCAGTTTCGCACGCTAAGTTGGTTGAGGCCCTCTTTTACTTGCGTGCGCCACCTTTTAAGCAGTCCACTTCTAATCCTCTTTCCCACGGGGTTGCATTCAAAGACTAGCCGGGCCAGAGCATTGATGACTATTCGATCAATGTGACCCAGCCATCTCAGTCGTTAGCTTTTCACTTATTAGACAAAGTCAGTGTCGCTGTACAGCCTGTACATTGCATTGTTATAGCTTCTTCTCCATTCCCCATTTATGCAGATGGGACAAAAAATCATCCAGAGAATTCTCCTCTCAAAAACAGCCTAATAGTTCGAATAGTTATCACTGTTGGAAAAATCACAAATATATGCACTATTTGGAGAATGTGTGAAAATAGTTGCGTTAGGAACTAAAATTAATGAAATTCCAAAAGGATTTAGGATCCATTTTCAAAAAACCTTTGATTCTTTTGTATGTAACTAAGGTACTCCATGCTTGACTCTCTGTTGAGAATATTTCTAGCCTCACAATAACTATTAAAATTGGAATCTAATCAAGTGTTCTTATATTTAGACCATAGTTTATTTCGAATAAATTTTTTTACTTCTAACAGAACAGACAATCTTATTATCCCGCGACATATATAGCATTCCCAATAACTTGTAGACCAAGATTCCAGGGCCTGCAGACATACGTCATTTTATCATAGCTGATTTTTTTTCTGTGAATAGATATCAAAGTTGATAAGAACGAATGGATATTTCGAATTTTCAAAGCTGGGGCTCTACGGAGATATGCAGTTTTAACAGTGGATACCCAACTACGTTATTTCATCAAAGCTGATTTTTTGATATGTTTAAGGAAATAGTGTCTGAAACTTTGTTTGACACTTGTCAAACACATACAGTGGGGCGTTTCGTCTGGCAGACACCTTTATAATGTTATCTTATCGGATGAGGACCAGCTCATAAGTTGGAAGGAGCACTTTTCTGTGGTTTTATACCGCGTTTTCAACAGTGAAGGTATCCCAACACGCAATGACCTGTCCGTAGTAACGAATTCCCGAATACGCAACGTATCCCCCAGTAGGCAAGAAATCTTAACCGCAATCAAAGCACTGAAAAACAACAAAGTGGTTGGACTTGACAGTATTCGCACAGAGCTCCTTACAAGCAGCGCCAACAACATCGAGTGAGCTCCTGCACCCACTCATTGAGAGAGCTTGACAGAGATTTTTTCTGAGGAATGGAAAAAGGGAATGATTGTGAAGCTCGCAAAGAAAGGTGACCTTACGCAGTGCGAAAACTGGAGAGGAATTTGCGTGCTGCCTGCAGTAGCCAAAGTAATAGCAAAAATCGCCCTGCAGCGAATAAAAGACCATACACTTGACGCCCACCAATCAGGATTCCGCTCTGGATCTTCATGTGTGGACCACATCAACACCTTGCGAAGCATCACCAAACAGTCTTTTGAATATCGATCACCACTTCACCTGCTGTTCGTCGACTTCGAAAAGGCGTTCGACAGTGTTAATAGATAATTTATCAGGCTTGCTTTGCGCAGGAGGTGAATCCCGGAAGGATACATATGATGGATCCAAATGTCAGGTGCTGCATAAAGGAAGGTTGTCAGAGGAGTTTGAAATCCAAAGTCGGGTTAGACAGGGTTGTATACTGTCACCACTACTGTTCTCGTTGGTGATAAGTGATGTGCTTCATGCAGCTCTGTCGACTGCAATTGGAGGAATTCAGTGGAATCTGTAATCATTCCTCAAACATCTGGACTACGCAGACGACGTATGCTTACTCTCTCATAGGATCATGGGTCTCCATCAAATGATAATAAGGTTGGAGATAGAAGCTAAAACCGTCGGACTTAAGATCAATACGGCAAAAACAAAAAGAATCAGCCTTGGAACTTCATCATCTACACAAATAGATATTTCTGGACAACCAGTAGAGATGGTAGAGAGTTTTCAATATCTTGGGAGTATTATCTCTACTGATGGCGGGACCGAACAAGATATAACAAGTCGAATCGGGAAAGCAAAGTCTGGATTCGGAATGCTGTCCAAAATATGGAGAAACAACTCTATAAGCCTTAAGACAAAGCTACGACTGTTCCACTCCAATGTTGAGTCCGTGCTTCTGTATGGGTGCAGCACTTGCAAAGTAACACCCGCTGTCACAAGAAAGCTGCAAACGTTCGTGAATAGATGTCTGCGAAATATCTTGAGGATTTTCTGGCCAAACCATATCTCCAATGATGAACTTCATGCGAGGACAGGTCAGGAACCCATGGACTCTATAATACGAAAACGAAAGTGGCAGTGGATTGGACATACGTCAAGAGTTCATTGCGAGTCAGGCGATGTAATGGGACCCCCTCACGCAGCGAGGTAGACATGTGGGTCGACTTAGAAATACTTGGCGAAGGACGGTCGAAGAGGAATCAGCACAACTGGGGAAGTGTTGGAGAGAGCTGAAGTACATCTCCAGAAACCGTACACAACATGGTGCGTAGGAGTAGTGGACGCCCTATGCCCCGCAAGGGGAACCTCACGGACATAACAGGTCCGAGGACCTAAGCAAAGTATGTAAGTATTCGTTCTTATCTACTTTGGTATCTATTCACAGAAAAAAATTCAGCTATGGTAAAATGATGTATGTCTGCCGGCCCTGGGATCCTGGTCTATTGTATATGTAGGCTAGAAAATTTCTTTTATAATTAAAAAAGCTTTGAAGCTCAGAAGGGTCTAATAAGAACCGAAAAATCAATCTAATTTGTTTTATTTTTTTTATTGATAAAAGCAAACTCAATTCATTTAAATCGTTAGAGCCGCTTGCAAGAAACCAAGAAATGATAACAAAATGGGCAAATTTTACTAAATCAAACTTTCTAGTTTTTAAAATAAACTCTTAAAAAATCATTAAAATTGTGTGATTTGTTTTCGAGGAGCTAAGAAATTGGATAAGTGTGTATGTCAGCAGGCGGATTTTTCTTAAAACATTTCTTGACATTTTGTTGTTGCCCATAAAGACAAACTGTGAAATTTTCGTCAAAATCGTTTGAGCCGTTTCCAAGAAATTAATCCTGCGCCTCCACAAGCAATTTTTATTTTTGTTCTTACTTCAGCAATTATTGCAGATATTTTTATTTCTTCTCTTATTTACAATCAGAGTGCCAAGCAAACAACACCTATTGTATTTACATTTTCAGCCTGGAATTCCAACTAAACTCATCAATATTCACATGTAAAAATAAAAACCACACAAATGTCAGTCGAACTAACATTAAACGTCAAATTATTTCTTCACTTTTCCGCAGAGATGGTAAGAAAAAAATGCTTAGATCGATTTCGTAAAATAACTTATTTCATGAAATATGTGATCTGCTTTGGAAATTTCCATTGCATGCTCGATTTTCTAAAAGAAATTATTGCTTGTGGAGGTGGAGGGTATGAAATGATAAAAAGGTGGCGTGGCAGTAGGTACTAAAATCAATTTCTTAATTTTTTTTCATTCATACAATGAACTCTAAAAATTTCATTAGAATCATTTGAGTTGTTTTCGAAAAAAAAACTAAGAAATAAGAAAATATACATATTTAGCCGTTTCTTTTATTATATAAGAATAAGAATCTTTTGCATGCGATGGAACCGAACATAAGAGCAAGTACGTGTGATTCAGTCGTGCATTTAATTTTTTATCGCTCATAGGAACAAACTGAAAATTTCATTCAAACTGTTAGAACAGAACCGTTTTCAAACACATATATATTTATATATGAACATGCGGCTATATACATTATGTACCTACGTAATAATATGTATGTATATACAATTTTAGCTCGTAGTAGTACCTAGTAATAACCACTTTCAAATAAGATATTGTTTTTTGATTGATAATGTCAATCTGCCACTCTAGAATGAGCAAGTTTATTCATCGCGGTGTGCCATTATTTTCAAAATGGTGTCCGTACTCATTTACATGACGCCATTTAGGCAATATTTATTGCCAGTTTTCCATTAATTTTGTCATTTATTTCAATAAATGGAAGAAATAATGACAATATGCCACTCGTGTAAAACCGGTATTAATTATATAGCAAATCTATGAATAGAAAAAGCAAATTAAATAAAGAAAAATGTATGCGGCCTGCAATTACTCCAATCCAAAAGCTATATTTAATCGTGTGGCTTTTTTTTCTCTTCTCATATCAGCGTTGGACACCACTCCATTTCCTACACCTCTTTCATAACACTTGCCTTTCACTTCTATTTCTCAGGTCGCAAATCGTGGCAATGGATTCTATATTGTTCTATTAATTCTTTGATTTGAAAATAATACAGGTCGTAAGAACCGTTAATATTCACTATATTCAATATTGATTTGTTTCAAAATAAAAATTAAAACGAACATAAAACGCGTAATATTGTTGATCTATTTTTGAAATTAGGTAAATTTTATTGAAATTGGAAGAATGCATTTATAATTCCAGTGTTTAAAAAAGGAGATTAAGCCAATTATATCACCTATAGACCAATTTCCAAGCTTTCCTGCATTCCGAAGTTGTTCGAACAAGTTGTTTGTGATAGTTTAATTTTTATATATAAAAATATTATCTGCAACACACAACATGGTGTTGTGTTCTATGTTCTACATAAAAGCGTTCTGCTGTTACTAATCTAGTTGTCTTTCTGAATAAATGTTTAAACTCCCTAGAAAGTGGTCAAGAAGTTGATTGCGTGTTCACAGACTTCTCGAAAGATTTTGGTCAATTATCTCATGCGATTATCAAGTTTAAACTTAATTCATACGGATTTTCTTCAACTTTCATGAAGTGGATATCCTCATATCTTGAAGACAGTTGTTTGTATCAAGTCAAATTCAGAAATTCTTACTCAAGAACCTTTATTGCCAAATCAGGTATTCTGCAGGGAAGCCATTTGGGACCATTATTCTTTACATTGGCTATTAATATTGCTCCTCTTTGTGTACACAATAGCGAAATTCTTATATTTGCAGACGATATCAAGATTTATAAAAGGATTTCAAAGGACCGACTTCTACTGCAAGACGATATTAACCACTTTACATTGTGGTGCTTTTTCCACACCACAATGTAAAGTGGTTAATATCGTCTTGCAGTAGAAGTCGGTCCTTTGAAATCCTTTTATAAATCTTGATATCGTCTGCAAATATAAGAATTTCGCTATTGTGTACACAAAGAGGAGCAAGTTTGAATCTTAACCCGACAAAATGTCAAACAATGACATTCTCAAAATAACGTTCTCCTTCTTCTCATGACTAAATGTAAGGGACCTAGGAGATCTTTTTACGCCCAATTTAGACTTTTCTGCCAATTCAAATAATCAAATAAATAGGGTTTGTTAAGTGTTGTTCCAAAGAATTTGTCGGTCCCAATGTTACTTGTGCTTTATACAACAGCTTGGTTCGGCCCCATTTTGAGTATGCATCGCACGTTTGGACTCCTTTTTACGATATTCATATTGAGAGATTACAATCTTTTCAAAGAAACCTTACTAGTTTCGCATTGAAAGGGCTTCAGTGGAGTGATCCTTCTAATACCCTCCCTTATGACCAACGTTTATCTATTCTTTGAAGGCAACCAGTGGCGCAGGGAAGAACAAACAATGATTTGGTATTCTTCCACCAAATAATAACAGACGTCACAGATGCACCAGACCTCTATGTTAAGTTTTTTTTTAATTATCGGGGAAGAGGTTATAATTTCCGTGGCTTCGACTTGATTAAAGTCCCAACACATACATAGAACTATTGGATACATGAGCTCTTGACACATTTGGGTAGACTTTAAATTGGAATTCAAAAATTTTTCATTTCAATGTCAGTAAAATTAAATTAAAACATCTTCTCAAAACCATATTTATCCATAATTAAATCATTCGAAACGGTGCCTATTATCGAGCTATAAAATCTCAAACCAATTCTATTTACTGCGCTCATCAGTTCTCAAAGTTAAAAAATAGTGGACATGTGGAGATTGTCGAAACCTCGAGATTGCCGAGTTTTAAAGAAAATAATAAAAGAAACTCGATGTCAAACTGTGGCCGCAATAACATTTCAATGGAGAATAAGTATCCAAAGAAGTGTTTCAGTCGACACTTGTAAGCGGACAATGAAGAAAATTGGATACAAATTTTATAAGGTTTGTTTTAGATTTATTTAAATTAGTGCTATTTTAATTCGTTAAAAACATATGTATGTCAAAGAAAGCCACTTTTAACATCTAACAAAAGAAAAAGCGACTAGAGTAGACCACACAACGTTAAAACTAGACTTAAAGGCAATGGCGGTCTGTTATTTGGAGTGATTAGTCCAGGTTTGAAGTTTGCGTGAGTGTCGAACGAAACCGAGTCATTAGAAATTCAGAAGAGGCTTTTCACAAAGATTGCCTTAAAAAACGGTCAAATTTCCAACATCTCTAAACACATGAGCTTTTAACATCAATACCACAAGCTAGTGATGGAGGCTATATTTTCGATATTTTCCAACCGGATAGTTCTTGCCATGCAGCAATGTCTACTATTGTGTCTATGTCTATTGTGTGGTGATCTGCTAAAGCAATTCCTTCAAGTGGAATGGCCTTCCGTCTGCCCTGACCTTTCCAATTGAAAGTGAAACTGCCTGGCATAATATGAAGAAAAAACTGCGAAAAGAACCCTCCCGGGCTCTTCAAGACCACAAAGCTAAAATCATAAATATTTGGGAATCTGTTGGTACAGAATAATGTCAAAAATTATTTGACACAATGCCACGATGCATAGAAACAATTATCGAGGCCAAAGGCGACGTAACACCATGGAGAAATAAAAATTAAGACCCGTAGGCCAACTATTTTGCAATTCAAAAAATGTATCAATCGTTATTTTATTTTGTAAAACTTCTCTATATCGTCATTTAATTGCAGTCATTTTGTTGTTGTTACTTATTCCTATTCAAAATAAATGTATCTTAAGAAAAATACCAAAATATTGAGTTTATTTCCGATGAAATTTAAGAGTCAGCAGGTGACAGGAACATAACAAATACTGAAATCGACAGATACTTAGAACAAATTGACGAAACGATTCTACGAACAACAAACAGAACAATACCGAAATACAAAGAACGTAACGCAACTGACATGTACTGTAACGCGATAATTGACGCACTTCACAGACAAAAAAGTGGACTACTGACAGGACTAAAACGCTTCCACAGACGGTTTACTAATACACGAGATCTGGAGATTAGGACACTGAAGTCTGGAGATTAGGACAATAAAATCCGTGCCGTTAACTCTAGCGACCCAAGTATGTTCCCAAAAATTAATAAGATTTTTAGAAGAAAGGATCAAAGCAATCTTCCGTGTCTTAAGCTCCAGAGGACGACAGAGAACAGAGACGTACTTCTGACAGCATGCATAGACCCAGAGGATGCCGAGTTGGACGATGACCTCTATATAATCGAATATCCGCAGGAGAGAGTGGAGGCTGTGGGGGCTGCTTTCCAGCAAGTGTACAAGGTGAATGCTAGCATTCTCCCGAATCATGACCTGTAGAACAGAGCTCTGCTTCATCATTTATGGCTCCGGAACGATATAACCGAATGGCGATCTGAGAACCTTGGTTTTACCGGGTTTAATGATGAAGATTTGGCAAACGCCATAATTGCCGACCGAAATGGGCACAATCCCTTGTTAATTTCGAAGAATGAGCTCCAGATCATCTTCGATTCATTAAAGTCGATGGTATATCCAACGTTGTACAACGACATTTGCCTCAAGAAGCAGTTGACATTTATACCACACTGTTTAACAACGCGCTGAATAATGCATATTATCCAGTGCTGTGGAAGACAGCTGCGGTGCACCCTTTCCCAAAAAAGGGAAAGGACAACTCCAATCCTGGGAATCTCCGGTCGATAAGTCTTCTTCCAAGTATCAGCAAAGTATTTGAAAAGGTTATTAATAGAGCCCTGTTCAAGTGGGCGGAGGACAAAAATATTATCCCGGATAATCAGTTCGGTTTTAAGGCGGGACATGACACAATTCATGCCGCGTCTAAACTAGTTTCTGATATCCAATGGGACGAAACTAAAAAGCAGTGTACGGGTGCCTGTCTGGTTGATTTGGAGAAGGCCTTCGACACCGTATGGTTAGATGGTCTCTATCTAAAGCTACCCAGACTAGGTATAAGTAAACCTCTATTGTATATGCTTTATGACATGCTAAATGGTAGAAAGTTTGTTGTCAAGAGTTTCAATGTAACTTCTACCGCAATTTTTAATATTAAAAATGGTCTTCAGCAGGGAGCTGTTAACTCGCCGATTCTATTCAGCATTTACACCAGCGATCTGATAGGTAGTCTATCTCAGGCAATTGCGTACGCCGACGATCCAATTGCCTACAGAACAGCTCATACAGTTGAGGTCATCAAAAATCTCTTGCAGAGTGACTTCGACAAGATTCAGCGATATTGTGATGACTGGAAGTTGAAAATCAACTTCCAGAAATCAGAAACTATTTTGTTTAGGATTCCGTTGTCTAGCGCCTCAAGGGATACGAGAAAGAACTGGCGCAAGCTGGTGATCGTAGGGCCACATGGACATCCACTGCTGAGTAAAAGTGTAGTAAAGTACCTTGGCATCTGGTTGGATCAGTACCTGTATTTCGACAGACATATAGGTGCTGCTTTGGCCAGGGCTAGGGGAGCCTTTGCCTTGAAAAAACGACTGTTTTATAGCAGCCGTCTTGACAGCAGGGTGAAGGTGATTTGCTACATGGCCCTCATCAGGCCGATAATTGCCTACGGATGCCCGGTGTGGTTCAACGTTGCCCCATCTCAAATGGAAAAGATTCGGGTGTTTGAGAGGCAATGTCTTAGACGTTGCCTTGGATTACACAGAACACCAGAGTCGGAGTACACAAGATATTCCAACCAGGTTCTATACAACGGAGCCAACATAAACAGAATAGATAATTTTTTGTTTAAGCTGATTCGGGGTCACGTTGCAAGAGCGATGTCCTCAACTAACAGCTTAATTTTTGGGGCTTATTACCCCAATAACGAATATTTTGAGAGTGGTCGGATAAGTGGTTACATCCCTCCCGAGGCATTCCTCTATTTAGACAGTCGAGGGCTGATACAGGATAGAATGGCGGTTCCGCTTATCTACCACGTCAGCCGTAAAACTGTAGATAGGCGACTCCTGTATGGTCGAGACGTCATCGCTCTAGGTGGAGAGGAGCGCCTTCGGTTTAGTAGGACTGTGTCTGATCGGGACCGAAGGGATAGGGCGAAACAGGAGAACCATTTTTGGTGGCTCTCTGAACAGCATCATGATATTTAAAGTCGATTAAGATGGTATGTCTTGGCCGACTTACATACATTCAGGGTAATTAGGTATAGGGAACAGTCGGGGTGGCACCAAAAAAATTTAAAAATATGTATGTATGCGGAGGCATATGTGCATGTACCTGCGTAACTGTACATGTATGTACGTACGTATATGTATGTACGTATGTACATGTATGAATGGGGTGAATGTAGCTGTGTGTCTGCATGCGTATGCAAAATATAAACAAAAAAAATTAAAAAAACGAAAAAAATGCTGCTGTTCTAGTTTTTAAGTAGTTTTAAGTGGTTTTGGGTATTTTTAGGTATCTTAAGTAGTTTAAGTTAGTTTTAGTTAGTATATAAGCTAATTGTATCTAGTTTTAATTATTTTTAGTCTAGATTTAGGTAATTTATAAGTAAAAAATGAAAAATGATACGAGACCGAGTTTTAAAAAAAAAAGTTTTCTTGGTAAAACAAAAATAAAATAAAATAATTAGAATTAATTAAAATAGATTTAAGGTCGAAAGACATTAGTATTAAGAGATATAGTTTAGCTTAGAGCGCCCGTAAAGGGCCAGTAAATTAGTTATAAGTTATTGATAATAAGGCTAGTTTTAAACATTTTTGTCTAGCTATAAGATAGTTATAAGTTAAGATTAAATAAAAATGAATTAAAAAAAAAAAAAAGTGAATGGTGAATAGGGGGGAAATCGTTTTTTAAACTTATTTAAACTGCCAAAACCATCACTTAAATCGGCTTTTCGAAAAAAAAACGAAGAACGCCATTAGATGCAAAGGTTCAATAAAAATTTGATAAAAAAGTATCTCCAAAATTGTAGGATGGGTTTTGATGAAATCCTGTTTTTTATTTTTCGTTTTTTGAATTTTTTTTTTGGAAATTTTGGAATGCAATTTTTTAGAGCTTATTAATTTACATGTGAATATAAAATTTAAAATTATTTTTTTTGATTTGTTTTAAAAATATTGATTTTTCAAAAAAAAATCAATAATTAATTTTAATTAAAAAAAAAGTTATTCAAAATTTTGATATGCAAAATTAATTTAGCTGCGTAGATCTTCTCAGATTAAAATTTGACAGAAATCCCATGTACCGTTACCGAGAAAGCCAAAAATTAAACAAACCGTTATATGAAAGGTACCGTCAATGGACTTTTCCCGTAAACTTGGTTCAGATTAAATGCCAAGTATTGACAAGAAAAAAATTCTCAATTTTTTTTTAAATTCGTTGGAGCCGTTTTCGAGGAAAATAGGATTTTTCTAAACGGTTATATGGCAGGTCCCGTTATTCTTAGGCCTAAAAATAAAATTTCAATTTCCCCTCTGAGAATGCCAAAATAATCACACATACCAAATTTGAAGGTAATCGCTTAAGCCGTTTAGGCTGTAGCTCGTTATACATACAGGCGGACAGACTGACAGACATATATTTTTTGGCGATCACTATGATCGTAATGTCATGTTTGATTGTTATAATTTTTTTTGTATGAATGCATAACTTGCCTTATATAGTACCTACCTATAATCGCAAGTAAAAACATGTGCATCTCGGGACGCCCGAAAGAAGTGCGATAACTTAAACCGATCTAAGTTGAACTATTTAATATTGAAATTGTTTAACTTGAGAAAAACTTCAAAAGTTCTTCCTTAATTTGATTAATTTCAAAAGTTCTCTGAGAAAGCCCAGTAGGAAAAAATTAAAAATTCATTGAGGAAAAACCAGCTTTTCCTTGATGAATGGAAGCTGAACCTGCCACTTTTTAGTTGATTCATTTGATGAATTTAACATGGGCGTGCCACTGGAGGGAAGCACATGCAATTTTCTTGAGGAAAATTTACCACGGAAATCACCACTTCTATTGGAGTTGTTTATTTGCCAACCCATGTGGTGAAAAACGTGATTATTATGCAACTGTGAATTCCCTATATAAATGCATTCGGATAATTCATCAATATTTTCGATGAAAAAAGCAATGAAATAAAATGCACGACTGGATCGCACGTACTTGATCCTATGTTCGATCACATTATATGCAAAAGTTTCTTAATAAAAACGGCTAAATGTATCTTAAAGTCGTTTTTCACTTAATTTTTTATATAGATATGTATAAAAATTCTTGATTAAAAAAAAAAAATGGGTATGAATATTTTAAATATTTAATTATATAAATTTAAAAACAAAATTTCAGAAACACTCGTTCATCCGTTTTCGAAATATTGAATTTAAAAAAAAAAAAATATTTTTTTTTTAAAACTATTTTTCGAAAATTTTCAAATGAAATAGAATTTGAAGGAGCTCCTGTATACAAATTTTTATCGAAATCCGTTGGGCCGTTTATGCGAAAGTCGAAAATCAATAAAATGGTTGTATGGCAGGTAACGTTAATAACAAAATATTTAAAATATAAAAATTGTTGGCCAAAATATAGAACGTATCCAATGTAGTCCACACACGAATTTTTATCAAAATCGTTAGAGCCGTTTTCGAAATAAGTAAGATGGTAGAAAAATTTGTATTGCAAGTACCTTTATTTTGGGGCAAAAATCCATTTAGGACAATTACTTAAAACGCCTAAGCACCAAGTTTGAACAAAATCGGTTCAGTGGTTTAGACTGTAGGTCGTTCTACAGGCAGACAGACGGAATTGCTGGACTGCGTTTTTGATGTTCTCTATCATCGTAATGTCAACTTTGATTAAAATCGCGAGTTCGATTTTTTTTTCCAAATGCAAAACGTGCCCTTTAGTACCTATATCGCAGACGAGTGGACTTAGACGATTAACTGATGAGCTTGTACATTACTATTCAACAGTTGTTTCATCGCCTAATATTGCTTATTAAAATAGTGGTTTGTAATTCATGGAAAGAAAGGGTTGTTTAGTAATCGCAAGGCAGAAAGTTTGTTCAGAGCTATGAACTGAAGAAACTTTGCAATACTCTTTACTTACTAAATCATTGCATGTCGTATTACTCATGATTTGGCAAGTGAATTCTTTAATGTATTGTGCCAAAGAATTCATATGGGACGATATTTCCCACTGGGAGGGAAGCCAGTCAGACTGACATGGCACCCTAAGGCGGGGGAGAGTACGATAACTCAGGCGCCAAAAAATAAAACTGGATTCTTGCATTAAGCTGCCCATATACATAGCACTGGTGTATGACACTTGTGTCAGTGTTATTGAATGTGGAGTGTGTGTACGTTAGACAAAATCAAAACATTTTGATTTTTCGTATCTGTGTTCTGTGTGTGGGAATTTTTAACACATTCTAGGAATATTTCAGTTCGCGTATAGACGTTAAAATGCCGATACGTAACTGCATACATTGCTTGTCTTATTGTCTTGTTGATGGTAAATAAACAACTAATGTGTGCGGATTGGTGTTGCGTGTGTGTCCGAACAGTTTGTTAAAAGTATTTTTCAATATGGGACTCCAGGAAACAAAATATTAGAAAATAACGGTACTTACAAATAAGTGTTATAACTTTTTGTAAAGCTAGTATCTTGCTCCACCAGATAATGTTTAAATCAAGTGAAATATATACATAGTTTACAAAAAAAAACAGGTTTTAAACTCAAATGTAATAAATTTTGAGTTTGAAGGTATTTTGTTTTTGAAACTATTAACTATTAAATAACTAGTTCGAAACAAATAATACGGACAAGTTTCTGGCTTTCAGAAAACCTATAATTATTTTTTATTGTAAAACATTTTTTTTTATCTTTGACTTCCCAAAATTTCAGTTTATACCCCGTTTTTTTTAAACTATGCATAATTTCACTTTATGCAAAAATTATCTGATATAGTAAGATATTGGCTTTAAAAAAGTTGTAACACTTATTTATAGTTATTATGCTTATTTAAAAAAAAAATTTTCCATTGTAAATATTTTTCTTATAAAATTGCAGCTCCCGCCCAAACGGTGGGAGATATACCCCTCCCACCCGTATTAATGAATGCTTGTTTTTAGCTCCTCTAAAAAATTCGTTATTATTTTGCGGAGCCTGAGTTATCGTAGTCGTAACGTAACGCGTTATGTAACGAATCGGTTTACCCTCATTAATTTTATACAAAAACCTAGCAGACTTAATCGCTGAATATGAGTGAATATTAAATAAATTACTTTGATCATTTCCTAACCACTTTCTTAGCTACATAAAATGAAAACGCAGAATCAAAACAATATAGGTATTAATAATAAAAATAATAAAAAAAATCATTTATTTAAATTTTAATTATATTTACAATATTTCAATTTTTTTTAAAACTAAATCAGCTAAGTTCATAAAAGAGTAAGGAAATAATGCTAGACATTTTAGGAGTATTGTTTTCATTTATAGTATAGTTTAGAGTTTACTAAAAGAAAATCATTTGTTTAACAAAGAAGAAACAATATGTACAAGTTTTTAGTTCTAAATATTGTGTTGTTGAATTGTTTTGCTTTGTAAGCAGACTGAGAGTTTATGTAGGATATGTATCGTTTTCTTGGCTGATTGTTCCGAATGTTTTTTTTCATATTAGATACAATTTACATACTTAAATTATAATTTTGTTTGAGGAAAATTTAATTCTCAAAATAAATTTACTAAATAAGTTATTATTTTTTTATGAGTAATTACAAAAATTAACACTCCAAATAATTTACAAAAATAATTTAGTTTATAGCCATCTGATTTAAATAGGTATACCTACGATAATTTTGGCTGGAAATTTGTATTTAGAGTTAAATTTCTTTATGCTTCATACTGTATTTTTGATAAAATCATCGTCTGCTAAATTTCGATGCTAAAGAATAAAGCGACTTTAGAAGTTCTAAGGCCCTCTCGTCTGAAGTTCTGTTAGGATTGTTATAGCTTTTTCCTTTTCTATCTGATGAAATTGGCTTTAAAGTTGATGTACTTATATTATTGTCCTCTTCATCTTCTGGATCTGGAACACGTATTTCGAATCTTGTTGTTTCTTCATTTGAATTAGATAGTTCAGTTGTAGTTACGCTAGTTGTTGTTGTTGTTAACTTATCATTAAATACTCGATGATATGTGGTCACAGGGATTTTATTTGTAGTTGTTGCTGGCATTTGATAGTTATTTTTGATCTTAAGCTTGTCGTCCATACCAATTAAAGCGCTAAGAAGAATTTTTCGCGATTTTTCCAAAGCCCTGCCGTTTTGATCATCACAAGTTTGAATTAATAGAAGCAAAAGCCTTAGGACATTCTGATTGTGTTCGGCTTTCTTCATGACATTTTGAAGATGGACCGCTTCGGTTTCGTTAAGTCCACCAAACAGTTTATTTGCTATTCTTTGTAGACCGTTATTTTTCGGTAAAAGTTCAGACGATAATTCAGGACTATTAAGAATATCTTCGATGCCCTCTTCACCCTGTGAGACGTCTTCAAATCTACTTCGGTCGGTGTTAGCATAAGCCGTGGGACTTGAAGTTGTTGTCTTTGGCTCTCTCATAAGCCCATCATTAATTGTCAACGGGTCTAGGTAAATTGACTGTGTTATTTGTGACCATGGGTTTTCTGTTGGCTTTATTGTAGGAAGTTGATTTTGTAACCAAGGGTTACCCGATGTTGTTGCTTTTTCTACTTTAGAGTTATTTTTGATAGGACTGGCGGCGCTCAAAGGGTTCCAGGAATTTTGTACGGATGGTTTCTCTTTCAAACCCTGTGTTCTATCATTTGTAATCTTTGAGTCAGTGAAGGGTTTAAGATCATTTTTATTTTCTTTATTCCAAGGATTATTTTCCTGTGATTTTCGAGTTGAAGTCTCAAATTTATCTGATTTGGTCGATTGTGACCAAGGGCTCTCTGTAGTTTCAGCGCTGCCTTCTGGGCTTTTAATTGTTGTTAGCTTTTTATCGATCTTTTTGTCAACTAGACTTATGGCTGAATGCGTCCAAGGGTTTTCAGTTCGTGCTAGCTTCAATGGTTGTTCTTTTTCTTCTGAGCTGTCAAAAATATTTTTACCATTGTCAAATGCGTTCGATTTTGAATTTTTCGTTAAATCATTATACGATTTAACGAACGATTGAGTTTGCACTTTCTGCAGTGATTCATGTTCATTCTCTTCATCTAGACCTGGGGGAAGAAGTTCGGAAGATAGTCCAGTTTTAATATTTGTTTGTGGAAGGTAAGTCGAAAAGCTGCTACTTCGGTAAGTTGTTGTTTCGATGGTTTCTGGTGAGATTGATCCATAGACAGGAGTTGACACATCAAACTGGTTGTTAATTTCCTTGGCGATATCGTTTGATTCAGTTGTTGGAATTGTAGTTGTTTCATCTTTCTCTGTGTTCGATGTTGGCAAATACTTTGGCGTGGTGTTGTTCAGGTTATTAAACAAATTAGAACCTGCTGAATTGTCATCTTTAACTGTGCTTACTACATTAACATTACTGCTTGGAGTTGTGGAGTCAAAATGTTTATTAACTGTGTTGGTGGGAGGCTGGGGTCTTACGCCAATGAGATCCTTTCTAAATGTATCTGGATTTTCAATATATTTAGATATAGCATTTGAAAAGACCTGAGCAATTTTTCTTGTTTCTGGGTCTTGCACTAAGTTTCGGATTGTTGTTCGAGTAAAGTCGCCCACTACTGTTGGAGAGTTTACAACCTGTGGTGCAACAGTGGATGCACTTATTGAATAATCATCAACATTACTATTATTTCCACCTAGTCCAAATAAAGTCAAATACTTTCCTGATGTTTTGTTGCTTAGAAGGCCATCGGAAATGTTAAACGACGGCGGAGCGATAGTCGTTTTTTCTTCATCGGAGTTCGTTGTCGATATAATTTGGTCATCGTTTGCGAAATAGTTGGTAAGGGATATCAATGTTCCGGGACCTGATGATGGTGGAATTTCTAAGCCGACACGTGGACTAGAATTTTTGTCATCCAAACCATTTTTCATTGTGTCTTTAATTACACCAACAGTCTGAAGAATTCCCTCTACATTTCTCGACACAACATTATCAATACTTAATGGTATTACCAGTTTATCTTTGTTGCCCTTTGAAGTTTTTGGGAGATAAGTCGGTCCAGAAGTCGAAGACCTTAATGAATTTTCAGATGGATTTGAGGGAACTTCAGAAAATATAGGGAGCTGCACGTTTAGATCTTTGTTGGAAAATACAGAAATCCTATGGATGTCAGAGTTTTCTTCTGGTTTAGTTGGCTTTGCTGTTGCACTATCAGTAGTTAGCACACCCCTGAATGTGGTGGGTTCATTTGACTTTACGACGTTTAACAAGAAATTCTTTGATTCTGTTGGTCTGGTTCTATGAATTGATGGAACAGTTGGAGTATAAAATGGTGTGGTGCGGGTAGTGTCTAATCGTCGAGCCGTAGAGTAAGTTCCAGGATATTGAGAAGGGGTTGTAACTCGATTAATTATAGGTCCATTGACAAAAAAGTCTGGCTTTACAGTACTTCGAGCTTCAAAAGTAGGTCGATCTTGACTATCTGGTGTCACAAATTGCTTCTCACTTGTAGAGGATTCATCTAATGAATTTCTGTTTGTATAATGCTCTGGATAGGCTGTCGTATAGTACGCAACTTTTCCAGTAGTTGATGCTGAGCTTATGTCAGGTCTCGATGTTATATAAAAGCTGGCAGGTTTTGCATTATCATTTTTTCTTTTTGCTGTTTCATTATCATTAAAGGTGTGCTTTTGACTTCCCCTTCCAGTCCCGATAGATTTTGATATCAAAACATCATTGGCTTTATCCAAAGGCTTTTCAGAATTTAATTCGCTTTCTTTATTCAAAGTCTTGTCAGGACTTGTGTAGCTATTAATTCTTGGATTTTTAACAAACGAAGTTGATTCGGCAGTAATTTGTAATTCGTGATCGTTATGTTGATTATGATTGTCTGCTTGTGAAGCACTTGTTGGAGTTTCATCTTTTTGAATCTTTAATTTGTCGTTTGATCGATTGTTTGACCGATTGTTGGTCCTGCTATTTGGTCTACCATTTGATCTGCTGTTTGATCTCTCAGTTGGTCGCTCATTTGATCTTAAGTTTGATCGTTCATTTGGTTTCGATCTATAATTTGACCTGTCATTTGAGGTGTCGATGGACCTGTCAATCGATCTGTCCGCTGACCTATCATTTGATTTGTCTTCTGAAAGGTCTTCAAAATCAAAATTTTCTACGGATGGATTTTCATTGGAGTCTATTCTTCTCTCTGATCCCTTGTAGTTTCTACTTTCAGGAATAAGTTCGGTAACTTTATTATTATTTGTAAAACCCTTATGCAAGCTGTTTGCTTTCAATCTATTTCTTCGTGACTTGCTAAGAATTTCCGAGCTTTCAGCGTAAAACCCTGGTGACCCAGCACAGTTTACTTTAAACCACCAGTCACAGGTCAGTTCACTTTGTTGGAATATTGTACCATTTGGGCAGAGAAATGATATTTTACGACCTTCTTCGCATATATGGAAAACCTATTAAAATTAGAAATAATTGAGGAAGTTTTTTTTAAGTAAAAAAAAATCATTTTCTTTACCTGACAGGTTGTTTCTAAATCAGCAAAATATCCATTTCCATAGGTTCTACAACTAAAAGTTGTTTGGGGAATTCGAGGAAATATCGGAAAGTCAATTCCAGGCCGCCCGACGACTCCTTGGTAGACTTCATAATCTAGGTCTTCATCAGATGATCTCTTTCTTAGACGATGATGGTGCTCATTACAGTCGCTGTGTACAGGCTGTTCGATATGTTCTTCAAACTGTGCTGCCCCAGTTTGTTTTGCTAATAGCCGTGCAGGAGTTCGGTTCTGGCGAAAATAATAAAAATAAAAAAAATTGATAGTAATAATTCTGGGGTGTTTTTACTTACTATAGTCTGGCTCAATACATATTCCGTCAAGAAAAGTAGAAAGAGAGCTGAAATCAAAAAAAAAAGTTATAAGACTTGATTACTGAGCAGTAATGTTTAAGATGATGTCTTAAGCTACGAGCATACGATCAATTTTGGGCCTTTAATTCATTTTAGTTGCAAATCTGCAAATGCATGTTTTCACGCGGCTTGCATACTTTGTTTCAATAATTCACTAAGAAAAATGTTTGCTTCAATTGTGTATGGAAGACTTATAAACGGTGATTTTTTAAGAGCTTGGTTTTTGAAAATTCAAAAAAACACAGAAACTTGTAAAAAGTGAATGAAATTTTTATTTGGATCGATAAATCAATTTCTGCCATTTACTTTTTAAAAATATTGCCCGCGGCTACGCTTCAGGTGGTCCATTCTGAAGGTCCAATTTTGGCAAACTTTTTCACACATTTCGGCCGGAATCTCACCAATGACGCGTTCAATGTTGGCTTCCAAGGCAGCAATCGTGTTTGGCTTGTCCCCATAGACAATAGACTTAACATAGCCCCACGAAAAATAGTCTAACGGGGTCAAATCACATGATCTTGGTGGCCAATTGACTGCGCCAAAACGTGAGATCAACTGCTCACCAAATTCGCCTCTCAATTGATGCATGGTTTCGCGTGCAGTGTGGCATGTGGCACCGTCCTGTTGGAACCACATGTCGACCGAGTTCAATTCTTGCATTTTCGGCAAAAAAAAAAATCTGTTATCATCGAACGGTACCTTTCTCCATTGACCGTAACCCTGCGGCCTTCATCGTCCTTGAAGAAGTACGGCCCAATGATGCCCCTTGCCCATAAACCGCACCAAACAGTGCATTTTTCGGGATGCATTGGTAGCTGCTGAATTGCCTCTGGCTGCTCTTCACTCCAAATACGGCAATTCTGCTTATTCACGTATCCATTTAGCCAAAAATGAGCCTCGTCGCTGAAACGGACGTAGCTTGCGAAACACATTTTTCACAGAGCACGAATTTTGATAATAAATTTCAATAATTTGCAAACGTTGTTCAGGCGTAAGTCTATTCATGATGAAATGGCAAACAATACTGAATCGAAATGTCAAATATTCGTGGAATTTGTCATGTGTGATCTGTCAAAAATATAAACGTCAAAAACCAAGTAGCAAAAAATCACCCGTTATATTGCTTAGATAGTAGCAATCGGCTCTTATATCAAGCAGGGGTGCGTCCCAGATTTTCAACTATTGATCACATTTTTGATTTGACTAGCATTGCTCGAAAATATATTTAAAAAAAAGAGTGTGTGTACTTATGTATAGACGCCAAAAGTAAAACTTCCCTAATTTGAAACAATTTTTACTTGCGACTGTAGGTAAGGCAAGTTATGAATTGGTCGAAAAAATGTTTTTTAGATAACAATCAAACATGGCATTACGATGATAGCGAAGACGAAACAAGATGGTCTAAAAATTCTGTACGTCTGTATGTCTGCCTGTCAGTCTGTTAGTGTGTCTGCATGTATGTACAGACACCTACAGCCCAAACGGGTTGCCCGAATTGCTTCAAACTCGGTATATAGAGTTTTTAGGTATTGTACAGAGGGGAAATTGAAAAATTTTTTTAGCTAAAAAAATAACGGTACCTGCCATATAACCGTTACGTTAAAGCCTATTTTTCTCGGAAACGGTTTTAACAATTTTGGTTAAAAAAAATCAGTGCAGCTTTTTAAGTACGACCGATCATATAGTTGAACATTTTTTTTTTTAAATGTCTAAAAACGGTACTTTCCATAGGACCGTTTTTTTTTGCCTTGACTATCTCATAAATGGCTTAACCGATTCTTTCGAAATTTCACACATACATATATAGGTTTAGGTTGCCCAAATTATACCGCGTACCAATATTTTTAATTAATATTTTTTTGTAATTTTAAAAGCATTTAAAAAAAAAATAAAAAATTTATATATTAAAAACTGCTCATTAAATTTCATACAAATGTATGAAGGAAGTTGGTGGGTAGGTGGTGAGTAGGTATATACATACAACTTCATAACTTAAGTGAAATATGTATACATAAGATTCATGTGATTTTTAAAGACACATAATGTACATATATATAAATGTATGGTGGCCTACATTGTATTTAGTATTCAGTGACGTACGCAAAAATACGTAAAAAGGTAACAATACTAAAGTAGAAATAAATGGATAATACACATAATTAAATGTTTTTATATTGCTTAGTTGTTTTAGTTTGAGGGAAAACAAAGATGCAATTTAAATTCCTGGGTAAATAAGAATATATCAAAAAAAATCGTTGGGGCTGTTTTTTAATAAATTAAATTTTCTTTCATAAAATTTTGAAAACCTTCTTAGAAAAAAAATTTGAAACGCCATGTTGAAGATATTATTAATATACATATAAAACTAAAATTTCAAAAAAATTCTGTGGTTTTTGAAAAATCGATTTTTCAGAAAAAAAAAAATTATTTATTTTTTAAAAATCGAAAAACTTTTTTTTTGAAAATTTTCGTATGCAGTTTTATTAACAATTTTAGGGAGCATTTGTATAAAAAAAATATTTTAATCGGTTCATCCAATATTAAGAAAGTCGAAAATATGAAAAGTGGTGCTATGGGAAGTACCGTTAATAAGTACGCAAAAAAAATATTTTTATACTTGAAAGTGAAATGTACTAATTTTACAAATTTTTTTATAAAAATTCTTGGAGCCGTTTTTTAACATTTGTATGGGAGATACCGTTGCTTTTTATTTTAGAAAAAAAAGTTTTTTACTATTCAAGATAATTTCAAAAAACCTCCAAATACGAAGTTTTAAAAAAATCTATTGAGTCGTTTTCGAAATTTTGAGTTTTCAAAAAAAAAATTGATTTCCAAAAAATTTTTTGTTTGAAAAATGTTGGTATGTTTACATTTTCTAGAGCTTCTGCGTAAAAAAATTCAGAAAAATCAAATTAACCGTTTCCGAAATAATCGAAAACCATAAAAATGGTTCTAATAGAGGTACCAAAAATAACAATTTTTCAAAAAAAAAAAAATTATCAAAATGGGTACATTTCCCTACATTTTTGAGAAAAATAAGATTTTTGTTTTTTGCAAAAAAAAAGAATGGGAGTTACTGTTATTTATCGTCTTAAGAAAAATGAGAAAAAAGTGTAGGCATATTACCGAAAATAATAATATACACCAAGTTTGAAGCAAATCTATCAAAGTGTTTATGCTGTAGACTCGAGGTCAGATAGGCTGACATAATGACATATAAACAGACAGACCGAATTGGGGGACCCACTTTTTTGATCTAAGTGTCATGTTTGATTGTTAGAAAATTTTTTTTTTACGAATACATAACTTGCCTTATAGTACCTATAATCGCAAGTAAAAAACCGCCGTCAAATACTCACAATATACGCACTAATCTAATCTTATCAACAAAACGAACAAGAAAAACCCGCCGCGAATACACACAATGCAGATATCTGCACTCATCTATGAAAATCCATCATATATCATATCGTATGGTCATATCAACGATATGACATTCGTTGGTCGGTTTGACAGTTCCATAGACATTTTGTAACCACAGCGCCTCAAAAGAAATTTTACTTCAAAAATGCTTATTCTAACAACGAATCTCCAAACAAAACATCGTCGTATGTTCTAATGGTGGAATCATTTGTTGCGCTAAGGTCATAATTAGTATTAGGGTTAGGATAATTCTTCGATGTAGCATGGTCGGCAAAAGAAAAGAGCGAATTTAGCTTGAAAATCATCTCCAGAATTCGGCATTGTGCGTTTGACCAGATTGATCCAAGTGAGAAAGATCATTTCTTCTTTAATTAATTTAATTGTAACTCAAAGAAGTTTTCAATATTTTTGTAATGGTAAAACTGTTGTTGTCGATTTCGTTTCAAATACGCTGGTATGGCATATGCTCTATTCTTGAAATTTAATATGATACATTAGCTGCGTTTTATTATCTACGGATCTGGGTCTAGGTTATTTTTTAACACGTATTATAAAAACAACACGAGATCCAGGTTTCCATCTGGATTTGCAAATATTAGTATTAAATCAGTAAATAACCCAGATCGTTTTATTTTTACGGGGTGAACCATATGGGTTATTGGCGAAAATAAAACACGGCTACTGATATCTAAAATGCAACAAACGAAAATTCTAGAAAAAATCTGGGCTTACATTCATAAAGCGTTGCGGTTTCCGCCATACCAGTTACAAAACAAAAAATTTATTATCGGAATAGAAAAACTTTATAACTTTCAAAGATACATAAGTATTTATATTCAAGGCCAATGGCATGAAACTATAATATCTAACGAACTTTAAATGCACAACATTGTTTGATAAATTAAGATTAACATGTCAATTAATCAAACCAAAATAAAAATGTCATGAATTGTTTCTTTAATAGACAAAAACATCAATGTTAAACCTTTATTTAATCATATTTTTACACCTTCAGCTTCTAGTTTTTATCTTAGTATATAAATCTATAATAATTAGCTATTGTTAAACAAACAAAACGAAATGATGGTAAAGATACAAAACATCAAATTCCATAATTTTGTTTAACTTGTCCAAAGATTTTCAACAACATGAACATTGTCAGTCACTAGCATTAAGGAAAGAGAATTCATATAAAATCAAGTAGGTAAGCAACCTTGTGAAGTTAAAGAATAATGCAAAATTTCACACTTGGTTAGTTAGCGAAAAACTAAACGTCAACTCCTCACGCCTATTACACATCGATTATTAAATTAAAAGAAAAAATAAACTATCTTACCAGGGACAGACATTTAAATTAAAGTGAATTCAGTTTTGATGTTGCAATCTACAGATTGACTCCAATGACAATTAATTAAAGGTTTACTTCATTTTTGTAAATCGAGTAGGTGACTTACACATAACTTCCCCTTCGTATTATCTTAAGTTTTCAAAATTGGCTAAGTAGGTAATAAAAGAAATCTTGCCAAGTAAACCAAAACAATTAAAGTCAGTAATTATTAAATAACAGATTTTCTGACAATTTTGACGTTCTTCCATATTACTCTACTTAAAATATTTCATATTTAACATTAATAAGCTTTGAACTTGGAGTACTTTTAGATCTCACATCTTTTTTTCTGCTGACGTTTCACGCAAAGGTTTTTGTATATACAAGAAAATGGTGGAAAAAAAGAGCAACAAGAGAGGAGTAGCGTGAAAAGAGAAGGAACGAGAAAAAAAACCCTGCGAAGAAAGAAAAGAGCATCCGCAGCCTCTCAGCTCAGGTATCTCTAGGAATCTAGCACCGCCACCAACACCCGCCGGTTTTAAAAAACAGCCAGCAACTGGCATCTGGTTATAGGACTGGCACCTAAGCTCTTCGAAACAGAGAAGGGAACCTATGTGAGCGTCTAAAACCTTTCTGCAACACTAGCAACACTAGAGCTTCTATTGGCGATGTCGAAACTCGGGATTTCGAAAAAAACTGATCCAGCTATGCCGCATGGCGTTACAAAATACGCGGTGCAACGTGCAAATGGGAAACAGCTCATCCGAGCTTTTCCAGACGTGTACGGGGTTCAGACAAGGAGATGCGCTATCATGTGACTTCTTTAACATATTCCTGGAGCAGATAGTACGCAAGAGTGGTGTGCCGGAAGGCACTATCTTCAACAGGTCTTCCCAACTGCTTGGCTATGCGGACGCCATCGATATCATCGGCCGCTCCAAGCGAGTTGTACTTGAAGCATTCACAGCTATTGATGAACAGTCGAAATACGTTGGTTTTGAAGTGAATGAGGACAAAATGAAGTATATTCTATCAACAAACAAAGCCTCATCTGTCCATTGCCTAGGACAAAACGTCACTGTTGGTAGCAGCAATTTCGATGTAGTCAAGGAGTTCACCTAGCCCGGAACAAACATGAATTCCGACAGAAAATCCGACGAAGAATTACCCTAGCGAACCGCTGCTACTTCGGTTTGGCCAAACAAATGGGTTCAAAACTCCTTTCTCGAAAGACAAAGTGCACGTTATATAAGACGCTAATTTTACCAGTTCTACTCTACTGCGCAGAGTGCTGGACGATAAGTAAAAAAGGGAAAGTGATACAGGGCATTTTCAAGAGAACCATTCTTCGGAGGATATTCGGTCCTATATGCGAAGAGGGCGAATGGAGGAGAAGATGCAATCGAGAATTGTACGAGCTGTCCCAGATGTGGATGTAGTCCAAAGAGCCAAAGTGTGGCTCGGCCACATCGAGCGAATGGACAGCAACGCTCCAGCCAGGAAAATCTTCGAAACCCAGCCCTCAGGTTCGAGACGGCCAGAAAGAGCTCTTGGTCTCGGATCGGGAGCCGGATAAGTAAGTTAGTAAGTATGTGTTTGGTCTGATTTCACTACTTTTTGCAAATATTCTTTTTATCACGAAAAGTGGGTGGAATGAACGCCCATGAGAGCCTCATAAGGAAACGTGAGTTTTTAACTTAGGCCCTTTGTATGCATTACAAGTCCTACCCCTCTACCAATTTTCACATGTTAGAAGTGCTCCATTTAAATGATAATAATAATTTATAAGAAGTGGGTGGATGAAACGTCCCTGCAGGAAAAATTTCATAATTTCAACTGTTTTCCTTGTATACACCTAAGAGCTGACAATTCTGCCAAATTTTACAATCCTGCACCAATCGGAAGTGATCTCAATATGTATTTAATATAAATTCTGTGAAAAAGGGTGGTTGCCACGCCCACTGAAAGTAAAATCTCAAATTAAAAAATGTTGCCTTTTTTTATAATTTTGCACGCGCTCAAGGGATTATGAATACCCTTTATATGTTTTTGACACAGCGCGGGCATCCGGTAAAAGAAGAGAAAGAAGGATGTGAAAGATGTGTGGCGCGATGTATTGATACGGTGGTTGTTGTCTCAGATTTTATCTCCAGGGATGGCGGCTGAACTAATCGGAGAAAATTACCGTGTCTTATTTATTTATGACTTATAATTCGCATTATTTTATTTACTTCGATGACATATTAATGAGTAGTTTACTCAATCACATGTTGTTAGTGTTATGCCTGAACAGCATGTAATAAGTAAACCAGCACTCACTTTATGACAATTTTTAGAATATGTTCTTAATGGAATATAAGAAGACATAGCCAACGGCAGGGATCGAACCTGCGACCACGAGGTTGACAGGCGAGCACACAACTATCGCGCCACGGCCACCCCTTGCTTGCACTTAGAGCCCTTCCGCTGTACCAATTTTTATCATTCCGCGATCGTAACGGTCAGAAGTGCTCCAAATAATTTATAAATAGGTCAAGTACCACGCCCCCTAAATGGAAAATCTTAAATTTTCGATTTTTTCTTTTGTCTGCACCACATATCATACCGATAGTTTTGATGATCTGTCAGTGAGCCAGTGTTGCCGATTGAATAAAAAAAATATCATGATTTTTTTCATGAGATTACAAAAAAAAAATCATAAGATTGCTTTTTCTTCATTGAGCATACAAAAATCACTGCAAAATTATGATCATAGACTTCCCTTTTTGTCTTATTCCTCTTTTATGGTCAAATGACGATTTGCATGTGGGCGTTTTTGACGCATACTTGTCCGAAATCATCAATGATTTGACAGCTCAGCTTTGGGGCATTGTAGAATGAAGGCACATATCCCTTCTTATAATAATTTCGCAATGAAACGATTTCAAAAACAAATTTC
The DNA here is from genome assembly GCA_910595825.1 of Philhelius pedissequus. Lineage (NCBI taxonomy): Eukaryota > Metazoa > Arthropoda > Insecta > Diptera > Syrphidae > Philhelius > Philhelius pedissequus. The sequence continues at coordinate 205,557,765 of OU343161.1, read as the reverse complement.
GTCAGAATTGGATGTGCCAAGCTATCGTCGGTCAGTTTAGTTTGTCCAACATATTGCCAGAATTATTCTATGTCGTTTATTACTTTGTCATTTACTTTAATGTTAGAATTAACAAGCATTATCCACGCTTTATATTTCTAAAAAAAATCTTCAGCTACTAAATTTGGAAAATATTTAATAGTGGACAAATTGATGGGAATTTTTAGTTTTCAACATTCATTGAAGACAAAGATTCGATATCTTTGTAGACTTTATTGTTAAAATCAAACCTTTAGTAAATTTATTTAATTTTCACTAAGAAAGACAAACAATTGCATTGAAAATTTGCCGTGTATTGTTCAAAATTCTTCACAGATTTTAGGTTTTGTCATTCGAATATATTTTTTTTTCTTTTTAAATAAAAATTTGTCAATTGCTGTTCCTTTTTTTTTATTTTCTTGTTTTTATTTTGTTCTTCTTCTTTTGACTTTCATTTGATATGTATATCGCAAGTAATAAATGACAACGAGAGTATGAAATACGAATCACTGATAAACTTGGGCACTTTGAGAGCATACTTCAAACACTTTTAAATGCACCAATGTCCGAGGAGCAGTGCAGAATTAAATACAAACGTCTGCTGGCCAGTCTCCTAGACGAGGATATTAATTTTTAATTATGGAGTGTCAAGTAAATTTCTAAATACCTTGGAAAAACTTTACCAACAATCTTTTGAGCAAACATGGATGTTATCTTAGCCCACTACTATTTGCACCATACATTAGCCGTGTTTTATTTGGAAATTTATCCATCGTAAATTTATGCGTCATAGCATTTTACATACAATTCGCTACGGTCGATGAAAAGCTAAAGTAGAATGCTACGGTGGATAGATGGTTGACGTTTGTTCGAGTCTCGATTCCATTTAGTTAGTTTTATTGGTACAATTGATAGTTGAATTGAATCTCGATGGATGTGTTCATGAAGTAGTGATGCACTACAGAGCGGAACTGCTCGACACTGCGCTGCAAAATATTTATTCGTATAAAATTCTTTGAGCTATAACGCACTAAGCGGCAACTGAACTTCACAAAATGTGCTTTTTGTTCAATGTTTAATGGACGTTGGCCATGGACGGATTTTGCTTCACTACATGGACTGGGCATACATTTTTGTGGTCCCATTGTTTTTTTTCACGACATGTGTATAGAAATTGCAAAATGTCAACTAACTTTTCCTTACTCCGCTTATGTTAATTGAAGTCTGATGAGTGAATATTTATTTGAAAGCAGAACATACTCAGAAAATGAATTTGTAAGTTGACTTGAACATAAACCCCTATAGGTATCGATATAATCAGAAAATAAGTAAAAGCATTAAATATAAAGGGGAAATGTAAGGGGAGTGAACAATTTAAACTACGTGTAGTTTGCGTTCAAACCAAGAAACGTTAAAAGAAAAAAAACAAATCTCCAGCAATTTTGTTGCCTCATGTGAAAGTCATAACGATTTTTAAAGCAATACAAAAATTGCCCTGTTTAAAAAGGGACTGGACTATAGTCTATGAACAAACCCATTCACTGCTTATTTTCATTTCTCTTGATGCTCGAATTTAAAATTGAAAATGGAGAAAAAAGTCAGACAAAAAATGGTTTTCAAACATTAACTAATATCAGGACGTTTTTCTACTTGCCCTTTTATATATTTAAAATTAAATTATTGGTCATAATTTTGATATTTTCTTAATTATTCTTTGCACAAAACTCTTTCATTGCTTATGATAGCTGTACAGGTCAACCATTCTTACAAAACTAAAAGAAAAGCTACGGTCGACGTGTTTTTTTGGGAATTACTTACTGTACAATGGATAGATTCGCAATAAAACACGGCTATTGATGGCTTGATAAATTGTTTAATTTGTGGAGTCAGAATTGGAGCCGATACAATTAATGTTATTATGTACGCGGATGGTATTGTCATTTTAGCTGAGTCTGCAGAATATTGTGAAACATAGAGCTTGGCAGTGAACATAGACAAGTCGAAGGTTATGATTTTTCAGAACGGAAGTGGTATAGTGTCGAGAGAAGAGCAGTGAAAATTTAATGGAAGGGATCTGAAAGTAGTAAAACAATATACCTATTCAGGCATGGAGCTAACCTGAATATGGAAAAGCACTTCAAATTGATGGCGTGAACAGCTAAAACATTATATTAAAAATATCGCTACTTGCGTACTGTAAGGAGGCGATATAATACCCAAGCAGAATAATTAGCGAAAACTTCTAAGAAATTAGTTTTTTACTAAACTTATAATTTCAAAAATCCAAAAGTAAATTTTATCATTCCGAATATTTGTTTTGGTCTGGGTAAACTCAAAGTTTAATCAAAATTGTTTCTTTTTTATTATAATTTTTTTATAAATATTTAAGGAATCAATTATTTTACATTTAAGAGTAACATAAAACTATTATGCAACACACACAATACAAAGTGCATGTGCTAAGAGACTTACCTTGAAACAAAAGTTTCCTGGACGGAGAAATCATTTTAGTGTTCACCAAGTAATCTGAAAAAAGAAGAGAAATTTATTTTTAATATTAATTTTATAAAGCTAAATATTTAACTTTTTTTTTAAATACTGGTTGTGTAATAAAATCTGGAGTTAAAGAAGGGTTTTAAGAAATTCTTGGTACATACAAATTGTGGAAGACATACATCGCTTAACTCTACGTAATTTTCGAATACATATATGTAAAATGACCACCCTGGATGCTCGTACAACGATGAACCAGTTACCTTGATTTGGATTCAAATCCCAAATAACCAACGACCAACTTCCGGACATACAGAAAGTTGTCAATACCCAAATTTGGATGAATTTCACTGCATTTTTGTAATTCGAACTGACTTTTAACCACACGATAGCGTAACCGAAGGTGTCGATTGTATGAAATGGGTTTTCTTGCCATCATGCTCCTGACCATAATATCAACAACTGCCTGAACAACAGCTACTTTCCTGCTACATGGGAAAATATCGGCCAATTTCGCTGCTCTGCTGTGCAATGTACTTGAAGCACTAATTTTACAGAAACTAAACTTATTTTGCAAGGAAAGAGATGTCACACCGTCTTGCAGTACGTCCTTCGGAATAAGCGCTTCACCATTCACTGCTTCCGAATGCCAGTGACTATGTTTAGGAAGTTGGCGAGCTTTTGCAACTGGCTGCAACATCAAGCTGCCCGACAACACAGAGGTAGCAGTGAGGTCTCATATCATCCGACCAGTTCTAACCTACGACTTCCAAATTCGGTTCACCATTTCACCCACAACAATGAAGATGAAACTTCTTGAAAGGAAGATGTTGCGCATTTGCACTGGACCACACCGCAATGAAAAGTATACCAATAAAGAAGCTAAGAAGTAAATGTGATACAGCTACAGCTTTCCGAAAGAATAATCAGGAATCTAGAAGACCATCTCTACTAGGAAGTCGAACAAATCCTCCAGTCACAACTAGAGCCTAGTGGAATGTACCGAAATAAATATTAAAAGTCTTCATGGGTTTCATTAGATGCACAATTTATTCCTCGAATTCCTTTAAAAGTTTTATTTGTCGCAAGTTGCAAGTATTTGAATGTATTTACAGATTCTTTGGTGCATAAAAAGGGTGAATCTATATCTTGTGTACCGTACAAAAAGTTGTATGTTAAAAGACTTAAGAAATGAAGATGATTAATTGCCAAGATCGAACCGATTTACAGGCAGACGGAATTGTGAGATCCTCCACTTTTTCTATCACCGTACTGTCATGTTTGATCAAAACTATATTACCTAGATTTAGAGCTCCAATATCTCATTCTATTTCTACGTATTGGGCTTGCCATTTACTACAAATAAAGAAAGTGTGGTATGCATCGTCTGTCTTAGAGTTACGTACTGACAGGCTGGACTAGCTGTTTTGTCGATCTTGTGAAGGAAGGCGTTGAAATAAAATTAACTTAAGAAATGAAGATGATTAATTGCCAAGTTCGAACCGATTTACAGGCAGACGGAATTGTGAGATCCTCCACTTCTTCTATCACCGTAATGTCATGTTTGATCAAAACTATATTACCTGGATTTAGAGCTCCAATATCTCATTATATTTCTACGTATTGGGCTTGCCATTTACTACAAATAAAGAAAGTGTGGTATGCATCGTCTGTTTTAGAGTTACGTACTGACAGGCTGTACTAGTTGTTTTGTCGATCTTGTGAAGGAAGGCGTTGAAATATCCGTGTCCGGTGACTAACTGACTGACGTAATAGTTAACCTCGGGGTGTTCTCAGAGTCACTGAAAGTCTCTAGATCCTTCCGACTTCCCGACTTTGCTAGCGTCTTTCAAGCTGAAGTACTAGCTATAATAGAAGCATGTAAAATTCTTAATCTAAGCACAACTCAAAATCAAAATTCAGCAATATTCACAGACAGCCAAGCGACTATGAAAACCGTAAATTCAGCAAAAATATCATCAAAACTGGTTCAACTATGTCGAAATGAGCTACAAAACCTGAACATTATCCACAGAATCACTGTAGTCTGGGTTCCAGAACACATTGGTATCGAGGGTAATGAACAGGCAGACGACTACGCGATATCTAGAATGATTTGGCCTTCCTACAATAAATCCCGCACAAACGATCTCAAAACAGTAACAAAACTGTAAAAACCAGTTGGAAAAGGAAACAGTGCTTCACTTCCTTTGCAAATGTCCCGCTTTGGCCAGGCAAACAAGTCCCTTGGAAGGGCTTTCTTTTCTGATCTAAGAGAACTGTCTGATATAGAAGTTTAAAACTTACTCCCTTTCCTCAACGGATCGAAATGGCTCTAGCGTCGCTGCTAAAAAAAAAATTTATTCAGGTCCGTACGAGTTTTTGGTGTCAAAACGGCGCTTTCCAGCGCTACTTGGATCCAGATGCGAGTTCGCGCGGACCACCATTTTACCTACCTACCTAATAGTTAACCTCACCGTGTTTCCGGTCTTAAAGGCATCCTCAGGCATCTTCGTGCGAAGGATGTCGTCGTAGGAGATGTTCGAGAGGTCTGGTCCTAAAATAGATCCCACTACTGCGCTCGATGTCACTTGCTTTCTTCGCGGCCCTTCTGTAGTCTCGTAAAGCAGGAGATATGCTGGAATGTGGAACCACCGTTCGAACGCGTCCAATTTATCGCTCTACCTGGATGATTTGAAGGCATTCCGTACGTCCAGGGTTGCCTGCAAGGCGACCATCCTAGAGTAGTGGTTTCCATGATGAGCGATTCGGGCGTTCACTACTTTCTTTACGGCTCCAATCGTAGAGTGACCTCTCCGGAAACTGTACTGCCTCTCTGACAGATCGCCTGACGTTTGTACTGCCGCTATTAGCCGTAGCTTATCCAACGATGGGGAATCCGGATCTCCTTTGCATTTGCTCATAAGTACCAAGCGTTGTTTCTTCTAGGGGAATATGTCTTCCTCGAGGAGGATTTTATACATGTTCAGCAGCAAATGCGGATATGTTTGGGTGATAACTTCGAGACTTCTGTGGAATTAAATCAGGGTCCCGAGCTCTCCGTTTCGCACCGCTATGCTCAACTCTTCTTCGCTAAAAGCTGGAATTTACTGAGGATAGTATGGGTACCATTTGAGCTCCATTTTTCGTGTTCCCGTCTTTAAACCTAGTCCTCATGGGTCTCTATTGACTTCACGGCGTAGATACTCCACTTCTGTTTCTTTTTTGATGGCCCTCTTGATCTTTGGGTTGTGACCTCCGCTAATTAAAACTTTCTCTATATTACCTACAAGTAACAATGATATACCTACAGATACCGAATTGGACAATTAGTTTTTTCGTTGATAATTCAGCCTCTACGAACGTTTTGATAGTAAAACGTAAGAGGACTTCGCTCAAAAACAAGAGCTGTCCTTCAACAATCCCAAGCTCTACCTTTTGAAGTATATGCCCTGACTGAAACTAATCTTATTGCTAGCATATACAATCAGGAATTGTTCCCATATACTTGTAATGTTTATCGAGATGACGATCAAGACCGCGACACTGATGACTCCCAGCCGAGGCGTCCTACTAGCTGTCACTAAAACAACTGACTCATCTCTTCTCTAGGGAGGAGGATATTCCTCCCCAAGCCTTGATTATGTTTCAATCAAAATAACACTACCATAAAATGGACTTTGTCAGACGACCAATCATTTAACATTGCTCCTAACCCCTCCTCTGCCAAAGATAGCCTAGCAGAATCTTGCCTCTACCAAGTTAGCGGAAGCTCAAACTACATGGGTAGGCAACTTGACATTGTGTTTACAACAGCTCCCATCAATTCCTCAATCTCACTTTCTCCCCTGCCTCTTTCAACCATAGATAACCACCACCCATCCATGCTTCTCTCATTTTTCCTCCAGTCTTCAACACCGCTTAACCCCCCCTTACCGCCAGCTTTATACACCCCCCTTACCAAGCTTATACACAAAGCAAACTTCTTCAAAATTAATGAATATCTTTGAAAATCTAACGGTAGAAGATGCCACATCCGCATTCTACAGAGAAATACATTATGCTATATCCCTATAGGTTCCCCTTTCTAGACTAAAAACTTCTTCCACTTCTCCACCTTGGTATAATCACAGGCTCCGTAATCTTAGAAATAAAAGGAACATATTGTGGGCAATCTTCCTTCGCACTCGATCTCCTACCAACTATCCAGCTTATCTTGGTTCTTATCTATACTTCTGCGAGCTTTTCAACACCATTTACCAACGCTTTTTAATCTAACATTATTAAATTAATGACCCTAAGTCTTTTTATCAATTTGTCAACCACAAAGAAAATCTGACGTGTACCCATCCTCCCTTTCTTTCAATAACGAAACTTCATCCGAAGCGCTCCCTATAGCAAATTATTTCGCAAGTTCCTTCAAACAATTTTTCACGGATGATTCTTTTGTTCCTAACACTGCTTATTTCTCGTTTTTACCGAATTTTTCTTTTAGTTCATTCCTCACGTGTTTTTTTGACTCCTATCTTATAGACGAAAAGTTAAATCATGTAAATGATGAGTATATTCCTGGCCCCGATGATATCCCTGCCTTTCTAAATAAATGCCCCTCCACTCTTTATTTTACCCTGATTTCCCTCAAGTATAAAAAACGGCGTTTATAACCCCTATTCACAAAAAAGGTCCTAAGTGTGACGTGAAAAACTATCGTCCCATCGCTAAACTATCGCACATACCCAAAATATTCGAAAGCATTTTGTATGAAAACTTAAGTTTTCATTGCAGGTCTCTCATTTCCCCTACACAACAATAGATTTTACTAAAGCTTTCGATAAAATCTTCCACAAACTTATTCTTTTTAAACTTTCCAACCTCGGCTTTGAATCGATTCTGTTGAGATGGATTTCTTCTTATTTAGAAAACTGTTTTTATCAAGCCGTTTTTAAGCTACATCCGGTGTTCCCCAAGGCAGCCATTTAGGACCTCTCCTCTTCATTCTAAGTATAAACGAAATTGAAATTATAGTCAAACATTCCTCCCTATCACTCTACGCAGATGATACTAAGTTTTACAAGGTAATTTCTTCTTCTGAAGACTCTTCCCACTTACAACAGGATTTCGACAATTTTTTAATATGGTGCTCCAAAAACTGTTTGGAGCTTAATATTTCCAAGTGCCAAACAATTACCTTCTCACGTAAACGCATCAAATATCCTCCCCGTCTCTATATTCTACACAGTCAAACCATTTCCCCGTTCAGGTGATCCGTAACCTTGGGATTATTTGCGACAATGACAATGAATTTTCTCAAACATATCGACGATATAATTCTCAAGGCAAATTCAGCACTTGGTTTCGTGAAACGATAGTCCAAGGAATTTGCAGACCCCTACGTTACCCGATCCCTTTACATATCATTCCCTTTACATCGCTTCTTGAATAAGTTTGTCAAGTCTGGTCGCCTTACCAACAAGTGCAAATTACCAGAATTGAGAGCATACAACGCCGTTTCGTTCGATTTGCTCTTCGAGGTCTTAATTGGGGTAATCCTTTAATATTACCTCCTTATCAAGACCGAATCAAACTTCTCAACCTGAATACGCTGAAAGATCGAAGAGAAATAATTAACATTCTCTTCATTCACCGAATCTTTTCAGGTGCCATAATGAATGCACAGCCCTTATTGTATCCATCTTTCTAAATATTAACCCTCGTAACACTCGTAATCCTCGCCTCTTCTATCTTCCCACCCATCGAACCTCTTATGGCTCCAATGAACCTATCTCCCGAATGCTGAGGAGTGTCAATTCTAACTCTTCTTGTTTTGACTTTAATAAATATAAGTACTCCCTGCCTAAAGCTTCGTCTCCTTAGCCCCCCAACCAGTTAATTTAAGTCTTAGCTATTAAGTTTCTTAATTTTTAAGTTAGATTAAGAATATAGCTTGTATTAAGCCAAATAAATGGGGGTTTTGTCCCCACCAAAATTAAAATAAACAATTCTATGTAAAACCTTGAAGTGGAGAAGTTGTGTTACGTTTAAAAATAAAATGAATGTTAAATAGGAAATAAATAAACTTTAAGGGCTACATGAAATTAGTTCGCCCAATCCAAACTAAGAATGAAAAACCAAAATCAAAAAATTTTCCTAGATTGTTGTAAGATTGAATTTATTGCGGCATTTTTTATTTCTTCATAAAATGAATCCATAAATGGCATTGAGACCATGTGCTGATAAATTTCTGAACTATCTGGCGAATGATGTAACACATAACGGCTCGTGTACCAAACGAATGTGATCAATATTCAAAAAGACATTTGATTTGGATTCAATGACATTTTATTGCACAGAATTCCGAAATCCTTTCCAAGTAGGTACATATAATAAAAAAAAAAACAATAAACTCCACATTTGGGAGTCAATTGGCTTTCACACAATTTTAGGGAAGCACTAAAGCATGCCTCAATTTTAAGATAACCCTAATCTTATCTTACCTTAAAATTAGCTTACCTTTAAGTACAAAAAAATAATCGAACATGTATTGTTTGTAAGAAATCCAATGTCACGCTTTCAGCATCAAACCATTTTCTTCGTATGTGTACGCTCATCAACCAAATTAACCATTCGAAAAAACATTAAGTTCCAATGAATTAAACAATAAACTTTCCTTGGAACTCTAATTACTTGTATTGTTAAGCATTCAAAGCAATAACATTAATATAATCTTTTATTCCTCAAATTTACCATTTCAATATTTCAAGTACATAATTATGACCACCATTTTCAGTAGGCTCGAGTACTTATTGATTAGTTGTTCTACATACATACACATCTTCTTTTTCATAAGATCTTTAAAAGCCACTTAATTATGCTTATTATTACCTATAACACATTTTTCATTGGAAGAAACAAAATTATAGGTTATAAACCACCACACCTTTCGAAGGCTCATCGGCTTACCGGCCAACCAGCCTCCGTCATCATCCGAATTAGTTTTTCACATGTATGAAGATACAGTTCATCAGCCTGCCTTCGAGCTTTTGCAAGGTTCAAATAAATCAATGATTAACAGATCAAAATATCAAATGAAGCGATATACTTTTATATTTTTTTTTCGTTTTTCATCAATGATCGCAGATTATTATTATTCATACATCTCCATGAGGAGCGAGAGGAATACGCGATATTGTGTAATGAGATTCAAAACATTTATTTATCACCAACAAAAAAAAAAAAAAACCGGAAACCGGATGATGCTGATGTGAAGATGTTCCATTGGCAACCACAATACTTAGATATAGCAATTGTGATGGCGACAACAACGTCAATGACTCCTCAACACGCGGGAAAGTTGATCTATGCTCGCGGCTGCTGTTTGCCGTCCATACATACATATATTCAAAACAAAGCGCGACCCAAGTATTATACCTACAGTCTGATGCAGATGAGACATGACCACTCGGTGAACTCTCTCAAATCGAGATAGATGCTGTATGCATTGTTGGATTGAGAATGGGCAGCATGCCTGCATGAAATAGCCCCTCGCTTAGGCGCTTTGCTCAGATCGTGATGAGCAACGTGTTTCAGGCCACAAAGATTATATATACATACATCATACATGCGACACTGCACCATCTCACTCACCACAACACAGTAATAAATCTCTTTGGCACCACGTTCCCATGGTCCCGGGTCGCGGCTCGCTAGACTTTCTTCGCTTAGCTTTTAGTTCCGATGTGAGGTCTTCCTCAAAATGTACACGACATTTTTTTTTGTTGTTGTCAGTTTCTTCAATGAAAATAAGAACTACAAACGCCACCAGCATAGATACCTAACTTAACTTTTAACAAGGAAGTGCAAAATGCTCGTCAACAGGTGTTTCAAAACAAGTTAAAGATGCACCCAACGCCAACGTTCATCTCGGATGGCGACAACAGCAAAAAAAACCAAAAAAGGCTAAAACAATTTTCGCGTAACCTTTTTGTGACGACTGTAACCTTTGGAACGATGCACCGCGCCACTCAAGACCCTGTGTGGGCTGCCGGATTTTTTTTTTGTTGCTTGCTTTGCAGAATAATGAAACATATGCAGATAACAACAATAATTGTGGCTGGCTCTATAAACTTACCGAAGATGAAAAACAAAACACCTACATAAAGCAAGTCTCTGGTTATAAAACACACAAAGATGACATAAATTGCATAGATGCGCTATCTGCAACAAACATCACCATTGCCTTGGAGAGTGTGCTCTGTCAGTTTCCGGAAATCGTGCAACGTGCAACAACTTTGGCATCATAGACTTGAAAATTAATGATTGCTGTATTCATTGAGTCTCTGTTAGGTTATTCTTAGATTTTGACCAAGTAATGGTTAGGCATTATGTGGCTTATTAGGTTTCAGCCGAAATAATATGTGTGTGCTGTCCAAAAGAGAGCTAATGTATTAATCGTGCTTCGTGCATCTCGAAAGCACATCTCTCTTGCTTTTATCTTTGTAATTTTTGTTTAGGGTGTGAAGTTGTAAGTTATGTTTTGTACTTTTCTTATTCTTCAGATTTAATGGTCGGTTAGTTGCTAATTCATGGACGAATATGAATTTGACAGAAGCTGATGAAGAGGTCAAAGTTAGGGACAGACTGACTGACTGACACATCATTGTTTTTTTTTTTTCAATCATAAGAAATGAATGGCATTTGTGTTATATTTTGTAATAAATCCAGATACAATAGATAGTTTTATTAATACATTGAAGAAATTGTTGAAATTTGTGTCACAATCAATGAGTCTTTGTTATTTGTTAACGAACATACCGAACATACCTATGTACCTACATAATTATTTAATTATTATTCTGTTTTTCTATTGAATTTAATAGATTGCGTGAACCGAAAACTACTTTGTTTCTTCGTGCAACACGCATCTCATCAGTTTAGAGATTCATTCAAAAAATGAACATCTTCATTTCATTTTCCTGATGTTAACGACTTTCTCATAGAAAAAAGAATACATTGTACCTTCGTAGCGCCTAGCGTGCAAATGTATGGTGCTTCATATTAGTCATGATTGGAATGCATAATTATAAACATTTAAGGTTAAGAAATATTAAAATATTAAAAGTGCTAATTAGAATTTGGTGTGCAGATCTAAAAGAAGGAAGTTAGAAACTAGGTCATCTTTAATAATATTATTGTTGTTAATTTATGATAGTGTTACAAAGAAATGTATCAGATTTAGTATTACCCTAAGTACGACAGTGTTTGCCGATATTCTGTCGAGAAACACGGCCTACTGCAAACCTACCCTGAGCCTCAGCAAAAGCTTTAAACTTATCTTCCCATCCAGGAAGATAATAAGAAAGGTGACGACGTTAGAATTAAAGAACTAGAAATAGAATAAAATGGAGTGCAGGAATTGTCTGGGGCTGTCTAGGTCTCATCAAGATCGACGTTCAATTTGACGTTTTGATAATATTTTTTTCAGTGTCACCTAAAAGTTTTAAAGTCACCTTTTTCCGGAGGGGGAAACAATGTCTAAAAAATGGGCGATTTCTATTCCAACGACATGCATATATTTTTTTCTAAATGCGCGCGCACTAAAGGGGTTTTGACTACCCTTAACATGGTTTTGGTGCTTGCCGAGAACAGACGCGTCTCTTAAGGTGTTGTGGGGTGCGCACTTTTTATTTCACATAATCGGTTCAAATATTTCGTAAACTAATTAACTAATTAAGCATGTGCTCTATTTGCAAAATTGAATTAAAAGAAAGTGATGTAATGAAAATTGACTATTGTGACTGTAAATTATTTTTTCACGGGTCATGTGCTAAAATATACAAAAAAGACATTGAATTTATGTCTGCAAATGACAAACAATTTCGATGTGACAAGTGCCGTATATCCGCCGCCGTCTATCGCTACAACAACATCCCTTAACACCTCAGAGCTTGCAACAACAAATGCATACACATCAATCTGAAATCCCAAAAAAAAAAAACAACAGAAAAGCCAATTACAACTGGAGAATCATCGAACTCATCAGCTGTCAATAGTTTAATAACCTTACCATTACTCTATGAGGAAATATTAAGCTTAAAAAAAATCAACACTGAATTTCTAACTACAATGCAACAGTTAAAAGAGGAAAACAAATCATTGCGCTCGTTGGCGGCAAAACTGGCGAGCAAAGTGAACTGGAGGGATCAAAAGCAGCTAGAGAATGTAATCGAGATTGTTGGTGTACCTGATATTAATAGCTCTAATGTAGAAGAAAGAGCAAACACTATTTTCGATAAAGCATTGAATGGCTCGGTGTCCAAAAATTATGTCATTAAATATTATGTCAAACGCATCAACAAGCGAAGTCATTCTAATTCTGGCGAATTCAATAACATTCTTCACGTGAAGCCAAACAAAAAATTATGACGGCGAAACGTAATGCAAGGAAGAAGCTGAATTCTAGTTTATTCAATGTGGGTAGTAATACTAGTCTATATATTAATGAGAAATTTATTTACGGCAGTAAAAAAATTTAAATTGATAAAAAATTTAAGTATTTATGGTTTCGCAATTCTCAAATATTGTTGAGGAAAGCTGAAGGTAGTGAGGTTGTTGTTGTAAGATCATTTGACGATTTAGCTTTTGTCCAAGGGCAATAGCATGACCGACAATTTTGATCTTGCATACGATAGCCTCACTACTAAAGGGTCCGCCATCTAACATTTTTTTGTCAACTAATGCTTATTTCGTGAATGGTAACAGTTAGCTCATATCTGATTTGACAGATAATTAGTTTTATCCTTCCGCTGAACGAATATGGTTGTGTATACGCTTGAACAAGGCTGGGAAATATTGCCACATTACTTTGAAAATCATGGTAATGTTGCAGAATGTGTGCGAAAATTGCGTACGGATTTTGGAAGAAGAGAAGCACCGTCAGCTCCGTATGTTCGTTATCTTGTGAAAAAAGTGAAAGAATCTGGTATCCTCATCGATAAACCAAAGCGTGAAAAGCCAAAAACAGTTCGTTCACCCGAGAATATTGCTGCTGTGGCAGAAAGTGTGCGTGAAGCGCCATCAACATCAATTCACCGTCGTTCTCAACAATTGAACATTTCGGAGACATCATTGAGACGAATTTTGACTAAAGACCTTTGTATGACGCCATACAAAGCCCAATTGGTTCAGGAGTTGAAGCCAACTGACCATCCAATGCGTTTTCGCTTCGCTAAGTGGGCCTGCGATCGACTTAGAGAAGATGCCGATTTTGCCACAAAAATCATCTTTTCAGATGAAGCTCATTTTGATCTTGGCGGGTATGTAAACAAGCAAAATTGTCGCATTTGGGACACAGAAAATCCGCACGCATACATCGAAAAGCCGATACACCCAAAACGAGTCACTGTTTGGTGCGGATTTTGGTCCAGAGGCATAATTGGGCCATTTTTCTTCGAAAATGAGCAAGGAGTGGCCGTTGTAGTCAATGGCGATCGTTATCGGGTCATGTTGAACGAATTTTTGTTCACAAAAATTGAAGAGGAGGATATTAGCAATATTTCAACAGGACGGCGCTACGTGCCACACAGCCGAAGCTACACTCGATGTTTTGCGCCCTGTTTTTGAAGATGGCATTATCAGCCACAGAGCTGATGTCGTTTGGCCACCTCGGAGCTGCGATTTTACACCGTTGGACTTTAATTTGTGGGATGCCGTAAAAGATAAGTGTTACGCCGACAAGCCAGAGACAATTGACGCTTTAAAGGACAATATTCGTGAAGCCATTGGTGAAATACAGCTGCACACATTCGATAATGTGCTTAAAAATATGACCGATCGTGTAGGCATGACCAGCTGAGGCAGCCATTTGAATGAAGTTATTTTCCGTTATTAACTGAAAGGATTGTACTTTTTATTTATTTCGTTGTCATATTTTATATGTATGCTAGTTTACTTAATCACATGTTGTTAGTGTTATGCCTAAACAGCATGTAATGAGCAAATCAGCAACTTATTTTATGAAAATTTTTAGAATTGGTTTTTAATGGAATATAAGAAGACATAGGCAACGGCAGGAATCGAACCTGCATCCACGAGGTTGATAGGCGAACACACAACTATCGCGCCACGGCCACCCCTATTTTTTAATTTAAAACACAAGTGATAAAGAAGTAGTTCGGTAAAGCCGTTAACTGCAAGAAGAGACGCCATCAAGTATATAATATAGATTATCAATATGCTATATGCACATGTATAGCAAAATTGTATCTCTTTCTTATTGCAGTAAATTCAGATGGTAATTAAATATGGCAGTGGTGCCTAAGCAGCATAATTGTCCTTGCTCTCAACAATATGTTTCTTGAGAGAACCTTTGCTTTTAAATAATGCCTATGTATAGGAATAGTGGGCATCTAGCACATACATTTATCTACGGCCAATTGCTTTAAAGTATTTATCTTCTCCTGTCACTAGTGTTCCTAGTGAACAACAACTTATTACATAGTTGTTGTTTTGTTTTGAACAATTTGAATAAAATATTAAAATTGATACCTGTTAGTTTAATTTGATTTTATTTTTGAAAAGTTAATTTATCCCGTTAGATTGTTTAGTCAATCTTTAACGGATATTTTTGTAAGTTGTTAAAGCTTCGGCCGAAGGTTGTTGTTTAGCCGAATATTCGGCTTTCGCTTCGGCTAGAAATCGATCTTCGGCCGGACACTAGAAATGATGAATTTTTAAATAGTTCAATTATAAAATACGTGATGTAACCACTTCAGGATATAATTTAAAATAATCGTATTGGTTTACAAAGATTGCCTTTAATATTTAGAACATACATTAAAATGTTCCAAATGCGAAATAGAAGTATTCTTTTAAACAAATACATTTTTGGGGATTCCTAAAAAAAATGTAAATATTCTTATCAAAACTGAACATCATTATTTCCATAGTTATCTGAAATAAATAAAGTTTTGCATCATTATGCCAAGTTATGCTAGATCATAGGCATATCATTATTTAAAGCTTAGTCTGCTATTTACCTTTTAATAGCTTGTTGTTATCATAATGTCGTGATTAGCATAATAAGAATTACTGTAAAATATTTTAATTCCCAACACCAAAATAGTAATAAAAAGATACCATAATATTTTTTGTTCTGCCTTTTATTCTCTATAAATATAGTCATTATAGCATCATTATTATGTATGTGTTTGTTTTGTTAACAACGTAGTATTCTTTAAACTTGTTTATTAAAAATTTCTGTTGGTAAAATTTATATATTTAATGATGCGAAAATTTACTTTAGTTTGTTTATTGATTTTTTTTAAGCAACAAAATCCTATGGTATAGATGAGTCATGTCTACTTACAAAAATGTGATTAATAAAGGGTTCGTTAAAACTTTGTCTTAAAATTGTTATTTGTATTAAGATATCACACATCGTTTTGCATGATTTAAGTTAGTAGGTATGCTCAAAATGGGCTTAAGCACGCATGTATAAATTTTACAAAATTTGAATTTAAATTTACGTTTGACTTATACGATTTGTTAACCTCGTCAAGTTTAATAAATTTGTTAATTTTTAAACCATATGCAGTAGTATTTATTAGATGTTCTATGAACACTCTTGATGGACAGTTAGTGATTATTAAATTGTTTTGCATGATTTAGGAAACTCCATATTTCTAAACGTATTACAATATCTGGCCTTTCTTTTCAATATCAAATTTACTTATTCAATTGATTTTGACTCAAATCTTGGGTGTCTGATTATTTATGCAGAGATAACTTAACCACCTACATATTATGCATAGTCAATTATAAACATTCCTAGAGCTTCGTATGTTCATTGACCCTTTCTTAGTTGTCTAAGTTCAACAATTTAAAAACGGAAAAATTATAAAATTAATCTAAAACTTGTTTCAGAGCGGATTCACGCTTCACAGTTTCAATAATATTAAAATATTTCCGATTGTGTTTACACAACTGGTTATTTTATTCCCTAGAATCTATTATGTTTGATTGGTCCACTGGTCAAAATATTTCTCAATATAATAAGTCAGCAAAATTTCGTGGGCAGCAAGCAATCAGCAACAAATTATACCTTCTGCCCTCAACGAAACCTAATAATATTAAAAAAAAAACCTTACGAACCAGGACCAAGTGTCTTTCCAAGATCCAGGTATCACTGGGAACACATTTATGAAACAATATTTACTATAAGATTCATCCATTGCCAGTTTCATTTGATAGTTCTAGGCCAGATCAATAATGAATTTCAAATATTTTCCTTGTAATTGTTAAACCTTTTGGACCATTTTGCAGATCACTATAAAATAAAACGCACGACTGGATCGCACGAACTTGCTCTTATGTTCAATCACATCGTATGCAATAGATTTCAATTAAAAATCTAAATATATTTTTAAAGTCGTTTTTTACTTAATTTTTTATACATACAAAATTTTTATGACAATCTTAAATATTTAATAATATACATTTAAAAACAAATTATTAAATCGGCTTAATCAAAGAACAAATAATTAAAAATTCTGAAATAAATAACGGGTCCGCCATCTAACGTTTTTTTTTTCAACTAGTGCTTATTTCGTGAATGGTAAAACTTAGCTCATGTCTGATTTGACAGAAAATTAGTTTTATCCTTTCGATGAACGAATATGGTTGTGTATACGCTTGAACAACGCTCGCTAAGTGGGCCTGCGATCGACTTAGAGAAGATGCTGATTTTGCCAAAAAAAAATCATCTTTTCAGATAAAGCTCATTTTGATCTTGGCGGGTATGTAACAAGCAAAATTGTCGCATTTGGGGCACAGAAAACCCGCACGCATATATTGAAAAGCCGATACACCCAAAACGAGTCAATGTTTGGTGCGGATTTTGGTCCAGAAGCGAAAATGAAAATGAGCAAGGAGTGGCCGTTACAGTCAATGGCGATCGTTATCGGGCCATGTTGAACGAATTTTTGTTCACAAAAATTTAAGAGGAGGATATTGGCAATATTTGTTTTCAACAGGACTGCGCTACGTGCCACACAGCCGAAGCTGCACTCGATGTTTTGCGCCCATTTTCAAAAAAAAAGTTATTTGGCGGACCCTATATTTTATTATTAAAATTTATTTGAAAAAGTACGCCAATTTATTTTTTATAAAAAATTGAATTTCTGAGAAAAAAAAATTTAAAAATCTGTGCAGCGGTTTTTGGGAAAAAAAGTTTTTTTTTTAACTTTTTGAAAAAAATTTAAAAAAAAATCAAAAACGCCAATTCATAGGTCTCAACAAATACATATAACTATTATTTTTGAAAAAATAATTATTAAGCAGTCTTAAATTTTTTTAAATGCTTTTAAAAATTCAAAAAAATATTGATTAAAAATATTGGTACGCAGTATAAATTTGGCAACGTAAGCCTATATATGTGTGAAATTTATGAGATAGTCATAATAAAAAAACGGTCCTATGGAAATTACAGTTTTTAGACATTTTTGAACAAAATTTTTTTTGTCCATATGATCGGTCGTACCTAAGAGGCTGCACTGATTTTTTTAAATCAAAATTGTTAGAGCCGTTTCCGAGAAAAACAGGATTTAACGTAACGGATATATGGGATGTACCGTTATATTTCCCCTCTGTACAAACCTACAAACCTCTATATACCAAGTTTGAAGCAATTCGGCAGACAGACTGACATACAGACGGACAGAATTTTTAGACAATATTTTTTCGTCTTCGCTATCATTGTAATGTCATGTTTGATTGTTATCTCAAAACTTGTTTTTCGACGAATGCATAACTTGCCCTATAGTAATATAATCGCAAGTAAAAAATCATTGTAGCAATTTGCGCAGATGAATTCTGCGTCTTTAGGATAAAGCGGGGCTCTATCTGTATATGAAGTTGAGATAGCGATGCCTCCTGTTCTTCGTCCGTATAACTTCTGCTTCGTTTGAAAATAGCCCAAGTCATGTAGGAAGATTTCCTATTATACAGTGCCCGGTTACCACACACATTAGTACGGGACTAATGTACAGTCTATAAACATAGATATATCAAATATTTAGATCTATTCGGATTAAGCTTTGTCCAGTTCTAAATATTTATAGTTATCAAACAATTTATTTCAATTTTATAATAAACATTCAAAATTGTGTATATTAATGTGCCGTGCAATTCAGGTTGCATTTAAAAAAATCTTAGGTCTTACAGGCATATAGGTAAATTAAAAAAAAATTTAAGTGCGAGTATTAAAAAAAAGTACCTGGCAGACCGAGCATTTTGTTACATAAAAATATTACATCTTCTATGATGCAATTTATATAAAGATATTAAGAAGTCATAAATTCAGGAGTAGCATGTTAGGGTATTCAGATTAATCTAATTTTTAATTTTTCCTTGATCAAAAGAGCAAACTATGAAAATTTCATCGAAATCGTTAGAGTTGTTTCCAAGAAAAAATGGCCGTGGCAGTGTAAGTGGGCGGATATTACTAAATCAAACTTTTTAATTTCTTTTTTGTTTGTTTAAATAAACTGAAAATTTTCGAGTCGTTTTCGAAAAACTAAGAAACAATAAAAGTGGTAGTTACAATATTTTTGGATTTTTTTTCTTGCGCAAAAAAAAATCATATGAAATTTTCATTCAAATCGTTAGAGACGTTTCGAAGAAACGATTCAAAAACAAAACGTCGCCTGGAAGTGGGTGGATTTAACTATTAATCTATTTTTATGATTTTTTTCCTACTGATATGTAGGACTGAAAAAATTCATCGAAATCCTTAGCGGATAAGTCAAGACAATTTCACCTTGCCACCACCGCAGCATAAGCTGGGGGGTTTCTGCTTGAAACTTTAATGCATTGCAATGCAATGCTGGAATACGACCGCTGCAAAGATCCTTCTAAGCGATTGCGGAATCGTATTCAAAAGCAGCGAGATTCAAGTCTACATTTATATACAACTGTTCTCTTCTAAAAATATATCATCGAAATTGAGTTGGTGATTGGGCAGTCAGAACGTATGCGATATAGGCACGTCACCATTAATTTTCTTCTGCACGTTTCTCCTGCGTTTGAATAAAACGGATATTGCATGATGTGTACGTCTTCCAAAGTTTGATTGTCTAATAGGAGGCATTAGTCAATCAAATAACAATGATCGAATTGATAAATATCGCATTGAATTTCATTTGTCCGGGGTAATTAGAAGGCAGACACCTTAGCAAAAATAGGGACACCAACGTCCTTAGCGGGTCCGGAACCGTAATTGGGAATATAGGGAGACCCGAAGATCAAAAAATTAGAGGCAACTCCCCAAGTTAAGGCAGGCAAAACTGTTGATTAGCGAATACAGCCAAAAACGGTTCACGGACTGCATCAGCTTAGCTACACTCTTAAAACTACATGTAAATTTACCATTAAATTGTATGTAATTTTTAGTGTAAAGGTATGCAGGTTGCGTACTTATACACATGACAATATGTTAAAAAAAAAATTGAACACATTACATTGGATATTACAAACATTTGTTGCAAATTTTCACCCTGTGTGTAAACCTTTCAATAACAATTGTTCAGTATCAAACTAATAATGCTTAAACATTACAACCACAATGTTTATAATTCAATAAATATTGCTTAAATTCAAACACCTTATGAAAACTACACATAAAGTGTTTGTACTTAAACAATCAATTCTTATATTAACTACCATATAATGTAAGTTACACATTTTATGTGTAAATTTGCAATTGTTTTCATGTTTTTGACGATGACGATACGTTTGAAAGTTCGTTATCAGACCGTTGCGTTGGCGAAAAGAGAATATGAAATCTTTTGCTCTCCAATAAGAAAAAAGAAAGAGGAAGAAAAGTTGTGCGTATGTGGTTAAAAATGTATGATATATCGAAATCACATACATATGGCCTAATTTTAAGCGTTTTCCTACATAATTTTGTTAGAAACTAAAACATTGCTTGTCGAATTTCGCTATAAATTTGAACATACATATTTTATGCTTGGGATAAAAACTTTTGTTTAAATTCTTTTGAATTTTAAATATAAATAATGTATATATACATTAAGTTTAAACATTTTTGTGTAGAAATACACATTTTTACTTAATATCTAAAAAACTTTTTTGACCAAAATGTCGACTATATCTACAGTAGTGCACACACTTTTTTTTATGAAAATTGTTAGAGCCGTTTTCGGGATAATTAGGAAGGTAGGGAAAATGTATGGCAAGTACCGTTATTTTCGGAGCTAAAAAACTATTCAAAAATCTATTTGAGACAATCACCTAAAACGTTTAAGTACCAAGTTTAAAGAAAATCTTTTCAGCCGCTTAGGCTTTAGATCGTTCTACAGACTGACAGACGGAAAATTTTTGTGTTCTTTATCACTGAATGTCAAGTTTGATTAAAATATCGAGCTCGATTTTTGTTTTCCAAATTCAAAACCTATAGTACCTAAGTATGTACTTATGTATATCGCAAGTAAAAACAGACGTTCGATCATGCTATACGGTGCATACGGTAAATTTTAATTATTTTTTATTTCAAAGGTTCAGGATATACAATATTAGCAGTTTTATTATTTTCAGAACGAAGTAAATAATAATTATCTTTTGAGCCCACTCTTGAAAGGGAGGCATAAAATTGACCATGAGAGAAAACAATTTCCCTAAGATCCTTTTCCACCGTATCTAATATGTAATTTGAAAAAGTATATTATATGATCTCAAATTATCCAGGAAATTCCTAAATTGTGAATGATCTCCATTGAGGCATTGAACATACTTTTTAAGGTACCGGTGTCTAGGCAATAGAAGGAATGGTTACTTTACCATAAGAACAACACATGTTACTAAATTTCTCAACCCATTATTTGGCTTTGTAAAAATTTGCAAATTTTATCCATTTTTCCTATATCTGTTATTTTGTTGTTCGAATACGGAAACTGCGGTACATAATTAAAACCCCATATGCTCCCCAAAAACTGGTTAAGACTTAAAACATTAATACAGGGTGTCCGGCGGGAAGGTATACTACTTTGTTTGTTTATAATTTTTGATTAAATGAAAGAGCATGGATCAGTGATATATTTAATGTCGGCAATTATATATGGAATACAATATCAGGTAAATGTCCGCCTCTGTTAATCTTACAAATGCGAGCCCTTTTGAGCACATGTTTCATTACATTCTCACACATTTCACGCGATATTTCATTAATTTCATCACGAATATTTTGTTTGAGTTGCTCAAGCGTTTCTGGTTTGTTTGCATAAACCTTGCTTTTCAGATATCCCCACAAAAATAAGTCCGGAGCAGTCAAATCAGGTGACCGTGGAGGCCAATCAGCATCAACATTTCTTGTAATAATTTGTTGTGGAAGGAGGTCTTGCAGTAATTCCATTATAATGCTGGCTGTATGCAATGTGGCACCGCATGCAGTTGTGGAGTTAAAAAGTTTTCAATCATATCCCGATATCGCTCCCCATTCACAGTTACCGTTACGCCGTTTTCATTTTCAAAGAAGTAGGTCCAATGATTCCTCCGGACCAAATTGCACACCAGGCTGTACATTTTAATGGATGCAAAGGTGACTGTTGAATAATTTGAGGGTTTTCCATTGCCCAGAACCCACTATTCTGCCTCGTCACTCATTATGATTTTTTCATGAAAATCGGGGTTGTCATGGGCTAGCTGTAACATCCTATTGGCATATGTACGGCGGCGTACATGGTCTTGTGTCAACTGAATCTTCAATGAAAACAAATGCAAATCCTTGTGCAAAATTGGCCAAAGTTGTTCTTTGAAGACAATGCTCCTGGGCACGGAGTCGAATTGAGGTCAATGGATTGTTTTAAACAATTCCTTGAGCAGCAATTATATTTTCAGCCGCAGTACGTTGTGGTTCATGCTTGGGCCTATCATCTACAGACCCTCTTTCTTCGAAATCATTCACTACCTGATAATAGTGCAATTTGTTGGCACGCTCATTTCTCCCAAAAATTTCACGTAACTTTTTCATCGTCACAGTAATCGATGATTGATTATAAAATGTTTTAACGATTAAAACACGTTGGTTTATCGAATATTTTTCCGTAATAAATTTGCCACGTGTCTACTTTACGATTCCCAAATATGAACTGTCAAGACAAATATTTACCAATATGGCGGCAAAACAAAGTAGTATACCTTCCCGGCGGACACCTTGTAATTGCTGTTCCTACGTTAATCGATAAGCAAACTATTGAGTGGACAGAAATTCAGAAGCAAAAAAACAAAAGCAAATGCACACACACGCGGAACGATAATGAAATGGAACAAAGCAGCAACCCATTGCGATTGAATGTAATTTATAGTTGTAAAAATACAAATATTTGATAAATTTATAATTTGTACTTACATTTATTTCTCAGCTTATAATTAAAGTTAAGAAATGATTTAGGGCTTAAAATTTGCATAAAACTATTGACTTTATACACAAAATCTCATTTTTTTGAGCATAATTGAATATGTTGGTCAACTTCGACTAAAAAACTTACGATTTTTTTTTTTTAAAGTTAATAATCTAATTCAACAAACATACTTAACAAATCAGAACTATCTTAAAACATTCTTAAAAAATAAGAAAAATTACAAAATTGGTTTCAAGTAAATCGACTTGATACTTTCTGAGATTACCCTTGACAAAGTTAATAATTGCTTCGTCTTTATATAATAGTAAACATAGCAGATTCTATTTTACATCTTAAGCCGCGACTTGATATTCACATTATTCAGCAAGCTTACAAAATAAGTTCTGCATTAAGCTACTAAAAACTGTCATATTCTCATAAAGTGGGTCAATTTTCAAGAGTTTCACTTGATCTAAATTAATTTCTCTGAGTCGACGTTCTGTCTAAAACATCGAATGTCTATTAAAAACTTTTATGGTGGCAACTCTATCACCTTTCATAAATTGTTTATGCACGATATATTTTCACTTTCTTGCTGCAACATCAATAACATTCAATTTCCATTGTTCCACTTTAAAACTATATAAAAAACAAGACATTGCAAATATCTATGTGTCACCACCTCTGATGGTCCATCATAATAGATCTTCACCAATTTATGATTAATAGTTCATTGCTCCATAACAGACAATACATTTTACAAAAAAAAAAATAATAACACAGACATCAAAAATACAATCTAGCACACCTTTAACTGATGACGGACAAATAATATCTAATCGATTTGCAATAAAAGAAACAAAAAAATGTGAATCTTATCGCAATATCTGACTTTGACTGTGCACATCATCGCTCTGTTTCAAACACTATTAATCATCTTTCTCAATCATCATCGGATGTCATTTTTTTTGTTTTCGCCACAACTGCATATTCAAACGAAGGTATATATTGACAGTTGCAATCAAGCTGTTCCGTTACCCCACATAATTTATGCAAAATTTCTAAAATTGACAACTTCTTTGTTTTGATAAAATTAGGAAATAATTCCTTTAGATATACTTAATGTACACGTTTGTTAGTTGTGTAGTAAAAAAATATATAGCACACTGATTCACGCCATGGGGTCTTATTAATCATCTTATGCAAATTCCATTAGTATCATAATAGTATCATCAACTTGTACTCGTAGCGCCATCTCTGGCAAAATTGTAGCAACAGACACCGGGTTCTTGTGTGTTTTGGCCAAGAAGTCACCGTAACAATCGTTCCGCTCGTAACTCGTACTGATAAGCACATTAAATGTTTTTTTTATTTGTGAAAGCAATAAAGATAAAAGAGGAACATCTAATAATAATTACCACCCTCAGAAGGTACAAGTTGGAAATTTTAAATGTTTGCTGGACTTTGTATGAGGAGGTACTAATTTTTTTTTTTTTGCTGGCACAACCAAATTTCGCCAACCCATAGTAGTAGTCGTTACAACGAATTTGCATTTGCTAAATCCATTTCCCTAACGATGCCGAAGAACTATTGTCGAAGATGGAACCTCCTGGGACCACTCCCAACAACAACATTACAATAAAAAAAAAACAATTGAAATGGGCGAGTAAAAGTTATTATGCAAAACAATTATCATTTTTTTGTTATGCAAAATCTGTTTTGTTTGGTAGTTTTCCGCTTATGAATATTAGTTTTATTATTATTTTGTTTGTCTTTACGTTTTGTTTTGCTGGGAAATTTTTTGGTGTATTTATGATCCCATTCATTGGTTGAAATGCTTTAAATTATCTAGGGACAGTTAGAGGCAAACTGTCGGCACTAACATTTTTTTTTTTATTTTAGAGCACATCTCAATTTTCAGTTTGCTCTGAGTTTATTATGGCTTATTTTTGTATTTACTTCATTATGCTGCCAATTATAGAAGTGCTGCCGTACCTATATACCTATACATAAATACTAAAATGAATGTTATTTTTAAAAAATCTGTGAAGTTCCCAGACCTTGCCATACAGCGACAGCCCTATTTTATTAAATATTTAGATACTTGAAGTAGGTCTAGGTTTAATATTTATGTGACCTTGGTTAAAATTTTTGAATTTAACTTAAGGAGAGATAATTAAATTATGCAAATGTAAGAAGCACTTTTTCTAAATTTATTTGATGTTTAATTTCTTAATAGCATTTTCGCATTTAATTATTTGGTAAATCACAATAGTTTGTGGTAAGACCTAGTTGCAATTCAGAAATGAACTATAAGTAAAGACAACTTTTGAAAAAAAGTCAAATAAGAAGATGATGGTACTTTATGAGCATTGGATACGTGGACGTAGTCAATAACTTAAATAAATATATTGCCAACTACACAATCCGATCCATTTACGAACCCATCCATTTGTTATTCTCTGAAGGCACAAATGCAATTTTTTTAGTATGACAATTTATTTTATTTAATCATATAACTTTAAGAAATGAATTTAAGAAAAATCGTCCACCCATTTTCGAAAGATTGAATTTTAATTATTAAAAATTAAAATATATATTTTTTTAAAAATCCAAAAAAAATATTTTTCGAGAATTATGGGATGCAGTATTATTTCGAAGTCAAATTTTGATCGAAATTTGTTGAGCTCCTAATGCATAAGTCCAAATTAAAAAAAAAATATTTAACCAAAATGAAAACTATACCCTCATTATTGCACATATTTTTATTTTTTTTATCAAAATCGTTGGAGTCGTTTTCGAATTATTAAGATGGTAGAAAAATTGTATGGTAGGTACCGTTAGTTTTCGGGCTAAAACAAAAGATTTAAAAACCTATTTGAGGCAATTACCTAAAACGCTTAAGTATCAAGTTTGAAGTAAATCCCTTTAGCCGTTTAAGCTGTAGAGCGTTGTATAGACAGACGGAATTGCGGACCCACTTTTTCGGTGTTTTCTATCATCGTAATGTCAAGTTAAATTAAAATCTCGAGTTTGATTTTTCTTCCAAATGCAAAACTTGCCCCATAATACCTTTATCGCAATTAAACAAAATCGGCCGAACTATGAATGAATGAATAAATGTATTTGTGGTATTAATGCACTGCGACCTTGAGATCTATTGTGCCCCTACAGAACTGGATGAGATTTCTCATTCTACAGTACGTCCTCCAAATTACTTCCTTTGAGGAATTTAAGTACTTGGGGTATTTGAATAGAAGATGGTTCATTTTCATCAATTACGTGATGTCCAGAAATGTATGTCTCTGGTGAATGAAAGTCTCCTCGTACACTTACACTTTATAGAAACCTACACATTGGTATCCAATCTAAGAATATTGAGGTGCCTTCGCAGCTTACAGTGGCCAGTGAGTAGACCTGTTATTGCCCTTAGTTTGCTCCTACTTAAGTTAATACAGGATTAAAACCACTTTTCGTTGTAGTAGTAACTTTGCCTGGGTTGAGCTGGGGAATGTATTCCAAATGTTGGATCTTTTGTCCTCACTTTCGAATCTGATCTTATCTTTGATCACATTTTATCCCGTTCCGCATTAATAAGGATCTGGTCCCCTTAAGTCATATATGCCCAGGTACCCAATGAAGTGATAGTTTATTACTTGCCCATCTCATTCAGTCTGCTCACACATTCAACCTCTTCGAGCTCCAAACAGTTCAACGAATTGGAATATTAACTATGGATTCATGTGATACAAGGGACAACTCTGGTCTTAGTATGTAAGGTGCAACCTAACCTAACCTCATCTTTATATATCTATCAAGAAAAAATGTTATTTGTCTCTAATTAGCAATATACAAGAACAAGTTGTATACAACTATCACATTCGGTGTCGACCTATATTAAGTTAAGTTGAAACGAGCTTTGTGAAAAGAAGAACACAGACACTTTTAATCCACTTAAATAAGTTATCACATTTGTGTTGTTCTGTGACTTGCATTTTATTTTAAAACAATTCTGTTCGAAGTTCATTTTGTAAATTAGCAATTAGCGTTAAATTGGTTACTTTATTCGAAAAGATCCTTTTTTTTTGTTGAAGAATAACAAACTAAGATTTCAAAAAATTGACAAGAACAAAAATAAGCAGTTAAATTTTGTAGCTGATCGCAGAACTAATAAAGAAAACAAGTTTGTAGCTCAACTCTTTCGTTTCAATTTATGTTTTTTTTTTAAGTTTATAATCATACATCTATAATCATTTTATTTAAAATGCTCATTACATATACAAAAATATACATATATTCATTGCAATATCCTGCAATAACGAATCAAATCTTTTTGTCAATTCGATTTTCAGTTAAGGTCAAGTCACTTAGTCATAATTAACAATTCGTATTGACACGGTTATAATAACTAAAAACTTAAATAGGATTATGAATAGGTAACAAACAGTTTTGTTTGTTAAAGATTATCATGCTTATATATACTTAAATTTAAGTGCCTATACAAAATGAAAATTTGATAAAGGTTACCAAACTCACATGAAAGAAACTTTGACCTTAACCTATACATCTACTAGAAACCTACGTTACCAGTTACGAGAAATTTCATTTCACAAAATAATTTGATTTATTATGACAATACTACCCAAGCATCTTTAATTAATTAATAACCAGCTTAAAAATAATGAATTAATTAATTTAGTTAATACCTCTTTG
This sequence comes from Philhelius pedissequus, assembly GCA_910595825.1. Taxonomy (NCBI): domain Eukaryota; kingdom Metazoa; phylum Arthropoda; class Insecta; order Diptera; family Syrphidae; genus Philhelius; species Philhelius pedissequus. The sequence continues at coordinate 205,530,130 of OU343161.1, read as the reverse complement.
GACATAACAAAAGTCAATCACCTCTAAAACATCTTATAATAGGTTCAATAAAAGATAATTTTTCTATTGTTTAGAATCTTTATTCAAATTATTGTATGCATAAGTGAAACTATTAATGTCTCTTAAGTCATTTTTTAGTGAATAGCAGTTATCATTTCAGTTAAAAGAGGAATGCATTCAGTTAAGTTTTCAATGTACGCTCATGTTTTCACCACCATGGGTTAAAGGACCATTTTTATTTTTAAAAAATTTAATAAAATAAAAATAATTTTTATAAAACCGAACACATTACACTGGTTGACAGAATTAGATGTTTGTATTGCAGAAACTTGGCAACACGATGTAAGGTCAAATATTCAAGATATACTCGTTAGTTTTTTCGTTATATTTGAGATTATGTAACATCGCAAATAAATGTTATGTTACCGAATATCTAAAGATTTCTAAGCGTAGGTACTATGTTTTGGACTTTTATCGAGCTTATGAGACATTTTTAAATTAATGAGACGATATTTTTCGGAAGGTTTTATTACGAATTTTAATTAATTTAATTTAATCAAAAAAAAAGAAGAATATTTTTAAATGCCAGACGTTTCGACAGGGTTACCACTAGTTGTGGTCACTGGTCAGTTAAAATATACTAATATTCTTCTTTAGAGCAGAGCTGCAAAATTATTATATACATTCTCTGAAAAATATTTAATTGAACTGTGCATCGACCCTACTCTACTGGCCTAATTCTGAGTGGATGGAAACAGCATTTGTCCAACCTGTCCCCAAGAAACGCGAATTTTCTTCACGCTCTAACTATTGTCCAATTGCACTTACGTCCCGTATTTCCAAAGTCATGGAAACGCTGATTAATTATGAGCTTAAGAAATATCTTGAAAAACGAAAGCTCCTTAATGACCGGGAATATGGCTTTCGTACCAATAGGTCCATTGGTGATCTAATGGTAAAGGGTTATCCATTTTGCGGTTTCAAAAGTATAGGGCTGGAATTTGACATCTGTCAAGCTAAGTTGTTAAACCAATTTTTTTATCAGTTGACATTTACGAAAATGGATCGCTTAACTATCGCACATGGAATACAAATTGTTAAAACCTACTACAAAAATGGTGATTCTGTCGCAGCCACATATCGTGCTTTAAGAGGAGATTATGGTTTACATAATCGTCAAACTACGAAAGCAATCGGCAAAATTGTGAAGAAATTTGAAGAGACTGGATTGGTTGCAGATATTGTAAGGCTTGTGCATCATCGTTTCGCTCGTACCACTGAAAATATCGCTGCTGTAAAAGTGTTGCCGAAGACCCGAATGTGTTGATTCCTTGTCGTTCTCAAGAATTAGGGCTGTCTTATGGCACATTATGGCGTATTTTGTATTTGGATCTACACCTTCATATCCATATAAAGTCCAGCTTACACAACAACTGAAGCCAGCTGACCACTCACAACGTCGTAGATACGTCGAATGGGTGCTTGGACAACAGGCGGTGGACGGCGATTTTTCGAACAAAATTTTCTTCAGCGACGGAGCAAATTTCTCACTCGGTTGGAATGTTAATAAACAAAATTGTCGTATTTGGGGTTCTAAGAATCCTCAAGTAATTGAAGAGTGGCCATTACATCCACAAAAAGTCACTGTTTGGGGCACTCTTTGGTCCGGAGGTGTGATTGGACCTTACTTCTTCGAAAACGACGATCGAACGTCTGTTACTGTCAATTCGGAGCGTTATGGTCATATGATAACCGATTTTTTTTGCCTGCTATTGAACAATACGACGTGGAGAATATGTGGTTTCAACAAGACGGTGCCGCATGCCACACAACTCGAGCGAATATGGCTTTATTGCAAGAGACATTTCCTGGACGCGTAATTTCTCGTCGTGGCGATATTAACTGGCCACAAAGATCATGCGATTTGACACCGCTGGACTTTTTTTGTGGGGCTACGCGAAAGACCGTGTTTATGCAGATAAACCATTAACTTTTGAGCACTTGAAAACCAACATTCGTCAAGTAATGGCTGAGATACCGCCCAATATGTGTCAAAAAGTGGTTAAAAATTACCTTCAAAGATTCGATGCTTGCAACAATTCGCGTTGTGGGCATTTAAATAATGTAGTATTTCACACATAACTTCAACGTTCAAACTTTATAATAAAAAAGAAATATCATGAAAAAAAAAATATTTTATATGTGTTTTATTGATGTTTACTTTGAAATTGCAAAATGGATAACCCTTTATATCTCACCGAACAGTGGCACAAATCTCTACATCGTTTTGGAAAAAAGTAAGATTATTGCGCTTTGTTTCCAAGAACTTTTGATAGAGTTTGGCACTAATCTATCTTATCGAAAATACGTGCATTTACCATCGATAAATCTGTTCATCGATGGACTAGAAATTACCTTTCAGATTCGGACCGGTCAATACAATAAGTCGTATTGGACAGTTTCAACTCCGATAATCAGAAAATAAATGCTGGTGTGATCCAGGGCTCCGTTTTGGGGAGCCACCTGAAATCCCCCAAAAAAACAAAATCCCCATGGGGAAAGAAGCTCTATGGACAAAATCCCCAATATACTATCTTTTTCCCAAAATCTTCAAAAATCTCAAATAATCCCCAATATATTTGTTTTGGCTTAGGGCGATTCAGTTAATAAATTTGTTATTATTTGATACATTTTAATTCAGGAAGTAAAATAAATTTTTTGAAGTGGATATCATACAACCTGTCTTTATTGTATATTCCCTGATTAATTAAAAAAAAAATGCCGTTTTTTTTCAGAATTGACAGTTTTTATATTTTGCTTTATTTTATGATAAACTGTTTTTTTTTTTTTTAATTTCGAAATTAGGTCCTTTGTTTGCTTAATAAAAGTAAAACGGATTTAGAAAGCACTATGTGTTTATTTTATCAAAAAAGAAGGATGAAGACAATTGTTATATAATTGTTACATAAGGGAATAAATGTTGTTAAGCTTGATTCACTACTTATTTGGGGATCTTCTCTTGGGGATTTTTTTTTGTTAGATTTTCTCTTGGGGATTTTGTCTTTGCTCCATTTTCATTTGGGGATTTTGCCTTTGGGGATTTTATCTTGGGGATTATATTTTTAGAGCAAACATCACCAACCCTTTTTCTCATTTTCATTAATGATCTCTTATCTGAAACTTCTAATCCACTAAATTGTTTTGCTGACGATATTGCTCTCAATTTTTCATATTCATTTTCGATTCGATTCATTTCCTTGATGTGGAACTGCAACGTCAGCGTATGATAAGCTCATTGAATTCTGATACCTACAGCATTGTCCAATGGGGAATAAAAAATCAGAACCCCCCCCCCCATGCCACTATCCACATGCGTCACTTGCATTGAAGAATCCGATCAGTTTTCAGTCCTTAGCATGTGTATCACAGTACAAAGACCACCTCTTGTGGAATGACCACATATTCAATGTCGGCAAGAACGCTGCAAAGTATGGGCTTTTCTTCGAAGTTCTGTAAGGCCATGATTCGTCCAGAGCTGGAGTATAACTCTCACATTTGGACAGGAGATCCCAAATACATTTGTATCTTTTGGATAGAATTCAAAATAGTGCTCTAAGAATCAATGGCGATAGGGCTATAGTGGAAACATTTACATCTCTAGAACACCGTCGAAATGTTATATGTCTCTTATTATTTTATCGCTATTTTTATAAACAATGTTTTAGCGACATAGCCAGTTGCATTTCTACGCTCAACAATATCCAACTGTAATACTCGCGCTTCTAGGAATGCTCATTAGTTTACCCTTGAGCCAAACTTCGGACATACTGTCAAGTGCATGGGCTCTTTCTCTAGCCGTAGAACACAAATCTGGAATACTTTACCCGGTTCTATGTTCCCTTCCCATTTTGATAATCAGAAATTCAAAATCAATGTGCATCGGTACCTCCCCACACATCCTTGTCTACTTCCCTAACGATCGTACTGTGCTTGCTCATTTTAAAGGTAGTCAAAACCCCTTTAGGGCGCACATCATTAAAATATCCTTGACGTCATGTAAACTGCAATGTTCATAGTTCTCTTACTTCTGACCTCCTCCGATTTATAGTTCTATGTTTCATCCCTAGTGAGTGCTCTTAATATGCATTTTCTTGTTCAGCTTTTAAGCCCCCACGTTTCTATATTCGTGATGGAATTGGAAGTTTTTTGATATTGCTTTTTGTATATACATGTGATAACTAAGTTGGTCATGATGTTGTTTTTTATGCGTTTTTTTTTCTTTTAATTCGATCAAATTTCTTCATATCAATTTCTTTCTTCATAAAGATGGTAAATACACACATGTTCACTGTATGCAATACAAGTGTATATCACCAAACATTGCATTTCAGTTTATCGTTCCGTTGAGTGGTTTTAAAAAAATTGTCTTGCTACTTACGAGGGCGGGTCAATCAGTGACTTTTGGAATAAAACACAGATTTTTTGATAAAAAAATAATTTTATTTTTCAACGTAGTCTCCCTTGAGCTCTATACACTTTGTCCAACGCTTCTACAATTTTTTTATCCCTTCCAAAAAAAATGATTTGTCGAGGTCCTCAAAATAGGCCTTTGTTTGCGAGATGACTTAATCATTGGAGTCAAATTTTTTTCCACCAAGCCATTTCTTCAGGTTTGGGAACAAGAAGTAGTCGCTCGGAGCCATATCTGGAGAATAGGGTGGATGAGGGAGCAATTCATAGCCCAATTCATGGATTTTTGCAATGACAACTGCACATGTGTGCACCCTTGCATTGTCTTGGTGGAAAAGAAATTTTTTCTTGGCCAAATGAGGTCGTTTTTTTTTCAAATCGTCATTAAATCGGTCCAATAAGTTGGCATAATATTCCCCATTGATTGTTCTTCCCTTTTGAAGGTAGTCAATGTGGATTATCCCGCGTGCATCCCAAAAAACAGTCGCCATAACTTTATTGGCTGACAAACCCACCTTGGCCTTCTTTGGCGCCGATTCACCCTTAGAAACCCACTGTTTTGACTGTTGTTTGGTCTCTGGTGTGTTGTGATGGATTCATGTTTCGTCCACGGTTACAAAACGGCGCAAAAACTCCTCCATATTGCGATTAAACAACGCCAAACCTTCCTGTGAAGTGGTTACATGATTGCGTTTGTGGTCGACTGTGAGCAAACGCGGCACCCATTTGCGGCTTTCTCATGCCCAAGTGATCATTCAAAATTGAAACCACTGATCCATGCGAGATCCCTATGGCTTCCACAATCTCTCGCACTTTCAATCTTCGGTGGGCCAACACCATATCGTGAATTTTTTCGATTGTTTCGGGTGTAGAGACCTCAACTGGGCGTCCAGGACGTTCGGCATCTTCAGTGCTTGTACGGCCACAACGAAATTCAGTAAACCACTTTTTTACCATTGAAATCGATGGTGCAGAGTCCCCATAGTATTTATCAAGCTTAGCCTTGGTCTCGGTAATGGGTTTTTTTCGCAAGAAATAATGCTTAATAAGCACACGAAATTCACTTTTTTCCATTTTCTCCTTAAATTAGTGAGTAGTCTGATAAAAATAGCTGACAAACACAAACTAACTGACGCAGCAAGTTTAAATTTTGACAGGAGTCAACTGACAGATGCCTGTTGACAGGAGCAGTGTTGCTGTTTCAGTAAAGAGGTCAGAAATTCAAAAAGTCACGGACTTATTGAGCCGCCCTCGTATGTACTGAACATATTTTGTTGTTAACAAAAAGAAGCTTAAAACAAAATTTTAAGATACCCAACTTTTACTTGACCCCTTTTCATATAAAAATAAATTACACACTTTTTCGCATAAAGCGGTCAAGTGCTGAATTTATTTGTAAAACACCATTTCAAATGATTTTAAATAAAATTGGTTGTATACTAAAAATTCTACATTTATTTATTTTTGTATGGCTTTTTTATAAGTTTTTTCTCGATTTCAAAAAAAAAGGTTATAAACGTAAAACTTTAAACGCTTATATCTCAAAACTTTAAAACTGTCACTTTCACCTTCTCATTCTCAATTCTTCAGTTGAAGAAATCATCACAAATTTCTTTGATGCATTCTAATTCCTAGATATTTTAACAATACTTTCTCGTAGTACACCAAATTTGTTATGAGTTTTTCTTTTTGGCGCTTACCATTAAAATAATGAAAAAGAATAGAAAGAAATAGCAATCAGAAGATATTGAAATACAATTTTACAGATATATTTCATCAAAAGCTAACTATTCTAAGGATTTTAAATTCTTCTCGATCCGTTAAAAGGCTATTAAAACCATCTTTTCAGTTGCTTATTTAAATCAGAAGTAGTTTAAAAAACCCTTAATCAACTCACCAAATTTTTGAGTCAAAAAACATGTTTTCCGAGTTACATCAAATTTAACACTGATTTAACAAGTTGAAATAACATTTAACATTTTTTTTAAACAGGTTTGATACTTTAATATTTGTGGTATGTTCTTATTTTTGCGAAACGAAAAGAAAGACAAAGGTGGTAACAAAATTAGTTTAGCAAATATATGTATGTATATATAAAGTCGGATACCATACAAAAAGGAACTCTAGGGCAAACAGTCCAATCTATCGGAAATACTTTTGATGTGCATATTATTCTTAGAATTAATAAGAAAAGAACTCGTTCTTTGAAATTACATAATCACACCTGAATAAGATCAAAATATCCATGAACAAAGCGCGACATCTAAATTTATGTAATTTCTAAAAAAAAAACTATTCTTTAAATGTTTTTGAATGAACAACAACAACTTGAGTGAGTTACCACCAAGTTGTTTTCTGTTATCATTTTGGCTAGAATTATAGCTATTTCACTACTTGCCAAGGTCGATCATTAGATTCCTTTGCATTTGCTGGTGGTGTCGTTCTTTTTTTTACTTAAACAAGCTCTATAGAAGATATTTGTTATGATTTACAAATTGAGTCCTCTAGAAAAGCTATTTCGAGCATTAAAAAGAATCAATTTCATTAAAGTAGATAATTTTTAACAAACAATTAAACAGTCGAACTTCGATAACTGGAACCATCGCTTGTCGAGTTATCAAGACTTCGAGTTATTAAGTAAAATACGAAATTGATTTTTTCATTAAAATTTAACCCATTTTCTTTAATTAGTAGTAGTAGTAGTAGTGAATTTTATTAGTCAACATATAAAATTATTTAAAATTTAGATTTTTTTCATTTTACTTGCGATAAAGGTATTGATATTGATTTTCGACCTTCTCATAAACGGCTCAACGGATTTCGATCAAATTTCTTACACAGGAGCTCCTTCAAATTCTAAATAATACTGCATTTCAAAATTTTCAAAAAATAGTTTTTTGGATTTTTGAAAAAAAAATTCTTCTTTTTTTTTTGAAAATTCAATATTTCGAAAACGGATGGACGATTTTTTCTGAAATTTTATATTATTAAATATTTAAAATGTTCATACCAATTTTTTTTTTCGGAAAAATTTAAGAATTTGTATATATAAAAAAATTGATTAGTTCCAATTTAAAAAGGAATTAACACCCTCTTGGGTTATTTCCTTTTTTGGGAATTAACACCCGCGGGTGATAGTTCCGTTCTATCAAACTGTGGTTGCATTCCTAATATACTAAGCAATTCGATGAACTATGGCTGCTTGTTCCAAAAATCTAGCGTGGATTTTCTCATCTAGCTTCTGCAGAATTTTATCCATTGCTGAGCTCCATAAAGATCTATTCTTCTAGCTAAGAGACAACACTACTTCTAGTTCTTTACTAAGAGGTTGACATTTCGTTAAGTAGTCCGTATTTCTTTTCAGAAGATACAGAAGCGCTATTTTTGGAAAGCGGTGATCTGGGAGTTGCACAGCATTCATGATATAACTAAAGTGCATTTCCAATGTATAGGTGTAGGTATTATTTGGAAGCCAGAAGCGGTGTTTAATTTTTTTTTAAATTATGCGTGTACTCAAGGGATGGACTACCCTTATAATGTTAAACACAGTGCGAGCAATTAGGAAAATGGGATAGGATTAGACAGGAGATACCGATGCACATTGATTTTAAATGCTTGAATATCGCAATGGGAGGGAAAAATTCGGTCGGGTAAAGCATTCCACATTTGTGTAGTACGGCTAAAGAAGGAATCTCTATACTTGACAGTGCGTCCGAAGTTGGGCTCAAGGGTAAACTGAGGAGCATTCGTAGAAGCGCGAGTGTTACGGTTGGGTTGAATGCAACTGGCTATTTCAGTAGAACACTGTCTATAAAAATACCGATAGAATACTGAAAGGCATGAAACATTCCGACGTTGTTCTAGATGTGCAATTGTTTCCGTTATTCGTTTCATCACGTATCATTTTTAAAGCTATTTTTTCGGATTCTGTCCAGAAGGCTTAAGTGAGTTATGGGAACACCTGCCCAGATGTGACAGTTGTACTCAAGCTTTGGTCGAATATAGGATTTATAAATTACATTCAGATCAGAAGGGGAGAAATATTTCTTGCATCGTCTCAGAAAACCCAAACACCTTGCAGCGTTTTTGGCGACGCCGAATATGTAGTAATTCCATTAAAGGTGATCGGTGATGCACATACCGAGAGCTGAAAGATGTTCGGTTAATTAATAAATTACCTTTCTTCGTGTTCTTGGTATCCCCATACTAGACTTCCATAGCACATTCATTATGGGCCCTGTATATTGCCTCGAAGAGTCTATTTTTAGATTGGCTTGTAAAATCTTTCAAGCTTATGATATTGTTCCAAGTGCGACTCAGAGTCTGTTTTTGACATTTTCCTTAATTAACACTCATGATATTGGTAAATTCTGCTTCCTTGTCGATTTGAACCATTTTCCACCTCTTTTATAAGTTTAAATTTATTATCATACTCGTATCTACACGTTACTTAATAACATCTAACAATGCACACTTCAGTGTTCATAAGGATCTTTGGCTATGTATACCTTACCTATATATATTTTTTTCGTTTGTCAAAAATAAAAACTAAGCTTTGAGATCGCATTCCTATCTACCAATATACCAAGTAAGTAGTGTGAGTTCTAAAAAAACAGAACATTTGATAATTCTCACTCACACATAAGTAATAAAATTAAGATTTCCTACACGTGCATATGTACAGTAGCAGTATATCATAGACACCTACAAACATAGTTCCTGAAAGCGATGCTTTATAAAACGAACTTGTAAAAACGCGCATAATTTGTAAAATTTCCTGCAGAATTCGACATCTCGAAGGTGACGCCCAATAATCTTTTCGATTTATCAAGATATTCGAGTAATAGAAGTTTGAGCTATCATATAAAAATTACATATGTAAATTTCTGTCTTGAATTCAAGATATCGAAGTTCGACTGTATAAAATAGTTTACTTGCATAATTAAGCTAAAACTAGTATGTGTGTAAGCTTTATATACCACATTCAGAATATTAGCCGTGTTTTATTGGGAATCTATCCATTGTACCATAAGTAATTCCCAAAAAATCGCGTCGACCGTAGCTTTTCTTTTAGTTTTGTAAGAATGGTATCCCCGCATAGCTATCACAAGCAATGAAAGAGTTTTGTGCAAGGAATAATTAAGAAAATATCAAAATTATGACCAGTAATTTACTTTTAAATATATAAAATAGAAAGTAGAAAAAGTGTACTACATAACATTAATTAATGTTTGCCTTTTTTCTCAATTTTCAATCTTAAAAAGGGACATTCATTTTGCATCAATAGAAAGGAAATTATAAAGAATGGGTTTGTTCATAGGCTATGGTCCAGTCCCCTTTTACACAGGGCAATTTTCGTATTGGTTTAAAAATCGTCTATGCCTCTCACACGAGGAAACAAAATTGCTGGGGATTTTGTTTGTTTCCTTTTATGGTTTCTTGGCTGAAACGCACACTACATGTAGTGTAAACTGTTGACTCCCCTTACATTTCCCCTTTATCGCTTCCCATAGATCAGCGAAATTAAGCATCGTTGCGCGTGGTTAGTACTTCTATGGGGGACCGTCGGAAACCAACCACGTGCTGACATGTGTTTCTTCTGTTGCTTGTTCTTTCTTTCTCTGTCTCTCTCTGTTGTATTAATGTATGTGATGTTTAAAGCCAATGGTCTCGTTGCCAGTGCTTCAGTGTCTCTACTTCCTAGATTTATCTACGGAGTAGTATAATATGTAATGTAATGTAATTTCATGTTATTCCTTATTTTCTGAGTAGATCGATAGCTAGGTTTATTTTTCAAGTCAAAGTACGAATTTATTTTCTGAGAATGTCTTGCTTTCAATTCAATATTCACAAATCAGACTTCACATAACATAAGTGGAGTAAGGAACAAATAGTTAACATTTTGCCATTTCTATGCACATGTCTAGAAAAATAACAATGGGATCACAAAAATGTACGCCCAGTCCATGTAGTGAAGCGAAGTCCGTCCATGTTTAACGTCCATTAAACAGAGAACAAAAAGCATATTTTGTGAAGTTTAGTTGGCGCTTAGTGCCTTATAGTTCATAGAATTTCATACGAATAAATACCTTGCAGCGCAGTGTCGAGTTCCACCCAGTGTGGTTCTACCTTAAATCAACATTTCTCACCCATCCAAACTTGTCAAATTGCTTTTTTGTAGATCTAAATAAAAAGAAAATGATTTTTTTGAACCAAACTCCGTTTATTTATAACTACCAATAAAAATTGAACACAAAGCGAATATTGGTCTTAGTTACTATCAAAATAAAAGTAAAACATTCAGTAAACTTTTCAGAAGAACAGCTTATATATTTATGAAAAAAATGTAGTTATCTAAGATTTTAGAAATATAAACTGGCCACTACAAAAAAAAAAATACAAAAAAAAAACAATTAAAAAGATTGAATGGAAATTAATAATTATAACTACTCCATGAACACATCCACCGAGATTCAATCCAATTATCAATCGTACCAACAAAACTAACATACTCAGTTTCGAGACTCGAATAAACGTCAACCAGTCATCCACCGTACCATTAAGGGTTATTCGTTTTGCAGTTTCAAAAGTATAGGGTTGGAATTCGACATCTGTCAAACTAAGTTGTTAATCAGTTGAAATCCTGACATTTACGAAAATGAATCGCTTAACTATCCCACAACACATAAAAATTGTTAAAACCTACTACAAAAATGGTGATTCTGCCACAGCCACATAACGTGTTTTAAGAGGAGATTATGGTTTACATAATCGTCCAACTTCTAAGCAATTTGCAAAATTGTGAAGAAATTTGAAGAGACTGGATTGGTTACAGATATTGTAAGGCCTGTTCATCATCGTTTCGCTCGTACCACTGAAAATATCACTGCTGTAAGTGAAAGTGTTGCCGAAGACCCGAATGTGTCGATTCTTCGTCGTGCTCAGGAATTAGGACTGTCTTGCGGCACATTATGGAGTATTTTGCATTTGGATCTACACCTAAATCCTATAAAGTCCAGCTCACACAACAACTGAAGCCCGCTGACCATTCACAACGTCGTAGATACGTCGAATGGGTGCTTGAACAACTGGCGGTGGACGGCGATTTTTCGAACAAATTTTTCTTCAGCGACGAAGCACATTTCTCACTCGGTGGGTATGTTAATAAACATAATTATCGTATTTTGGGTTCTGAGAATCCTCAAGTAATTGAAGAGAGGCCATTATATCCACAAAAGTCACTGTTTGGGGCGCTCTTTGGTCCGGAGGTGTGATTGGACCCTACTTCTTGGAAAACGACAATAGAACGACTGTCACCGTCAATTCGGAGAGTTATGGTCATATGATAACCGACTTTTTTTTGCCAGCTATTGGAAAATACGACTTGGAGAATATGTGGTTTGAAAAAGACGGTGCCACATACCACACAACTCGAGCGAATATTGCTTTATTGCAAGAGACATTTCCTGGCCGCGTAATTTCTCGTCGTGGCGATATCAACTGGCCACCAAGATCATGCGATTTGACCCCGCTGGACTTTTTTTTGTGGGGCTATGAGAAAGACCGTGTTTATGCAGATAAACCTTTAACTCTTGATCACTTGAAAACCGACATTCGTCAAGTTATGGCCGAGATACCGCCCAATATGTGTCAAAAAGTGGTCGAAATACCTCAAAAGAATCGATGCTGCAACAATTCGCGTGGTGGTCATTTAAATGATGTAGTGTTTCACACATAATGTCAACGTTCAAACTTTTTAATAAAAAAGAAATATCATAAAAAAAGTATTTTGTATGTGTTTTACTTACGTTTACTTTTGGAACCGCAAAATGGATAAACCTTTGCTTCAGCTTTTTATCGACCGAAGCGAAATGTATGTAAAATCCTACGACGGACAAATTTACAATGTATAAATTTCCCAATAAAACACGGCTATTCTATCTGGTAGAAGTGAAATTGTAAGTTGGATAATATGAATCATCAATGATTTTTGTGTTGTCATAAGCTAACATTGGTTTAAGGTTTACATAATTTGGTATTACCTGAAAAATTCTTAAAATTATCAATCAACTGTGCAGATTCAAGGTCACCATCTAAAGATGTGTCAGTTAATCCCGCGGAAAGACATTCCAATCTCACATTATGTCAGGTTGAAGTCTTATTGATGTTCTTTCAATAAATCCTGTTCTCTTAATACAAGTGTGTGACTAATACTTTGAGTCTCTCTTTTATTTTCTATTGAACAATATTTACTGCAGCACGATAAGAATTGGTCGTTAATAACATTACAAACTAAACAAAAATGTTAAGCAATTATTATGTCAATCTTCAATGAACATATACATTCGTATCTCATGAATGGAATTTATTTTTTTCTTAACTGAAAGTAGCAAGAACCCATTGGAAAAGGAATTAATGTCAAATCACTAAATTTAGACTTGGAATTGTGTGTGCCTCTATTTTCTCACCATAAATTTTGTTAGATTCTTGCACAGTCCTTCAGAAGGTAAGTGAATTATTGGATTTAATTTTGTGTTTTTTTTTTGTATCTGCCGATTTATATACATCATGTTGTCTAAAGTGGACAAACAGCACAAAACTTTAATAGTTGAATACGTATATACCTATATAAGTGAACATTCACGTTGTTGGCCTTTGATATTTAAGCGAAGAAGCGCTTACATTGATTACTGGTTTGTCTTTATAGGTACTATCAAAATACCAAGTGCTAAGAGTGTAAAAAGATATAAGACAACGTCAGTCTCATCATAGTAAATTTGCACGTTTAATAGGCGTTATCCACCCAATCCGTGAACCTTTTAAACTAAGATTTTTTTTTATTTTGTCTTATCAATGTGTCATGGTCACTTTCCGAACTGGAACTACTTTAATGAAAATCCTGTTTGGCTTGCGAATCAACAAGAGTGGCTTTGTCTGGCTATGATGACATGATTTGTAAGAAGGTATAAGTACGAGTAGTAGTATGATTTCTTAATAAGAAAATTATATAACAATTAAATTGATGTAGCAAACATTTCGTAGAAATATATAAAAAAGTTTGATGACCATACAAACGGTTAGATTAGGTTAGGTTGGAGTGGATGTCAGCGTTGCAGCTAAAGCACTTAGACCAGAGTTGGTCCTTTGTGATTCCACATGGATCCTGAGATAAACTCCCTATTCATTTAACTATTTGGAGCTCCTAATGAAACGTAAGAGACTGTAGATGTCTATTTTATTTAGATTGCTGAGACTATCGAAGAAAAAGTCTCCAAAGAGCTTACGTCCCCGATATAGACGGAAGGGAAGGAGATTGGTTTAGAGATTTAATAGTAGCCTAACTATCTGAGAAGATACGGATGTCAGTAGTTGATATCATGTTTTCTTTGAGTCAGGAAGGGATTTCTCTAATTGTCATAATTTCCGCCTAGAATACTCTACAATTATTAGGAAGACGGAATGAGAGACTTAATTTTAGTCTGTTTGAGTATACAGCCCCACCAATCCCATCATCAGTTTTGTATCCATCAGTATAAAAATGGTTAGCATCATCTTTTAAGAAGCTTAAGTTCTCCCAGACAGATTTTGCAGGAATGCGGTGACTTGGAAGTTTTTGCCAAATTCTAGTTTAGGGATGATGTAATAGATGTGACTTGGAAGTGATCCGAACGAGTTCAGAATATTAGAATGTACAATATCATTTTTGGTCCATGGTGTAGAAGATTTTAGTTTGGCGGCTGTGCTCGCTGCCGGCTGTTTGCTAATATCGAGGGGTAGTAGATGGTGTAGAACGTATGGCGCGGGAGTGTGGGGTATTTTTAATGCTCCGCTTATACACACTTTGCTCAGCTTCTCACTATTTGCAGTCTTTTCTAGAGCGCTCCACAATACTGTTACGCCATATGTAAGAATCGGCCTGATTAGGAAGAACTTCTTAATAAAAAATAAATGGTTGTCCCAATCTTCAAAGGTCACTTTTGCTCGATATTTATGAGCAAAACAGGTGCTAGCCTTGGAACGCTATATTTATCGAGATTGTGAAGCAGGCGTTGAAAACAAGTTGAAAATAAATCAACGTTTGAGGATATTCCAATCCAGTTTACGCGCTGGATTTTCTATTTCTGACCACACCTTTGCTTTATCAAGCATAGCCAATAAATTAACCCAGCGGGAAAAAAACTTGTACCTATGCCTGCCTCGTTGATTTCAAAGCAGCCTTTGACAAAGTCATCGTCAAGCTGTCATAAAGAAAATGACTTCCGTTGGTATATCTTGGAAGTTTTTGGCAATACATATATATTTTTTGATTGCAACTGATGGGGCAGTTTGGTATGCCTCGGTGACATCGAATTGGCTTGAAACTACTGCTGGTGTTCCTCAAGGATGTATCCTGAGTCCAATATTCTTTGCTCTTTTTTATTGATGACATTATAGTGAATGCTTTCCGACACACTCTTATCAAAGTGATACACTACGCGGATGATTTGGTTACGTTGTTAGATAACTCTTCCTCCCCTCAGTTCCAAAACAACAAATTTCAGAGGTACTGCAACACCTGGGATTTGAAGATAAACGCTATGAAAACAAATATTATGAAATTTCAAGCTATGACATATAAGATATCAAGAGAGGAAAACAGGATTTTGAATGACGAACTTAAAGAAGTAGTATAATAATTTAAGTATTTGAGAGTGCTGATGTATTCTAACTTTAGTTTTGCTAAGTCTTGTTCAGTAAAATTGTAAAGAAGCTAAAATTGCACTAAGGGTTATGTGGCCAAATCTCTTTGCCAGCCAAAAGTAAGACCTAGAGTCCAAATAAGGAGCCCTAGCATTTAGTTATAAATATTTTGAAGAATTTTTCTTCAAACGCTTATTACGCTTACTGAATTCCACTTCAACGCATGCTTTCCACGTGGAGTCAAGTATTACCCTAATTTATATTAGAAACTTAAAAGCCTACTCCGAATTTTTGATAAAGACCATGAACAAGGCTGACAATAGTCTCAACAAGACTGTTATGGTGAATCTTTTGCGTACGAATTTGACATCATTCAAAGAATAGAATTCTCTTGCACGCTCTCTCGGTCTCTTGTTACACCTTACGGATGTAATTTTGACAGTTGGAGTTAGTTATTTGCGAATGTTATTTCGAAGGTTCACAAATAAATATGTGAGTGGCAATGGCGAAGTGGATAAAGTGCTTGATTGCTAACTTAGACGTGTGGGTTCGATCCCCACGCTAGGCGCATTCTTTTCTATACCTCCAATTTTAATTGGATGCCGCTCATGGGTTAAAATGAGTCTGTCAATACCTGGTTCTCAAATCCACTGTGCCAAACTAGTGCCGTGCAATTCAGGTTGCATTTAACAGACCTAAGGTCTTACAGGCATAAAGTTAAATTTAAAAAAAAAAAAAAAAAAAAAAAAAAAAACCGAACGTTCAACATCTAAATCGCGCGCCGGCTTCGTCAACAAGGAGACTATATATACAGAGAATTACATCATCGACTTCAAGCGGCTAATTATTTCAAGTTCGAACTCCCTGTGAAAGCCTTAAAACCATTTTTCGAGCGAGAGTGAAAATCTTTAACTTATATTCTGTTCCTCATTGCTCAGACTTACCAATATTGTGTAATTTCGAGCATGAGAATGTTTATCGCTTTATAGCTTTGTGTCCAATTTTGCAGGAAATTAGAAGATTTTACTTCCATCAAAGTGTCCTCTCTAGAATACAATTAGTTGAAAATTATAACGCTCCGGCAAGGTGGACAAATCTCTACGGCTTTTGTGATCAAGCTTTTAATTATCGAAACTACAGTTTTTCTAATTTCTAATTTTATTAATTCAACTTTTTAAATATTTATTGTTAAACGTTTTAGTAACAGTGCCACTTAACATAATTTAAATCTATGCATTCATTTGTATGGTATAGGTACTGCCTTATAGGGCAAGTTTTGCATTTGGAAAAAAAATCGAACTCGAAATTTTAATTAAAGTTGACATAACGATGAAAGAGAACACCAAAAAAGTGGGTCTCGCAATTTTGTCTGTCTGTCTGTCGGTAAAACGATTTACAGCCTAAACGGCTTAATCGATTTTCTTCACACTTGGTTTTAAGAGTTTTAGGTGATTGTCTCAAATAGATTTCGAATCGATCTTTTAGGCCCAAAAATAACGGTGCTTGCCATACAATTTTGTCTACCATCTTAATTATCTCAAAAACGGCTCTAACTCTTTTAATAGAAATTAGTGTGTTTTCTTTCGTTAGATTCTACATTTTGGCCAGTAAAAACATTTTATCGATTTTCGACTTTCTCATAAACAGCTCAACGGGATTCGATCAAAATTTTTATGTAGGAGGTCCTTCAAATTATAAAGAATACTGCATACCAAAATCTTCGAAAAATATTTTTTTTTGGATTTTTGAAAAAACGACTTAAAAATATATTTTTTTTAGCCGTTTCAATTAAGAGTCTTTTGCATGCGATGTGATCGAACATAAAAGCAAGTACGTACGATCCAGTCGTGTATTTTATTTTTAATTGTTTAAAAAGTTTTTTTTTCTTCAAAAATTAAAAATTGTCACTAATGATTCAATATTTTAATATCTATATTTTAACTTATTTTTTTTATATTTATTAATCTATTTTGTTTTCCAACTTTTTATTATTTTTTTTATACAGGGTGATTGGTATAGGAAGCGACAAAAAGCTGGGGCGTGTGGGTTGGACTTAGACAAGAAATCAAATCTAATCGAATGAGAGGAAGGGGTCCTTTTTAAATTAAGTTGTGCTGGGCAATAGTTTTTGAAAAATTAATTTTCAAACTAGAAATTTTGAAAAAAAAAATCAAACTATTTGTTTTGAATTTTTATGTATACAGTGAAATCTTCCTTGGGCGCACAGCCATGGTGCAGAAATTTTTGTCCGCCTAGGGGAGTTGCCCGTTTAAGGGATATCAAATAAAACCACTTATTTGAATTTTTAAAATTCATTATTAAGTATTCATTTATTAACAGAAAATAAAAATAACAAAAATATATAAACTTCACTTCTTTTTTATCATATAAAGTGGAATAAAATTATTAGATTTAACACATATAAAAATCAGCCTCTAAATACCTTGTAGATAATATGCAATAATATAAGATGTATTTTTCAAAAAAAAATATTTCAACATTTGCTTGTTTAGTTTTAGAAAAGACCGATTTATTTTGGAATCTGGCCTGTAGGTCAACCAAAAGTTGAACAGCTATCGTCATTTTTTTTGGGCGTACTTTTTTTAAAAATCTTCAATTGAAGTGTTTGCTTCTTCGTAGAAATTATTAGATGTTCCCACCAGGTCCTGATCCTCTTAATCAGATTCACTGCCAGACTCGGTGATTTTAACAGGAACTGCAATATTTTCATCCGCATATACATTTTCATCCATCAACACAAATCTTTCAGGTTATACACCCAATCTGCATTCATCTCCTTCATAAATGCAGATTGGATGGACATTTCTCTTAAATTTGATCGAATTCAATATCCTCCAAGTTCAAACTTGAAACTACCTGAGTGCAAATAAACCAAAATCTGAAACTCCAAAAATAAACCTTTTTTACGACCAAACAAAATCACTTTCATCACGTGTATGAGAGAAAATAATTTGATGCTCGCTGTAGAAGATTGCAACTGATGATATATTCAATCCTGCTCTGGTGTCCATCTACGAGAAAATATTTTGTTATTCATATGGAGCATTTTCCGTACAAAAAAATGTGTCCGCTTAAGGGAGATGTCCGCAAAGAGAGATTTCACTGTACTTAATAATTTTCGTTTTCAAAATGCAATGCTCTTATCAATTTTTAATTAAAAAACAGAAAACCGGAGAAATTAAAACAAAAATTAAATGTATATTTTTTTCAAGAAAAACACTTTTTTGTTAGTCCTATCTTTGCATAAATACCATAAGTTTAGTTAGCAAGTAATAAAAAAAACCTTAATTAATTATTACTATTTTTAATATTTAAATATGGAAGGACATTACGAGTATGTTTAAAACTCATTTCTAATTTGCGTATCAAATCGTCAAAACAAAACGATGGCAAGTTTCTCTCGCGAAGAATTGACAGATATGCACTATTGCTATGGTATAGCGGAAGGTTCCAGCCGAGAAGCACAGAGATTGTACGTTCAAAGGTTCCCCAATAGTAGATGTCCTCACCATTAACGCACGCAAGACTTCACATTTGTCTTCGGGAACATGGAGTGCTGGAGACTCGAAGGAAAGAAATGTCATCTGGTTGATCAACAGACATAGAGGAACGGATTTTGGGTTTGGTACGACGTAATCCCACCCTTAACACCAGAAAGATAACAATTATGCTTGGATTGCCTCAGAGTAGAGTTTGGAAAGTGATTTATAGCGATAGCCTTCACCCATATCACTTTACCCCAGTGCAAGAGTTAATATCAAATGATAAGGTATTGAGGACTGAATTCTGTAGAACGCTATTGCTGAGGGAAGAGACAGAATACAACTACTTAAAAAGGATAGTCTAGACAGATGAAGCGCAGCTAACCAGATATGTTGTTACCAATTTCTACAACTTGCATTACTAAAGTCACAACAATCCATATGTTAAAAAACAAAATAAATCGCAGCACCGCTTTAGCTTCAATGTCTGGCTTGACATTGTTGGACGAACGGTTTTAAATGGAGAAACCTTTCTGCAATTTTTAAGAACCCTTTTGCCAGATTTGTTAGATAATGTCCCTTTTTAATAGACAATTCAATATACCAACAAGATGGTGCTCCAGTACACTTTAGCCGCCTTGTAAGGAACTGGCTTGATGACCATTTTAGTGACCGTTAGATAGCAAGAAGGGGTCCCACAGAATGGCCGCCTAGATCACCAGATTTAACTCCTTTGGATTTTTACGCTTGAGGATTCTAGAAGAAGTCGCTGCAGTCAAATTTCAGTAGAATTTGGCTAGCTTAAATTTATCTGCAACCATAAGAAGAAGATCCAACCTTTGCCTTCTGAAGAGTGGGGCTCATATGGAAAATTTCTTATAACGTCATTATTTTTTATTACAATAGGCTTAAATAAAACAGATATTAAAAATATTAATAGTTAATTAAGGCTTCTTTACTTACTTACTAATTAAACTAATGGCATTTATGCAAAGATAGAACAAACAAAAAAGAGTTTTTCTTGAAAAAAAAGAACTTTTAATTTTTTTTAATTTCTCAAAAACTAAGATACATTTTAGCATCCGGTTGTCTGTTTTTTATTAGAAATTAATAAGATTGTATTTTTAAAACAAAAATTATAGTTGGTTACAAGAGATTTTGAAAAAAATTAGTTTGAAAATTTATTTAATTTTTTTTTGCAAAATTTCTAGTTTGAAAATTAATTTGTCAAAAACTATTGCCTAGTATAACTTAATTTTAAATGAAAAGAAGAGATTTCTGGCTTTCCAAAAAGGTATAGCATGGCATTGTAGGTTTTACTGTTGGTTTTAAATAATTTAATATTTTTTTCTGTTTTAAGTCATTTTTTTAGAAAATTGCCCCTCCCGGCTAATCAGGGAAAATAGAACACCCTCCCATACTTGTCCAAGTCCAACCTACACGCACTAAATTTTGTCGCATTTAATGCCAATCACCCTGTATTAAAAATAAATTATTGTTTTATTTTTTATATTTATGTTTTTGTATTTTTCTTTTATATTTTTAATTTGAAATGTTCTCTCAGGCAGAATTGTTATGTCCTTATTTTAAAACTTTAATAACCTAAAATAAAGAATCTATCTATTATCTATCTGCATATTTCACACGGAGCACCTACTGGCGTCAGAGGGCCTTGTTATTTTCTGTGCTAAAATATCTCATTTTCTTCTCCAGACTTTTTATTTTCTTGAAGTCTTGATTCTGTGAGAAAAATTCGAAGATTCTCGGAGCATTCAAAGAGAGTATAAATATGACAATTTAAGTTCGAAAACTTATCGTTCGGAGTTAAGTAAAAAAAAATGCCGCGAACCAATTCAAAATGCCATCTAAAATCAATCATCATCAAAACATCTTAATAAATCTTCAGCGGATGAGTCTGTCAAATTCAAACATTAGCTAACAATTACATAATGTTAAAATATATAAACAAGGTGAGCACGCTCAAACCGACCTATTGTCAAACAATAATTAAAAAAAACAAAACAAATGCTGTAACTAATTTTTGTTTTTGGCAAATTTAACCTGCAACATTGCTAAGGTCATGTGACGTATCATATCTACTGTTATCCCCGAAAAAAAGAGAATGTAAATCAAAATGAAGTGATGATTTGTAAGAATTTATCTCATTTTTTGATTAAAACGATCATACCTAATGCATAGCTATCTCTAAAAAAAAGAAAATTTGATTCAAAGAAAAGCAATTAAACTAAAAAAAAATCATTCCGAATTTAAAATAAAAAAAAAAAAAATAAAATTCCCTTTGGGTTTTGAAACTGCCACTCATTCTCCCACAATCTGTCAAAATCCAAAACAATTTAAAATATAGGTATGGCTAGGTAGGCAAGCTTCCAAAACCAATCTTATTTTGTGTTAGCTTGGTGGTGTGTTATGCATCAGTGTAATTTTGGTAAAACCACAACAATAGATATGTTTGCTCTTCGTGTTGTTCGTGTTAATTAATGTACCTTGGGACAATGTCACAAATTTCAGTCCTGTCAAAAATTTCTAATTTATGTCAAAACGAAGTAAACTCGGCATCTTTGTTTGTAGGGACAAAATATAGAGGTTCATTCAATAAATCAATCATGATTTTATAAAAAAACAATGCCGCGAACTTACAAGCTCCTATTTCTTATGCTTGTGTGTATGTGTACATGTATTATTATAAGATGATGATGAATTGCTCGCTTAGTTAATTCTGGTTTCACAATTTTTCAATTTTTCTATTTCCAGGTAAGTGTAGGTATACCACAACAAAAGTACCTAAAGCAAACAACAAAAAAAAATAATAACAAGCGAGACGGACTTCCGACTGTATAGTGCCGCAAATCAGCCGGTAACCATCTTTTCAGCTTTCCACCGCAGAGTGCTGCTGCCGGCCGCCATGCCAATTCAACGTCAAGCCACTAACCGTGGTATGGCACGGCGCACTTTGGCTCAAAGTCTAATCTTATATTGAGGATGAACATAACTTTTTGCGCACGGACAATACGACTAACTCTACGCCTTATGGACGGACAGCCAAAAGGAAATAGCTGCTGTTTTTGATATTTCTTTGAAGCTTTTCACGGTTTTTATTCACACTGATGTTGCATCTTAAACAAATATTTTTGAGGTCAATTGCAAATATTCTGAATTGCGAATAGTAGAAATGGAAGTAGAAGTAATTGTTGTTGTTGTGTGCTTGTCGGTTGTTTGTCGAACTGCCAAAGTCGTTGTTCGATTATTCACACACAAAAATTAATGCAAAAATACTATATGTTGCTACAGCTGCATTAAGAACAAATTTTTATTGATCGATAGCTGTTTTATGACGGCTAAATATTTTTACCTTCGGCTCTATGAGTAACAAAGCAAACCGACACTAATTGGAAAAGTTGGTATATGAAGAAATGTGTATTGTATAAACCCAAAAGATACCCTACATAAATTGCTCTAATAGAAAAAGGTGACATAAGAAAAGTTCAAAGTTATTCTAAAATTAATTTGATGACACTAAAGGTTAGCAATATCTACGACTACAATTGTTGTGGTTATATTGAAGGAAACAATTTTCATAAAATTCAATAAGCCTCTCTATGTGAAAGGAGGATCAAGAAATATTACACTGCGTGAAATTTCATTCTTTTCCATGATGATAGAAAGTAATATGAAAATTTGCCAACTAGGATGAAGACTCAATAGCATTGTTCTTTTGGCAAAAGCTATCTTCAACAAAGCAGAATTTACACATATTGCATAGACAATAACCTGCTTTCGATAAAAGTAAAAGCAAAAGTTTGCTTTGGATAGATTTGTGACATTTATTCGAGTATCGAATGGTTTAATGTTTTTTAGTTGTTAGTTCCGATTACGATGACTTTGATGAGTCTCGATGTCTTTGTTCATAGACGTAAATCAAAGAAAACGAGATTACGAAACTTCTTTTTTTTTCTTATTTTATTGACATCATATGTGAAATAAAATCTGCAAATTTTTGTTGTTTGTGGATTAATGTATCTTTTTTCAAATGTGACGTCAATAACAAAAACAAAACAGAGAAATGTCGTAATCTTGTTTTATTTGATTTATGGTTCATAGAGTTCTTTTCTCTTTCTTTCTGAACGTTTCCTTTGAGCACGTTCACCCATTTATTATAACGGGTGATTTTTTTGCTACTTGGTTTTTGACGTTTATATTTTTGACAGATCACACATGACAAATTCCACGAACATTTGACATTTCGATTCAGTATTGTTTGCCATTTCATCATGAATAGACTTACGCCTGAACAACGTTTGCAAATTATTGAAATTTATTATCAAAATTCGTGCTCTGTGAAAAATGTGTTTCGCAAGCTACGTCCGTTTCAGCGACGAGGCTCATTTTTGGTTAAATGGATACGTGAATAAGCAGAATTGCCGTATTTGGAGTGAAGAGCAGCCAGAGGCAATTCAGCAGCTACCAATGCATCCCGAAAAATGCACTGTTTGGTGCGGTTTATGGGCAGGCGGCATCATTGGGCCGTACTTCTTCAAGGACGACGAAGGCCGCAGGGTTACGGTCAATGGAGAAAGGTACCGTTCGATGATAATAGATTTTTTGTGCCGAAAATGCAAGAATTGAACTCGGTCGACATGTGGTTCCAATAGGACGGTGCCACATGCCACACTGCACGCGAAACCATGCATCAATTGAGAGGCGAATTTGGTGAGCAGTTGATCTCACGTTTTGCCGCAGTCAATTGGCCACCAAGACCATGTGATTTGACCCCGTTAGACTATTTTTTGTGGGGCTATGTTAAGTCTATTGTCTATGGGGACAAGGCAAACACGATTGCTGCCTTGGAAGCCAACATTGAACGTGTCATTGGTGCGATTCCGGCCGAAATGTGTGAAAAAGTTTGCCAAAATTGGACCTTCAGAATGGACCACCTGAAGCGTAGCCGCGGGCAACATTTAAGTGAAATTATTTTTAAAAAGTAAATAGCAGAAATTGATTTATCGATCCAAATAAAAATTTCATTCACTTTTTACAAGTTTCTGTGTTTTTTTGAATTTTCAAAAACCAAGCTCTTAAAAAATCACCGTTTAAAAGTTATCTCCGATGAATATATTTGTGAACGATTCGGATAGTTTAGCTGAAAGCAGCCAAAATCAATGGCGCACAATTTTAAACAACCCATTGTTAAGGGCTTAACATTTTACTAGTTAGCAATTTCCTAAGTGCTTATTGATTGAATAACTATTGCAAAATTTTTAAACCTTTTCTAAACTAGTAAATTGCTTATTAAGCAGAAACCTAAGCATTTGTAGGGTTTGAATTTTGATGAATACAATTATTTTGTTATGCGTTGTGAATTAATTATATGTTGATGAAAACCCAACATGTGCTCTAAAAAGGTATTAGTTATTTCTATTTTCATCATTTTAACATCATTATTCACACAAAAAAAAAATTCTGCACCAGCAGGACTCGAACCTGGGCACCCCGCGTGCAAGGCTGATATACTATTAGATTCCATAATGGTTTTAGCAAATTGCTTAAAATTAAAGTAGCCTTTCCGTGATTTTAACTTTAGTAAAATGTTAAAATCGTTTAAAATTAGCTCAATCATCTTTTTAGCTTAGTAAATTGCTAAAAGTGGCTTTAACATTTTACTAAATCGTTTAAAATTTTGCGCCAATAATTTTTGGTTAAATATGTGTTCTTTTCTTTAAAAAATTGTTTTACACTTATTCACGTACATGAAATAAAACTAACTAAGTCAACGAACTAGACTAAAATTAAAAGAAGGTACCTTTTATTTATTTTTGCTGCTTTATAAATCATATTGAAGCATAATCGTTGACTGACCAGTGAATATAAAAGTGGACATATAAACTAACTAAATCTATTTTTAACAGGAGTGGCTAAAAAGGCTTTCTGTCCATATTTTTTCTAACTCATTTTTAATTAACCTCTCTACTCCAACTCGACCTTTGAACTTCATATAAACGAAGTTTAAAATATACTTAATAGTTAAATAATGAATGCGATCATTTTTGCAAGGAAGCACTATCCGAACATATCGCTTCATTGGAAAACATCTGATTTATTCAAAACAAAGCCAAACACAATCATAAAATAATTTTGAAATCAACATTTTGGAACACACAGATGTGGAAAAACTTTTTGCTACTCGTATTTTCTTACTGCTTCATATATACTCAATTTTATTTGAATCTTTTAATTCAAGTTTTAGTTTTCTCATATGCCTTTAATCTGAAGAAATAAAAACAAATCGATTGTTGATTGTTTGCATTTAGTTATTTGACACATGGTCGGTAATACCAACTTAAAAATACAAAAAATTAAGCCGTTGGGGATCGTTCTTTTGGAAAATTCTGCTTTGCTGCCGACAGATTTCCCAAGAGAACACGGCTAATGTGTCCATAAGGCATACGGGTCTCCACAAAAAATACTGGCTACAGGGGCGCAATTCAGCAAGCGTGAGTTTTCTCTGGGTATACGGAAAGTTGTATACCCTTACATTTTTCCGATTCCGCAAGGGTGCAATTCATTTTATTCGACAGATAACGTGTACACAGATAGGCAAATTTATTCACGCATATTTTGGGGGTGAATATTTTTTTTTTTGCACAGAAAAGCATTCACGCTTACGGAATTGGTCCTAGGGTCGAGATAGTCGAAATAGTCGAGAAACCAAAGAAAAAATGTTTGTTTTGTTGTTAAGATGCCAAAATGACTTTCTCAATTTATCGCCTTCTATTGGAAAATCCCAGTCAAACAAATCACACATTAAAGGTTGCTGTCACACTATGAAAAGTAAGTGCTTTCTGAAAGCGACTTTTTACTTTCAAGAAAGCAAAATTTCTGAAGCACTTTTCGGTTCGTCACAATACGCAAGTGAAAGTATTTTCAGAAAGTGCTTTCTGAAAGTGATTTGTGTATAAACGGGTGTCATATTTGCCACTTTGAGCTTAGTTTCGTCAATTGTTTTATCCAGAATAGCTTCTAAATGGAGTTCGCTGATGAAATTGTTTGCGAGGAAGAATTGTTAGAACTGAGGCAATTAAATCTAATTTAAATCATCCTACGGATTGCACAGCATGTGACTGAAGGAAATGCGGCTAATCGTAGGTCAATTGTGCGACTATTCTGGGAACGTGGTGATGAAAATCAGTACCACGCCACACTTATGAGAGATTTGCGCGAAGAGGGAGACGAATTCTTTCGTAATTTTGCTCACGTTTCGGAGGAGCAGTTTAATTTTGTATGTGATAAAGTACGACCGTTTGTTGAGAAACTAAATACACCATGGCATGTACCCATCAGCGTCTTTGAAAGAATAGCTGTGACACTGAAACACCTTGCACATGACGATAGCTACAACACAATGTCTCAACTGTTTTGCATTGTTCCAGAGGGAGTTAAAATCCGTTCAAAACCGCCAAGGGGTCACCCAAGATACTACTGTCCAAGAAAACAATTGTAGACTTATGACCCACTTCCTTTATAACATAAAGGAATTTGGCCCAGCAATTCGGGTAAAAAACAAACATTCACTTTCACGAAAGCAACAAACTTTCACAAGCAGATTGTGAAAGCGGAAAGCGCTTTCAGAAATTTATTTGAATTGATTTGCTTCAATCAAATCATTTTCAGAAAACGCTTTCAATAAAGTACTTTTCGGGTCGCCAAACAATGAAATTTAGTTTTCAGAATTCTTTTTGCTTTCTGAAAGTACTTTTCTTTCATTGTGTGACGGCACCTTTAAGGTATCCACTCAACTTTCAGAAACCCATTTTTTCATAGGCGTTAATTGAGGGAAAGTTATCGCCTGAGTTACTGAACATGGGCTCAGGACATGTTTTTTTTTGCAAATCATTGATTTCAAGTGGAGGCTCAGGGTAAGATTTTATAAATTTGATTTTTTTTTTTTTTAAATTTAACTATATGCCTGTAAGATCTAAGGCCTTTTAAATGCAACCTGAATTGCACGACACTAGTTTGGCACAGTGGATTTGAGAACCAGGTATTGACTGTATCATTTTAACCCATGGGCGGCATTCAATTAAAATTGGAGGTATAGAAAAGAATGCGCCTAGCGTTGGGATCGAACCCACACGTCTAAGTTAGCAATCAAGCACTTATTCCACTGCGGCATTGCCACCCACAATTTTTCACAATTTATTTTATTTAATCTATGAACTTCAGACACAACAGATGCAAAAAAGATAAATAAATACTAAGTACACTTTATCTGGTAACATAAAATATCTCACACAAATACTATATCGTGAATAGTTCTACGAGATTTTAGAGATTTTAAACCCAGAACATTATGTCGGGCTGGAGAATCTTGACAAACATTGCACCTCATTTAAAAAATCACAAAAATTGTGTTGGCTTTTGCAATAATATTATAAATGTGAGGACCAAGTGTAAACTTGGAATCAAAGGAGACACCCAAATCCTTTACTGCAGCAGTTCTCTGGAGAGTCCAAGAGGCGTACTATTCATAAGCTCATAAGTGGTGAATTTCCTAAAGACAGATATAGCTAATCATTTCTTCACGTTGAGCTTAAGGCAGTTAACATTACACCAATAACATAAATTATCGAGGTCTCTTTGGAGATTAAAGCAGTCATAAATGGAATTCACCTTTAAGAATAAAGAAATATCATCAGCGTATATGATACATTGCTATTGGTTGAATTTATGTTTTTTACAATTATCATCGATAAAAATTTTAAATAAAAGTGGACCAAGATGAGACTTTCCTGGGGAATGTCTGAGGTAGATTTAATAGATCTGGAGGTCTTATTGTCAAGTTTAATCTTTTGGACAATATCAGTTAAAAAATATGAAATCCACTGAAAGAGATTAGAAAGAATCCACTTTCAAGTTAACAAAGTAGTATGTGGTGGTATGGTGAGTGAAATGCCCTTCTAAAATCCGTATATTCAAACGAGGAAAACATGCCAGATTTTGGTAGTAGTTGATCTACCAGAAATAAACCCATGTTGGGCGTTTTTTTTCCTTCAAACAGCTATCCAAACATATCACGCGCAAGTTTGGGGTTTGTGATATTCGAAGAAGTAGATTAGCAGCAATGACATTTCATAAGACGGATATTAAAACTACCAGCGAGCACACCAAACAACTATTCTCTGTCACTTAAAACTGGTGTCGAAGAAGGACATTTTTATTCTTTGGATCTTCACCTGCAAAAGTAGGCTGCCACCACATCGACTATCGAAAATTCTTTCAATTTTGTATAAATTAAATTAAAATGAGGATTTGGGATCAGAGGAAGAACAGATCGGCAAAAGTCTTGTACTATGTGATTCTCTCAAGTTTAAGTCACATCAAACAAATAATAAAATATCATTGGCCAGCAGCTCATGCATCTACAAGTTCTTAGATCATACAAGAGTACTTAGATATTTCACAACAGGATTTGATGTTTTCAAAATAAGCTGGATCGTCAAAACGAGATGTGATCTAATTTTTAATAACGAAAGCACATATAGTGGCAAGGAATCATCCTTCTGTAGCCTTTGCAATAAGAGGGAAGACGAAAATATTCAACACTTTTTTGGCAGATGCCCATCAATACTGCGAGAATTTAGAGACAGATAATTCTGAAAACTTGCAATGGAGGAAAAAGAAATCATGCTTAATGGACAAACTGGTCAAGTATGTAGCAACTGTTTCCATAACCTACATAAAATTGCTGGTCGAAAAGTTCAATTAAATAAATAAAATAATGTTTCAATTATCCGTTAATCATATTTCAAATATTTGAATGCCTGTTTAAAATACAAATTAAAAATTTTGAATTAAATTTAATCATATGTTCATTGTTAAGACAAGATAATAACCCACCTTCAAATAAACATAAACAAGTTCCAGCACCAGCTAAAGCTTAAGAACAACAAAGGTGCTCTTGTGGCGGACACTATCGGCTAGTGTGAACGCACACCAAATCAAAAGCCGAACGCAAACCACTTACCCAACATCGAACAGACCCAACCAGTAGTACCAACCTAAAAACTATGAATATATGTTGGTACTCATGGTTCGTTGGCTTGTGTCTGGTCTTGTGGCGGCCATTCCTTTTTCTTCATTCGACCACGACACTTCATGCCAATTCTCTACCATATAGAAAATAAAAAAAAGTAAAATCGTTTGTAATCAATATAGCTCTAGCTTTTTTTTGTAGATAATCAATTTTGCCATAACGTTAACTCCTATAAAATAAAGATTGTAATCGTCTCATTTGTTTGAAACTAATTGTTTTTTATTCGTGGAAAATATCAAGGGTGTGTACGTGCCCGGTGGGTACATATAGACACCATACCAGCACACACAGTGTACTGCTGTCTGGGTGGCACGTGGATTTGCCCATATCGAAGAAACCCACCACACATAAGATGAGTCAGACTGGTTCACCCAAACTCTTCCATGCATCAAATCATTACCCCAGCCCAGTTTCTAAAAGATCAATTCCATATGCTTCACCAACAAAAAAAGCTATCTTATTTCTTGTAAGAACGATTGAGGCTTTAAGGGAGGTTTATACTACAGAAAGAATGAATCCGATTCTAGAGAACCAAGATCCCATTCTCAGAAACATCCGCAAATTTAATTTGGGCTCATTATTATTGTTAGTACAAACATACTATGGGAGAGAGTAATGTAAGAGAAGGGAAGAATGCTTGTATTTATTGAACAAAAATATCATGCTCCGCGAATCGGATCCGGAGGAAATCTCATCTTTTCTTTAAATTGTAGGGTCTTATACAACGAGCTCCTGAAACGTTCAAGCATTTTTGTGTAAATAATAATTATATTATTTCCTCTTTGATGACTGAACGATTTAAGCCTATTCAATATAATATACTATACTTCAATTTGTATTTTTATTTCCGTTGAATTTTTGCGCATCTATCAAAATTGTTAAAAATTAGTTTGCAGTGACCCTGTCACTTTTTTTAATTTTTAAAACTGTTGTTGTTCGTATAAATTAATTAAACAAAACATATTAAATATTCTTTTTTTTCCATTGTCGGAGAGCTAATTAATGTTTAATTAAAGTGCGTCCGGTTATTTTCCAAGTTCAATTTGAATAAAATAAAGAAAGAAAGAATTTGACAGGGTCACTGCAAAAATCCATTTTTGTTTCTCATTATCTGACAACTGGTTTTTGTAAGCATGCGCAAGATAATACCATTAAAATGTGGAGGTACTTAGCTGTTATACATTATTACCCAAATTAATAAACATGGACTGGGGAACTTTGAAGACTTATTCCGTGAACTAAGTGTGAAATGCTATTCGATACTTATTGTAGTAGATTTTGTTCGATTTTTTATTAATAGGAAATTTCAGTCCATAGTCTAACTCTTCTTCCATGGCTTTGTAAGTCCATGGGCTAGCGGTGTACTAAGCGTTGTTTATTAATAGGGCTGTATTAATCTGGCTATCTTTCTTATTTCAAAAAGGTTTCGTACCTACGGGTAAACTCTATATATGCAGTGTGTATGAAAACATAAACATTTTAATAATCTCAGTTAACACTTTTCTCTGAGTGTACAAAAAATGTCTAATAACATAATAAAGAAGACATTTATTTTTCGTGACTATTTCTTTTTTGGATTTGATGATTGATTTCGTGGTAAAGAAAGTTATACGTGGATGAAATTAATAGCTCAGTTGAATGAGCAGGTACTTTGTGTTTGGGTAATGTCAAAAGAGGAAGAGATTTTAATCAACATAAATCATAACACTTGTCGATGCTGATAGAAATTTGTTTTGATAATCTGTTTTCCCTGTTGAAGATAAATAAGATATTACATATTATAAAGGGATAATAACCCATAAATTGATATGAGGTAAACAATGATACATAAAAAAAATGATTTATATCTAAACTTTGGCTTACAGCTTAAAATAATAAGCATCTGTTATCTATGACTGTGGGGTGATCGAAAATGAGTAGGCAGGTAAATGTGTCGAAAACGTAGATATTTCGGTAGTAATTTTTTTTATTGTTATACAACATTCCTATCATTAATTATTTTTTCAACATACTATATCTATGTACATAGGATTATATGACATAGATATTAAATTTGGATAAATAATTTTTATTTATTTAATTACATTTTGAAAAGTTAGTTTAATTTATTAATATATCATTTTTGATGAGGCATAAAACCTATCTTTCTGTTAGATCTGAACATGTGGCTTTGGCAGAGTGATGCTTTGGTTGTAAAACCTTTTAAAGTACTATTTATTAAATTCAATTACAGAAAATTTTGTTCAGTTAATATATAAACATGCTAGGAACCTCTTTAATTCTCTCATGATCGGATTGGTGAAATTTCAGATATAGTTTATGAACTTGTGTTTCATTATATACAGTCGAACTTCGATAAGTCGAAGTTCGATAACTCGAATATTTGATAAGTCGAATTAAATTGGTTGGCAATAGCCCGAGGCCTGAAGCTTACATGTAATTATTGTTTGATAACTCGAACTTCTATAACTCGAATGTAGCAATGACTGACTCGATAACTCGAAGATATTATTTGGCGTCACCTTCGATAAGTCGAGTTTTTTAGGGAAATTATCAAATTCTGTATATTTTTACAAGTTCATTTCATAATGCATTGCGCTTGTGGGCACTGTGTTTTTTTTATGTTTATGACCTTGTATACAAATGTGTGTGTTGAAAAGTGTGATTCTCTTAAGTGTGAGTAAAAACTGTCATGCCCCGGTGTTAAAACACACATTATTAGGTTGATATACGTATGTATTATAATACGAATTCAAAGTCCTATTTTAAAAATTTAAAAAAAAAGACGGAATAAAAAGTGTAAGTGGACTTTGGAGAATTTTTAAAAAGTGATTCTCATCGGCTTTATTGGTCTTTATGATGATTAAATGAAAGCAATTTTCATTTTATTTTCCAAACGTTTCGACGGTGGTTGCCGTCTTCTTCAGGGGTGTATTTATTTACAAAATACAAAATTAAAAAAAGATATAATGTTTGAACATATATATACAAGTAAACGAACAAAATATGACTTACATAACGTTCAATTTTAAGATATAAAAAAAAACAGATTAAAAAACAGGTTTTGAACACTCCTTATTTGAAGATTAGTCTAGGTTTAATGATGTTTACTGTCAGAAACTAAGGAACAGTAAACGGGTGATATATTTTGTGTGTCTTGTTTGCGGTTCATATTATTTTTGTTGTTAATTATATGCACTGTCTCTAGTGTGTAACGTTTAGATGTATGTTTTTCTGTTGCAAGGATTTCCACTCCCTCGAAGTTTGGTGTGTGACCGGTATCAACGCTGTGAGAAGCCAGTGCCGTCTTCTCAGAACTTTTTAGACGAATATCTGACTTGTGGTTCGCCATTCTTTGCCGAAGGAGTTGTTTGGTGGTGCCGATGTAGCAAAGATTGCAAGATTCATCCGATTTCCCATGGTAATTTATTCTGTAAACTACGTCTGAACGGCGATCTTTGTCGGTTTTCGTCTTCAGGTTGGTGAATAGAGTTCCAACAGTCTGGTTTGACTTTTATGCCAAGTTGATTTCCGGGTTATTTTTTGCGACCATTTCTTTGAAATTTTCGGAAAGTTTGGGCACATAAACGACACTTTTCGTTCAAAAAATAAGTTGGAAGAGCAAATTAGTTTTTGAACGAATTTGGTGTTTTTGACGAAGTATCAAGTTCCTTATAACTTCGTGTAAGGAAACTGACGTAGATATTACCAGTGCAGTGTGAAGTTTTTATTAAAAGTAAAGCTTACGTGGAAATGTCGTTAAATGAGCATTAAAAACATCGTTTGAAGATAAATTTAAATTAATAAAAGAGGTGGAGAGTGGGTCAAGAAGGAAGAATGTGGCTAGCATTCCGGCAAATCCATTCGTCAGTCAAGTATAAGAGCATATTTTAAATAATCACAACAACTGTTAAATATTAAATATACAACAAATGAATATTACGTAATTTATATTAATTTTCTGTTTTACTTCATAACTCGAAGTCTTGAGAACTCGAATTATTTTTTTGGCAAATGATGGTTCGAGTTATCGAACTTTGACTGTATTTAAATAACCATTCTATAATGCATATTAAGTTAGAAAATTCCATTTGTACAACAAAATATTTTAAATTCTAAAATTGTAAAGGCC
The DNA here is from genome assembly GCA_910595825.1 of Philhelius pedissequus. NCBI lineage: Eukaryota > Metazoa > Arthropoda > Insecta > Diptera > Syrphidae > Philhelius > Philhelius pedissequus. The sequence continues at coordinate 205,497,237 of OU343161.1, read as the reverse complement.
AAAATGCAGCTGGACTGCGTAAAAATTCTGTCAGTAAAATAAGTCTAGAGTGAACTGTATAAGATTTGCTCAAACTGACGGGAGTTAGTGGGCAAGTTATATGGAGATATTTCATTATTTGTCAGTATTTCACCAAAGAAATTACTTCGCTTGATTCTAGTGGTAAACGCTTCACAAAATGGAAGAGGAAAACATGAATTTTATTTACAAGGAATATAACATGAACATTTGTAAATTAATAGCAGAGCTTGATAATGTTTGTATCCAGTAAAGTTGAGGTTTCACAAAACTTACACATTTATTCCTCCATTATTTTTTCTAGAAGGCAAAAAATAAATAGAGATATTTATGTCTGAAAATAAAAAAAAAATAAAATGCACGACTGGATTGCACGAACTTGATCTTGTAGCTAACAACTTTAATGTACCTAAACATTGACGCTAGTGACCTTTCGCAAAATTTGGTAAAAAGAAAATATACTAGGGCAGAATACACATAACAAAATGGTTTATATTGCTTAGTTGTTATAGTTGGATGAAAATCAAAGATGCCATTTGAATTCCTGTATAAATAAGAATACACCAAAAAATTCAAAAATCGTAATAGAAAAAAATAATTTTGTAGATATATATAAAATTTTAAAAATAAAACATTTTTATACCTAAAAGTGGACGGCACTTTTTTTTTTTTTTTTATAACTTTGCACACGCTCAAAGGATTATGAATACCCTTTATATGTTTTTCTTAACACAGCGCAGCCATCCGGTGGAAGAAGAGAAAGAAAGATAGGAAAGATATGTGGCGCGATATTCTGAGACTAGAGCTAGTTGTTGTCTCAAATTTATCTCCAGGAATGGCGGCTGAACTAATGCGGAGAGAATTACCATGTCTAATTTATATATGTATGTCCCTTATAATTCGCATTATTTTTTTTATTTATTTCGTTGTCATATTTTATGGGTCTGCTAGTTTACTCAATCACATGTTGTCAGTGTTATGCCTAAACAGCATGTAATGAGCAAAGCAGCATTTAAGAACACGAAATTTTGAGTATTTGAGATTTTTTTGTTTGAAAAATGTTGGCTTACATTAGTGTTTAAATTTTCTAGGGGAGTCTGCATAAAACTATTTAAAAAAATCAAATGAACAGTTTTCCAGAAAATCGAAAACCATTTCTTTCCAAACAAAAAATTACGAAAATGTTCCTTTTCCCTTCATTATTCAACAGATTTTTTTTTATAAAAATCGTTGGAGCCGTTTTTGAGAAAAAAAAACGATTTATGTAGAAACAAGAGATGTGGCGGATATCCGGTAGATATTCGGTATCCGGGCTATCCGGCCTCTTTTTATAATATTCGACCAGAGCCGAATAATCTTTTTGTATCCGGCCGAATACCGGATAGTCGTGCTTCAGAAAAAAAAAACAAAATATTAAGTCTTATCATCTGATTGATTTTATTTCATAAATTAAGGATGGGCTATAAGCTATATAATATTGTACGTTTACTAAAGCCAAATTATGGTGAATGAAAATTCATTTTTCTGCATTCATGTGTACTTTTATTAATTTTTTGATTTTATGTACTTTCATAAATTAGAGTATATAATAATACTTACATTAGACTAATTAATAATGCATTTTAAACAGAAAATAAATAAAATGCACGACTGGATCGTACGAACTTGCTCTTGTAGCTAACATTTTTAACTGAGGTTTAGTTAGTTAGTTGTGGTTATCGTATGCAGGTGTAAAGCCTATGTAGGTAAGATTACCTTGATTCTTAGTATAATGAATTGTCGAATGGATGATTCAAGGAGAAGTACATATGTACCTACATACAAATGTATATTTAAATCTAAGTTATGGATTAAATTCGAGTACGCAGTCTTATTAACAATTTTAGGGAGCGTTTGCATAAAAAAAATTATTTTAATCGGTTTATCCAATATTGAGAAAGTCGAAAATATGAAAAGTTGTTCTATGGGAAGTACCGTTAATAAAAACGCCAAAAAAATATGTTTATACTTAAAAGTGAACTTTACTAATTTAAGAACACACAAATTTTCTTATAAAAATTCTTGGAGCCGTTTTCGAGAAATACATTATTTTCTTAACGATTTCTTAACATTTGTATGGGAAGTACCGTTGTTTTTTATCTTAGGAACATAGTTTTTTTAAATGTTCAAGATAATGTCAAAAAACTACCAAATACGAAGTTTCGCAAAAATCTATTAAGTCGTTTTCGAAATTTTGAGTTTTCAACCAAAAAAAAGTTTTTTTTTTAATTTCCAAAAAAAATTATTTTTGAAAAATTTTGGATAACAGTAGTGCTTAAACTTTTCATGAGCTTCTGCACAAAAAACTTAAAAAAAATCAAATTAACCGTTTTCCAGAAAAAAACAAAAAAATGGTACTACTAGAGGTACCAAAAACAAAAACTTTTTTCAAAAAAAAAAATTACTAAAATGTTCCATTTTGCTTCATTAATGAACTGATTTTTTTTTATAAAAATCGTTGGAGCCGTTTTCGAGAAAAATAAGTTTTTTATTTTTGGCCAGAAAAAAATGTATGGGAGCTACTGTTATTTTGTCGTCTTAAGAAAAACTGAAAAAAACGTGTGGGCATATTACCGAACAAACAATATATACCAAGTTTGAAGCCAATCCATCCAACTGTTTAGGCTGCAGACTCACGGACACACAGACAGACAGACGGAATTGGGGACCCACTTTTTTGGTGTTCTCTATGATCGCAATGTCATGTTTGATTGTTAGATTTTTTTTCCACGAATCCATAACTTACCTTATAGTACCTATAATCGCAAGTAAAAAACGTAATATTCAATAAAGAATAATTAACATAAGTTCATAACTAATAGTTTGTTAAATAGTCTAAAAGACTAGCATATTTTTAAACTCACTTCTACTAAAATTAATGTTAAAATCTATATAACTCGAAGCGTTATTGATTTCCCTGGCACTGTGAGTTATATGCTAATTGAATGCATAACTATAATCTATGAGTAATCTCATGACAGGGACAAGGTTCGAGTTATATGAGCAAGAGAAGGGGCGTATGGATCGATTAGAGCTAAGAGATCAGGACAATTTATATGATACATATGTCATGAACAGATGAAAAAGCGAACATCTTGTGATGAGTTTCCAATGTCTGGATGCCAATAAGCTGGCATCTTACTTTATAAGATAGACATTTTGTTTATTACTAACCTAGTGCATGAATACTCTCGATTCTTATAGTACAGAATATTGGAACATGGACTTCAAACTGCGAAGCAATATTCAAGTATTGACCTTACATAAGCAACGTAAAGGGATTTGAATGTATAAGGATCATTTAAACAAAAGCGATTCGATATATGAAACCTAACAAGAAGCTAACTTTATTATCGAGAAACTAGATTTGGTTAATAAAGTTTAGTTTGGAGTCAAAAATAACTCCAAGATCTTTTTAAATAAATAATAAACGATTACGTTTTTTTCGTATATCATGTCAACAACACTTCTGCCAACAAAAAAAAACAAACAATTATTTGTGATCAAATCTAGTACTTATTACCAATATTTTTAAAAACCCAGAAAGTAATCAACTCCTCTTCTCAATGACAGTAAATATTCACCCGGAATACTATATGAAATGATAGAACATTGAGGACAAGAAATGTGCTATATATTTGCAGTGTAAAAATAAGAATATCTTGTGGAAGTGGAGGAGAAGGAAAAAGCATGTTGAAGTTAGTTTTACATTTGCCGGTTTGATTATAGTACCAGACCACCAAACTCCTAAGCTTTTCATTTGGGCAAATATCCAGCCGCGGAATATTCGGCTATCCGGCCTAGCTGCGGGCTGAATATCTGGTATCCGGCTATAATCACTATTCGGTACAACGTGTGTGTTTCTTCATTATTTGTGGTGATTTCAATGCCGATCTTTTGTTATCCGATAGTCGCGCCAATCAACTTAGGGATGAAATCGCAACAAACGGACTTTATGTTTCGAATTCGTATGCCACACGCTTTGCCCCTAGTTCTACTCCGAGTCTTCTTGACCTTATGATTGTTTCTGATCTTTCAAATGTTATCTTTGATTAGATGGAATATCTGACCATAACCTAATTTTCTGCACATATAACATTGACTTCTCACGTTCTTATAAACCATTGTCCTTTCAGTTCAGAGACCTTAAGTCTATTTATAACGTTGCACTTCAGGCTGATGCAATCATCTTTCCCTGGCATATGTGTTACAGTTTCTCAAATTCAAATGATAAAGTTGATTATTTTCAATCATTAGTTCTTGAATTATTTGATAAGCACGTTCCTCTCAAATCTGTCTCAGTACGTAACAAAAACTGTCCTTGGTTTACCTCTGAGGTGCACAGGTCAATCAAGAATAGAAAAAGATCATTCTCTAGGTGGAAGCTATACCCCACCGCGACCAATTGGTAATTATTTTGTCGTTTTCGTAATGATGCAACGTTTGTAACTCGCAGAGCCAAAAAATTTTTTTTTTATGTCAAAGTTGGATACAAACCAGTCATCACGAAAGCTTTGGAGTAATCTTCGTTCGATTGGAATTGGTAAAAAAGAAAATATTCGAAATTTCCCTGATCCCAATGAACTTAATGAGACTTTTGTTTTGAGAGACTTTCAACCCACCAACTTTTTGCCTAACAGTGATATCCTATGTGAACCGTCAACCGTATTTGAATTTCAAATAGTATCTGAATATGATGTCCTTGAAAGAATTCGCTCAATCAAATCTAATGCTTATGGTGAAGATGGAGTGCCAATTAGTTTTTTAAAAATGATTTTGCCACATGTTACCCGTACTCTAACTCACTTAATTAATTTTTGCATAACCTCATCATCTTTTCCTGATAGTTGGAAAAGAGCTAAATTCATTCCCGTAGTCAAAAAATCAAATGCTAGCTCTTGTTTGGACTTTCGTCCTATAAGTATCCTTCCTTGTCTGTCAAAGGTCTTTGAAAAAATTCTTGCCTCACAAATATCTAATCACCTTACTACAGGTAATTTGCTGTCACCACTCCAATCAGGTTTTCGTGCACATCACAGCTGTCAAACTGCTATGATTAAGGTACTTGATGACATTAGGATACAATATGATCTAGACAAGGTTACTATTCTCTGTCTACTAGATTTCTCAAAGGCCTTTGACAGAGTAAACCATGATATACTTTGTCAAAAGTTAAAGTACTACTTTGGGTTTCATGAGAGGGCTGTCCGTCTCGTTCGAAATTATCTCTGTAACCGTACTCAAAGAGTAAATTTTGGTCAGCTACAATCCGAGTATTTAAATCTGCAAATGGGTGTACCACAAGGATCTATTTTGGGGCCCATATTGTTTTGCATTTACATAAATGATATAACAAAAGTTTGCTCCAACGTGCTGTTACATCTTTATGCTGATGATGTGCAAATTTATATATCTCGTCCGATAGGCTTACAAGAAGATTTGGTATGTAGATTAAACGAACGACTCCAAAATGGTCTTGCACTCAATGCGACAAAGTCGCAACTTATATCTATATCAAAAAATCATGTTGATACCGCACTTCTTCCCCCAATCTTTCTCTCCCAATCTCAGCTTCTGTTTGTGGATACTGTTACGAGTTTGGGTATTAAAATAAGTAAATCACTTTCAGCCGAAAAGCACATAAATTTCACAATAGGAAGAATTTACACTGGGTTGCGTAAACTTTGGCTATTTTCTACCATAACTCCAGTTGAAACTAAACTTAGACTAGTTAAAACTTTACTTTCGCCTTTAATAACCTATGGTAATACCGTATACTGCAAACCTGATTCCCATTCGCAGCACAAACTCCTTGTCGCCTTTAATGACATGGTTAGATATGTATATGGACTTCGGAGATACGAGCACATATCACATTATCATCGGCTTGTCCTTGGATGTTCCCTTCAGCAATATCTTGATGCCAGGTGTTGTACGTTTCTGCACAAAATTATCCACAATAAATTACCCTTATACATTTTTGAAAAACTAACATTCGCTCAATCCCATAGAACCTTAAACCTCTTGCTTCCAACTTTTAACTACTTGCACTCTTCGCGGCTCTTTATTATATATGCAACCAAGCTATGGAATTCTCTTCCCTTAAATATTAAAAGAATAATAAATGCTGGAAACTTCAAAAATGCGATCTCTTCTGAATTTAGTTAAACCTCTTCACATTATTATTTATATATAGTAATTAACAAAGGAAATTAAACAGGTTTTTATTTATGTAATATTAATACTCGTATGTGCCATGTATTATATGTTTATGTATATTATGTTATTATTTCTTAGATTAAGTAAGGGGTTTTCCAATAAGAGGTGTTATTTTGAATAGCCCGCTAATTCGGTAGCTGTCACTTTTGAAGCTGTCATTTTTTGACATTTTACAAGTAGAAACTACGCTATTAATAAAAATGGAACGATACACGCTTCAACAACGCATTTCTTTTTTTTGAATATCAAAATAACACCTCTTATTGGAAAACCCAAGGGTTTTCCAGGGTTTTCCAATAAGGAGGTGTTATTTTGAATAGCCCGCTATTTCGGTAGCTCTCACTTTTGAAGCTGTCATTTTTTGACATTTGACAAGTAGAAACTACGCTATTAATAAAAATGGAACGATACACGCTTCAACAACGCATTTCTTTTTTTTGAATATCAAAATAACACCTCTTATTGGAATACCCTATATAATTGAATAATTGTTGCTTACTATCCAAATGTTAAGTACTATAAAAGACTAAGTCTTACTTGTACATCCTTATTAAATAATAAAAATTTAATTGAATTGAATTGAAACTCTAGTAGAAACCGATAGATTTTCTTCAAACTTGGTAGAGTTAAGTCCCTTAGATTCTAGATTGTTTCTTAGCCCAAAAAGATTGGTAACTGCCATAACATTTTTCGTGGCAAAAAAGTTAAATCTTAATAATCTCGAAAACGGTTCCAACGATTTTAATAAAAAAAAAATCTGGGCATCAGTCATCCTACATTTTGGTCTGCTGTAGAACCGTTTTTGATTTTCTTATTACTTGCTTGCAACAATTTATGAGACATTCGAAAATCAATAAAATGGTTGTAGTATGGCAGGTGCCGTTAATAACAAAATATTTTTAAATTTTTTGGCCAAAATGTAGACCATACTCAAAGCAGTACACACACCAATTTTTATCAAATTCGTTAGAGCCGTTTTCGAAATAATTAAGATGGTAGAAAAATTTGTATGCCGTAATTTTTGGGGCTAAAATAACGATTGAAAAATCTATTTTGGACAATCCCCTAAAACGCCTAAGCACCCAGTTTGAACAAAATCGCGTCAGCCGTTGACATGCTTTTGTATCACATTAAAAAGTCAAAGACATATGCACAAACACATACAACATAACCTATCTGTTTTTTAGAAATTTCAGATCTGCGATGGAAATTTCCATTGCATACTCGGTTACCTGAAATCAATAATAATTGCTTGTCGTGTGAGCCGCAGCACAGACTAAAATGCGAACATTCGTCAACAAAACACATTGTCTATATTTATTTATTTTTTTTTTGACTGAATTGCTTCAACGTTAAATTAACTTTTCAAATAAACATGAGGTATTTGCCAACAAAAAATTTAACATGCAAGTATCTTAGTTTTTTTTTAATCGGATACATCAATTAATACATTTACCTATTATAACTTTGTGTTCAAAGTGTCATATCGTAGGAAGTTAAAGTACTTTTTTCGAAAATAAAAAAAAGCCGCCATAACCAAAGAACAAAACAGTTTCTATGAAATAAAAACTAAAAATTAAGTGTTGTAGAGTGTTTATTCAAAATAGGTTCTACATACATATATAATTATGTAGATTTGCAAAGCTCAATCGCAAAGTTTTAAACGAAATATTGGTTTAAGAATATGTAAACGGTGATTTTTTAAGAGCTTGGTTTTTGAAAATTCAAAAAAACACAGAAACTTGTAAAAAGTGAATGAAATTTTTATTTAGATCGATAAATCAATTTCTGCCATTTACTTTTTAAAAATAATTTCACTTAAATGTTGCCCGCGACTACGCTTCAGGTGGTCCATCCTGAAGGTCCAATTTTGGCAAACTTTTTCACACATTTCGGCCGGAATCTCACCAATGACGCGTTCAATGTTGGCTTCCAAGGCAGCAATCGTGTTTGGCTTGTCCCCATAGACAATAGACTTAACATAGCCGCACAAAAAATAGTCTAACGGGGTCAAATCACATGATCTTGGTGGCCAATTGACTGCGCCAAAACGTGAGATCAACTGCTCAACAAATTCGCCTCTCAATTGATGCATGGTTTCGCGTGCAGTGTGACATGTGGCACCGTCCTGTTGGAACCACATGTCGACCGAGTTCAATTCTTGCATTTTCGGCAAAAAAAATCTGTTATCATCGAACGGTACCTTTCTCCATTGACCGTAACCCTGCGGCCTTCATCGTCCTTGAAGAAGTACGGCCCAATGATGCCGCCTGCCCATAAACCGCACCAAACAGTGCATTTTTCGGGATGCATTGGTAGCTGCTGAATTGCCTCTGGCTGCTCTTCACTCCAAATACGGCAATTCTGCTTATTCACGTATCCATTTAGGCAAAAATTATGACGACCATAAAACGGACGTAGCTTGCGAAACACATTTTTCACAGAGCACGAATTTTGATAATAAATTTCAATAATTTGCAAACGTTGTTCAGGCGTAAGTCAATTCATGATGAAATGGCAAACAATACTGAATCGAAATGTCAAATGTTCGTGGAATTCGTCATGTGTGATCTGTCCAAAATATAAACGTCAAAAACCAAGTAGCAAAAAAATCACCCGTTATATACGAGTACTAAATGTATACATATCTCATGCAATTGATTAAATACCTATTTTACTTCTTTGTTATTCGAGTCAATGTTTTTGCTCTAAGATGTTATTGTTATCTTAATATTAAACATTTGTCAAAATATTTGCCTACATATGTATTTAAGTAAATATTTACAAATGTATGTATATGGATATTATGTACATACATTTTAATTTAGTGAACATTGTAGTTATAATAAATTGTCTGATTTTCCTTAAATTAGCACAAATAGTTTACGTCATTAATCATATATCACTATGTCAGGTTTAGTAGCTCGTTTCAAGATCTTTTAATTAGATAAGTAAATCCAGAAAAATCTATCAAATTTATTTTAATTAAATAAATAACTAAAAGTCGCATGTTTATATTAATATTTACTTAGGCATATGACATGAGTGAAATAAATTGACAGATAATAACCCCAAAGGAAAAAGCCTGCGTCAATTGTTTGTGGGTATATTTAAATAACATTTTTGAAGGTTGAAGTAAATCAAATAAATACAATAAATATAAACAATGTGTTTGTTGATGAATGCTCCCCTTTTACCCAGCACAACAACAAGCAATTATTGATTTCAGGAAATGAAATATGCAATGGAAATTTCCATCGCAGATCACAAATTTTATGAAATAAGCTTTTGAAAAACCAAAACCAAATAGGTTAAGTTGAATGTGTCGAAAGAAAATAACTTTTAACTGAATTGTTATACTTAACAAGCCTGTCAAAAACCAGGGACAAACTATAGCTATCGGGTAGGAACATGTCTCAAAATCTCGAACCATTCCTCATTGCACCATCCCATAAACTCTTTTAGTTTACAAATGTTTGTGAACTGGTGGTTGAACTTAATTCATTATAAGTCATTATACTCATGGATGGATTTGATATAAAAAATTTAACATATTTTGAGCTTACTTTAAAGTGTTATTCAATATATGACAATTAAATTCCATTGGAATAATAGAATTAGTTTTGTTTAAGTCTGTGAAAAATAATTGATTTTTACCAAAATTTACGCTTGCGTTTGCTGTGAGAATGTATCTTGGGTGTAATTTTTGATTTTACAATTCCAATTACAATTACAATTACAAATACAATTACAATTACAAATACAAATACAATTACAATTACAAATACAATTACAATTACAAATACAATTACAACTACAAATACAATTACAATTGCAAATGAATTACAATTACAATTACAAATACAAACACAATTACAATTACAAATACAATTACAATTACAATAAAAATTGGTGGGTCAATAATTCCCTGAACAATGGAATAAGGAACCCTCGTTTCGACACATAAAAATTTTAAGTTTGAACAATTTCTCCAATTTTTTTGTTTTGGAAAAAAGAAACAGTCGCAGGTGCCTAAATCTGCGGAATATGCTGGATGCGGGAGGAGTTCGGATCCTAAATTATCTAATTTTGTCATTGCGACTGTAGACATGTGCACTGGTGCGTTGTCCTGGTGAAATAGAACTTTTTCCTTCGCCAAATGTGGTCGTTTCTACTTCAAATCGCCTTGGAATTGATCTAGCAGCTCTGCTTAATACCGAAAAAACTATCGCCATGACCTTATTTACTAACACACCCTCCTTGGCCTTCTTCGGCTTCGATTCACCAAGAGAAGTCAATTGTTTTAAGTGTTCCTGATGTGTCATGTTGAATCCAGGTTTCATCCATGGTTAAAAAACGGCCCACAAAAACTCAGTCGAATTTTTGCTGGAACATCGTCAAACAACGATTGTGAGCAAATACGATACCCATCTTGTGGAAAGCTTTTCCATGTCCAAATATTTATGTAAAATCGGAATCACTGAGTGATAAACCACAGTCAATCGCCGATATGGTGACCTCAATTGGACTACCAGAACATTCGGGGTCACTCGGGCTTCAACGAGGACGGTACTGAAAGGGAGTATGTCTATGGTGAAAAGTCCCATAAAATTTGTCAGGCTTTTGTGATAGTTTTTTCTCGTAAAAATAGTGTCTTCTTCTTCTACGTCTTCTTCTTTATTTCGGCGCAATTGTGTTCTCGAAGGGATAAACACTCTCCCACTTATCTGCTTCCTACTAGTGATTCGCCCTTATGATACGCCGCATTGACCTCAGAAAGTGTCGGTTCGGCAAGACTCCCGGTTTTGAATTGTTCCGTGTCTGAGGCCAAGCAAATGCTTATGTCATTGCATTTGCTTGTACACGGTGTGTTTTGATCTGCTTTTACTTTTTCTTCTTCGTGATCGTTTTGGAACTTTGCAAGATATTGCCTTTTTGACGGTTTTCTCTGGAATTATCCTTTGAACATGATAATACCAACTGAGCAGGTTGTGCTTTATTTGTTTTCAAGATGGTATATTTTTGACGTGAAGGCTTCCACGGATCTTAGAAATTCTAATTCGATCAATCTCCTGCTGTTACACGAAGCATCTGCCTCTCATCCGCAATTTTGCTTATTGACGAAGCCATTTAACCAGAAATAAGCTTCATCAATAAACACCGCAAAATGAACGAAGTGCTCTATGCCAAAGTAAATGTCCACAATTTTGAAGCGTTGTTGATGAAGTGACAAGCCTTATTGAACAGAAATGTCAATTGATTCTGGCATTCTCAACTGTCAAACCATACACAAAAACCATCGAAATTTTTCATGCAGCTAAAAAAAACACCTATATATAGAGTTTGTATTGGCCGTGTTCTTTTGGGAAATCTATCGGCAGCAAAGCAGGATTTTCCAAAACAACGATCCCCAGCGACTTGATTTTTTTTATTTTTAAGTTGGTATTACCGACCATGTGTCAAATAACTAGCTAAATGCAAAAAATCAACACTTGATTTGTTTTTATTTCTTCAGATTAAATGTATATAAGAAAACTAAGGATTGAATTAAAAGATCCAAATAAAATGGAATATAGAATATGAAGCAGTAAGAAAAAGCAAAAAGTTGAATTTTCTACATCATGGTGTGTTCCAAAATGTTGATTTTAAAATTATTTTATGTGTTTGACGTTTTTTTCAATAAATCTGATGTTCTGCCAATGAAGGGCTTTAGGCTTTCTTGCAAAAATGATCGCACTCATTATTTAACTATGAAGTATTTTTTGAACTTCGTTTATATGTGATTCAAAGATCGAGTTTGAGTAGAGAGGTTAATTAAAAATGAGTTATATAAAATATGGACAGAAGCCCTTTTAGAGACTTGAAATCTTGGTTAATAGTCGTGTTTTGGCAACAAATAAACAATGAAACAAACGATTATTTCCACTTTTATATTCACTGGTTGGTGAAAGGTTAATTCGACTCTGAATTCAAAATCACATAAGAAGAAGGTGAAAATCTGGTTTCACACGAATTTGGGGATCAAGTTTATTATCTACTACTTCCATCAATAATATTTGCCATTTTGTTGAAACGTTGGGAAAACTAATGAATATCTTTCATTAATAAATTATCACGACCAAAAAAGCCGAAGAAGTGAAATCTTCAAATTTTAAAAATTGAATATATCGAATTGGTCAAAACACTTTTAATTAAATTAAACATTTTCTGAACAGGCAATAAGCTATATTTTGAAATATTTCATATGTATTTCTTGCCAAATTTCGACGAAAAGATCTTAAATATGACCCGTTTCCGCAGATGAAATTAAATCTGAAAATTTCTAATTTTGGTATACAAAAATAAAGATTTCTTAAAAAAATCTTAATAATCTTTCAATGGAATTCGTGAGTTTATGCCTTGCACACGCCTTATAAGAATTACGTCGATAACACACACTCACGTAGGTACTGCTAATGAGTGCTTATTTATTACTAAATAATAGATACATATATGCACTGACTTGGTCCTTAAATGCTTATTGCTATTCCAATTTAAGAACGTTGGTAGGGGGCGCTGCTCAAGTTATTGTCAGTTCTTAGTTCATTTTTAGGCAATTTGACAGCAGCTGACATAAAGCCACTCAAACATACGGTTTGATGTTTTGTTTTTGTAATTTGCCTGTTGCTTAGATTGTTTTGAACTGAGCTAGTGAATGTATAATTGCTGAAAACGATAAATGTATCTGGCGAACTAACTCTTCCGTTAGAAATGATTAAAGATAATAACATGAAAATCTATTAAAAATAGTATCCAATGAGTTTTAGGACAGAAACATTCTTAAATCATCGTCCATTTTTACTTCAACAATTTTTTTTTTAAATATTTGACAATTGATTTTTGACAACCCCACACCGGCATACATGGTGTGTAAATGTCCAAACAGAATCGAATTGCTTTGTCGGTATGGTGTTTTGATACTGGCGTGTAATAGGGGTAATAAATGCATGGTTGCTTTGTTTACATGCGATCAGTTGCGATCAGGTTAACGTCAGAAAAACTATTTGCGCATGCATTTTAATATGTATTTATGAGTACTTTCTCTGATCTGTTTTATTTTCCTGTGGATCTGATGTGTATTTTTAATTTTGAGTTCAACTTTGAATTTTCACAGATGGACAGATGTGAACAGGGAATATGTTCCACCGCTTACATCATACTGTCTCTTTCTTTCAGAAGAAAATTGGAATGCATGTGAAATCTTATATTTGCGCTGCAAATATTTGCGTTTTACATTTATGAAACTCTGACATTCATCATTTGCATTTATGAATGCTATGCATTCATCGGACTTTCGTAACCATGATATTTATGAAAGCACCCTAACTTTAACTGAAAATGGAAGAGCGCCCCCTAACTATGCTTATTAATAAAATTTATTTTTGGCCGAGTTCGTTACATTAGTAATTTTAATTTCCTGTACGTGAATAGGTGAATGAAACAATTTTTTTGAGATAAGAACACATACCTACTTAACCAAAAATTATTGATTTTTGAATGCTTTCAGCTAACCTTTCCAAATCGTTCACAAATATATTCGGAGAGTTTGGTATCTGAGATAACTTATCTGATAAATGGGTGAAAGTGTTCATTGAGAGAGAGAAGAACTCTACGAACAAGGACATCAAATTCATCGGAACTATTTACCAACTAAACAACATAAGCCGTGTTTTATTGGGAAATTTATCCGCCGTAAGTTTATCCGTCGTAGCATTTTACATTCAATTCGCTACGGTCGATAAAAAGCTAAAGTAGAAGCTACGGTGGATGGCTGGTTGACGTTCAGTCGAGTCTCGATTCTGATTTTGTTAGTTTTGTTGGTAGGATTGATAATCGAATTGAATCTCGATGGATGTGTTCATGGAGTGTTATAATTATTAATTTCATTCGTAAGATCTTTTTGATTCTTTTTTTTAATAGTTGGCCAGTTTATATTTTTCAAATCTTAGATAACTCCATTTTTTAATAAATTATAAGCTGTTCTTCTGAAAAGTTTCTGACTTTTACTATTAAAACCTGTATTCTTTGCTCAATTATTTTCTGAAGTACGTCTAAAATTGCACCTATATCTGCAATTTTGCATACCCCTAATGTCAATTAATCAATTTTAACAAATTTTGATATCCATTTTGAAAAAGAAACCAATATTTATCGAATGAATTCCGTTTTACTTTCATTTACTAACCAAGCCCAACTTTCGTTTTGTGTTCAATTTTTATTGATACTCGTAGTTGTAAATAAACGAAGTTTGGTGAAAAAAAAATCATCTTTTTATTTAGATCTACAAAAAAGCAATTTGAGAAGACAAACCGTATGGGTGGAACTGCACTATAGAGGAATGCTCCCCAGAGCGCCGCAAAATATTTATTCGTATGAAATTCTATGAGCTATAAGGCTAGGCGCGCAAATATGCAACTTTCAGTTTTGCAACAGTTTGGTTGCTAAAGTGAATACCATGAGAGTGCGCGCAAATGCAGTAACAATTCAGTCCAAGATTCGAGCAACTTAAAAGTTTGCGTTTTGGCACAAATCGAACGATCGCCCCAAATAAGTTCTTCAGTTTGTATCACACCGAACTATAATGTAACTGCGCGCACATTAAATCAAAATATTGTTTGTGTGATGGTTTATCTGGTTGATTAATTTTAAGTTGCTAATATGCGCGATCACTAGTGATTAAACCATTTCGATTCGGAAAAATTGCATGTGAGCGCCTAGCTTAAACGCACTAAGCGGCAACTGAACTTCACAAAAGGTGCTTTTTCTTCACTGTTTAATGGACGTTGGCCATGGACGGTATTCGCTTCACTACATGGACATGGACTGGGCGTACATTTTTGTGATCCATTGTTTTTTTTGTGGACATGTGCATGGAAATGGCAAACCAAATATTAACTACTTCTTGCTTACCCCGCGTATGTTAAGTGCAGTCTGATGAGTGAATATTGAATTGAAAGCAAAACATAATCAGAAAATAAATTTATAAATTGACTTGAAAAATAAAATTCTAGCTATCGATCTACTCAGAAAATAAATAGAGCATGAAATATAAAGGTGACATGTAATGGATTGAACAATTCAAACTACGCTGTAGTGTGCGTTCAAAACCAAGAAACATTTAAAGGAAACAAGCAAATCTCCGTCAATTTTGTTTCCTCGTGTGAAAGGCAAAGAAGATTTTTAAAGCAATACAAAAAATGATCTGTGTAAAAAGGGACTTGACCATAGACTACGAACAAACCCATTCACTTATCATTTCCTTTATATTGGTGCAAAATGAATGTTCGAATTTAAAATTGCAAATGCAAAAAAAATGAAAACAAAAAATAGGTTTGTAACATAAATTAAATATTGGTACGTTTTTCTACTTTCTATTTTATATGAATAAAAGCTAATTATTGGTCATTATTTTGATATTTTCTTGATTTTACTTTGCAAAAGACTCTTTCATTACTTGTGACTGCTGTACAGGGGTACCATTTTTACAAAAATAAAAAGTCTACGGTCCATGCTACGGTCGATGCGTTTTTTTGGGAATTACTTACGGTACAATGGATAGATTTCCAATAAAACACACCTATAGCATAATATCATTCGATACTCGCATAAATGTCACAAATCTATCCAAAATCCAAATCAGACTTTTGCTTTTACTTTTATCGAAAGCAGGTTCTTGTATTTGTAATTTGTGTAAATTCTGCCTTGCTGCCGATAGCTGTTGCCAAAATAACACACCTATTATAAAAAACCTTTCTAAATTAATAATTTCATTACAATTCGTGAGAGTGTTTTCGAATTCATAGTTGTCCCCATCATCATAGAAGAAAAGACTACTTCAATAAGTTAGTAATTGCAACTTTTTTTTTATTATTCGAGTATATATAGGGTAGGTATACAAATTACCAAATCTCAAATAGTTGAAACCTCTAAGTTAAATTTTCCCTCACTTAAACCGTTTCGAAACAAATTATAATATCATTAACTTAGCGCAATTTGAAAGTTAATTTATAATAATATAAATAACATTATGCCTTAAATGACTGCTGGCGAGCTCTGTAGTTTTTAAAATGAATAATAAACCAAGATCAAGTATCATAGAAAATTAAAAGAAAAAAAAAGGACAACAAAAATATAACTTTAAATGATGTGTTTGCGTCTGCCAAAAATATAAATAAATACAAAGAAACTTATTTGTCATCTCATATGCATTTTAATGGCTATCATAATAATACCACAACCCAAAAAAGAATCGTGTCAATTTCAAAAGCCATAAAATAGATCAGCCCCGTTTGGTTCGTGTTGTGGTGAACAATAGCGCTTCAAATAAAAGACTTATCTTTCAGAAAAAAAAAAAAATTTAAGTCAAATAATGAAGTGATATATTATTTTCTTTGGTGCAACACATATGTAGGTATGTTGGTACTCGTATTCCGCAATAAGAGATTCAACCAAGTCGTGGGCGGGGCACAACCATCAAGCAACGGCCAAAAAAGTCGTTCAATACCCATAGGGTTTTTAGTTACCTAAGATCATTTTTTTGTGTTTTCATTGAAAATTTTCCTTTCTCCTTTTGCAAGAAAATAACAGATACTTCCGTATAGGTGCATTCTTGAAAGACGCCTCTGTGCTATTGTGTCGGGCGATGCGCATAGTTAAGACTTAATTTTCATACATATACATTTCTAATGTTTGCGCCTGATTAAGATTGTGTACAGAAGCAGTGGCAGACTGGACATTTAGGGCCTGTATACAATTTTAGAAGGGCCGCTATTGATGCACCATAAATGAACACACATTTTAAAATTTCGACTTTCAGAGTTTGTTGCGAGCGTCTTATAAGTATTATTGTACTTTTCAAAATAGAAAACAAATTTAAACGTATAAATGTAAAAAAAAATCCAATATTTTATAGAGATATATCTATCATGCTCAGGTATGCATATGGCAAAAGCTTAATAACTGCGAATATTATACACAATATTTTTTTACAATATTTCTTAATCCGAGACAACTTTGAAGCCTAAGGAAATAGTCATAATATCAGAAGCTTGAAGTTCAATTTCTAAATGAGATAAATCCGCCCTTGGCGTTATATTACAACAATGTGCAACTGGTGAACAGTAAAATGGGATGAAACTACAGGCAGCATTATTTCAATGGAGATGTCTATTTCAAACTGAGCTAATTGGCAGATCATAGATTTTTTTTTATTTTCGTTGTTATTGAATAATGAACTATTATCTCGGGATCGTTACTTTATTAAAAAAAAAAAAAAAAAAAAGATTTGAATGGAGATTTGATTGATTTAGTTAAAAGAATGCGCACGTTCAATAATTTTTTAGATCAAAATTACAATGAAAGATGAGTACTACCTACGAGGAGAAATTTTAAATGAATAATGAATCCATTTGAAGTTTTGACAGAGATGGTTTTTTTTATTCGAATATATGTACAACAGACATGAATAGGTACCTTCTTCAAAAATAGTAATCCGTAGAATTTATGATGGCTTTGGGCATTTTTTTTTAAGTTAAAACAAAAATAAATTAATGCATGCATCATGCCTATTCGTATGTGTTGACGTATTAACCAAACAGAATTGAATGAAAAATTACAAAGATAAGAAAGTTTAATGCGGCATCGTTTCTTTGTACCTAAAATCGTTTGGCTTTTGAAATAACAATTTAGAGTAAATTATAGATACATGCTTACGAATCACCTCATTAACAGAACTCAGAACTCACTTTCATTATTTTTATTTTAATTAAGAAAATATAAATATTATTTCAAATATGATTGTGTTTGTGGATTTATAGGCATTTAATTAATTAAATGAATTTTATGCAAAAGTAGAGTACAATTGATTCCTATTCGTTGTTGTTGACGCTTATACACGACTACTTCTATGCTTGCATTGCATTTAAGCTGCACAAACCAAGTACCAAACAAAAGTGAACCAAATATGGCCCGGACCCATGAAAAAACATATAGGGTAAACTGGGGCACATTTGACACCGGGGCACATATGACTTTGTGATTTTCGATGTGACCGCTGCATTTAAGAAACAAAGTTGGGAAGGGGAACGAACCCCTATTTAATATAAAGAAACGTTATGAAGTTTGGCCAATCTGCTTCAACTCTACTTCGAGTAACAGGTGTTTTTGTGATTTTTGGTGTAATTTTTGTACACCGGTATGTAAGAGATTTGCGAATAAAATAAAAGTTTTTTTTATTGTGATTTAATATTATGATAGCACTGTTCCTAAACTAATAATATTTTAAAAGTAGTTCTGTGAAAGTAAAACATTAATATAAAAAAACAGTAAACAGAACCTCTGGGGCACCTTTGACTTTTGCAAATGGGGCACATTTGACTATATTGCAGGGGTACATTTGACATCTGTTAGATGTGCCCAATATTGATCTAGTATCCTAGAATTTGTTTTTTAAATCTTGTCTATTTATGTTTATTTTAAAGATATGGTTAAACAGTAAAAGATAAAGACAAATAGGATTACAATCGACGAAGAAAAGTTGAAGAGGCATAAGTAAAGGGGTTAATAGAACCACATTGATAATGCGTATGAAACTTGTAACGAAGCGTTACAATTTCCATTTCCAAATGACCGCCGACAGCAATAGCATGCGACCACTACCGGCCGTTAGTCATGCGCACTTACCAGCAACATAATCGAGCAACATCAATCGACCTGAACATAAACCTAACATGTGCGTTCGTCATCGTTAGAGTTCACACTGCCTCAAAGCTACAAATATATCAAGTACAGTTAATGAATGTCAACGAAAAGGAAGAAACTTGTATACTCAATAGCAAGCCTTGATTGCGATTTTGGCTTTGCTGAGGAATAAGGTTCTCGTTGATTTCGACCGGCAGCCAGCTGGACGATCAATTCCGTTTAACTTTAATTGGTACACTGGTGTGCCATTTAAGGCGGACTATTTTGTTAATAATATAGATTATCCCTTGGAATAGCCCTTGGGCATGAATAAGATTCCTAACCGTTGTTCTTCCCATCTTACTGCTCCTGAGTAAGTTGTGGGCTTACCCGATTTTCCATTGGACTAGCCTTGGGCAGGAATTAGATTCCTAACCGTTCTTCCCCTCTTCCTGCCCCTGAGTAAGTTGTGGGCTTACCCGATTTTCCCTTGGGATATCCTTAGGCAGGAACTAGATTCCTAACCTTCTCCTCTTGCTCCTTCTGAGTAAGTTGAGGGCGTGTGTATTCGCTATTCGCTGTCTGCTCCTTCTGAGCAGAACGTGGGCCTGCCACTTATATGAAATACTGTGTTATTTATCGTAAGTTAAAGAGTTTGTAAAAAATATTGTAAAGAAAATATCGTAAGCAATAAAAGATAATTAAACCGAGTTCTAACCTTCTTAAAACCCGAGTTTTATCGTGCTTTCTTCGGGATACCCTGATTCTGCAGGATCTCCTAAAAGTGTGGAAAGATTCGGGTAATGAAAGAAGCTCTGACGAAGGTTTCACTTTTCAATTAAAATAAACGCCGCGTCAAACCCTTAAGAAGCTGCAAAAAAAAAGTACTGGGAAAATATGTGAAAAAGTGCTCTTTTCACGTATACAGCTTGTAAAACGCTACTTTTATGAAATTTGTGTATGACTTTTGACTTTATCAAGCCTAATACCGTTAGTTGAGAAATTTCAAAAAAGAAGAAGATTGGCTTTACGGATTCTTAAAATGAAATCCTGAACTCTCGCTAGGGCCCAAAAGTATGAGCCCAGCTGGACTCAAAGGTTTTGCAAAATAAGCCATTGATAACTTCATTCAAAACTTTCGACATATTTACACACAATATTCATTTGACTTTAAATACATTTACAACTTTTATGAGAAGGGAAAAACA
Source organism: Philhelius pedissequus (assembly GCA_910595825.1). Taxonomy (NCBI): domain Eukaryota; kingdom Metazoa; phylum Arthropoda; class Insecta; order Diptera; family Syrphidae; genus Philhelius; species Philhelius pedissequus. The sequence continues at coordinate 205,477,036 of OU343161.1, read as the reverse complement.
AAATTCATGGATCCACCAAAGTTAAAACTATAAATTCATTTAGATACTTATTTCGACCAATATCTACCAGCTTCTCGCAGCAAAGGGTCAGCGTGATGTTGCTCAGGCCTTAACAGCCGACAGTGGCTGTTTGGTGATAATGGTAGGCATAGTGAATGCCTGTGGAAATCGTTTGTCACCCGCATTATGTGTTCCCTCGCATTCGCCTTAACGAACGATTTTCAAATGGTTGCTTTCCTGGATCGCTTATTTAACATGGGGTCTCCACGATCTAGATTTTCTAGCAACCTAGGTCGCATTCTATGAAAATTGCTCTTGGAGACCACAAATAGCATTCTATAAAAATTTCATACATTTATGCATTCCTTCGATAGTATATTATTTTGCTGACATTTTAACTTTGAGGTTAGCGTTTGTGGCTGGTGAACGTTTGTGGTAGGTGTATTGTTATAATTCCTGTCTTTTTTGTTTATTTCCTATTGTTGAAGGTTTTTTAAGTCTTGAAATGCTACTAGAGCACGAACACATCGATACGTATTCATTCGCGACTTTGCCCAATGCCAAATTTTAGTAGCATTCTATTTTTCTTTCTTTCTATGAAAATGACAGATAGTATACTATAAAATATAGAAGGTTGAACACCGTATTAAATTCGAAATCTGGGTGGATTAGTTTCCAACTATTCGTCGATCGTTTAATCCATATCCAACAATTCACCAATTGTTCAAGGAACGGCCAGTTTTGATTGTCCTTGGTAACCACACTGCAGACTTCCAAGCAATATTTTATTATCTTTTCCACCACACACGTCGAATCGACTTCAGCCCGTTCAAACGTTTCTGTAAGAAAGCATTTAATGATTTTCTAAGCACAAATCATGGACAGCAAATAGCAATTTAAGACTTCGCAAAACTGGAAAGCTTTCCATTTCAAATTTCTCTTTCAAGGAATATATTAAATGGCTTTCAAACAATTGGAATAAATCCCTACAAGACCCAGAGTTTCAAAGATGATACATTTTTAGTGGACACTTTGCCAGGTGAAGAAAACTTAGTCGGATCTCTTCTTGCCACTTTAGGAAATTAGATTTATTCATTTATGTTTCTTTATTTGCTAAAATAAATCCTTAAAAAATGTTTGACTTTTCTATCCATTTAAACAACAAGCAGAATAGACCCGCTTATACTTTTTATGCATAAATTATGAGTTAAAACCTGCAATTGCCTAATGTTCCCCTTGCAAAATAAAAAGTGCACAGGCACGGGGCACTTTTGACAAAAAGACTTTTCTCAGAAATAAAATTTTAAAAAATTGATGAAGTTGTTGTAGAAGTCAAATGTATCTGTGGGTCTTATCTAGAATAGTCAATACATAATATTAAAAAAAACCATTGGAGTTCATCAATAATTTTCCAAAATACACTTCATTCAAAATTAACTGTCAAATGTGCCCCAGTTTCTCCTAGCCAACAAGTAACGGGACTTTTTGTTCCTTGTATTCGTACACACCATGCATTGGAACTCATAGATACGAAAAAAAGAAACCAATTGCTTCGATCGTGTTGAAATTGGCAGTCGAATAAAAAAACTGAGTTCTGAACACTCCACGCACCGAGTTTTATTGCCTTATTCGGTCAGACCTGGGACACGCTGACGCTATATCAGCTATCGACTAAAAAATCATCACATTAAAAAGAGAGCGAATTGGAATGAAGTAGATATAGAAAAGGATTTTTCGAAATGATCGAAAAATATATTTTAGTTTCAAAATGTTTAAACTTAAAAGACTGTTTGCTGTGTATAATATAACTAGCAGATACCTGTGCGATGCTACGGACCCACGGGAATCTAATGAAATAATCTAGCCACCTACAAAATTTCATTCAAAACCGTTCAGTCGTTGAATGTAGCATGCTCGCGCTCGCTGTGCTCTTCTTGTATATGTGGTGGTTCGCGAGCCGCTTGCTGTTGGCCAAAAATTTAGATTTTTTCGTGTTCGTTGACTTCGATGTTCGTCGTGTATGGTCATGTTCGCGAACAAAGCGAAGATTTTATATTGGATTCAAAAAGTGAGAACTACAAAAATAAAGTTGGGAAAAATTAATCATGGCTAACCTTCCAGCTGCTTCCCAAATTTAATTAAAATCCATTTAATGGATGAAGCATGAATGCGGAACAAACACCAATAAGTATGTATTTTGTTCATATTTAAGCCTCAACCATAGGAACCGTTTGGTTCCATTTTCCGGGATAAAAATGACCTATGTGATAATCGAGTGTGTTTTTGTGAATGTGTGTGTGTGCGTTGTGTGCATGTGTGTATGTGTCTGTGCTTTTTGGATTTTTGAAAACGAACGCTATGTTGGCTATTTCTAGAATCAGCAGATAGGTACATATGTTTTTATGTGCCCTATAGAAAATTAAAACAAATCTATCCCACGGGAACCATACATTTACCGGGGTAAAAAAAATGTTGTGTGTTATTCCAGACTATAATCTATCTCTGCGCTAAATTTTATCCAGATCAGTTCAGCCGTTCTGGAGTTATTGAGCAACAAACATCCATTCATCCATCCATCCAAACTTTTACATTTATAACATAAGTAGGATTAATAGAATTACATGTATACACAATTCCATACAAAAAATCAATTTTCGATTTTTAAAATTTCCCGACTTTTCTGGAGGTTTCTTAAAATTTTCTTTCGTAAAAACCTTTTTCTGGATATTACGAACAACTAAAAAAGAGTTCGAGCCAACTCGGCCCATTCGTTCTCAATTGATTAATTACAATACATTTTTGCACACCGTTTTTAATAGCAGATGCCCGTGCAATGCTATACGGACTTTCTATCCCACGGGAATCTAATGACATCTATCCACGTACAAAATTTCATTAAAAACCGTTTAGTCGTTGAGGCGTAAAAGCAAAAAAGTATATATTTTTTTCATATTTAAGCCTCTCCCAAAGGAACCGTTAATTTTTTTGGGGATAAAAATGACCTATGTGATAATCCAGTACCCCATTCAACTACCAATCAAATTTCATGCAAATCCGTGTGCTTTTAGGTGCCTTGTGAATAAAAGCTATGTTAGCTATTTGTTGAATGAGGTCTATGAAAAATTTAAACAAACCTATCCCACGGAAACCATAAATTTTTCCGGGATAAGGAGTAGCCAGTGTCCTATTCCATACAATAATATATCTCTGTACCAAATTTTATCCAGATCCGTTTGGCCGTTCCGGAGATATTGAGCAACAAACATCCATACATCCATCCATTCATCGACCCAAACTTTCACATTTATAATATTAGTAAGATGAATAAATATTACTATATGTATATACTACTAATTAACTATTGAATGAATGATTAATCATATCCATGTTTCATATAAAATAATCAACATAATTTATTTCTGTACACTATGTACCTAGTACTATTGATAGAAATTGAATATTGTTCTTAGAAAGTTATAGAAACAAATAAACTTATCTATCTTTCTAATTACTTCAAATCAATTTTTGTTTTGTAAACATTTTTTAAATATTTATATACGTACCTACCTACTTAAGAAATTATTTTATTTAAAAAACCACTGATTTGTCCAAGAATTTAAATATCTTTTTTGCACTTAAACTTTAACAGCTAAGCAATTTAAACAAATTAAACAAATTTCTACCGAATTATATTTAATTCGCCTTTTTTCCACAACTAAACTACATACACTGGATTCCTACATACATATATACTATATAGGCCAATATACATTACATATATTAAAAAATACCTTCCACTTATCTAAGTTTGTTGCCTAAATGCTCAGCCTTTGTATCTATGATTCTTTGAAACTTTATGTAAGAAATGAATCTACATAACAAGCTGAACAATAAACATTTTATTTTTCATTTTTTTTTTCAAATATGTATACTAAATTTTGAATACGACCCTAGATGACCTCTGTTCACGAGATATGTTATACAAGCTCAGTTCAGTGTAAGAACTAATATTCACAAATATGTATGTGTATGTATGTAGATTGTAGATCCGAATATAACGAACTTGAATGTTAATTATACCCATCGTGCGATTTTTATAAAAAAAAAACATTCATTAATTGTTAATCAATCAAATGATGAATTAAAGTCATTAGCACCAGTATCGGTGAGAAAATAATTGATTTTTTTCTCTAAAAAAAAAAAACAAAAAAAATATATAATGTTCGCAACAAAGCTACATATTTTTAAATCGTTATTAGGTTCATAAGACATACATTAATATTTCTCACGGTAAATAGAATAAATAGTAAAGAATATTGCACAGAATGGCATAAATTCGAAGAGTTGTAATATTACTGTTCTGATGTTGAGGAAGTAGGAAATAGAGGAATAAGTCTTCTGAAAATCGCGTATAAGATCCTTTCTGCCGTATTATGCGAACGTCTCAAACCATTGGTTTGACCCTATCAGCGCGGTTTCATGCCAGGAAAGTCCATAATCGATCAAATATTCAAGCTACGGCAGATCATGGAAATTACCCAAGAACTCCAAATCAATACCCACCATCTCTTTATCGATTTTAAGGCCGCGTAAAAAAGCATTTATAGAGATGAAAATTTTGAAATGCAATATTATTTAGAATTTGAAGGAGCTCCTCCATAAAATTCTTTATCGAAATCCGTTAAGCCGCTTATGAGAAAGTCGAAAATCAATAAAATGGCCAAAACCATCACTTTAATCGGTTTCCTAGAAGGCCAAAAAATAAAAAAAAACCGTTATATGAAAGGTACCATTAATAGACCTTTCCCGTAAACTTCGTTCACATTAAGTGATAGCTAGTGCAAACAAAAAATTCTCAAAAATTTGTATCAAAATCGTTGGAGCCGTTTTCGAGAAAAATAAGATTTTCCTTCATGGTGATATGGCAGGTACCGTTATTTTAGGCCTACAATTAAAATATCAATTTCGCTCTGAGGAATGCCAAAATACACTACAGACTGACAGACTGACAGACTGACAGACTGACAGACTGACAGACTGACAGACTGACAGACTGACAGACTGACAGACTGACAGACTGACAGACTGACAGACTGACAGACTGACAGACTGACAGACTGACAGACTGACAGACTGACAGACTGACAGACTGACAGACTGACAGACTGACAGACTGACAGACTGACAGACTGACAGACTGACAGACTGACAGACTGACAGACTGACAGACTGACAGACTGACAGACTGACAGACTGACAGACTGACAGACTGACAGACTGACAGACTGACAGACTGACAGACTGACAGACTGACAGACTGACAGACTGACAGACTGACAGACTGACAGACTGACAGACTGACAGACTAACAGACTGACAGACTGACAGACTGACAGACTGACAGACTGACAGACTGACAGACTGACAGACTGACAGACTGACAGACTGACAGACTGACAGACTGACAGACTGACAGACTGACAGACTGACAGACTGACAGACTGACAGACTGACAGACTGACAGACTGACAGACTGACAGACTGACAGACTGACAGACTGACAGACTGACAGACTGACAGACTGACAGACTGACAGACTGACAGACTGACAGACTGACAGACTGACAGACTGACAGACTGACAGACTGACAGACTGACAGACTGACAGACTGACAGACTGACAGACTGACAGACTGACAGACTGACAGACTGACAGACTGACAGACTGACAGACTGACAGACTGACAGACTGACAGACTGACAGACTGACAGACTGACAGACTGACAGACTGACAGACTGACAGACTGACAGACTGACAGACTGACAGACTGACAGACTGACAGACTGACAGACTGACAGACTGAAAGACTGACAGACTGACAGACTGACAGACTGACAGACTGACAGGCTGACAGACTGACAGACTGACAGACTGACAGACTGACAGACTGACAGACTGACAGACTGACAGACTGACAGACTGACAGACTGACAGACTGACAGACTGACAGACTGACAGACTGACAGACTGACAGACTGACAGACTGACAGACTGACAGACTGACAGACTGACAGACTGACAGACTGACAGACTGACAGACTGACAGACTGACAGACTGACAGACTGACAGACTGACAGACTGACAGACTGACAGACTGACAGACTGACAGACTGACAGACTGACAGACTGACAGACTGACAGGCTGACAGACTGACAGACTGACAGACTGACAGACTGACAGACTGACAGACTGACAGACTGACAGACTGACAGACTGACAGACTGACAGACTGACAGACTGACAGACTGACAGACTGACAGACTGACAGACTGACAGACTGACAGACTGACAGACTGACAGACTGACAGACTGACAGACTGACAGACTGACAGACTGACAGACTGACAGACTGACAGACTGACAGACTGACAGACTGACAGACTGACAGACTGACAGACTGACAGACTGACAGACTGACAGACTGACAGACTGACAGACTGACAGACTGACAGACTGACAGACTGACAGACTGACAGACTGACAGACTGACAGACTGACAGACTGACAGACTGACAGACTGACAGACTGACAGACTGACAGACTGACAGACTGACAGGCTGACAGACTGACAGACTGACAGGCTGACAGACTGACAGACTGACAGACTGACAGACTGACAGACTGACAGACTGACAGACTGACAGACTGACAGACTGACAGACTGACAGACTGACAGACTGACAGACTGACAGACTGACAGACTGACAGACTGACAGACTGACAGACTGACAGACTGACAGACTGACAGACTGACAGACTGACAGACTGACAGACTGACAGACTGACAGACTGACAGACTGACAGACTGACAGACTGACAGACTGACAGACTGACAGACTGACAGACTGACAGACTGACAGACTGACAGACTGACAGACTGACAGACTGACAGACTGACAGACTGACAGACTGACAGACTGACAGACTGACAGACGGACAGACTGACAGACTGACAGACTGACAGACTGACAGACTGACAGACTGACTAAAGCAATAATCGAGAAAGCAAAAATTTCGAAGGTAAAATCCTCGAAAACAAAAATCTAGAATTGAAAAAATATCTGGCTTGAAATATCAGAAGGGCGCTAAAAAGGAAGTAGTATCTTGTAATCTTCGGTCAGCACATAGAGACCGGGTTGAGAGGAGATTACAATACCTCTATCAATTGAGGGCATGATCCTCTCCTTTACACCCTCTGGATAGATCATCCCTCCATCAGGCCCGGAGAGCGAGTGGCTCCAATCAACGTCTGGTGGGTGGGTTTGATGGATCAGTGGTTGGTGTATGTGTCTTTTTAGTTGCGTCAGATTGGCTGAATAAGTCGAGACGGCCGACCCATCCACAAGAGTATTTTACCGTTCTTACGGAGAGGAGGCCTCCTTACTGTAGGACATTAAATAGATATAAATTACAACAAAAAAAATAATATGTCCGTCTGTGTATTTTTTTTTGTATATAAACTTATCTATAATAGATACGTTAATTGGTTGTTTTTTTTTTGTCTGGTACTGGTTTCAGGTACATCATGATGGAAATCTTTTTGTCTTATCTGAAAAAGATTATGGAAACAAACTCATTATTTTGGGTACAATGGAGAGATTTCCACTGCTGGGCTCCTCAAGAGTTTGATTGATGGACGGAACTTTTGAAGTTGATCATGCAACAGCTTTTTTCTTTGCATTGCATGGTGAAGGATGAAGTTGACCCAGCAGTCTTCTGCATATTGATTTTTTGTTGTTTATTTTCCCAAAAACCGAATAAATTATTGAAGAAACTAAATATGTTATGCATTTTATTTAAGAATAAGCTTTTTAAATAAGTAAAGCAAATCTCGAATTTACATTTTATTTCGAGATATTGTCTTTCATTCGAGATTTTTATCATTCGAGATAACGTCATGATCCCGCATTGACAGGTCAGATGACCAGGAAAATATTCGCAATTTTAACTGCTTGTTAAACATATTCAGATATTGTGCAACGAAAGTGAGCTTAATAACTGAAGAATAAGTGTCAATTAAACTGATTAAAACTTTAATTAGATATTGTGAAACAACTCCTTAAGGTTTTTGTATACAACTTTTTTATTATATAAAATTAACACTGATAGACATTCTAAATTGCGAATTAGTGGCCATTTGTATAATAGGCCTGGACCATAAAGGCCAAAATATAAAACAGTGGATCAAAAATCCGGCGTCTGCTCATGGAGTCTGCGGAATCTGTATATCTTACTGCACAGTAAGACAAGGAAGATCAGATGTTCTTCACTCACAAATCCCAACCAGATCCTATAAAATTCTTAGATTTTCCTTATTCAACCGTTTGGCCTGTCTAAATTCCTTCCAAAATTGGTCTTCAGGCTTCCTTTTCTATTTCCACTATATGTTATATGACAGTTTCTCCAATGCCACAATATAGGGCTCAGGTTCCCTTAGGGGATGATAAATATGCTTAATTGACAGTCTTGATTCACTCTCGGAGGGTACACTTCTGTGTTCAGTGCTAATATGGTTACCGTTCAGCGACTTATGTACATCTATTTATATAGTTTAGGCTAAATGCTCATAATTGACAGACTGACAGACTGACAGACTGACAGACTGACAGACTGACAGACTGACAGACTGACAGACTGACAGACTGACAGACTGACAGACTGACAGACTGACAGACTGACAGACTGACAGACTGACAGACTGACAGACTGACAGACTGACAGACTGACAGACTGACAGACTGACAGACTGACAGACTGACAGACTGACAGACTGACAGACTGACAGACTGACAGACTGACAGACTGAAAGACTGACAGACTGACAGACTGACAGACTGACAGACTGACAGGCTGACAGACTGACAGACTGACAGACTGACAGACTGACAGACTGACAGACTGACAGACTGACAGACTGACAGACTGACAGACTGACAGACTGACAGACTGACAGACTGACAGACTGACAGACTGACAGACTGACAGACTGACAGACTGACAGACTGACAGACTGACAGACTGACAGACTGACAGACTGACAGACTGACAGACTGACAGACTGACAGACTGACAGACTGACAGACTGACAGACTGACAGACTGACAGACTGACAGACTGACAGACTGACAGACTGACAGACTGACAGACTGACAGACTGACAGACTGACAGACTGACAGACTGACAGACTGACAGACTGACAGACTGACAGACTGACAGACTGACAGACTGACAGACTGACAGACTGACAGACTGACAGACTGACAGACTGACAGACTGACAGACTGACAGACTGACAGACTGACAGACTGACAGACTGACAGACTGACAGACTGACAGACTGACAGACTGACAGACTGACAGACTGACAGACTGACAGACTGACAGACTGACAGACTGACAGACTGACAGACTGACAGACTGACAGACTGACAGACTGACAGACTGACAGACTGACAGACTGACAGACTGACAGACTGACAGACTGACAGACTGACAGACTGACAGACTGACAGACTGACAGACTGACAGACTGACAGACTGACAGACTGACAGACTGACAGGCTGACAGACTGACAGACTGACAGCTGACAGACTGACAGACTGACAGACTGACAGACTGACAGACTGACAGACTGACAGACTGACAGACTGACAGACTGACAGACTGACAGACTGACAGACTGACAGACTGACAGACTGACAGACTGACAGACTGACAGACTGACAGACTGACAGACTGACAGACTGACAGACTGACAGACTGACAGACTGACAGACTGACAGACTGACAGACTGACAGACTGACAGACTGACAGACTGACAGACTGACAGACTGACAGACTGACAGACTGACAGACTGACAGACTGACAGACTGACAGACTGACAGACTGACAGACTGACAGACTGACAGACTGACAGACTGACAGACTGACAGACGGACAGACTGACAGACTGACAGACTGACAGACTGACAGACTGACAGACTGACTAAAGCAATAATCGAGAAAGCAAAAATTTCGAAGGTAAAATCCTCGAAAACAAAAATCTAGAATTGAAAAAATATCTGGCTTGAAATATCAGAAGGGCGCTAAAAAGGAAGTAGTATCTTGTAATCTTCGGTCAGCACATAGAGACCGGGTTGAGAGGAGATTACAATACCTCTATCAATTGAGGGCATGATCCTCTCCTTTACACCCTCTGGATAGATCATCCCTCCATCAGGCCCGGAGAGCGAGTGGCTCCAATCAACGTCTGGTGGGTGGGTTTGATGGATCAGTGGTTGGTGTATGTGTCTTTTTAGTTGCGTCAGATTGGCTGAATAAGTCGAGACGGCCGACCCATCCACAAGAGTATTTTACCGTTCTTACGGAGAGGAGGCCTCCTTACTGTAGGACATTAAATAGATATAAATTACAACAAAAAAAATAATATGTCCGTCTGTGTATTTTTTTTTGTATATAAACTTATCTATAATAGATACGTTAATTGGTTGTTTTTTTTTTGTCTGGTACTGGTTTCAGGTACATCATGATGGAAATCTTTTTGTCTTATCTGAAAAAGATTATGGAAACAAACTCATTATTTTGGGTACAATGGAGAGATTTCCACTGCTGGGCTCCTCAAGAGTTTGATTGATGGACGGAACTTTTGAAGTTGATCATGCAACAGCTTTTTTCTTTGCATTGCATGGTGAAGGATGAAGTTGACCCAGCAGTCTTCTGCATATTGATTTTTTGTTGTTTATTTTCCCAAAAACCGAATAAATTATTGAAGAAACTAAATATGTTATGCATTTTATTTAAGAATAAGCTTTTTAAATAAGTAAAGCAAATCTCGAATTTACATTTTATTTCGAGATATTGTCTTTCATTCGAGATTTTTATCATTCGAGATAACGTCATGATCCCGCATTGACAGGTCAGATGACCAGGAAAATATTCGCAATTTTAACTGCTTGTTAAACATATTCAGATATTGTGCAACGAAAGTGAGCTTAATAACTGAAGAATAAGTGTCAATTAAACTGATTAAAACTTTAATTAGATATTGTGAAACAACTCCTTAAGGTTTTTGTATACAACTTTTTTATTATATAAAATTAACACTGATAGACATTCTAAATTGCGAATTAGTGGCCATTTGTATAATAGGCCTGGACCATAAAGGCCAAAATATAAAACAGTGGATCAAAAATCCGGCGTCTGCTCATGGAGTCTGCGGAATCTGTATATCTTACTGCACAGTAAGACAAGGAAGATCAGATGTTCTTCACTCACAAATCCCAACCAGATCCTATAAAATTCTTAGATTTTCCTTATTCAACCGTTTGGCCTGTCTAAATTCCTTCCAAAATTGGTCTTCAGGCTTCCTTTTCTATTTCCACTATATGTTATATGACAGTTTCTCCAATGCCACAATATAGGGCTCAGGTTCCCTTAGGGGATGATAAATATGCTTAATTGACAGTCTTGATTCACTCTCGGAGGGTACACTTCTGTGTTCAGTGCTAATATGGTTACCGTTCAGCGACTTATGTACATCTATTTATATAGTTTAGGCTAAATGCTCATAATTGATCAAAATAAATTTACGAGAAATATATTCCTACTGGAGCTAGTGCTTGGAACATGTCTAGCTGATTTAATTAGATAGGTAAATCTGATCTCATCTCGATGAACAAAATACACTTGTATATATTACGTTCCCTTTCCAGCAACTCAAAAGAGCTTAATATTATATTCTCTGGTATTATGTATCAAAAAATCTTGCCCAATACAAGACTTTATAAAGAATAGAGTAACAAAATTTTCACACCTTAAAGAAAAATGTTAATCATTATTCCATCGCTAATTAAATCAAACTTATTTTTGATTAATTTAATTGCTTCCAAATGATATTCAGCGCCGCTACCGCCACGCCCTGACAGATACAAGAATAAATTGTTTGTTTATCATTTTGTTGATTCTGTGAATTCTTTGAAAACTATAATTCTATTCATGGCATCCTTGGATGCAGTTTTGTGGTGGCACCTTCTTTTTTGTACTCTTAAGTTGTCTACAATGTCGAAGATAATGAATGGGTACCACCAACATCACCATCCAACCAGGGCTGTCATCATAGCCTGTATTCCGTTAGCGCTTCTGTTGTTTAATGCCATCACACTACTGTGATAGTAAGCTTCCATCAACCGCTATTGAGCAATGTGCGCGCAGAGTGAGTGATTCAAGTCATTATTTAGTTTGTGAAAAGCTTGCATAATTTTAATTTATCTATGAGAAAGAAGCTTCGAATTTTTTTTGTACCAAAAAAAAAAAGGTGCACACTAAACCAACAATCTACCAATTCCAAGATAATAATGCAGGAAAAGAAAAAAAAAACAAAAAAATAAATAAAACACCACAAGAAATTTTGTGTGTTCTTCTACTAAAGTTGTTGAGAGAAAAAACAAAACTTTAAAATAATACAAAATTTGCATAGAAATACACTTTGAAGGGGAACATTTTTATACCCATGTTTTGCATACCCAAAGGCACTATAAAAATGGTACTTTTTTAACTGTCCAAGAATCGCGCAAGGCAAACAATTAAAATATTATAGAGCAAATCCCACAGCTGAGTGCTTGAGCTGAAACAATTCTGAATATTGTATCATCTTCTCACAACTTATACATATATATGTGATAGCAATTAAAAAATATTTAAGTTCCTATAAAATAATTTAGAAAGATATATTTTTACTTGCGATATATACATAGGTAGGTAGTATGGCAAGTTATGAATTCGTAAAAAAAATCTAACTAGAGATTTTGATCAAACTTGGCATTAACATGATTGAGAAGACACAAATGGGTGCCGCAATTCCCGGTCTGTCTTTTCTTGAGTCTACAGCCTAAACTGTTGTTGGATTTGCTTTAAATTTTTTGAAAACTAAAAAAAGTTTGCCTCCCAAGAAGCTGGTCATAAAAACATGAATACTTGATTAATTTAACAAAAAACAAGACATTTTGATAACTAATGCATTTTTTGATTTATGTATTAGCAAAGAATATTTGTCCCTACAGATTGGAGGTTAGTGCGTTAGGCTAACGACCCGACTACAGTAAAAACAATACTGTTATTAGAGACACGCGAGAAGCCTCGGATAACGTCCCCCCTCAAATGAAAACCAGATCCCGAACGAAAATGGACTACGACCTACGAGTATGCACCTGGAATATAAGGATACTCTATACGCCAGGTGCTACTCAAAAACTTGAATCTGTCCTCTCGCGGTACAAGGCAGACATTACCGCGATCCAGGAGATACGGTGGATATGATCAGGAATAACGAAAAGAAAAGATTGCGGCACTTATTACAGCTGTCATCAAAGAATGCACATGATGGGATGCGGATTCGTCGTGGAAAATCGACTCAGGTCGAAAGTCATCGATTTTAAGCCGATTAGCGATCGCCTGGCTGTGATCCACATCAAAACTACCTTCCAAAACATCAGCCTAATATGTGCACACGCCCCTACCGATGAAGCTGAGGAATCTAACAAGGAGGAGTTTAACGACCTCCTGAATGGAGCCTGTCCGGAGTACGATGTCAAAGTCGTGCTCGGAGACTTCAATGCTAAAGTCGGGCAAGAAAATATCTTTGGGGAATTAGTTGGAAAGCACAGCATCCACGAGACGACAACAGATAACGGCTTCCGACTAATCGACTTTGCTGAAGCTAGTAATACGGTGATAAGTAGCACTAGGTTCCCCAGGCGAAGGATACACACAGCAACCTGGCGGTCTCCAGATGGTCGAACCGCCAACCAAATCGACCACGTGCTAATTGGCGCAAAGCACGCATCAAACATCTTGGACGTGCGAACCTACCGAGGTGCAAACGTGGACTGTGACCACTTTCTTGTTGTGACAAAGTTCAGAGCCTGACTGTCAAACGAAAAGAAAGCGAAGAGCGCCCAAAGGAAGAAATTCAACATCGCATGCCTCAGCACATCTGAGAAAGCCAGAGACTACAATGAACAATTGACCGCAAAACTCTCTGCCGTACCCCAACCACAAGCGTTAACGACCAGTGGAACCAGTATTGCGACATCATTAAGGAGACAGCTAAGACCACCATAGGCTACCAACCACCCAGAAAAAAGAACCCGTGGTGTAATGATGAACGTGTTTAAGCAGCACTTCCAGCAACTGCTTAGTGGGCATTATGTAGAGGAAGCAACGGGAGAACAAAGAAGCATGAGACCAGTCCCAGCGGCCAGTACTAACGAGGTTAAGAAAGCCATCCACAAGCTTAAGAACAACAAATCCGCCGGCTCGGATGGCCTAACTGCGGAACTCTTCAAGTTTGGAAGAGATGCCCTGGTAGGGCGCATGCACCAGCTCATATACCAAGTGTGGGAGGAGGAAAGCATGCCCGACGACTAGTTAAATAGCTCCATATTCCCAATCTACAAAAAAGGCGATCCTATGTCCTGCAAAAACTACAGAGGCATATCCCTGCTAAATGTTGCCTACAAGATCCTATGCAACGTACTATGTGAGCGTCTAAAACCTTTCTGCAACACTATCATCGGTACGCACCAGTGTGGCTTCAGGCCAGGCAGATCAATGATAGACCAAATCTGCACACAAAGACCAACGAATTTCAAGTCGAGGCACAATCGACTTTCATCGACTTCAAAGCCGCATATGATAGCATAAGTCGCCAAGAGCTTCTATTGGCGATGTCGGAACTCGGGATCCCGAAAAAAATGATCCAGCTATGCCGCATGACGTTACAAAAAAAGCGGTGCAACGTGCAATTGGAAAACAGCTCATCTGAGCTTTTCCAGACGTGTACAGGTTTCAGACAAGGAGATGCGCAAGAGTGGTGTTAGCCTGGAAGGCACTACCTTCAACAGATCTTCCCAAATGCTTGGTTATGCGAAATACGTTGGTCTCGAAGTGAATGAGGACAAAACCAAGTATATGCTATGAACACAAAAAGCCTCATCTGTCCATCGTCTAGGACAAAACGTCACTGTTGGTAATAGTAGCTCCGAGGTAGTCTAGGAGTTACCTACCTCGGAACGAACATCAATGCCACGAACGATACCTTAGTGGAAATCCGACGAAGATTTAACCTAGCGAACCGCTGCTACTTCGGATTGGCCAAACAAATGGGTTAAAAACTCCTGTCTCAAAAGGCAAAGTGCACGCTATAAAAAACGCTAATTTTAACAGTTCTACTCTACGGCGCCGAGTGCTGGACAATAAGTAAAAAAGCGGAATTGATATTGGGCACTTTCAAAAGAAAAATTCTTCGGAGGATATTTGGTCATATATGCGAAGAGGGCGAATGGAGGAGAAGATTCAATCGAGAATTGTACGAGCTGTACCAAGATGTGGATGTAGTTCAAAGAGCCAAAGCGCGTTGACTACACTGGCTCGGCCACATCGAGCGAATGGACAACAACGCTCCAGCCAAGAAAATCTTCGAATCCCAGCCCCCATGTTCGAGACGACCAGGAAGGCCGAACCTCCGCTACAGGGACCAGGTGGTTACAGACGCAAGAGCGCGTGGTCTCGACGACTGGATGGAGCGTGCGAGGGACCGCATCTAATGGAAGACCGCAATATGTCAGGCATCGACCCTCCATGGATCGGCAGCCGGATAAGTAAAAGTAAGTAAAAAATTTATAATGTTTCGTTGAAAAAACTTTATTTTTCAACATTGCATTTATTCGATTTGGCATAGAGTCTACCAACTTCTGGCACTTTTCTTGTAGATGTGAATGCCACACTTCTTGGACAATTCTCCAGACATTCGTTTTGTTGGAAGGTTTATGCTTAATGACCTCAATCTTCACCTCATTCCAGAGCTTCTCAATAAAGGATTAAGGTCTGGTGAGGCCACTCCATAATGTCCAATCTGTTTCGCTGAAACCAGAGATTTGTTCACGTTGCCGCATTCTTAGGGTCGTTGTCTTGCTGGAATAGCCATTTAAGTGGCATATTTACCTCAGCCCACGAAAGCATAAAATTTTCCAGTGTGTCCACATACGACTCCTTTGTCATTATGCCGCCTTTAACGAATATTGGACCAACACCCCACCAAGAAAAACAACCCCATAACATTATGCTGCCACCTCCATGCTTCCCGGTTGGTTTTGTGTACCACTGATTATAGGCCTCGGACTTTGGATGACGAACAAACTGTTTCCCGTCTTTTATGTGATGCATTTTGGCAAAACAGATCGGCTTCTGGGTGTGTATTTTTTTTTGTAAACGGCACCTTCCTTGGAGATCGTGCGTGAAGGTCAGCATCCTGCAAGATACTACGAATAGTTCTAAAACTGACTGGTGTATCTTTTTTTTCGCTGAAGATCTTTTGAAGACATTCTACACCAGACATGCCAAACTCGCGGCCCGCGGGCCGCATGCGGCCCACTTCAATTATTTTTGCGGCCCAATCTTAAATTTACAACTTGCAGGTATTTTCCAATTTTGCACATTAAATTTTTCTCCAAACGAACAAAAATATTTTCATGAACACACTTAAAACAAACCGGGGAATCCCATGAAAATGTTTTTAATTTCTTCATTTCAACACCGTAAATTGCACGCATGCACACACACAATGAAAACATAAAAATGGCTGTAAGGAGCTGTTGGTAAGAATGAGATTGACAGATTTCGTTTGATTTAATAAAGTGACGATTTTTGGGAAAATTTCTGTAAGGTAGGGGGAGTTTGTTTATTTGTAGAAAAAAAAATTGGGAAACAGTCATTCAAGTTAATAAATTTATATTTGGCTTCCTTGTTTGAAGTATTCGTAATAGAATTTTTCATATTTTTTTTCAGAATTTTGTAATTGGTTCGGTATGTCTTTTTCAAAGCCAAGAGGTAGTAAGTCCAAGTGAAAAATTTGTGATGAACATCGAAATTTTCAAGAAAAGTGGGAACTAGAATACTTTTGTTGTGAAGTGAATAATAAAATAATTTGTTTAATATGCAATAACCACATTAGTGTTCCAAAGTTATACAACATAAAGCGTCACTATGAACAACATAATTCTAAATATGACAGCTATGAAGGAATTATAAGGCAACAAAAACTGAAAGAGTTAAAGTTAGAACTGAAAAAACAACAGCACATGTTTACTAAAGTTTTTCAAGAAAGTGAAGCGGCGGTACATGCAAGTTACGTTTGGTCGGAGTTGATAGCCAAACACTCGAAACCTTTTACAGAAGGTGATTTCATCAAGGAATGTATGATAAAAGCTGCAGAAATTGTTTGTCCTGAAAGTGTGAAGGCTTTTCAAGTAATCTCTTTATCACGAAATACAGTTGCGGAAAGAGTTACCGATTTGGCTAGCAATATAACTGATCAGATCAAAGAAAAGTCAACAAGTTTTGAATCTTATTCGATTGCCTGTGACGAAAGTACGGACATTGGAGGCAAAGCTCAATTAGCTGTGTTTCTTCGTGCTTGCGACACGAATTTAAATGTTTTTGAGGAGTTATTGGAACTAGTACCGATGCATGGGAGTATAACAGAGAAAGACATATTTAAATGTGTTTATGAACTTCTCTACGAACATACAATCTTCTCCTGTCCAAATTGATTTCTGTTGCAACAGATGGTGCTCCTTCAATGACTGAAAAAAACAACGGTTTTGTAGCAATATTACAAAGCAAAGTCCGTGAATCTTATCACGAGTCAAACATTCATAACACGCATTGCATTATCCACCAGGATGTTTTGTGCACAAAAGTAATGAACATGAAATTTTATAAAATCGCGTGGCTTAAATCAGCGTCAGTTTTCGGATTTCTTAAGTGAACTAGGAAGTGAATATTCCGGCTTAACATACTATACTGAGGTACGTTGGCTATCTTGCTCAAAGGTTCTTCAACGGTTCTGGGACTTGAAAGCAGAAATATGTCAATTTTTGATAAGTAAAAATGAAGACACAAGGATGTTTCATGATTCTGTCTGGTTGCAGGATGTATCTTTCATGGTAGATATAACAAAACATCTATCCGACCTAAACTTAAAACTACAAGGAACAGATCAGATCATTACGAAAATGTGTGACCATGTTAAAGCATTCAAATGCAAGCTAGATCTTTGGGAAAAAAACTTGAGAGAAGAGAATTTGACGCATTTTCCTATATGCAATATGTATAAACTTAGTTTAAGTGAAACAGTGTCCTATCACAAATGCGCAGAGAAAATTTTAAGCCTTAGAAATGAATTTGAAAAACCTTTCGCAGATTTTGAGTCTTTGAAAAACAAGTTATCTTTATTTTCATCGATTTTTTCTATAAATATACAGTCAGTACCTAACCAAATGCAAATGGAGGTAATCGAAATCCAATGTGACTCCGATCTGAGATCTAAGTTTAATGAAGTTGGGATACCTGAATTTTACAAGTACTTGCCAGTCAGATTTGAGAAGACTCGGAGATTGGCTTATGAAATCATTTGTATGTTTGGAAGCATCTATCGATGCGAGCAGTTATTTTCACTGATGAAAGGAAATAAGTCACCTGTAAGATCCAGAGTAACTGATTTACATTTTGGGTCTGTTCTAAAAGTAATAACTGCCAACAAAATTTCACCACAAGTTGAGAAGATGGTAACAGAAAAGAGATGCCAAGTGTCTGCAAGAAAAAATTAATATTGCTATTGTTTTTCTTCTTGTTCTTTCTTTAAATAAATTTGTTTCATACAAAAATCTTTTTTTTTTTTTTGCGGCCCATAAAAATTTAGATCCTGCTGTTTTGGCCCGTGATAACCATTGAGTTTTACATGCTTGTTCTACACCATCCTTTCAGAGCGCCCAATGATTGTTGCGATCTCTCTCATGGATCCACCGTTGTTATGCAGAACTTATATGGCTTCGCAGATAAAAAATCTCACCAATATCTTGACCTCTTTAAGCTAATAACAATTTTTTTTAGATTTTATTCAAATGTTCCTCTTTCTTTGACCAGCCTATTTTGTAGTTGCAATCTACTAAAGTGCATAATATTACAAATACCTTTTGTACAAATACCACAGTTTTTAATATTAACAATGGTCTTCAGCAGGGAGCGGTTAACTCGCCGATTCTCTTCAGCATTTACACCAGCGATCTGATAGGTAGTCTAAATCAGGCAATTGCGTACGCCGACGATCTAATTGCGTACAGAACAGCTCCAACAGTTGAGGTCATCAAAATTCTCTTGCAGCGTGACTTCGACAAGATTCAGCGATATTGTGATGACTGGAAGTTGAAAATTAACTTCAAGAAATCAGAAACTATTTTGTTTAGGACTCCGTTGTCTGGCGCCTCAAGGGATACGAGAAAGAACTGGCGCAAGCTGGTGATCGTAGGGCCACATGGACATCCACTGGCGAGTAAAAGTGTAGTAAAGTACCTTGGCATCTGGTTGGATCAGTACTTGTATTTCGGCAGACATATAGGTGCTGCTCTGGCCAGGGCTAGGGGAGCCTTTGCCCTGACAAAACGATTGTTTTATAGCAGTCGTCTTGACAGCAGGGTGAAGGTGATTTGCTACATGGCCCTCATCAGGCCGATGATTGCCTATGGATGCCCGGTGTGGTTCAACGTTGCCCCATCTCAAATGGAAAAGATTCGGGTGTTTGAGAGGCAGTGTCTTCGACGTTGCCTTGGATTACACAGAACACCAGAGTCGGAGTACAAACGATATTATTCCAACCAGGTTCTATACAACGGAGCCAACATAAACAGAATAGATAATTTTTTGTTTAAGCTGATTCGGGGTCACGTTGCAAGAGCGATGTCCTCAACTAACAACTTAATTTTTGGGGCGTATTACCCAAATAACCAATATTTCGAGAGTGCGCGGTTAAGTGGCTACATCCCTCCCGAGGCATTCCTCTATTTAGACAGTCGAGGGCTGATACAGGATGGAGGGGCGGTTCCGCTCATCTACCACGTCAGCCGGAAAACTGTGGATAGGCGACTCCTTTATGGTCGAGACGTCATCGCTCAAGGTGGAGAAGAGCGCCTTCGGCTCAGTAGGACTGTGTCCGATCGGGACCGGAGGGATAGGGCGAAACAGGAGAACCAGTTCTGGTGGCTCTCTGAACAGCATCGTGATATTTAAAGTCGATGAAGATGGTATATCTTGGCCGACTTACATAGATTTAGGGAATTAGGTATAGGGAACAGTCGTGGTGGCACCAAAAAAAAAAAAAAAAAATTAAAAATATGTATGTATGCGGGGGCATGCGTGCATGTATCTGCGTGTCTGTACATGTATGTGCGTACGTATATGTACGTGCGTATGTACATGTATGGGTGGGTTGCATGTTTGTATGTCTCTGCATGCATATAAAAAATAAACAAAAAAAAATTAAAAAACGAAAAAAATGCTGCTGTGGCTGTTCTAGTTTTTAAGTACTTTTAAGTATTATTAGGTAATTTAAGTAGTTTAAGTTATTTTTAGTTAGTATAAGTTAGTTTTATTTAGTTTTAATTATTTTTAATATATATTTAGGTTTAGTTTATAAGTTAAAAAAAAAAAAAAAAAAAAAAAAAAATCAGATATCAAGTTTTTGTGAAATTTCTTTGAAATATAAAATAAAATAAAAAAAAATTTAGATTTAATTAAAATAGTTTTTAGGTCGAAAGACATTAGTTTTAAGAGTTATAGTTTAATTTAGAGCGCCCGTAAAGGGCCAGTAAATTAGTTGTAAGTTATTGATAATTAGGCTAGTTTTAAACATTTTTGTCTAGCTTTAAGATAGTTATAAGTTAAAATGAAATAAAAATGAATTTAAAAAAAAAAAAAAAAAAAAAAAAAAACCTTTTGTTTAATTACAAGATCATACGTTGAATAGATTGACAATATATAAACCGTTTAAAATAACGCATCAATTTGTTCACAGGTTCGCCTAACTAAAGTGCAAGATACAGTATTACCTTAAAGTAAGGAGTGTTCCTATTATTTTCTCCATGCCAGTACATAATCCTAGGTATATAAATATGTGGATATTGTAATGAAAGTGAAGTGGGGTGGGTGCATAGCATATGCTATATGCATATAACCTTATAATTTAAGTGCAATATATATAATATTGGTGTGATTTGTATTGTATAGAATTGTATAGAAATTTATGAGGAACAACAGGTATTTAATGACGTAGGTAAAAATGCGTAAAAATAGAGTATAATAAGGTAGAAATACATGTATAATACACATAACAAAATCTTTTTATATTGCTTAGTTGTAATAGTTTGAGGGAAACTAAGATGCCATTTAAATTCCTGGACAAATAAAATTATATCAAAAAGCGGTTTAAAAAAAAATATCTTATGTATGAAATTTTAAAAACATTTTTAGAAAAAAAGTTTGAAAGGCCATTTTGAAGTAATTATCAATATACAAATACAATTCAAATTTCCAAAAATTCAGTGACTGGCTTATGAAAAATCGATTTTTCAGAAAAAAATATTTATTTTTAAAAATGACCACTTTTAAGGTGCATTTGTACAAAAAATAACTTGAATCGGTTCATCCAATAGTGAGGAAGTCGAAAATTATAAAAAGTAAAAGCAAAAAGTACTTAAAAGTGGCCTACAATAATTTAAGAGCACAGGCATTTTCTTATCAAAATTCTTTGAGCCGTTTGTGAGAAATAATTTTTTTTAAAGATTTGTATGGGAGGTAGGTAGTACTGTTGTTTTTTATTTAAGGAAAATAGTTTTTGTTTTAACTATTTAAGATAATGTCAAAAACCTATTAAATACGAAGTTTCTCTTAACATCGATTAAGTCGTTTTCGAAATTTTGAGATTTCAAATAATGTTTTTTTTTAATTAAACAAACAAATTTAAACATTTTGGCTTACATAAGTGTTTAAAATTTCTAGGGGCTTCTGCATAAAAAAATTGTAAGAAATGAACCGTTTTCCAAAAATATCAGAAAATCAAATAAATGGTTTTACTAGATGTACCCAAAAAAAAAAACTTTTTTTGTTTAAATTAATTACCACAATGTACCTTTTCCATTCATTAATGAACTGATTTTTGTTTATAAACATTTTTGGAACCGTTTTTGAGAAAAATAATATTTACATTTTTGGTCAAGCAGGTACCGTTATTTTTCGTCTGAAAAAATGAAAAAAAAAAAAACTTGTGGGCATATTACCCAAAACACAATATCTACTAAGTATGAAGCCAATCCAACCAACAGTTTAGGCTGTAGACCCGAGTTTTCTCCGAAAACTAAATATTTCGAAAACGAATGTGAATGTAGGAAAATCCTACAATGGATTTTTAGATAGATTTGATAAATAAATCTGTGTGTTCTTAAATTAATGCAATCCACTTTTAAGCAAAAAAATATTTTATTTTGCGTTCTTATTAACGGTATTTCCCATAGAACCAGTTTTTATATTTTCGACTTTCTCACTATTGGATAAAACGATCAAAAGTATTTCTTTTTTTGCAAATGCTCCCTAAAAGTTTTAATAAAACGATATACTCAAAATATCAAAAAATTGGGTTTACGATTTTTGAAAAATAAATAAATATATTGGCGCAAAATTTTAAACGTTTAAACCCTACTCTAAATTAGTTTTAAGATGGGGGTCGACTCTAAAAAGAAGTTTTAAAATGAGGGACTTTTTGATAAACTTTAAACAAAGCAAAACGCTTTTTTATCTTTCTTAAACTAAACTTTTTCCTGTAAACTTTTGACATTTCATAACAAAAAAAGAAAGAAAAATGTTTTTTGAAGATTATACCATTTTCGAAGATTTTCAGCTTCTTAGAAAGCCAAATATTAATAAAGTTCGAGCAAATCCGTTCGCAGAACCTTGAGAATCTTGAGTTTTATTTAAGATACCGATTTGAAAACACAACTTTAATTTAATTAACTAAGTTTGTTTGTTTGTAAAACATAAGAGTTTTAAGTTGAACATAAATATGTATGATGCGTATCAGCAAACGGGCCTTAGTTATACATATAAAATCTTTGTTTTTCTTGTGAAATCTATTTACTCGATGAAAAAATACTAATACATACTCGTATAATTAATAAAAACATGAATACATGGTTATTTCTAATTCTAGTCTTATTCGCCTGCTTATTGATTGCATTCGGTGGTTGGTTTCGTGCGCACACATGAGGAAATAGGCCATCCGACCATTAATAGCATTCCTAGACGATGTCTACTCCCTGTGGAGTAATTGTAGTAGCCTATGCTGACGACCTTGCGTTATTAGCGACAGGTAAATTCTTATCCTCTATCAGCGAACAGATCGAATACGCTCTTTCTAAAGTTAGTAGATGAACTAGAAAGTGTGGTCTGATGGTTAACCCGTCAAAAACTGAATTGGTCCTTTTTACAAACCAAAGGAAAATACCAAGTTTCAAAATGCCTTCAATTGAGGGCACCCCGTTGAAAATTTCAGATCAGGCAAAGTATCTTGGTGTGATTCTAGGCAGAAATTTAAACTGGAGTCAGAAAACTCGGGAAAGAGCTAAAAAAGGAATGATTGCATTCTATTCCTGTAATAGAATTTTTGGGAAATCTTGGGGAACGAGTCCAAAAATTATCATGTGGATGTACTTGGCAATAATCAGACCAATATTAACATACGGTAATTTGGTCTGGTGGAATGCAATTGAAGAAAAAAACAAATCTTCAAACCCTGACAAAAGTACAGAGACTAGGGTGCATTAGAATTACGGGGGTCATGAGATCCACACCAACCGCAGGGTTAGAGGCGATACTCAACCTGAAACCCCTAGATCTTTTCGTACAAGAATCCGCGGCATATATCGCCTTAAGGCTAAGCCAGACTAATACCTGGAAAAGCAGCACAGTAGGTCACGCACAGATTCTTCAGAAACATTTGGGTGATATTATTATTACAGACTATAAAACACCCGAACTGGACTTTCATAAACCATTCCAAACTGCAATTCCAAGCAGAGAAGAATGGACGAACAACCAACCCTACACCAGTGAGTCAGCAAGAGCAATCTATACTGATGGCTCCAAAATGGACACTGGTGTTGGTGCACGCTTTTTCTCGGCATCTCTTGAGTTAAACAACTAGGCTCCTAGATTATAGTAGTGTCTTCCAAGCGGATGTCCTGGCAGTGAAAACAGCTGCTAGACAGGGAACGATGATGGCGCCACCACGGGCTGATATCACCTTTTATATAGATAGCCAAGCGGCAATAAAAGCGATTTCGGCCATTGTGATAAAATCGAAACTTGTTTCTTGCTGCCGTAAAGAGCTAAATGTTCTTGGTACGCAACACATTGTTAGACTCTGCTGGGTCCCGGGACACAGCGGTATACAGAGTAACGACAACGCCGATGAGTTTGGAAGATAGGGATCAGCGCTTGACGTCAGTTAAGCAGAGCTTGTAACTATCCCACCCTGTTACATTAAACAGAAAATTTCTGACAGGATCCTAAAGAAATCCAATACAAGGTGGAGCCTACTTGACACTTGTAACACTACCAGGAAAATATGGTCATGCTTCAACAAGCAGGAGACAGACAAACTCAACAGTAGATCCCTTCGCACTCTTATAAGCATAATAACTGGACATAACCTGCTGGGATATCATAAATTCAAAATGAAACTCAGTACAAATGATCTATGCAGGGGATGTGGTGACGAAGAGGTGCATGAGGACACCTGACACTTTCTATGCAACTGGCCTGCACTCTGTCACCAGAGAAAGAATCTGTTAGGCAGCTACTTCTTCAATAATTTGGAATTTAATATTTCAGGAATTAACATATCGAACTTCGTCAATACCTCCAAATGGCTTGACTGATTCAGAGGACACAGGTTTATATCGGAAAAGAGTGACTACACTCCGTGTAACACAATGGATTTACATTGATCTAAGTGTGACAATAACGTCATCAATTGTCAGCCCAATTACCTAACCTAACCTAACCTAGACGATGTCATTGATGTTTACCGATATCCGGGGACGATATCGTCCTCACTGATATCCTGATGATCAGTTGGTCTTCTTCATGTACACTCAATTCGGAATCTGAGATATCCTGCTGTGAGCTCTCGTATTAGAGAATTTCTGTGTTGCGAATGTGTGATTCTCCTTCAACAAATTCTGCAAATCGAAGGGGTTAATTTTTTCATAACACGCCATTGCTTGCATTCAGATTTGCTGCAAAATTTACGCAACTCCTAGAGCGCCTTCGTTGTTTTCTTAACGCCTTGTTCGTACTATTCTTTGCTGGTCAGAAGACGCACAAGACTAACTTTACGCAACCAATTTCGGAGAAACTAGTGTGCCAAAGTGATAATAACGAGAGGTGCTGAAGCTTATATATGAGGATAAGAGCAATCAACTGAAGGCTCCACTTGATTAGATCTGCTGAAATTTGTTTCTTTATCTGAAACGAATTATATATGAAAATCTTTTTCTGAAATTTTTTGAAAATCTTACTGAAGCCTGAAAATATTACTGAAGCCTGAGCTTCTATAAAATTATCAATAAGTTTTTTTTTTGTGTTCTTGTACTTATGTTTAATTTTCGTTCTGTTCCTTTACTCTATCTGTCAAAATAAGGTGTGTTCAACATAGTTTAGATTAACGTAGCCCTAAAGATCTACTTTAATTAGAAGAGTTGCTTAGTGTGTTTAAAATTAAGACAAAGTTAGACAAGGGCTGGCAACCTAACGACTGCTTTAACTAAAGTTGGGCTTATTCTCTAAACGAGGACTGTTCAAAATTTTGCGCCTTTGTTTTCAAATAATCGATTTTTCAAAAACCAATCACTGAATTTTTTGAAATTGAAATTTAATATATATATAAATAATTACTTCAAAATTAAATTTTTTTTTAAAATCTTATAAATAAAAAAATATTTTTTTTCTCCGCTCCAACGATTTTTGAATTTTACTTAGATTATAGGTACTATAAGGCAAGTTATGTATTCGTAAGAAAATAAAAAAAAAATTGTCTAACAATCAGCCATGACATTACGATCATAGAGAACACCAATTCCGTCTGTCTGTTCTCGAGTCTACAGCCTAAATGGTTCGGTGGATTTGTTTCAAACTGGGTACATATTGTTTTTTCGGTAATATGCCCACGTTTTTTCATTTTTTTTAAGAATACACATAACAGTAGCTCCAATACATTTTTTTTGACCAACGATTTTGATATAAAAAGATCAGTTCATTAATGAAGGGAAAGGGTAACTTTTGCTAATATTTTTTTTTGGAAAAAAATTGTTATTTTTGGTACCTCTAGTAGAACCATTTTTTGTTTTCGATTTTCTTGGAAACGGTATATTGATTTTTTTTGAATTTTTTTTACGCAGAAGCTCCTAGAAAGTTTAAACACTATTGTAAGCCAAAATTTTTCAAAACAAATTTTTTTAGGAAATTAATTTTTTTTTCGAAAACGACTCAATAGATCTTTTCGAAACTTCGTATTTGGTGTTTTTTTGACATTATCTTGAATAGTTAAAAAAAACTATTTTTTTAAATTAAAAACAACGGTAACTCCCATACAAATTTTAAAAAAACCATTAAGAAAAAAATCTATTTCTCAAAAACGGCTCCAAAAATTTTTATTAAAAAAATTGTGTGTTCTTTTATTTATTTATAGCTTAATACAAGCAACTAACAATTACTTAATTAATTAATATCTTAAAACTAGGTAACAATTTAAAGACTTAAGATTAATTTAAACTAAGGAACCAGGTACACAGGATACAGTAAGGAAATTTTTAAGATTGGAGTGCTCGTTGTAGAGAGGATTTGGAAAGGTTTGGATCAAAAATGCTTGAAATATTAGCTTTCTGAAGCATTCTAGTCATCGGTTCATTTTTGCCGTAGTCGGTACGATGGAAAGGGATTGCGAAAAGTGGTATAGATCTTAGATGACGATGGTTAACGTTCCATGTGATCTTGTCATACAGGGCTGGACAATCAATGCCTCCAGTTAGAAGTTGGTGGATAAACATTATATTTGCATTATCACGACGTCGGTTTAATGTTTGTAAGTTTATCAGTTTTAGTCGATTTTCGTAGGGAGGTAAGTGGTAAGGGTCGTCCCATCTAAGGCCCCGTAAAGCGAAGTGCAAAAATCTACGCTGAACAGCCTCAATACGAAGAATATGGATCTGATGGTATGGAGACCAGACTTGCGCAGCATATTCAAGGAGAGGCCTAACAAAAGATATATAAAGAGATTTGGTGACATAGGGATTTGAAAATTCCTTAGACCAGCGTTTGACAAATCCAAGGGTAGAATTGGCTCTATTAATGATATAATCAAAATGATCCCGGAAATTAAGCTGGTTGTCACAAATAACACCTAGGTCGCGAATGGAAGATACGATGGCAATTGGTTGGTTATTAATCTGATATTGGCGTTGCAATAGGGGTGGGTGTTTACGGGAGTAAGTAATGGCTTGACATTTGTTAATATTGAGCTCGAGGGAGTTATGTTGACACCAGACAAAAAAATTATTTAAGTCTATTTGAAGCAATTGTGCATCAGCGGTATGTAAAATGTGTTTTGAAATCCGCATATCATCAGCATAAATCTGGAGGTCTGACTGCTGAAGAATAAGTTCAATATCATTAACAGTTAGCAGGAAAATCAAAGGTCCTAAGTGACTACCTTGCGGGACACCTGATGTTGAACAGAAAGAGTTAGAATAACAGGATCTAAAATTAACTGTATAATGACGATCAGTTAAATATGATTCAATCCAAGATATAAACAAAGCAGGGAAACCATATGCTTTAAGTTTAAACACAATAATCTTGTGGGAAATTTTGTCAAATGCCTTGCTAAAATCAGTTGCAATTGCATCGACTTCCTTACCAGCTTCTAAGGCACATAAAGTACTTGAAACGAATTCAGTGAGATTGGTAATAGTTGATCTACCTTTAAGAAAACCGTGCTGTTTCATGGAGAATATCTGATAACAATGAAGGAGCAAAGTATCATGAATTATACTCTCAAATAGTTTAGGTATGCAAGAGAGTTTGGCAATGGGTCTATAGTTGGATATATCATTCTTACACCCTTTTTTATGGACGGGAATGATAAACGAGTCCTTCCATTGTTTAGGAAACACACCGTTTGTAATAGATAGCTGGAAAAGTAAAGTGAGGGGTTTGGAAAATTTGGAGATACATTTTTTAAGGACAATAGGAGGAATCCCATCGGGACCAGACGAAAAGTCATCCTTAAGCAGATTGATTTTATCAATAACAGACGACAAAGATATATTAATCGAAGATAAAGAAGTTTGAATGCAATTGTTCATATAATTGAAATAGTTGTTATCTACTTCATTACTATTAGGAGAAAAGGCTTGACTAAAGAAATCAGCAAAAAGGTTCGATATAATTTTTGGGTCTGAAGATGACGAGTGTAGGTAATGCAGTGTTGAAGGATAACCATCGGATTTCTTTTTTGAATTGATAAATTGAAAGAAATGTTTGGGATTTGAAATAAGATCGGCCTGGGTTTGAATGAGGTGGTTGGAATAGAGAGATTCACACATGTTGGAGAAGTTATTATGAACTGAGACATAATTGAAGAAGTCTTGATTAGATTTTGACTTGAGATATTTCTTCCAGAGTTTGTTCCTCCTATTTCTTAGTGAACGAAGTTCTCTATTATACCAGGAAGGAGAAGAAGTAAAATTTTTCTGAGTTGAAAGTGGGATGGTTTGCGAAAAACAGCTTTGGATTTGATTATAAAAGGTGGTTATCTTAGAGTCGATGTTAGATTCGTCGGTGATAAAATCAAAGTTAATATTACCTATTAGATCATTAAGTTCTATAAAGTTTGCTTTACGAAAATTATATTTTTGTGTTGTGAGGGGGTAAGGTAGGATATTATCCCTTGTGAATGCAAAAGTCAGAGAAATGGGGGGATGATAATTGTCAAGTATAGAAAGTATATAATTACTTTCCATGACTTCGGTATTATAGGCATCGGAAGAGAAAACTAGGTCTAGTTGCCTACCCAAACAATTTTTAACACCACTCATTTGAGCAAGATTAGAAGAAAGAAGACGGTCGGTAAAAAGAATTTCTTTATCAGAGTTGGCATTGGAAGAAAAGTAATAAAGCTCATCATCTGAGACTTCCCAAATTAAATATGGAAGATTAAAGTCACCTACAATTATGATATCGTCTTCAGGGTTTGTCAGGTCAACGACATAATCAACTGCATCAACTAAAAGTTTGTACTCACTTGTTGGCTGAGTGGGACGTATGTAACAGCAAACTATGTAAAGAAAACGGTTGGATAGACTGATTTTTACACAAATAAGTTCCAGATTTAACGTATTAGGAATGTTTATCAAAGAAGTATCGAGGTTGGAATGAAGTGCCAAAAGAACACCACGACCCGAGTATGTATTTCTTGAATCAACGCTATCGCTGACGCTGGTAACTAAGATATCTTTTCGAAAAACGTTAAAATCTGAAGTGAAGAATTCGTTGTTAAGAAAGTCAGGGGTTAAATTGGTTTCGGTAAGAGCAAAGACATCAAAGGGAAGTTTTTGGGAATTCAGGTAAACTTCAGAACTCTTGGAACGTAAACCTCTTACGTTCTGGTAGTAGAGAGATATAAAATGTGGTTTCGAGACGTTTAGAGTAAGATAGCTAGGAACGAAAAGGATTATACGCATTTTTGTGATTCTTATGCACTTGGGAAAGCCTTTTAGATTTAATGTATGAAGCAAATGCAGATAGGTCATTATCTACATCACTTGGAGTTAAATTGAACGTTTTATGAAAAAGAGTAAAAATTCTTAAAAGCTCCTTGGTGTTAGTTGGTAGACCTTCTTGATGAATTGATACCATAACGCTAGTTCTAGTTACACCATCTACACAGATCGAATCATGTTTGTTATGAAGATATGCTAAATAGAGGCGGACGTTTGCATAAATACGATGATCTCTGAGCCGTGAAAGAACATACCGGCCGTCGTCGCTTAGGTCGGAGAATTGTTGTGTCATTTTTACCACTGGAGGAATTAGAGGATCAAGAAAGTTGGGCGATGGTTTGGGCAGGTCATTGCTAGTAGCACTGCGACGTGATAACGGGAACAAACAGTTGTTAACAGTAATGGAAGACTTTGTGCTTTTGAGGGGATATGAGGAGGAAGTTGTATGTGGGTTAAGAGTGTGAGAATTGATGAAATTTGGATATTTAGTGGTTGGGGAACGGTTGTTGGCGGATGGATTTGAGCCTCGAGGCAGATTAAGAGATACATTAGTATTTGCTGGCTTAGTAGAAGATGAAATGGGGGGAGGAGTTTGGGTAGGTAAGGTGGTATGATTATAGTTATTATAATTAGTAATTGAAGATTTATTGAGTGATCGAGGAGCAAACTTAGAGCTAGACTTTGAATTTAAGTTTAAAAATGGCGGATTCAACCATGGTTTTATAATTATGCTACCCAGTTTAAGAACGCCATCGACTGGATTGAGAAAGAGCCATTCGTATCTATACGGGATCTCAATTTTGAAAGATCTAGGCTTATGTGATATGAATTGCACACGTACGTCGGGTATGCTGAATATGTTCTTAAGGAAATTTTGTACCCAAGTATTGTTGGCTGTTTTTGGGGCTCCTTTCAGGAAAAACGAAGATGAGGAATTGATATGTGATGTTCTCAGTCGTAGAAGACGGTTTTCCCATTCAAATGGCGTCCATAACGCCCCTAGTTTGATAATTTTCGTGGAAGATGAGTTAATGCTGGCATTTGTGACAGAGGCATTGTGGTCTTGAAGTTCAGCATGTAATGAGTTGTTGTTGGCGGTATTGCTGAAAGTCGTTGAGTCTATCGCAGATGATGGTGGTGTACAATGTTGCACGACTGGTAAGCTGGTGTTGGAGGAACTGGAGGAGTTATCAAAATCTTGAAGTTCAATGTGTAGTGATTTGTTATTAGTAACATCTGGATTAACTGAAGCAGGATTATTTTTACAAGTTAAAAATCTCATTTCTTCGGACATTCCTGAGATAGCGGAACGAATGGCAGCAGATTCTTTCACTAGCACATCGGAAAGGGTTCTGGATTCATTTGTGTATTGATTTTTAGATACTGATAAGTCGGTATTTAAAGTTGTAAGTGTTGTCGATTGCTCTTTAATAGATTCAGCCATCCTTGAACAACTATCTTCAATCAAGTTAATTGAGCAAATTGTTGGCTCCTGTGCAGATTTGATGGCATCAATAGAGTTTCTAATTTTAAGTAGCTGATTATTCAAATTGTTCGAGGTGGAATGTGAAGTATCGATAGAATCGGATAACGTAAGAAAGTTCTTTTTCAACGATGTTTCGATAATGGAGAGATGTGATTTGATTCCTATTTGAAAATGTTCAATGATTTTTGTAGTGGAATCGTTATTTTCAGCCATAAGCTCATCAATTTTACGAAAACTACCGCGTAAGTAAGTCTTAAGTTCAGCTATGGTTTCAGAAAGTTGATTAATACGTTCGTTGTTGCATTTTAAAGCAAGCATTATATGTGAGAGCGTTATATCCTTACATTCTTTACAGTAAAAATTGAAGAACTCTGAGTATTCAGCCAGATGGATCTTGGCACTTCTACTAAGCCCTGCACATATTGGGTGAAAGATTTTGCCACAAATCCCTTTACATATAACTCATTCATTCGATTTTTTGTTTATGGTACAGTTGTTGTTAGCACAAGTAGGTGAACGTTCCATTTTAATAATGTTTAATTTATATTATTTTTGCGTTATGTGTTTTGGTTTTAATTACCCAGGTATTATTTCCTTTTTAATTAAGTTTTATTTTTCTCAGTGTAAATTATTTTATATTTCAACCTCTGGTTATGTAATAGAATAATCCTCTGTAAGGTTTGGGAATGGGCTAGGTAGGGTTTATGTTTATACTAAGCACCGTGACTGGATCTCAATTATATAAAATTGCAGTAGTAATAGTTGTTGTTGTTTATAAGAAGGAAAACAAAACAAAGAAAAATCGAAATTGGGTATGTAATATCAATAGCGCTTACGGCAGAACATCTACTAAAATTGCACTCACCAGGCAGATGAGACAAAAAGCAAGAAAAATTAATTGATTGCTTTTTGGAGAGGAAGACAGACAATCCAATAAAAATGTATGAAGTAGGTAGGCCTTCGAACACCTCAAATTCCATTAATTATTCGTCTTCAGGTATGATTTCCTTCCAGAATCCAAGATGTTTCATAAGATGCATAAAAGAAATTATTTTGCATGAGTAGTATCTGATGTTGCTTCGATTTGGCAGAACATATACCACACACAAATTAGCACTTACCGTGGGAGATAAGGCTAATCACTCAATAGATTAGATGAAAAGGACAGATGGTCTTTCACAGCAATCGACGATAATGGTTATTTAGGGAAGGAATCACTATATATTTTTTTTTTTTTTTTGTTAATTGGTGCGAAAAAACACGGATTTTCACTCCCGAATATTTTTTAAATATAGCAAATTGTTTAAATTATTTTATTAAATTGTTTTCAAATTTTTTGAGCGGGTTTTATATACAAAAGTAAATAAAAGTCTGAAGAGGCACACAACTGTATGGACACAAGGAAAAGCACTCTTAAATTAGTTCACTTTCAAGCACAAAAATATTTTTTTTGGCGTACTTATTAACGGTACTTCCCATTCAACCACTTTTCATATTTTCGAATTTCTCAACATTGGATGAACCGATTAAAATTATTTTTTTTATCCAAATGGTCCCTAAAATTGTTAATAAACCTGAATACTAAAATTTAAAAAAAAAAGTTTTTCGATTTTTAGAAAATAAATAAACAAAATTTTGTGAAAAAATGATTTTTTTTGAAATTATAATTTTATGTGTACATATATTAATAATATCTTCAAAATGGCGTTTCAAATCTTTTTTACTAAAAATGTTTTCAAAATTATATACACAAAAAAAAATAATTTAAAAACACTTAATTATGTGTATTATCCATTTATTTCTATCTTATTATTATTCCCTTTTTACGAATTTTTGCATATGTCACTGAATACGAAATACAATGTGGCCTACATTTACTCATATATTTATATATATATGTGTCTCTAAAAACCACATGAATCTTATGTATACATATTACACCTAAATTATAAAGTTATATGTATATAGCTACCTACCCATATATACAAGAGTTGTAAAAGAATGCAATCATTTTGGAGTTTAACTCATTTGCTTTATCTGCAAAAATGTTTAACTCATGAATTCACTTAAAGACTTCAACTTCAAAATATGAAATAACCATTTATTTTGAATTCATTGATTGGGAATTAATTTTAGTTTATTCAATGAGTTTATTCAAGTGAATGCAATCTTCTGTGATTTCAGTGACGTCATTGAAGTCTTTTTAAAGTCATTGAAGTCATTTTGATGTCAAAATCAATTGAAGTCATTGAAGTTATTCTTAAGTCATTGCAGTCCTTTTTAACAATTTTAAGTTCAACTGTGAATAATAATAGATACCTTAAATAAGCTTACTATTTTTTATTAACTTGCTCTTATGTTCGGTCACATATACATACATATATGTACATACAAAATATCTAGGAAATTTATTTTGTTCATAAACGACTCGACAGATTTTGATCAAATATTTTTATATGAGATCCTTCAAATTATAAATAATACTGTATACCAAAATGTTCGAAAAATATTTTTTTTTTGGAAAATTCAATGTTTCGAAAACGGGTGGATGATTTTTTGTTGAGTCTTGTTTTTAAGTTTATATTATTAAATATTTAAAATTGCCATACAAAGTTTTTTTTTTGAAAAAAAAAATTAAAAAAAGCAAGTGAACACAACTTCGAAAATATATTTAGATTCTTAATAGAAACCTTTTGCATACGATGTGATCGAACGAACAAGTTCGGGCGATCCAGTCGTGCATTTTTTTTAAATAACGTATAGTAAGCTTATTTAAAGTACTATTGTTCACAGTTGAACTTAAAATAGTTAACAAGGACTGCAATGACTTCAAAATGACCTAAATTGATTTTGACTTCAAAATGACTTCAATGACCTCAAAAAGAATTCAATGACGTCACTCAGCAGAAGATTGCATTCATTTGTATGCACTCATTGAATTAACTAAAATGAATTCCCAATCAATAAATTCAAAATGAATGGTGACTTCATATTTTGAAGTTGAAGTCTTTAAGGGAATTCATATGATTGAAGTCAATATGAATTAGTTAGGTTTCATCTATATGTATATGTATGTATGCAGATACATTTTACTCTCCTCTAACTTACATAATTAAAATCCATAACTTAGATTTAAATATACATTTGTAGGTACCTATGTAGCTAATCCTTGAATTATCCATTCGACAATTCATTATACTAAGAATCAAGCTAATCTTACCTACATAGGCTTTAAACCTGCATAGGATAACTACACCTAACCAAGCAAACCTTAATGGTTAGCTACATTAAAGTTGTTAGCTACAAGAACAAGTTCGTACGATCCAGACGTGAAAGATTTATTTATATTTTTGAAAATTATTTGGTCTGTGGAGCCTGAAATTTAAATCAAAATTGAGTTTGATTTAATTTAAAAACCCTATTTCAGAGGGGAGCTAGAATGGAGTTTAATGAGTTTCTATATAGTAGGTACCGCTTAATGCGATATCACAAAAATTAATTGCCCATTCATTATTATTTTTATTATTTTTGTGCAGTCATTCAGTTGGACCAAGTCGAAGAAAGCTGTAAGCATCATAGTTTATCGAAATGTGTATTTTGAAACAAAAATAAAAAGAATAACAAAATTCATGTTATTCAACATTTAACTTTTCCATTGAACCCATCACTGCATGATCTCTTTTATATAATTTCACATATCGTTATTGCTAAATTTGAATTAAAACAAGTCAATTTTAAAATTAGCACTCACATCTCAATCACTAGTCTATTAGGTGAAAGTGCTTTATGCTCTAGCTTTGTGTATAGGTTATACACAAAAAGAAGGATCCACCAAACTCGACCGAGACTTTAAAGATTATGTAACTTGATAACTCTTGAGGCTCATTTGATTCATGTCTGATTTAATGTTAGTAAAATTACAAATTGCCCTTAAGGTGCCGCCTCCATTTCATTTTTTCTCATCTCATTTCATCAGGTCATGGCGAGAAACATTTTTATGTCTTTTAATTTGCTATAATCACGAGAAATTTATTTTTTTTTTCTTTTCAAATTAGAAATCGATATTTGGCACATGATCTGCCCCTGTCAATTAGGTCTTTTTATTATAAGATGGGAAATTATATCAAACAATGTAATAATTTAAATCACTTATTGATCGATCACTGTTTATAGTATTATGGAAGAATCATCATCACAGCGATTTTGATTTAAGCTTCTTTAGTGTAGTCGATGAGACTTTTTACATTCATAATACAAATCGGACACCATGAAAACGCAAATAAGGAAATTAGATACTGTATAGTCGTAGTGTAAAAATGAGGAAGATCTAAAGTCTTAACCCGCCAGACCACTGCTTTCAGCACTTGTTTTAAACTCTACGCAGTTGTTGTCTGAACCCAACGTGTAGCTTAGCTGGAGGTGGGTTCATATGTACGTTCATAGTTGGTAACTTGCTGAACGGCATGATTAATGAAGTGGAGAAAATTAGCTTGTCGGTTTCCACACTCATTACAAATCATTTTGCTGTGTAGGTAGATATAAATATATAGAATGTTTGGTCAAATAACAAAATATATATATGTACTTACATACAAAGGACAAATAAAAGCAACAGCGTATCTTATAGTTTTCTGTCTGGAATTAAATTATGATCATTTGGAATAGAATTTTGTTAACGTTGCTTGGATAATGTGTTGCGTTTAAGGTTTAAATCATAAAGGTCATAGATGCATATTATTTTTTGCACAATTTCACAATAAAGAAAGAAGTGCTAAAATTCGCTTAGGTTAGATCAGTGTTTTTCAAACTTTTTGAGCATGCGACCCTTTTGAGAGTAAGCCGATTTTGGCGACCCCCACATTATTAAAAATACTTTGTCAGTTATTTAAACAGCCACATACGCTACCCTTTCATACCTTTCATCTTTCATGTCTAATTAAACGCATGAGATTTTACTTATTCGCGATGAAATTTTCCGTGATTCCAAAAATTAGAAACAAAAAAATTGTGCAAGCCTTGCAGTAATTTTATTTGTTTTTGTATTTTTATGTGCGTTTTAGAATTGTCATTTATTTTTTTTTTGTTCAAGTGAGAGTACTTCTTGATCAAAAGATTACCCAGTAGGAAACTTCGACATCAATGAATTTTTTTGGTGAATTAATCAATGGATTCATCGACTACTTGCATCGATGAGTAGTATGTTATGATTTCATAAGAAAACGGTTGCGCATTTTTTCATCAGTTAATTAAATTCAAATGAATTGAATGCTTACAATTCACTACATTTTCAGTTACAAAATCATAAACGATGATTTCACTGATGAAGAGTAATGTATAGGTTCATGAGTTCGCAAATGATGTTTGGTTCTCTGCGGTGCGGTGGTTGTTTTGTTTTCTTTCCGAGAACAAAAAAAAAAATGCCAACAAAAAAGCCTTAAAAAAAGAGGTTTTATCTGCCATGGGAAGAGTGACGAACAATGCCTTTTTTCTGCCTACAACGAGAAATGCGCTCGGTAGTCAGTCTTCGCTGGTCATGACATGAGTTCGTTGTTTTTTTTTCACCATCATTATCATCATTTAAAATGTTTTTTTTTGTTCAGATAATTGGCGTTGTTAAGATATTTGGCGACTGGAAGGTATTTCTTCCACTTTATTCAAAACAAAATTTAAAAATGCCAATAATTCCTTTAGCGCATTATACCTAATTACTTTCGTGCCGAATTAACGGACTTGCACTAGTAGTACGGTATGGCTCATGGTCGAAGTCAAGAAGGGTAAAAACTCTACATTGAAATGTGTACGAATAGGAGGTCCCAGTCATACGATATTTTCAACAATCCATTAAAATCTTCGAGAACACGAAGTATTGGAGCACCGAGGAAGGGAAAGTTAATTT
Source organism: Philhelius pedissequus (assembly GCA_910595825.1). Lineage (NCBI taxonomy): Eukaryota > Metazoa > Arthropoda > Insecta > Diptera > Syrphidae > Philhelius > Philhelius pedissequus. Next base: position 205,439,863 of record OU343161.1, on the reverse strand, counting down.
TCTTTATCACCACTCAGAGAAGAAGAAATTTTAGATATTGTCGAACGTAATCGCTCCCTAAGCATAAGCGTCCATGCTTCATTTGCCTCCAACTAGAGTATGGGCAGTGTTTCATACCGAAAATTTACACCCGGACCACACTTAACCAGATCAGGAGCTAACCGCAAACGACAAGTTATTGGGAGTTGCAGTTTGTCGAACATTATTTCTAAGAGATGAAACTGAACATAATACTTTGGAAGGGTATTCTGGACGGATGAAGCTAAGTTTACCAGAGATGGAGTAACAAATTTTCACAATTTACATCAGTGGAGTAACGGCAATCCACATAACAAGATAAAAACCAAATCTCAACACCTCTAATGTTTGGCTTGGTGTTGTTGTAGGTACAGTTATTGCACCACGGTTTCTGAATCCAGTGATAAATGGAGAATCCTATCAGCAGTTACTATGAGACCCTCTGCCGGATTTGGTTGACAACATTCCCTTGGCCATAGCAGACGGTTTAATCTACCAGCAAGATGGAACTCCAGCACACTACAGCTGCACTCTAAAGAACTGTCTCGATGATCAATTTAGTGACCGTTAAGTCCAACAAAAAAAAACTAGTTTTTGTTATATTTTATTTTCCCAAAAACTACAAAACATTTTGACATCCAGTTTATTTGTGTTTGATCAACATTTAGTAAGAGTATAATACTTAGGGCCAATTTTTCAATAGTCAGTTAGCACATATTCTCCGAATAGAGGAAAATACAGTTTTTCAATAGTCAGATACAACTTAATATAGGAATAAAGTTATCTGCTCATTTTATATCGGAATAAGGAGTTATCTGAGGAATAAAATTAATAGCTATTTTAAATGTAAAAACACTTTGAAAAATTATTGCTTTGAAATAAATGTTAAAAAAAAATTAATTTATATGAAAAGTTCGATACTCAAAATAAAAGTGACGTTCAAATTAAATTATTCTATAGATTGTTTTTTCTTGATTGAAAAATTCAATGTTGTTCTCCGGTTGTTTAACTGTCAAATAAGTTTATTCCTCTGGCAACTAACTGCCTCCTTATCTGGAGATTGAAAAGTCGGCTCTTAATTACGTAAAATTTTGAAAAACAAATATGTAGCTTAAAAAAATAATATTTTTCAAAATCTTGATTTTGAAAATTAATTTTTTTAATTAAAATTACAGAATAAATTTTTGGCTTTTTATAATGATATAGCATGGTTATATAGTATTACCGTTATTTTTTAATATTTTTTTCTGTTTTAAGTGATTTTTTGAAAATCACCCATTCCGCTTAAACAGAGTGAAATGGCCCCTCGCAATATTTTTTTGTCTTATTCCAACCTACAGGCCCTAGCTTTTTGTCACACCTTGAATTTCTGAATATTAAAATGGGAGCAGAAAATAAAGCCGGGTAAAGCTTTCCACATATTTGGAAAAAAAATCGAACTCTAGATTTAAATCAAAGTTGACATAACGATGATAGAGAACACAAAAAAGTGGGTTCCACAATTCCGTCTGTTTGTCTGTCTGTCTGTAAAGCGATCTACAGCCTAAACCGCTGAACCGATTTTGTTCAAACTTCGTGTTTAGCCGTTATAGGTGATTGTCCGAAATAGATTTTTGAGTCGTTGTCTTAGCCCCGAAAATAACGGTACTTGCTGGACAAATTTTCCTACCATCTTAATTATCTCGAAAACGCCTCCAACGGTTTTGATAATAATTAGTGTGTATACTATTTGGATATGGTCTACATTGTGGCTAAATTTTAAAAAAAAATATGTTGTTATTAACTGTACCTGCCAAACAACCATTTTATTGATTTTCGACTTTCTCATAAATGGCTAAACGGATTTCGATCAAAATTTTTATACTTTCTTCTAATTCTAAATAATACTGCATTTCAAAATGATCGAAAAATAGTTTTTTTTTTGGAAAATTCAACATTTCTAAAACGAGTGGACGATTTTTTTCTGAAATTTTGTTTTTGAATTTATTTTATTAAATATTTAAAATGTTTATACCAATTTTTTTTTAATTCAAGAATTTTTATACATAAAAAATTAAGTGAAAACGACTTTAAAAATACATTTAGCCGTTTCTATTAAGAATGTTTTGCATATAATGTGATCAAACATAGGAGCAAGTACGTGTGATCCAGTCGTGCATTTTATTTTGATCTGCATAAAAAGTTTCGATGGTCGATGTCTATGGTTTGACAGTTGAGAATGTCAACACTCTGTTAACATTTCTGTTCAGTAAGGCTTGGTAATTCTTCATGAGTCGTTTACGCTGGAGGAGCAAATCTTCCAAAATTACTTTGAAAAAAAAAAAAAAAAAAAAAAAATAAATAAATCTGTTCTCGAAGTTCATAGACCATTTTTGTACCGAAAAATTGTGCTAGTGAGAAAGCTCATTTTTGGTTAAATGGCATTTACAAGCTGGTGGCATCATCCGTCCTTATTTCTTTCGAAATGAGGAAGGAGCATTCCTTTACGGCGAATGTTGAGCGCTATCGAGTGACGCAGAATTATTATATTTGTTTCCAAAAATGAATAAGATAAACCCCCACGACATTTGGTTCCAACAAGACGGAGCGCTTAACTATAAATTTATTGAAACATCAATTTGTTGACAGTTTTATTTCCAGAAGTGGTCCGCTTAAGTGGTCCCCTCGTTCGTGCGACTTAACGAATTTCGACTACTTTTTATGGGATTATTATGTTAATTCATTGATTTATGCCGACAAACCAGCAATTCTTGAAGCATTGGAAGTCAATATTTAATATATTGAACAAGTAGTCAAAAATTGCACTGTTACTTAGTGCTGTTTATACATTGTATATATAAATAGATATGGGGTTATATTTTAATTTGGGACATTAGTATGCATTGAAGTAATGTTTAGTTTCTTGGACCATCATGACGAAGATTTTGGGTCAAATTTCTGAATTTTCCAGGTAAAGTATATTTTTTGTTACTGGGCACCCGATCTTCGAATTCCCCAAAATTATTTCTTGGTATGAATTATTTTAAATGACTCTAATATCAGAAGTTGGAATTCAAATTATTGTATGTATGTTTTTTCCAAAAGGTTATCACCAATGATTATTTGTTGAATAATATTTTATGAGTAGGAAAATTCAATGTCTTTTTTTTTTAAAGAAAATATTATTTAAAAAAGATTTTTTTCTTAAACTTGAAATTTTTTAACACTATCCAGAAGATTTTGCAAACATTATGTGTTGTAAAAAAATATCAGTTGATTTCAATGAATTTTACAGAATCTGCGATGACCCGTAAGCTTCAACATTTCATAAAAGCCCTGCATTTTCATCGACTATGCAAATAAATAAAAACTTACAGGCACACCTCAGTGCAGCTGCTAAAAATCTCGCAGATATTTATGATGAAATCTATGCATATAAATCGTACATACCTAAATATATCAACTAACGCAATTTCAAGTTCAGTTTATAGCAGATTCCGCTTACACCATATACTTACCTCGATAAAGTAATTGAATCATAAATAGATATTGTATCAGCTGGAAATATTTTAAACACAAAATTGAAATAGTATCTAAACATAGTAAAGTAATAAGTGTATTATCTTTGGGTTCAATCAACGAGTACTCCTATGCTAACTATAACGCAATAAGTCGTGAGTTTTATTCGTTTTCTATTAAAAAATTAAAAATAAGTTAACTATCATTATGTCTATGCGAACAAATTGTTGTGCTGAATAAATAGAACACGTACTTGCTCTTGTGACTTAAGGGTATCATAATTTGTCTGGCATGGTTTGTTTGCAAATGTCTGACACAGATCAAACTGAATTATAAAAAAGTTATGAAATTGTTTTATTTGTTCAATTCCATACATATATTTAAGCTAATATAAAGTACAAGTCGACCCACCTGAATCTGAAATATCATTTTTTTTTTAGAACTTTGCACGCGCTCAAGGGATTATGAATACCCTTTATATGTTTTTCTTAACACAGCGCGGTCATACGGTGGAAGAAGAGAAAGAAGGATAGGAAAGATGTGTGGCTCGTTGTTCTGAGACTAGAGCTGATTGATGTCTCAGATTTATTTCCAGGGATGGCGGCTGAACTAATCCGGAGAGAATTACCGTGTCTTATTTATTTATGTCCCTTATAGTCCGCATTATTTTATTTATTTCGTTGTCATATTTTATGGGTATGCTAGTTTACTCAATCACATGTTGTTAGTGTTAGCAGCAACTTATTTTATGACAATTTTTAAAATCGGTTGTTAATGGAATATAAAAAGATATAGACATCAGCATGAATCGAACCACGAGGTTGACAGGCGAGCACACAACCATTGCGCCACGGCCAACCCCAAACATTATTCAATATAAAATTTACATTATGTAGCTATAATAATCGTTTTTTGACATTATTTGTCTATAGAATAATCTTAAAACCTCATCAAATATGCCACGTGTCCAATCGGATCAAAACCGCAATAACAATTAAGAACTTTGATATCCTCTACGTACGGCTACGCATTTATAAATAGAAAGTCATTCCTAAAGCCTATGAATGAATTCACTGACCACTGACAGGCTGTGACGCCAAAAGTACATCACAAAATCGTCAGGTGAGTCATGTCTAGTGTGATAGCCAGTTTTGGGGCGCCGCCGCGCCAGTGAGGGTGTCAGTACAATGAGGTGGTCACTAAGGAACCCAAATCACGCCAGTGTACTGACGCGACAAATGGCTAGTGTGATAAGTAGTCACTGACCTATGGGACTACTTGCACACTTTTCTGACTAGAGCGTCAGTGTACTGACCCTGTCCCATCGCTGGCAACCCTCGAAATTTCGAGTCGTGCTAGTGAAGAAACCCCGTCAGTACACTGACCTATTTTTTGACATTTTTGATTTGTGCAAGTCATTTTAGATTTAATTGGGGGTTTGCATCTGGCATCCGCTAGTACAGACGTGCGCAATTTAGCTAAATAGTTACAAGTAATCGTTAATTAAATTATTTAATATCTAACAAAAAAGTAATGTAGTAATAATGAAGTAAAACAAATGATATGTGTTGATAAGAGGGGTCAAAACAGTAACCATTGCCGAACCATAAACAATACAACTATTTACAACTGGTTTACAAGCGATGTTGCTATTGCACTGCAGAACAAAATCTGAACAAGACGGCCATACGTTATAGCCTCCGGTATACATAACACATATTATATGTTAATAAGTAAAAGAGAGAAATAAGAGCACGTGTTTTGTTAAAACAAATTTTATTCTCAATAAATATACATACATACTCGTAAATATATCAGATTTGTGGCGTTTTATTTGGCAATCCGGAATCCGTCTCCGATCCGGGATCCCAACTAAACACCTTTGTGTAATTCTGACGATTCTAAATTTAAATGAGATTGTTTGTGTGAAAACAATTGTGTACATGGAAATATTCAAATTAAAAAAAATGTGTGTAGCACAGTTATGATAGAATAAAATGCATGACCGGATCGTACGAACTTGCTCTTGTAGGTAATAACTTTAGTGTAAAGTAGTAGCTAACCACTGAAGTTGTTAGTAGGTATAAGTAGTCTAGTTTAGTTATGCTGTGCAGGTTTAAAGCCGAAGTAGGTAAGATTACCTTGATTCTTAGTATAATGAATTGTCGAATGCATATGATTAAAGGAATGATGACATAGGTACCATCCTACAAATGTTTATTTTAAAAGATTTTAATTATGTAAATTAGGAGGGTAATGTGTACCTACCTACATAGATGGCGCCTAGGTATGTAAATATATGTACATATTTTCGTGTTTTAAACTGATAAAAAGTGCTAAAACGATCACTTCAATCAGTTTCTTGAAAAAAGAAAGAACGCCATTAGATGCCACGGATCCATGAAAATTTTATAAATAAAAGTATCTCGAAAATTTTAGGACGGAATTTGGTGAAATCCGGTTTTTCATTTTTAGTTTTTTGAAAACTAACTTTTTTTTGAAATGTAGGTATGCAGTTTTGTAGAGTTTGTTAATATACATATGACTATAGAATTTAAAATTATTTTTTTTGATTAGTTTTAAAAATATTGATTTTTCAAAAAAAAAATACAAAAATTAATTTTAATATTATAAAAAATGTTATTTAAAATTTTAATATGCAGAATTAGTTTGGCTACCTAGATCTTCTCAGATATAAAATTTGAAAGAAATCCAATGAACAGTTACCGAGAAAGCCAAAAATTAAAAAAACCGTTATATGAAAAGTACCGTTAATGGACTTTTCCCGTAAACTTGATTCATATCAAATGATAGCTATTAGCAACAAAAAAATTCTCAAAATTTTTATCAAAATCGTTGGAGCTGTTTTCGAGAAAAATAAGATTTTCATTCAAGGTCATATGGCAGGTACCGTTATTTTAGGCCTAAAAATAAAATTTCAATTTCCCCTCTGAGGAATGCCAAAATAATCACAAATACCAAATTTGAAGGTAATCGCTTAAGCCGTTTAGGCTGTAGCTCGTTATACATACAGACGGACAGATTGACAGACAGACATTTTTTGCCGGTCACTTTTTTAGGCTTCTCTATTATCGTAATGTCATGTTTGATTGTTAGATTTTTTTTTTACGAATGCAGAACTTGCCTTATAGTACCTATAATCGCAAGTAAAAAATGAGAACAGTCGAGTTTGGTGTTCACGTATGTGAATGTGTGAGTGCTTCTGGTTCCGATTCTGAATTCAAATCGAGAAGCAAAATTTTCTTCTTTTCAGAATCAGAACTGTCATTTTTCCCAAGTGAACACTTTCAGAAGAGTCCAGAAGACTTCCGCATTTCCAAATAAAAACGACATTAATTGCATTTGATTTATTTTGGAGCTTGGTCGGCTGAACATGTGCCTTTGGCAACGAGAACATTTTTTGGAACTCGCTCTACTGGTTTTTCATTATTAATCCGCATTTCAATTTAAAAAGATTCCAAAGGTTTTGATTGCAACTGTAACTTGAAATTTATAATCGCTTATAAAAGATTTTATAACATATATTCATTCAGTGCTGAAAATAAAGTTCCTACTGTTAGAGATTTCGTTGAACTCATTAAAAAGTAATTAAAGTAGGGTACACACTATCGAACATGCGTGACAGTTTTGCTCACGATCGATAATGTTTGCACATGCATGATGGCATGGCACGCATGTAGGACTGCTCACAAAATTGTTTGATATTGCCTGTCAGGCAGCGTTCTTGATCGATGATGTGTATGCAAATCATTCATCGAATAACATTCAACAAGTATTTTTGTTGTTAGTTAGTTCATTTTTGAATCTTTGTCAGCTTGGAATAAGAAAAATAATATTTTGATGTGTTTATTGAGATAGATCTTGGATTGAAAATAAAAATTTTGTTTGGCAGATGGATAACAAAACTGATAAATGTCTACCCGAAACTTTTCACGCATGTTCGATATCCTACAAGAATGCCACGCAGGTTCGATAATGTGTACCCTACTTAAAGCCAAACAAGAATCCCGTCCCCTCTACATACGACAAAGATTGTAGACTCGAACAAAACTATAAGACAATTGACAGCCACTGTCATCGACGGTCAGTACCGCCAGTGTGGTGTGATGACACATCCGATCACTGACACGTTTTTTCTTAAATTTCACTGACTCATGTTGCCAGTGTCGTGTGTCAGTGAATCGTGCATCGTGCATAGTGTGATAGCCAGTTTTTCAAGCGTCTGTACACTAACCGACTTGTAAAAAATTTCACTGATGGGCTTCATGCGTCAGTGAGTTTTGGGAAACACTGGCACAAGCCTGCCAGAAAGTGCGATAACCATTTTTTCTCACTACTGACGAGCAATAGCTTCACTGGGGTAGAAACTGCGTCAGTTTGGGTGACGTCATAGCTCGTCAGTGGTCAGTAAATTCACTGGCAGTGTGATATAGGCTTAAGTAACTCTATCAAAATTATTATGCACAAAGTAATATTTCAATCAATCCTTTTGTATAGCTGCCAAGTATTAGGAAATTGTGCAAAGTGTCATCTTTCAAAATTGCAAATATCGCAGAACAAATTACTCAAAATGATGCTTAACCTTTTTCGATACCACTCCACTTCAGATTTGCATGAAAAGACAAATAATGTTGAAATGATTTCCTTAAGAATCAATAAGCTTAATAATAACTTTTTACTAAATTGTGAAGGCCTCTGACAATCCGTTAATTAACCAACTAATTTCTTAATCATATATCTGATGTTTTATGTAATTTTTTTTTTGTTAAGTTATTCATTATTTATTAACTTCAAGTATTATATTTGTTATTTGTTTAACTGACTGTCAATTCACTATGTACCTATATAAATATTCATTTATTAATTAATAAATTAATTTCTTGATTTATTTATTTAACTATTTATTTATTTATCTACTTATTGATTTAATAACTTATTTATTTATCTAATTGTTTAATTACCATTTAATTTATTTATTATTTTACAATTTTTAATTTATTTTTTACATGTTATTATAATTATTCTTTAATTATTTTTTTTGTTATTAATTTATTTATCTTTTTATTTATTTGTAAAATTGTTTATTTATATTTATTTATTAGTTAGCGAACATGTTTATTTATCGTTACTAAGAACTCTGTAACTTAGTAATATATATTTATTTATTATTAATCACTAACCCAGTTTTACTAATATATATTTCATATTTCTTTATAACTAAGGTTCTAATTTCTGAAGTTATTTATTTATTTCGAGTCAAAATGTAAAGGGTTATCCATTTTGAGGTTTCAAAAGTATATTGCTGGAATTCGACATCTGTCAAACTAAGTTGTTAAACCAATTTTTTTTTCAGTTGAAAGTCTAAAAATTTACGAAAATGGATCGCTTAACTATCGCACAACGCATAAAAATTGTTAAAACCTACTACAAAAATGGTGATTCTGCCACAGCCACATATCGTGCTTTAAGAGGAGATTATGGTTTACATAATCGTCCAACTAATTAAGCAATTTGCAAAATTGTGAAGAAATTTGAAGAGACTGGATTGGTTACAGATATTGTAAGGCCTGTGCATCATCGTTTCGCTCGTACCACTGAAAATATCGCTGCTGTAAGTGAAAGTGTGCCGAAGACCCGAATGTTTCGATTCCTCGTCGTTCTCAGGAATTAGGACTGTCTTACGGCACATTATGGCGTATTTTGCATTTGGATCTACACCTATATCCATATAAAGTCCAGCTCACACAACTACTGAAGCCAGGTGAAAATTCACAACGTCGTAGATGCGTCGAATGGGTGCTTGAAACAACAGGCGGTGGACGGTGATTTTTCGAACAAAATTTTCTTCAGCGGCGAAGCACATTTCTGACTCGGTGGGTATGTTAATAAACAGAATTGTCGTATTTGGGGTTCTGAAAATCCTCAAGTCATTGAAGAGAGGCCATTACGTCCACAAAAATCACTGTTTGGGGCGCTCTTTGGTCCGGAGGTGTGATTGTACCTTATTTCTTCCAAAACGACGGTGGAACGACTGTAACCGTCAATTCGGAGCGTTATTATTCATATGATAACCGACATTTTTTTGCCTGTTATTGAAGAATACGACTTGGAGAATATGTGGTTTCAACAAGACGGTGCCAGATGCCACACAACTCGAGCGAATATGGCTTTATTGCAAGAGACATTTCCTGGCCGCGTAATTTTTTCGTCGTTGCGATATCAACTGGCCACCAAGATCATGCTATTTGACACCGCTGGACTTTTTTTTTGTGGGGCTACGCGAAAGACCGTGTTTATGCAGATAAAGATTTAACTCTTGACACTTGAGAACCAACATTCGACAAGTTATGGCTAAGATACCGCCCAATATTAGTCAAAAAGTAGTGGAAAATTACCTCAAAGGAATCGATGCTTGCAACAATTCGCGTGTTGGTCATTTAAATGATGTAGTGTTTCACACATAATGTCAAACTTTATAATAAAAAAGAAATATCATGAAAATAAATATTTTATATGTGTTTTATTTACGTTTACTTTTGAAACCGCAAAATGGGTACCCCTTTACAAATGAACTTTGAAATTTTCGTTAAAATCATTCAAGTTGTTTCGAAGCGTTGTTGTTCAGGAAATGAATTTGTCACCTATTATTTTTAAAGATATTTACTTGATTCTGTCCAAAAAGACTTAATTGAATTATGGGAGCACCTGCCCTGATTTGGCAGTAGTATTCAAGCTTTGGACAAAAGAAGGCTTTAAAGATTACAGCCAGATCACAAGAAAAGAAATATTTCTTTCATCGTCTAAGAAAACCCAAAAACTTTGGAGCGTTTTGACCATATCGAATAAGTGGTAATTACACAAATAGTGGTCGGTGATGCACATACCGAAAATTGAAAATTGTCCCGATTCCTCGATGCAAGCCTCGCTCTTGGACAACGGGATTGGAAAAGGTCCCGCTTTAAAAACAAGAGACAACTTTGAGTTTTTGAAGAATTAAATTCTACGGAATTCTTATTCCTTACTGGTCAATGTTATTAACGTCCAGATCAGAATTTAATGAACTTATCATACGCTGCTGATGAAGTCCCGCATCCGAAGGACACGGGTTTGAATCTTAAAACGAATATCAAAAGCTGAGGATCCTGTCGTCAGCAAAACAATATATTACATTACGAGTTTCAACATCAAATTCTATTGTTCAAAACATTATTTTAAATGGTGATATTCGAAATTGATATTAAAGCGGATCAAATGTAAACTTTTCAATAGAAATTAAATTTAAGGACTAAAATTATGACGGTTAAAATACATTAATTTGGCTAATAGAGGGCACCCGTATTTATGTATATATACATATGTATTTTAAATTTGGGCTAAATTTTCTGTTATTTTTGTCCATCAATAATTTCTACCAATATTTATTTTAACTATTAGTACCTGTTTATTACTCTTTTATATTCAAACAAAGAATTTAACTAATAAAATTGTCAATATAAAAACAAGTTATCTTATGACATAATACTCGTGGCATTTATTTTAGTCAGATGCTTAAATTTTAGCTTTTTTGCAGTTATATTATGTATAATAACTTGAATGATAACTTTTTGCGATAAAGGTCAATGAGTTATTGTTGTATTTTGCGATAAAGGTCAATGAGTTATTGGTGTATTTTTTTTTAAATTATTTTATAAGGCAGCTACAATTTAAAAATTAGTATTAGGTAAGTTTGTATACAAACAGTAGATGGTGTTTCATTTAATGAAGAAACAAATATCCAAAAGAGCTAATAAATATTAATAATACATCTATAAGAAATTAATTAATTAATATTTATGGGAAGGAAAAGTTAGTAAAAATATCGATTTGTCGTGTATGTCCATGGAAACTAGTTTACATTTTTTAAAATTATTTGTGTTGACGCATTCTGATTATTCTAATGAGTTTCTCTTTTATATGTATATCTACATTTGTTCGAAAAGAAATTTGGTTTATAGAAAACCCGTTAACATTTGGAAGTGTTTTTGGCACATCAAAGACATAGCGGGTACATCCGAAGCATTATTTAACGACAAAACTATTAAAGAATCTTATCGTTTCATTCCCTAGTAAAATAAAACACATCATTTTATTTTTTTTTTATGGTTTTGAATGAAAGTCCGGCTTTAAGTGAGTTGCACTTATGTATACCCGGTACTATAAAAGAGTTAAAACAACTAAAAATATCCTCATGTAGCAAGATATCAAAAAAAAAATTGGTATGGCAATTTTAAGTATTTAATAATATAAACTTAAAAACATAATTTCAAAAAAATTCTTCTACTTATATATTTTCGAAACTTTGATTAAAAAAATTAAATTTTTTTTTTTTTTCATAAAAAATTAAAAAAAAAGAGTGTGTGTACTTATGTTATGCCAGAAATAAAATTTCCCTAATTTATTTATTTATTTGTTTTATTTGCATACTTGCATTTTAAGATACAATATCTTACTTACTTAGCTTACTAGCTTAAAATGCATTTAAAATTCTAAGTTAAGAGAAGGGTTATAAAATTATTTTATTTAATAAATTGTTTCAATTTTCACCAATTTAATATTAATTTTACATAAAAACAAACAAAAAGTACTTAATTTCTCACTTATATTCTTATTCATATCTTTTTTCTGCATAGTTGCCCGGAGTGCAAATAATAACTCGACTTTAATTTTAATCGATGGCTAAATGAGTCCTGAGCTCTATTTCGAAACGACGGGGGTCTCTTATACGTCTAGTACTTCGAGGTAAACCATTCCATAAACGCGAAGGGTTAACGAAGAACAGGCGTTTAGAGGTTAAATACGTGAACCGAAATTGTAAAATTTGTTGCGACCTAATCGATGAGGACATTTGCAATCTGTCAAATAGATAAGAGGGTTGATGTGTCTGCATTATCCTAAAGAGTAAGATCAAAACTCTAGTATATCGAATGAGATTATCAAATGAAACTTTATATATAGCTTTGGAGAAAGACCATATCATATCGTATCTTTTTAAACAGTAAATGTATCTGGCAATACTATTGTATGCATCATTTAGTTTTCGCCTGCTGTTATAGTCACAGTTGCAATATATTTCACACCAATAAATCAGTATTGGTATAACTTATGTCTTGGCAAGCCCTAATTTTAAGGGGAGTATAATTTTGGGCGACCCATAACGTACGGAGTACGCCATAAACTTTCCCTATTGCTTAAGGTTAATTTCCGGTTAGAAATCATTCCCAGATTTTTCGCAGACTCTACATAACTAACTACAGCATCGCCGAGAGTAATTTGTGGAAAGTATGACAGATCAACCTTTTTTTTTTGAAATAATGAGGCATTTAGACTTAGTCAGATTCAAAAAGGGACCATTAATTTTAGCAAAGAGTAAGGTCTTATTTAAGTCTTCATTAATAACTGAGACACAATTTTCGATTAAACCCAGAGGGTATCTTTTATATAGTTGAACGTCATCTGCGTACATTTGAATTGTGGATTGATTAGCAATTTGAGAAGTTCATTGATATACAAGGAAAATATCAGCGGACCGAGTGTTGAACCTTGTGGAACACCTCTGGATGTGGGAAGAAAATTAAACATTTGACCATTCAAACACACAGCTTGCTTTCTTTCAGTTAAACAAAGATTACCATGATCGACCGTATCAAATGCTTTTGAAAAGTCAAACAGCATAATAAAAGTAATATAACCGTCATCTAAAGGTTGCCGTATATCTTCGATTACACTAATGTGTGCGGTAGAGCAACAATGTTTTTCCCTAAAACCAGATTGGTTTGGCGATATCAAATTTTTACTGCGGACGTAAACGTTGATTTGGTTATGAACAATTTTTGTCGAATACTTTTGATAAAAAAGGGAGTAACGAAATGGGTCTGAATTCATCTGCAGTTTTTCCGATAGATATTATTTTAGCCATTTTCCAAGGACCAGGAAATTTATTAATATATTGAATTAAATGTATGTGTTTAATAAGGCAGTAAGATAGGCAAAATGATTATTAGTAACTTGGGAGGTATTCCGTCTATTCCCGTTGCAATAGACTTTATTGACAGAAGACACTCAACAGCATCAGTGTTTTCTATCCTTGAGTATTGGAATACATTTTCCAGGTCGTCTTGCGCCTCATTATCACGTGGAAGGATAGCAGTGACAGGGAGCAAAGGAAATGGTAAGGTAAGGAATTTATTGTTTAGAATGTTACCATCGATATCATCAGAAACTACCATGCTTTTATTCCTTGCTACTCCTACCTCACGTAAATTTTTCCACAGTGTCTTGCCACTGAAAGACAAGTTCGGACGATTACAATAAAAATCCTTTTTTGGTGTTCGAATTTTGTTAATAACCAAGTTGCGTAATATTCCAAGATCCCAGGGCCGGCAGACATACGTCATTTTATCATAGCTGAATTTTTTCTTAGAGGTGTCTGCCAGATGAAACGGCTCACTGTAGGTGTTCGACAAATGTCAAACAAAGTTTGAGACATTATCTACTTAAACATATAAAAAAATCAGCTTTGATAAAATAACGTAGTTGGGTATGCACTGTTAAAACTGCATATCTCCGAAAAGCCCTAGCTTTGAAAATTCGGAATGTTCTTATCTACTTTGGTATCTATTCACAGAAAAAAATTCAGCTGTAAAAAAATGACGTATGACTGCCGACCCTGGGATCTTAATCTATAAAGTTCTATAGTTTTGTTTAAATTCTTCAAGTCTATATTGTTTATAGTTTTGAAAAGCTTGATGCCGAAGCCGCATGAGTTAACGAATTTCGGAAGCAAACCGTGATCGTTGATCACTCTTTCGCTTTTTTATTCGTAGAGAAACGTGGGTGTTAAAAAGTGATGGTGTTTGAAAGTTTATAAATTCAATTTGATCACTCGGAGATGTAAGGTAATACACGCTGTTCCACTCAATATTTCGAATATGTTGCTCTAAACTGTCATAATCAATAGAATTAAAATCTCTGTATTGATACGAGATATCTGAACCCTGAACTTCAAAGCCAAAGGCCATTTGGATGAGATCATGCCTTGAGAAACCCGGCGCCTAGAGCTGATGCTTAAAAAGTACACCATTTAATTCACTTACAAAAAAAAAAACATCTAAAAGTGTCCTAGAAATTTCACAAAAATGTGTCGGAACGGTGGTATTTACTCGTACCGGTAACATGTTGAAACTTCTCATTTCGTCAGCAAAACTTTTTTCAACCAAGAGATTGCTGTTAAAGTCTCCACCTATATAAATTTTTGAATGTTGAACTGATATTTTATCTATTAGTTGAAAAAAAAGTTGAAAGACTAGCATTATTGTTTGGGCTATATACCGTCCCCGTTTTCACCACATATTAGGTCCACAAACACATATTCAAGTGGACTACCAGCGCCTGAATAGCATTTAATTTTGCATTTTATAATTTATAATTTGAAACAATTTTTACTTGCGATTAAAGGAACTATAAGACAAGTTATGCATTCGTAAAAAATAAAATGCACGACTGGATCGCACGTACTTGATCACATGTTCGATCACATTATATGCAAAAGATTCTTAATAGAAACGGCTGAATGTATTTTTAAAGTCGTTTTTCACTTAATTTTTTATATCTAAAAATTCTTAAATTTTTTCTAAAAAAAAATGGTATGAACATTTTAAATGTTTAATATAAATTCAAAAACAAAATTTCAGAAAAAAATATCCACCCGTTTTCGAAATATTGAATTTTCAAAAAAAAAAAATATTTTTACTTGCGATTATAGGTACTATAAGGCAAATTATGTATTCGTAAAAAAAATTTTTTTTCTAACAATCAAACATGACATTACGATCATAGAAAACACCAAAAAAGTGGGTCCCCAATTCCGTCTGTCTATCTGTCTGGTTGTATGCCTGTCTGTCTGTCCTCTAGTCTGCAGCCTTAACGGTTCGATGGACTTGCTTCAAACTTCTTAAATTTGTTTTTTTTTTGGTAATATGCCCACAACGTGTGGACGAAACATAACAGTAGTTTCAATACACTTTTTTTGGTACCTTTTGATAACTTGTTTTTGGAAAAAAAATTGCTACCTCTAGTAGAACCATTTTTTTTGGTTTTCGATTTTCTGGGAAACCGCTAATTTGATTTTTTTTAAATGTTTTTACGCAGAAGGTCCTAGAAAGCTCATACACTATTGTAAGCCAAATTTTTTCAAAACATATTTTTTTTGGGAAATTAATTTTATTTTTTAAAGTCAAAATTTCGAAAACGACTCATAGATTTGTTCGAAACTTCGAATTTGGTAGTTTTTTGACATTATCTTCAATAGTTAGAAAAACTATTCTTTTCTAAAATAAGGAACAACGGTACCTCCCATACAAATGTTAAGAAACCATTAAGAAAAAAATGTATTTCTCAAAAATGGCTTCAAGAATTTTTATAAAAAATAATTTTCGACTTTCTCACTATTGCATGAACCAATTTGAACTATTTTTGTATGCAAATGTTCCCTAGAAGTGTTAATAAAACTGCATATTCAAGTTTTCAAAAAAAAAAGTTTTTCGATTTCTAAAATATAAATCAAATAAAAATAAATATATCAATTAAATTAATCAATTTTTCAAAAACTTAATAATAATATCTTTAAAATTGCGTTTCAAATTTTTTTTAAAAAATGTTTTTAAGATTTTATACATAAAAATTATTTAAAAAAAAAAAAACCGCTCCAACGAATTTTGATTTTTTTAAATATATTCTTATTTATCCAGGAATTCAAATTAACAACTAAGTAATACAAAAACATTTAATTTTGTGTATTATCCATTTATTTCTACCTTATTATTATTCCCTTTTTACGAATTTTTGCATACGTCACTGAATACTACATACAATGTAGGTCCTCATACATTTATAAATACATATGTGTCTTTAAAATTAACATGACTTTTACGTATGCATATAGCACCTACATCCTTCATTTTCATTATTATATGTGTACATATTTATATACCTGGGTTCCATCCATGTGTATGTAGGTACTTATTTCTGTCCTAACTTACATAATTAAAATCCATACCCTTGATTTAAATATATATTTGTAGGTAGGCAAATAAGTCACTTTTCCCTGAATCATCCATTCGACTGTTCATTATACTAATGAATCAAGGTAATCGTACTTACATTGACTTTAAACCTGCATAGGATAACTAGATTACCTACAACGCCAATGTTTAGCTACATTAAAGTTGTTAGCTCCAAGAGAAAGTTCGTACGATCCAGTAGTGCATTTTATTTATTTCGTTATACCAACAACATATATCAATTTCATGGAAACTTTTCTAAGAATAACGACGTTGACATTTTTTGATACCGGCCCCGTACTTGCACAAATACATCCCCATGTATGGCCCCATCTTCGGGGTACACATTTTATTTTTGAGAGTGTGTCGTGTTGTCGGTTTGAAAGTTTTACTTCAAAAATATTTTTCGAAAATGTTAGCATGCAGTATCATTTAGAATTTTAAGGACCTCTTTGTAAAAATTTAAATCGAAATCCATTGACCCTTTCATGAGATAAAAACGGTTACATATAATAGGTACCGTTAATAACATTTCAATTGAACATTTTTATTGACCAACATAAATAGCATATTTGCTGATTTTTTTCAACAAACTTATACTTATACTGCGTGGAGTATGCAATCCAAAAACATGAAAACGAATTTTGTGAACTCGTTTAAACTGTGATATACCTTTTATAAGACCGACTGAACCGGAAGTAGTGCAATATACCTAAGGCATGTACTCCTTCGTATGGTCCTGACAACATTCCGTTTATATTTTTTAAAACTTGCAAATGCTATATATCTTCTGCAATTACTCATATATTTAACTATTCGCTGTCGTCTGGTGTTTTTTGCTCATTTGTGGAAGTCTTCGTTTATTATACCTCTTCACAAGAGTGGAAACACGAACAAAGCTGAGAATTATCGAGGAATTGCGAAACTTTCATGCTTGCCTAAGCTGTTTGAAAACATAGTCAACAATCACTTTCAATTCATCTGCAAATCAATAATTGTTACTGGACAACATGTTTTTTGTCCACACTAAGTCTACAACAACGAATCTTCTACAATTTACAAACCAATTAAATGTGAATATACAAAATGGATTTCAAACGGATGTATTTTTCGCTGATCTAAGTAAGGCATTTGATAGGGTGATCCACTTTATTATTTTCCTTCAACTTGAGTTAAGATAGGACTCGAACCAATTAGAAAAACATAATAGGATAGGCCTTTATTGTTGTTAGCCTCCTTTTCACAACCCTATTTTTACCACAACAGAACATTTTAATTCTGAAGGGAATGGCGCAGTGGATATAGTGCTTGATTGCTAACTTAGATGTGTGGGTTCGATCCCCACGCTAGGCAGCATTCTTTTTCTTTTCTATACCTCCAATTTTAATTGAATACCCCCGTTGGTTAAAATGAGATAGTAATTAACTAATTCTCAAATCTACTGTGCCAAAAAAAAATACTTTCCTATCTTTCTAGTCCTTCTAAATAGTGCCGTGCAATTCAGGTTGTATTTGAAAGACCTTAGGTGTTACTGGCATATAGTTGGAAAAAAAAAAACACCAGAACAGATACTAAAGTTGATCAAATCTGCTAGGATGTCAGAAAAATGATAGGTAATTATTTTTAAAATATAATTAGAAATGCAATCATGTCCACATGCATGAGATTTTTAAGGCAGTTTATTAGACTATTAACCTCTGGCCCAGAAATGGGATCAAAGTAGAAACTTCCTTGGCAAGTATCTTCAAAAAGTCTAACATATCACAACATTGATCACAAAAAACGCTCGATTCGGATAAACTTGTAAAGGGTTATCCATTTTGCGGTTTCAAAAGTATAGGGCTGGAATTCGACCTCTGTCAAACTAAGTATGTAAACCATTTTTTTTCAGTTGAAAGTCCGACATTTACGAAAATGGATCGCATAACTATCGCAGAACGCATAAAAATTGTTAAGACCTACTACAAAAATGGTGATTCTACCACAGCCACATATCGTGCTTTAAGAGGAGATTATGATTTACATAATCGTCCAACTACGCAAGCAATTGGCAAAATTGTGAAGAAATTTGAAGAGACCTGAATTGCACGGCACGGAAAATATCGATGCTGTAAGTGAAAGTGTTGCCAAACACCCGAATGTGTCGATTCCTCGTTGTTCTCAGGAATTAGGACTGTCTTACGGTACATTATGGCGTATTTTGCATTTGGATCTCATTCGGTGGGTATGTTAATAAACAAAATTGTCGTATTTGGGGTTCTGAGAATCCTCAAGTAATTGAAGAGAGGCCATTACATCCAAAAAAGTCACTGTTTTGAGCGCTCTTTGGTCCGGAGGTGTGATTGGACCTTACTTCTTCGAAAACGACGATGGAACGACTGTCACCGTCAATTCAATGGTCATATGATAACCGACTTTTTTTTGCCTGCTATTGAAGAATACGACTTGGAGAATTTTTGGTTTCAACAAGACGGTGCCACATGCCACACAACTCGAGCGAATATGGCTTTATTGCAAGAGACATTTCCTGGCCGCGTAATTTTTTCGTCGTTGCGGTATCAACTGGCCACCAAGCTATTTGACACCGCTGGACTTTTTTGTGAGGCTACGCGAAAGACCGTGTTTATGCAGATAAACCTTTAACTCTTGAGCACTTGAAAACCAACATTTTTTAAGTTATGGATGACATACCGCCCAATATGTGTCAAAAAGTGGTTGAAAATTACCTCAAAATAATCGATGCTTGCAACAATTCGCGTGGTGGTCATTTAAATGATGTAGTGTTTCACACATAATGTCATCGTTCAAACTTTATTATAAAAAAGAAATATCATGAAAAAAAATATTTTATGTGTTTTATTTACGTTTACTTTTGAAACCGCAAAATGGATAACCCTGTATGGCAAACTTAACCAAAAAAATTATTAAAAATATTAACAACATCAACGGAAGCCATGCACTTATAAAAAATCTTACCCAAGGAATTTATAATTGTTTGCTATTTCATTTCTATATTTTTATGGCGCACACAACAAACTTGCTGCAATTCAGGTAAACTTGTCTTTTGTCTAGTTTATAATAATATTACTATTAAATATCAAACATCTCCGATATAGTTAATAAATTGGCAAGCTCATTAAAATAGATGACATAACCACCCGAGCCAACTTATCCCCGATATTTAAATAGAAAAAACCTTTAGAAAGTTCATTCGATATTTAAACAAGATCCACAATAATAACAATATATTCAAACTAATTTTGATAATCAAGAAGCACAATGTCCTTTCTTTGTCTTATAAAATAACACAATGATGTCACTTTAGTTTGAATACCTAATTTAAAAATTATGCAGAATTTTCAAAAATTCAAAAATATGTACCTATGAATAAAAAAAAGTTAATTTAACCAAAATTTATGTAAAACAGAATAAAATATGCTCCGCATGCCAATGAGGTTGATACAAAAAAAAGTAAAAACCAAAACAAGAATCCCCTCCTTCATTTAACTTTGATAGAGACACAAAAATTAAACGGACCAAAAACAATGCCCTAGAGCTTCACGCAACAATGCACATAGATAGGTACATAGTAATAGTAGATAGGTATAACTACTGCAAAAAAAAACAAAAAAAAAACAATAAAGAGGAAGAACTTCTCACAAAAAACTAAAAAAACTAAAATGCAGATTCCAAGATGCCCCAAAACATTCATTACAATGCACGATGAGCAAACATCTCCAAATACAAATTTTTCTAAGAAAACCAAATCACAAGATACACATTGTAGCTTGCCTACTCGTATCTTGAATAGAGGAGGTATATTAACCTAGTCTATGCCTGCCTACCTTTAGCAAAACAAAAACAAAATTATAGACAAAAAAAAAAAAAAAACATCCAACAACAAATGGTAAAAAAATAGTGATAAATAGTTCTTAGAAGTCTTTAGTAAAAAAGAACAACTAAAAAAAGATACAAAAGTTAGAACAAGAAGAATAAGAATATATCCATTTTATTGACGCATAATAGTTTGTTAGAATTTTCATTCGTATATTCTAATATAAGCTTTTTTGTATTGTGCACACTTAACATGGCTATGATGCAATACTACCAATTGGGAAGACGATTCATTCGGACTGAATGACATTTATAACAATTTACAATAAATGTTAAACTTACCCACAAACTGGCAACTTTTACAATAAATTGTATTAGATTCCTTTAGATGTTGGTGTTCTTTCAATGTGTGGACATATGTATTATTCCGTAGATAAAATTTAAATTAATTAGCTGAAGTGAAAACAAATTAAAACAAATTATTATCGCTATCCACTACACGAGAATAACTTGAATAATTTTAAAATATGTATATAGATATAACAAATAAGAACCGTATCTATTTAGTCAAGATGCACCACACGTAAATATCTTAAGAGTTTATTAATGTAAAATTTAAAAAAAAATTAGTGAAAGGTCGAAGGTTGAAAATGGTTCCAAAGGTTTTTTTTTTAATAACGTGCACAAAATATCCTCTTACCCGAAAATGCAATATAAAATAACACCGGAATCGATTAGATTTTGGTAACAAAATTTAAGAAATGTATCTTTGCACCACAAATTCGGTTAAAGGAGAGAGATACGTCTTTTCACGATCGTTACCAACATTTGAATGTTTCTGTTGGGATCCAATCGAGCAATCTTTAGTTCTGTAACATCTCCGTTGCTGTCCCGACAAAATGAACCCTCCACAGCCACACTCACAATGAGTGCTTCGGCAAATCTAAAGAAACATGAAAGAAGCAGACAAACAGACAGACAAACAAACAAGTAAGACTGACAAGACTGGTGGGCTGCAAATACCTTACATTTTTGTTGTATACCACGTTCAGTGAAGAAGATCTCTTTTGATGGTGTGGTGTGAGACATGCCATGTGCGAAATGAATGAATGAATCTCTTGTAAAAGAGACAACGATGGCAATGGTTCGTAAGGAATGAATACAAATATGTAGTTAGCTATAACGGGTTATTATGGTAGAAGAGTCATCTTCAAGGTGCTCAAGTTTGTTGAATCTGCAAAGTGAGTGTTTAAGCTTTGCAGATTTTTAATATTATACCTCAATAATTGTGTGGTCATCTTCTTCTTCGTTTTTCTGAAGCTCCATTATCAGCAGCATCATTCATTGATCACGTCAGGAGTTTAAAAAAAATCCTTTCTCACTTTCGAAAATGGGATTTTTGTTGTTGTTGTTGTGTGCTAATGCGATGATCAGATGATTATAAATTTCTGTAAGTGGATGTTAATTTGGACAGGTAGGTATTTTACTTCGAATACATAAGCTTAAGCAAAAGATGCTGGTTTTTAGTGTGACACAGAGATTGAAGACTTTGAGAGATGATGATGACGACTGCGAAAAGATGTATGTGATAAGCGATTTGTGGCTATAAGTTTTGGTTGACATATATTGAAGGGGAATGTGCGGGATACTGATTGCTGATAGTCATGGTATATACTGACGCCAATTAGCAAAAACTTGTTTCATTTCATTATTTTGTTTAAGCTGATATTAATTATTTGCGTATGACTTTTTATAAATAAGAAGATTTAAGTCATGTGGTAGTAGCTTACGGATTATATACAAGTCTAGAGATTGTTAGAAGAAACTTTCCGATTAAATATGTTGTTCCTTTGCAAGAATTGATAACGTTGATAAACAATTATCGATTAATAAGCAAGGTAAGTTAGGAAATAATTTATTGTTTGATTTTTAATACAATTTTTATAATTTTTGATGAACTTTATAGATATGATTAAGATGATTAATATAGTAAATAGTTTTTTTTTTTTAATTAAATATTTAGGCAAATTCGGTTATAAATAACATCCTATACCTATTTATAATTTAATCATTGTTCTTGTCCGACTGGACTTCATCATCATTTATCATCGTCAACAGTGCGTTTTAAGAACTGATTTATATATAGTCTCAGTATTGTAACCCTTTAGTTGGAGGGCACATATACACTATATCCATTTTTGTTTGCACCACAATTATGGAACGTGGCCAACCCTTTCAGAGTGAAATACACGACCGCCTATAGCTCAAATGAAGTTGAACCAAAATCAAAAACTGTATACATTGTTTGTGGATTTTAGAGCGGCCTTTGATACGATAGACCGTAATGCGATGTTCTATAAGCTACATAATTTAGGAAACTTTATCAACAATCTACGGCATATATTGTTAAAGGAAAGGAGCATTCAGAAAAATTTGAAATAAACCGTGGAGTTAAGCAAGGCTGTAATCTTAGCCCTCTACTATTCGCACTATATTTAGATGATCTTGTGGACTCACTTACATGTGGAGTAGGAATTGGTAGCACAAAAGTAAAAGTCATCATGTACGCAGACGACATAGTTATACTCGCTGAATCAGCTAGTTCACTGCAGTTGATGATTAACAAACTGTGCGGGTATTGCACAATATGGAGCTTGGAAGTCGACGTTAATAAGCCAAAAGTTATGGTTTTCCAAAAAGGTTCAGGCAGGCTATCGGCAAGTGAAAAATGGAAATACGGTTAGCATAACCTGGACGTAGTATAAAAATACAACTACCTAGGAATGGAGCTAACTTACAACCTTAACATGGAAAAGCACCTGAAAACCAAAGTAGATAATGCGAAAATAGCAATATGCGTGAATTGGAAAAGAATTTTTGGCAATAAACTCATTGCTGTTAGCTCCAAACATAGTGTGTTTAATTCAACAGCGCAATCGATTCTTCTATATAGTGCACAAGTTTGGGGTGGTCAGCGATTCGAAGTGGTGGAATACTTGCTACGTTTTTTCCTCAGAAAAATTTTTTATTTGCCAATCAACACCCCGAAATACATGTATTATCGGGAGTCGGGATTACCATCACTGTTTATCTCATCGTTAAAGCTACAGGCTGATTATTTATCAAGGGTGGCTAAAATTGACTAAATTGGGCTACCAAAGCAGGTATTATTGCGGTATGCAGTGCAAAAAAATATACTTTTTGCTAAAAATTGGAGTAAACTGGCTGCAGATTGTGGTATAGTGCTGAATTTATCGGAAGTTAAAATGGATCAATGGAAACAGACGTTTTATGAAGTTATCCGGACAACTGATGAGAATGAGAGATACTATTTAATCGAAAAAGCCCGTGAGTCAACAGAGAGGTTTTATTACTCGAAAGTTAACTACAATTTAAACGAAGCAAATTACTTCAACAGCAATTTCTCATGCATTATGATCGGGACAATTTTTAAAATAAGAGGAGAACTAATAAGCCTTAATTATTCACCGCATAAAACTGAAGGAACTGGCAACTGTTATATGTGCAACCTGCAGGAGAGAGAAAGTATCTATCATTTCATCGGAGTATGCCCCGTGTTGAAGGAGCTGAGAAGATTTCACTTTGGGAAAAATACTCTTCAATTAATGAAGTTAAAAAATATGTAAACGGGTTGAATTGGCAACTTCTGTTCAGCTACAATCAAAGGGCCAGCGCTTATAGAAAAAGCATAATCACAGAAAGCTTTAAGAATTGAAATTATTTAAAAATAACTTATTGTGATGATTTAACTAAACTAAAACTCTGTTTAAAAAGAAATTAATTTGTTTTTGCTAAACTAAAAGCCATTGCAAAAAAAAATATTTATTTTGTTTTCGCTAAACTAAAAGCCCCTAAATAAAAAAAAAAATTTTAAATTAAAACAAAAATTATACATATTATTTTTAAATTATCTTAAAATTTAAATTATTGTAAAATTTACTCAGGCAAACGCAGATATAGTCATGCCTTAATTATTCAATTGAAAATTCTTAATGACAACAAATGTACAACTTTTATATTGAAAAAAAATCTAATCTAATCGTAATCTAATCTACCGTTTATAAATACCTATCAGACCCGGCCGCGCGTTGTTTCGACTTAATTGAATTGCGCTCATGATTATTAAATATTAAAATTGGTATTGTTAAGGAAGTGTTTGGTAAAGATTCTAATTAGTAGCAATTAATGCCTTCCGTTAATTAAGAACTAAAGGATGAACAATATTACTCGTTAATCTGTCTTGCGTTAAAACAAACAAATTTGATGGTTTTCAAACACTTGAGTATGCTACATACAGCTGACCTATTTATCGTTATTGCGAAAGCCAAACGCATAGGGAATGGGGGTGGCCGTGGCGCGATAGTTGTGTGCTCGCCTGTCAACCTCTTGGTCGCAGGTTCGATTCCTGCCGTTGTTTATGTCTTCTTATATTCCAGTTGCTGGTTTACTCATTACATTATGTTCAGGCATAACACTAACAGCATGTGATTGAGTAATCTAGTATACTCGTAAATATGACAAGGAAACAAGTAAAATATTGCGAATTATAAGAGACATAAATAAGACACGGTAATATTCTCCGCATTATTTCAGCCGCCATCCCTGGAGATAAATCTGAGACAACAACCACCTCAGAACATCGCGCCACACATCTTTCCTATTCTTCTTTCTCTTCTTTCAGTGGAAGGGTAATCATAATCCCTTGAGCGCGTGCAAAATTATAAAAAAAAAAAAATGTATAGCCCTTTGAAATGTGTTGTTGATTCTGCTCGAATCATAGGTATTCGGCGTAATAGGGCGACTTCTCCTTTAAACTTTCCAGTCAATATCGTTACTTCAAGTTCTTTTCCGGTAATTCTCCTGAAGACTGCACCATTGCATAATTTTGGTAGACTTAAGTTTCGTAAAAGAATGAGCGGTGAACCAATTTTTAGACAGAACTATTGTGACGACGGCCAGAGAATTGAATTGCCATCAATAATAGTGTCAATTTACTTAAAATTCATCAAATCACATGGCAATACAAATTTGAAAATAATAAATTATGTATGTCCGTAAAATAATTGAATGAAATAAAATTAAAGTTAAAATTTATTTGCGTCATTTTTTCAGACACCCTGTAATAAAAAATATATTTTATGTGTAGTAAGTTGTCTCAAATCACATTTAACAAAGTTTCATAAAATTCGGCCCATACCCCACAGTCACAAAAAATATGAATAGAAGCAAATAAGAGTACTTATACATTCAAGTTTGAGTTGTTATTTCATTGCCGCAGCCATCTTGGATTTACTGGAAATAATATAATCACCCTCGCTGCTCATCAGTGTTGCCAATCACTAATTTTTCTTACCTGAATTAATAGATACGAAATCTCTATACATAATACCCATATCTATGGAAACTGAAATTCCCTTGTTAAATACATTTCTGGTTATTTTTATTCTGAGACCAAAAGCCAATACTCAAACAGGTGGTATCATTCTATTTTTGTTAAACTATATATTAAATAAAATTTATGAAGTGTGAGCCCTGATTGACTCACATAAACGACGCAGAGAATGGTGCATGTTTTCACGTTTCTCTTTGTGTATGAAATATAAAATAAAATGCACGACTGAATGGGACGTACTTGCTCTTATGTTCGCACATCGTATGTAAAAGATTTCTATTAAGAATCTAAATATATTTTTAAAGTCGTTTTTACTTAATTTCTTATTTACAAAATTTATTTTATTTTTTTTTTCTAAAAAATTGTTGTGGGAATTTGAAATATTAAGTAATTTAAACTTAAAAACGAAATTTCAAAAAAAAAATCATCAATAACAAGTATATAAAAAAAAAATTGACCAAAATGTATACCTAAGCCGCTTTTGAAATAATCAAGATGGTAGAAAAAATTGTATGGCAAGTACCGCTATATTTATGTATTTAGTATTACAAACTATCCTATCTTAGGGACGCCATCAAAATAAACATTTAAAAATAAAAACCATGAAAATCAGTTTGATAGTTTCGAAGTTCATCGAACACATCAACGACATGAGAATTATATATAATAAATTTTCAAAAATGTCTTCCAGTCGGAATCAATCAGCACGAGATAGTTTCTTGTAGGGTTATAATTTTCTTTCCAAAGAATGTTTTTCTATGGGCAGCAAAAATTGGGCATATAATAATGAAGTTAAAACAGTCTTCTTTGGATTTCAAATTAAATAAAATTCAAAACCGGTTAAAACTGTTGTTGTTAGGAGATCCGTTTAGTTCAAGGACTTCACATCTTATTTTGAATATCTATTATATTTAATTCTCGTGTCATATTTTTGTGAACGATGAACTCCGAAACTATCTAACCGATTTTCACTTTTTCTTTTTTAAATGTCTATTTTGCGGGCGTGCCTAAGATATGATAGTTGTTAATACTTTTTATCAATTAATTACAAAGTCAACTTCTTACTTGTGATATAGGTACTATAGGGTACTCGATCGATGATAGAGGAAAATTGGGTCCCGCAATTCCACCTGTCTGCTGCCTGTCTGGCCAACGAGCTACAGCCCAAGCGGCTGAAGAGATTTACTTCAAACTTGGTATTTAAGCGTTTTACGTAATTGTCCAAAATAGATTGTTGATTTTTTTAGGTTCAAAACAAACTGTATCTTCCATACAATTTTTTCTACCATCTTAATTATCCCGAAAACGCCCCTAACTATTTAAAAAAAAAAACAATATTTGCACTACTATGGATTAGTCTACGTATATATTGTTTTAAAATATTTTGTTATTAACGGTACCTGCCATACAACCATTTTCTTGATTTTGGAATTTCTCATAAACAGCTGAACGGATTTCGATCAATTTTTTTTTATGTAGGAAGTCCTTTTATTTATAAATAATACTGCATACCAAAATTTTCTAAAATAATTTTTTTCGGATTTTTGAAAAAAAAAATTTTTTTTTTTTTTAAATTCAGTTTTTAAATTTATATAATTTATAGAAAACATACAATTTTCATACTAAAAAAAAATTAGAAAAAAATTTTCGAAAATTTGTAATTAATTTAATTTTTTTTTTAATAATTTGCTCTTATGTTCGATCACATTGTATGCAAAAGAATGGAAACGACTAAATATATTTTTAAAGTCGTTTTCTACTTAAGTTTTTTATATATAAAACCCCTTACATTAATTGTAAATAAAAATTGGGATGGCAATTTTAAATATTTAATAATAAAAACTTAAAAACTAAATTTCAGAAAAAATCGTCAACCAGTTTTCGAAATATTGAATTTTCAAAAAAAAAAGCAAATCCAAAAAAACTATTTTTCGGAAACTTTGAAATGCAGTATTATGTAGAATTCGGATATCAAAAAAATGGTTGTATGGCAGGTACCGTTAATAAATAAAATGTGTAAAGAAAAAAATGTTTCGCCAAAATGTAAACCATACCTACACTATTTTGATTATCAAAATAGTTAGAACCGTTTTCCAGATAATTTAGATTGAAGAAAAAATTGTACGGCAAGTACTGTTATTTTTGGGGTTAAAACAACGATTAAAAAATTTATTTGAGACAATCACCTAAAACGCCTAAGTACTAAGTTAGAAAAAAATCAGTTGAGCCGTTTGGGCTGTAGAACGTTCTACAGACAGATATGCGGAATTAAGGGACCCACTTTTTTGGTTTTCTGTATTATAGTAATGTCAAGTTTGATTAAAATCTCGAGTTCAATGTTTCCAAATGTAAAACTTGCCCTATAGCACCTACTTACATACATACATATATCGCAAGTAATAATACTTGAGAAGACAAGTCTGAGTCTACAAAAAGGTATATGGGATGCATGATAGTGTTGAAAACAACGCTTGCTTTCTGACATATTTTTTCCTTCATTTTTTTGTGTGGAAAATTGCGCTTTTTTTGCTAGACGAACAGAACCACTCTAGCTAAGTATTTGTCATACTCCATGCGAATCAACCTGTGCATATGAAGTCAAACAAAATTTATGATTTTAAAATTTGGTGTAGAGAGTTTTTTAATTAAAGAGAATATTATCTTGTTAGTAGGTTTTGACAATTCGTGTTTTTTAATTGCGATTACAGGTACTATAAGGCAAGTTATGCACTCGTAAAAAAAATTCTAACAACTAAACATGCCATTACGATCATAGAGAAGGCAACAAATGACTGTCTGTCAGTCTGACAGTCTGTCCGTCTGTATGTATAACTAGCTACAGCCTAAACGGCTCGAGCGATTACCTTCAAATTTGGTATGTGTGATTCTTATGGCATTCTTCAGAGGGAGAATTGAAATTTTATTTTTAAGTCCCATAAATAGCGGTATCTGCCAGGTGACCTTGAAGGAACATCCTATTTTTCTCGGAAACGGCTCCAACGATTTTAATACAAAAATTTGAGAATTTTTTTGTTGGCAATAGCTATCATTTAGAATGAACCAAGCTTACGGGAAAAGTCTAATAAGGGTACCTTTCATATAACGGTTTTTTAATTTTTGGATATCTCGGTAACGGTACATTGGATTGCCTTCAAATTTTCTATCTGAGTAGATCTAAGTAGCCAAACTAATTCTGCATATTAAAATTTTGAATAACTTTTTTTTTTCTAATAAAAATTAATTTTTAAAACTTTATTTTTTCAAAAATCAATATTTTTAAAACTAATCAAACAAAATAATTTTGAATTTTATAATATAATCATATGTATATTAATAAGCTCTAAAAAATTGCATACCAAAATTTGAAAAAAACAATTGTTTTCAAGAAACTAAAAACAAAAAAACAGGATTTCATCAAAATCCGTCCTACAATTTTATTTATAATATTGTAATTGATTCGTGGCATCTAATGGCGTTCTTAGTTTTTTCGAAAACTGATAAAAGTGATGGTTTTGACAGTTCTTATAACCATACACTTTCATTATATACATATGTAAGTACATATTTACTTACCTATGTGCACTATATATAAGTAGGTACATATTACCCTCCTAATTTACATAAATCATATCCATTTAACTATACATTTATAGGTATATGTCTATGTAACCATTCCTTGAATCATGTATTCCACAATTCATTATATTAAGAATCAAGGTATTCTTACCTACACCGGCCTTAAGCCTGCATAGGTTAACAAGACTAGCTATACCTACTAAAAGCGTCAGTGGTTAGCTACACAAAAGTTGTAGCTACAAGACTAAGTTCGTACGATCCAGTTGTGCATTTTATTTTTCTTAATTCTTGAAATACATATATGCATACCTTCCTACACACCTCGAATGTTCATTTAAATTGATTGTGAAAACAATCTTCAAATTAATTACGTATACGCCACAGTATCCACTTTCTAAGATCTTTGACCAATAAAATCCAAACAACTCGACCTCCTCATGCTAAGGTAATCGGTCAACTTGTTTGCCTCCTATGTCGCATATATATATGCATGTGTATATGTACAAACACAAAGCTACCTAAAATATTCCTTAATAAATACATCCAAAACTATCTGTCTTAAAACCAAACTTAATAATAAATCACATTCAATTCAAATGTTTTTCGGTTTTCTACAGATATCACGATGAAATATAACAACAACAAAAATTAATAAATCGTGATCGTTATTGAAGCTACTATCGCAAAGCGTTACATGCACTTATTATTGGCTTCCTCTTCTTGCAGCATTCTGGTGTGCTACCATTGCAATTAGGGCCTTCACAATAAACTACCACACACCATTCCTAGGCAATGCACAATTTAAATGCAGTTTCCAGCAGAGTTGACCCATCGCAAGACCTCTTCTTCTCGAAATTAATCTTTGGTAAAGCTATGTTCAGCTATATAATCTAAGCCCGAGTCACTGTATGTCTGTTGTTCAGCCCTTTAAAAATAATACACCTTCGCTTCTGTCTGCACTTTTCTTCTACTCTCATATCTGATTGATTATTATTGTTTTTGAGCGCTTTTGTTTCGTTTGACCGTCTGATCTAAAATTTAAGATTCAATACATTCGTTGTGAATGAATAATAATAATAAATGGAAACCAAATAAAACCAACTAATAAATACAACTTTATTAAGTCGGCTTGCTTTTGATCAAATGGATAACGGAAGGGAGTTGAAATTTCTTGAGTTCAAACGAAACTACCGAAATTATCAACAGGAACGGCGTTCTTCATTTTGAATTCTAATAAATTTATAAACTTTTGGATCCGTTTAAAAAATTTAAAATAATTGTTTTAGATAATATAAAGATTTATGTAAAAAGATGACAATATTATGTACACAGCTAAAGATTGCTAGTCGTCCTTCTTGGAGAGTTCTTCCACCATTTTGGCGCTGATTTGTTTTAGTTGCTTACGAGTTGGTACATTTGCATTTAGCTTACGTTCTTCGGTTTCGTCATCATCGACATCATCTGCAAAAACGTTGGAAATTTCAAAGAAATTAATTTAAAAAAATATACTTACATCTAGAATACTGGTTGGTTAATAATAAAATACAATCTATACATTTATAATGCCTAGATAAAAGCTTTATGTATATGAATGCGTGTGACAATGGCTCAGTGAATATAGTGCTTGACTGCTAACTTAGACGTGTGGGGGGCGAGGTACACGCTAGGTCTCCAATTTTAATTGGATGCCAACTGTGGGCTAAAATGATATAGTAAAGACCTAATTCTTTCGAACATTTTGGTAATTTTTTTTTGGAAGAAAATTGCTATTTTTGGTACCTCTTTCGATTTTATGGAAAATGGTTAATTAAATTTTTTTGCGCAGATGCTCCTAAAAAGCTTAAACACTATTGTAAGCCAACATTTTTCAAAAAAAAAACCCTTTTTGAATTTAAAAATAAAAGCTTTTTTTTTTTTTGAAAACTCAAAACTTCGAAAACGAAAACGACTTAATGGATTGTTAAAAAAACCGTAAAAAAATGTATTTCTCGAAAACGGCTTCAAGAATTGTTATAAAAAATGTGTGTGTTCTTAAATTAGTACAGTCCACTTTCAAGTATAAAAATATTTTTACTTGCGATTATAGGTACTATAAGGCAAGTTATGTATTCGTAAAAAATTTTTTTTTTAACAATCAAACATGACATTACGATCATAGAGAACACCAAAAAAGTGGGTCCCGCAATTCCATCTGTCTGTCTGTAGAACGATCTACAGCCTAAACGGCTGAACCGATTTAGTTCAAACTTGGTACTTAGGCGTTTTAGGTGATTGTACAAAATATATTTTTGAATCGTTGCTTTAGCCCCAAAAATAACAGTACTTGTCATAAAATTTTTTTTACCATCTTAATTATCTCGAAAACGGCTCCAACGATTTTGATAAAAATTAGTGTGTGTACTAACTTGAGTATGATCTACATTTTGACTGAAAAATTTTTTAAATATTTTGTTTTTAACGGTACCTGCCATACAACCATTTTATTGATTTTCGACTTTCTCATAAACGGGGCTCAACGGATTTCGATCAATCTTTGTATAAAATATACCTTCAAATTCTAAATAATACTGCATTTCAAAATTTTCGAAAAATAGTTTTTTTGGATTTTTGAAAAAAAATATTTTTTTTTTTGAAAATTCAATATTTCAAAAACAGTGGGGGCGATTTTTTCTGAAATTTTGGTTTTGAGTTTATATTATTAAATATTTAAAATATTCATACCAATTTTTTTTAAGAAAAAATTTAAGAATTTTTATATATAAAAAATTAAGTGAAAAACGACTTTAAAAATACTTTTAGCCGTTTCTATTAAAAATCTTTTGCATATAATATGATCGAACATAGGAGCAAGTACGTGCGATCCAGTCGTGCATTTTTTTTCGTACTTATTAACGGTACTTCCCATAGAACCAATTTTCATATTTTCGACTTTCTCAACATTGTATGAACGGATTAAAATATTTTTTTATACAAATGCTCGCTAACGTTGTTAATAAAACTGCATACCAAAATGTTCAAAAAAAAAGTTTTCCGATTTTTTAAAAATAAATAAACATTTTTTTTTGAAAAATCGATTTTTCAAAAACCTATCATAGATTTTTTTTTAAATTTGAATTTTATATGTATATTAATAATATCTTCAAAATGGGGTTTCAAATTTTTTTTCTAAAATTTTTTTTTTCAAAATTTTATACATACAAAATTAATCTAATAAAAAAAACTGCTCCAAATTGAATTTTTTTTTGATATATTCTTATTTATCCATGAATTCAAATGGAATTATAAAAACATTAATTATGTGTATTATTTATTAATATCTACCTTTATTATTATTCCCTTTTTACGAAGTTTTGCGTTCTTCACCTAATACTAAATACAGTGTAGGCCGTCTTACATTTATGTATACACTAGCTGACCCGGCGAACTCTGTTCCGCCTTAGATTCAATAAATAAGCAGATTATTTCATATTTTCACATATACAATCACATTCAAATTCAGAAACGTTAGAAACAAAAAAAGTGTTTAGTTGGGATCCGGCTTACAAAATAAAAACGACATTAATCCTTTGAATAATAAATACTCTCACTTGAAAAAAATGAAAATTCTAATGCGCACATAAGATTAAAAAAATTAAAATTACTGCAAGACTTACACAATTTTTTTCTTTTTAATTTTTGGGATCACGGAAAATTTCATGTTTCATAGCTATTAAGTAAAATCTTATGCTTATAATTAGACATGAAAGAGCAATCCACTTTTAAGTGAAAAATTTAAGTAAAAATTCCCATAGAACCACACTTTTTATATTTTCGACTTTCCCACTATAGGATGAACCGATTAATATTCCCTTAAAGTGTTAATGAAACTGCGTACTCAAATTTTCAAAAAATTGGTTTTTCGATTTTTAAAAAATAAATAAAAATCGATTTTTCAAAAACCAGTCACTGACTTTTTTTGAAATTAAAATTTTATATGTATACTAGCTGACCCGGCGAACTCTGTTCCGCCTTAGATTCAATAAATAAGCAGATTTTGGATTTTAGTAAGTTTAATTTTTATTACGAATAAAAAAATTAAGTAATTTGATGATTCTTTATTGTTTATGTATTTTGGTGCATAGGTTTCCCTCTGCAATTAAGTACCTTGTAATACACGACATTTTTGGTTTTATTATCAGGCGCGAGAACAAATAACTCAGATGATCTTCCGACTTATTATACATATAATTCACCATGGGAAAAACATAGATAATCCAGGATTGGCCGTGTGATTTGTTAATGGTCATGGTCGGAAATTGAAGTCTTTTAAACTCAAGCGGCATATTGTTTGGGATCATCGGGATCCTCGGAATGAGAACTTCCTTTCCTTCGAATTTTCCTTTGAGTATCGTCGATTTAATAATATTGTTCATCAATTTACTTAACACCAAACGCGTACCGTTGCACAGTTTTAGTTGGTTTATGTTTCGAAGCATGATTACTATGCAGCGGTGATAAGCCAGGCACATCCAAGGAGTTTAAAAATTCAATTGGATAGTTGGTGGCTTCTCTTCATTATTTTGTTACATGGCCAATATATTGAATGTGAATTATGTAGCTTAGGTCATTTTCATCTTTATTCTTAGCCGCTAAATTGCTCGCTCACTTAACCATTTATTATTTTTGCAGTTAGTACACATTGATGTTTGGGAAATACTTTGTTGATAGGTTCGTTTTTCGATCAGACAAAGTTACAGAACTTATGAGGAAATGAAATCAATCCGCCCGATTCGTCGACAGGAACTCGACCATTACCGATAGTCAGCAATTGCTCAGAGAAATCTTCAGCAGATGTATCATTAAGGCCCGTTTGCTGATACACAACTTAAGCATTTAAGTTCTATTTAAGCACTTATGTGGCAGTTTACGCAGGGGAAAAAGTATCCCCTAAGCGTCTTAAGTTGAACATAAATATTTATAATTCGTATCAGCAAACGGGTCTAAGAAATGCAACTCTCATGTTTGTTGTCAGCTGAAGTTTCTTCACATAGCGCCTTAGATTCGATGATCGTCGGCAGCCGTTGGTCTTGAAATAACTGACAGTGTTTGGCGGAAATCGCCAGACAGTAAAATCATTGCTCTTCCAAAACAGCTCGAGTCATTGCGTAGATCTTTTAATGCTCGGGTTAATGCTTCTAATGCACGTTTTTGCGCCCGTATGCATTAGTCCCAGATAATGATTTTTAATGCTGATAAAACGTTGGCCATTGCTGAGTTGTTTGCAATAGTACATGTTGGTTCTTCAATAGTTTGAAGATTTACCGGCAATTTTAATGGTGATTGAGCAGTACGTTTTAAACGTTTTAAACGCACAGTTGCTAAAACTACTGACATGAGGAATGTCTTACAGTTCCACCATGGGCATCCAGGAAATATAAACCACCATTTCCATCATCAATAGCCTTCATGAATGTACCCCAAACTTCGTTTTTTTTGGGTGATCATGTTCACGTTCTCGTTCCCATTCTCGATTAAATGTGCCATTCATTTCACGATTTGGCGCTGGCATTCATAACCTGACTAATAATGTGCTACCTCACATGAGGTAACACATGTCTTCGATCAAGAGTAAAGCCCGACTATGTATCTTCTCATTCATCTCAATATCGTGATTCCTGGAACTGACACGAATTTGATGTAAAATATCTTCTGACATATTATCCTTGTAGTTGTGCCACACGTTAGATGGGTTCGATGGAAAGCATGTCCAAATCATGATAGCAAATAATAATGTGCGTATCTGAATTGGAGATGCAGATAATGGCTTCAACAATTGTCGTATCCTAATGTGTATCGTTTTCTAGTGATTCAAGAGAATACAAATTACTCATTTATTAATGATTATTGATTTCTGAACAAAATTATCATTATCAAATTTTCAACCACACTTAACCACAGACAAAATTACGTTTAGCTGTCATATTAAGCGTTTTTTATTCCATGCAAGATGCGTTTTTGTTATACCACGTTTTATAGTGACTTATATTCTTGTTGACGTTTTATGTCACGTCGAACGGGATAAGAAGTATCTTATATCCGTCTCCTGGTTCTAAACTACATCCTCACCAATTTCCAGGCAAATCGGTTCAACCGTTCTTGAGTTATTAAAAGTGTAACTAACACGACTTTCTTTTATATAAACGGTGATTTTTTAAGAGATTGGCTTTTGAAAATTCAAAAAAAAACACAGAAACTTGTAAAAAGTGAATGAAATTTTTATTTGGATCGATAAATCAATTTCTGCCATTTACTTTTTAAAAATAATTTCACTTAAATGTTGCCCGCGGCTACGCTTCAGGTGGTCCATTCTGAAGGTCCAATTTTGGCAAACTTTTTCACACATTTCGGCCGGAATCTCACCAATGACGCGTTCAATGTTGGCTTCCAAGCCAGCAATCGTGTTTGGCTTGTCCCCATAGACAATAGACTTAACATAGCCCCACAAAAAACAGTCTAACGGGGTCAAATCACATGATCTTGGTGGATAAAGTGAAACTGGTGCGAAATTTGGTCACAATGAGCTGAATAGCCTGCTCGGTGGGTCGATTATGACGACCATAAAACGGACGTAGCTTGCGAAACACATTTTTCACAGAGCACGAATTTTGATAATAAATTTCAATAATTTGCAAACGTTGTTCAGGCGTAAGTCTATTCATGATGAAATGGCAAACAATACTGAATCGAAATGTCAAATGTTCGTGGAATTTGTCATGTGTGATCTGTCAAAAATATAAACGTCAAAAACCAAGTAGCAAAAAAATCACCCTATATTATTAATTTAGAAGTAAGATATGTATCTAAAAATTATTAGGAGAATATGATATTAATAATAAATAATAAATTATAATAAAACACACATCAGTGAAATGGTCGAATTTTTCTTAGCAAGTCGGTTATAGCTATCATTGAAATCTGGTTGTCATTGTAAGGATATTTTTCGGGGCCAGTTATAGCAATCAGGAAAACGGATCAGGAAAAATTTTTAATGGATAACTTATGATATTTTGACGCGTTGTTAAATATAAATGCTAAATTAATCGATGACAAATAGCTCAGAGAATTTTGTTTGCAAAACCTATTTGCAATAGAACAGTTTTCCGACCAACAAATTGAAAATTAATTTTTCGTGCAAGCTAATTACCATTTGACACAAAATGGGAGCAATCATTCCAATAATTTGAGTTTCAATTTCTCTCGTTGTACTTTTTCGTTTGGAATTCTCTCAAAATAACTTTATTGAAGCGACGTCGTCATGCTTGTTAACTGACATAATTTTCCTGTTTGCTTTAATCGACCATCAGGAAAAAATTTTCACTTTCATACTGTTTCACATTTTCCTGATGCGTTTTCCTGATTGCTATAACTGGCCCCGAAAAATATCCTTACAATGACAACCAGATTTCAATGATAGCTATAACCGACTTGCTAAGAAAAATTCGACCATTTCACTGAAAATTAAAAAAAATTAAATCGGCTTAATCAAAGAAAAAATAATTCAAAATTCTGAAATAAATACTTAAACTAAGTACGACATTTTATTTCTTGGATAAATTTGAATTTATGAGAAAAAAAATTTTAAAATCTGTTGTTTTTAAGAAATAAGTTTTTTTTTAAACTTTTTGAAAACATTTTTCAAAAAAAATTCAAAAAACACCAATGCAAATACATATAACTATAATTTTTGAAAAAAAATTTAATGAGCAGTTTTTAAAATATAAATAATTTTTTTTAATGCTTTTAAAAATACAAAAAAATATTATTTAAAAATATTGGTACGTAGTATAAATTATGATACCTAAACCTACATATGTGTGACCATAATGATCGATCGTAGCTAAAAAGTTGCACTGATTTTTTTAATCAAAATCGTTAGATCCGTTTCCGAGAAAAAAGGATTTTGGGGTGTAGTTGTCTATACATACAGACAGACTGACAGACTGACAGACTGACAGACTGACAGACAGACAGACAGACTGACAGACTGACAGACTGACAGACTGACAGACTGACAGACTGACAGACTGACAGACTGACAGACTGACAGACTGACAGACTGACAGACTGACAGACTGACAGACTGACAGACTGACAGACTGACAGACTGACAGACTGACAGACTGACAGACTGACAGACTGACAGACTGACAGACTGACAGACTGACAGACTGACAGACTGACAGACTGACAGACTGACAGACTGACAGACTGACAGACTGACAGACTGACAGACTGACAGACTGACAGATTGACAGACTGACAGACTGACAGACTGACAGACTGACAGACTGACAGACTGACACACTGACAGACTGACAGACTGACAGACAGAAAATCACCCGTTATATAGATTTATATATACATACATACGTGTCTTTAAAAATCACATGAATCTTATGTATGCATATTGCACCTCAATTACAAAGTTATATGCATATAGCTATCCTTTACCTACATCCTTTATTTGCATTATTATATGTACAAGTTTACATACTTAGGTAGTACTTAATTTCAAAAAAAATCTGTGACTTGTTTTTGAAAAATCGATTTAAAAAAAAAAAAAAATAATTCATTTTGTTAAAAATCGAAACATTTTTTTTTTTTAAATTTTCGTATGCAGTTTTACTAACAATTTTAGGGAGCATTTGTATAAAAAATGTTTATTATAATCGGTTCATCCAATATTGAGAAAGTCGAAAATATGAGAAGTGGTTCTATGGGAAGTACCGTTAATACTCGTAAGTACGCAAAAAAAATATTTTTACACTTGAAAGTGAACTGTACTGTAAGAACAGACATTTCTTTAATAAAAAGTCTTCGAGCCGTTTCTTAACCGTTTCTTAACATTTTTATGGAAGGTACCCTTGTTTTTTTTTAGAAAAATAATTTTTTTAACTGTTCAAGATAATGTCAAAAAAAATCTATGAAAATAAATGAATTTCCACAAAAAAAATGTTTTGAAAATTTTTTTTATAAAAGTATATTAACTTTTAAAGAGCTTCTGTGTAAAAAAAATTGCAAAAAAATCAAATTAACCATTTCCCAGAAAATCGAAAACCAAAAAAATGTTTCTGCTAGAGGTACCAAAAATAAAAATTTTTTTCAAGAAAAAAATTATCAGAAGGTTCCCTTTCCCTTCATTAATGAACTGATTTTTTTTATATAAAAATCGTTGGAGCCGTTTTGAATAAAAATAAGATTTTTGCTTTGTCCAAAAAATATGTATGGGAGCTACAGCTATTTGCCGTCTTAAAAATAAAATGCACGACTGGATCGCATTTATATCACATTATATGCAAAAGATTCTTAATAGAAACGTCTAAATGTATTTTTAAATTCGTGTTTTACTTAATTTTTTATATTATAAAAATTCTTAAATCTTTTCTAAAAAAAAAAACATTTTAAATGTTTAATAATATAAATTCAAAAACAAAATTACAGAAAAAATGGTCCACCCGTTTTCGAAATATTGAAATTTCAAAAAAAAAGAAAATATTTTTTTTTCAAAAATCCAAAAAAAAACTATTTCTCGAAAATTTTTAAATGCAATACTATTTAGAATTTGATGGAGCTCCTGTATAAAATTTTTTATCGAAATCCGTTGAGCCGTTTATGAGAAAGTCCGAAATCAATAAAATGGTTGTATGGCAGGTACCGTTAATAACAAAATATTTTAATTTTTTTTTAGCCAAAATGTAGACCATGTCCTTAGTAGTACACACGCCAATTTTTATCAAGAGCGTTAGAGCCGTTTTTGAGATAATTAAGATGGAAGAAAAATTTGAATGGCAAGTACCGTTATTTTTGGGGCTAAAACAACAATTCAAAAATCTTTTTTGGACAATCACCTAAAATGCCTAAGCACCAAGTTTGAAAAAAATCAGTTCAGCCGCTTAGGCTGTAAATCATTCTACAGACAGACAGACAGGCAGAGAGACAGGCAGGCAGACAGACAGACGGACGGTATTGCCGGACCCACTTTTTCGTGTTCTCTATCACCGTAATGTCAATTTTGATTAAAACGTCGTGTTCGATTTTTTTCCAAATGCAAAACTTGCCCTATTTTTTTTTTTTTTTTTTTTTTTTTTTTTTCTTATAATCTACACGCGCTCAAGGGATTATGAATACCCTTTAAATGTTTACACACAGCGCGGGCGTGAGGGTGAGGTTAAGGAAGAGAAAGAATGATAGGAAAGATGTGTGGCGTGATATTCGGCGACTGTAGGTGGTTGTTGTGTCAGATTTTATCTCCAGGGATGGCGGCTGAACTAAAGCGGAGAAATTTCCGTGTCTTATTTATCGATGTCCCTTATAATTCGCATTAATTTTTTTTATCCTTTTGTCATATTTTATCGGTATACTAGTTTTACTCAATCACATGTTGTTAGTGTTATGCCTAAACAGCATGTAATGAGTATACCAGCAACTCATTGTATGACAATTATTTTTAGAATTGGTTTTAATGGAAAATAAGAAGACATAGACTACGGCAGGGATCGAACCTGTGACCATGAGGTTGACAGGCGAACACACAACTATCGCGCCACGGCCACCCCCACAGTACCTATATCGCAAGTAAAAAACAAAAACAAATAAACACTCAGTATCTTAAACGTGACGTTAATTTATTTATATAATTATTGTTTTTTTTTCGTATTGGTAGGATTTTTGGCAGTTTTACAAAAAAATTAACATGTTTTTTCGCAGTTTTTTTTTTTTTTTTTTTATAATTTTGCACGCGCTCCAGGGATTAAGAATACCCTTTATATGTATTTAACACAGCGGGGCATCCAGTGAAAGAAGAGAAGGAAGGGTAGAAAAATGTGTGGCGCGACGTATTAAGACGATGGTTGTTGTCTCAGATTGTATTTCCAGGGATGGCGGCTGAACTAATGCGGAGAAAATTACCGTGTCTTTTTTATTTATGTCTCTTATAATTCGCATTATTTTATTTATTGCGTTGACATTAATGAGTAGTTTACTCAATCCCATGTTGTTAGTGTTATGCCTGAACAGCATGTAATGAGGAAACCAGCAACTCATTTTATGACAATTTTTAGAATTGGTTTTTAATGGAATCTAAGAAGACATAGACAACGGCAGGAATCGAACCTGTGACCACGAGGTTGACAGGCGAGCACACAAATATCGCGCCACGGTCACCCCCAGTTTTTGTAGTAAAAAAATCCTGCTTAAACACTTTTTTATTTCATTGGTCACACTGACTATAAGGCTAATTATTCTTTCTTCGAAAAAAAAAATTTTGAGATAACAATCAA
Source organism: Philhelius pedissequus (assembly GCA_910595825.1). Lineage (NCBI taxonomy): Eukaryota > Metazoa > Arthropoda > Insecta > Diptera > Syrphidae > Philhelius > Philhelius pedissequus. The sequence continues at coordinate 205,399,088 of OU343161.1, read as the reverse complement.
ATATGACATTACGATGATAGCGACGACGAAAAAAGATGGTCTAAAAATACTGTCCGTCTGTATGTCAGTCTGTCTGCCGAATTGCTTCAAACTTGGTATATAGAGGTTTTTAGGTATTGTACAGAGGGAAATGGAAATTTTTTTTAGTTCAAAAAATGACGGTACCTGCCATATAACCGTTACGTTAAAGCCTTTTTTTTCTCGGAAACGGCTCTAACGATTTTTGACTTTAAAAAAATCAGTGCAACTTTTTAGGATCGACCGATCATATGGTAGAAAAAAAAATTTTAAATGTCTAAAAACCGTACTTTCCATGGGACCGTTTTTTTTTTGCTTTCGACTATCTCATAAATGGCTTAACCGATTCTTTCGAAATTTCATACATATATAAGTTTAGGTAGCCCAATTTATACCGCGAACCAATATTTTAAAATTTATATTTTGAAAACTGCTCATTAAATTTTCTTCAAAAATTATAGTTATATGTATTTGCTGAATACCTATGAATTGGTGTTTTTGATTTTTTTTTTGAAAAATGTTTTCAAAAAGTAAAAAAAAAAACTTTTTTTCCGCTACACGGAGTTTTAAATTTTTACTTGCCGTATAGTACCTATTATAGGGCAAGTTTTACATTTGGAAAAAAAATCGAACTCGAGATTTTAATCAAAGTTGACATTACGATGATGTGGGTCCCGCAATTGCGTCTGCCTGTCTGTCTGTCTGTAGAACAATATACAGCATAAACCGCTGAACCGATTTTGATAAAAAGTGTCTGTACTACTTTGCTAAAGTCTACATTTTGGCCAAATATTTTTTTTCAAATATTTTGTTATTAACGGTACCTGGAACAAGTGCGTGCGATCCAGTCGTGCATTTTATTTTTCTTATAAATTCAAATTTATCCAAGAAATAAAATGGAATACTTGTTTTGAGCTCAAATTAGTTTAAGTATTTATTTCAGAATTTTGAATTATTTTTTATTTGATTAAGCCGATTAAACTTTTTGTTTTTAAGTTAATATTATTAAATATTTAAGATTGTCATACCAATTTTTTTTTTTTAAATTAAAGAAATTTTGTATATAATTTTTAATAGAAATCTTTTGCATATGATGTGTTCGAACATAAGAGCAAGTTGGTGCGATCCAGTCGTGCATTTTATTTTAATTAGCTTAACCCATGGTGCGTAGTGATAAATTGACATTATGCATTTTGCCATTAAATAAAGTGCCAACTGCATATCAATTTAGAACTACATAACTTTTTTTAAGAAATTAATAAACTACAATTTTTTTTCTTACAAAACAAATTTACTATAATAAAGCTACATAATTTGTATGTAATCAAAATATTTAGTTTCAGAAAGTGACACTGGACACATTGGCAGTACACTATATCTTGTATAAGAACATTTCTTTTCAAATATCGCCCAAATCGCTAAAATCTCACTTTTCTTAGGCCAAAAATTATATCTTCGAAATCGTAACGATCATGGATATTTTATGACGTGTAGATCTTAAATTAACTTTTGGTAACACTCATGATTGCTTATATTTACATACATGTATTCATTGGATTCTCTTTAAGCTTTATTTCGAAATGAAATAAGTATACACAGCTGATGAGCAGAACATGTCCTAACCAACCGAATCTGCATAACATTTAAAAAATATTGATTTACTAGGATTGTTGACCCCTATAATGTATCCACTCTTGATGTTTTTATATTGTTAATTTGGCTATTAATTTTTTCATTCGTAAACACCTCTTTATATTCTAAACCGATAGAAAAATAAATTTGGTATGATATTGTCTGCAAGATAGGATAAACGTAATTCCACAAAATGAATTGGTTGATATTAAGTTAGAACAAGTAAAAAAAAAAGTTCTCTTTTAATGGAAAGTATTTTTGAAAAGAGGTATTTTGTGGTCGTTTAATGGCGTTTTGACTTGTTACTCGCAAAACTTTTTTCTCCAAACTTCCTAACGGGAATTCTTTTTTAATTTTGGCTTTCCAGCCTTTTTTTTAAATAATTTAACTTTGTGCCTGTAAGACCAAAGGTCTTTTAAATGCAACCTGAATTGCACGGCACTAGTTAGAAGGAATAGAAAGGATAGTTGTTGGATTTGAAAATTAGGTATTTAATATCTCATTTTAACCAACGGCCACTGGCGGCATCTAATTAAGATTGGAGGTATAAAAAATAATGCTGCCTAGCGTGGGGATCGATCACACACATCTTAATTAGCAGTAAAGCACTAAATCCACAGTGTCATTGCCACTCGCAATAGCGCAGTGGATAGCATCGTGGTTTATTGTAGTAAACGTGGGATTTCAAAAAGCACCAATAAGAATAAGTCTGCCATATCATCATACATATGGTGATCGGACCCGGTTAGTTTAACTCGGTAAAGAGTAAATCAAACACTCCGTAAAATGTTTTTCAAAATACTCATGGCTGTTCAAATCAAATTATGTGAGCTCTTGATATGTGTTCTTAGAGCCTCAAGATCCGTTTCATCAACTTGCGGGGAAAAATACTCGTTTAATATAAATACCACGGGACTGACCATTTCTTGTGGAATCTATTCTCTATTAATTTTCTTGCGAATATGGTAAAGAGTTCAAAGAAGAAATTCACTCTGGCTTAAGCAATATACTGGACATTGGTCAAATAACCATTAGATCCCAATAATTCCGAGTTCTTCAAGTGCTTATCGCTCTATTGCTTGTTTTAAAATTTAATAATTCTCTGTATTCAAAATAAATGTCACATCACAAATGATACTTGGCGCCACATGAAAAATTATGACACATTCATAGAATAATGACATTGACTTATAAATAATATGTACATAATATTCAAGTTAGTCAGTATTCGTTTTTTTAGGAAACAAAACGTGAATACAATATGGAGAATCAGACTAATTTATTCAGCAACTCAATAAACATAAGATAATGATATAATAATTTTACGGTTACATAATATATCCATAAATATTTTTATGCGAATATGTCAATATTATACACTCATTTAAATGCCTTTTAGACGTTAGCTTATAACCTTTATTGAAACTTTTGATTTTCTTTTGCAGATATGGAGGGGAAATTATTATAAATATAATTGCTTTACTCACTTTCGAAGAGAACGCATGGGGAAGACGTAAACATGAAACGTAATACTATCATTAGATGTCATCAATGATGTTGTCAGATTTCTTGACGGCGAATAAAGAAATTGCAAAACTTTTTGGGTGCAAAGTAAACAAGGACAAACGTCACTATTGATATTTATAGAATCGAGGTAGGACAACCGTAACAATGGACGGAATGGATTACCGTAACAATGTCTCAGGCCAATTCAGAGGTCGTGAGCCGGTTAATAAACTAGAAAAGCGAGATTCTGGCCAGAATGGAGAATATTTTAAAAACAGCGTGCCGGGATTAAGCTATTTCGAAGTGAAATGACTCATTTTGTCTAAAACAAAAATCGAACAAGTGCTATATAACTTGCTATATATTTTGGGGATGACGACGTGGTGTGTTTATTTAATGGCCGACTTCACGAATACCTTTTAAACATTTCTCAGGCTGGAATTTTTTTTGGTTTCAACAGGCGCTTTTAAATTACACAAGCTTTTAAGCCCTTATAATCTAAATGCCCATTTTGGCTCATATGATTTTAAAAGTGTCAATAAAATATCATCAGATGAATTTACCAAAATGGATTGTGAAGATATAAAATGAATAGGCAAACAAATTTCGGATGGTTGGATGTTGTAGGAACTGGGGGCCTTGAGCTGTATCATTTCTACACTTCAAGTACTTACAGTACCTCCAAGTTGGTTGTCGCCGAATACTTGTCTTGACTTTATGTCATAACCTGCTAAATTTGTAAGGGGGAATGTTGATCAAGGAAAAATTGCAACATTATACCCATGGCCTTACAGATTGGAGGTTCGTGCATTGGGCTAAGGACCCGACTACAGTTAAAACAATATTGTTGTGAGCGACACGCGATAAGCCTCGGATAACGTCCCCCTCAAATGACAACCAGACCCGGAATGAAAATGGACTACGACCTACGAGTATGCACCTGGAATATAAGGACACTCTATACGCCAGGTGCTACTCAATAACTTGAATCTGTCCTCTCGCCGTACAAGGCAGACATTACCGCGATCCAGGAGATACGATGGATAAGATCAGGAATAATGAACAGAAAATTTTACGAAATTTATTACACCTGTCATCAAAGAATGCATATGTTGGGATTTGGATTCGTCGCGGGAAATCGACTCAGGTCGAAAGTCATCGATTTTAAGCCGATTAGCGATCGCCCGGCTGTGATCCGCACCAAAGCTACCGTCCTAATATGTGCACACGCCCTACACGGAGCCTAACAAGGAGGAGTTTTACAACCTCCTGGACGGAGCCTACGGAGCCTGTCCGGAGAACGATGTCAAAGTCGTGCTCGGAGACTTCAATGCTAATGTCGGGAAAAAAAATATATTTAGCGGATTAGTTGAAAAGCACAGCCTCCACGAGACGACAACAGATAACGGCTTCCGACTAATCGACTTTGCTGCAACTCGTAATACGGTGATAAGAAGCACTAGGTTCCCCAGGCGAAGGATACACTCAGCAAACTGGCGATCTCCAGATGGTCGAACCGCCAACCAAATCGACCACGTGTTAATTGGCGCAAAGCACGCATCAACCATCTTGGACATGCGAACCTTCCGTGGTGCAAACGTAGACTCTGACCACTTTCTTGTTGTAACAAAGTTCAGAGCCTGACTGTCAAACGAAAAGAAAACGAAGACCGTCCAAAGGAAGAAATTCAACATCGCCTGCCTTAGTACATCCGAGAAAGCCAGAGACTACAGTGAGCAACTGACCGGGAAACTCTCTGCCGTACCCCCAACCACAAGCGTCAACGACCAGTGGAACCAGTATTGCGACATCATTACGGAGACAGCCAAAACCACCATAGGCTACCAGCCACCCAGGAAAAAGAACCCATGGTGTGATGATGAACGCGCGGTATTGAAACAAGAGTTCGAAAATGCACGAATGCAAATGCTGAAACGGAAAACAAGAGTAGCAAGAGAGGAGTACCGTGAAAAGAGAAGGAACGAGAAAAAAACCCTGCGAAGAAAGAAAAGAGCATCCGCAGCCTCCCAGCTGAGGTATCTCGCGGAATCTAGCACCGCCACCAACACCCGCCGGTTTTACAAAACAGCCAAGCAACTGTTATCTGGTTATATGACTGGCACGCAAGCCCTTCGAAACAGCGAAGGGAACCTAGTCACCGAAGCACAGGGAATTGTAGACGTGTTACAGCAGCACTTCCAGCAACTGCTTAATGAGCATTGTGTAGAGGAAGCAACAGGAGAACAAAGGAGCATGAGACCAGTCAATAAAGATCCAGTCCCAGCGCCCAGTACTGAAGAGGTTAAGAAAGCCACCCACAAGCTTAAGAACTTGCCGGCTCGGATGGCCTACCTGCGGAATTCTTCAAGTATGGAGGAAATGTCCTGGTAGGGCGCATGCACCAACTCATTAACCAAGTGTGGGGGATGAAATCATGGCCGACAACTGGTCAAATAGCTCCATATGTTCAATTTACAAAATAGGCCATCCTATGTCCTGCAAAAACTACACAGGCATATCCCTGCTTAATGTTGCGTACAAGATCCATCCTATCCAATATACTATGTGAGAGTCTAAAACCGTTCTGCAACACTATCATCGACACTTACAAGTGTGGCTTCAGGCCAGGCAGATCAACAATAGACCAAATCTTCATATTGAGGTAAATCCTGGAAAAGACCAACGAATTTCAAGTCGAGACGCACCAGCTTTTCATCGACTTCAAAGCCGTAAATGATAGCATAAGTCGCCAAGAGCTTCTATTGGCCATGTCGGATCTCGGGATCCCGAAAAAACTGATCCAGCTATGTCGCATGACGTTACAAAATACGCGGTGCAACGTGCAAATGGGAAACAGCTCATCCGCGCTTTTCCAGTCGTGTGCAGGGTTCAGACAAGGAGATGCGCTGTCACGTGGCTTCCTCAACATAGTCCTGGAGCAGATTGTACGCAAGAGTTAACCTGGAAGACACTATTTTGAACAGTTCTTCTCAACTGCTTGGTTATGCGGACGACATCGACATCATCGGCCGCTTAAAGCATTCACAGCTATTGATGAACAGGCGAAATGAGTTGGTTTTGAAGTGAATGAGGACAAAATCAAGTATATCCTATCAACAAACAAAGCTTCATCTTTCCATCGCCTAGGAAAGAACGTCACTATTGGTAGAAGTAATTTCGAGGCAGTTAAGGAGTTCACCTACCTCGAAACAATCATCAACTCCACGAACGACACCTTAGTGGAAATTCGACGAAAAATTACCCTAGCGAACTGCTGCTACTTCGGTTTGGCCAAACAAATGGGTTCAAAACTCCTATCTCGAAAGACAAAGTGCACGCTTTACAAAACGCTAATTTTACCAGTTCTACTCTACGGCGCCGAGTGCTGGACTATAAGTAAAAAAGGGGAATTGATACTGGGCACTTTCGACAACAAAGCTCCAGCCAAGAAAATCTTCGAATTCCAGCCCCCAGGTTCGAGACGACCAGGAAGACCGAACCTCCGCTACAGGGACCAGCCGGTTACAGACGCAAGAGCGCTTGGTCTCGACGACTGGAGGGAGCGTGTGAAGGACCGCAACCTATGGAAGAAGGCAATATATCAGGCAGCGACCCTCCATGTATCGGGAGCCGGATAAGTTAGTAAATAAACAAATTTCGACTTCGCATGTTAATCATAATATGTTACTGTTTTTCTTTTTAAAAGGAAAATATATTGGTCGTCTTCATCCAACAAGCATAGTAAAGAGTAATACCTAGGAATCCGCCGTGCCGCCCGAATATTCTGGGTTCACATGTTTGCATTTGGTTAAGGTACCACAGCTAGTAAAATGTTTATACACATTTTGTAAAAAAAACAATAAAATGCACGATTATGTTTGATCACATCGTATATAAAAGATTTCTATTAAGAATCTAAATATATTTTTGACGTCGTTTCTTAAAAAAAAAAATTGGTATGATAATTTCAAGGTATCCGTTCGGAAAATTTAAGTAAAAACAGTCAATTTCTGTCGGAACTCAGATTGCTTATAAGGTATTCGTTGCGGAATAACGGAACGTTGGTTTTACATATCAGTGAACTAACCTCATCCGCAATGTCTTGCCCAAAAATTGCAATTTTTCAAAAATGTTTCCGCTTTAATCCTTCACGTTGTTTTATTTTTAGTTTAAATTTGGTTGCGTAATTACGCTCAAAATAAATATTATTAATATTCTACTTACAGTTTTGGAATAGACATTCAAGTCAGTTCAATAGCCATTTCGAAGCAGATTCGCAACAATTTTCAATCGAAGAACTTCAGAAGATATGCAATGCACAGCTGTGCGTCACATTTCATCGCATTATTCGCCTGATGTTTCACTCGGAATGAATATTTCGCTAGAAAATTCTACGATTTCGAACAAATTGGAGAACATTTTTCCCCAAACGGATACATCGATTGGGCCGAATTGAAACTTAGAAACAAAATGTTAAAAAATCACCCCCTTTTACGAAATATTAAATTTCAAAAAAAAAATCGTTTTTCAAAAATCCAACCAAAAACTGTTTGAAAATTTTCAAAATGAGGAATTTTAAGAAGAAATGTAAAAAAAAAAGAGAGAGAGAGAGATGGTCGAAAATCAAGAAAATTGTTGTATGGCAGGTACAGTTAATAGAAATATATTAAAACAATTTTTTGAACAAAATGTAGACTACTCGTATATCCAAAGTAACGCCCACAATTATTTTTATCAAAATAGTTATAGTCGTTTTCGATAATTAAGGTAGTTGTAAAATTTGTATGGCAAGTACCGTTACTTTTGGGGCTGGTACAAAACGTTTTGGTACCAAGTTTCAAGAAATTCGCTTCAGCAGACACACAGAGAGACAGATTGAATTGCGGGACACATTTTTTTGGTGTTCTATATCATCGTAATGTCAAATTTGATTAAATCGCAATTAAAAAGTATATTCTAAGGAAAAGAATTATTAAAGCTTTTTATTTCTTTCAACAAATAAATTAAATTTTTAATTCTTTTCGAAATAAAAATAAACAACAATTGCCACGCACCAAAAAGTTGGTGTGACTTTTTCGTATTTTTTTTTTGGCATTTTTTCCATAACATGATAATTTCTCATTTTTTCTTATATCCCCAATTTATTTTTCCAGGGTTGTGCAAAGACTTCAATTTTAGCAAAAAAAAAATTCCCTGCAATTTCCCTTTTATATATTGGTGAAACTAAAAAGATTAAAAGGTCTGATAAAATTTAAGAGGATTTTTGATAGACTTGTTTTTACTACTTGTTAAAAACTTACTCATTTTATTTAAATATAAATCACTTTTGTGATTGAAACGACAAAAATCACTTTGTAAAGTGAGTATTCTCACTTGTTCACTTAATGAAATAGCAACAATTGAATAAGCAAACAATTGAATAAAAAATTATACAATCACCTGACTCTTTTTCAGACAAATCATCTTCAACATCAAGACCACTTAAAAACAATTCATGATATTCTTTTTCCAAGCCTATGCCTTCATCTTTGCTTAGTTGTTCTTTATAAACAGCCATGAGAGCATTGACTTTTTTCTTGAAATTTTGTAAAAGAACGTCAACTAAATTAAATACGGTTATAAAAATTAATAAAGGAAATCACTATATATTTTTAAGAATTTTATTACTATTTTCTTCATAGCCATCTGGTGGAAAAGCTTTCATAGTAAGATTTTCGAATTTCAGTAGAGGAAGTTTTAGATGCGATGTTGGAAACTTTGTTTTAACGGACTTGTTCGAACGTAGTACATATTTTAAGACTTCATTATAATTCCACAATACATATCTGAAAATATACAATATATTTGTAAAATTCAATTAAAAATAACAAATTCATAGTTGATTCTGAATTTGTTATTTTTAATTGAAACGGATTTATCAACAGAACTATTAGATTTGTTTGCTATATTGTGAATTAGTGCGAATTCGTAACAGTTTCTACAAAAATTTAAAAAAATAAAATGCACGACTCGATCGCACGTACTTGCTCCTATGTTCGATCACATTATATGTAAAAGATTCTAAATAAAACGACTAAATATATTTTTAAAGTTTTTCACTTAATTTTTTATATATAAAAGTTCTTAAACTTTTCTAAAAAAAATTGGTATGATCATTTTAAATATTTAATAATATAAATTTAAAAACAAGATTTCAGAAAAAATCGCCCACCTGTTTTCAAAATATTTGATTTTCAAAAAAAAAACACAAAATATTTTTTTTTTCAAAAATAAAAAAAAAATATTTTTCGAAAATTTTGAAATGCAGTATTTTTTAGAATTTGAATGAGATCTTGTATACAAATTTTACTCGAAATCCTTGGACCTGTTTATGAGAAACTCGAAAATCAATAAAATGGTTGTATGGCAGGTACCGTTAATAACAAAATATTTAAAAAAACTTTTTTGGCCGAAATGTAGACCATCCCAAAGTAGAACACACTATCGCCTGAGCCGTTCTTGAGATAATTAAGATGGTAAAAAAATTTGTATGGCAAGTTCCGTTATTTTTGGGCCTAAAACAGCGATTCAAAAATCTATTTTGGACAATCACCTAAATCGCCTAAGTACCAAGTTTGAACCAAATCGGTTCAGCCGTTTAGGCTGTAGATCGTTCTATAAACAGACAGGCAGGCAGACAGACAGACGGAATTGCGAGACACACATTTTTGGTGTTCATGTCATGTTTGATTGTTAGAAAAAAAATTTTTTTTACGAACACATAACTTGCCTTATAGTACCTATAATCGCAAGTAAAAATTACTCCATTACTAGTCATGTTCTCGTGACAAGCAAGTACAGCTAAGTAAAAAATTTTATACGGAAAACAACAATAGGCGTTTTTCTTTTTTCGTTCAGAGCAGAGCACTGGACAGAGTTCGAACACATAGATTATGCACTGAACTTGTTCCAAACAGAGCGAGCTCTGAACACTGATATGTTTTTTAAACACACTTGAACCACACAAATCAGAACACATTTTCATTTTAACTATAAAAAGCAATATAACACAAAATCTACTCTTTTTTGTACACACCCAGATACAGAAAATCAATAGGCGATCAACTTCTTTCGTCAACTTATAAATCTAATTATGCTTTTCTTCACATTTTCCTTCTTGACACACATGACATTTTGGTGCGTTCAGGAATTTACTCATATGCTCAGTCAATTATCTTCGAGCACGTCGAGGGCGATTTACACATGTTCAGAACGAAAAAAGAAACACCCATTTGGAGCTCTGCATGCTCTGAGTTAAAAAGAAACACAAACAAATTTTTTGACAACTCAGACTCTGCTCTCAACTAAAAAAGAAAAACGCCTTATACTGGGAATTACTTTGCCCTTTCATCCGAGTTATAACTGAGTTCCGATAATTAGTAAGTCTATTCAATCATAGAGGGCATTAAATTAATTTTTTTAATAATGTATGTTTGTATATCTTTTTCTTCTTGTATTTTTTATGCTTTTTGACAAAAAAAAAAATCACAGATGTGAAAATCCCTACATATTAAAATAAATAAAATCAAGTTGGAGTGTGGATCGTTTTCGTGAAAATGTTTTAATTTGCTGTACTTGATTGTCACGAGAACACGACTACTGTTAAAACGGAGGAGAAAAACTTCCCCCACATTGAAAAATTTGTGATTTCTTACTACATGATTTTTTTGGTAATTGGTGTAAAAACTGTCAAAACATCAAGCTGTCAAGTTTTTTCTGCTATTTTCTTCTATTAGTGATGAGCACATTAAAAGAAATGAGAACTTAAGCGAGAAATTCATTATTTGCATACTAGAATGAAATGTTTGTATCGAAAACTAAAGACAAGTAAGATAAGTAAGAAAACAAAAATAATCGAGAAGTAATATTTCTTAACTGAAATTCTTCAGTGTTTGTATTTTTAATAATATTAAGCAGTGTTCTTTGTGGTGCGTGTTGTTTTTCGAATTATCTTTTAATTTTTTTTAGTTTATGTTTTGGTATGTCTGGAGTGTTCATCCAATTATGCCCATCACTACTTTCTGTCTTTGCTTTACATATAAATGTGGTTAGTTTGCGGTTTCTAATTAACTCAAAACAACAAATTATTTATTTATTAACTATTATGATACTTACTGACGATGGAAGCATAGCTTCCGAAATGTACATATAAGATATAACTAATTGATTTGTGTTTTGAGTTAATTAAATAAAATATTTAATTTATTTGTTTACCTTGTTGCAAAATTTATACAATTTTCCCCGTTCTTGAAGTTTGACAGATGTTACTACAAAAACAAATACCAAAAAGAGCTAACGAGAGTTAGGCTTAGTGTACAGGATTGGTAGATCTTAAAATATTATCAGGACTAAAAATGCCTGACAATTGTCTACCAATCAGCTGACAATTAATTATGTGTGTACACGGTTGGTAGAAAATCTACCAATCTCTTACAATTTATTGTGAGGTAGCTGGCTGAATACCTACCAATAAATTGTAAGAGATTGGTAGATTTTTTACCAACCGTGTACACACATAATTAATTGTCAGTATTTTCAAACTATTCCCAGTTGAGTTTTCAGAAAGTGTAAACCGAAATTGGGTTACAATAAAAAAAATTAATACACATATATACTATTAATAATATATACACATATCAAAACTATTAAATAAAACTTTAGAATGCTTTTTATTTCATTTCAATACGACCAGTTTCCAAAAAATTGTTTTCCTTTAATTCTTTTGGAAAGTGTCTTATTAAATCTATCAGAATTCTTTTTAATAATTCAAACACTTTGATTGCGACTATATTTGATAAACATTTCTATGAGTTCGCAACACTGCGCGACGTCCAAAATTACTTCAAATTGTCTGACAATAAAAAAATTGCATGATGTAAAAAAACTAAATCTTACAATATTTTCGTTGTCAGAAACGTCAGACAACTCTACAAATTTAGAGTTCTTATTACAAGTTGCGTGTGTACACGATTATTATATTATACCTTACAAACTTACATCATACATTTAATTGTCAGAGAGAATTTCTGACAATTAATTGTAATATTACACGATTGTCAGTTAGCGTACACACGATTGTAGGATTTCTTAAAATCAATTGTGAGACAGTGATCTTACAATTAGTTGTAACACAAATTTTCTGGCAATTTATTTTAAGTTTACAAGTTTAAGTTGTAAGACATTGTAAGCATTTTTTTCATATCTGACAATATTGGAAGATATACCAATCGTGTACACTAAGCCTTAGGTCTGAGAAAAATTCATTGTATGGGTTTTTGTAATAATGACAGATTGTGTAGTGATTAGAATATGTACTTTTTAACGATTGATTTGCCTAAAGGACAAATCTCAGTTTCTCATTGCATATATGTAAGGTTGATTCGAAAGTAGGAACGCAAGTACCAATTTATTTTATTCGCAGTTTGTTTCATAACTTCGAAGTTTAAAATCTAAAGTTGGCAAGCTCCGAAGTTCAAAAATATCCCTGAGTTGCTTAAAAAAAAAAAAACAAAAACTATCATTTTCCAAATTCAATAGATCTGTCAGTCTGTCAGTCTGTCAGTCTGTCAGTCTGTCAGTCTGTCAGTCTGTCAGTCTGTCAGTCTGTCAGTCTGTCAGTCTGTCAGTCTGTCAGTCTGTCAGCCTGTCAGTCTGTCAGTCTGTCAGTCTGTCAGTCTGTCAGTCTGTCAGTCTGTCAGTCTGTCAGTCTGTCAGTCTGTCAGTCTGTCAGTCTGCCAGTCTGTCAGTCTGTCAGTCTGTCAGTCTGTCAGTCTGTCAGTCTGTCAGTCTGTCAGTCTGTCAGTCTGTCAGTCTGTCAGTCTGTCAGTCTGTCAGTCTGTCAGTCTGTCAGTCTGTCAGTCTGTCAGTCTGTCAGTCTGTCAGTCTGTCAGTCTGTCAGTCTGTCAGTCTGTCAGTCTGTCAGTCTGTCAGTCTGTCAGTCTGTCAGTCTGTCAGTCTGTCAGTCTGTCAGTCTGTCAGTCTGTCAGTCTGTCAGTCTGTCAGTCTATCAGTCTGTCAGTATGTCAGTCTGTCAGTCTGTCAGTCTGTCAGTCTGTCAGTCTGTCAGTCTTTCAGTCTGTCAGTCTGTCAGTCTGTCAGTCTGTCAGTCTGTCAGTCTGTCAGTCTGTCAGTCTGTCAGTCTGTCAGTCTGTCAGTCTGTCAGTCTGTCAGTCTGTCAGTCTGTCAGTCTGTCAGTCTGTCAGTCTGTCAGTCTGTCAGTCTGTCAGTCTGTCAGTCTGTCAGTCTGTCAGTCTGTCAGTCTGTCAGTCTGTCAGTCTGTCAGTCTGTCAGTCTGTCAGTCTGTCAGTCTGTCAGTCTGTCAGTCTGTCAGTCTGTCAGTCTGTCAGTCTGTCAGTCTGTCAGTCTGTCAGTCTGTCAGTCTGTCAGTCTGTCAGTCTGTTCAGTCTGTCAGTCTGTCAGTCTGTCAGTCTGTCAGTCTGTCAGTCTGTCAGTCTGTCAGTCTGTCAGTCTGTCAGTCTGTCAGTCTGTCAGTCTGTCAGTCTGTCAGTCTGTCAGTCTGTCAGTCTGTCAGTCTGTTCAGTCTGTCAGTCTGTCAGTCTGTCAGTCTGTCACTCTGTCAGTCTGTCTGTATGTATAGACACCTACACCCCAAAATCCTTTTTTCTCGGAAACGGATGTAACGATTTTGATTAAAAAAATCAGTGCAACTTTTTAGCTACGATCGATCATTATGGTCACACATATGTAGGTTTAGGGATCGTAATTTATACTACGTACCAATATTTTGAATTAATATTTTTTTGTATTTTTAAAAGCATTAAAAAAAAATTATTTATATTTTAAAAACTGCTCATTACATTTTTTTTCAAAAATTATAGTTATATGTATTTGCATTGGTGTTTTCGAATTTTTTTTGAAAAATGTTTTCAAAAAGTTTTAAAAAAAAACTTTTTTCTTAAAAACGACAGATTTTAAAAATTTTTTTCTCATAAATTCAAATTTATCCAAGAAATAAAATGTCGTACTTAGTTTAAGTATTTATTTCAGAATCTTGAATTATTTTTTTTTGATTAAGCCGATTTAATTTTTTTTAATTTTCAGTGAAATGGTCGAATTTTTCTCAGCAAGTCGGTTATAGCTATCATTGAAATCTGGTTGTCATTGTAAGGATATTTTTCGGGGCCAGTTATAGCAATCAGGAAAACGCATCAGGAAAATGTGAAACAGTATGAAAGTGAAAATTTTTTCCTGATGGTCTATTAAAGCAAACAGGAAAATTATGTCAGTTAACAAGCATGACGACGTCGCTTCAATAAAGTTATTTTGAGAGAATTCCAAACGAAAAAGTACAACGAGAGAAATTGAAACTCAAATTATTGGAATGATTGCTCCCATTTTGTGTCAAATGGTAATCAGCTTGCACGAAAAATTAATTTTCAATTTGTTGGTCGGAAAACTGTTTTTTAGGTTTTGCAAACAAAATTCTCTGAGCTATTTGTCATCGATTAATTTAGCATTTATATTTTACAACGCGTCAAAATATCATAAGTTATCCATTAAAAATTTTTCCTGATCCGTTTTCCTGATTGCTATAACTGGCCCCGAAAAATATCCTTACAATGACAACCAGATTTCAATGATAGCTATAACCGACTTGCTAAGAAAAATTCGACCATTTCACTGATGTGTGTTTTATTATAATTTATTATTTATTATTAATATCATATTCTCCTAATAATTTTTAGATACATATCTTACTTCTAAATTAATAATATAGGGTGATTTTTTTGCTACTTGGTTTTTGACGTTTATATTTTTGACAGATCACACATGACAAATTCCACGAACATTTGACATTTCGATTCAGTATTGTTTGCCATTTCATCATGAATAGACTTACGCCTGAACAACGTTTGCAAATTATTGAAATTTATTATCAAAATTCGTGCTCTGTGAAAAATGTGTTTCGCAAGCTACGTCCGTTTTATGGTCGTCATAATCGACCCACCGAGCAGGCTATTCAGCTCATTGTGACCAAATTTCGCACCAGTTTCACTTTATCCACCAAGATCATGTGATTTGACCCCGTTAGACTGTTTTTTGTGGGGCTATGTTAAGTCTATTGTCTATGGGGACAAGCCAAACACGATTGCTGCCTTGGAAGCCAACATTGAACGCGTCATTGGTGAGATTCCGGCCGAAATGTGTGAAAAAGTTTGCCAAAATTGGACCTTCAGAATGGACCACCTGAAGCGTAGCCGCGGGCAACATTTAAGTGAAATTATTTTTAAAAAGTAAATGGCAGAAATTGATTTATCGATCCAAATAAAAATTTCATTCACTTTTTACAAGTTTCTGTGTTTTTTTGAATTTTCAAAAACCAAGCTCTTAAAAAATCACCGTTTATAATTGTATTAATTATAAATTTCAATGAGAGCTATATTTGCCGCCTTAGTACGTATATACTCAGGTCTTACTAAAATGAAATTGCAAATGTCGGTGAATTCAGCCCAAAGAGATTTCTGACTAAAATTTGAGATGCGACAAACACCTAACATTTCTATTATAAAGATCAATAATTGATTTTGAATGAGTAGATCCGGTAGGTAAATATTTATTGCCTGTTTTGAGGTACCAATCTGAAAACTACAAATTCGAGTGAATTTTAAAAAAGTCAATATTTATCGCCAGCAAAACAAAACTGTTCATAATTTTTATAGAACTGAATGAAAACAGAAAATACGAGTATTTGTATAACTGAACAAATAATAAACCTTAAGTTGTATAAACAAGAAAACTTTAAAACTATGTGTGGGTCAAACTAGTTTTGCAAAAACAAATGAGATCAGACCAGAAACGTATCCATATGTAAAAACATAGTCGAGTTGTTCAGTATAACGACCTTTGTATAGCACCAAGAGAACTTCGGAAAATTCACAATTTTTTACTTAAAATTTCAATTTAATTTTTTTGTACTTGCAATACAGGTAATATTATAGGGCAAGTTTTTCATTTAAGTAGAAATTCTAACAACAAAAATCTATCCATCCATCCATCAATCCATCCAAACTATCATATTTATTATATAGTATTAGTAGGATTGGTCAAGTTTTGCATTTTAATCAAACTTGACATCACGATAATAGAGAACACCAAAAAACTAGGTATCACAATTCCATCTATCTGTCTGTCTAAACTTGGTGATTAAGCGATTTAGGTGCCTGGCTCGAATCTTTTTCAAATCTTTTTTTTTATCAACAAAAATAAGGGCATCTGTATACAATTTTGTACCAAAAATGATGAACCTCAATTACCTCGAAAATGGCTCTAACGATGTTCATAAAAAATAAAATGCACGACTGGATCGCATGAACCTGCTCTTGTGCTAACAACTTTAATGTAGCTAACCATTGAGGTTTAGTTAGTCAGCTGTAGTTGTCCTATACAGGTTTAAAGCCTATGTAGGTAAGATTACCTTGATTCTTAGTATAATTAATTGTGGAATGGATGATTCAAGGAAGAGTTACATAGGTACCTACATAAAAATGTATATTTAAATCTAAGTTATGGATTTTAATTATGTAAGTTAAGAGAGTAAAATGTATCTACATATATATACATATTGATGGAACCTAAGTATGTAAACATGTACATATTTTAATGAAAATGAAGGATGTTGGTGGGTAGGTAGCTATATGCATATAACTTTATAATTTAGGTGCAATATGCATACATAAGATTCATGTGATTTTTAAAGCACAAATATGTATGAGGCCTACATTATATTTACTATTCGCTGGCGTACGCAAAAATTTGTAAAAATGGAATAATAATAAGGTAGAAATAAATGGATAATAACCATACTTAAATGTTTTTATATCGCTTAGTCGTTATAGTTTGAGGAAAAACAAAGCTGCCATTTGAATTCATGTATAAATAAAAAATTAAAAAATTGTTGGAGCGGTTTTTTATTAAATTAATTTTTTATGTATTAAATTTTGAAAACATTTTTCGAAAAAAAAATTGAAACGCCGTTTTGAATATATTATTAATATACATATAAAATTAAAATTAAAAGAATGACTGATTTTTGAAAAATCGATTTTTCAAAGAAAATTTTTTTATTTATTTTTTAAAAATCGAAAAACTTTTTTTTTTGAAAACTCGAGTATGCAGTCTTATTAATAATTTTAGGGAGCATTTGCATAACAAAATTTATTTTAATCGGTTTATCGAATATTGAGAAAGTCGAAAATATAAAAAGTGGTTCTATGGGAAGTACCGTTAATGAGTACGCAAAAAAAATACGTTTATACTTAAAAGTGAACTGTACTAATCTGAGAACACACAATTTTTTTTAATAAAAATTCTTGGAGCCGTTTTCGAGAAATAATTTTTTTTCTTAATGGTTTTTTTAACATTTGTATGGGAGATACCGTTGTTTTTATTTTATAAAAATAGTTTTTTAAATATTCAAGATAATGTCAAGAAAATCACCGAATGCAAAGTTTTGAAAAAATCTATTGAGTCGTTTTCGAAATTTTGAGTTTTCAAAAAAAAAATTATTTCGTGTTTACATTCTCTAGGAGCTTCTGCGTAAAAAAATTAAATTAACCGTTTCCGAGAAAATCGAAAACCAAAAGAATGGTTCTACTCGAGATACCAAAAATACAATTTTTTCACAAAAAAAAAAATTATCAAAAGGTACCCTTTCGTTTTGTTAATGAACTGATTTTTTTTATGAAAATCCTTGGAGCCGTTTTTGAGAAAAATAAGATTTTTGTTTTTGGCCAAAAAAAATGTATGGGAGCTACTGTTATTTGTCGCCTTTAAAAAAAATTAAAAAAATGTGTGGGCATATTACCGAAAAAACATATGTACCAAGTTTGAATCAAATCCACCGAACCGTTTAGGCTACAGACTCGAGGACAGACAGACGGAATTGGGGGACCCACCAATTTGGTGTTGTCTATGATCGTAATGTCATGTTTGATTGTTAGAAATTTTTTTTTTTTTTTACGAACACATAACTAGCCTAATAGTACCTATAATCGCAAGTAAAAATCAGTTCATTAAAATAGATATACTCTATAATCTATATCTCCATATCTTGGTTGGACCATTTTAGTACATAAAATGTTATTAACCGTATCTGTCATAGAACCGATTTTTTTGGTTTTCAGCGCTCTCATTATAGACTAAGCGAATTTCGATAAAAATTCTAAATAGTATCTAGCTACTGCATAACAAAATTTTCGAAAAATTCAATATTCGAAATGGGTGGACAATTTATTTAGAAATTCTGTTTTTAAATTAATATTAATAAATACTTAAAGTTACCATACTAACATTTTATTTAACAAAATTTTAAGAAATTTTGTATATACAAAATTAAGGGATATATATATTTAGCTCTTTCTACTTAGAATCTTGTGCCTACGTTGTGATCCAACATAATAGCAAGTATGTGCCATCCAGTCGTGCATTTTATTTTTCCCTCAAAATAAAACGTAACGCAAAGTAATCTAAACAATTTTCTTAATTGTTTCATGCATTTATTTTCTCATTGGTACCTAATTGTGTTTCATTTTTACGTAGGATATGTATACCTAGTTGCCTTAACTAAACAACATTTACATGTTTTTGGTCATTACGTCACTATATCACTACATATGAACGTACATCTATTGTGTCCTTAAAAATCATATGGATATCATTTACCTACATTGACCATACCATATATTAAGGACTAGGTTATTATTTTTCATTTGACTTTTATGTTTCTCTACACTTTCAAAAGTTGACTTTGAAAAATTATATGAATGTCTATATATAAAAAAAGAACAGTAATCTAACCTTATCAGCAAAAAGATTTCCCCTCGTTCCTTCAGATAAGCAGCAGCTTCCTGCTCAATAACCTTTTCTTGTTTAATTTGGTCCTTAAGGTTCTTAATTTTTTCCAGGCGTCTGGAATTAAAATTAATATAAAAAAAAATATTTATAAAAGTTTAATAACTTTACTCAGATTCCTCCTTCGTTAAATTGTGCTCCAAAATTCCTCTCATTATGTCAGCTCGTTCAAGTTTCTTTTTTGTTAACTGATGTATAACCATATCACCATCGAGGACCTTATGTAATCTCTGATTATTATTAATTTGTTTCTTTATTCTAGAAGCCAACCATTGTCATATCAGTCATCTATGTATTTTGCATAATCTCTTACCTTGGATAAACTTCTGTGGCCTTGGAACACAATGTAGCAAATTTCACCCGTTTAATTGTTGATTCAATCGAATCTAGTTCCCTCTTAAGTTCCATCATACTAGGGGTCTCTCGAACGTATCGTTTAAAGTAATTTACGGTTCCCTTCGTGGAAAAAAACATATTTAAAAAAAAATGGGAAAGGTTTGATAAATTTCTTGAGTAGATAATTATAGAGCAAGAGTACTACAATATTCCATACCTCTCCTTTGGTCTGTAACTTTCGCAAATCAGCTTGACGTTGTTGAGCTCGTTTTTTGTAATTCTGAAACCATTGCAATTTGGATGAAATATTCCGACGTACTTTGTCCTCCATTTTCTAAAGAAATTAAAAAAGCAAACAAAAAAAAAACAGCATTATTTCTTAAGCTAACAATTAAAATGCAAATTTGTCTCGAATGGGATAAGCTATAAAAATTATTATCTCACCCGATGCTGTTCAGTGATCTCTTGCAGTTTAGTATTTGCTGGCAATCCGAGCTCAATGATATAATTTGCAAACTGCGTTTGATTTTCGATATCTTTTTTCAATGACATCAGGATTGGTTCATAGTAGATTTCGTCGTTTGACAGTTGCTGGATGATCATTTTATATTCGTCATTTAGGGTTATTGTCGCATTAATGCGAATATTGCAGCATTCAATTTTGTTGCGGATTTGCTTAGATTGGATCTCTTCTTCGAGAACGAATTCGTTCTGATATTTTATTCGGTTTTCCAAATTAGATTTTTCAATCTAAAACCCGAGAAATTTATACAATAAATATATGAAAAAACTTTTAAACTAAAAGTTAATGACAAAATAGCGCAAAATTTACTTTAAAAAACTTAATTTCTAAATTTTTATACAATTAAGATGTAACACCTACTTTAAATAAGTTTTAAAATTAGAGTCGACTTTTTAATAATTTTAAATGACAAAGGAGGTCGTCTAACACCTAAACGCATCGTTATCCCTTAAAAGTATACTTTATGGAGTTCACAATAATAAGTCATTGCACAACGAAAAAAATTACCAACATTTTTTCCAAGAAATTTTGACAAGCAAATCTGTTCAAATTAACAAAAGTTGCCCAATGGAGAGGAACACCAATTTTGTTATTTTCAGAATCTGGTGTATTCCCCATTCTGTTTTTTTTTTTTACCTTTGACGTTTTCTTATTTTTTTTTTTTTTGCAAAAACGTAAATCTTATTTTTCTCAGAAACGGCTCGAATAATTTTTATATAAATAAAATGCGTGACTGATCCAGTCACGATCCGCGTAGTTGTTCCAGTGTTCGATCACATCGTAACCACAAGATTCTTAGTAGAAACGGCAAAATATAATTTTTAAAAAATTTTTTATAACAAAAATTTATTTAATTCGTTTATAAAAAAAATTGGTATATCAATTTTATGTATTTAATAAATATAAGAATACAAATATAATTTCGAAAATAAGTAGTAATAAGTTTTTGAAATATTGAATTTTCAAAAAATATTTTTTAGAAAAACTTATTATTTTCAAAAATCTAAAACCGATTTTTTTTCGAAAATTTTGATTTGCAGCAGTATTATTTAGAATTTAAAGGACCTCCCACATAAATATTTTGATCGAAATCCGTCCATCCGTTAATGAGAAAGTCGAAAATCAGAAAACTTATTGTATGGCAGTTACCGTTAATACAATTGTAGGCAAAATCGCATCGTCACCTCCACTCGGTGCCCGCTGGATAGCTGAAAAGTGAACTAAAGTGAAAATTGCCCACAACTTGTTTCTCTTGTTACGCAAAGAGCGAAGCTTTGGGTTATTCCAATGTGGGGAGGCAGCCGATGTTTTATGGCGACGAAAAGGTGCATGGAGAGAAATAGAATTAAATATTTCTCTGTAAAATTTTTCTGTGGCACATTTTACGTAAAGGTTATCGAAATTAAAGGAAACTCTGTTGAGATATTCATTAATATCAGGGAAATTTGCTTTATGAAAATCATAAGAGTACTGATTTGTAGGTGAATTAGGTGGTAGTGGAGAGTCATGATAGAATAAGAGAATTAGGGGTAGATGATAGTTGTCGATAGTAGATAGGGATAGGGGTGAGAGTGATACTGAAGAGTTTTTTTCCTTTTCATCAATATGGCCGATCAGAACGAGAAATCATTCCAAAAACAATTTGGAATCAATCTTAATCGTAAGAACAAGCCTGACTTGGCAACAAAAAAAATCCCTGCGTCGTTGCCGAGAAGTTGGTTTGTGCTTCAAAACCCCTCGTGAGGCTATCGACGGAACATACATAGACAAAAAAATGTCCATTCACTGACAACGTGAGGATTCGTGGACGCATCCTAACCGGAGTTGTTCATAAATGCAAAATGCAGCGTACCATCATAATCTGAAGGGACTACCTGCATTATGTCCGGAAATATAGTCGTTTCGAGAAACGTCATCGCGGATGTCGAAGCCGGAGACATTGTTACCATCGGTGAATGTCGGCCATTGTCGAAGACTGTGAGTTTCAACGTACTCAAGTGCTCAAAGGGTCAAGCAGCCAAGAAAGCTTTAAGAAATTAAAAAAAAAAAACTATCTGAATTGATAAATTAATGGGATCGGTTGTGAAAATAAGATCTAGTTGCCTGTCCATATAGTTTGGGATACTACTAACTGTAACTAAACTTAAGCAAAATGTAGAATATACGTATAGAAGTGCACATAATTTTTTGCATCAAAATCATAAGAGCCGTTTTCGAGATAATTGAGATGGTAGAAGAAATTGTGTGACAAGTACCGTTATTTTTGGGACTAAAAAAACGATTCAAAAATCTATCTGAGACAATCACCTAAAACGCTTAATTTCCAAGTTTGAAGAAAATTGTTTCAGCTAGGGCTGGCAACGAGACCGACTAGTCTCGTCGGTCTCGGTGGTTTAGTTTCGGTTTTCGCTATAAGAAAATTTTGTTTTTATTTCATTATTTTTTAGTATCTAATCATGGTCAATTTTTATAGTATTCACAAGTTTTTTTTTTGCGCGTTAACATATCAAACCATATACTCGTATGTATGTACATAGTTATACAGAGATAGGCGCATTGCGTACGATTTATGTATGCATTGCGTTGCTTCCTTTTGGGTGACATTTGGAAAAAAATATTGTCAAAACGTCAAAATATAGTTCTTTGCCTAACTGTCAAGCCATGAGCTGTCAAAATCCCATGAAGGATTTCTCCGATTTAAATGGATTAAAAAATCTGTACAAAAGTCAAATTTTACCTCAGAAAATTATAAATTTTTCGATTTAAGTTATTGCTCCGTAAAAAGGTGATTTAAGGCCTTTTGGGTGAGGTTTGAAAAAAAATATTTTAAGAACGTCAAAATATACAGTCCTATTCTGTTAAACGTTCACGTGAATATTTGTATTCTGCTATCCGACGGAAAAAAACGAATTGTTTCAAAAAGTACATAAATTTCGATCAAAAATAAATTTTAAAAATTAGATTCTCTTAAGAATTAAACAAAAAAAATATTAGTAAAGCTTTGGACTCAAAAGATAGAAGACATTTGAAAATATCTAAATAGTGAAAAATTGAGTAAAATATTCACGTGAATCGGAAGATAGCAGAATAGGGCTGATAGTTTATTGCCTACCTGCCAAGCCATGAACTGTCAAATTCATTGAAGGATTGCTCCGATTAAAATGGATTAAAAAAACTGTACAAAATTCAAATTTGATTTTGGAAATACGGCTTTTCAAAGGTGTTTGATAACGTTACTTCACAGCCTATTTTTTTACGTTATCACACAGCTTTGAAAACAAAATTGGCACAAAATGTAAGCCATTCGGAGCGGTTTCATACGCAACTAAAAAAATTCAACTTAAAATCATAGTTTTCGATTTACACAAATAAAACTTACTCGTTTCAAGTGAAGTCTATGGCCGTAGCACTTACTGCAGAACAAAATTTCTAGTTTATGATTTGTTTAGCATAAGCAACGTACAATGATATAAAATTATTGGATTCATTCATAACTGACAAGCACAATAAAGTTGGAAGAGACGTGCAGATGGCCAGATGCCAAGTTTGACCGAATTCTTGAGATCCATATTGTACGCTGATTTTCACCAAGTTTCCCAAACTTGGGATTTTTTTCTATGGGTTTTGACAGTTAAATGTGAAAATTTGTACCAATTCGTACGATTTTTCACGCTACCAAACACTAAAATCGGAGCAATCCTTCAATGGATTTTGACAGCTCATGGCTCGACAGGTAGGCGACGAACTATATTTTGACGTTTTGATAATATTTTTTTCCAAATATCATAAAATAGGCTTAAAATCAACTTTTGCCGGAGGAAAAAATTTCGAATTTTTTGAGGTAAAATTTGAGTTTTGTAGAGGTTTTTTTTAAAATTCATTTAAATCGGAGACCTCCTTAAATGGTTTTTGACAGGTCGTGGCTTGACAAAACCGGATAATTTATTTTAAAAAAAATAGAGCGTTGTATGTAGGTACTTTTTTTTAAATATTTTATTTGTTTTTGCTATGAAATATATTAACTTACACAATTCTTCCAAAATGTTATTTCCACTTAACTCAAAAGACAAAACAGACTCACGAGCTTGTTTCATACACTTTCCCGAATTTTTCTTACCGACGAACTGCTGAGATACCACAACCATAATCTATATTTGCAATCCGAACAATGCGCTTATCTTTATCTTACATCTTTTTACTACCAAAAAAACACGAAAGAAACCAAGACTAAGGATGATACCAAGACCGAGACCGAGACCGAGACGAGACCGTACATTTAAATTTTCTCAAGAAAAAGGCGAGACCAAGGCCGAGACGAGACTTGGTTAGGCGAGACCTGGACCGAAACCGAGACGAGACTGAAATTTTTCGATTTTGACGAGACCGAGACGAGATTAACAAAAGTCTCGCCTGATCTCGTCTCGTTGCCAGCCCTAGTTTCAGCCGTTTAGCCTGTAGATTGTTGTACAGACAGACAAACGTAATTGTTTGGCCCAATTATTTGGAATTCTCTATAATATTAATGTGAAGTTTAATTAAAATCTCGAGTACGATTTTGTTCCAAATACAAAAGTTGCCCTATATGCACGTAGTATCAATGTATATCGCAAGTAAAAAATGAGTGTGTTATTAAATTAGATAATCCACTTTTAACTATAAAAATATTTTATTTTTCGTACTTGTTAAAGGTACTTCCCATAGAACCACTTTTCTTATTTTCGACGACTCACTATTGGATGAAACTAAAAGTATAAATAATATTGAACATTCGAATTTTCAACAAAAAACAAAAAAAAAAAAAAAAATGAAGATAAGATATCTTGGAAATGGAAAGGAATTTTACGGGATTGTAAATCTCGGTAATTTGTATAAAAAATGTATGCCCTTTAGATAATCGAATATCATCTATAAAGTTGCTTTCTATGATACCCTTCCCAGTTCCTATAATTAACACTTCGAATCATAAATGACTTATTCTAAGTTGACTCACACTTTCTATAGATAATTTATAAACAAAAAACTTACCAACTTTTTTTCATAAGCCACTGATAGCTGATTTAATGTGTTTCTCAATCGATCCCTCTCCTTTCGCTGGACAAACGTTCTCTGATTAATATTTTCTACAACCAAATGAATAGGCATTGCATTATACAAGCGTTGCATATCCTTATAGTTCATTAAGTAATTTCGAATCTTTTTAGAATTTGTCGCATGCAATGCCATTTGTAATTTGATTCGACCATCTCGGCATTGTTTTCTCAAGCTTCGGTTTTTTTGCATGTAATTTTTCTTGAATGCTGCATTCTCATGTATTTTGAATTGATAGTTTTTTTCTGTATAATGTTTAATGCAATTAAGAAAATACACAAACATTTCTAATAATTTTAATAACAAACGTTAAAGATTAATTTAGTAGTTACATGTAAAATTGTACAATTAGTAGTACATGAGAGTAAAGAATCAAATAAAAATAAAATGTACGACTGGATCGTACGAACTTGCTCTTGTAGCTAGCAACTTTAATTCTAAGTACAATGAATTGTTGAAAGGGTGATTCAAGGAACAGTTACATAGGTACCTATTTACATAAATTTATGTTTAAATCTAGGATATGGATTTTTATTATCTGCAAGAGTACGCAATAACGCATTTTCTTATCAATCAAGAACAATTATTTTTTACTATGGGTATGAGGGCTCTATCTCCTCATGTTTGGGCGGGAGTGGCAATTTTATAAAAAGAAAATGCTAACAGTGGAAAACAAAATATTAAAAATAAAAGTAGTACTTATAAATAAGTGCTAAAACTTTTTGTAAATCCGCCAAGGAAATTGTGCCAGAACTTTTTTTTGGAAAAATTGCCACAATTTTTTTTCTGGCTCAAAATTGAAAAAAACGCAGATTTTTTTTTTAAGGAAAATAAGCCAAAAATATTGGAAATTATGCCACATAGGTGTGGAAAAGAGCAAAATGGAAATTAAGCCAGCCAGACATTTTTTATATTCTGGCATAATTTTCAAATAATGTTTTGGAAAAAAGTCCATAAAATGTTTTAAGGGATTTTCAAACAAGACGAATAGGGTAGGTATTGTGAAATCTTTATTCAAAACATAAACTAGATTGCAAATGTAAGCAATAAATTTTAAAAAGCTGCTTGGATTAATATAGGATTTGGGGTGGGTACAATTTTGGGTATATGAAATTTTTTTATTAGAATTTTTTAAAAAGAAACCTTCAAATCCAAAAAAATTGCATACACCCAAACTTGTACCCACCCAAGTATTATATTGGGTCAGCAAGAGCTTACAGGGAGACCATGTGTCCCCTTACGTGTCGAACTATTTGCACGCCGTGAACCTAATTGTAAAACATACTTCACACAAGTCCGATTTTTTTGTTGGCTTTTTTTCAATTTTTTTTTCATTTCCTAAAATAGAAAAATGCCAGAATTTTGTTTTTTTTTTTTGGAAAAAAAGCCAGAAATTTGGGAAAGATTATTACAAAACTTTAGCTTTATTTCGTAGGAAAAAAGGTTAGAATTTTGTATAAAGAATTTTTTTGAATTTTTTCCAAAAAAAAATCTGGCGTAATTTCCGGGAGCCTTTAAAAAAATCTAAGACTAAACCCAAATTTAGGGAAGAAATGATAAAAAAAAACAAAGTTTAAAGTGAAAATTTTCAAAACTTGAAAATTATATATTATTTGTTTTCTAAAACTCGTTGCTCTTAATCAAAACCTCAAAATTATGTGATTTTATGTTTTCTAGTTTTTGAGAAAATTACTAAAACTACTTTTTACTTGCGATATAGGGCAAGGTTTGCATTTCAAAAAAAAATCCAACTCGAGATTTTAATCAAAGTTGACACTACGATGATAGAGAACACCAAAAAAGTGGGTCCCGCAATTCCGTCTTTCCGCCTGTCTGTCTGTGGAACGATCTACAGCCTAAACGGCTGAACCGATTTGTCCAAACTTGGTGCTTAGTCGTTTCAGGTGATTGTCCACAAGTTATTTTTGAATCGTCGTTTTAGCCCCAAAAATAACGGTACTTGCCATACAATTTTTTCTACCATCTTAATTATCTCGAAAACGGCTCCAATGATTTTGATAAAAATTGGTGTGAATACTGCTTTGGGTATTGTCTACATTTTGGTCGAAACTGTTTTTGTAAATATTTTGTTATTAACGGTACCTGCCATAAAACCATTTTATTGATTGTCGACTTTCTCACAAACGGCTCAAGGGATTTCGATTAAAATTCGAATTTCTCCTTCTCCTCCTTCGAATTTTAAATAATACTGCATTTCAAATTTTTCGAAAAATATTTTTTTTTGGATTTAAAAAAAAATAATTTTTTTTTGAAAATTCAATATTTCGAAAACAGGTGGAAATTCTGAAATTTTGTCTTTAAATTCAGATTAAAATATTTAAAATGTTCATACCATTTTTTTTAGAAAAAATTTAAGAATTTGTATATAAAAAAAATTAAGTGAAAAACGACTATAAAAATACATTTAGCCGTTTCTATTAAGAATCTTTTGCATATAATGTGATCGAACATAGGAGCAAGTACGTGCGATCCAGTCCTACATTTTATTTATACTATTAAAACGATTTTTATTTTTCAGCCTATTTACAACATTTTGAAATACAGAATTTTTACTTAAAGTATTTTGAACATACAGTATTTTGTACATGCAGTATTTTGAAGTACAGTGTTTTGAGATACAGTATTTTAACACCAACCCGGCAAGTTATGTATTCGTAAAAAAAAATTCCAACAATCAAACATGAAATTATGAGCATAGAGAACACCAAAAAAGTGGGTCCCCGAATTCCGTCTGTCTGTCTGTCATTCTTTCATTGTCAGTGTACAGCCTAAATGCTGATAGATTTGCTTCAAACTTGGTACATATTGTTTTTTCGGTAATATGCCCAAACATTTTTTAATTTTTGTTTATAGACGACAAATAACAGTAGCTCCTATATATTTTTTTCGTCCAAAAACAAAATCTTCTTTTTCTCAGAAACGAAGGGAAAGGGTATTTTTTGATAATTTGTTTTTTGGCAAAAATTGTTATTTTTGGTACCTCTAGTAGAACCATTTGTTTGGTTTTTGATTTTCTCGGAAACGGTTGATTTGATTTTTTTGAATTTGTTTACGCAGAAGTTCCCAGAGAATTTAAAAACTATTGTATACTCAAATTTTTCATAAAAAAAAATGTTGGAAAATATTTTTTTTTTGAAAACTCAATAGATTTTTTCAAAACTTCGTATTTGGTGTTTTTTGACATTATCTTGAATATTTAAAAAAAACTATTTTTATAAAATAAAAACCAACGGTCCCATACAAATGTTAAGAAACCGTTAAGAAAAAAATGTATTTCTTGAAAACGGCTCCAAGAATTTTTATAAGAATATGTGTGTGATCTTAAATTAGTACAGTTCACTTTTAAGTATAAAAGTATTTTTTTTCCGTACGTATTAATGGTACTTCCCATAGAACCACTTTTCATAATTTCGACTTTCTCAATATTGGATAAACCGATTAAAATAATTTTTTTATACAAATGCTCCCTAAAATTGTTAATAAGTTTTCAATAAAAAATTTTTCTTTAAAAAATCGATTTTTCAAAAACCAGTCACAGAATTTTTTTTAATTTGAATTTTATATGTATATTAATAATATCTTCAAAATTGCGTTTCAAATTTTTTTTCGAAAAATGTTTTCAAAATTTAATACATACAAAATTAATTTATTAAAAAACCGCTCCAACAATTTTTAAATTTTTTTTGATATATTCTTATTTATACATGAATTCAAATGGCGGCTTTGTTTTTCCTCAAACTATAACGACTAAGCAATATAAAAACATTTAAATATGTGTAATATCCATTTATATCTACCTTATTATTATTCCATTTTTACGAATTTTTGCGTACGCCAGCGAATAGTAAATATAATGTAGGCCTCATACATATTTGTGCTTTAAAAATCACATGAATCTTATGTATGCATATTGCACCTAAATTATAAAGTTATATGCATATAGCTACCTACCCACCAACATCCTTCATTTTCATTATAATATGTACATGTTTACATACTTAGGTTCCATCAATATGTATATATATGTAGATACATTTTACTCTCTTAACTTACATAATTAAAATCCATAACTTAGATTTAAATATACATTTTTATGTAGGTACCTATGTAACTCTTCCTTGAATCATCCATTCCACAATTAATTATACTAAGAATCAAGGTAATCTTACCTACATAGGCTTTAAACCTGTATAGGACAACTACAGCTGACTAACTAAACCTCAATGGTTACCTACATTAAAGTTGTTAGCTACAAGAGCAAGTTCGTGCGATCCAGTCGTGTATTTTATTTTTTATCAAAATCGTTTGAGCCGTTTTCGAGATAATTGAGATGCCAGAAAAATTTGTTCGATTCAAAAATCTATTTTTGGCAATCACCTAAAACGTTTGAGTAAGTTTGAAAAAAATCGGTTCAGTCTTCTAGGCTGCAGATCGTTCTACAGACAGACACAGACACACATACACTCAGACGGATCCACTTTTTTTGGTATTCTCTATCATCGTAATGTCAAGCTTGACTAAAATCTCGAGTTATATTTATTTTCCAAATGCAAAACTTGTCCTATAGTAAATATATCGCAAGTAACAAAGTTCTACGCGTGATCCCCTAATGGAAATCGATTCTGTCCAAAAACTATAAAATGTGTAGGTCCGGAACAGAAATTTTCAGAAATTGGTTATAATCAATATGAGAAATAGCTATTAACGAATTTTTTTGATTTCGTTAATTTTTTTTATCAAACAAATACACAATTAATTAAATTGCACTCAATCAAAAATTGTAGCAATGAACTCCCAGAACGATGTTAAATTAAAGCCCGCAGTTTTCTTACAATTGAGTGACATTCTCCAGTTCCAGTGTGCACTGGTGCAACGAGCCCCGAACAAACCTAACGAAAATCAAACATCGCGTAATGCGCACAAAAATACCTTTAATTTGTGTGAATATGTATTTTTGCAGTTTAAAATTTTTAAAAGAACTTCACCCTAGGACCTTAAAGTCTCACAGTTCATAATTTTGTTAGCATTTACTTACCCAATACATCGGTCATGCATTTGAATTGATTAGTCAGGCAACTGGGCTCCCAACGCTGATCCATCATAAGATGCGCTTTAAAATAGGGCACTCCGAAGAATCCATGATCAGCAGGTGCAGTAGGCTGTACTGGTTTAGTATGTGTTCTTAAAGCCATTTCAATTGTCAAATTTCAAAACAAAAAACGATTATTGAAAATTGTATTTTTTGACAATAAAGTCTTTTCAAAACAAAATAAAATAAACACCTTTTTACCTGACTCCTTGAGGTAGCAAGTTATTATTTTAACATAGCAAGACCCGGTTGCTGACCCATGTACTGATTCGCACCACACAATAAATTCGTTGTCGTTTGCTTCGTCACGTTGCCCTTAGGAGGTATATCTTCATCTCAAGACTTACAACGTAACCGATTTTCATTCAAATTGGATAATTGATCAAAATAATATGGAAGTTGTTCACAGAGAACACTCAGATAATTAACTTCCTTCTTCATCCCTACCACCACCAATTTTTTACCCGCAAATCGGAAAATCGCCAAATCGGGTCTTCTTCAATTTTATTTCGTTTATTTTTCTTTTTTTTCTTTTAAATCTATTAAATTGCAAAGATAATCTCAAAGATGGATTTCATAACATCAGTTTCGACTGTGTTTGAATATGGACAATGATTGCGCATCACTAACCAAACCGTGTACCATTGTTGTTGCTATTCAAAATGAGGACGGACATATTACATTACAATACAAGACACAAACCGACATCAGCAACGATTATTTTGTTGGATCACCATCACAGCTCACCACACCGCCGCCGACGACACTGCTTGCTAATCAATGATCAGGAGGACAGGAGGAAACGAAGTAAAAGGTATTTTAAAGATTCCTTTATTTGAAATCCACAGATAGAAGTGAGGCGAATCATTATCTACCTGTAGTCTGGGTATACAAGTTTGATAACGATCATCAAGTGGAAATTCGCGACAGCCATGTTACGCTGCTCAGGGTGGCTCATCATCTCACTCATCTTTGCAAGAATTTTGGCTTACAAATTGATTTTGTTCCCAAAATCACAGTTGAATATAACTACCTACTTGGAATAAGGTAAAACGAAAACGAGTTAACAATAGAAATAGGAAACTTATGAACTGTCAGATTCCGTCACTTTTGAATGGGTAAGCATAAGATCAGCACCAAACCATTGAACAAATAAAGATAAAAGACTTACCTTCCAGATAAATGCAAATGGGGCTTATCAAATATAAACATTTTGCGGAAAAAAACTCATGATTTGTTTGTTTACACCAGCAACTAAACAGCAGCGCAAGCACGGCCAGCGTTACTCGTGGTCTGATGGCTTCAGTTCTTGTGTCAACTGTACCTACTTTATAAGGATCTAGGCTAAGATCTTTATGCGAAATGCAATGAAAAGTGGTTGCGGATAAACTAATTTCGTGTGGTCTGCTTGCAATAAACACATCTGTGTTTTTATTTAAGGTTTCTGGATAAGTTGGAGTCTACACATCTCTCTCTTACCGACACATTAAATTTCATCGATTAAATTGACTACAGCTGATTTGATAAAAGTAAAAAAAATATACGAATTTTTTGAAAACAAATAAACTAAAAAAAGGAAACCTGAAAGAATTTTGTCCTTCATAGTAGCGAGTGAGATAGTCACCAGGGCCCGATCCAGCCTTTTCGCCGCCCTGGGCAAACATTGAATTTGCCGCCCTTTGCAATGAAAATATAAGTTATAAAATTATTTTTACAGAGATGGTGCAATTTTTGACCGACTTTTGAACAATGGAGGTTATCATTTCAACCCGTTTGAATGTAATAGGGTTAGGTTCGATATCTCAGTTTTTATGATTCGGTTTTTTTTTAAATCCTGTTTAAAAATTCCGTTTTTTATAATCCTGTTTTTTTTTTAAATCCCGCTTTTTTAAAAAATCCCGCTTTTTATAATCCCATTTCTTATAATCCCGTTTTTTTTTTATCTACACGCGTTCAAGGGATTATACTACCCTTTAAATGTCTCAACACAGCGCGGTCGTGAAGTTAAGGAAGAGACAGAATGATAGGAAAGATGTGTGGCGCGATGTTCTGAGACTGTAGGTGGTTGTAGACTCAGATTTTATCTCCAGGGATGGCGGCTGAACTACTGCGGAGAAATTGGCGAGTCTTATTTATCTGTGCCCCTTATAATTCGCATTAATTTTTTTATTGTTTGTCATATTTTATCGGTATACAAGTTTTACTTAATCACATGTTGTTAGTTCTATGTCTAAACAGCATGTAATGAGTAAACCAGCTACTCATTGTATGACATTTTATTTTTAGAATCGGTTTTAATGGAAAAATAAGAGGACATAGACTACGGCAGGGATCGAATCTGCGACCATGAGGTTTACAGGCGAACACACAACGTTTGTGCCACGGGCACCCCCAATTAAAACTGCACTGAACCAAATTTGGTAGTGATATTGATAAAAATGTAGGTAGAATCGAAGATGGTGATCTATATACGGTCAACAAAAACTATGTGTTAATTTGACGACTAAAAAGGTTAATTTTCTAATTTTCTAAAATTTGTCTTAAGTTGTTAAATCCACATAATTTTGTTAATTTGAATCATACGTATTCTTAAAATTAAATGATAAACGATTCTTCAAATTGAATAAACGTATTTTTCATTTTTAGAAGATATTCTTCAATTTGACTACATTTGGTTCTCATTTTCAGATTAAATTTTCTTCGAATTGAAAAAAAAAATCTTCACATTTTCACACCTATATTTTAAAATTAATAAAATATTCTTCAATGTGACTACTTTTAGTCTTCAGGTTGATGAATTTTCTTCATTTTCACATCAAATTTTCTTCAAATTGAAATAAATTCTTCGTACTTACACACATATATTTTTAAATAAATTGATAAATTTGATGAATTGTGGTCATGTGTGTCATGTAAATTTTTTTTTCAATTTTTTTTATTTTAATAATAGGCATCGCCGTGTTTTAAATTGGGTTTTAATTATGAACCACTTTGCACATCAACATCAAACAAATCCTGAAAACAAATCTTTTTTTTTTATTAGAAAATTTAACCAATTTGATTTTAATCTAAAACCATTTTATTTTTTTTTTGTTTTACACAAGCATGCGTTTGTACGAAGCGGTTCAACTCCTCCTCACAAACCGCTACGGTCGATCCAACTAAAGGGAAACTCCCTTATAGAAAATCGAGTATGTGATTTGTTTCCACGGCTGCCACTCACCAATTTAGCCGTTGGTACTGAAAAGCTATGTAGCGGAAAATTGCACACGATCGACCATCTGAAATACAGTAAAAGTAGTTTTTATAAGCTTTATTTCAATATCAATTTTGTTCTTTTGTTGAAGTGAAATGATTAAGCACTAATGATGATATTTACATATTACTGATTTCAAAAATGTATTAGGCTTACATACTTTCGTTAAGTTTTCTGCAGCTATCATCCTATCAAAAAGCACCCGGTTGCTCTTGTCTTTAATTCCTTCCTCAAAAAAGGGAATATTTTTTTTTTTTGAAAAATCATTAAAGCTCAGAAGCAAGCTGTAAGCATTTGGAACAAGGTCCT
This sequence comes from Philhelius pedissequus, assembly GCA_910595825.1. Lineage (NCBI taxonomy): Eukaryota > Metazoa > Arthropoda > Insecta > Diptera > Syrphidae > Philhelius > Philhelius pedissequus. The sequence goes on along the minus strand of OU343161.1, from coordinate 205,365,401 downwards.
TGATATCAATAATGAGGTACAAAATTTCAAGAGTTTTTATAATCTAGGCAAGCCTTCTAAGATTACCAGTTTGAAGCCCATGCTGCCCATAATCTCGAAAAGACCCCAATTACATTTTTCACACTCCCGAGTTATAAAGGAATACACTAAATCGCTTACCGCAACCTGAATATGGAAATAAAAAAAATTCGAAAAATATTTGTTTAAAAGCTTAATGTGTACTTTATTTTTACCAATAACTTTATTTAACAAATTTAGACGTACGTAGAAAATAGCGTAGATAGGACTTTTAGGTATTTTAAAAGATATATTTAAAAAAACTATGTACGCCGATTTGAAGGAAATGTTTATTAAAATTCTTTATTTTGAATAAAATGGAATGAAAAAAAAAACAAAAAAAACATACATTTTTGTTAACAATACTTATTCATTTATAAAAAAAAATATTCTTCTAACATTTTATATTTATAACTAGTCCAAATTTGCTTCAACCTCGGTAACAGGAAGATTGTTCCAAAAAAAATTTCTATTTTCAGGAAACAGTTGGAAGAGATTTTTTTCAATAAATTTTTTTCTGTCGATAGATATTCCTCTTGGTTGGGAGCGAACAAATGATGATGATTCACCAAAACCTAACTTCATATATTGATTTTTTAAAAAGTTAAGTGCTATGAACTCAGTGTCGAACGATTTTTTGTAAAATAAGTTGTTGCTTCCTCTCTCAACTTTCAAGCATGTAATATTGTGCAAATATGGTCTTGCTGTGATTTTATTGATTTTGTAAATAGAGGAGCAATCGGGCCAGTCGTAAAAATCAGATGCCGACATTTCCTTTACAATAACTTCACTTGAATTATCTGTTTGTACACATTCAAAAAAAATCATGAAATTCATAAAGTTTTCCCTTCCTTTTCATCGAGGGTCCACTTGATGGTGAAAACTGTCAGCAGACATGAAAAAATGACCTGGTTCAAAGTAATTTAATGAAATGGATTGAGCTGATATCTCGTTTGAATTGATTATCATTATTAAGTACGAAAATAATGCCCAGTTTTTGTTTTGAGCAGCGCAATTATCAAGCCATAGCGTTATATGAGCCTTATCCCGATGTTGTAAAAAGAAATCAAGGAAAGTGCTCCTCTATCCTCCTGTATCCTCTTTTTTCTTCTGGAAGTTCCCTCATGCCAAACTGCAGCAAAAGGAATTTCTTTGCCTTTCGTTCCAAACGGCACAAAACTTTCATTGAAAGGTAAACGGTGATTTTTTAAGAGCTTGGTCTTTGAAAATTCAAAAAAACACAGAAACTTGTAAAAAGTGAATGAAATTTTTATTTGGATCGATAAATCAATTTCTGCCATTTACTTTTTAAAAATAATTTCACTTAAATGTTGCCCGCGCCTACGCTTCAGGTGGTCCATTCTGAAGGTCCAATTTTGGCAAACTTTTTCACACATTTCGGCCGGAATCTCACCAATGACGCGTTCAATGTTGGCTTCCAAGGCAGCAATCGTGTTTGGCTTGTCCCCATAGACAATAGACTTAACATAGCCCCACAAAAAATAGTCTAACGGGGTCAAATCACATGATCTTGGTGACCAATTGACTGCGCCAAAACGTGAGATCAACTGCTCACCAAATTCGCCTCTCAATTGATGCAAGGTTTCGCGTGCAGTTGCGAAACACATTTTTCACAGAGCACGAATTTTGATAATAAATTTCAATAATTTGCAAACGTTGTTCAGACGTAAGTCTATTCATAATGAAATGGCAAACAATACTGAATCGAAATGTCAAATGTTCGTGGAATTTGTCGTGTGTGATCTGTCAAAAATATAAACGTCAAAAACCAAGTAGCAAAAAAATCACAAAAATCACGTTTGGCAAAAATAACAGCTTTGAATCCTTCTTTCTTAACGAGGTAGCATTATTACTTTTAGCAAATCCACAGATATAACTAGAGTGTCTGGCACAATTTTATTGGAATCTAGCTTGCTTTGCTTTTGATACTCCGGTCTGGTAATTGCTACTCGGGTTTTGTGATCCATCCAGGCCTGGCAAACATCGCAATTTTCTTCACCTTTACCTTGTCCATGCTGGGTGGTTATATGTGATTTATTACTTTTGCACAGTTCACATTCTTCATGCCCAAGGGACGCAAAAGGGATATTCATCTCCCGAAGGATTTTGCAAAAATTTTGGTATGATGTTCGAAGGTTGGGATGGCTATTTATGAGCTCAGTGTGCATACTTTTCATTGTAAGATCATTTGGAAGGTACCAACGCAAAGGAGCATGTTCTCGCCGAGTCTGAGATCGATGGATTATATGATTCAATAAACTCCTTTATCTTGTCAATGTCCAATGTGGCAACAGAGCGACCGCATCGTCTACGTTTATCGGCCCGGGGCGCTAGTGCACCTTGAGATGTTTTTGAAGTTGCGTCGTAAACGACACTGTTATTTTCTTTCGAAAATTCAACGTGGTAAGGTAAAACGGCTTACAGACTGCACAACTTTCATTCTGTTCAGTTGTCAGAAAATACAAAAGGCTAAATTTTCTTCTTGTAAGTGAGCCATCTTGTTTTGTATCTCGAACATTTTTTTTTTTGTTTAGCTTAATATAAATTGTTGCCTGCCCGACGAATCTAAAGACCAAACTGAGAGTTAATAGCAAGTCTCCTACCTTCACAAATTTTTGAGATACATTTTTGTATGCATTTTTCTCCACGGGGTGGTCGAACACGATGCTTTTTGATTTCTTTTAACACTTTTCTCGTTCTGTGATAGCCCTTCCCTCTTCCTTTTAAACCCTCCGCCATCATTGGTGATTTCCGCAGCCGCAGTAAGCTGACATTCATAGTTGACGAAAATCTACTTGCAAACTATTTCGAAAAACTCTTTTTGCCCGACCCCAATGCAAACATAATAAGCTATGCTCTAGCAAATATTATTATTCCTGACTTACATGAAAACCTTACGATGACGGAATTATCAGTAGCTTTAAAAAAATGAAGAACAACAAATCTTTTGGATGTGATGGAATCCCAGTAGAGTTTTATAAACATGATACACCTGAATTCTTAGAGTATATCTTAGAATTTTTAAATAAATATAATATTCCGTGAAGAGATGATTCCCGAAAACTTTAGGCTGTCCAGAATAACACCCATTTTTAAAAAAGGAAACCACAATCTACCAGAAAACTATAGGGGTGAAACCACAATCTACCAGAAAACTATAGGGGTATTGTTGTCCTAAACTCGTTAAGAAAAGTGTTTACGCATATACAAAATAACATCATTAGTTGTTGTCAAGCTGGTTTTCGAGCCAACCTTTCAACAATTGATCAAATTTTTGCACTCAGCACTATTGCCAGGCATTTTATTGATAAAAAGAAGTGTTTATACACATTTTTCGTCGACTTAAAAGCGGCTTTCGATACGATCAATAGAAGTTATATACTTTATAAGCTCTCAGCAGTTGGAGTGTCGACCAAATTTATTAGAGTATATAAAAAAATTCTTGAAAACATGACCTCATCTGTACAACACGGAACCAAAAAATCAAAGCAATTTAAATGTGCAACAGGTTTCTTCAGGGATGTGTTTTGAGCCCGCTCATGTTCGCACTATTTATAAACGATGAACCACATACATGGGGGCATACTCTTTGGAGATGTAAATGTTAAAGTTTTACTCTACGCAGACGATCTCGTTATTTTGTCGGAAAATCCTCTAACTCTACAACTTGAAATTAACAAGAGAAATGAGTTTTGTATTATGTGGGATCTTAAGATAAATACTGCAAAATCAAAAGTAATGGTATTCAGGTCTCGTAATAGATCCATTGGTTATACAAGGAACTGGACATAAGATGGTGAAATAATTGAAGTTGTAGATGAGTTTAAGTATCTTGGATATATAATGACATATAACCTGAATGTTCACGTACATATAAGGCAAAAACAAAGGCTGCAAAATCTGCAATAAATACAATGTGGCCCCACTTTTTTGCCACCAAAAACGTGGGCCCAGTATCTAAATTCAAAGTGTTCCACGCCACTGTGAATAGTTGTTTTTGTTATGGGAATGAAGTATATGGGTACGAACAGATGGAAGAAATGGAAAACATACAAAGGTATTTTTTCAAGAGAATTTTTAGTTAACCTTTTAACACTTCGAACTACGCTATTCACCTGGAATCTATGGTTTGCCTCAAATATTCCTTAAAAGCCTTAAGGCTAATGCGGATTATATTTTAAAAGTAATGAATCGATCTGACCAAAACTTGCAAAAGCGGATCCTCCTTATTTCATTTCGATGCGGTTATAGCCCAATCAAGAATTGGTATGATCTTGCTATATCACATAACTTGGCAATATCTTTGACAGTGAACAATGTAGAACAACTGAGAAATTCACTTTACGACTGTATTTCTTCCATAGATGATAACATGTACCAGCTGTGTGTTATGAGGGGGACAGAATGGACATCCAGATGTTCTTACAAATAACTTAATTTCAAACTCGGGGTAAAAAACTATTTTAGAGAAGAGTTTAAATTACCTGAAATCAGTCATATTTTCAAAATAAGAACTGAAATGCTTGATTTAAATTATAGACCGCATAGAACAGATCTTAACCCTCTGTGTTCAATCTGCAACCTTGATCAGAACGAGGATGTTTTACATTTTTTAGGCATTTGTCCAATCTTACAGGAAATTCGAAGGCTTTATTTTAGTTCTAGTTTTCTTTCGTTATCAGAATGTATCAGAATTCTAAACGGAGACTATGGTTGGAAGCCTCTTATACGCTATGTCTCACATGCAAGAAATTTCCGAAGTGAATATTTGAATTTGTGTTGAGTTATTTTTTTCAAATATAACTATTATTTTTCTATTTTAGCCAAACGTAAAGTTTTTATATATTTATAAAAAAATAAGTAAATATATGGAGTTCTTCTTCTTCTTCTTTTTTCTTTTATTTTTAGAAACTTTTGTTTTTGACTAAACTAAAAGTCGCTTTATTAAACCTTTTTTGATTTAATTAAATGTGTATCAAATCAACAATATTTCTAATTCTATTGGTCGTATTTTAGATTTAATTTTTATTGATAATTGCCTTGAAGCTCAATGTAATGAACCATCTTATAAATTATTAGAAAATAGCATTCATCACAATGCAGTTGAAATAGTTTTAAATTTTTCCATTTTGAATGAATCTTAAGCGAATAATAATTCACAATTGTATGATTTTACAAAAGCTGATTATGATTCTATAAAAAATTATTTGAGCACAATAGATTGGCAACATATCTTAAGCGGTGAAGATACTAAACAAGCTTTTACTCTGTTTCGGAACATTTTAGATTCAGTCGTTTCTTCTTACGTTCCTAAAAAAACTTTATTTAAAAGTTCAAATAAACCTATTTGGTTCAACAAAAGTATATCAAGACTGAAAAATGTCATGAATAAACTAAATAAAATTAAAAAATCTTCAATTCATTTAAATGAACAGTTCAAACAAATTAGAAGGGAGTATGAGTTTCTGAAAATAATTTTTATATAAGCAATACATCTCGTCTCTTGAATCGTATATTAAGAATAACCCTAAGAGTTTTTGATCATATATGAACACGAAAAGAAACTCAATTGGGATTCCATCTAGCATCACTTATAATAATGTGCTGTCCGATGATATTAATATAATTTGCAATAAATTTGCGTCGTTTTTTCAATCTAATTTTATTGATCTCAAATTAGATTATGCCAACACAATAAATTCAGATCCTGTGGTTAATCTTGGTAATTTGCAGTTATCTGTAGACAATATTTTACAAGTACTTTTATCTCTTGAAAATAATTTTTCTAATTCACCAGACAATATTCCACCAATTCTTTTAAAAACTTGTGCTAATATACTTGCTACTCCACTTTGTATAATACTTAACCTTTCTTTAAGTAATGGTGAGTTCTTAGATGAATGGAAATACTCTATAATAACTTCATAAATCAGGTACAAAAAGTTCGGTTGAAAATTACAGACCAACTGCAAAACTGCAGTTAAGTCCTAAGGTTTTCAAAGCTGTTGTAAAAAACAAATTGTATAATCTTATTCATAATAATAATATTCAGTTTACCAACATGGTTTCTTAAAAGGTAGATCCACCACTACAAATTTAACAATATTTTCAAATGTTTGTCTATCTCAGATGGAAATGCGTTCTCAAGTCGACACTATTTACACTGATTTTTCAAAGGCTTTCGACCGCGTTCAACATAGTGTTCTATTAAGAAAACTAGAGATGTATGGATTCCACTCTCAGCTCCTAATGTGGATAAAGAGTTATTTAGTAGGTAGAAAACAGGTGGTGAAAATTGATAATGCCTTGTCTAAGGAAATTATAAATTTTTCGGGTGTTCCTCAAGGTAGTCACCTTGGATCACTTCTTTTTATCATTTTTATTAACGACTTACCATTACATCTTACTTTTTCTAAATATCTTCTATTTGCTGATGATTTGAAAATATTCAGCTCCATAAATTCATTGAACGATGCAAAGAACGTTCAAATTGATTTAAATAATTTAATTAAATGGTGTAATATCAATGGGCTATATTTTAACAATAAAAAATGTATCGTTGTGACATTTTCTAAAAATCATAGTCCATTATATTATAATTATAAACTCGAAAACGACATTTTACAAAGATTTGATTGCCATAAGGATCTAGGCGTAATCTTCGATTCTAATATGAATTTTTCAAGTCACATAGACCATGCGATCTCAAAAGCAAACTCTATGCTAGGGTTTGTTATTCGAAATTCAAAAGATTTCGAAGACCCATATACATTGAAAGCTCTTTATTCTAGTCTTGTCCGACCACATTTAGAATATTGTACTGTTATATGGAGCCCCTTTACCGCGTCTAGCATTTGTCGTATAGAAAAAGTTCAAAAAAGGTTCACAAAGTTTGCCTTACGAAAAATGTTTGGTTATTCTAATGTTCCATCTTATGAGACTAGGTGTATTTTGATTAATCTAAAACCTCTTGCTCAGAGAAGAAAATAAAACTCAATACTTTTTGCTTTTGATGTTTTGAATTGTAATATTGACTGTCCGGTCTTGTTATCTATGTTTTTTATTTATGCGCCTTCTAGAAACTTGCGCCCGCGTAACTGTGATTTTTTAAATGTTCCTTACCACAGTACTAGTTATGCCAAGCATAATCATATCACAAGAGCTTGTATGGATTTTAAAGAATATGATTTTGCAATTGATTTTAATATTATTAGAAATGTTTTGAAACATAAATTATTAAATTTGTTATAATGCTATATGTTAAATTATGTTTTTTTTTTAATACTATGTTTAATCATGTTATTTATCATAATTCAAATAGTCCAAATAGAGTGTGTAGCTTTTAAGACGAATAAATAAATAAATAAATAAATATAAAATTAAACTTTTGTTATACAAACATTTTTAAATATTTATTCATTTGTTTTGACTAAACTAAAATCGCGCTAATATTATTATTTTTTTTTATTTTTAATACTATCTAGTATGCATTAAAATTATCTGTAGCTATAATTTTCTCTTTAAGTTGTATTATTGTTTTAATTTTATGAATTTTCCCGGCAGACGGCTTTTAAAAACCATGCTTTGTAAATCTATAAGCAAATATATTGTATTTTTTAATCGTTCGAAAAAAATAAAGACCCAATCTTATCTTATATTTTCGCAGCTTATCCAGGGTGGTTTGATTCTGAAACTTGCTCGAAAATTTTTATTCAACGTCAAACAAGTTGTAAAAATCGAAGCAATTTTTTTTTCTACTTAATCTAATTATTCTAACCTATTCTTGAGAATACATGTTGTATTTGAAAATCTGCTCAATACTTTACCTGTAGTTGTTGTAGTAGTAGTTGTAGTAATTGTACTTGTCTGTCAATCTATCAGTCTGTCAGTCTGTCAGTCTGTCAGTCTGTCAGTCTGTCAGTCTGTCAGTCTGTCAGTCTGTCAGTCTGTCAGTCTGTCAGTCTGTCAGTCTGTCAGTCTGTCAGTCTGTCAGTCTGTCAGTCTGTCAGTCTGTCAGTCTGTCAGTCTGTCAGTCTGTCAGTCTGTCAGTCTGTCAGTCTGTCAGTCTGTCAGTCTGTCAGTCTGTCAGTCTGTCAGTCTGTCAGTCTGTCAGTCTGTCAGTCTGTCAGTCTGTCAGTCTGTCAGTCTGTCAGTCTGTCAGTCTGTCAGTCTGTCAGTCTGTCAGTCTGTCAGTCTGTCAGTCTGTCAGTCTGTCAGTCTGTCAGTCTGTCAGTCTGTCAGTCTGTCAGTCTGTCAGTCTGTCAGTCTGTCAGTCTGTCAGTCTGTCAGTCTGTCAGTCTGTCAGTCTGTCAGTCTGTCAGTCTGTTAGTCTGTCAGTCTGTCTGTATGGATGTATAGACACCTACAGCCGAAACGGGTTGGCCGAATTGCAACTTGGTATATACAGTTTTTTAGGTATTGTACAGAGGGGAAATTAAATTTTTTTAGCTCAAAAAATAACGGTACCTGCCATATAACCGTTACGTTCAAACATATTTTTCTCGGAAACCGCTCTTACGATATTGTTAAAAAAAATCAGTGCGTCTTTTTAGCTACGACCGATCATATGGTTGAAAAAAAAATAGAAAAATGTCTAAAAACGATACTTTCCATATTACCGTTTTTTGCTTTCGAGTATCTCATAAACTGCTCAACCGATTTTTTCGAAATTTCAAACATATATAGGTTTCGGTTGCCCAAATTATACCGCGTACCAATATTTTAAATTAATATTTTTTTGTATTGTTAAGATTTTATATTTAAAAAAAATTTATTTCGAAAACTGCTCATTAATTTTTTTTCAAAAATTATATTTATATGTATCTATTTTCTGAATACCTATGAATTGGCGTTTTTGAAAAAAAAAAAACTTTTTTTCTCAAAAACCGCTCCAGAGATTTTTAAATTTTTTTTTTCGTAAATTCAAATTTATCCAAGAAATGAAATGACGTACTTTTTTTTGAACTTAAATTAGTTTTTGAATTAATTTTTCTTTAATTAAACTGATTTAATGTTTTGTTTTAAAGTTTATATTATTAAATATTTAATATTGTGATACCAATTTATTTGAGAACAAAATTTAAAAAAAATTGTATATGTATATACAAAATTGAGTTAAAAATGACTTTAAAAATATATTTAGATTTTTAATAGAAATCTTTTGCATACGATGTGATCGAAGATAAGAGCAAGTTCGTGCGATCCAGTCGTGCATTTTATTTTTACAAGAATTGACTTTTTTTAAGTGATTATTTTTCATTTACAAAAATATTTTTTTTTTTTCGTAAATAATCCTTCTATTTGAATAAATCTAGACAAAAACGGAAGAAATTTTATCGATTTTGAAGAGTAAATCTTCAAAAATAAGAAAAAATTTGCAAAAAATTGTCAACTTCAATTATTGTTTCGTCAAAGATTAACGAAAAATTTTCGTCAATACTACCTACGCCATTTGATTCAGTGTAGTTATTTTATTTTAAAAAATCGCGTGATTTCTTAAAATAAAACAACTAGTTTTGATTGCAAAAGCGGAATAAGAAAATTAAAATAAAATAAACAACTAGTGATTTTTTTTAAATGCATTTTTATTATAACGTTCAACAAAATATCAAAATAAAGTATGAGTTAATCTTATAATATTCTGTTAAATGAGAAAAAAAAAATAATCTTTAAACTATTAACAATTATCTTATTCATTTGTAGATATATTAATGTAATTGTATACTATGAGCAATTCGAAGCAAAAAACCTGTTTTACTAATTTGTTTGTCTGTTTTTCATTATTGTTTTAAAAGCCGATTATAGGATTTGGGGTAGGGCCGAGTTTGGGTGTATGCAAAGTTTCTTGTGTAACATTTATCAAAATACAAAACGAGCTTGGCGGGATTAAACCGGATAAGTCGGGATTTTAAAAAGCGGGATTATAATAGATCGGGATTTTGATCGAGCGAGATTTTAGAAGCTAGGATTTAAAAAAAACAGTTTTTTAGTAGACGGGATTTTAAAATTTTTTTTCGAGATTTTCAAAAAAAACGGATTATAAAAAGCGGGATATGTTAGTCTGATAGTGATAGTGCTTTTAGCGAGTATATCAAATTACATGAGTGTATGTGTCATGTATGTAGTACCTAATTAGGTTCACATACATGTTTGATTCCGAATTTCTCAAAAGCTGATGATAGGATTTAAATAATCTTGTTCATTGACGTTTGAATTCATCAAAATCGAGTAGTTTAAAAGACATACACTTAATAGTCCAAGAGGCGACCGTCGGATCACTTAGCTCATCCTGTCAATGACAACTAGAGCTCTTAATCAATAAAGTTAATCGAGAGAAATACAATGCACAAGGCTTGCCTAAAAAGTTCTGGGGCGATGGCGTCTAAAACGGACCACTTCCGATGCATTTTTCCACCATGACTTAGCCCATCGAGTTAATGGTTTAAACTAGTTCCAAGCTATAGACCTCGACGAGATAGAACAAAAAACATAAGGCTGCCTTATTAAAAATGGACCGAGGGGTTTTGCAGCCTCCTTTTAAAGAACGACTTTTCCGACAATGACTTAGCCCATCGAGTAAATGGTTCAAAATCATACCAAATTCAATGTTTGACTGTACATTTTATGAAAATATAGGCTTGCCATACTTAAAATGGTCCTATGCACTTGGCTGGACTTTAATGTATTCTGTTTATTATCTTCAAGCACCTATAGTATTTTAAAGAGCTTAAAAGCTTAAGGACTGCGAGCACATTCTTTCTTGTTTAATCAAATTGTTCAGTTTCGGCATCGGAATAAAAACTATCACCTTCTTCACTATCTTCGTCAATAATTATTTCTACTACAGATATAAGAGTGATATCTCCTGTTCTATTTGGTCATTTTTGATTAACCAACCACACTCTTTGAGATTAAATGAACGCATAAAAGTTCAGTGGCGTTTTGCCACATGGTGTTGATATAAATAGTCCTCAAAATGTTTTGTTTCAAAGAAATCCAACGCGGCGAAAAAGAAACCGAGCAAGATTTATACTTGCGCATTTTGTTGAGTACAAATTGCATGTGAATTCAAGTAGTATCAACTCCATGTGTTCAGCACTATCAATTTGGTTAGGGCTCTTCAAGAATGCAAACATTTTCTGAATATTATTATTTTGATTGAAAAAGAAGGGTTATGGGCCTGCTTAATGCAAGCAGTTAAAAAATAAAATATAAAAAATTAAAAAAAATATGATCAGTAGATCTATAAATTAAAGAAATAAGAGAAAAATTGTTCAAAAAGTATTTTTTTTCGCAAGGGTTTTCCTTGATATTTTTCTAAAATTCAAAAAAAAAATTAAATCGGCAAATTGTACACCAATAGAAAGGTCTGTCCAATCCCTTTCCAAGTACTGAAAACCCCAGCTTTGTGCGAGGCTTTGTTGCCGAGATATCAGCTTCCAAACACATCAACTGCAGTAGGTTTGACAATTATGTCAAACATTTTGGATTGAAATATCTTGAGAACCAGAAGCGTTTGGTATTCAGGAGTGGATAAGCATTCAATAGGCCTTTCTTTTCATGTGCATATCGATGGGTTTGGGAAACATTGTTGAAAATGTAATTTTTTTTCGCAAGGGGATAGCCTTGATTTTTTTCTAAAAATAAAAATAAAATAAATCCGCAAATTGTACACCAATAGACAGGTCTGTCCAATGCCTTCCAAGTGCTGAAAACCACAGCTTTTTGCGAGGCTTTGTTTCCGAGATATCAGCTTCCAAACAAATCAACTGCAGTAGGTTTGACAATTATGTCAAACATTTTGGATTGAAATATCTTGAGAACCAGAAGCTGCAGAAGCGTTTGGTATTCAGGAGTGGATAAGCATTCAATAGGCCTTTCTTTTCATGTGCATATCGATGGGTTTGGGAAACATTGTTGAAAATGTAATTTTTTTTCGCAAGGGGTTAGCCTTGATTTTTTTCTAAAAATTAAAAAAAAAAATAAATCCGCAAATTGTACACCAATGGAAAGGTCTGTCCAATCCTTTCCAGCTGCTGAAAACCACAGCTTTTGCAAGGCTTTGTTGCCGAGATATCAGCTTCCAAACAAATCAACTGCAGTAGCTTTGACAATTATGTCAAACATTTTGGATTGAAATACCTTGAGAACCAGAAGCTGCAGAAGCATTTGGTATTCAGGAGTGGATAGGTTCAATAGGCCTTTCTTTTCATGTGCATATCGATAGGTTTCGGAAACATTGTTCAAAATGTAATTTTTTTTCGCAAGGGGTTAGCCTTGATTTTTTTCTAAGAATTAAAAAAAAATAAATCCGCAAATTGTACACCAATGGAAAGGTCTGTCCAATCCTTTCCAGGTACTGAAAACCACAGCTTTTTGCGAGGCTTTGTTGCCGAGATATCAGCTTCCAAGCAAATCAACTGCAGTAGGTTTGACAATTATGTCAAACATTTTGGATTGAAATATCTTGAGAACCAGAAGCTGCAGAAGCGTTTGGTATTCAGGAGTGGATAGGTATTCAATAGGCCTTTCTTTTCATGTGCATATCGATGGGTTTCGGAAACATTGTTGAAAATGTAATTTTTTTTCGCAAGGGGTTAGTCTTGATTTTTTTCTAAAAATAAAAATAAAATATATCCGCAAATTGTACACCAATAGACAGGTCTGTCCAATGCCTTCCAAGTGCTGAAAACCACAGCTTTTTGCGAGGCTTTGTTTCCGAGATATCAGCTTCCAAACAAATCAACTGCAGTAGGTTTGACAATTATGTCAAACATTTTGGATTGAAATATCTTGAGAACCAGAAGCTGCAAAAGCGTTTGGTGTTCAGGAGTGGATAAGTATTCAATAGGCCTTTCTTTTCATGTGCATATCGATGGGTTTGGGAAACATTGTTGAAAATGTAATTTTTTTTCGCAAGGTGTTATCCTTGATTTTTTCTAAAAATCAAAAAAAAAATAATTCCGCAAATTGTACACCAATAGACAGGTCTGCCCAATGCCTTCCAAGTGCTGAAAACCACAGCTTTTTGCGAGGCTTTGTTTCCGAGATATCAGCTTCCAAACAAATCAACTGCAGTAAGTTTGACAATTATGTTAAACATTTTGGATTGAAATATCTTGAGAACCAGAAGCTGCAAAAGCGTTTGGTGTTCAGGAGTGGATAAGTATTCAATAGGCCTTTCTTTTCATGTGCATATCGATGGGTTTGGGAAACATTGTTGAAAATGTAATTTTTTTTCGCAAGGGGTTAGCCTTGATTTTTTTCTAAGAATTAAAAAAAAATAAATCCGCAAATTGTACACCAATGGAAAGGTCTGTCCAATCCTTTCCAGGTACTGAAAACCACAGCTTTTTGCGAGGCTTTGTTTCCGAGATATCAGCTTCCAAACAAATTAACTGCAGTAGCTTTGACAATTATGTCAAACATTTTGGATTGAAATACCTTGAGAACCAGAAGCTGCAGAAGCATTTGGTATTCAGGAGTGGATAGGTATTCAATAGGCCTTTCTTTTCATGTGCATATCGATGGGTTTGGGAAACATTGTTGAAAATATAATTTTTTTTCGCAAGGGGTTAGCCTTGATTTTTTTCTAAAAATCAAAAAAAAAATAATTCCGCAAATTGTACACCAATAGACAGGTCTTCCCAATGCCTTCCAAGTGCTGAAAACCACAGCTTTTTGCGAGGCTTTGTTGCCGAGATATCAGCTTCCAAACAAATCAACTGCAGTAGGTTTGACAATTATGTCAAACATTTTGGATTGAAATATCTTGAGAACCAGACGCTGCAGAAGCGTTTGGTATTCAGGAGTGGATAGGTATTCAATAGGCCTTTCTTTTCATGTGCATATCGATGGGTTTCGGAAACATTGTTGAAAATGTAATTTTTTTTCGGAAGGGGTTAGTCTTGATTTTTTTCTAAAAATCAAAAAAAAAAATAAATCGCAAATGTACACCATTAGAAAGGTCTGTCTAATCCCTTCCAAGTACTGAAAAACACAGCTTTTTGCGAGGCTTTGTTGCTGAGATATCAGCTTCCAAGCAAATCAACTGCAGTAGGTTTGACAATTGTGTCAAACATTTTGGATTGAAATATCTTGAGAACCAGAAGCTGCAGAAGCGTTTGGTATTCAGGAGTGGGTAAGCATTCAATAGGCCTTTCTTTTCATGTGCATATCGATGGGTTTGGGAAACATTGTTGAAAATGTAATTTTTTTTCGCAAGGGGTTAGCCTTGATTTTTTTTTAAAATAAAAATAAAATAAATCCGCAAATTTTACACCAATAGACAGGTCTGTCCAATGCCTTCCAAGTGCTGAAAACCACAGCTTTTTGCGAGGCTTTGTTTCCGAGATATCAGCTTCCAAACAAATCAACTGCAGTAGGTTTGACAATTATGTCAAACATTTTGGATTGAAATATCTTGAGAACCAGACGCTGCAGAAGCGTTTGGTATTCAGGAGTGGATAGGTATTCAATAGGCCTTTCTTTTCATGTGCATATCGATGGGTTTCGGAAACATTGTTGAAAATGTAATTTTTTTTCGGAAGGGGTTAGTCTTGATTTTTTTCTAAAAATCAAAAAAGAAAAAAAATCGCAAATGTACACCATTAGAAAGGTCTGTCTAATCCCTTCCAAGTACTGAAAAACACAGCTTTTTGCGAGGCTTTGTTGCTGAGATATCAGCTTCCAAGCAAATCAACTGCGGTAGGTTTGACAATTGTGTCAAACATTTTGGATTGAAATATCTTGAGAACCAGAAGCTGCAGAAGCGTTTGGTATTCAGGAGTGGGTAAGCATTCAATAGGCCTTTCTTTTCATGTGCATATCGATTTGTTTGGGAAACATTGTTGAAAATGTAATTTTTTTTCGCAAGGGGTTAGCCTTGATTTTTTTCTAAAAATCAAAAAAAAAAATAAATCGGCAAATTGTACACCAATGGAAAGGTCTGTCCAATCCTTTCCAGGTACTGAAAACCACAGCTTTTTGCGAGGCTTTGTTTCCGAGATATCAGCTTCCAAACAAATCAACTGCAGTAGGTTTGACAATTATGTCAAACATTTTGGATTGAAATATCTTGAGAACCAGAAGCTGCAAAAGCGTTTGGTGTTCAGGAGTGGATAAGTATTCAATAGGCCTTTCTTTTCATGTGCATATCGATGGGTTTGGGAAACATTGTTGAAAATGTAATTTTTTTTCGCAAGGTGTTATCCTTGATTTTTTCTAAAAATAAAAAAAAAAAAATAATTCCGCAAATTGTACACCAATAGACAGGTCTGCCCAATGCCTTCCAAGTGCTGAAAACCACAGCTTTTTGCGAGGCTTTGTTGCCGAGATATCAGCTTCCAAACAAATCAACTGCAGTAGGTTTGACAATTGTGTCAAACATTTTGGATTGAAATATCTTGAGAACCAGAAGCTGCAGAAGCGTTTGGTATTCAGGAGTGGATAAGCATTCAATAGGCCTTTCTTTTCATGTGCATATCGATGGGTTTCGGAAACATTGTTCAAAATGTAATTTTTTTTCGCAAGGGGTTAGCCTTGATTTTTTTCTAAGAATTAAAAAAAAAATAAATCCGCAAATTGTACACCAATAGATAGGTCTTCCCAATGCCTTCCAAGTGCTGAAAACCACAGCTTTTTGCGAGGCTTTGTTTCCGAGATATCAGCTTCCAAACAAATCAACTGCAGTAGGTTTGACAATTGTGTCAAACATTTTGGATTGAAATATCTTGAGAACCAGAAGCTGCAGAAGCGTTAGGTATTCAGGAGTGGATAAGCATTCAATAGGCCTTTCTTTTTATGTGCATATCGATGGGTTTGGGAAACATTGTTGAAAATGTAATTTTTTTTCGCAAGGGGTTAGCCTTGATTTTTTTCTAAAAACCAAAAAAAAATAATTCCGCAAATTGTACACCAATAGACAGGTCTTCCCAATGACTTCCAAGTGCTGAAAACCACAGCTTTTTGCGAGGCTTTGTTGCCGAGATATCAGCTTCCAAACAAATCAACTGCAGTAGGTTTGACAATTGTGTCAAACATTTTGGATTGAAATATCTTGAGAACCAGAAGCTGCAGAAGCGTTTGGTATTCAGGAGTGGATAAGCATTCAATAGGCCTTTCTTTTCATGTGCATATCGATGGGTTTCGGAAACATTGTTGAAAATGTAATTTTTTTTCGCAAGGGGTTTGTCTTGATTTTTTTCTAAAAATCAAAAAAAAAAATAAATCGGCAAATTGTACACCAATGGAAAGGTCTGTCCAATCCTTTCCAGGTACTGAAAACCACAGCTTTTTGCGAGGCTTTGTTTCCGAGATATCAGCTTCCAAACAAATCAACTGCAGTAGGTTTGACAATTATGTCAAACATTTTGGATTGAAATATCTTGACAACCAGAAGCTGCAAAAGCGTTTGGTGTTCAGGAGTGGATAAGTATTCAATAGGCCTTTCTTTTCATGTGCATATCGATGGGTTTGGGAAACATTGTTGAAAATGTAATTTTTTTTCGCAAGGTGTTATCCTTGATTTTTTCTAAAAATCAAAAAAAAAATAATTCCGCATATTGTACACCAATAGACAGGTCTGCCCAATGCCTTCCAAGTGCTGAAAACCACAGCTTTTTGCGAGGCTTTGTTTC
Source organism: Philhelius pedissequus (assembly GCA_910595825.1). Lineage (NCBI taxonomy): Eukaryota > Metazoa > Arthropoda > Insecta > Diptera > Syrphidae > Philhelius > Philhelius pedissequus. Next base: position 205,348,686 of record OU343161.1, on the reverse strand, counting down.
CGAGATATCAGCTTCCAAACAAATCAACTGCAGTAGGTTTGACAATTGTGTCAAACATTTTGGATTGAAATATCTTGAGAACCAGAAGCTGCAGAAGCGTTAGGTATTCAGGAGTGGATAAGCATTCAATAGGCCTTTCTTTTCATGTGCATATCGATGGGTTTCGGAAACATTGTTGAAAATGTAATTTTTTTTCGCAAGGGGTTAGCCTTGATTTTTTTCTAAAAATCAAAAAAAAAATAATTCCGCAAATTGTAGACCAATGGAAAGGTCTGTCCAATCCTTTCCAGGTACTGAAAACCACAGCTTTTTGCGAGGCTTTGTTGCCGAGATATCAGCTTCCAAACAAATCAACTGCAGTAGCTTTGACAATTATGTCAAAGATTTTGGATTGAAATACCTTGAGAACCAGAAGCTGCAGAAGCATTTGGTATTCAGAAGTGGATAGGTATTCAATAGGCCTTTCTTTTCATGTGCATATCGATGGGTTTCGGAAACATTGTTGAAAATGTAATTTTTTTTCGCAAGGGGTTAGTCTTGATTTTTTTCTAAAAATCAAAAAAAAAATAAATCGGCAAATTGTACACCAATGGAAAGGTCTGTCCAATCCTTTCCAGGTACTGAAAACCACAGCTTTTTGCGAGGCTTTGTTTCCGAGATATCAGCTTCCAAACAAATCAACTGCAGTAGGTTTGACAATTATGTCAAACATTTTGGATTGAAATATCTTGAGAACCAGAAGCTGCAGAAGCGTTTGGTATTCAGGAGTGGATAAGCATTCAAAAGGCCTTTCTTTTCATGTGCATATCGATGGGTTTGGGAAACATTGTTGAAAATGTAATTTTTTTTCGCAAGGGGTTAGCCTTGATTTTTTTCTAAAAATCAAAAAAAAAAATAATTCCGCAAATTGTACACCAATAGACAGGTCTGCCCAATGCCTTCCAAGTGCTGAAAACCACAGCTTTTTGCGAGGCTTTGTTGCCGAGATATCAGCTTCCAAACAAATCAACTGCAGTAGGTTTGACAATTATGTCAAACATTTTGGATTGAAATATCTTGAGAACCAGAAGCTGCAGAAGCGTTTGGTATTCAGGAGTGGATAGGTATTCAATAGGCCTATCTTTTCATGTGCATATCGATGGGTTTCGGAAACATTGTTGAAAATGTAATTTTTTTTCGCAAGGGGTTAGCCTTGATTTTTTTCTAAAAATCAAAAAAAAAAATAATTCCGCAAATTGTACACCAATAGACAGGTCTGCCCAATGCCTTCCAAGTGCTGAAAACCACAGCTTTTTGCGAGGCTTTGTTGCCGAGATATCAGCTTCCAAACAAATCAACTGCAGTAGCTTTCACAATTATGTCAAACATTTTGGATTGAAATACCTTGAGAACCAGAAGCTGCAGAAGCATTTGGTATTCAGGAGTGGATAGGTATTCAATAGGCCTTTCTTTTCATGTGCATATCGATGGGTTTCGGAAACATTGTTCAAAATGTAATTTTTTTTCGCAAGGGGTTAGCCTTGATTTTTTTCTAAAAATTAAAAAAAAATAAATCCGCAAATTGTACAGCAATGGAAAGGTCTGTCCAATCCTTTCCAGGTACTGAAAACCACAGCTTTTTGCGAGGCTTTGTTTCCGAGATATCAGCTTCCAAACAAATCAACTGCAGTAAGTTTGACAATTATGTTAAACATTTTGGATTGAAATATCTTGAGAACCAGAAGCTGCAAAAGCGTTTGGTGTCCAGGAGTGGATAAGTATTCAATAGGCCTTTCTTTTCATGTGCATATCGATGGGTTTGGGAAACATTGTTGAAAATGTAATTTTTTTTCGCAAGGGGTTAGCCTTGATTTTTTTCTAAAAATCAAAAAAAAAATAATTCCGCAAATTGTACACCAATAGACAGGTCTGCCCAATGCCTTCCAAGTGCTGAAAAGCACAGCTTTTTGCGAGGCTTTGTTGCCGAGATATCAGCTTCCAAGCAAATCAACTGCAGTAGGTTTGACAATTGTGTCAAACATTTTGGATTGAAATATCTTGAGAACCAGAAGCTGCAGAAGCGTTTGGTATTCAGGAGTGGATAAGCATTCAATAGGCCTTTCTTTTCATGTGCATATCGATGGGTTTGGGAAACATTGTTGAAAATGTAATTTTTTTTCGCAAGGGGTTAGCCTTGTTTTTTTTCTAAAAATTAAAAAAAAATAAATCCGCAAATTGTACACCAATAGACAGGTCTGTCCAATGCCTTCCAAGTGCTGAAAACCACAGCTTTTTGCGAGGCTTTGTTGCCGAGATATCAGCTTCCAAACAAATCAACTGCAGTAGCTTTGACAATTATGTCAAACATTTTGGATTGAAATACCTTGAGAACCAGAAGCTGCAGAAGCATTTGGTATTCAGGAGTGGATAGGTATTCAATAGGCCTTTCTTTTCATGTGCATATCGATGGGTTTCGGAAACATTGTTCAAAATGTAATTTTTTTTCGCAAGGGGTTAGCCTTGATTTTTTTCTAAAAATTAAAAAAAAATAAATCCGCAAATTGTACACCAATGGAAAGGTCTGTCCAATGCTTTCCAGGTATGCAGAAGCGTTTGGTATTCAGGAGTGGATAGGTATTCAATAGGCCTTTCTTTTCATGTGCATATCGATGGGTTTCGGAAACATTGTTGAAAATGTAATTTTTTTTCGCAAGGGGTTAGTCTTGATTTTTTTCTAAAAATCAAAAAAAAAATAAATCGCAAATGTACACCATTAGAAAGGTCTGTCTAATCCCTTCCAAGTACTGAAAAACACAGCTTTTTGCGAGGCTTTGTTGCTGAGATATCAGCTTCCAAGCAAATCAACTGCAGTAGGTTTGACAATTGTGTCAAACATTTTGGATTGAAATATCTTGAGAACCAGAAGCTGCAGAAGCGTTTGGTATTCAGGAGTGGATAGGTATTCAATAGGCCTTTCTTTTCATGTGCATATCGATGGGTTTCGGAAACATTGTTCAAAATGTAATTTTTTTTCGCAAGGGGTTAGCCTTGATTTTTTTCTAAGAATTAAAAAAAAATAAATCCGCAAATTGTACACCAATGGAAAGGTCTGTCCAATCCTTTCCAGGTACTGAAAACCACAGCTTTTTGCGAGGCTTTGTTTCCGAGATATCAGCTTCCAAACAAATTAACTGCAGTAGCTTTGACAATTATGTCAAACATTTTGGATTGAAATAGCTTGAGAACCAGAAGCTGCAGAAGCATTTGGTATTCAGGAGTGGATAGGTATTCAATAGGCCTTTCTTTTCATGTGCATATCGATGGGTTTCGGAAACATTGTTCAAAATGTAATTTTTTTTCGCAAGGGATTAGCCTTGATTTTTTTCTAAAAATCAAAAAAAAAATAATTCCGCAAATTGTACGCCAATAGACAGGTCGCAAGGGGTTAGCCTTGATTTTTTTCAAAAAATAAAAATAAAATAAATCCGCAAATTGTACACCAATAGACAGGTCTGTCCAATGCCTTCCAAGTGCTGAAAACCACAGCTTTTTGCGAGGCTTTGTTGCCGAGATATCAGCTTCCAAACAAATCAACTGCAGTAGCTTTGACAATTGTGTCAAACATTTTGGATTGAAATATCTTGAGAACCAGAAGCTGCAGAAGCATTTGGTATTCAGGAGTGGATAGGTATTCAATAGGCCTTTCTTTTCATGTGCATATCGATGGGTTTCGGAAACATTGTTCAAAATGTAATTTTTTTTCGCAAGGGGTTAGCCTTGATTTTTTTCTAAAAATTAAAAAAAAATAAATCCGCAAATTGTACACCAATGGAAAGGTCTGTCCAATCCTTTCCAGGTACTGAAAACCACAGCTTTTTGCGAGGCTTTGTTTCCGAGATATCAGCTTCCAAACAAATCAACTGCAGTAAGTTTGACAATTATGTTAAACATTTTGGATTGAAATATCTTGAGAACCAGAAGCTGCAAAAGCGTTTGGTGTCCAGGAGTGGATAAGTATTCAATAGGCCTTTCTTTTCATGTGCATATCGATGGGTTTGGGAAACATTGTTGAAAATGTAATTTTTTTTCGCAAGGGGTTAGCCTTGATTTTTTTCTAAAAATCAAAAAAAAAAATAATTCCGCAAATTGTACACCAATGGAAAGGTCTGTCCAATCCTTTCCAGGTACTGAAAACCACAGCTTTTTGCGAGGCTTTGTTTCCGAGATATCAGCTTCCAAACAAATCAACTGCAGTAAGTTTGACAATTATGTTAAACATTTTGGATTGAAATATCTTGAGAACCAGAAGCTGCAAAAGCGTTTGGTGTCCAGGAGTGGATAAGTATTCAATAGGCCTTTCTTTTCATGTGCATATCGATGGGTTTGGGAAACATTGTTGAAAATGTATTTTTTTTTGCCTTGATTTTTTTCTAAAAATCAAAAAAAAAATAGTTCCGCAAATTGTACACCAATAGACAGGTCTGCCCAATGCCTTCCAAGTGCTGAAAACCACAGCTTTTTGCGAGGCTTTGTTGCCGAGATATCAGCTTCCAAACAAATCAACTGCAGTAGGTTTGACAATTATGTCAAACATTTTGGATTGAAATATCTTGAGAACCAGAAGCTGCAGAAGCGTTTGGTATTCAGGAGTGGATAGGTATTCAATAGGCCTTTCTTTTCATGTGCATATCGATGGGTTAGGGAAACATTGTTGAAAATGTAATTTTTTTTCGCAAGGGGTTAGCCTTGATTTTTTTCTAAGAATTAAATAAAAATAAATCCGCAAATTGTACACCAATGGAAAGGTCTGTCCAATCCTTTCCAGGTACTGAAAACCACAGCTTTTTGTGAGGCTTTGTTTCCGAGATATCAGCTTCCAAACAAATTAACTGCAGTAGCTTTGACAATTATGTCAAACATTTTGGATTGAAATAGCTTGAGAACCAGAAGCTGCAGAAGCATTTGGTATCCAGGAGTGGATAGGTAATCAATAGGCCTTTCTTTTCATGAGCATATCGATGGGTTTCGGAAACATTGTTCAAAATGTAATTTTTTTTCGCAAGGGGTTAGCCTTGATTTTTTTCTAAAAATCAAAAAAAAAATAATTCCGCAAATTGTACACCAATAGACAGGTCGCAAGGGGTTAGCCTTGATTTTTTTCTAAAAATAAAAATAAAATAAATCCGCAAATTGTACACCAATAGACATGTCTGTCCAATGCCTTCCAAGTGCTGAAAACCACAGCTTTTTGCGAGGCTTTGTTTCCGAGATATCAGCTTCCAAACAAATCAACTGCAGTAGGTTTGACAATTATGTCAAACATTTTGGATTGAAATATCTTGAGAACCAGAAGCTGCAGAAGCGTTTGGTATTCAGGAGTGTATAAGCATTCAATAGGCCTTTCTTTTCATGTGCATATCGATGGGTTTGGGAAACATTGTTGAAAATGTAATTTTTGTTCGCAAGGTGTAAGCCTTGATTTTTTTCTAAAAATAAAAAAAAATAAATCCGCAAATTATACACCAATAGACAGGTCTGTCCAATGCCTTCCAAGTGCTGAAAACCACAGCTTTTTGCGAGGCTTTGTTGCCGAGATATCAGCTTCCAAACGAATCAACTGCAGTAGCTTTGACAATTATGTCAAACATTTTGGATTGAAATACCTTGAGAACCAGAAGCTGCAGAAGCATTTGGTATTCAGGAGTGGATAGGTATTCAATAGGCCTTTCTTTTCATGTGCATATCGATGGGTTTCGGAAACATTGTTGAAAATGTAATTTTTTTTCGCAAGAGTCTTGATTTTTTTCTAAAAATCAAAAAAAAAAATAAATCGCAAATGTACACCATTAGAAAGGTCTGTCTAATCCCTTCGAAGTACTGAAAAACACAGCTTTTTGCGAGGCTTTGTTGCTGAGATATCAGCTTCCAAGCAAATCAACTGCAGTAGGTTTGACAATTGTGTCAAACATTTTGGATTGAAATATCTTGAGAACCAGAAGCTGCAGAAGCGTTTGGTATTCAGGAGTGGATAAGCATTCAATAGGCCTTTCTTTTCATGTGCATATCGATGGGTTTGGGAAACATTGTTGAAAATGTAATTTTTTTTCGCAAGGGGTTAGCCTTGATTTTTTTATAAAAATAAAAAAAAAAAAATCCGCAAATTGTACACCAATAGACAGGTCTGTCCAATGCCTTCCAAGTGCTGAAAACCACAGCTTTTTGCGAGGATTTGTTGCCGAGATATCAGCTTCCAAACAAATCAACTGCAGTAGCTTTGACAATTATGTCAAACATTTTGGATTGAAATACCTTGAGAACCAGAAGCTGCAGAAGCATTTGGTATTCAGGAGTGGATAGGTATTCAATAGGCCTTTCTTTTCATGTGCATATCGATAGGTTTCGGAAACATTGTTCAAAATGTAATTTTTTTTCGCAAGGGGTTAGCCTTGATTTTTTTCTAAGAATTAAAAAAAATTCAGGAGTGTATAAGCATTCAATAGGCCTTTCTTTTCATGTGCATATCGATGGGTTTGGGAAACATTGTTGAAAATGTAATTTTTGTTCGCAAGGTGTAAGCCTTGATTTTTTTCTAAAAATAAAAAAAAAAATAAATCCGCAAATTGTACACCAATAGACAGGTCTGTCTAATCCCTTCCAAGTACTGAAAAACACAGCTTTTTGCGAGGCTTTGTTGCTGAGATATCAGCTTCCAAGCAAATCAACTGCAGTAGGTTTGACAATTGTGTCAAACATTTTGGATTGAAATATCTTGAGAACCAGAAGCTGCAGAAGCGTTTGGTATTCAGGAGTGGATAAGCATTCAATAGGCCTTTCTTTTCATGTGCATATCGATGGGTTTGGGAAACATTGTTGAAAATGTAATTTTTTTTCGCAAGGGGCTAGCCTTGATTTTTTTCTAAAAATTAAAAAAAAATAAATCCGCAAATTGTACACCAATAGACAGGTCTGTCCAATGCCTTCCAAGTGCTGAAAACCACAGCTTTTTGCGAGGCTTTGTTGCCGAGATATCAGCTTCCAAACAAATCAACTGCAGTAGCTTTGACAATTGTGTCAAACATTTTGGATTGAAATATCTTGAGAACCAGAAGCTGCAGAAGCATTTGGTATTCAGGAGTGGATAGGTATTCAATAGGCCTTTCTTTTCATGTGCATATCGATGGGTTTCGGAAACATTGTTCAAAATGTAATTTTTTTTCGCAAGGGGTTAGCCTTGATTTTTTTCTAAAAATTAAAAAAAAATAAATCCGCAAATTGTACACCAATGGAAAGGTCTGTCCAATCCTTTCCAGGTACTGAAAACCACAGCTTTTTGCGAGGCTTTGTTTCCGAGATATCAGCTTCCAAACAAATCAACTGCAGTAAGTTTGACAATTATGTTAAACATTTTGGATTGAAATATCTTGAGAACCAGAAGCTGCAAAAGCGTTTGGTGTCCAGGAGTGGATAAGTATTCAATAGGCCTTTCTTTTCATGTGCATATCGATGGGTTTGGGAAACATTGTTGAAAATGTAATTTTTTTTCGCAAGGGGTTAGCCTTGATTTTTTTCTAAAAATCAAAAAAAAAATAATTCCGCAAATTGTACACCAATGGAAAGGTCTGTCCAATCCTTTCCAGGTACTGAAAACCACAGCTTTTTGCGAGGCTTTGTTTCCGAGATATCAGCTTCCAAACAAATCAACTGCAGTAAGTTTGACAATTATGTTAAACATTTTGGATTGAAATATCTTGAGAACCAGAAGCTGCAAAAGCGTTTGGTGTCCAGGAGTGGATAAGTATTCAATAGGTCTTTCTTTTCATGTGCATAACGATGGGTTTGGGAAACATTGTTGAAAATGTATTTTTTTTTCGCAAGGGGTTAGCCTTGATTTTTTTTTAAAAATCAAAAAAAAAATAATTCCGCAAATTGTACACCAATAGACAGGTCTGCCCAATGCCTTCCAAGTGCTGAAAACCACAGCTTTTTGCGAGGCTTTGTTGCCGAGATATCAGCTTCCAAACAAATCAACTGCAGTAGGTTTGACAATTATGTCAAACATTTTGGATTGAAATATCTTGAGAACCAGAAGCTGCAGAAGCGTTTGGTATTCAGGAGTGGATAGGTATTCAATAGGCCTTTCTTTTCATGTGCATATCGATGGGTTAGGGAAACATTGTTGAAAATGTAATTTTTTTTCGCAAGGGGTTAGCCTTGATATTTTTCTAAAAATCAAAAAAAAAATAATTCCGCAAATTGTACACCAATAGACAGGTCGCAAGGGGTTAGCCTTGATTTTTTTCTAAAAATAAAAATAAAATAAATCCGCAAATTGTACACCAATAGACAGGTCTGTCCAATGCCTTCCAAGTGCTGAAAACCACAGCTTTTTGCGAGGCTTTGTTGCCGAGATATCAGCTTCCAAACAAATCAACTGCAGTAGCTTTGACAATTATGTCAAACATTTTGGATTGAAATACCTTGAGAACCAGAAGCTGCAGAAGCATTTGGTATTCAGGAGTGGATAGGTATTCAATAGGCCTTTCTTTTCATGTGCATATCGATGGGTTTCGGAAACATTGTTGGAAATGTAATTTTTTTTCGCAAGGGGTTAGTCTTGATTTTTTTCTAAAAATCAAAAAAAAAAATAAATCGCAAATGTACACCATTAGAAAGGTCTGTCTAATCCCTTCGAAGTACTGAAAAACACAGCTTTTTGCGAGGCTTTGTTGCTGAGATATCAGCTTCCAAGCAAATCAACTGCAGTAGGTTTGACAATTGTGTCAAACATTTTGGATTGAAATATCTTGAGAACCAGAAGCTGCAGAAGCGTTTGGTATTCAGGAGTGGATAAGCATTCAATAGGCCTTTCTTTTCATGTGCATATCGATGGGTTTGGGAAACATTGTTGAAAATGTAATTTTTTTTCGCAAGGGGTTAGCCTTGATTTTTTTATAAAAATAAAAAAAAATAAATCCGCAAATTGTACACCAATAGACAGGTCGCAAGGGGTTAGCCTTGATTTTTTTCAAAAAATAAAAATAAAATAAATCCGCAAATTGTACACCAATAGACAGGTCTGTAAAATGCCTTCCAAGTGCTGAAAACCACAGCTTCTTGCGAGGCTTTGTTTCCGAGATATCAGCTTCCAAACAAATCAACTGCAGTAGGTTTGACAATTATGTCAAACATTTTGGATTGAATAATCTTGAGAACCAGAAGCTGCAGAAGCGTTTGGTATTCAGGAGTGGATAAGCATTCAATAGGCCTTTCTTTTCATGTGCATATCGATGGGTTTGGGAAACATTGTGGAAAATGTAATTTTTTTTCGCAAGGGGTTAGCCTTGATTTTTTTCTAAAAATTAAAAAAAATAAATCCGCAAATTGTACACCAATGGAAAGGTCTGTCCAATCCTTTCCAGGTACTGAAAACCACAGCTTTTTGCGAGGCTTTGTTTCCGAGATATCAGCTTCCAAACAAATCAACTGCAGTAAGTTTGACAATTATGTTAAACATTTTAGATTGAAATATCTTGAGAACCAGAAGCTGCAAGAGCGTTTGGTGTTCAGGAGTGGATAAGTATTCAATAGGCCTTTCTTTTCATGTGCATATCGATGGGTTTGGGAAACATTGTTGAAAATGTAATTTTTTTTCGCAAGGGGTTAGCCTTGATTTTTTCTAAAAATCAAAAAAAAAAAATAATTCCGCAAATTGTACACCAATAGACAGGTCTGCCCAATGCCTTCCAAGTGCTGAAAACCACAGCTTTTTGCGAGGCTTTGTTGCCGAGATATCAGCTTCCAAACAAATCAACTGCATTAGGTTTGACAATTATGTCAAACATTTTGGATTGAAATACCTTGAGAACCAGAAGCTGCAGAAGCATTTGGTATTCAGGAGTGGATAGGTATTCAATAGGCCTTTCTTTTCATGTGCATATCGATGGGTTTCGGAAACATTGTTCAAAATGTAATTTTTTTTCGCAAGGGGTTAGCCTTGATTTTTTTTTAAAAATTAAAAAAAAATAAATCCGCAAATTGTACACCAATGGAAAGGTCTGACCAATCCTTTCCAGGTACTGAAAACCACAGCTTTTTGCGAGGCTTTGTTTCCGAGATATCAGCTTCCAAACAAATCAACTGCAGTAAGTTTGACAATTATGTTAAACATTTTGGATTGAAATATCTTGAGAACCAGAAGCTGCAAAAGCGTTTGGTGTTCAGGAGTGGATAAGTATTCAATAGGCCTTTCTTTTCATGTGCATATCGATGGGTTTGGGAAACATTGTTGAAAATGTAATTTTTTTTCGCAAGGGGTTAGCCTTGATTTTTTTCTAAAAATCAAAAAAAAAATAAATCGCAAATGTACACCATTAGAAAGGTCTGTCTAATCCCTTCCAAGTACTGAAAAACACAGCTTTTTGCGAGGCTTTGTTGCCGAGATATCAGCTTCCAAGCAAATCAACTGCAGTAGGTTTGACAATTGTGTCAAACATTTTGGATTGAAATATCTTGAGAACCAGAAGCTGCAGAAGCGTTTGGTATTCAGGAGTGAATAAGCATTCAATAGGCCTTTCTTTTCATGTGCATATCGATGGGTTTGGGAAACATTGTTGAAAATGTAATTTTTTTTCGCAAGGGGTTAGCCTTGATTTTTTTCTAAAAATAAAAATAAAATAAATCCGCAAATTGTACACCAATAGATAGGTCTGTCCAATGCCTTCCAATTGCTGAAAACCACAGCTTTTTGCGAGGCTTTGTTGCCGAGATATCAGCTTCCAAACAAATCAACTGCAGTAGGTTTGACAACTATGTCAAACATTTTGGATTGAAATATCTTGAGAACCAGAAGCTGCAGAAGCGTTTGGTATTCAGGAGTGGATAAGCATTCAATAGGCCTTTCTTTTCATGTGCATATCAATGGGTTTGGGAAACATTGTTGAAAATGTAATTTTTTTTCGCAAGGGGTTAGTCTTGATTTTTTTCTAAAAATCAAACAAAAAATAAATCGGCAAATTGTACACCAATGGAAAAGTCTGTCCAATCCTTTCCAGGTACTGAAAACCACAGCTTTTTGCGAGGCTTTGTTTCCGAGATATCAGCTTCCAAACAAATCAACTGCAGTAGGTTTGACAATTATGTCAAACATTTTGGATTGAAATATCTTGAGAACCAGAAGCTGCAGAAGCATTTGGTATTCAGGAGTAGATAGGTATTCAATAGGCCTTTCTTTTCATGTGCATATCGATGGGTTTGGGAAACATTGTTGAAAATGTAATTTTTTTTCGCAAGGGGTTAGCCTTGATTTTTTTCTAAAAATTAAAAAAAAATAAATCCGCAAATTGTACCCCAATAGACAGGTCTGTCCAATGCCTTCCAAGTGCTGAAAACCACAGCTTTTTGCGAGGCTTTGTTTCCGAGATATCAGCTTCCAAACAAATCAACTGCAGTAGGTTTGACAATTATGTCAAACATTTTGGATTGAAATATCTTGAGAACCGGAAGCTGCAAAAGCGTTTGGTGTTCAGGAGTGGAGAAGTATTCAATAGGCCTTTCTTTTCATGTGCATATCGATGGGTTTGGGAAACATTGTTGAAAATGTTTTTTTTTTTGCCTTGATTTTTTTCTAAAAATCAAAAAAAAAAAATAATTCCGCAAATTGTACACCAATAGACAGGTCTGCCCAATGCCTTCCAAGTGCTGAAAACCACAGCTTTTTGCGAGGCTTTGTTTCCGAGATATCAGCTTCCAAACAAATCAACTGCAGTAGGTTTGACAATTATGTCAAACATTTTGGATTGAAATATCTTGAGAACCAGAAGCTGCAGAAGCATTTGGTATTCAGGAGTGGATAGGTATTCAATAGGCCTTTCTTTTCATGTGCATATCGATGGGTTTGGGAAACATTGTTGAAAATGTAATTTTTTTTCGCAAGGGGTTAGCCTTGATTTTTTTCTAAAAATTAAAAAAAAATAAATCCGCAAATTGTACACCAATAGACAGGTCTGTCCAATGCCTTCCAAGTGCTGAAAACCACAGCTTTTTGCGAGGCTTTGTTTCCGAGATATCAGCTTCCAAACAAATCAACTGCAGTAGGTTTGACAATTATGTCAAACATTTTGGATTGAAATATCTTGAGAACCAGAAGCTGCAGAAGCGTTTGGTATTCAGGAGTGGATAGGTATTCAATAGGCCTTTCTTTTCATGTGCATATCGATGGGTTTCGGAAACATTGTTGAAAATGTAATTTTTTTTCGCAAGGGGTTAGCCTTGATTTTTTTCTAAAAATAAAAATAAAATAAATCCGCAAATTGTACACCAATAGATAGGTCTGTCCAATGCCTTCCAAGTGCTGAAAACCACAGCTTTTTGCGAGGCTTTGTTTCCGAGATATCAGCTTCCAAACAAATCAACTGCAGTAGGTTTGACAATTATGTCAAACATTTTGGATTGAAATATCTTGAGAACCAGAAGCTGCAGAAGCATTTGGTATTCAGGAGTGGATAGGTATTCAATAGGCCTTTCTTTTCATGTGCATATCGATGGGTTTGGGAAACATTGTTGAAAATGTAATTTTTTTTCGCAAGGGGTTAGCCTTGATTTTTTTCTAAAAATTAAAAAAAAATAAATCCGCAAATTGTACACCAATAGACAGGTCTGCCCAATGCCTTCCAAGTACTGAAAAACACAGCTTTTTGCGAGGCTTTGTTGCCGAGATATCAGCTTCCAAGCAAATCAACTGCAGTAGGTTTGACAATTGTGTCAAACATTTTGGATTGAAATATCTTGAGAACCAGAAGCTGCAGAAGCGTTTGGTATTCAGGAGTGGATAAGCATTCAATAGGCCTTTCTTTTCATGTGCATATCGATGGGTTTGGGAAACATTGTTGAAAATGTAATTTTTTTTCGCAAGGGGTTAGCCTTGATTTTTTTCTAAAAATAAAAAAAAATAAATCCGCAAATTGTACACCAATTGACAGGTCTGTCCAATGCCTTCCAAGTGCTGAAAACCACAGCTTTTTGCGAGGCTTTGTTGCCGAGATAGCAGCTTCCAAACAAATCAACTGCAGTAGCTTTGACAATTATGTCAAACATTTTGGATTGAAATACCTTGAGAACCAGAAGCTACAGAAGCATTTGGTATTCAGGAGTGGATAGGTATTCAATAGGCCTTTCTTTTCATGTGCATATCGATGGGTTTCGGAAACATTGTTAAAAATGTAATTTTTTTTCGCAAGGGGTTAGTCTTGATTTTTTTCTAAAAATCAAAAAAAAAATAAATCGGCAAATTGTACACCAAGGGGAAGGTCTGTCCAATCCTTTCCAGGTACTGAAAACCACAGCTTTTTGCGAGGCTTTGTTTCCGAGATATCAGCTTCCAAACAAATCAACTGCAGTAGGTTTGACAATTATGTCAAACATTTTGGATTGAAATATCTTGAGAACCAGAAGCTGCAGAAGCATTTGGTATTCAGGAGTGGATAGGTATTCAATAGGCCTTTCTTTTCATGTGCATATCGATGGGTTTCGGAAATATTGTTGAAAATGTAATTTTTTTTCGCAAGGGGTTAGCCTTGATTTTTTTCTAAAAATAAAAAAAAATAAATCCGCAAATTGTACACCAATAGACAGGTCTGTCCAATGCCTTCCAAGTGCTGAAAACCACAGCTTTTTGCGAGGCTTTGTTGCCGAGATATCAGCTTCCAAACAAATCAACTGCAGTAGGTTTGACAATTATGTCAAACATTTTGGATTGAAATACCTTGAGAACCAAAAGCTGCAGAAGCATTTGGTATTCAGGAGTGGATAGGTATTCAATAGGCCTTTCTTTTCATGTGCATATCGATGGGTTTCGGAAACATTGTTGAAAATGTAATTTTTTTTCGCAAGGGGTTAGCCTTGATTTTTTTCTAAAAATAAAAAAAAATAAATCCGCAAATTGTACACCAATAAACAGGTCTGTCCAATGCCTTCCAAGTGCTGAAAACCACAGCTTTTTGCGAGGCTTTGTTTCCGAGATATCAGCTTCCAAACAAATCAACTGCAGTAGGTTTGACAATTATGTCAAACATTTTGGATTGAAATATCTTGAGAACCAGAAGCTGCAGAAGCGTTTGGTATTCAGGAGTGGATAGGTATTCAATAGGCCTTTCTTTTCATGTGCATATCGATGGGTTTCGGAAACATTGTTGAAAATGTAATTTTTTTTCGCAAGGGGTTAGCCTTGATTTTTTTCTAAAAATTAAAAAAAAATAAATCCGCAAATTGTACACCAATAGACAGGTCTGCCCAATGCCTTCCAAGTACTGAAAAACACAGCTTTTTGCGAGGCTTTGTTGCCGAGATATCAGCTTCCAAGGAAATCAACTGCAGTAGGTTTGACAATTGTGTCAAACATTTTGGATTGAAATATCTTGAGAACCAGAAGCTGCAGAAGCGTTTGGTATTCAGGAGCGGATAAGCATTCAATAGGCCTTTCTTTTCATGTGCATATCGATGGGTTTGGGAAACATTGTGGAAAATGTAATTTTTTTTCGCAAGGGGTTTGCCTTGATTTTTTTCTAAAAATTAAAAAAAATAAATCCGCAAATTGTACACCAATGGAAAGGTCTGTCCAATCCTTTCCAGGTACTGAAAACCACAGCTTTTTGCGAGGCTTTGTTTCCGAGATATCAGCTTCCAAACAAATCAACTGCAGTAAGTTTGACAATTATGTTAAACATTTTAGATTGAAATATCTTGAGAACCAGAAGCTGCAAAAGCGTTTGGTGTCCAGGAGTGGATACGTATTCAATAGGCATTTCTTTTCATGTGCATATCGATGGGTTTGGGAAACATTGTTGAAAATGTAATTTTTTTTCGCAACGGGTTAGCCTTGATTTTTTTCTAAAAATCAAAAAAAAAATAATTCCGCAAATTGTACACCAATAGACAGGTCTGCCCAATGCCTTCCAAGTGCTGAAAACCACAGCTTTTTGCGAGGCTTTGTTGCCGAGATATCAGCTTCCAAACAAATCAACTGCAGTAGGTTTGACAATTATGTCAAACATTTTGGATTGAAATATCTTGAGAACCAGAAGCTGCAGAAGAGTTTGGTATTCAGGAGTGGGTAGGTATTCAATAGGCCTTTCTTTTCATGTGCATATCGATGGGTTTCGGAAACATTGTTGAAAATGTAATTTTTTTTTCGCAAGGGTTTAGTCTTGATTTTTTTCTAAAAATCAAAAAAAAATAAATCGGCAAATTGTACACCAATGGAAAGGTCTGTCCAATCCTTTCCAGGTACTGAAAACCACAGCTTTTTGCGGGGCTTTGTTTCCGAGATATCAGTTTGACAATTATGTCAAACATTTTGGATTGAAATATCTTGAGAACCAGAAGCTGCAAAAGCGTTTGGTGTTCAGGAGTGGATAAGTATTCAATAGGCCTTTCTTTTCATGTGCATATCGATGGGTTTGGGAAACATTGTTGAAAATGTAATTTTTTTTCGCAAGGGGTTAGCCTTGATTTTTTCTAAAAATCAAAAAAAAAATAATTCCGCAAATTGTACACCAATAGACACGTCTGCCCAATGCCTTCCAAGTGCTGAAAACCACAGCTTTTTGCGAGGCTTTGTTTCCGAGATATCAGCTTCCAAACAAATCAACTGCAGTAGGTTTGACAATTATGTCAAACATTTTGGATTGAAATATCTTGAGAACCAAAAGCTGCAGAAGCATTTGGTATTCAGGAGTGGATAGGTATTCAATAGGCTTTTCTTTTCATGTGCATATCGATGAGTTTGGGAAACATTGTTGAAAATGTAATTTTTTTTCGCAAGGGGTTAGCCTTGATTTTTTCTAAAAATCAAAAAAAAAAAAATAATTCCGCAAATTGTACACCAATAGACAGGTCTGCCCAATGCCTTCCAAGTGCTGAAAACCACAGCTTTTTGCGAGGCTTTGTTGCCGAGATATCAGCTTCCAAGCAAATCAACTGCAGTAGGCTTGACAATTGTGTCAAACATTTTGGATTGAAATATCTTGAGAACCAGAAGCTGCAGAAGCGTTTGGTATTCAGGAGTGGATAACCATTCAATAGGCCTTTCTTTTCATGTGCATATCGATGGGTTTGGGAAACATTGTTGAAAATGTAATTTTTTTTTCGCAAGGGGTTAGCCTTGATTTTTTTCTAAAAATAAAAATAAAATAAATCGCAAATGTACACCATTAGAAAGGTCTGTCTAATCCCTTCCAAGTACTGAAAAACACAGCTTTTTGCGAGGCTTTGTTGCCGAGATATCAGCTTCCAAGCAAATCAACTGCAGTAGGCTTGACAATTGTGTCAAACATTTTGGATTGAAATATCTTGAGAACCAGAAGCTGCAGAAGCGTTTGGTATTCAGGAGTGGATAACCATTCAATAGGCCTTTCTTTTCATGTGCATATCGATGGGTTTGGGAAACATTGTTGAAAATGTAATTTTTTTTCGCAAGGGGTTAGCCTTGATTTTTTTCTAAAAATAAAAATAAAATAAATCCGCAAATTGTACACCGATAGACAGGTCTGTCCAATGCCTTCCAAGTGCTGAAAACCACAGCTTTTTGCGAGGCTTTGTTTCCGAGATATCAGCTTCCAAACAAATCAACTGCAGTAGGTTTGACAATTATGTCAAACATTTTGGATAGAAATATCTTGAGAACCAGAAGCTGCAAGAGCGTTTGGTGTTCAGGAGTGGATAAGTATTCAATAGGCCTTTCTTTTCATGTGCATATCGATGGGTTTGGGAAACATTGTTGAAAATGTAATTTTTTTTCGCAAGGGGTTAGCCTTGATTTTTTCTAAAAATCAAAAAAAAAAAAATAATTCCGCAAATTGTACACCAATAGACAGGTCTGCCCAATGCCTTCCAAGTGCTGAAAACCACAGCTTTTTGCGAGGCTTTGTTGCCGAGATATCAGCTTCCAAACAAATCAACTGCATTAGGTTTTACAATTATGTCAAACATTTTGGATTGAAATACCTTGAGAACCAGAAGCTGCAGAAGCATTTGGTATTCAGGAGTGGATAGGTATTCAATAGGCCTTTCTTTTCATGTGCATATCGATGGGTTTCGGAAACATTGTTCAAAATGTAATTTTTTTTCGCAAGGCCTTGATTTTTTTTTAAAAATTAAAAAAAAATAAATCCGCAAATTGTACACCAATGGAAAGGTCTGACCAATCCTTTCCAGGTACTGAAAACCACAGCTTTTTGCGAGGCTTTGTTTCCGAGATATCAGCTTCCAAACAAATCAACTGCAGTAAGTTTGACAATTATGTTAAACATTTTGGATTGAAATATCTTGAGAACCAGAAGCTGCAAAAGCGTTTGGTGTTCAGGAGTGGATAAGTATTCAATAGGCCTTTCTTTTCATGTGCATATCGATGGGTTTGGGAAACATTGTTGAAAATGTAATTTTTTTTCGCAAGGGGTTAGCCTTGATTTTTTTCTAAAAATCAAAAAAAAAATAAATCGCAAATGTACACCATTAGAAAGGTCTGTCTAATCCCTCCCAAGTACTGAAAAACACAGCTTTTTGCGAGGCTTTGTTGCCGAGATATCAGCTTCCAAGCAAATCAACTGCAGTAGGTTTGACAATTGTGTCAAACATTTTGGATTGAAATATCTTGAGAACCAGAAGCTGCAGAAGCGTTTGGTATTCAGGAGTGAATAAGCATTCAATAGGCCTTTCTTTTCATGTGCATATCGATGGGTTTGGGAAACATTGTTGAAAATGTAATTTTTTTTCGCAAGGGGTTAGCCTTGATTTTTTTCTAAAAATAAAAATAAAATAAATCCGCAAATTGTACACCAATAGATAGGTCTGTCCAATGCCTTCCAATTGCTGAAAACCACAGCTTTTTGCGAGGCTTTGTTGCCGAGATATCAGCTTCCAAACAAATCAACTGCAGTAGGTTTGACAATTATGTCAAACATTTTGGATTGAAATATCTTGAGAACCAGAAGCTGCAGAAGCGTTTGGTATTCAGGAGTGGATAAGCATTCAATAGGCCTTTCTTTTCATGTGCATGTCGATGGGTTTGGGAAACATTGTTGAAAATGTAATTTTTTTTCGCAAGGGGTTAGTCTTGATTTTTTTCTAAAAATCAAACAAAAAATAAATCGGCAAATTGTACACCAATGGAAAAGTCTGTCCAATCCTTTCCAGGTACTGAAAACCACAGCTTTTTGCGAGGCTTTGTTTCCGAGATATCAGCTTCCAAACAAATCAACTGCAGTAGGTTTGACAATTATGTCAAACATTTTGGATTGAAATATCTTGAGAACCAGAAGCTGCAGAAGCATTTGGTATTCAGGAGTAGATAGGTATTCAATAGGCCTTTCTTTTCATGTGCATATCGATGGGTTTGGGAAACATTGTTGAAAATGTAATTTTTTTTCGCAAGGGGTTAGCCTTGATTTTTTTCTAAAAATTAAAAAAAAATAAATCCGCAAATTGTACCCCAATAGACAGGTCTGTCCAATGCCTTCCAAGTGCTGAAAACCACAGCTTTTTGCGAGGCTTTGTTTCCGAGATATCAGCTTCCAAACAAATCAACTGCAGTAGGTTTGACAATTATGTCAAACATTTTGGATTGAAATATCTTGAGAACCGGAAGCTGCAAAAGCGTTTGGTGTTCAGGAGTGGATAAGTATTCAATAGGCCTTTCTTTTCATGTGCATATCGATGGGTTTGGGAAACATTGTTGAAAATGTTTTTTTTTTTTGCAAGGGGTTAGCCTTGATTTTTTTCTAAAAATCAAAAAAAAAAATAATTCCGCAAATTGTACACCAATAGACAGGTCTGCCCAATGCCTTCCAAGTGCTGAAAACCACAGCTTTTTGCGAGGCTTTGTTTCCGAGATATCAGCTTCCAAACAAATCAACTGCAGTAGGTTTGACAATTATGTCAAACATTTTGGATTGAAATATCTTGAGAACCAGAAGCTGCAGAAGCATTTGGTATTCAGGAGTGGATAGGTATTCAATAGGCCTTTCTTTTCATGTGCATATCGATGGGTTTCGGAAACATTGTTGAAAATGTAATTTTTTTTCGCAAGGGGTTAGCCTTGATTTTTTTCTAAAAATAAAAATAAAATAAATCCGCAAATTGTACACCAATAGACAGGTCTGTCCAATGCCTTCCAAGTGCTGAAAACCACAGCTTTTTGCGAGGCTTTGTTTCCGAGATATCAGCTTCCAAACAAATCAACTGCAGTAGGTTTGACAATTATGTCAAACATTTTGGATTGAAATATCTTGAGAACCAGAAGCTGCAGAAGCATTTGGTATTCAGGAGTGGATAGGTATTCAATAGGCCTTTCTTTTCATGTGCATATCGATGGGTTTGGGAAACATTGTTGAAAATGTAATTTTTTTTCGCAAGGGGTTAGCCTTGATTTTTTTCTAAAAATTAAAAAAAAATAAATCCGCAAATTGTACACCAATAGACAGGTCTGCCCAATGCCTTCCAAGTACTGAAAAACACAGCTTTTTGCGAGGCTTTGTTGCCGAGATATCAGCTTCCAAGCAAATCAACTGCAGTAGCTTTGACAATTATGTCAAACATTTTGGATTGAAATACCTTGAGAACCAGAAGCTACAGAAGCATTTGGTATTCAGGAGTGGATAGGTATTCAATAGGCCTTTCTTTTCATGTGCATATCGATGGGTTTCGGAAACATTGTTGAAAATGTAATTTTTTTTCGCAAGGGGTTAGCCTTGATTTTTTTCTAAAAATTAAAAAAAAATAAATCCGCAAATTGTACACCAATAGACAGGTCTGCCCAATGCCTTCCAAGTGCTGAAAACCACAGCTTTTTGCGAGGCTTTGTTTCCGAGATATCAGCTTCCAAACAAATCAACTGCAGTAGGTTTGACAATTATGTCAAACATTTTGGATTGAAATATCTTGAGAACCAGAAGCTGCAGAAGCGTTTGGTATTCAGGAGTGGATAGGTATTCAATAGGCCTTTCTTTTCATGTGCATATCGATGGGTTTCGGAAACATTGTTGAAAATGTAATTTTTTTTCGCAAGGGGTTAGCCTTGATTTTTTTCTAAAAATTAAAAAAAAATAAATCCGCAAATTGTACACCAATAGACAGGTCTGCCCAATGCCTTCCAAGTACTGAAAAACACAGCTTTTTGCGAGGCTTTGTTGCCAAGATATCAGCTTCCAAGCAAATCAACTGCAGTAGGTTTGACAATTGTGTCAAACATTTTGGATTGAAATATCTTGAGAACCAGAAGCTGCAGAAGCGTTTGGTATTCAGGAGTGGATAAGCATTCAATAGGCCTTTCTTTTCATGTGCATATCGATGGGTTTGGGAAACATTGTTGAAAATGTAATTTTTTTTCGCAAGGGGTTAGCCTTGATTTTTTTCTAAAAATAAAAAAAAATAAATCCGCAAATTGTACACCAATTGACAGGTCTGTCCAATGCCTTCCAAGTGCTGAAAACCACAGCTTTTTGCGAGGCTTTGTTGCCGAGATAGCAGCTTCCAAACAAATCAACTGCAGTAGCTTTGACAATTATGTCAAACATTTTGGATTGAAATACCTTGAGAACCAGAAGCTACAGAAGCATTTGGTATTCAGGAGTGGATAGGTATTCAATAGGCCTTTCTTTTCATGTGCATATCGATGGGTTTCGGAAACATTGTTGAAAATGTAATTTTTTTTCGCAAGGGGTTAGTCTTGATTTTTTTCTAAAAATCAAAAAAAAAAAATAAATCGGCAAATTGTACACCAAGGGGAAGGTCTGTCCAATCCTTTCCAGGTACTGAAAACCACAGCTTTTTGCGAGGCTTTGTTTCCGAGATATCAGCTTCCAAACAAATCAACTGCAGTAGGTTTGACAATTATGTCAAACATTTTGGATTGAAATATTTTGAGAACCAGAAGCCGCAGAAGCATTTGGTATTCAGGAGTGGATAGGTATTCAATAGGCCTTTCTTTTCATGTGCATATCGATGGGTTTCGGAAATATTGTTGAAAATGTAATTTTTTTTCGCAAGGGGTTAGCCTTGATTTTTTTCTAAAAATAAAAAAAAATAAATCCGCAAATTGTACACCAATAGACAGGTCTGTCCAATGCCTTCCAAGTGCTGAAAACCACAGCTTTTTGCGAGGCTTTGTTGCCGAGATAGCAGCTTCCAAACCAATCAACTGCAGTAGCTTTGACAATTATGTCAAACATTTTGGATTGAAATACCTTGAGAACCAGAAGCTGCAGAAGCATTTGGTATTCAGGAGTGGATAGGTATTCAATAGGCCTTTCTTTTCATGTGCATATCGATGGGTTTCGGAAACATTGTTGAAAATGTAATTTTTTTTCGCAAGGGGTTAGTCTTGATTTTTTTCTAAAAATCAAAAAAAAAAATAAATCGGCAAATTGTACACCAATTGGAAGGTCTGTCCAATCCTTTCCAGGTACTGAAAACCACAGCTTTTTGCGAGGCTTTGTTTCCGAGATATCAGCTTCCAAACAAATCAACTGCAGTAGGTTTGACAATTATGTCAAACATTTTGTATTGAAATATCTTGAGAACCAGAAGTTGCAGAAGCGTTTGGTATTCAGGAGTGGATAAGCATTCAATAGGCCTTTCTTTTCATGTGCATATCGATGGGTTTGGGAAACATTGTTGAGAATGTAATTTTTTTTCGCAAGGGGTTAGCCTTGATTTTTTTCTAAAAATAAAAAAAAATAAATCCGCAAATTGTACACCAATAAACAGGTCTGTCCAATGCCTTCCAATTGCTGAAAACCACAGCTTTTTGCGAGGCTTTGTTGCCGAGATAGCAGCTTCCAAACAAATCAACTGCAGTAGCTTTGACAATTATGTCAAACATTTTGGATTGAAATATCTTGAGAACCAGAAGCTGCAGAAGCGTTTGGTATTCAGGAGTGGATAAGCATTCAATAGGCCTTTCTTTTCATGTGCATATCGATGGGTTTGGGAAACATTGTTGAAAATGTAATTTTTTTTCGCAAGGGGTTAGCCTTGATTTTTTTCTAAGAATAAAAAAAATAAATCCGCAAATTGTACACCAATTGACAGGTCTGTCCAATGCCTTCCAAGTGCTGAAAACCACAGCTTTTTGCGAGGCTTTGTTGCCGAGATATCAGCTTCCAAGCAAATCACTGCAGTAGGTTTGACAATTGTGTCAAACATTTTGGATTGAAATATCTTGAGAACCAGAAGTTGCAGAAGCGTTTGGTATTCAGGAGTGGATAAGCATTCAATAGGCCTTTCTTTTCATGTGCATATCGATGGGTTTGAAATACATTGTTGAAAATGTAATTTTTTTTCGCAAGGGGTTAGCCTTGATTTTTTTCTAAAAATCAAAAAAAAAATAAATCGGCAAATTGTACACCAATGGGAAGGTCTGTCCAATCCTTTCCAGGTACTGAAAACCACAGCTTTTTGCGAGGCTTTCTTTCCGAGATATCAGCTTCCAAACAAATCAACTGCAGTACGTTTGACAATTATGTCAAACATTTTGGATTGAAATATCTTGAGAACCAGAAGCTGCAGAAGCATTTGGTATTCAGGAGTGGATAGGTATTCAATAGGCCTTTATTTTCATGTGCATATCGATGGGTTTGGGAAACATTGTTGAAAATGTAATTTTTTTTCGCAAGGGGTTAGCCTTGACTTTTTTCTAAAAATAAAAAAAAAATAAATCGGCAAATTGTACACCAATGGGAAGGTCTGTCCAATCCTTTCCAGGTACTGAAAACCACAGCTTTTTGCGAGGCTTTGTTTCCGAGATATCAGCTTCCAAACAAATCAACTGCAGTAGGTTTGACAATTATGTCAAACATTTTGGATTGAAATATCTTGAGAACCAGAAGCTGAAGAAGCATTTGGTATTCAGGAGTGGATAGGTATTCAATAGGCCTTTCTTTTGATGTGCATATGGATGGGTTTGGGATACATTGTTGAAAATGTAATTTTTTTCGCAAGGGGTTAGCCTTGATTTTTTCCTAAAAATCAAAAAAAAAAAAAAAAATCGGCATATTGTACACCAATAGAAAGGTCTTTCTAATGCCTTCCAAGTGCTGAAAACCACAGCTTTTTGCGAGGCTTTGTTGCCGAGATATCAGCTTCCAAACAAATCAGCTGCAGTAGGTTTGACAATTATGTCAAACATTTTGGATTGAAATATCTTGAGAACCAGAAGCTGCAGAAGCGTTCGGTATTCAGGAGTGGATAGGTATTCAATAGGCCTTTCTTTTCATGTGCATATCGATGGGTTTCGGAAACATTGTTGAAAATGTAATTTTTTTCGCAAGGGGTTAGCCTTGATTTTTTTCTAAAAATCAAAAAAAAATAAATCCGCAAATTGTACACCAATAGACAGGTCTGTCCATTGCCTTCCAAGTGCTGAAAACCACAGCTTTTTGCGAGGCTTTGTTGCCGAGATAGCAGCTTCCTAACAAATCAACTGCAGTAGCTTTGACAATTATGTCAAACATTTTGGATTGAAATACCTTGAGAACCAAAAGCTGCAGAAGCATTTGGTATTCAGGAGTGGATAGGTATTCAATAGGCCTTTCTTTACATGTGCATATCGATGGGTTTCGGAAACATTGTTGAAAATGTAATTTTTTTTCGCAAGGGGTTAGCCTTGATTTTTTTCTAAAAATCAAAAAAAAAATAAATCGGCAAATTGTACACCAATGGGAAGGTCTGTCCAATCCTTTCCAGGTACTGAAAACCACAGCTTTTTGCGAGGCTTTGTTTCCGAGATATCAGCTTCCAAACAAATCAACTGCAGTACGTTTGACAATTATGTCAAACATTTTGGATTGAAATATCTTGAGAACCAGAAGCTGCAGAAGCATTTGGTATTCAGGAGTGTATAGGTATTCAATAGGCCCTTCTTTTCATGTGCATATCGATGGGTTTGGGAAACATTGTTGAAAATGTAATTTTTTTTCGCAAGGGGTTAGCCTTGACTTTTTTCTAAAAATAAAAAAAAAATAAATCGGCAAATTGTACACCAATGGGAAGGTCTGCCCAATCCTTTCCAGGTACTGAAAACCACAGCTTTTTGCGAGGCTTTGTTTCCGAGATATCAGCTTCCAAACAAATCAACTGCAGTACGTTTGACAATTATGTCAAACATTTCGGATTAAAATATTTTGAGAACCAGAAGCTGCAGAAGCGTTCGGTATTCAGGAGTGGATAGGTATTCAATAGACCTTTCTTTTCATGTGCATATCGATGGGTTTGGGAAACATTGTTGAAAATGTAATTTTTTTTCGCAAGGGGTTAGCCTTGATTTTTTTCTAAAAATAAAAATAAATAAATCCGCAAATTGTACACCAGTAGAAAGGTCTGTCCAATGCCTTCCAAGTGCTGAAAACCACAGCTTTTTGCGAGGCTTTGTTGCCGAGATATCAGCTTCCAAACCAATCAACTGCAGTAGGTTTGACAATTATGTCAAACATTTTGGATTGAAATATCTTGAGAACCAGAAGCTGAAGAAGCATTTGGTATTCAGGAGTGGATAGGTATTCAATAGGCCTTTCTTTTGATGTGCATATCGATGGGTTTGGGATACATTGTTGAAAATGTAATTTTTTTGCAAGGGGTTAGCCTTGATTTTTTTCTAAAAATCAAAAAAAAAAATCGGCAAATTGTACACCAATAGAAAGGTCTGTCCAATCCCTTGCAGGTACTGAAAACCACAGATTTTTGCGAGGCTTTGTTGCCGAGATATCAGCTTCCAAACCAATCAACTGCAGTAGGTTTGACAATTATGTCAAACATTTTGGATTGAAATATCTTGAGAACCAGACGCTGCAGAAGCGTTTGGTATTCAGGAGTGGATAGGTATTCAATAGGCCTTTCTTTTCATGTGCATATCGATGGGTTTGGGATACATTGTTGAAAATGTAATTTTTTTCGCAAGGGGTTAGCCTTGATTTTTTTCTACAAATCAAAAAAAAAATAAATTGGCAAATTTTACACCAATAGAAAGGTCTGTCCAATCCCTTCCAGGTGCTGAAAACCACAGCTTGTTGCCGAGATATCAGCTTCCAAACAAATCAGCTGCAGTAGGTTTGACAATTATGTCAAACATTTTGGATTGAAATATCTTGAGAAGCAGAAGCTGCAGAAGCGTTTGGTATTCAGGAGTGGATAGGTATTCAATAGGCCTTTCTTTTCATGTGCATATCGATGGGTTTCGGAAACATTGTTGAAAATGTAATATTTTTTCGCAAGGGGTTAGTCTTGATTTTTTTCTAAAAATCAAAAAAAAAATAAATCGCAAATGTACACCATTAGAAAGGTCTGTCCAATGCCTTCCAAGTGCTGAAAACCACAGCTTTTTGCGAGGCTTTGTTTCCGAGATATCAGCTTCCAAACAAATCAACTGCAGTAGGTTTGACAATTATGTCAAACATTTTGGATTGAAATATCTTGAGAACAAGAAGCTGCAGAAGCGTTTGGTATTCAGGAGTGGATAAGCATTCAATAGGCCTTTCTTTTCATGTGCATATCGATGGGTTTGGGAAACATTGTTGAAAATGTAATTTTTTTTCGCAAGGGGTTAGTCTTGATTTTTTTTTAAAAATCAAAAAAAAAATAAATCGGCAAATTGTACACCAATGGAAAGGTCTGTCCAATCCTTTCCAGGTACTGAAAACCACAGCTTTTTGCGAGGCTTTGTTTCCGAGATATCAGCTTCCAAACAAATCAACTGCAGTAGGTTTGACAATTATGTCAAACATTTTGGATTGAAATATCTTGAGAACCAGAAGCTGCAGAAGCATTTGGTATTCAGGAGTGGATAGGTATTCAATAGGCCTTTCTTTTCATGTGCATATCGATGGGTTTGGGAAACATTGTTGAAAATGTAATTTTTTTTCGCAAGGGGTTAGCCTTGATTTTTTTCTAAAAATAAAAAAATAATAAATCCGCAAATTGTACACCAATAGAAAGGTCTGTCCAATGCCTTCCAAGTGCTGAAAACCACAGCTTTTTGCGAGGCTTTGTTGCCGAGATATCAGCTTCCAAGCAAATCAACTGCAGTAGGTTTGACAATTGTGTCAAACATTTTGGATTGAAATATCTTGAGAACCAGAAGCTGCAGAAGCGTTTGGTATTCATGAGTGGATAAGCATTCAATAGGCCTTTCTTTTCATGTGCATATCGATGGGTTTGGGAAACATTGTTGAAAATGTAATTTTTTTTCGCAAGGGCTTAGTCTTGATTTTTTTCTAAGAATCAAAAAAAAAATAAATCGGCAAATTGTACACCAATGGAAAGGTCTGTCCAATCCTTTCCAGGTACTGAAAACCACAGCTTTTTGCGAGGATTTGTTGCCGAGATATCAGCTTCCAAACAAATCAAATGCAGTAGCTTTGACAATTATGTCAAACATTTTGGGTTGAAATATCTTGAGAACCAGAAGCTGCAGAAGCGTTTGGTATTCATGAGTGGATAAGCATTCAATAGGCCTTTCTTTTCATGTGCATATCGACGGGTTTGGGAAACATTGTTGAAAATTTAATTTTTTTTCGCAAGGGAGCCTTGATTTTTTTCTAAAAATCAAAAAAAAAATAAATCGGCAAATTGTACACCAATAGAAAGGTCTGTCCAATCCTTTCCAGGTACTGAAAACCACAGCTTTTTGCGAGGCTTTGTTTCCGAGATATCAGCTTCCAAACAAATCAACTGCAGTACGTTTGACAATTATGTCAAACATTTTGGATTGAAATATCATGAGAACCAGAAGCGGCAGAAGCATTTGGTATTCAGGAGTGGATAGGTATTCAATAGGCCTTTCTTTTCATGTGCATATCGATGGGTTTGGGAAACATTGTTGAAAATGTAATTTTTTTTCGCAAGGGGTTAGCCTTGACTTTTTTCTAAAAATAAAAAAAAAAAATCGGCAAATTGTACACCAATGGGAAGGTCTGTCCAATCCTTTCCAGGTACTGAAAACCACAGCTTTTTGCGAGGCTTTGTTTCCGAGATATCAGCTTCCAAACAAATCAACTGCAGTACGTTTGACAATTATGTCAAACATTTCGGATTAAGATATCTTGAGAACCAGAAGCTGCAGAAGCGTTCGGTATTCAGGAGTGGATAGGTATTCAATAGGCCTTTCTTTTCATGTGCATATCGATGGGTTTGGGAAACATTGTTGAAAATGTAATTTTTTTTCGCAAGGGGTTAGCCTTGATTTTTTTCTAAAAATAAAAAAAAAAAAATCCGCAAATTGTACACCAATAGACAGGTCTGTCCAATGCCTTCCAAGTGCTGAAAACCACAGCTTTTTGCGAGGCTTTGTTGCCGAGATATCAGCTTCCAAGCAAATCAACTGCAGTAGGTTTGACAATTATGTCAAACATTTTGGATTGAAGTACCTTGAGAACCAGGAGCTGCAGAAGCATTTGGTATTCAGGAGTGGATAGGTATTCAATAGGCCTTTCTTTTCATGTGCATATCGATGGGTTTCGGAAACATTGTTGAAAATGTAATTTTTTTTCGCAAGGGGTTAGTCTTGATTTTTTTCTAAAAATCAAAAAAAAAAATAAATCGGCAAATTGTACACCAATTGGAAGGTCTGTCCAATCCTTTCCAGGTACTGAAAACCACAGCTTTTTGCGAGGCTTTGTTTCCGAGATATCAGCTTCCAAACAAATCAACTGCAGTAGGTTTGACAATTATGTCAAACATTTTGTATTGAAATATCTTGAGAACCAGAAGTTGCAGAAGCGTTTGGTATTCAGGAGTGGATAAGCATTCAATAGGCCTTTCTTTTCATGTGCATATCGATGGGTTTGGGAAACATTGTTGAAAATGTAATTTTTTTTCGCAAGGGGTTAGCCTTGATTTTTTTCTAAAAATAAAAAAAAATAAATCCGCAAATTGTACACCAATAAACAGGTCTGTCCAATGCCTTCCAATTGCTGAAAACCACAGCTTTTTGCGAGGCTTTGTTGCCGAGATAGCAGCTTCCAAACAAATCAACTGCAGTAGCTTTGACAATTATGTCAAACATTTTGGATTGAAATATCTTGAGAACCAGAAGCTGCAGAAGCGTTTGGTATTCAGGAGTGGATAAGCATTCAATAGGCCTTTCTTTTCATGTGCATATCGATGGGTTTGGGAAACATTGTTGAAAATGTAATTTTTTTTCGCAAGGGGTTAGCCTTGATTTTTTTCTAAGAATAAAAAAAATAAATCCGCAAATTGTACACCAATTGACAGGTCTGTCCAATGCCTTCCAAGTGCTGAAAACCACAGCTTTTTGCGAGGCTTTGTTGCCGAGATATCAGCTTCCAAGCAAATCACTGCAGTAGGTTTGACAATTGTGTCAAACATTTTGGATTGAAATATCTTGAGAACCAGAAGTTGCAGAAGCGTTTGGTATTCAGGAGTGGATAAGCATTCAATAGGCCTTTCTTTTCATGTGCATATCGATGGGTTTGAAATACATTGTTGAAAATGTAATTTTTTTTCGCAAGGGGTTAGCCTTGATTTTTTTCTAAAAATCAAAAAAAAAATAAATCGGCAAATTGTACACCAATGGGAAGGTCTGTCCAATCCTTTCCAGGTACTGAAAACCACAGCTTTTTGCGAGGCTTTCTTTCCGAGATATCAGCTTCCAAACAAATCAACTGCAGTACGTTTGACAATTATGTCAAACATTTTGGATTGAAATATCTTGAGAACCAGAAGCTGCAGAAGCATTTGGTATTCAGGAGTGGATAGGTATTCAATAGGCCTTTATTTTCATGTGCATATCGATGGGTTTGGGAAACATTGTTGAAAATGTAATTTTTTTTCGCAAGGGGTTAGCCTTGACTTTTTTCTAAAAATAAAAAAAAAATAAATCGGCAAATTGTACACCAATGGGAAGGTCTGTCCAATCCTTTCCAGGTACTGAAAACCACAGCTTTTTGCGAGGCTTTGTTTCCGAGATATCAGCTTCCAAACAAATCAACTGCAGTAGGTTTGACAATTATGTCAAACATTTTGGATTGAAATATCTTGAGAACCAGAAGCTGAAGAAGCATTTGGTATTCAGGAGTGGATAGGTATTCAATAGGCCTTTCTTTTGATGTGCATATCGATGGGTTTGGGATACATTGTTGAAAATGTAATTTTTTTCGCAAGGGGTTAGCCTTGATTTTTTTCTAAAAATCAAAAAAAAAAATAAATCGGCAAATTTTACACCAATAGAAAGGTCTGTCCAATCCCTTCCAGGTACTGAAAACCACAACTTTTTGCGAGGCTTTATTGCCGAGATATCAGCTTCCAAGCAAATCAACTGCAGGATGTTTGACAATTATGTCAAACATTTTGGATTGAAATATCTTGAGAACCAGAAGCTGAAGAAGCATTTGGTATTCAGGAGTGGATAGGTATTCAATAGGCCTTTCTTTTGATGTGCATATGGATGGGTTTGGGATACATTGTTGAAAATGTAATTTTTTTCGCAAGGGGTTAGCCTTGATTTTTTCCTAAAAATCAAAAAAAAAAAAAAAAATCGGCATATTGTACACCAATAGAAAGGTCTTTCTAATGCCTTCCAAGTGCTGAAAACCACAGCTTTTTGCGAGGCTTTGTTGCCGAGATATCAGCTTCCAAACAAATCAGCTGCAGTAGGTTTGACAATTATGTCAAACATTTTGGATTGAAATATCTTGAGAACCAGAAGCTGCAGAAGCGTTCGGTATTCAGGAGTGGATAGGTATTCAATAGGCCTTTCTTTTCATGTGCATATCGATGGGTTTCGGAAACATTGTTGAAAATGTAATTTTTTTCGCAAGGGGTTAGCCTTGATTTTTTTCTAAAAATCAAAAAAAAATAAATCCGCAAATTGTACACCAATAGACAGGTCTGTCCATTGCCTTCCAAGTGCTGAAAACCACAGCTTTTTGCGAGGCTTTGTTGCCGAGATAGCAGCTTCCTAACAAATCAACTGCAGTAGCTTTGACAATTATGTCAAACATTTTGGATTGAAATACCTTGAGAACCAAAAGCTGCAGAAGCATTTGGTATTCAGGAGTGGATAGGTATTCAATAGGCCTTTCTTTACATGTGCATATCGATGGTTTTCGGAAACATTGTTGAAAATGTAATTTTTTTTCGCAAGGGGTTAGCCTTGATTTTTTTCTAAAAATCAAAAAAAAAATAAATCGGCAAATTGTACACCAATGGGAAGGTCTGTCCAATCCTTTCCAGGTACTGAAAACCACAGCTTTTTGCGAGGCTTTGTTTCCGAGATATCAGCTTCCAAACAAATCAACTGCAGTACGTTTGACAATTATGTCAAACATTTTGGATTGAAATATCTTGAGAACCAGAAGCTGCAGAAGCATTTGGTATTCAGGAGTGTATAGGTATTCAATAGGCCCTTCTTTTCATGTGCATATCGATGGGTTTGGGAAACATTGTTGAAAATGTAATTTTTTTTCGCAAGGGGTTAGCCTTGACTTTTTTCTAAAAATAAAAAAAAAATAAATCGGCAAATTGTACACCAATGGGAAGGTCTGCCCAATCCTTTCCAGGTACTGAAAACCACAGCTTTTTGCGAGGCTTTGTTTCCGAGATATCAGCTTCCAAACAAATCAACTGCAGTACGTTTGACAATTATGTCAAACATTTCGGATTAAAATATTTTGAGAACCAGAAGCTGCAGAAGCGTTCGGTATTCAGGAGTGGATAGGTATTCAATAGGCCTTTCTTTTCATGTGCATATCGATGGGTTTGGGAAACATTGTTGAAAATGTAATTTTTTTTCGCAAGGGGTTAGCCTTGATTTTTTTCTAAAAATAAAAATAAATAAATCCGCAAATTGTACACCAGTAGAAAGGTCTGTCCAATGCCTTCCAAGTGCTGAAAACCACAGCTTTTTGCGAGGCTTTGTTGCCGAGATATCAGCTTCCAAACCAATCAACTGCAGTAGGTTTGACAATTATGTCAAACATTTTGGATTGAAATATCTTGAGAACCAGAAGCTGAAGAAGCATTTGGTATTCAGGAGTGGATAGGTATTCAATAGGCCTTTCTTTTGATGTGCATATCGATGGGTTTGGGATACATTGTTGAAAATGTAATTTTTTTGCAAGGGGTTAGCCTTGATTTTTTTCTAAAAATCAAAAAAAAAAAATCGGCAAATTGTACACCAATAGAAAGGTCTGTCCAATCCCTTGCAGGTACTGAAAACCACAGATTTTTGCGAGGCTTTGTTGCCGAGATATCAGCTTCCAAACCAATCAACTGCAGTAGGTTTGACAATTATGTCAAACATTTTGGATTGAAATATCTTGAGAACCAGACGCTGCAGAAGCGTTTGGTATTCAGGAGTGGATAGGTATTCAATAGGCCTTTCTTTTCATGTGCATATCGATGGGTTTGGGATACATTGTTGAAAATGTAATTTTTTTCGCAAGGGGTTAGCCTTGATTTTTTTCTACAAATCAAAAAAAAAATAAATTGGCAAATTTTACACCAATAGAAAGGTCTGTCCAATCCCTTCCAGGTGCTGAAAACCACAGCTTGTTGCCGAGATATCAGCTTCCAAACAAATCAGCTGCAGTAGGTTTGACAATTATGTCAAACATTTTGGATTGAAATATCTTGAGAAGCAGAAGCTGCAGAAGCGTTTGGTATTCAGGAGTGGATAGGTATTCAATAGGCCTTTCTTTTCATGTGCATATCGATGGGTTTCGGAAACATTGTTGAAAATGTAATATTTTTTCGCAAGGGGTTAGTCTTGATTTTTTTCTAAAAATCAAAAAAAAAATAAATCGCAAATGTACACCATTAGAAAGGTCTGTCCAATGCCTTCCAAGTGCTGAAAACCACAGCTTTTTGCGAGGCTTTGTTGCCGAGATATCAGCTTCCAAACCAATCAACTGCAGTAGGTTTGACAATTATGTCAAACATTTTGGATTGAAATATCTTGAGAACCAGACGCTGCAGAAGCGTTTGGTATTCAGGAGTGGATAGGTGTTCAATAGGCCTTTCTTTTGATGTGCATATCGATGGGTTTGAAATACATTGTTGAAAATGTAATTTTTTTCGCAAGGGGTTAGCCTTGATTTTTTTCTAAAAATCAAAAAAAAAATAAATCGGCAAATTTTACACCAATAGAAAGGTCTGTCCAATCCCTTCCAGGTACTGAAAACCACAGCTTTTTGCGAAGCTTTGTTGCCGAGATATCAGCTTCCAAGCAAATCAACTGCAGTAGGTTTGACAATTATGTTAAACATTTCGGATTAAAATATCTTGAGAACCAGAAGCTGCAAAAGCGTTCGGTATTCAGGAGTTTATAGGTATTCAATAGGCCTTTCTTTTCATGTGCATATCGATGGGTTTGGGAAACATTGTTGAAAATGTAATTTTTTTTCGCAAGGGGTTAGCCTTGATTTTTTTCTAAAAATAAAAAAATAATAAATCCGCAAATTGTACACCAATAGAAAGGTCTGTCCAATGCCTTCCAAGTGCTGAAAACCACAGCTTTTTGCGAGGCTTTGTTGCCGAGATATCAGCTTCCAAGCAAATCAACTGCAGTAGGTTTGACAATTGTGTCAAACATTTTGGATTGAAATATCTTGAGAACCAGAAGCTGCAGAAGCGTTTGGTATTCATGAGTGGATAAGCATTCAATAGGCCTTTCTTTTCATGTGCATATCGATGGGTTTGGGAAACATTGTTGAAAATGTAATTTTTTTTCGCAAGGGCTTAGTCTTGATTTTTTTCTAAGAATCAAAAAAAAAATAAATCGGCAAATTGTACACCAATGGAAAGGTCTGTCCAATCCTTTCCAGGTACTGAAAACCACAGCTTTTTGCGAGGCTTTGTTGCCGAGATATCAGCTTCCAAACAAATCAAATGCAGTAGCTTTGACAATTATGTCAAACATTTTGGGTTGAAATATCTTGAGAACCAGAAGCTGCAGAAGCGTTTGGTATTCATGAGTGGATAAGCATTCAATAGGCCTTTCTTTTCATGTGCATATCGACGGGTTTGGGAAACATTGTTGAAAATTTAATTTTTTTTCGCAAGGGAGCCTTGATTTTTTTCTAAAAATCAAAAAAAAAATAAATCGGCAAATTGTACACCAATAGAAAGGTCTGTCCAATCCCTTCCAAGAACTGAAAAACACAGCTTTTTGCTAGGCTTTGTTGCTGAGATATCAGCTTCCAAGCAAATCAACTGCAGTAGGTTTGACAATTGTGTCAAACATTTTGGATTGAAATATCTTGAGAACCAGAAGCTGCAGAAGCGTTTGGTATTGATGAGTGGATAAGCATTCAATAGGCCTTTCTTTTCATGTGCATATCGATGGGTTTGGGAAACATTGTTGAAAATGTAATTTTTTTTCGCAAGGGGTTAGCCTTGACTTTTTTCTAAAAATAAAAAAAAAAAATCGGCAAATTGTACACCAATGGGAAGGTCTGTCCAATCCTTTCCAGGTACTGGAAACCACAGCTTTTTGCGAGGCTTTGTTTCCGAGATATCAGCTTCCAAACAAATCAACTGCAGTACGTTTGACAATTATGTCAAACATTTCGGATTAAGATATCTTGAGAACCAGAAGCTGCAGAAGCGTTCGGTATTCAGGAGTGGATAGGTATTCAATAGGCCTTTCTTTTCATGTGCATATCGATGGGTTTGGGAAACATTGTTGAAAATGTAATTTTTTTTCGCAAGGGGTTAGCCTTGATTTTTTTCTAAAAATAAAAAAAAAAAAATCCGCAAATTGTACACCAATAGACAGGTCTGTCCAATGCCTTCCAAGTGCTGAAAACCACAGCTTTTTGCGAGGCTTTGTTGCCGAGATATCAGCTTCCAAGCAAATCAACTGCAGTAGGTTTGACAATTATGTCAAACATTTTGGATTGAAGTACCTTGAGAACCAGGAGCTGCAGAAGCATTTGGTATTCAGGAGTGGATAGGTATTCAATAGGCCTTTCTTTTCATGTGCATATCGATGGGTTTCGGAAACATTGTTCAAAATGTAATTTTTTTTCGCAAGGGGTTAGCCTTGATTTTTTTCTAAAAATCAAAAAAAAAATAAATCGGCAAATTGTACACCAATGGACAGGTCTGTCCAATGCCTTCCAAGTGCTGAAAACCACAGCTTTTTGCGAGGCTTTGTTGCCGAGATATCAGCTTCCAAGCAAATCAACTGCAGTAGGTTTGACAATTGTGTCAAACATTTTGGATTGAAATATCTTGAGAACCAGAAGCTGCAGAAGCGTTTGGTATTCATGAGTGGATAAGCATTCAATAGGCCTTTCTTTTCATGTGCATATCGATGGGTTTGGGAAACATTGTTGAAAATGTAATTTTTTTTCGCAAGGGCTTAGTCTTGATTTTTTTCTAAGAATCAAAAAAAAAATAAATCGGCAAATTGTACACCAATGGAAAGGTCTGTCCAATCCTTTCCAGGTACTGAAAACCACAGCTTTTTGCGAGGCTTTGTTGCCGAGATATCAGCTTCCAAACAAATCAAATGCAGTAGCTTTGACAATTATGTCAAACATTTTGGGTTGAAATATCTTGAGAACCAGAAGCTGCAGAAGCGTTTGGTATTCATGAGTGGATAAGCATTCAATAGGCCTTTCTTTTCATGTGCATATCGACGGGTTTGGGAAACATTGTTGAAAATTTAATTTTTTTTCGCAAGGGAGCCTTGATTTTTTTCTAAAAATCAAAAAAAAAATAAATCGGCAAATTGTACACCAATAGAAAGGTCTGTCCAATCCCTTCCAAGAACTGAAAAACACAGCTTTTTGCTAGGCTTTGTTGCTGAGATATCAGCTTCCAAGCAAATCAACTGCAGTAGGTTTGACAATTGTGTCAAACATTTTGGATTGAAATATCTTGAGAACCAGAAGCTGCAGAAGCGTTTGGTATTCATGAGTGGATAAGCATTCAATAGGCCTTTCTTTTCATGTGCATATCGATGGGTTTGGGAAACATTGTTGAAAATGTAATTTTTTTTCGCAAGGGGTTAGCCTTGACTTTTTTCTAAAAATAAAAAAAAAAAATCGGCAAATTGTACACCAATGGGAAGGTCTGTCCAATCCTTTCCAGGTACTGAAAACCACAGCTTTTTGCGAGGCTTTGTTTCCGAGATATCAGCTTCCAAACAAATCAACTGCAGTACGTTTGACAATTATGTCAAACATTTCGGATTAAGATATCTTGAGAACCAGAAGCTGCAGAAGCGTTCGGTATTCAGGAGTGGATAGGTATTCAATAGGCCTTTCTTTTCATGTGCATATCGATGGGTTTGGGAAACATTGTTGAAAATGTAATTTTTTTTCGCAAGGGGTTAGCCTTGATTTTTTTCTAAAAATAAAAAAAAAAAAATCCGCAAATTGTACACCAATAGACAGGTCTGTCCAATGCCTTCCAAGTGCTGAAAACCACAGCTTTTTGCGAGGCTTTGTTGCCGAGATATCAGCTTCCAAGCAAATCAACTGCAGTAGGTTTGACAATTATGTCAAACATTTTGGATTGAAGTACCTTGAGAACCAGGAGCTGCAGAAGCATTTGGTATTCAGGAGTGGATAGGTATTCAATAGGCCTTTCTTTTCATGTGCATATCGATGGGTTTCGGAAACATTGTTCAAAATGTAATTTTTTTTCGCAAGGGGTTAGCCTTGATTTTTTTCTAAAAATCAAAAAAAAAATAAATCGGCAAATTGTACACCAATGGACAGGTCTGTCCAATGCCTTCCAAGTGCTGAAAACCACAGCTTTTTGCGAGGCTTTGTTGCCGAGATATCAGCTTCCAAACAAATCAACTGCAGTAGCTTTGACAATTATGTCAAACATTTTGGATTGAAATACCTTGAGAACCAGAAGCTGCAGAAGCATTTGGTATTCAGGAGTGGATATGTATTCAATAGGCCTTTCTTTTCATGTGCATATCGATGGGTTTCGGAAACATTGTTGAAAATGTAATTTTTTTTCGCAAGGGGTTAGTCTTGATTTTTTTCTAAAAATCAAAAAAAAAATAAATCGGCAAATTGTACACCAATGGATAGGTCTGTCCAATGCCTTCCAAGTGCTGAAAACCACAGCTTTTTGCGAGGCTTTGTTGCCGAGATATCAGCTTTCAAACAAATCAACTGCAATAGCTTTGACAATTATGTCAAACATTTTGGATTGAAATACCTTGAGAACCAGAAGCTGCAGAAGCATTTCGTATTCAGGAGTGGATAGGTATTCAATAGACCTTTCTTTTCATGTGCATATCGATGGGTTTCGGAAACATTGTTGAAAATGTAATTTTTTTTCGCAAGGGTTTCTAAAAATCAAAAAAAAATAAATCGGCAAATTGTACACCAATGGAAAGGTCTGTCCAATCCTTTCCAGGTACTGAAAACCACAGCTTTTTGCGAGGCTTTGCTTCCGAGATATCAGCTTCCAAACAAATCAACTGCAGTAGGTTTGACAATTATGTCAAACATTTTGGATTGAAATATCTTGAGAACCAGAAGCTGCAGAAGCGTTTGGTATGCAGGAGTGGATAGGTATTCAATAGGCCTTTCTTTTCATGTGCATATCGATGGGTTTGGGAAACATTGTTGAAAATGTAATTTTTTTTCGCAAGGGGTTAGCCTTGATTTTTTTCTAAAAATAAAAAAAAAAAAAATCCGAAAATTATACACCAATAGACAGGTCTGTCCAATGCCTTCCAAGTGCTGACAACCACAGCTTTTTGCGAGGCTTTGTTGCCGAGATATCAGCTTCCAAACAAATCAACTGCAGTAGCTTTGACAATTATGTCAAACAATTTGGATTGAAGTACCTTGAGAACCAGAAGCTGCAGAAGCATTTGGTGTTCAGGAGTGGATGGGTATTCAATAGGCCTTTCTTTTCATGTGCATATCGATGGGTTTCGGAAACATTGTTCAAAATGTAACTTTTTTCGCAAGGGGTTAGCCTTGATTTTTTTCTAAAAATTGAAAAAAAAATAAATCCGCAAATTGTACACCAATGGAAAGGTCTGTCCAATCCCTTCCAGGTACTGAAAACCACAGCTTTTTGCGTGAAAATGTAATTTTTTTTCGCAAGGGGTTAGCCTTGATTTTTTTCTAAAAATAAAAAAAAAAAAATCCGCAAATTGTACACCAATAGACAGGTCTGTCCAATGCCTTCCAAGTGCTGAAAACCACAGCTTTTTGCGAGGCTTTGTTGCCGAGATATCAGCTTCCAAACAAATCAACTGCAGTAGCTTTGACAATTATGTCAAACATTTTGGATTGAAGTACCTCGAGAACCAGAAGCTGCAGAACCATTTGGTATTCAGGAGTGGATAGGTATTCAATAGGCCTTTCTTTTCATGTGCATATCGATGGGTTTCGGAAACATTGTTCAAAATGTAACTTTTTTCGCAAGGGGTTAGCCTTGATTTTTTTCTAAAAATTGAAAAAAAAATAAATCCGCAAATTGTACACCAATGGAAAGGTCTGTCCAATCCCTTCCAGGTACTGAAAACCACAGCTTTTTGCGAGGCTTTGTTGCCGAGATATCAGCTTCCAAACAAATCAACTGCAGTAGCTTTGACAATTATGTCAAACATTTTAAATTGAAATACCTTGAGAACCAGAAGCTGCAGAAGCATTTGGTATTCAGGAGTGGATAGGTATTCAATAGACCTTTCTTTTCATGTGCATATCGATGGGTTTCGGAAACATTGTTGAAAATGTAATTTTTTTTCGCAAGGGGTTAGTCTTGATTTTTTTCTAAAAATCAAAAAACAAATAAATCGGCAAATTGTACACCAATGGAAAGGTCTGTCCAATCCTTTCCAGGTACTGAAAACCACAGCTTTTTGCGAGGCTTTGTTTCCGAGATATCAGCTTCCAAACAAATCAACTGCAGTAGGTTTGACAATTATGTCAAACATTTTGGATTGAAATATCTTGAGAACCAGAAGCTGCAGAAGCGTTTGGTATTCAGGAGTGGATAAGCATTCAATAGGCCTTTCTTTTCATGTGCATATCGATGGGTTTGGGAAACATTGTTGAAAATGTAATTTTTTTTCGCAAGGGGTTAGCCTTGATTTTTTTCTAAAAATCAAAAAAAAAATAATTCCGCAAATTGTACACCAATAGACAGGTCTGCCCAATGCCTTCCAAGTGCTGAAAACCACAGCTTTTTGCGAGGCTTTGTTGCTGAGATATCAGCTTCCAAACAAATCAACTGCAGTAGGTTTGACAATTATGTCAAACATTTTGGATTGAAATATCTTGAGAACCAGAAGCTGCAGAAGCGTTTGGTATTCAGGAGTGGATAGGTATTCAATAGGCCTTTCTTTTCATGTGCATATCGATGGGTTTGGGAAACATTGTTGAAAATGTAATTTTTTTCGCAAGGGGTTAGCCTTGATTTTTTTCTAAAAATTAAAAAAAATAAATCCGCAAATTGTACACCAATAGACAGGTCTGTCCAATGCCTTCCAAGTGCTGAAAACCACAGCTTTTTGCGAGGCTTTGTTGCCGAGATATCAGCTTCCAAGCAAATCAACTGCAGTAGGTTTGACAATTGTGTCAAACATTTTGGATTGAAATATCTTGAGAACCAGAAGCTGCAGAAGCGTTTGGTATTCAGGAGTGGATAAGCATTCAATAGGCCTTTCTTTTCATGTGCATATCGATGAGTTTGGGAAACATTGTTGAAAATGTAATTTTTTTTCGCAAGGGGTTAGCCTTGATTTTTTTCTAAAAATCAAAAAAAAAATAATTCCGCAAATTGTACACCAATAGACAGGTCTGCCCAATGCCTTCCAAGTGCTGAAAACCACAGCTCTTTGCGAGGCTTTGTTGCCGAGATATCAGCTTCCAAACAAATCAACTGCAGTAGGTTTGACAGTTATGTCAAACATTTTAGATTGAAATATCTTGAGAACCAGAAGCTGCAGAAGCGTTTGGTATTCAGGAGTGGATAGGTATTCAATAGGCCTTTTTTTTCATGTGCATATCGATGGGTTTCGGAAACATTGTTGAAAATGTAATTTTTTTTCGCAAGGGGTTAGTCTTGATTTTTTTCTAAAAATCAAAAAAAAAATAAATCGGCAAATTGTACACCAATGGACAGGTCTGTCCAATGCCTTCCAAGTGCTGAAAACCACAGCTTTTTGCGAGGCTTTGTTGCCGAGATATCAGCTTCCAAACAAATCAACTGCAGTAGCTTTGACAATTATGTCAAACATTTTGGATTGAAGTACCTCGAGAACCAGAAGCTGCAGAAGCATTTGGTATTCAGGAGTGGATAAGCATTCAATAGGCCTTTCTTTTCATGTGCATATCGATGGGTTTGGAAAACATTGTTGAAAATGTAATTTTTTTTCGCAAGGGGTTAGCCTTGATTTTTTTCTAAAAATTAAAAAAAATAAATCCGCAAATTGTACACCAATGGAAAGGTCTGTCCAATCCCTTCCAGGTACTGAAAACCACAGCTTTTTGCGAGGCTTTGTTGCCGAGATATCAGCTTCCAAACAAATCAACTGCAGTAGGTTTGACAATTGTGTCAAACATTTTGGATTGAAATATCTTGAGAACCAGAAGCTGCAGAAGCGTTTGGTATTCAGGAGTGGATAAGCATTCAATAGGCCTTTCTTTTCATGTGCATATCGATGGGTTTGGAAAACATTGTTGAAAATGTAATTTTTTTTCGCAAGGGGTTAGCCTTGATTTTTTTCTAAAAATTAAAAAAAATAAATCCGCAAATTGTACACCAATGGACAGGTCTGTCCAATGCCTTCCAAGTGCTGAAAACCACAGCTTTTTGCGAGGCTTTGTTTCCGAGATATAAGTTTCCAAACAAATCAACTGCAGTAGGTTTGACAATTATGTCAAACATTTTGGATTGAAATATCTTGAGAACCAGAAGCTGCAGAAGCGTTTGGTATTCAGGAGTGGATAAGCATTCAATAGGCCTTTCTTTTCATGTGCATATCGATGGGTTTGGGAAACATTGTTGAAAATGTAATTTTTTTTCGCAAGGGGTTAGTCTTGATTTTTTTCTAAAAATCAAAAAAAAAATAATTCCGCAAATTGTACACCAATAGACAGGTCTGCCCAATGCCTTCCAAGTGCTGAAAACCACAGCTCTTTGCGAGGCTTTGTTGCCGAGATATCAGCTTCCAAACAAATCAACTGCAGTAGGTTTGACAATTATGTCAAACATTTCGGATTAAAATATCTTGAGAACCAGAAGCTGCAGAAGCGTTCGGTATTCAGGAGTGGATAGGTATTCAATAGGTCTTTCTTTTCATGTGCATGTCGATGGGTTTCGGTAACATTGTTGAAAATGTAATTTTTTTTCGCAAGGGGTTAGCCTTGATTTTTTTCTAAAAATCAAAAAAAAAAATAATTCCGCAAATTGTACACCAATAGACAGGTCTGCCCAATGCCTTCCAAGTGCTGAAAATCACAGCTCTTTGCGAGGCTTTGTTGCCGAGATATCAGCTTCCAAACAAATCAACTGCAATAGGTTTGACAGTTATGTCAAACATTTTGGATTGAAATATCTTGAGAACCAGAAGCTGCAGAAGCGTTTGGTATTCAGGAGTGGATAGGTATTCAATAGGCCTTTCTTTTCATGTGCATATCGATGGGTTTCGGAAACATTGTTGAAAATGTAATTTTTTTTCGCAAGGGGTTAGTCTTGATTTTTTTCTAAAAATCAAAAAAAAAATAAATCGGCAAATTGTACACCAATGGACAGGTCTGTCCAATGCCTTCCAAGTGCTGAAAACCACAGCTCTTTGCGAGGCTTTGTTGCCGAGATATCAGCTTCCAAACAAATCAACTGCAGTAGGTTTGACAGTTATGTCAAACATTTTGGATTGAAATATCTTGAGAACCAGAAGGTGCAGAAGCGTTTGGTATTCAGGAGTGGATAGGTATTCAATAGGCCTTTCTTTTCATGTGCATATCGATGGGTTTCGGAAACATTGTTGAAAATGTAATTTTTTTTCGCAAGGGGTTAGTCTTGATTTTTTTCTAAAAATCAAAAAAAAAATAAATCGGCAAATTGTACACCAATGGACAGGTCTGTCCACTGCCTTCCAAGTGCTGAAAACCACAGCTTTTTGCGAGGCTTTGTTTCCGAGATATCAGCTTCCAAACAAATCAACTGCAGTAGGTTTGACAATTATGTCAAACATTTTGGATTGAAATATCTTGAGAACCAGAAGCGGCAAAAGCGTTTGGTGTTCAGGAGTGGATAAGTATTCAATAGGCCTTTCTTTTCATGTGCATATCGATGGGTTTGGGAAACATTCTTGAAAATGTAATTTTTTTTCGCAAGGGGTTAGCCTTGATTTTTTTCTAAAAATCAAAAAAAAAATAATTCCGCAAATGGTACACCAATAGACAGGTCTGCCCAATGCCTTCCAAGTGCTGAAAACCACAGCTTTTTGCGAGGCTTTGTTGCCGAGATATCAGCTTCCAAACAAATCAACTGCAGTAGGTTTGACAATTATGTCAAACATTTTGGATTGAAATATCTTGAGAACCAGAAGCTGCAGAAGCGTTTGGTATTCAGGAGTGGATAGGTATTCAATAGGCCTTTCTTTTCATGTGCATATCGATGGGTTTCGGAAACATTGTTGAAAATGTAATTTTTTTTTGCAAGTTGTTAGCCTTGATTTTTTTCTAAAAATAAAAAAAAAAAAAATCCGCAAATTGTACACCAACAGACAGGTCTGCCCAATGCCTTCCAAGTGCTGAAAACCACAGCTTTTTGCGAGGCTTTGTTGCCGAGATATCAGCTTCCAAACAAATCAACTGCAGTAGGTTTGACAATTATGTCAAACATTTTGGATTGAAATATCTTGAGAACCAGAAGCTGGAGAAGCGTTTGGTATTCAGGAGTGGATAAGCAATCAATAGGCCTTTCTTTTCATGTGCATATCGATGGGATTGGGAAACATTGTTGAAAATGTAATTTTTTTTCGCAAGTTGTTAGCCTTGATTTTTTTCTAAAAATAAAAAAAAATAAATCCGCAAATTGTACACCAATAGACAGGTCTGTCCAATGCCTTCCAAGTGCTGAAAACCACAGCTTTTTGCGAGGCTTTGTTTCCGAGATATCAGCTTCCAAACAAATCAACTGCAGTAGGTATGACAATTATGTCAAACATTTTGGATTGAAATATCTTGAGAACCAGAAGCTGCAAAAGCGTTTGCTGTTCAGGAGTGGATAAGTATTCAATAGGCCTTTCTTTTCATGTGCATATCGATGGGTTTGGGAAACATTGTTGAAAATGTAATTTTTTTTCGCAAAGGGTTAGCCTTGATTTTTTTCTAAAAATCAAAAAAAAAATAATTCCGCAAATTGTACACCAATAGACAGGTCTGCCCAATGCCTTCCAAGTGCTGAAAACCACAGCTTTTTGCGAGGCTTTGTTGCCGAGATATCAGCTTCCAAACAAATCAACTGCAGTAGGTTTGACAATTATGTCAAACATTTTGGATTGAAATATCTTGAGAACCAGAAGCGGCAGAAGCGTTTGGTATTCAGGAGTGGATAGGTATTCAATAGGCCTTTTTTTTCATGTGCATATCGATGGGTTTGGGAAACATTGTTGAAAATGTAATTTTTTTTCGGCCTTGATTTTTTTCTAAAAATAAAAAAAAAATAAATCCTCAAATTGTACACCAATAGACAGGTCTGTCCAATGCCTTCCAAGTGCTGAAAACCACAGCTTTTTGCGAAGCTTTGTTGCCGAGATATCAGCTTCCAAACAAATCAACTGCAGTAGGTTTGATAATTATGTCAAACATTTTGGATTGAAATATCTTGAGAACCAGAAGCTGCAGAAGCGTTTGGTATTCAGGAGTGGATAGGTGTTCAATAGGCCTTTCTTTTCATGTGCATATCGATGGGTTTCGGAAACATTGTTGAAAATGTAATTTTTTTTCGCAAGGGGTTAGTCTTGATTTTTTTCTAAAAATCAAAAAAAAAATAAATCGCAAATGTACACCATTAGAAAGGTCTGTCTAATCCCTTCCAAGTACTAAAAAACACAGCTTTTTGCGAGGCTTTGTTGCCGAGATATCAGCTTCCACGCAAATCAACTGCAGTAGGTTTGACAATTGTGTCAAACATTTTGGACTGAAATATCTTGAGAACCAGAAGCTGCAGAAGCGTTTGGTATTCAGGAGTGGATAAGCATTCAATAGGCCTTTCTTTTCATGTGCATATCGATGGGTTTGGGAAACATTGTTGAAAATGTAATTTTTTTTCGCAAGGGGTTAGCCTTGATT
Source organism: Philhelius pedissequus (assembly GCA_910595825.1). NCBI lineage: Eukaryota > Metazoa > Arthropoda > Insecta > Diptera > Syrphidae > Philhelius > Philhelius pedissequus. Next base: position 205,305,412 of record OU343161.1, on the reverse strand, counting down.
TTTTTCTAAAAATAAAAAAAAAATAAATCCGCAAATTGTACACCAATAGACAGGTCTGTCCAATGCCTTCCAAGTGCTGAAAACCACAGCTTTTTGCGAGGCTTTGTTTCCGAGATATCAGCTTCCAAACAAATCAACTGCAGTAGGTATGACAATTATGTCAAACATTTTGGATTGAAATATCTTGAGAACCAGAAGCTGCAAAAGCGTTTGCTGTTCAGGAGTGGATAAGTATTCAATAGGCCTTTCGTTTCATGTGCATATCGATGGGTTTGGGAAACAATGTTGAAAATGTAATTTTTTTTCGCAAGTTATTAGTCTTGATTTTTTTATAAAAATAAAAAAAAAATAAATCCGCAAATTGTACACCAATAGACAGGTCTGTCCAATGCCTTCCAAGTGCTGAAAACCACAGCTTTTTGCGAGGCTTTGTTGCCGAGATATCAGCTTCCAAAGAAATCAACTGCAGTAGCTTTGACAATTATGTCAAACATTTTGGATTGAAATACCTTGAGAACCAGAAGCTGCAGAAGCATTTGGTATTCAGGAGTGGATAGGTATTCAATAGGCCTTTCTTTTCATGTGCATATCGATCTGTTTCGGAAACATTGTTGAAAATGTAATTTTTTTTCGCAAGGGGTTAGTCTTGATTTTTTTCTAAAAATCAAAAAAAAAAATAAATAGGCAAATTGTACACCAATGGGAAGGTCTGTCCAATCATTTCCAGGTACTGAAAACCACAGCTTTTTGCGAGCCTTTGTTTCCGAGATATCAGCTTCTAAACAAATCAACTGCAGTAGGTTTGATAATTATGTCAAACATTTTGGATTGAAATATCTTGAGAACCAGAAGCTGCAGAAGCATTTGGTATTCAGGAGTGGATAGGTATTCAATATGCCTTTCTTTTCATGTGCATATCGATGGGTTTGGGAAACATTGTTGAACATGTAATTTTTTTTCGCAAGGGGTTAGCCTTGATTTTTTTCTAAAAATCAAAAAAAAAATAAATCGCAAATGTACACCATTAGAAAGGTCTGTCTTATCCCTTCCAAGTACTGAAAAACACAGATTTTTGCGAGGCTTTGTTGCCGAGATATCAGCTTCCAAGCAAATCAACTGCAGTAGGTTTGACAATTATGTCAAACATTTTGGATTGAAATATCTTGAGAACCAGAAGCTGCAGAAGCGTTTGGTATTCAGGAGTGGATAAGCATTCAATAGGCCTTTCTTTTCATGTGCATATCGATGGTTTTGGGAAACATTGTTGAAAATGTAATTTTTTTTTCGCGCCTTGATTTTTTTCTAAAAATCAAAAAAAAAATAATTCCGCAAATTGTACACCAATAGACAGGTCTGCCCAATGCCTTCCAAGTGCTGAAAACCACAGCTTTTTGCGAGGCTTTGTTGCCGAGATATCAGCTTCCAAGCAAATCAACTGCAGTAGGTTTGACAATTATGTCAAACATTTTGGATTGAAATACCTTGAGAACCAGAAGCTGCAGAAGCATTTGGTATTCAGGAGTGGATAGGTATTCAATAGGCCTTTCTTTTCATGTGCATATCGATGGGTTTCGGAAACATTGTTGAAAATGTAATTTTTTTTCGCAAGGGGTTAGTCTTGATTTTTTTCTAAAAATCAAAAAAAAAATCGGCAAATTGTACACCAATGGACAGGTCTGTCCAATGCCTTCCAAGTGCTGAAAACCACAGCTTCTTGCGAGGCTTTGTTTCCGAGATATCACCTTCCAAACAAATCAACTGCAGTAGGTTTGACAATGATGTCAAACATTTTGGATTGAAATATCTTGAGAACCAGAAACTGCAAAAGCGTTTGGTGTTCAGGAGTGGATAAGTATTCAATAGGCCTTTCTTTTCATGTGCATATCGATGGGTTTGGGAAACATTGTTGAAAATGTAATTTTTTTTCGCAAGGGGTTAGCCTTGATTTTTTTCTAAGAATCAAAAAAAAAATAATGCCGCAAATTGTACACCAATAGACAGGTCTGCCCAATGCCTTCCAAGTGCTGAAAACCACAGCTTTTTGCGAGGCTTTGTTGCCGAGATATCAGCTTCCAAACAAATCAACTGCTGTAGGTTTGACAATTATGTCAAACATTTTGGATTGAAATATCTTGAGAACCAGAAGCTGCAGAAGCGTTTGGTATTCAGGAGTGGATAGCTATTCAATAGGACTTTCTTTTCAAGTGCATATCGATGGGTTTCGGAAACATTGTTGCAAATGTAATTTTTTTTTGCAAGTGGTTAGTCTTGATTTTTTTCTAAAAATCAAAAAAAAAATAAATCAGCAAATGTACACCATTAGAAAGGTCTGTCCAATCCCTTCCAAGTACTGAAAAACACAGCTTTTTGCGAGGCTTTGTTGCCGAGATATCAGCTTCCAAGCAAATCAACTGAAGTAGGTTTGACAATTATGTCAAACATTTTGGATTGAAATATCTTGAGAACCAAAAGCTGCAGAAGCGTTTGGTATTCAGGAGTGGATAGGTATTCAATAGGCCTTTCTTTTCATGTGCATATCGATGGGTTTCGGAAACATTGTTGAAAATGTAATTTTTTTTCGCAAGGGGTTAGTCTTGATTTTTTTCTAAAAATCAAAAAAAAATAAATCGCAAATGTACACCATTAGAAAGGTCTGTCTAATGCCTTCCAAGTGCTGAAAACCACAGCTTTTTGCGAGGCTTTGTTGCCGAGATATAAGCTTCCAAACAAATCAACTGCAGTAGCTTTGACAATTATGTCAAACATTTTGGATTGAAATACCTTAAGAACCAGAATCTGCAGAAGCATTTGGTATTCAGGAGTAGATAGGTATTCAATAGGACTTTCTTTTCAAGTGCATATCGATGGGTTTCGGAAACATTGTTGCAAATGTAATTTTTTTTTGCAAGTGGTTAGTCTTGATTTTTTTCTAAAAATCAAAAAAAAAAAATAAATCGGCAAATGTACACCATTAGAAAGGTCTGTCCAATCCCTTCCAAGTACTGAAAAACACAGCCTTTTGCGAGGCTTTGTTGCCGAGATATCAGCTTCCAAGCAAATCAACTGAAGTAGGTTTGACAATTATGTCAAACATTTTGGATTGAAATATCTTGAGAACCAAAAGCTGCAGAAGCGTTTGGTATTCAGGAGTGGATAGGTATTCAATAGGCCTTTCTTTTCATGTGCATATCGATGGGTTTCGGAAACATTGTTGAAAATGTAATTTTTTTTCGCAAGGGGTTAGCCTTGATTTTTTTCTAAAAATCAAAAAAAAAATAATTCCGCAAATTGTACACCAATAGAAAGGTCTGTCCAATCCCTTCCAGGTACTGAAAACCACAGCTTTTTGCGAGGCTTTGTTTCCGAGATATCAGCTTCCAAACAAATCAACTGCAGTACGTTTGACAATTATGTCAAACATTTCGGATTAAAATATTTTGAGAACCAGAAGCTGCAGAAGCGTTCGGTATTCAGGAGTGGATAGGTATTCAATAGGCCTTTCTTTTCATGTGCATATCGATGGGTTTGGGAAACATTGTTGAAAATGTAATTTTTTTTCGCAAGGGGTTAGCCTTGATTTTTTTCTAAAAATAAAAATAAATAAATCCGCAAATTGTACACCAGTAGAAAGGTCTGTCCAATGCCTTCCAAGTGCTGAAAACCACAGCTTTTTGCGAGGCTTTGTTGCCGAGATATCAGCTTCCAAACCAATCAACTGCAGTAGGTTTGACAATTATGTCAAACATTTCGGATTAAAATATCTTGAGAACCAGAAGCTGCAGAAGCGTTTGGTATTCAGGAGTGGATAAGTATTCAATTATGACAATTATGTCAAACATTTTGGATTGAAATATCTTGAGAACCAGAAGCTGCAGAAGCATTTGGTATTCAGGAGTGGATAGGTATTCAATAGGCCTTTCTTTTCATGTGCATATCGATGGGTTTCGGAAACATTGTTGAAAATGTAATTTTTTTTCGCAAGGGGTTAGTCTTGATTTTTTTCTAAAAATCAAAAAAAAAAATAAATCCGGAAATTGTACACCAATAGAAAGGTCTGTCCAATCCCTTCCAAGTACTGAAAAACACAGCTTTTTGCAAGGCTTTGTTGCTGAGATATCAGCTTCCAAACAAATCAACTGCAGTAGGTTTGACAATTATGTCCAACATTTTGGATTAAAATATCTTGAGAACCAGAAGCAGCAGAAGCGTTCGGTATTCAGGAGTGGATAGGTATTCAATAGGCCTTTCTTTTCATGTGCATATCGATGGGTTTGGGAAACATTGTTGAAAATGTAATTTTTTTTGCAAGGGGTTAGCCTTGATTTTTTTCTAAAAATTAAAAAAAAAATAAATCGGCAAATTGTACACCAATGGAAAGGTCTGTCCATTCCTTTCCAGGTACTGAAAACCACAGCTTTTTGCGAGGCTTTGTTGACGAGATATCAGCTTCCAAACAAATCAACTGCAGTAGGTTTGACAATTATGTCAAACATTTTGGATTGAAATATCTTGAGAACCAGAAGCTGCAGAAGCATTTGGTATTCAGGAGTGGATAGGTATTCAATAGGCCTTTCTTTTCATGTGCATATCGATGGGTTTCGGAAACATTGTTGAAATTGTAATTTTTTTTCGCAAGGGGTTAGCCTTGATTTTTTTCTAAAAATCAAAAAAAAATAATTCCGCAAATTGTACACCAATAGAAAGGTCTGTCCAATCCCTTCCAGGTACTGAAAACCACAGCTTTTTGCGAGGCTTTGTTTCCGAGATATCAGCTTCCAAACAAATCAACTGCAGTACGTTTGACAATTATGTCAAACATTTCGGATTAAAATATTTTGAGAACCAGAAGCTGCAGAAGCATTTGGTATTCAGGAGTGGATATGTATTCAATAGGCCTTTCTTTTCATGTGCATATCGATGGGTTTCGGAAACATTTTTGAAAATGTAATTTTTTTTCTCAAGGGGTTAGCCTTGATTTTTTTCTAAAAATCAAAAAAAAAATAAATCCGCAAATTGTACACCAATAGAAAGGTCTGTCCAATCCCTTCCAGGTACTGAAAACCACATCTTTTTGCGAGTCTTTCTTGCCGAGATATTAGCTTCCAAGCAAATCAACTGCAATACGTTTACGTTTGACAATTACGAGTATGTCAAAAATTTCGGATTAAAATATCTTGAGAACCAGAAGCTGCAGAAGCGTTTGGTATTCAGGAGTGGATAGGTATTCAATAGGCCTTTCTTTTCATGTGCATATCGATGGGTTTCGGAAACATTGTTGAAAATGTAATTTTTTTTCGCAAGGGGTTAGCCTTGATTTTTTTCTAAAAATCAAAAAAAAAAATCGGCAAATTGTACACCAATTGAAAGGTCTGTCCAATCCCTTCCAGGTACTGAAAACCACAGGTTTTTGCGAGGATTTGTTGCCGAGATATCAGCTTCCAAACAAATCAACTGCAGTAGGTTTGACAGTAATGTCAAACATTTTGGATTGAAATATCTTGAGAACCAGAAGCTGCAGAAGCGTTTGGTATTCAGGAGTGGATAGGTATTCAATAGGCCTTTCTTTTCATGTGCATATCGATGGGCTTCGGAAACATTGTTGAAAATGTAATTTTTTTTCGCAAGGGGTTAGTCTTGATTTTTTTCTAAAAATCAAAAAAAAAATCGGCAAATGTACACCATTAGAAAGGTCTGTCCAATCCCTTCCAAGTACTGAAAAACACAGCTTTTTGCGAGGCTTTGTTGCCGAGATATCAGCTTCCAAGCAAATCAACTGCAGTAGGTTTGACAATGAAGTCAAACATTTTGGATTGAAATATCTTAAGAACCAGAAGCTGCAGAAGCGTTCGGTATTCAGGAGTGGATAGGTATTCAATAGGCCTTTCTTTTGATGCATATCGATGGGCTTGGGATACATTGTTGAAAATGTAATTTTTTTTTGCAAGGGGATAGCCTTGATTTTTTTCTAAAAATCAAAAAAAAAATCGCCAAATTGTACACCAATAGAAAGGTCTGTCCAATCCCTTGCAGGTACTGAAAACCACAGCTTTTTGCGAGGCTTTGTTGCCGAGATATCAGCTTCCAAGCAAATCAACTGCAGTAGGTTTGACAATTATGTTAAACATTTCGGATTAAAATATCTTGAGAACCAGAAGCTGCAGAAGCATTCGGTATTCAGGAGTGGATAGGTATTCAATAGGCCTTTCTTTTCATCTGCATATCGATGGGTTTCGGAAACATTGTTGAAAGTGTAATTTTTTTTCGCAAGGGATTAGTCTTGATTTTTTTCTGAAAATCAAAAAAATAAATCGGCAAATTTTACACCAATAGAAAGGTCTGTCCAATCCCTTCCAGGTACTGAAAACCACAGCTTTTTGCGAGGCTTTGTTGCCGAGATATCAGCTTCCAAGCAAATCAACTGCAGTAGGTTTGACAATTATGTCAAACATTTTGGATTGAAATATCTCGAGAACCAGAAGCTGAAGAAGCATTTGGTATTCAGGAGTGGATAGGTATTCAATAGGCCTTTCTTTTGATGTGCATATGGATGGGTTTGGGATACATTGTTAAAAATGTATTTTTTTTCGCAAGGGGTTAGCCTTGATTTTTTTCTAAAAATCAAAAAAAAAAAATAAATCGGCAAATTGTACACCAATAGAAAGTTCTTTCCAATGCCTTCCAAGTGCTGAAAACCACAGCTTTTTGCGAGGCTTTGTTGCCGAGATATCAGCTTCCAAGCAAATCAACTGCAGTAGGTTTGACAATTATGTCAAACATTTCGGATTAAAATATCTTGAGAACCAGAAGCTGCAGAAGCGTTCGGTATTCAGGAGTGGATAGGTATTCAATAGGCCCTTCTTTTGATGCATATCGATGGGTTTGGGATACATTGTTGAAAATGTAATTTTTTTTTGCAAGGGGATAGCCTTGATTTTTTTCTAAAAATCAAAAAAAAATCGGCAAATTGTACACCAATAGAAAGGTCTGTCCAATCCCTTGCAGGTACTGAAAACCACAGCTTTTTGCGAGGCTTTGTTGCCGAGATATCAGCTTCCAAGCAAATCAACTGCAGTAGGTTTGACAATTATGTCAAACATTTTGGATTGAAATATCTTGAGAACCAGAAGCTGCAGAAGCGTTTGGTATTCAGGAGTGGATAAGTATTCAATAGGCCTTTCTTTTCATGTGCATATCGATGGGTTTGGGATACATTGTTGAAAATGTAATTTTTTTCGCAAGGGGTTAGCCTTGATTTTTTTCTAAAAATCAAAAAAAAAATAAATCGGCAAATTGTACACCAATAGAAGGGTCTGTCCAATCCCTTGCAGGTACTGAAAACCACAGCTTTTTGCGAGGCTTTGTTGCCGAGATATCAGCTTCCAAGCAAATCAACTGCAGTAGGTTTGACAATTATGTCAAACATTTCGGATTAAAATATCTTGAGAACCAGAAGCTGCAGAAGCGTTCGGTATTCAGGAGTGGATAGGTATTCAATAGGCCTTTCTTTTGATGCATATCGATGGGCTTGGGATACATTGTTGAAAATGTAATTTTTTTTTGCAAGGGGATAGCCTTGATTTTTTTCTAAAAATCAAAAAAAAAATCGCCAAATTGTACACCAATAGAAAGGTCTGTCCAATCCCTTGCAGGTACTGAAAACCACAGCTTTTTGCGAGGCTTTGTTGCCGAGATATCAGCTTCCAAGCAAATCAACTGCAGTAGGTTTGACAATTATGTTAAACATTTCGGATTAAAATATCTTGAGAACCAGAAGCTGCAGAAGCATTCGGTATTCAGGAGTGGATAGGTATTCAATAGGCCTTTCTTTTCATCTGCATATCGATGGGTTTCGGAAACATTGTTGAAAGTGTAATTTTTTTTCGCAAGGGATTAGTCTTGATTTTTTTCTGAAAATCAAAAAAATAAATCGGCAAATTTTACACCAATAGAAAGGTCTGTCCAATCCCTTCCAGGTACTGAAAACCACAGCTTTTTGCGAGGCTTTGTTGCCGAGATATCAGCTTCCAAGCAAATCAACTGCAGTAGGTTTGACAATTATGTCAAACATTTTGGATTGAAATATCTCGAGAACCAGAAGCTGAAGAAGCATTTGGTATTCAGGAGTGGATAGGTATTCAATAGGCCTTTCTTTTGATGTGCATATGGATGGGTTTGGGATACATTGTTGAAAATGTATTTTTTTTCGCAAGGGGTTAGCCTTGATTTTTTTCTAAAAATCAAAAAAAAAAAAAATAAATCGGCAAATTGTACACCAATAGAAAGGTCTTTCCAATGCCTTCCAAGTGCTGAAAACCACAGCTTTTTGCGAGGCTTTGTTGCCGAGATATCAGCTTCCAAACAAATCAGCTGCAGTAGGTTTGACAATTATGTCCAACATTTTGGATTGTAATATCTTGAGAACCAGAAGCTGCAGAAGCGTTCAATAGGCCTTTCTTTTCATGTGCATATCGATGGGTTTGGGAAACATTGTTGAAAATGTAATTTTTTTGTCGCAAGGGGTTAGTCTTGATTTTTTTCTAAAAATCAAAAAAAAAATAAATCGGCAAATTTTACACCAATTGAAAGGTCTGTCCAATCTCTTCCAGGTACTGAAAACCACAGCTTTTTGCGAGGCTTTGTTGCCGAGATATCAGCTTCCAAACAAATCAGCTGCAGTAGGTTTGACAATTATGTCCAACATTTTGGATTGTAATATCTTGAGAACCAGAAGCTGCAGAAGCGTTCGGTATTCAGAAGTGGATAGGTATTCAATAGGCCTTTCTTTTCATGTGCATATCGATGGGTTTCGTAAACATTGTTGAAAATGTAATTTTTTTTCGCAAGGGAGCCTTGATTTTTTCTAAAAATAAAAAAAAAATAAATCGGCAAATTGTACACCAATAGAAAGGTCTGTCCAATCCCTTCCAGGTACTGAAAACCACAGCTTTTTGCGAGTCTTTGTTGCCGAGATATTAGCTTCCAAGCAAATCAACTGCAATACATTTACGTTTGACAATTGCGAGTATGTCAAAAATTTCGGATGAAAATATCTTGGTACCAGAAGCTGCAGAAGCGTTTGGTATTCAGGAGTGGATAGGTATTCAATAGGCCTTTCTTTTCATGTGCATATCGACGGGTTTGGGAAACATTGTTGAAAATGTAATTTTTTTTCGCAAGGGAGCCTTGATTTTTTCTAAAAATCAAAAAAAAATAAATCCGCAAATTGTACACCAATAGACAGGTCTGTCCAATGCCTTCCAAGTGCTGAAAACCACAGCTTTTTGCGAGGCTTTGTTGCCGAGATATCAGCTTCCAAACAAATCAACTGCAGTAGGTTTGACAATTATGTCAAACATTTTGGATTGAAATATCTTAAGAACCAGAAGCTGCAGAAGCGTTTGGTATTCAGGAGTGGATAGGTATTCAATAGGTCTTTCTTGTCATGTGCATATCGACGGGTTTGGGAAACATTGTTGAAAATGTAATTTTTTTTCGCAAGGGAGCCTTGATTTTTTTCTAAAAATCAAAAAAAAAATAAATCGGCAAATTGTACACCAATAGAAAGGTCTGTCCAATCCCTTCCAGGTACTGAAAACCACAGCTTTTTGCGAGGCTTTGTTGCCGAGATATTAACTTCCAAGCAAATCAACTGCAATACGTTTACGTTTGACAATTACGAGTATGTCAAAAATTTCGGATTAAAATATCTTGAGAACCAGAAGCTGCAGAAGCGTTCGGTATTCAGGAGTGGATAGGTATTCAATAGGCCTTTCTTGTCATGTGCATATCGACGGGTTTGGGAAACATTGTTGAAAATGTAATTTTTTTTCGCAAGGGATTAGTCTTGATTTTTTTCTGAAAATCAAAAAAATAAATCGGCAAATTGTACACCAATAGACAGGTCTGTCCAATGCCTTCCAAGTGCTGAAAACCACAGCTTTTTGGGAGGCTATGTTGCCGAGATATCAGCTTCCAAACAAATCAATTGCAGTAGGTTTGACAATTATTTCCAACATTTTGGATTGAAATATCTTGAGAACCAGAAGCTGCAGAAGCATTTGGTTTTCAGGAGTGGATAGGTATTCAATAGGCCTTTCTTTTCATTTGCATATCGACGGGTTTGGGAAACATTGTTGAAAATGTAATTTTTTTTCGCCAGGGGTTAGCCTTGATTTTTTTCTAAAAATCAAAAAAAAATAAATCCGCAAATTGTACACCAATAGACAGGTCTGTCCAATGCCTTCCATGTGCTGAAAACCACAGCTTTTTGCGAGGCTATGTTGCCGAGATATCAGCTTCCAAACTAATCAACTGCAGTAGGTTTGACAATTATGTCAAACATTTTAGATTGAAATATCTTGAGAACCAGAAGCTGCAGAAGCGTTTGGTATTCAGGAGTGGATAGGTATTCAATAGGCCTTTCTTTTCATGTGCATATCGACGGGTTTGGAAAACATTGTTGAAAATGTAATTTTTTTTCGCAAGGGAGCCTTGATTTTTTTCTAAAAATCAAAAAAAAATAAATCGGCAATTGTACACCATTAGAAAGGTCTGTCCAATCCCTTCCAAGTACTGAAAAACACAGCTTTTTGCGAGGCTTTGTTGCCGAGATATCAGCTTCCAAACAAATCAACTGCAGTAGGTTTACGTTTGACAATTACGAGTATGTCAAAAATTTCGGATTAAAATATCTTGAGAACCAGAAGCTGCAGAAGCGTTCGGTATTCAGGAGTGGTTTCAATAGGCCTTTCTTTTCATGTGCATATCGATGGGCTTGGGAAACATTTTTGAAAATGTAATTTTTTTTCGCAAGGGGTTAGCCTTAATTTTTTTCTAAAAATCAAAAAAAAATAAATCCGCAAATTGTACACCTATAGACAGGTCTGTCAAATGCCTTCCAAGTGCTGAAAACCACAGCTTTTTGCGGGGCTTTGTTTGCGAGATATCAACTTCCAAACAAATCAACTGCAGTAGGTTTGACAATTATGTCAAACATTTTGGATTGAAATATCTTGAGAACCAGAAGCTGCAGAAGCATTTGGTATTCAGGATTGGATACGTATTCAATAGGCCTTTATTTTCATGTGCATATCGATGGGTTTCGGAAACATTGTTGAAAATGTAATTTTTTTCGCCAGGGGTTAGCCTTGATTTTTTTCTAAAAATCAAAAAAAAATAAATCGGCAAATTGTACACCAATAGAAAGGTCTGTCCAATCCCTTCCAAGTACTGAAAAACACAGCTTTTTGCGAGGCTTTGTTGCCGAGATATCAGCTTCCAAACAAATCACCTGCAATACGTTTACGTTGGACAATTACGAGTATGTCAAAAATTTCGGATGAAAATATCTTGAGAAAAAGAAGCTGCAGAAGCGTTCAATATTCAGGAATGGATTCAATGGGCCTTTCTTTTCATGTGCATATCGAGTCTTCATTTTTTTCTAAAAATCAAAAAAAAAATCGGCAAATTGTACACCAATGGAAAGGTCTGTCCAATCCTTTCCAGGTACTGAAAACCACAGCTTTGTGCGAGGCTTTGTTGCCGAGATATCAGCTTCCAAACAAATCAACTACAGTAGGTTTGACAATTATGTCAAACATTTTGGATTGAAATATCTTGAGAACCAGAAGCTGCAGAAGCATTTGGTATTCAGGATTGGATACGTATTCAATAGGCCTTTATTTTCATGTGCATATCGATGGGTTTCGGAAACATTGTTGAAAATGTAATTTTTTTCGCCAGGGGTTAGCCTTGATTTTTTTCTAAAAATCAAAAAAAAATAAATCGGCAAATTGTACACCAATAGAAAGGTCTGTCCAATCCCTTCCAGGGATCCCTTCCACAAATTTTTGCGAGGCTTTGTTTGTCGAGATATTAGCTTCCAAGCAAATCACCTGCAATACGTTTACGTTTGACAATTACGAGTATGTCAAAAATTTCGTATTAAAATATCTTGAGAAAAAGAAGCTGCAGAAGCGTTCAATATTCAGGAGTGGATTCAATAGGCCTTTCTTTTAATGTGCATATCGATGGGCTTGGGAAACATTGTTGAAAATGTAATTTTTTTTCGCAAGGGGTTAGCCTTGATTTTTGTCTAAAAATCAAAAACAAATAAATCCGCAAATTGTACACCAATAGACAGGTCTGTCCAATGCCTTCCAAGTGCTGAAAACCACAACTTTTTGCGAGGCTTTGTTTGCGAGATAGCAACTTCCAAACAAATCAACTGCAGTAGGTTTGACAATTATGTCAAACATTTTGGATTGAAATATCTTGAGAACCAGAAGCTGCAGAAGCGTTTGGTATTCAGGAGTGGATAGGTATTCAATAGGCCTTTCTTTTCATGTGCATATCGAGTCTTGATTTTTTTCTAAAAATCAAAAAAAAAAAATCGGCCAACTGTACACCAATGGAAAGGTCTGTCCAATCCTTTCCAGGTACTGAAAACCACAGCTTTGTGCGAGGCTTTGTTGCCGAGATATCAGCTTCCAAACAAATCAACTGCAGTAGGTTTGATAAATATGTCAAACATTGTGGATTGAAATATCTTGAGAACCAGAAGCTGCAGAAGCATTTGGTATTCAGGAGTGGATAGGTATTCAATAGCCCTTATTTTCATGTGCATATCGATGGGTTTCGGAAACATTGTTGAAAATGTAATTTTTTTTCGCCAGGGGTTAGCCTTGATTTTTTTCTAAAAATCAAAAAAAAAATAAATCGGCAAATGTACACCATTATAAAGGTCTGTCCAATCCCTTCCAAGTACTGAAAAACACAGCTTTTTGCGAGGCTTTGTTGCCGAGATATCAGCTTCCAAACAAATCAACTGCAGTAGGTTTGACAATTATGTCAAACATTTTGGATTGAAATATCTTGAGAACCAGATGCTGCAGAAGCATTTGGTATTCAGGTGTGGATAGGTTTTCAATAGGCCTTTCTTTTCATGTGCATATCGACGGGTTTGGGAAACATTGTTGAAAATGAAATTTTTTTTCGCAAGGGAGCCTTGATTTTTTTCTAAAAATCAAAAAAAAAATAAATCGGCAAATTGTACACCAATAGAAAGGTCTGTCCAATCCCTTCCAGGTACTGAAAACCACAGCTTTTTGCGAGGCTTTGTTGCCGAGATATTAGCTTCCAAGCAAATCAACTGCAATACGTTTACGTTTGACAATTACGAGTATGTCAAAAATTTCGGATTAAAATATCTTGAGAACCAGAAGCTGCAGAAGCGTTCGGTATTCAGGAGTGGATAGGTATTCAATAGGCCTTTCTTTTCATGTGCATATCGACGGGTTTGGGAAACATTGTAGAAAATGTAATTTTTTTTCGCAAGGGGTTAGCCTTGATTTTTTTCTAAAAATCAAAAAAAAATAAATCCGCAAATTGTACACCAATGGAAAGGTCTGTCCAATCGTTTCCAGGTACTGAAAACCACAGCTTTTTGAGAGGCTTTGTTGCCGAGATATCAGCTTCCAAACAAATCAACTGCAGTAGGTTTGACAATTATGTCAAACATTTTGAATTGAAATACCTTGAGAACCAGAAGCTGCAGAAGCATTTGGTATTCAGGAGTGGATAGGTATTCAATAGGCCTTTCTTTTCATGTGCATATCGAGTCTTGATTTTTTTCTAAAAATCAAAAAAAAATAAATCGGCAAATTGTACACCAATAGACAGGTCTGTCCAATCCCTTCAAGGTACTGAAAACCACAGCTTTTTGGGAAGCTTTGTTGCCGAGATATTAGCTTCCAAGCAAATCAACTGCAATACGTTTACGTTTGACAATTACGAGTATGTCAAAAATTTCGGATTAAAATATCTTGAGAACCAGAAGCTGCAGAAGCGTTCGGTATTCAGGAGTGGATTCAATAGGCCTTTCTTTTCATGTGCATATCGATGGGCTTGGGAAACATTGTTGAAAATGTAATTTTTTTTCGGAAGGGGTTAGCCTTGATTTTTTTCTAAAAATCAAAAAAAAATAAATCCGCAAATTGTACACCAATAGACAGGTCTGTCCAATGCCTTCCAAGTGCTGAAAACCACAGCTTTTTGCGGGGCTTTGTTTGCGAGATATCAACTTCCAAACAAATCAACTGCAGTAGGTTTGACAATTATGTCAAACATTTTGGATAGAAATATCTTGAGAACCAGAAGCTGCAGAAGCGTTTGGTATTCAGGAGTGGATAGGTATTCAATAGGCCTTTCTTTTCTTGTGCATATCGATGGGTTTCGGAAACATTGTTGAAAATGTAATTTTTTTTCGCAAGGGGTTAGTCTTGATTCTTTTCTAAAAATCAAAAAAAAAATAAATCGGCAAATTGTACACCAATGGAAAGGTCTGCCCAATCCTTTCCAGGTACTGAAAACCACAGCTTTTTGCGAGGCTTTGTTTGCGAGATATCAACTTCCAAACAAATCAACTGCAGTAGGTTTGACAATTATGTCAAACATTTTGGATTGAAATATCTTGAGAACCAGAAGCTGCAGAAGCGTTTGGTATTCAGGAGTTGATAGGTATTCAATAGGCCTTTCTTTTCATGTGCATATCGACGGGTTTGGGAAGCATTGTTGAAAATGTAATTTTTTTTCGCAAGGGAGCCTTGAATTTTTTCTAAAAATCAAAAAAAAAATAAATCGGCAAATTGTACACCAATAGAAAGGTCTGTCCAATCCCTTCCAGGTACTGAAAACCACAGCTTTTCGCGAGGCTTTGTTGCCGAGATATTAGCTTTCAAGCAAATCAACTGCAATACGTTTACGTTTGACAATTACGAGTATGTCAAAAATTTCGGATTTAAATATCTTGAGAACCAGAAGCTGCAGAAGCGTTCGGTATTCAGGAGTGGATAGGTATTCAATAGGCCTTTCTTTTCATGTGCATATCGATGGGTTTCGGAAACATTGTTGAAAATGTAATTTTTTTTCGCAAGGGGTTAGCCTTGATTTTTTTCTAAAAATCAAAAAAAAATAAATCCGCAAATTGTACACCAATAGATAGGTCTGTCCAATGCCTTCCAAGTGCTGAACACGACAGCTTTTTGCGAGGCTTTGTTGCCGAGATATCAGCTTCCAAACAAATAAACTGCAGTAGGTTTGACAATTATGTCAAACATTTTGGGTTGAAATATCTTGAGAACCAAAAGCTGCAGAAGCATTTGGTATTCAGGAGTGAATAGGTATTCAATAGGCCTTTCTTTTCATGTGCATATCGACGGGTTTGGGAAACATTGTTGAAAATGTAATTTTTTTCGCAAGGGAGCCTTGATTTTTTTCTAAAAATCAAAAAAAAAATAAATCGGCAAATTGTACACCAATAGAAAGGTCTGTCCAATCCCTTCCAGGTACTGAAAACCACAGCTTTTTGCGAGGATTTGTTGCCGAGATATTAGCTTCCAAGCAAATCACCTGCAATATGCTTACGTTTGACAATTACGAGTATGTCAAAAATTTCGGATTAAAATATCTTGAGAAAAAGAAGCTGCAGAAGCGTTCGGTATTCAGGAGTGGATAGGTATTCAATAGACCTTTCTTTTCATGTGCATATCGATGGGTTTGGAAAACATTGTTGAAAATGTAATTTTTTTTTGCAAGGGAGCCTTGATTTTTTTCTAAAAATCAAAAAAAAAAATAAATCCGCAAATTGTACACCAATAGACAGGTCTGTCCAATGCCTTCCAAGTGCTGAAAACCACAGCTTTTTGCGAGGCTTTGTTGCCGAGATATCAGCTTCCAAACGAATCAACTGCAGTAGGTTTGACAATTATGTCAAACATTTTGGATTGAAATATCTTGAGAACCAGAAGCTGCAGAAGCGTTTGGTATTCAGGAGTGGATAGGTATTCAATAGGCCTTTCTTTTCATGTGCATATCGATTCTTGATTTTTTTCTAAGAATCAAAAAAAAAATAAATCGGCACATTGTACACCAATGGAAAGGTCTGTCCAATCCTTTACAGGTACTGAAAACCACAGCTTTGTGCGAGGCTTTGTTGCCGAGATATCAGCTTCCAAACAAATCAACTGCAATAGGTTTGACAATTATGTCAAAAATTTTGGATTGAAATATCTTGAGAACCAGAAGCTGCAGAAGCATTTGGTATTCAGGAGTGGATAGGTATTCAATAGGCCTTTCTTTTCATGTGCATATCGACGGGTTTGGTAAACAATGTTGAAAATGTAATTTTTTTCGCAAGGGAGCCTTGATTTTTTTCTAAGAATCAAAAAAAAAATAAATCGGCAAATTGTACACCAGTAGAAAGGTCTGTCCAATCCCTTCCAGGTACGGAAAACCACAGCTTTTTGGCAGGCTTTGTTGCCGAGATATTAGCTTCCAAGCAAATCAACTGCAATACGTTTACATTTGACAATTACGAGTATGTCAAAAATTTCGGATTAAAATATCTTGAGAACCAGAAGCTGCAGAAGCGTTCGGTATTCAGGAGTGGATAGGTATTCAATAGGCCTTTCTTTTCATGGTAATATCGACGGGTTTTGTAAACATTGTTGAAAATGTAATTTTTTTCGCAATTGAGCCTTGATTTTTTTCTAAGAATCAAAAAAAAAATAAATCGGCACATTGTACACCAATGGAAAGGTCCGTCCAATCCTTTACAGGTACTGAGAACCACAGCTTTGTGCGAGGCTTTGTTGCCGAGATATCAGCTTCCAAACAAATCAACTGCAATAGGTTTGACAATTATGTCAAACATTTTGGATTGAAATATCTTGAGAACCAGAAGCTGCAGAATCGTTTGGTATTCAGGAGTGGATAGCTATTCAATAGGCCTTTCTTTTCATGTGCATATCGATGGGTTTCGGAAACATTGTTGAAAATGTAATTTTTTTTCGCAAGGGGTTAGCCTTGATTTTTTTCTAAAAATCAAAAAAAAAATAAATCCGCAAATTGTACACCAATAGAAAGGTCTGTCCAATCCCTTCCAGGTACTGAAAACCACAGCTTTTTGCGAGGCTTTGTTGCCGAGATATTAGCTTCCAAGCAAATCACCTGCAATACGTTTACGTTTGACAATTACGAGTATGTCAAAAATTTCGGATTAAAATATCTTGAGAACCAGAAGCTGCAGAAGCGTTTGGTATTCAGGAGTGGATTCAATAGGCCTTTCTTTTCATGTACATATCGATGGGCTTGGGAAACATTGTTGAAAATGTAATTTTTTTCGCAAGGGGTTAGCCTTGATTGTTTTCTAAAAATCAAAAAAAAATAAATCCGCAAATTGTACACCAATAGACAGGTCTGTCCAATGCCTTCCAAGTGCTGAAAACCACAGCTTTTTGCGAGGCTTTGTTTGCGAGATATTAACTCCCAAACAAATCAACTGCAGTAGGTTTGACAATTATGTCAAACATTTTGGATTGAAATACCTTGAGAACCAGAAACTGCAGAAGCGTTTGGTATTCAGGAGTGGATAGGTATTCAATAGGCTTTTCTTTTCCTGTGCATATCGATGGGTTTCGGAAACATTGTTGAAAATGTAATTTTTTTTCGCAAGGGGTTAGTCTTGATTTTTTTCTAAAAATCAAAAAAAATAAATCGGCAAATTGTACACCAATGGAAAGGTCTGCCCAATCCTTTCCAGGTACTGAAAACCACAGCTTTTTGCGAGGCTTTGTTGCCGAGATATCAGCTTCCAAACAAATCAACTGCAGTAGGTTTGGCAATTATGTCAAACATTTTGGATTGAAATATCTTGAGAACCAGAAGCGGCAGAAGGATTTGGTATTCAGGAGTGGATAGGAATTCAATAGGCCTTTCTTTTCATGTGCATATCGATGGGCTTGGGAAACATTGTTGAAAATGTAATTTTTTTCGCAAGGGGTTAGTCTTGATTGTTTTCTAAAAATCAAAAAAAAATAAATCCGCAAATTGTACACCAATAGACATGTCTGTCCAATGCCTTCCAAGTGCTGAAAACCACAGCTTTTTGCGAGGCTTTGTTTGCGAGATATCAACTTCCAAACAAATCAACTGCAGTAGGTTTGACAATTATGTCAAACATTTTGGATTGAAATATCTTGAGAACCAGAAGCGGCAAAAGGATTTGGTATTCAGGAGTGGATAGGAATTCAATAGGCCTTTCTTTTCATATGCATATCGATGGGTTTCGGAAACATTGTTGAAAATGTAATTTTTTTTCGCAAGGGGTTAGCCTTGATTTTTTTCTAAAAATCAAAAAAAAAATAAATCCGCAAATTGTACACCAATAGAAAGGTCTGTCCAATCCCTTCCAGGTACTGAAAACCACAGCTTTTTGCGAGGCTTTGTTGCCGAGATATTAGCTTCCAAGCAAATCACCTGCAATACGTTTACGTTTGACAATTACGAGTATGTCAAAAATTTCGGATTAAAATATCTTGAGAAAAAAGAAGCTGCAGAAGCGTTCGGTATTCAGGAGTGGATTCAATAGGCCTTTATTTTCATGTGCATATCGATGGGTTTCGGAAACATTGTTGAAAATGTAATTTTTTTTCGCCAGGGGTTAGCCTTGATTTTTTTCTAAAAATCAAAAAAAAAAATAAATCGGCAAATTGTACACCAATAGAAAGGTCTGTCCAATGCCTTCCAAGTGCTGAAAACCACAGCTTTTTTCGAGGCTTTGTTGCCGAGATATCAGCTTCCAAACAAATCAACTGCAGTAGGTTTGACAATTATGTCAAACATTTTGGATTGAAATATCTTGAGAACCAGAAGCTGCAGAAGCATTTGGTATTCAGGAGTGGATAGGTATTCAATAGGTCTTTCTTTTCATGTGCATATCGACGGGTTTGGGAAACATTGTTGAAATGTAATTTTTTTTCGCAAGGGAGCCTTGATTTTTTTCTAAAAATCAAAAAAAAATAAATCGGCAAATTGTACACCAATAGAAAGGTCTCTCCAATCCCTTCCAGGTACTCAAAACCACAGCTTTTTGCGAGGCTTTGTTGCCGAGATATTAGCTTCCAAGCAAATCAACTGCAATACGTTTACGTTTGACAATTACGAGTATGTCAAAAATTTCGGATTAAAATATCTTGAGAACCAGAAGCTGCAGAAGCGTTCGGTATTCAGGAGTGGATAGGTATTCAATAGGCCTTTCTTTTCATGTGCATATCGACGGGTTTTGTAAACATTGTTGAAAATGTAATTTTTTTCGCAATTGAGCCTTGATTTTTTTCTAAGAATCAAAAAAAAAATAAATCGGCAAATTGTACACCAATGGAAAGGTCTGCCCAATCCTTTCCAGGTACTGAAAACCACAGCTTTTTGCGAGGCTTTGTTTGCGAGATATCAACTTCCAAACAAATCAACTGCAGTAGGTTTGACAATTATGTCAAACATTTTGGATTGAAATATCTTGAGAACCAGAAGCTGCAGAATCGTTTGCTATTCAGGAGTGGATAGGTATTCAATAGGCCTTTCTTTTCATGTGCATATCGATGGGTTTCGGAAACATTGTTGAAAATGTAATTTTTTTTCGCAAGGGGTTAGCCTTGATTTTTTTCTAAAAATCAAAAAAAAAATAAATCCGCAAATTGTACACCAATAGAAAGGTCTGTCCAATCCCTTCCAGGTACTGAAAACCACAGCTTTTTGCGAGGCTTTGTTGCCGAGATATTAGCTTCCAAGCAAATCACCTGCAATACGTTTACGTTTGACAATTACGAGTATGTCAAAAATTTCGGATTAAAATATCTTGAGAACCAGAAGCTGCAGAAGCGTTTGGTATTCAGGAGTGGATTCAATAGGCCTTTCTTTTCATGTACATATCGATGGGCTTGGGAAACATTGTTGAAAATGTAATTTTTTTCGCAAGGGGTTAGCCTTGATTGTTTTCTAAAAATCAAAAAAAAATAAATCCGCAAATTGTACACCAATAGACAGGTCTGTCCAATGCCTTCCAAGTGCTGAAAACCACAGCTTTTTGCGAGGCTTTGTTGCCGAGATATCAGCTTCCAAACGAATCAACTGCAGTAGGTTTGACAATTATGTCAAACATTTTGGATTGAAATATCTTGAGAACCAGAAACTGCAGAAGCGTTTGGTATTCAGGAGTGGATAGGTATTCAATAGGCCTTTCTTTTCATGTGCATATCGATGGGTTTCGGAAACATTGTTGAAAATGTAATTTTTTTTCGCAAGGGGTTAGTCTTGATTTTTTTCTAAAAATCAAAAAAAAATAAATCGGCAAATTGTACACCAATGGAAAGGTCTGCCCAATCCTTTCCAGGTACTGAAAACCACAGCTTTTTGCGAGGCTTTGTTGCCGAGATATCAGCTTCCAAACAAAACAACTGCAGTAGGCTTGGCAATTATGTCAAACATTTTGGATTGAAATATTTTGAGAACCAGAAGCGGCAAAAGGATTTGGTATTCAGGAGTGGATAGGAATTCAATAGGCCTTTCTTTTCATGTGCATATCGATGGGTTTCGGAAACATTGTTGAAAATGTAATTTTTTTTCGCAAGGGGTTAGCTTTGATTTTTTTCTAAAAATCAAAAAAAAAATAAATCCGCAAATTGTACACCAATAGAAAGGTCTGTCCAATCCCTTCCAGGTACTGAAAACCACAGCTTTTTGCGAGGCTTTGTTGCCGAGATATTAGCTTCCAAGCAAATCACCTGCAATACGTTTACGTTTGACAATTACGAGTATGTCAAAAATTTCGGATTAAAATATCTTGAGAACCAGAAGCTGCAGAAGCGTTCGGTATTCAGGAGTGCATTCAATAGGCCTTTCTTTTCATGTGCATATCGATGGGCTTGGGAAACTTTGTTGAAAATGTAATTTTTTTTCGGAAGGGGTTAGCCTTGATTTTTTTCTAAAAATCAAAAAAAAAATAAATCCGCAAATTGTACACCAATAGAAAGGTCTGTCCAATCCCTTCCAGGTACTGAAAACCACAGCTTTTTGCGAGGCTTTGTTGCCGAGATATTAGCTTCCAAGCAAATCACCTGCAAAACGTTTACGTTTGACAATTACGAGTATGTCAAAAATTTCGGATTAAAATATCTTGAGAAAAAAGAAGCTGCAGAAGCGTTCGGTATTCAGGAGTGGATTCAATAGGCCTTTATTTTCATGTGCATATCGATGGGTTTCGGAAACATTGTTGAAAATGTAATTTTTTTTCGCCAGGGGTTAGCCTTGATTTTTTTCTAAAAATCAAAAAAAAATAAATCGGCAAATTGTACACCAATAGAGAGGTCTTTCCAATGCCTTCCAAGTGCTGAAAACCACAGATTTTTGCGAGGCTTTGTTGCCGAGATATCAGCTTCCAAACAAATCAACTGCAGTAGGTTTGACAATTATGTCAAACATTTTGGATTGAAATATCTTGAGAACCAGAAGCTGCAGAAGCATTTGGTATTCAGGAGTGGATAGGTATTCAATAGGCCTTTCTTTTCATGTGCATATCGACGGGTTTGGGAAACATTGTTGAAATGTAATTTTTTTTCGCAAGGGAGCCTTGATTTTTTTCTAAAAATCAAAAAAAAATAAATCGGCAAATTGTACACCAATAGAAAGGTCTCTCCAATCCCTTCCAGGTACTCAAAACCACAGCTTTTTGCGAGGCTTTGTTGCCGAGATATTAGCTTCCAAGCAAATCAACTGCAATACGTTTACGTTTGACAATTACGAGTATGTCAAAAATTTCGGATTAAAATATCTTGAGAACCAGAAGCTGCAGAAGGGTTCGGTATTCAGGAGTGGATTCAGTAGGCCTTTCTTTTCATGTGCATATCGATGGGCTTGGGAAACATTGTTGAAAATGTAATTTTTTTTCGCAAGAGGTTAGCCTTGATTTTTTTTCTAAAAATCAAAAAAAAAAATAAATCCGCAAATTGTACACCAATAGACAGGTCTGTCCAATGCCTTCCAAGTGCTGAAAACCACAGCTTTTTGCGAGGCTTTGTTTGCGAGATATCAACTTCCAAACAAATCAACTGCAGTAGGTTTGACAATTATGTCAAACATTTTGGATTGAAATATCTTGAGAACCAGAAACTGCAGAAGCGTTTGGTATTCAGGAGTGGATAGGTATTCAATAGGCCTTTCTTTTCATGTGCATATCGATGGGTTTCGGAAACATTGTTGAAAATGTAATTTTTTTTCGCAAGGGGTTAGTCTTGATTTTTTTCTAAAAATCAAAAAAAAATAAATCGGCAAATTGTACACCAATGGAAAGGTCTGCCCAATCCTTTCCAGGTACTGAAAACCACAGCTTTTTACGAGGCTTTGTTGCCGAGATATCAGCTTCCAAACAAATCAACTGCAGTAGGTTTGACAATTATGTCAAACATTTTGGATTGAAATATCTTGAGAACCAGAAGCGGCAGAAGGATTTGGTATTCAGGAGTGGATAGGAATTCAATAGGCCTTTCATTTCATGTGCATATCGACGGGTTTGGGAAACATTGTTGAAAATGTAATTTTTTTCGCAAGGGGTTAGCCTTGATTGTTTTCTAAAAATCAAAAAAAAATAAATCCGCAAATTGTACACCAATAGACAGGTCTGTCCAATGCCTTCCAAGTGCTGAAAACCACAGCTTTTTGCGAGGCTTTGTTTTCGAGATATCAACTTCCAAACAAATCAACAGCAGTAGGTTTGACAATTATGTCAAACATTTTGGATTGAAATATCTTGAGAACCAGAAGCTGCAGAAGCGTTTGGTATTCAGGAGTGGATAGGTATTTAATAGGCCTTTCTTTTCATTTGCATATCGATGCTTTTCGGAAACATTGTTGAAAATGTAATTTTTTTTCGCAAGGGGTTAGCCTTGATTTTTTTCTAAAAATCAAAAAAAAAATAAATCGGCAAATGTACACCATTAGAAAGGTCTGTCCAATGCCTTCCAAGTACTGAAAACCACAGCTTTTTGCGAGGCTTTGT
This sequence comes from Philhelius pedissequus, assembly GCA_910595825.1. Taxonomy (NCBI): domain Eukaryota; kingdom Metazoa; phylum Arthropoda; class Insecta; order Diptera; family Syrphidae; genus Philhelius; species Philhelius pedissequus. The sequence continues at coordinate 205,282,524 of OU343161.1, read as the reverse complement.
TGCCGAGATATCAGCTTCCAAACAAATCAACTGCAGTAGGTTTGACAATTATGTCAAACATATTGGATTGAAATATCTTGAGAACCAGAAGCTGCAGAAGCGTTTGGTATTCAGGAGCGGATAAGGTATTTAAAGGCCTTTATTTTCATGTGCATATCGATGGGTTTGGGAAACATTGTTGAAAATGTAATTTTTTTTCGCAAGGGGTTAGCCTTGAATTTTTTCTAAAAATCAAAAAAAAAAATCGGCAAATGTACACCATTAGACAGGTCTGTCCAATCCCTTCCAAGTACTGAAAAACACAGCTTTTTTCGAGGCTTTGTTGCCGAGATATCAGCTTCCAAGCAAATCAATTGCAGTAGATTTGACAATTATGTCCAACGTTTTGGATTGAAATATCTTGAGAACCATAAGCTGAAGAAGCATTTGGTATTCAGGAGTGGATAGGTATTCAATAGGCCTTTCTTTTGATGTGCATATCGATGGGTTTGGGATACATTGTTGAAAATGTAATTTTTTTTGCAAGGCGTTAGCCTTGATTTTTTTCTAAAACTCAAAAAAAAATCGGCAAATTGTACACCAATAGAAAGGTCTGTCCAATCCCTTGCAGGTACTGAAAACCACAGCTTTTTGCGAGGCTTTGTTGCCGAGATATCAGCTTCCAAGCAAATCAACTGCAGTAGGTCTGACAATTATGTCAAACATTTCGGATTAAAATATCTTGAGAACCAGAAGCTGGAGAAGCGTTCGGTATTCAGGAGTGGATAGATATTCAATAGGCCTTTCTTTTCATGTGCATATCGATGGGTTTGGGAAACATTGTTGAAAATGTAATTTTTTTTCGGAAGGGGTTAGCCTTGATTTTTTTCTAAAAATAAAAAAAAAAAATAGATCGGCAAGTTGTACACCAATAGAAAGGTCTGTCCAATGCCTTCCAAGTGCTGAAAACCACAGCTTTTTGCGAGGCTTTGTTGCCGAGATATCAGCTTCCAAGCAAATCAACTGCAGTAGGTTTGACAATTATGTCAAACATTTCGGATTAAAATATCTTGAGAACCAGAAGCTGCAGAAGCGTTCGGTATTCAGGAGTGGATAGATATTCAATAGGCCTTTCTTTTCATGTGCATATCGATGGGTTTGGGAAACATTGTTGAAAATGTAATTTTTTTTCGGAAGGGGTTAGCCTTGATTTTTTTCTAAAAATAAAAAAAAAAAATCCGCAAATTGTACACCAATAGAAAGGTCTGTCCAATGCCTTCCAAGTGCTGAAAACCACAGCTTTTTGCGAGGCTTTGTTGCCGAGATATCAGCTTCCAAACCAATCAACTGCAGTAGGTTTGACAATTATATCAAACATTTTGGATTGAAATATCTTGAGAACCAGAAGCTGATGAAGCATTTGGTATTCAGGAGTGGATAGGTATTCAATAGGCCTTTCTTTGATGTGCATATCGATGGGTTTGGGATACATTGTTGAAAATGTAATTTTTTTTGCAAGGGGTTAGCCTTGATTTTTTTCTAAAAATCAAAAAAAAATCGGCAAATTGTACACCAATAGAAAGGTCTGTCCAATCCCTTGCAGGTACTGAAAACCACAGCTTTTTGCGAGCCTTTGTTGCCGAGATATCAGCTTCCAAGCAAATCAACTGCAGTAGGTTTGACAATTATTTCAAACATTTCGGATTAAAATATCTTGAGAACCAGAAGCTGCAGAAGCGTTTGGTATTCAGGAGTGGATAGGTATTCAATAGGCCTTTCTTTTCATGTGCATATCGACGGGTTTGGGAAACATTGTTGAAAATGTAATTTTTTTCGCAAGGGGTTAGCCTTGATTGTTTTCTAAAAATCAAAAAAAAAAATAAATCCGCAAATTGTACACCAATAGACAGGTCTGTCCAATGCCTTCCAAGTGCTGAAAACCACAGCTTTTTGCGAGGCTTTGTTGCCGAGATATCAGCTTCCAAACAAATCAACTGCAGTAGGTTTGACAATTACGTCAAACATTTTGGATTGAAATATCTTGAGAACCAGAAGCTGCAGAAGCATTTGGTATTCAGGAGTGGACAGGTTTTCAATAGGCCTTTGGGAAACATTGTTGAAAATGTAATTTTTTTTCGCAATTTTGATTTGAAATTTGATTTTTTTCTAAAAATCAAAAAAAAAAAATCGGCAAATTGTACACCAATAGAAAGGTCTATCCAATCCCTTGCAGGTACTGAAAACCAAAGCTTTTTGCGAGGCTTTGTTGCCGAGATATCAGCTTCCAAGCAAATCAACTGCAGTAGGTTTGACTATTATGTCAAACATTTCGGATTAAAGTATCTTGAGAACCAGAAGCTGCAGAAGCGTTCGGTATTCAGGAGTGGATAGGTATTCAATAGGCCTTTCTTTTCGTGTGCATATCGATGGGTTTGGGAAACATTGTTGAAAATGTAATTTTTTTTCGCAAGGGAGCCTTGATTTTTTTCTAAAAATCAAAAAAAAAATAAATCGGCGAATTGTACACCAATAGAAAGGTCTGTCCAATCTTTTCCAGGTACTGAAAACCACAGCTTTTTGCGAGGCTTTGCTGCCGAGATATTAGCTTCCAAGCAAATCAACTGCAATACGCTTACGTTTGACAATTACGAGTATGTCAAAAATTTCGGATTAAAATATCTAGAGAACCAGAAGCTGCAGAAGCGTTCGGTATTCAGGAGTGGATAGGTATTCAATAGGCCTTTCTTTTCATGTGCATATCGACGGGTTTGGGAAACATTGTTGAAAATGTAATTTTTTTTCGCAAGGGAGCCTTGATTTTTTCTAAAAATCAAAAAAAAAAAATAAATCGGCAAATTGTACACCAATAGAAAGGTCTGTCCAATCCCTTCCAGGTACTGAAAACCACAGCTTTTTGCGAGGCTTTGTTGCCGAGATATTAGCTTCCAAGCAAATCACCTACAATACGTTTACGTTTGACAATTACGAGTATGTCAAAAATTTCGGATTAAAATATCTTGAGAACCAGAAGCTGCAGAAGCGTTCGGTATTCAGGAGTGGATAGGTATTCAATAGGCCTTTTCTTTTCATGTGCATATCGACGGGTTTGGGAAACATTGTTGAAAATGTAATTTTTTTTCGCAAGGGAGCCTTGATTTTTTTCTAAAAATCAAAAAAAAAAAAAATCGGCAAATTGTACACCAATAGAAAGGTCTGTCCAATCCCTTCCAGGTACTGAAACCACAGCTTTTTGCGAGGCTTTGTTGCCGAGATATCAGCTTCCAAACAAATCAACTGCAGTTGGTTTGACAATTATGTCAAAGATTTTGGGTTGAAATATCTTGAGAACCAGAAGCTGCAGAAGCATTTGGTATTCAGGAGTGGATAGGTATTGAATAGGCCTTTCTTTTCATGTGCATATCGATGGGTTTGGGAAACATTGTTGAAAATGTAATTTTTTTTCGCAAGGGAGCCTTGATTTTTTCTAAAAATCAAAAAAAAAAATAAATCGGCAAATTGTACACCAATAGAAAGGTCTGTCCAATCCCTTCCAGGTACTGAAAACCACAGCTTTTTGCGAGGCTTTGTTGCCGAGATATTAGCTTCCAAGCAAATCACCTACAATACGTTTACGTTTGACAATAACGAGTATGTCAAAAATTTCGGATTAAAATATCTTGAGAACCAGAAGCTGCAGAAGCGTTCGGTATTCAGGAGTGGATAGGTATTCAATAGGCCTTTCTTTTCATGTGCATATCGATGGGTTTGGGAAACATTGTTGAAAATGTAATTTTTGTTCGCAAGGGGTTGTTAGCCTTGATTTTTTTCTAAAAATAAAAAAATAATAAAACCGCAAATTGTACACCAATAGACAGGTCTGTCCAATGCCTTCCAAGTGCTGAAAACCACAGCTTTTTGCGAGGCTTTGTTGCCGAGATATCAGCTTCCAAACAAATCAACTGCAGTAGGTTTGACAATTATGTCAAACATTTCGGATTGAAATATCTTGAGCACCAGAAGCTGCAGAAGCATTTGGTATTCAGGAGTGGATAGGTTTTCAATAGGCCTTTCTTTTCATGTGCATATCGACGGGTTTGGGAAACATTGTTGAAAATGTAATTTTTTTTCGCAAGGGAGCCTTGATTTTTTTCTAAAAATCAAAAAAAATAAATCCGCAAATTGTACACCAATAGACATGTCTGTCCAATGCCTTCCAAGTGCTGAAAACCACAGCTTTTTGCGAGGCTTTGTTGCCGAGATATCAGCTTCCAAACAAATCAACTGCAGTAGGTTTGACAATTATGTCCAACATTTCGGATTAAAATATCTAGAGAACCAGAAGCTGCAGAAGCGTTCGGTATTCAGGAGTGGATAGGTATTCAATAGGCCTTTCTTTTCATGTGCATATCGACGGGTTTGGGAAACATTGTTGAAAATGTAATTTTTTTTCGCAAGGGAGCCTTGATTTTTTTCTAAAAATCAAAAAAAAAATAAATCGGCAAATTGTACACCAATAGAAAGGTCTGTCCAATCCCTTCCAGGTACTGAAACCACAGCTTTTTGCGAGGCTTTGTTGCCGAGATATCAGCTTCCAAACAAATCAACTGCAGTTGGTTTGACAATTATGTCAAAGATTTTGGGTTGAAATATCTTGAGAACCAGAAGCTGCAGAAGCATTTGGTATTCAGGAGTGGATAGGTATTGAATAGGCCTTTCTTTTCATGTGCATATCGATGGGTTTGGGAAACATTGTTGAAAATGTAATTTTTTTTCGCAAGGGAGCCTTGATTTTTTCTAAAAATCAAAAAAAAAATAAATCGGCAAATTGTACACCAATAGAAAGGTCTGTCCAATCCCTTCCAGGTACTGAAAACCACAGATTTTTGCGAGGCTTTGTTGCCGAGATATTAGCTTCCAAGCAAATCACCTACAATACGTTTACGTTTGACAATTACGAGTATGTCAAAAATTTCGGATTAAAATATCTTGAGAACCAGAAGCTGCAGAAGCGTTCGGTATTCAGGAGTGGATAGGTATTCAATAGGCCTTTCTTTTCATGTGCATATCGATGGGTTTGGGAAACATTGTTGAAAATGTAATTTTTGTTCGCAAGGGGTTGTTAGCCTTGATTTTTTTCTAAAAATAAAAAAATAATAAAACCGCAAATTGTACACCAATAGACAGGTCTGTCCAATGCCTTCCAAGTGCTGAAAACCACAGCTTTTTGCGAGGCTTTGTTGCCGAGATATCAGCTTCCAAACAAATCAACTGCAGTAGGTTTGACAATTATGTCAAACATTTCGGATTGAAATATCTTGAGCACCAGAAGCTGCAGAAGCATTTGGTATTCAGGAGTGGATAGGTTTTCAATAGGCCTTTCTTTTCATGTGCATATCGACGGGTTTGGGAAACATTGTTGAAAATGTAATTTTTTTTCGCAAGGGAGCCTTGATTTTTTTCTAAAAATCAAAAAAAAATAAATCCGCAAATTGTACACCAATAGACATGTCTGTCCCATGCCTTCCAAGTGCTGAAAACCACAGCTTTTTGCGAGGCTTTGTTGCCGAGATATCAGCTTCCAAACAAATCAACTGCAGTAGGTTTGACAATTATGTCCAACATTTTGGATCGAAATATCTTGAGAACCAGAAGCTGAAGAAGCATTTGGTATTCAGGAGTGGATAGGTATTCAATAGGCCTTTCTTTTGATGTGCATATCGATGGGTTTGGGATACATTGTTGAAAATGTAATTTTTTTTCGCAATTTTGATTTGAAATTTGATTTTTTTCTAAAAATCAAAAAAAAAATAAATCGGCAAATTGTACACCAATAGAAAGGTCTGCCCAATGCCTTCCAAGTGCTGAAAACCACAGCTTTTTGCGAGGCTTTGTTGCCGAGATATCAGCTTCCAAACAAATCAACTGCAGTAGGTTTGACAATTACGTCAAACATTTTGGATTGAAATATCTTGAGAACCAGAAGCTGCAGAAGCATTTGGTATTCAGGAGTGGATAGGTTTTCAATAGGCCTTTCTTTTCATGTGCATATCGACGGGTTTGGGAAACATTGTTGAAAATGTAATTTTTTTTCGCAATTTTGATTTGAAATTTGATTTTTTTCTAAAAATCAAAAAAAAAATAAATCGGCAAATTGTACACCAATAGAAAGGTCTGCCCAATGCCTTCCAAGTGCTGAAAACCACAGCTTTTTGCGAGGCTTTGTTGCCGAGATATCAGCTTCCAAACAAATCAACTGCAGTAGGTTTGACAATTACGTCAAACATTTTGGATTGAAATATCTTGAGAACCAGAAGCTGCAGAAGCATTTGGTATTCAGGAGTGGATAGGTTTTCAATAGGCCTTTCTTTTCATGTGCATATCGACGGGTTTGGGAAACATTGTTGAAAATGTAATTTTTTTTCGCAATTTTGATTTGAAATTTGATTTTTTTCTAAAAATCAAAAAAAAAAAAAAATCGGCAAATTGTACACCAATAGAAAGTTCTGTCCAATGCCTTCCAAGTGCTGAAAACCACAGCTTTTTGCGAGGTTTTGTTGCCGAGATATCAGCTTCCAAGCAAATCAACTGCAGTAGGTTTGACAATTATGTCAAACATTTTGGATTGAAATCTCTAGAGAACCAGAAGCTGCAGAAGCGTATGGTATTCAGGAGTGGATAGGTATTCAATAGGCCTTTCTTTTCATGTCCATATCGATGGGTTTCGCAAACATTGTTGAAAATGTAATTTTTTTTCGCAAGGGAGCCTTGATTTTTTCTAAAAATCAAAAAAAAAAAAAAATCGCCAAATTGTACACCAATAAAAAGGTCTGTCCAATCCCTTGCAGGTACTGAAAACCACAGCTTTTTGCGAGGCTTTGTTGCCGAGATATTAGCTTCCAAGCAAATCAACTGCAATACGTTTACGTTTGACAATTACGAGTATGTCAAAAATTTCGGATTAAAATATCTTGAGAACCAGAAGCTGCAGAAGCGTTTGGTATTCAGGAGTGGATAGGTATTCAATAGGCCTTTCTTCTCATGTGTATATCGGTGGGTTTCGGAAACATTGTTGACAATGTAATTTTTTTTGGCAAGGGGTTAGTCTTGATTTTTTTCTAAAAATCAAAAAAAAATAAATCGGCAAATTGTACACCAATGGAAAGGTCTGTCCAATCCTTTCCAGGTACTGAAAACCACAGCTTTTTGCGAGGCTTTGTTGCCGCGATATCAGCTTCCAAACAAATCAACTGCAGTAGGTTTGACAATTATGTCAAACATTTTGGATTGAAATCTCTAGAGAACCAGAAGCTGCAGAAGCATATGGTATTCAGGAGTGGATAGGTATTCAATAGGCCTTTCTTTTCATGTCCATATCGATGGGTTTCGCAAACATTGTTGAAAATGTAATTTTTTTTCGCAAGGGAGCCTTGATTTTTTCTAAAAATCAAAAAAAAAAAAAATCGCCAAATTGTACACCAATAGAAAGGTCTGTCCAATCCCTTGCAGGTACTGAAAACCACAGCTTTTTGCGAGGCTTTGTTGCCGAGATATAAGCTTCCAAGCAAATCAACTGCAATACGTTTACGTTTGACAATTACGAGTATGTCAAAAATTTCGGATTAAAATATCTTGAGAACCAGAAGCTGCAGAAGCGTTTGGTATTCAGGAGTGGATAGGTATTCAATAGGCCTTTCTTTTCATGTGCATATCGATGGGTTTCGGAAACATTGTTGAAAATGTAATTTTTTTCGCAAGGGGTTAGTCTTGATTTTTTTCTAAAAATAAAAAAAAAAAAAATTGGCAAATTTTACACCAATAGAAAGGTCTGTCCAATCCCTTCCAGGTACTGAAAACCACAGCTTTTTGCGAGGCTTTGTTGCCGAGATATCAGCTTCCAAACAAATCAACTGCAGTAGGTTTGAAAATTATGTCCAACATTTTGGATTGAAATATTTTGAGAACCAGAAGCTGAAGAAGCATTTGGTATTCAGGAGTGGATAGGTATTCAATAGGCCTTTCTTTTCATGTGCATATCGATGGGTTTGGGATACATTGTTGAAAATGTGATTTTTTTTGCTAGGGGTTAGCCTTGATTTTTTTCTAAAAATCAAAAAAAAATTAAAATCGGCAAATTGTACACCAATGGAAAGGTCTGTCCAATCCTTTCCAGGTACTGAAAACCACAGCTTTTTGCGAGGCTTTGTTGCCGAGATATCAGTTTCCAAACAAATCAACTGCAGTAGGTTTGACAATTATGTCAAACATTTTGGATTGAAATATCTTGAGAACCAGAAGCTGCAGAAGCGTTTGGTATTCAGGAGTGGATAGGTATTCAATAGGCCTTTCTTTTCATGTGCATATCAATGGGTTTCGCAAACATTGTTGAAAATGTAATTTTTTTGTCGCAAGGGATTAGTCTTGATTTTTTTCTAAAAATCAAAAAAAAAATAAATCGGCAAATTGTACACCAATAGAAAGGTCTGTCCAATCCCTTCCAGGTACTGAAAACCACAGCTTTTGCGAGATATTAGCTTCCAAGCAAATCAACTGCAATACGTTTACGTTTGACAATTACGAGTATGTCAAAAATTTCGGATTAAAATATCTTGAGAACCAGAAGCTGCAGAAGCGTTCGGTATTCAGGAGTGGATAGGTATTCAATAGGACTTTCTTTTCGTGTGCATATCGACGGGTTTGGGAAACATTGTTGAAAATGTAATTTTTTTTCGCAAAGGAACATTTGATTTTTTCTAAAAATCAAAAAATAATAAATCCGCAAATTGTACACCAATAGACAGGTCTGTCCAATGCCTTCCAACTGCTGAAAACCACAGCTTTTTGCGAGGCTTTGTTGCCGAGATATCAGCTTCCAAACAAATCAACTGCAGTAGGTTTGACAATTATGTCAAACATTTTGGATTGAAATATCTTGAGAACCAGAAGCTGCAGAAGCGTTTGGTATTCAGGAGTGGATAGGTATTCAATAGGCCTTTCTTTTCATGTGCATATCGATGGGTTTCGGAAACATTGTTGAAAATGTAATTTTTTTCGCAAGGGGTTAGTCTTGATTTTTTTCTAAAAATCAAAAAAAAAATTGGCAAATTTTACACCAATAGAAAGGTCTGTCCAATCCCTTCCAGGTACTGAAAACCACAGCTTTTTGCGAGGCTTTGTTGCCGAGATATCAGCTTCCAAACAAATCAACTGCAGTAGGTTTGAAAATTATGTCCAACATTTTGGATTGAAATATCTTGAGAACCAGAAGCTGAAGAAGCATTTGGTATTCAGGAGTGGATAGGTATTCAATAGGCCTTTCTTTTCATGTGCATATCGATGGGTTTGGGATACATTGTTGAAAATGTAATTTTTGTTCGCAAGGGGTTGTTAGCCTTGATTTTTTTCTAAAAATAAAAAAATAATAAAACCGCAAATTGTACACCAATAGACAGGTCTGTCCAATGCCTTCCAACTGCTGAAAACCACAGATTTTTGCGAGGCTTTGTTGCCGAGATATTAGCTTCCAAGCAAATCACCTACAATACGTTTACGTTTGACAATTACGAGTATGTCAAAAATTTCGGATTAAAATATCTTGAGAACCAGAAGCTGCAGAAGCGTTCGGTATTCAGGAGTGGATAGGTATTCAATAGGCCTTTCTTTTCATGTGCATATCGATGGGTTTGGGAAACATTGTTGAAAATGTAATTTTTGTTCGCAAGGGGTTGTTAGCCTTGATTTTTTTCTAAAAATAAAAAAATAATAAAACCGCAAATTGTACACCAATAGACAGGTCTGTCCAATGCCTTCCAAGTGCTGAAAACCACAGCTTTTTGCGAGGCTTTGTTGCCGAGATATCAGCTTCCAAACAAATCAACTGCAGTAGGTTTGACAATTATGTCAAACATTTCGGATTGAAATATCTTGAGCACCAGAAGCTGCAGAAGCATTTGGTATTCAGGAGTGGATAGGTTTTCAATAGGCCTTTCTTTTCATGTGCATATCGACGGGTTTGGGAAACATTGTTGAAAATGTAATTTTTTTTCGCAAGGGAGCCTTGATTTTTTTCTAAAAATCAAAAAAAAATAAATCCGCAAATTGTACACCAATAGACATGTCTGTCCCATGCCTTCCAAGTGCTGAAAACCACAGCTTTTTGCGAGGCTTTGTTGCCGAGATATCAGCTTCCAAACAAATCAACTGCAGTAGGTTTGACAATTATGTCCAACATTTTGGATCGAAATATCTTGAGAACCAGAAGCTGAAGAAGCATTTGGTATTCAGGAGTGGATAGGTATTCAATAGGCCTTTCTTTTGATGTGCATATCGATGGGTTTGGGATACATTGTTGAAAATGTAATTTTTTTTCGCAATTTTGATTTGAAATTTGATTTTTTTCTAAAAATCAAAAAAAAAATAAATCGGCAAATTGTACACCAATAGAAAGGTCTGCCCAATGCCTTCCAAGTGCTGAAAACCACAGCTTTTTGCGAGGCTTTGTTGCCGAGATATCAGCTTCCAAACAAATCAACTGCAGTAGGTTTGACAATTACGTCAAACATTTTGGATTGAAATATCTTGAGAACCAGAAGCTGCAGAAGCATTTGGTATTCAGGAGTGGATAGGTTTTCAATAGGCCTTTCTTTTCATGTGCATATCGACGGGTTTGGGAAACATTGTTGAAAATGTAATTTTTTTTCGCAATTTTGATTTGAAATTTGATTTTTTTCTAAAAATCAAAAAAAAAATAAATCGGCAAATTGTACACCAATAGAAAGGTCTGCCCAATGCCTTCCAAGTGCTGAAAACCACAGCTTTTTGCGAGGCTTTGTTGCCGAGATATCAGCTTCCAAACAAATCAACTGCAGTAGGTTTGACAATTACGTCAAACATTTTGGATTGAAATATCTTGAGAACCAGAAGCTGCAGAAGCATTTGGTATTCAGGAGTGGATAGGTTTTCAATAGGCCTTTCTTTTCATGTGCATATCGACGGGTTTGGGAAACATTGTTGAAAATGTAATTTTTTTTCGCAATTTTGATTTGAAATTTGATTTTTTTCTAAAAATCAAAAAAAAAAAAAAATCGGCAAATTGTACACCAATAGAAAGTTCTGTCCAATGCCTTCCAAGTGCTGAAAACCACAGCTTTTTGCGAGGTTTTGTTGCCGAGATATCAGCTTCCAAGCAAATCAACTGCAGTAGGTTTGACAATTATGTCAAACATTTTGGATTGAAATCTCTAGAGAACCAGAAGCTGCAGAAGCGTATGGTATTCAGGAGTGGATAGGTATTCAATAGGCCTTTCTTTTCATGTCCATATCGATGGGTTTCGCAAACATTGTTGAAAATGTAATTTTTTTTCGCAAGGGAGCCTTGATTTTTTCTAAAAATCAAAAAAAAAAAAAAATCGCCAAATTGTACACCAATAAAAAGGTCTGTCCAATCCCTTGCAGGTACTGAAAACCACAGCTTTTTGCGAGGCTTTGTTGCCGAGATATTAGCTTCCAAGCAAATCAACTGCAATACGTTTACGTTTGACAATTACGAGTATGTCAAAAATTTCGGATTAAAATATCTTGAGAACCAGAAGCTGCAGAAGCGTTTGGTATTCAGGAGTGGATAGGTATTCAATAGGCCTTTCTTCTCATGTGTATATCGGTGGGTTTCGGAAACATTGTTGACAATGTAATTTTTTTTGGCAAGGGGTTAGTCTTGATTTTTTTCTAAAAATCAAAAAAAAATAAATCGGCAAATTGTACACCAATGGAAAGGTCTGTCCAATCCTTTCCAGGTACTGAAAACCACAGCTTTTTGCGAGGCTTTGTTGCCGCGATATCAGCTTCCAAACAAATCAACTGCAGTAGGTTTGACAATTATGTCAAACATTTTGGATTGAAATCTCTAGAGAACCAGAAGCTGCAGAAGCATATGGTATTCAGGAGTGGATAGGTATTCAATAGGCCTTTCTTTTCATGTCCATATCGATGGGTTTCGCAAACATTGTTGAAAATGTAATTTTTTTTCGCAAGGGAGCCTTGATTTTTTCTAAAAATCAAAAAAAAAAAAAATCGCCAAATTGTACACCAATAGAAAGGTCTGTCCAATCCCTTGCAGGTACTGAAAACCACAGCTTTTTGCGAGGCTTTGTTGCCGAGATATAAGCTTCCAAGCAAATCAACTGCAATACGTTTACGTTTGACAATTACGAGTATGTCAAAAATTTCGGATTAAAATATCTTGAGAACCAGAAGCTGCAGAAGCGTTTGGTATTCAGGAGTGGATAGGTATTCAATAGGCCTTTCTTTTCATGTGCATATCGATGGGTTTCGGAAACATTGTTGAAAATGTAATTTTTTTCGCAAGGGGTTAGTCTTGATTTTTTTCTAAAAATAAAAAAAAAAAAAATTGGCAAATTTTACACCAATAGAAAGGTCTGTCCAATCCCTTCCAGGTACTGAAAACCACAGCTTTTTGCGAGGCTTTGTTGCCGAGATATCAGCTTCCAAACAAATCAACTGCAGTAGGTTTGAAAATTATGTCCAACATTTTGGATTGAAATATTTTGAGAACCAGAAGCTGAAGAAGCATTTGGTATTCAGGAGTGGATAGGTATTCAATAGGCCTTTCTTTTCATGTGCATATCGATGGGTTTGGGATACATTGTTGAAAATGTGATTTTTTTTGCTAGGGGTTAGCCTTGATTTTTTTCTAAAAATCAAAAAAAAATTAAAATCGGCAAATTGTACACCAATGGAAAGGTCTGTCCAATCCTTTCCAGGTACTGAAAACCACAGCTTTTTGCGAGGCTTTGTTGCCGAGATATCAGTTTCCAAACAAATCAACTGCAGTAGGTTTGACAATTATGTCAAACATTTTGGATTGAAATATCTTGAGAACCAGAAGCTGCAGAAGCGTTTGGTATTCAGGAGTGGATAGGTATTCAATAGGCCTTTCTTTTCATGTGCATATCAATGGGTTTCGCAAACATTGTTGAAAATGTAATTTTTTTGTCGCAAGGGATTAGTCTTGATTTTTTTCTAAAAATCAAAAAAAAAATAAATCGGCAAATTGTACACCAATAGAAAGGTCTGTCCAATCCCTTCCAGGTACTGAAAACCACAGCTTTTGCGAGATATTAGCTTCCAAGCAAATCAACTGCAATACGTTTACGTTTGACAATTACGAGTATGTCAAAAATTTCGGATTAAAATATCTTGAGAACCAGAAGCTGCAGAAGCGTTCGGTATTCAGGAGTGGATAGGTATTCAATAGGACTTTCTTTTCGTGTGCATATCGACGGGTTTGGGAAACATTGTTGAAAATGTAATTTTTTTTCGCAAAGGAACATTTGATTTTTTCTAAAAATCAAAAAATAATAAATCCGCAAATTGTACACCAATAGACAGGTCTGTCCAATGCCTTCCAACTGCTGAAAACCACAGCTTTTTGCGAGGCTTTGTTGCCGAGATATCAGCTTCCAAACAAATCAACTGCAGTAGGTTTGACAATTATGTCAAACATTTTGGATTGAAATATCTTGAGAACCAGAAGCTGCAGAAGCGTTTGGTATTCAGGAGTGGATAGGTATTCAATAGGCCTTTCTTTTCATGTGCATATCGATGGGTTTCGGAAACATTGTTGAAAATGTAATTTTTTTCGCAAGGGGTTAGTCTTGATTTTTTTCTAAAAATCAAAAAAAAAATTGGCAAATTTTACACCAATAGAAAGGTCTGTCCAATCCCTTCCAGGTACTGAAAACCACAGCTTTTTGCGAGGCTTTGTTGCCGAGATATCAGCTTCCAAACAAATCAACTGCAGTAGGTTTGAAAATTATGTCCAACATTTTGGATTGAAATATCTTGAGAACCAGAAGCTGAAGAAGCATTTGGTATTCAGGAGTGGATAGGTATTCAATAGGCCTTTCTTTTCATGTGCATATCGATGGGTTTGGGATACATTGTTGAAAATGTGATTTTTTTTGCAAGGGGTTAGCCTTGATTTTTTTCTAAAAATCAAAAAAAAATTAAAATCGGCAAATTGTACACCAATGGAAAGGTCTGTCCAATCCTTTCCAGGTACTGAAAACCACAGCTTTTTGCGAGGCTTTGTTGCCGAGATATCAGTTTCCAAACAAATCAACTGCAGTAGGTTTGACAATTATGTCAAACATTTTGGATTGAAATATCTTGAGAACCAGAAGCTGCAGAAGCGTTTGGTATTCAGGAGTGGATAGGTATTCAATAGGCCTTTCTTTTCATGTGCATATCAATGGGTTTCGCAAACATTGTTGAAAATGTAATTTTTTTGTCGCAAGGGATTAGTCTTGATTTTTTTCTAAAAATCAAAAAAAAAATAAATCGGCAAATTGTACACCAATAGAAAGGTCTGTCCAATCCCTTCCAGGTACTGAAAACCACAGCTTTTGCGAGATATTAGCTTCCAAGCAAATCAACTGCAATACGTTTACGTTTGACAATTACGAGTATGTCAAAAATTTCGGATTAAAATATCTTGAGAACCAGAAGCTGCAGAAGCGTTCGGTATTCAGGAGTGGATAGGTATTCAATAGGCCTTTCTTTTCATGTGCATATCGACGGGTTTGGGAAACATTGTTGAAAATGTAATTTTTTTTCGCAAAGGAACATTTGATTTTTTCTAAAAATCAAAAAATAATAAATCCGCAAATTGTACACCAATAGACAGGTCTGTCCAATGCCTTCCAAGTGCTGAAAACCACAGCTTTTTGTGAGGCTTTGTTGCCGAGATATCAGCTTCCAAACAAATCAACTGCAGTAGGTTTGACAATTATGTCAAACATTTTGGATTGAAATATCTTGAGAACCAGAAGCTGCAGAAGCGTTTGGTATTCAGGAGTGGATAGGTATTCAATAGGCCTTTCTTTTCATGTGCATATCGATGGGTTTCGGAAACATTGTTGAAAATGTAATTTTTTTCGCAAGGGGTTAGTCTTGATTTTTTTCTAAAAATCAAAAAAAAAAATTGGCAAATTTTACACCAATAGAAAGGTCTGTCCAATCCCTTCCAGGTACTGAAAACCACAGCTTTTTGCGAGGCTTTGTTGCCGAGATATCAGTTTCCAAACAAATCAACTGCAGTAGGTTTGACAATTATGTCAAACATTTTGGATTGAAATATCTTGAGAACCAGAAGCTGCAGAAGCGTTTGGTATTCAGGAGTGGATAGGTATTCAATAGGCCTTTCTTTTCATGTGCATATCGACGGGTTTGGGAAACATTGTTGAAAATGTAATTTTTTTTCGCAAAGGAACATTTGATTTTTTCTAAAAATCAAAAAATAATAAATCGGCAAATTGTACACCAATAGACAGGTCTGTCCAATGCCTTCCAAGTGCTGAAAACCACAGCTTTTTGCGAGGCTTTGTTGCCGAGATATCAGCTACCAAACAAATCAACTGCAGTAGGTTTGACAATTATGTCAAACATTTTGGATTGAAATATCTTGAGAACCAGAAGCTGCAGAAGCGTTTGGTATTCAGGAGTGGATAGGTATTCAATAGGCCTTTCTTTTGATGTGCATATCGATGGGTTTGGGATACATTGTTGAAAATGTGATTTTTTTTGTAAGGGGTTAGCCTTGATTTTTTTCTAAAAATCAAAAAAAAATTAAAATCGGCAAATTGTACACCAATGGAAAGGTCTGTCCAATCCCTTCCAGGTACTGAAAACCACAGCTTTTGCGAGATATTAGCTTCCAAGCAAATCAACTGCAATACGTTTACGTTTGACAATTACGAGTATGTCAAAAATTTCGGATTAAAATATCTTGAGAACCAGAAGCTGCAGAAGAGTTCGGTATTCAGGAGTGGATAATTATTCAATAGGCCTTTCTTTTCATGTGCATATCGACGGGTTTGGGAAACATTGTTGAAAATGTAATTTTTTTTCGCAAGGGAGCCTTGATTTTTTTCTAAAAATCAAAAAATAATAAATCCGCAAATTGTACACCAATAGAAATATCTTGAGAACCAGAAGCTGCAGAAGCGTTTGGTATTCAGGAGTGGATAGGTATTCAATAGGCCTTTCTTTTCATGTGCATATCGATGGGTTTGGGATACATTGTTGAAAATGTGATTTTTTTTGCAAGGGGTTAGCCTTGATTTTTTTCTAAAAATCAAAAAAAAATTAAAATCGGCAAATTGTACACCAATGGAAAGGTCTGTCCAATCCCTTCCAGGTACTGAAAACCACAGCTTTTGCGAGATATTAGCTTCCAAGCAAATCAACTGCAATACGTTTACGTTTGACAATTACGAGTATGTCAAAAATTTCGGATTAAAATATCTTGAGAACCAGAAGCTGCAGAAGAATTCGGTATTCAGGAGTGGATAATTATTCAATAGGCCTTTCTTTTCATGTGCATATCGACGGGTTTGGGAAACATTGTTGAAAATGTAATTTTTTTTCGCAAGGGAGCCTTGATTTTTTTCTAAAAATCAAAAAATTATAAATCCGCAAATTGTACACCAATAGACAGGTCTGTCCAATGCCTTCCAAGTGCTGAAAACCACAGCTTTTTGCGAGGCTTTGTTGCCGAGATATCAGCTTCCAAACAAATCAACTGCAGTAGGTTTGACAATTATGTCAAACATTTTGGATTGAAATATCTTGAGAACCAGAAGCTGCAGAAGCATTTGGTATTCAGGAGTGGATAGGTTTTCAATAGGCCTTTCTTCTCATGTGCATATCGATGGGTTTGGGATACATTGTTGAAAATGTAATTTTTTTCGCAAATGGTTAGCCTTGATTTTTTTCTAAAAATTAAAAAAAAAATAAATCGGCAAATTGTACACCAATAGAAAGGTCTGTCCAATCCCTTCCAGGTACTGAAAACCACAGCTTTTTGCGAGGCTTTGTTGCCGAGATATTAGCTTCCAAGCAAATCACCTGCAATACGTTTACGTTTGACAATTACGAGTATGTCAAAAATTTCGGATTAAAATATCTTGAGAACCAGAAGCTGCAGAAGCGTTCGGTATTCAGGAGTGGATAGGTATTCAATAGGCCTTTCTTTTCATGTGCATATCGATGGGTTTGGGAAACATTGTTGAAAATGTAATTTTTTTTCGCAAGGGGTTAGCCTTGATTTTTTTCTAAAAATAAAAAAATAATAAATCCGCAAATTGTACATCAATAGAAAGGTCTGTCCAATCCTTTCCAGGTACTGAAAACCACAGCTTTTTGCGAGGCTTTGTTGCCGAGATATCAGCTTCCAAACAAATCAACTGCAGTAGGTTTGAAAATTATGTCCAACATTTTGGATTGAAATATCTTGAGAACCAGAAGCTGAAGAAGCATTTGGTATTCAGGAGTTGATAGGTATTCAATAGGCCTTTCTTTTCATGTGCATATCGATGGGTTTGGGATACATTGTTGAAAATGTGATTTTTTTTGCAAGGGGTTAGCCTTGATTTTTTTCTAAAAATCAAAAAAAAATTAAAATCGGCAAATTGTACACCAATGGAAAGGTCTGTACAATCCTTTCCATGTACTGAAAACCACAGCTTTTGCGAGGCTTTGTTGCCGAGATATCAGTTTCCAAACAAATCAACTGCAGTAGGTTTGACAATTATGTCAAACATTTTGGATTGAAATATCTTGAGAACCAGAAGCTGCAGAAGCGTTTGGTATTCAGGAGTGGATAGATATTCAATAGGCCTTTCTTTTCATGTGCATATCAATGGGTTTCGCAAACATTGTTGAAAATGTAATTTTTTTGTCGCAAGGGATAAGTCTTGATTTTTTTCTAAAAATCAAAAAAAAAATAAATCGGCAAATTGTACACCAATAGAAAGGTCTGTCCAATCCCTTCCAGGTACTGAAAACCACAGCTTTTGCGAGATATTAGCTTCCAAGCAAATCAACTGCAATACGTTTACGTTTGACAATTACGAGTATGTCAAAAATTTCGAATTAAAATATCTTGAGAACCAGAAGCTGCAGAAGCGTTCGGTATTCAGGAGTGGATAGGTATTCAATAGGCCTTTCTTTTCATGTGCATATCGACGGGTTTGGGAAACATTGTTGAAAATGTAATTTTTTTTCGCAAAGGAACATTTGATTTTTTCTAAAAATCAAAAAATAATAAATCCGCAAATTGTACACCAATAGACAGGTCTGTCCAATGCCTTCCAAGTGCTGAAAACCACAGCTTTTTGCGAGGCTTTGCGAGATATCAGCTTCCAAACAAATCAACTGCAGTAGGTTTGACAATTATGTCAAACATTTTGGATTGAAATATCTTGAGAACCAGAAGCTGCAGAAGCGTTTGGTATTCAGGAGTGGATAGGTATTCAATAGGCCTTTCTTTTCATGTGCATATCGATGGGTTTCGGAAACATTGTTGAAAATGTAATTTTTTTCGCAAGGGGTTAGTCTTGATTTTTTTCTAAAAATCAAAAAAAAAAATTGGCAAATTTTACACCAATAGAAAGGTCTGTCCAATCCCTTCCAGGTACTGAAAACCACAGCTTTTTGCGAGGCTTTGTTGCCGAGATATCAGCTTCCAAACAAATCAACTGCAGTAGGTTTGAAAATTATGTCCAACATTTTGGATTGAAATATCTTGAGAACCAGAAGCTGAAGAAGCATTTGGTATTCAGGAGTGGATAGGTATTCAATAGGCCTTTCTTTTGATGTGCATATCGATGGGTTTGGGATACATTGTTGAAAATGTGATTTTTTTTGCAAGGGGTTAGCCTTGATTTTTTTCTAAAAATCAAAAAAAAATTAAAATCGGCAAATTCTACACCAATGGAAAGGTCTGTCCAATCCCTTCCAGGTACTGAAAACCACAGCTTTTGCGAGATATTAGCTTCCAAGCAAATCAACTGCAATACGTTTACGTTTGACAATTACGAGTATGTCAAAAATTTCGGATTAAAATATCTTGAGAACCAGAAGCTGCAGAAGAGTTCGGTATTCAGGAGTGGATAATTATTCAATAGGCCTTTCTTTTCATGTGCATATCGACGGGTTTGGGAAACATTGTTGAAAATGTAATTTTTTTTCGCAAGGGAGCCTTGATTTTTTTCTAAAAATCAAAAAATAATAAATCCGCAAATTGTACACCAATAGACAGGTCTGTCCAATGCCTTCCAAGTGGTGAAAACCACAGCTTTTTGCGAGGCTTTGTTGCCGAGATATCAGCTTCCAAACAAATCAACTGCAGTAGGTTTGACAATTATGTCAAACATTTTGGATTGAAATATCTTGAGAACCAGAAGCTGCAGAAGCATTTGGTATTCAGGAGTGGATAGGTTTTCAATAGGCCTTTCTTCTCATGTGCATATCGATGGGTTTGGGATACATTGTTGAAAATGTAATTTTTTTCGCAAATGGTTAGCCTTGATTTTTTTCTAAAAATCAAAAAAAAAATAAATCGGCAAATTGTACACCAATAGAAAGGTCTGTCCAATCCCTTCCAGGTACTGAAAACCACAGCTTTTTGCGAGGCTTTGTTGCCGAGATATTAGCTTCCAAGCAAATCACCTGCAATACGTTTACGTTTGACAATTACGAGTATGTCAAAAATTTCGGATTAAAATATCTTGAGAACCAGAAGCTGCAGAAGCGTTCGGTATTCAGGAGTGGATAGGTATTCAATAGGCCTTTCTTTTCATGTGCATATCGACGGGTTTGGGAAACATTGTTGAAAATGTAATTTTTTTTCGCAAGGGAGCCTTGATTTTTTCTAAAAATCAAAAAAAAATAAATCCGCAAATTGTACACCAATAGACAGGTCTGTCCAATGCCTTCCAAGTGCTGAAAACCACAGCTTTTTGCGAGGCTTTGTTGCCGAGATATCAGCTTCCAAACAAATCAACTGCAGTAGCTTTGACAATTTTGTCAAACATTTTGGATTGAAATATCTTGAGAACCAGAAGCTGCAGAAGCGTTCGGTATTCAGGAGTGGATAGGTATTCAATAGGCCTTTCTTTTCATGTGCATATCGATGGGTTTGGGAAACATTGTTGAAAATGTAATTTTTTTTCGCAAGGGGTTAGCCTTGATTTTTTTCTAAAAATAAAAAAATAATAAATCCGCAAATTGTACATCAATAGAAAGGTCTGTCCAATCCTTTCCAGGTACTGAAAACCACAGCTTTTTGCGAGGCTTTGTTGCCGAGATATCAGCTTCCAAACAAATCAACTGCAGTAGGTTTGACAATTATGTCAAACATTTTGGATTGAAATATCTTGAGAACCAGAGCTGAAGAAGCATTTGGTATTCAGGAGTGGATAGGTATTCAATAGGCCTTTCTTTTGATGTGCATATCGATGGGTTTGGGATACATTGTTGAAAATGTAATTTTTTTCGCAAGGGGTTAGCCTTGATTTTTTTCTAAAAATCAAAAAAAAAATAAATCGGCAAATTGTACACCAATAGAAAGGTCTGTCCAATCCCTTCCAAGTGCTGAAAACCACAGCTTTTTGCGAGGCTTTGTTGCCGAGATATCAGCTTCCAAACAAATCAACTGCAGTAGGTTTGACAATTATGTCAAACATTTTGGATTGAAATATCTTGAGAACCAGAAGCTGCCATTTGGTATTCAGGAGTGGATAGGTTTTCAATAGGCCTTTCTTTTCATGTGCATATCGACGGGTTTGGGAAACATTGTTAAAAATGTATTTTTTTTCGCAAGGGAGGCTTGATTTTTTTCTAAAAATCAAAAAAAAAATAAATCGGCAAATTGTACACCAATAGAAAGGTCTGTCCAATCCATTCCAGGTACTGAAAACCACAGCTTTTTGCGAGGCTTTGATGCCGAGATATTAGCTTCCAAGCAAATCAACTGCAATACGTTTACGTTTGACAATTACGAGTATGTCAAAAATTTCGGATTAAAATATCTTGAGAACCAGAAGCTGCAAAAGCGTTCGGTATTCAGGAGTGGATAGGTATTCAATAGGCCTTTCTTTTCATGTGCATATCGACGGGTTTGGGAAACATTGTTGAAAATGTAATTTTTTTTCGCAAGGGAGCCTTAATTTTTTCTAAAAATAAAAAAATAAATAAATCCGCAAATTGTACACCAATAGACAGGTCTGTCCAATGCCTTCCAAGTGCTGAAAACCACAGCTTTTGCGAGGCTTTGTTGCCGAGATATCAGCTTCCAAACAAATCAACTGCAGTAGGTTTGACAATTATGTCAAACATTTTGGATTGAAATATCTCGAGAACCAGAAGCTGCAGAAGCGTTTGGTATTCAGGAGTGGATAGGTATTCAATAGACCTTTCTTTTCATGTGCATATCGATGGGTTTCGGAAACATTGTTGAAAATGTAATTTTTTTTCGCAAGGGAGCCTTAATATTTTTCTAAAAATAAAACAAAAATTAATCCGCAAATTGTACACCAATAGACAGGTCTGTCCAATGCCTTCCAAGTGCTGAAAACCACAGCTTTTTGCGAGGCTTTGTTGCCGAGATATCAGCTTCCAAACAAATCAACTGCAGTAGGTTTGACAATTAAGTCAAACATTTTGGATTGAAATATCTTGAGAACCAGAAGCTGCAGAAGCATTTGGTATTCAGGAGTGGATAGGTATTCAATAGGCCTTTCTTTTCATGTGCATATCGACGGGTTTGGGAAACATTGTTAAAAATGTAATTTTTTTTCGCAAGGGAGCCTTGATTTTTTTCTAAAAATCAAAAAAAAAATAAATCGGCAAATTTTACACCAATAGAAAGGTCTGTCCAATCCCTTCCAGGTACTGAAAACCACAGCTTTTTGCGAGGCTTTGATGTCGAGATATTAGCTTCCAAGCAAATCAATTGCAATACGCTTACGTTTGACAATTACGAGTATGTCAAAAATTTCGGATTAAAATATCTTGAGAACCAGAAGCTGCAGAAGCGTTTGGTATTCAGGAGTGGATAGGTATTCAATAGGCCTTTCTTTTCATGTGCATGTCGATGGGTTTCGGAAATATTGTTGAAAATGTAATTTTTTTTCGCAAGGGGTTAGCCTTGATTTTTTTCTAAAAATCAAAAAAAAAATAAATCCGCAAATTGTACACCAGTAGACAGGTCTGTCCAATGCCTTCCAAGTGCTGAAAACCACAGCTTTTAGCGAGGCTTTGTTGCCGAGATATCAGCTTCCAAACAAATCAACTGCAGTAGGTTTGACAATTATGTCAAACATATTGGATTGAAGTTAGTCTTGATTTTTTTCTAAAAATCAAAAAAAAATAAATCGTCAAATTTTACACCAATAGAAAGGTCTGTCCAATCCCTTCCAGGTACTGAAAACCACAGCTTTTTGCGAGGCTTTGTTGTCGAGATATTAGCTTCCAAGCAAATCAATTGCAATACGTTTACGTTTGACAATTACGAGTATGTCAAAAATTTCGGATTAAAATATCTTGAGAACCAGAAGCTGCAGAAGCGTTTGGTATTCAGGAGTGGATAGGTATTCAATAGGCCTTTCGTTTCATGTGCATATTGATGGGTTTCGGAAACATTGTTGAAAATGTAATTTTTTTTCGCAAGGGGTTAGCCTTGATTTTTTTCTAAAAATCAAAAAAAAAATAAATCCGCAAATTGTACACCAATAGGCAGGTCTGTCCAATGCCTTCCAAGTGCTGAAAACCACAGCTTTTTGCGAGGCTTTGTTGCCGAGATATCAGCTTCCAAACAAATCAACTGCAGTAGTATTGACAATTATGTCAAACATATTGGATTGAAGTTAGTCTAGATTTTTTTCTAAAAATTAAAAAAAAAAATCGGCAAATTTTACACCAATAGAAAGGTCTGTCCAATCCCTTCCACGTACTGAAAACCACAGCTTTTTGCGAAGCTTTGTTGTCGAGATATTAGCTTCCAAGCAAATCAATTGCAATACGTTTACGTTTGACAATTACGAGTATGTCAAAAATTTCGGATTAAAATATCTTGAGAACCAGAAGCTGCAGAAGCGTTTGATATTCAGGAGTGGATAGGTATTCAATAGGCCCCTCTTTTCATGTGCATGTCGATGGGTTTCGGAAGCATTGTTGAAAATGTAATTTTTTTTCGCAAGGGGTTAGCCTTGATTTTTTTCTAAAAATCAAAAAAAAAATAAATCCGCAAATTGTACACCAATAGACAGGTCTGTCGAATGCCTTCCAAGTGCTGAAAACCACAGCTTTTTGCGAGGCTTTGTTGCCGAGATATCAGCTTCCAAACAAATCAACTGCAGTAGGTTTGACAATTAAGTCAAACATTTTGGATTGAAATATCTTGAGAACCAGAAGCTGCAGAAGCATTTGGTATTCAGGAGTGGATAGGTATTCAATAGGCCTTTCTGTTCATGTTCATATCGACGGGTTTGGGAAACATTGTGAAAAATGTAATTTTTTTTCGCAAGGGAGCCTTGATTTTTTTCTAAAAATCAAAAAAAAAATAAATCGGCAAATTTTACACCAATAGAAAGGTCTGTCCAATCCCTTCCAGGTACTGAAAACCACAGCTTTTTGCGAGGCTTTGTTGCCGAGATATTAGCTTCCAAGCAAATCAACTGCAATACGTTTACGTTTGACAATTACGAGTATGTCAAAAATTTTGGATTAAAATATCTTGAGAACCAGAAGCTGCAGAAGCATTTGGTATTGAGGAGTGGATAGGTATTCAATAGGCCTTTCTTTTCATGTGCATATCGATGGGTTTCGGAAACATTGTTGAAAATGTAATTTTTTTTCGCAAGGGGTTAGCCTTGATTTTTTTCTAAAAATCAAAAAAAAATAAATCCGCAAATTGTACACCAATAGGCAGGTCTGTCCAATGCCTTCCAAGTGCTGAAAACCACAGCTTTTTGCGAGGCTTTGTTGCCGAGATATCAGCTTCCAAACAAATCAACTGCAGTAGGTTTGACAATTATGTCAAACATATTGGATTGAAGTTAGTCTTGATTTTTGTCTAAAAATCAAAAAAAATAAATCGGCAAATTTTACACCAATAGAAAGGTCTGTCCAATCCCTTCCAGGTACTGAAAACCAAAGCTTTTTGCGAGGCTTTGTTGTCGAGATATTAGCTTCCAAGCAAATCAATTGCAATACGTTTACGTTTGACAATTACGAGTATGTCAAAAATTTCGGATTAAAATATCTTGAGAACCAGAAGCTGCAGAAGCGTTTGGTATTCAGGAGTGGATAGGTATTCAATAGGTCTTTCTTTTCATGTGCATATCGATGGGTTTCGGAAACATTGTTGAAAATGTAATTTTTTTTCGCAAGGGGTTAGCCTTGATTTTTTTCTAAAAATCAAAAAAAAATAAATCCGCAAATTGTACACCAATAGACAGGTCTGTCGAATGCCTTCCAAGTGCTGAAAACCACAGCTTTTTGCGAGGCTTTGTTGCCGAGATATCAGCTTCCAAACAAATCAACTGCAGTAGGTTTGACAATTAAGTCAAACATTTTGGATTGAAATATCTTGAGAACCAGAAGCTGCAGAAGCATTTGGTATTCAGGAGTGGATAGGTATTCAATAGGCCTTTCTGTTCATGTTCATATCGGTTTGGGAAACATTGTTAAAAATGTAATTTTTTTTCGCAAGGGAGCCTTGATTTTTTTCTAAAAATCAAAAAAAATCGGCAAATTGTACACCAATAGAAAGGTCTGTCCAATCCCTTCCAGGTACTGAAAACCACAGCTTTTTGCGAGGCTTTGTTGCCGAGATATTAGCTTCCAAGCAAATCAACTGCAATACGTTTACGTTTGACAATTACGAGTACGTCAAAAATTTTGGATTAAAATATCTTGAGAACCAGAAGCTGCAGAAGCATTTGGTATTGAGGAGTGGATAGGTATTCAATAGGCCTTTCTTTTCATGTGCATATCGATGGGTTTCGGAAACATTGTTGAAAATGTAATTTTTTTTCGCAAGGGGTTAGCCTTGATTTTTTTCTAAAAATCAAAAAAAATAAATCCGCAAATTGTACACCAATAGGCAGGTCTGTCCAATGCCTTCCAAGTGCTGAAAACCACAGCTTTTTGCGAGGCTTTGTTGCCGAGATATCAGCTTCCAAACAAATCAACTGCAGTAGGTTTGACAATTATGTCAAACATAATCAAAAAAAAAATAAATCGGCAAATTTAACACCAATAGAAAGGTCTGTCCAATCCCTTCCAGGTACTGAAAACCAAAGCTTTTTGCGAGGCTTTGTTGTCGAGATATTAGCTTCCAAGCAAATCAATTGCAATACGTTTACGTTTGACAATTACGAGTATGTCAAAAATTTCGGATTAAAATATCTTGAGAACCAGAAGCTGCAGAAGCGTTTGGTATTCAGGAGTGGATAGGTATTCAATAGGCCTTTCTTTTCATGTGCATGTCGATGGGTTTCGGAAACATTGTTGAAAATGTAATTTTTTTTCGCAAGGGGTTAGCCTTGACTTTTTTCTAAAAATCAAAAAAAAAAAAAATCCGCAAATTGTACACCAATAGACAGGTCTGTCCAATGCCTTCCAAGTGCTGAAAACCACAGCTTTTTGCGAGGCTTTGTTGCCGAGATATCAGCTTCCAAACAAATCAACTGCAGTAGGTTTGACAATTATGTCAAACATATTGGATTGAAGTTAGTCTTGATTTTTTTCTAAAAATCAAAAAAAAAATAAATCGGCAAATTTTACACCAATAGAAAGGTCTGTCCAATCCCTTCCAGGTACTGAAAACCACAGCTTTTTGCGAGGCTTTGTTGTCGAGATATTAGCTTCCAAGCAAATCAATTGCAATACGTTTACGTTTGACAATTACGAGTATGTCAAAAATTTCGGATTAAAATATCTTGAGAACCAGAAGCTGCAGAAGCGTTTGGTATTCAGGAGTGGATAGGTATTCAATAGGCCTTTCTTTTCATGTGCATGTCGATGGGTTTCGGAAACATTGTTGAAAATGTAATTTTTTTTCGCAAGGGGTTAGCCTTGACTTTTTTCTAAAAATCAAAAAAAAAAAAAATCCGCAAATTATACACCAATAGACAGGTCTGTCCAATGCCTTCCAAGTGCTGAAAACCACAGCTTTTTGCGAGGCTTTGTTGCCGAGATATCAGCTTCCAAACAAATCAACTGCAGTAGGTTTGACAATTATGTCAAACATATTGGATTGAAGTTAGTCTTGATTTTTTTCTAAAAATCAAAAAAAAAAAAATCGGCAAATTTTACACCAATAGAAAGGTCTGTCCAATCCCTTCCAGGTACTGAAAACCAAAGCTTTTTGCGAGGCTTTGTTGTCGAGATATTAGCTTCCAAGCAAATCAATTGCAATACGTTTACGTTTGACAATTACGAGTATGTCAAAAATTTCGGATTAAAATATCTTGAGAACCAGAAGCTGCAGAAGCGTTTGGTATTCAGGAGTGGATAGGTATTCAATAGGCCTTTCTTTTCATGTGCATGTCGATGGGTTTCGGAAACATTGTTGAAAATGTAATTTTTTTTCGCAAGGGGTTAGCCTTGACTTTTTCTAAAAATAAAAAAAAAAAATAAATCCGCAAATTGTACACCAATAGAAAGGTCTGTCCAATGCCTTCCAAGTGCTGAAAACCACAGCTTTTTGCGAGGCTTTGTTGCCGAGATATCAGCTTCCAAACAAATCAACTGCAGTAGGTTTGACAATTATGTCAAACATATTGGATTGAAGTTAGTCTTGATTTTTTTCTAAAAATCAAAAAAAAAATAAATCGGCAAATTTTACACCAATAGAAAGGTCTGTCCAATCCCTTCCAGGTACTGAAAACCACAGCTTTTTGCGAGGCTTTGTTGTCGAGATATTAGCTTCCAAGCAAATCAATTGCAATACGTTTACGTTTGACAATTACGAGTATGTCAAAAATTTCGGATTAAAATATCTTGAGAACCAGAAGCTGCAGAAGCGTTTGGTATTCAGGAGTGGATAGGTATTCAATAGGCCTTTCTTTTCATGTGCATGTCGATGGGTTTCGGAAACATTGTTGAAAATGTAATTTTTTTTCGCAAGGGGTTAGCCTTGATTTTTTTCTAAAAATCAAAAAAAAAATAAATCCGCAAATTGTACACCAATAGACAGGCCTGTCCAATGCCTTCCAAGTGCTGAAAACCACAGCTTTTTGCGAGGCTTTGTTGCCGAGATATCAGCTTCCAAACAAATCAACTGCAGTAGGTTTGACAATTAAGTCAAACATTTTGGATTGAAATATCTTGAGAACCAGAAGCTGCAGAAGCATTTGGTATTCAGGAGTGGATAGGTATTCAATAGGCCTTTCTTTTCATGTGCATATCGACGGGTTTGGGAAACATTGTTAAAAATGTAATTTTTTTTCGCAAGGGAGCCTTGATTTTTTTCTAAAAATCAAAAAAAAAATAAATCGGCAAATTGTACACCAATAGAAAGGTCTGTCCAATCCCTTCCAGGTACTGAAAACCACAGCTTTTTGCGAGGCTTTGTTGCCGAGATATTAGCTTCCAAGCAAATCAACTGCAATACGTTTACGTTTGACAATCAGTTAATCAACTGCTTTCATACGAAACGGCTGTGCTTATTTTTTCTTATAATGAATTCTAAATGTTTAAATTGTTTAAAAATTATTTCTGATTCATTTTTTATACAGTGTGAATTATGTGGACTTAACTCGCATTTAGAATGTTGCAATATCAACAAAAAAGACAGTAAAATAATAAAGTCTTACAAAAATTTATTTTATAAATGTGAAAAGTGCACACATATTCCCCTGCAGAACTGTTTAAAAAAAATGAGAGAACTCTCAACGTACTTCAAAGAAAGCTCTTCTAATAATTTAACTTCTCAGAACACAAATGCAATACCATCAAATTTTAATACATCAAAATTAAATGCAAGTCGTAATATTCATGGTTCTACTCGTGCACAAAGAATCACCACTAATGATGATAAAAAACGGCTTTCTACCTCTGTTGATAGGAGAGTTGCACTTGCGGGGTCATCTACTCCTCAAGATCGCGTCTCGTTGAAACAACGAAGAGTTTCTTTAACTGAATCTCTCCCAGTTTGTCTTGCCGCTCAGACAAAATCGTCTTCTCTCACCAATATGAAAAATATAACTGCCGATGCTTGCAATAAAACAGACGTTGTGTCTCTTTTACCCTCATCAGAGAGGTATGATGTTGCTGCTGCTGTAATTTTGAATGTTGACAATACCGTTGATGCTGTTGCTGATGTTGCTGTTGCTGGTGCTGTTGACGATGCCGATGCGACTGGTGCTGATGTTGATAAAACTTGTGTTGCTAGTCAAAATGTTGTCGTTGGTTGCCCAACTAATGTTCCTGAGGAACTTCCCTGGTCTGGTGTTCGCAACAAAAAACACAAACAGCTGTTTGGCATTGATGCAGATGCTGATGCTCTTGCTGCTCTTCCATCTGTACCAAAGCTACGTTTCTTACATATATCTCGTATAAGCAAAACAGTCACCGAAGAGAATGTTATGAATTACATTGCTGGTAGACTCAATTTGCCAAAGACAAGTTTGGTTTGCCACAAATTGATAAAAAAAGATACAGATATTTCATCTCTGCATTTTATAAATTTCAAACTTGGTATCCCAACTGCATCATTTAATGCTGCTCTTGAAACATCTGTCTGGCCAGTTGGAGTTCAAATCAAACAATTCGTAAGCCGTCCAAAAACGAGTTGCACCCAAACAAACAGAGTATTTCAACGTAAAAAATACTTTGGATGGAGCTTTTTTAAATGGACATGGACATTTCACTATGTTTTATCATAATGCTGGAGGTATGAGTACAAAATCAAATGAATTTTATATTGCTGCTGCCGATTGCTCATATGACATTATCGCTCTCACCGAAACTTGGTTAAATGATAATTTTCTTTCAACTGAATTCTTTACACCTGATTTTAACGTTTTCCAGAAAGATCGATCTTGTGAGCTGTCTGGTTTAAGTAGAGGAGGAGGTATTTTATTTGCTATTCGCACCATTTATTCAAGTAAAGAAATTATTTTATGTAATATTTTTATTGAGCAAATTTGTGTCTGTGTAGACTTACCAATTTTTCCAGAATCTAGAACTATTCATATTTATTTCTTTGTTTCTTATATTCCGCCTTCATCTGAATATTCTCTCTATGATGCTCATATAAAAAACATAGAAAATATTGTGAAAAATATTGATGAAAATTCGTACTTTGTTATTCTTGGAGATTTTAATTTACCTGATGTTAAATGGTTATTTTCAAACGATGAGAATCAAATATTTCCTTATAATATATCTAAAGATTTCGAACATAATGTTATTGATAGTTTAAATGCTTTAAATATGTACCAAATAAACAGCGTTTACAATTCCATTGGCCGTATTTTAGATTTGGTTTTTATTGATAAGAATCTAGAAGCTTACTTAGATGAAGCTAGTTATAATTTGCTACAAAATAGTGTTCATCACAAAGCACTTGAAATTACTTTTAATTTTTCCGTTTTAATAGAATCACAATTTTGTAATGTAGAGCAGAAATATAATTTTAAAAATGCTAATTTTATATCTATGAATAATTATTTAGAATCAGTTGACTGGCAACTTCTTTTTAACTGTAATGATCTCGAGTTAGCTTTTACTATGTTTCGGAACATTTTAGATTCAGCTATTTTAAATTTCGTTCCTATTAGTAATTCAAAAAATTCGAAAAGACCAGTTTGGTTTAACAAAAGTCTATCGAGGTTGAAAAATGTTATGAATAAACTTCATAAGAAAAGTAAGATTTCGCATGTTTTTCGTGAAAAATTTTATCAAACTCGAAAAAGTTTACTTATAAGCAATATATTTGGTCTCTTGAGTTGAAGATTAAAAATAATTCTAAATGTTTTTGGTCATTTCTAAATACAAAACGTAAATACCTAGGGATTCCAGCTAACATGTCGTATAATGGCGTCTCTTCTGATAATCTAAATGTTATCTGTAACTACTTTGCGTCTTTTTTTCAATCGAATTTTATTGAGTAAAACCTTAATTATGTTCAAATGGTTAATAGCGATAATTCTAGTATTGAGGCTGGTTGTCTGTATTTATCTATTGATGATGTATTGGAAGCACTGTCATCTCTTGATAACAGCTTTTCTGTTGCACCGGATAATATACCACCGCTTCTTTTAAAGAACTGTAAATTACATCTAGGTGCCCCACTCTGTTATATATTCAATTTGTCTTTAAGACAAGGTGTATTTTTGGATAATTGGAAACATTCCTTGATAACTCCTCTGCACAAGTCGGGATCGAAATCTGCTGTTGAAAATTATAGACCAATTGCTAAACTCCAGCTGATACCTAAAGTATTTGAAGCAATAGTAAAAACCAAAATTTATAATTTGACTAAAAATCATATTTCTGAAAACCAACATGGGTTTATGAGCGGACGATCGACAACAACTTTGGGGGTGGCCGTGGCGCGATAGTTGTGTGCTCGCCTGTCAACCTTGTGGTTGCAGGTTCGATTCCTGCCGTTGTCTATGTCTTCTTATATTCCATTAAAAACCAATTCTCAAAATTGTCATAAAATAAGTTGCTGCTTTGCTCATTACATGTTGTTTAGGCATAACACTAACAACGTGTGATTGAGTAAACTAGCATACCCATTAAGTATGACATCGATATAAATAAAATAATGCGAATTATAAGGGACATACATAAATAAGACACGGTAATTCCCTCCGCATTAGTTCAGCCGCCATCCCTGGAGGTAAATCTGAGACAACAACCAGCTCGAGTCTCAGAACATCGCGTCACACATCTTTCCTATCCTTCTTTCTATTCTTCACCAGATGCCGCGCTGTGTTAAGAAAAACATATAAAGGGTATTCATAATCCCTTGAGCGCGTGCAAAGTTATAAAAAAAAAAAAAAAAAAAAAAAAAACTAATTTATCCCTATTCACTAACTACTGTTTTCGTAGTTTAGAAAACCGTTATCAAGTTGACGTTATTTACACTGATTTTTCGAAAGCTTTCGACCGGGTACAACACAATGTTCTAGTAAAAAAACTTGAATTATTTGGATTTCACTCCTCACTTCTAAAATGGATCCATAATTATTTAATTCGACGAAAACAATACGTCAAAATTGGTAATATGCAGTCAAATGAAATTGAAAATTTTTCCGGTGTACCTCAGGGCAGCCATCTTGGACTGCTCCTTTTCATCCTTTTCATAAACGATTTGCCTAGTTACATTTCGTATTCAAAGTGTTTATTGTATGCCGATGACCTTAAGATTTTTAGTTGCATTAAATCTCCACTAGATGCATGTAGAGTTCAAAATGATCTTGATAATATAGTTCAGTGGTTTAATCTAAATGGATTATATTTCAATAATAATAAATGTAGTGTTGTAACTTATGCAAGAATACTCAATACTATTTGTTTTGATTACAAAATTGATGGTCAATACCTAAAAAGATTAATGAGTCAAAAAGACCTTGGAGTTATCTTTGATTCTAAAATGAATTTTTCGCTTCATATTGACCAAGTTATCTCCAGAGCAAATTCGATGTTGGGTTTCATAATGAGAAATTCAAAGTGTTTTGAGGATCCTTACACCCTAAAGACTCTGTATTTATCGATTGTTAGACCTCTGCTAGAGTATTGATGTGTCATTTGGAATCCATATAATATATATATATATAATATATATATATATAATATAATATATAATATATATATTTGGAATCCATATATATCCAGACAAGCATCTTTCGTATTGAAAAAATTCAGAAAAGGTTTACTAAGTTTGCTTTGCGAAAAACATTTAGAAATGCAAATCTTCCGTCTTATGAGATCAGATGTGCCTTTATTGATTTAAAACCCTTAGCACTCAGAAGGAAACTATATTCAGCTCTTTTCGCTTTTGATATTCTCAATTCAAATATAAACTGTTCGATGCTACTTTCAATGTATTATATTTATGCACCTTCTCGTTTTTTGCGACCTAGAGATGGAAATTTCGTATATGTTCCTTATCATAGTACAAGTTATACAAAACATAATCCAATTACCAGTTCTTGTATTGCCTTAAATGATTTTGATCTTGTCATTGACTTTAATAAAAGTAGGATAAATATTAAAAGAGATATATTGAATTCATTATAAATATTTTTATTTTAATATTTTTGTAAATAGGTTATTTATTCCTTAGTTTAAATCATGTATATAGTCTTTATAAAGTTATGTAACTTGAGTGACGAAATAAATAAATAAATATGATGCAAGACAGGTATGATCTTAAGTCAAATTCATTAACATTTAATGCAGGAGACAGCGCTTGGTTTTATAACCCTAAGAGACGTAAAGGTCGTTGTCCTAAGTTGCAAAGTGATTGGGGGGGGCCAGTGAAGATTGTAACCCGGCTGACAGACCTAGTGTACAAAATTCAGTCTCCCGGACAACGCAAACAAAAAGTAATACATGTCAATCGATTGGCCCCATACGTCATCAATGAAACTCAGCTGGAGCATTGAGTTTTAAGAGGGGGGCAATGTTACGAAATTCGAAATTCCAACCCATCAGTCAACACTACTCCGAGCTTTTTACACATAGCAGACAAGTGCACTTGGAGATAACTGGACAATATGAGCTGACGACAAACAAAAGAAGAAAAAATAGAAAAAGAAAGCAGTTAGAATCAGACCACGTACGAGTCATCATCCTTAAACCAGAACATCTTGCAACAGAAAGACAATTAGAGAACAAAAAAAAAAAAAAAAATAAAGATCACTGTTAACAAAAATCAATAAAAAAAACACCTAGTTAAAATCCTCTCGGGAACCACTAATCAGTTTTTATTTTTTTTAAATTTTGTTTTTCTCTGAGCTTGGCTTCCATTCCTTTTTTTTTAGCGAGATTTGCAGCAATATACTTGTTTCTGGTATCTACTAGTATTTTTAAACATGTACAAAAATGACATCTTAACTTCAATTTGTTTGTAGAACAATTGGTATAAATGGATATATGTAAGTATGTAACGGGTGATTTTTTTGCTACTTGGTTTTTGACGTTTATATTTTTGACAGATCACACATGACAAATTCCACGAACATTTGACATTTCGATTCAGTATTGTTTGCCATTTCATCATGAATAGACTTACGCCTGAACAACGTTTGCAAATTATTGAAATTTATTATCAAAATTCGTGCTCTGTGAAAAATGTGTTTCGCAAGCTACGTCCGTTTCAGCGACGAGGCTCATTTTTGGCTAAATGGATATGTGAATAAGCAGAATTGCCTTATTTGGAGTGAAGAGCAGCCAGAGGCAATTCAGCAGCTACCAATGCATCCCGAAAAATGCACTGTTTGGTGCGGTTTATGGGCAGGCGGCATCATTGGGCCGTACTTCTTCAAGGACGATGAAGGCCGCAGGGTTACGGTCAATGGAGAAAGGTACCGTTCGATGATAACAGATTTTTTTTGCCGAAAATGCAAGAATTGAACTCGGTCGACATGTGGTTCCAACAGGACGGTGCCACATGCCACACTGCACGCGAAACCATGCATCAATTGAGAGGCGAATTTGGTGAGCAGTTGATCTCACGTTTTGGCGCAGTCAATTGGCCACCAAGATCATGTGATTTAACCCCGTTAGACTATTTTTTGTGGGGCTATGTTAAGTCTGTTGTCTATGGGGACAATCCAAACACGATTGCTGCCTTGGAAGTCAACATTGAACGCGTCATTGGTGAGATTCCGGCCGAAATGTGTGAAAAAGTTTGCCAAAATTGGACCTTCAGAATGGACCACCTGAAGCGTAGCCGCGGGCAACATTTAAGTGAAATTATTTTTAAAAAGTAAATGGCAGAAATTGATTTATCGATCCAAATAAAAATTTCATCCACTTTTTACAAGTTTCTGTGTTTTTTTGAGTTTTCAAAAACCAAGCTCTTAAAAAATCACCGTTTAGATGCATATGCATATGAAAGTCTATGGAATAGATCCAGCTAATAAACACCTACAAATATGCTATATTTTCTTACTCCTTTATTCTCGTGATCGGTTTAAACTTGCATTTGAATTTTTTTAAATATATGTAGTTACATATGTATGTATCTAAATATTGAATGTTATATAACCATTCACTTAATACAAATAGAATGTGAAACTCGACAAAAACGACTATAAAGCTAAAGCAGTCATCTAACTTTTATAGCAGCTAAGCCCCTCTTTATCTCTTAAAAATATACCTTATCCAGTGGAAAAGTAGTAGTCAATTCACAACAACAAAAATATAGGTAATAAGAATGATATAGGTACTATTATGGGGCATGTTTTGCATAGGGCTGGCAACGAGACCTAGACTAGTCTCGTTCTCGTCGACGAGACGAGACTTCTTGTTGAAAAGCACCTGAGACGAGACCGATACCAGACCTAGACGAGAACGTATTTTTGGTACCGAAATTCGCCGAGAGGCTTACTTGCAGGTCTCTGCGGTCTCGGTGGTTTGGGTTCGATTTTCGCTAACAGAAATATTTGTTGATTCAATTATTTCTTAGTACCTACTCATGTTCAATTTTTTATAATATTAACAATTTTTTTTTGCGGAATATTCTACGTGCTTTAAGATATCAAAATAAATTATTTATATACATAATATATATATAATATATTCATATTTAATTGCTCGATATTAATTGTACTTTAACTATTGTTTACTTCTATTTCATTTATTTTCTTTTTATTGCTCTCATTTAAAATTGAATTTCTTAAGCAGAGTTAATTTTTGTAATATGATTGCCTATATGTATTTTTATAAGGGCCTCTTATTTGAACCACACTTTAAATTTAAATTTTTTTTTAAATTATTTATTTTATATAGTAATTGTATTTATAAATTAATTGAATTTTCTTATATTAATAAAGAATGTCTTTCTTACTTTATTATTTTAGTCCAAATTATTATTTTAGTGCAAATTAGTTCCTCTTTAATGTTGGTGATGGTTTTTTATAATTATTTATTTGTTAAATATGGTCTTTGGTACAGATCCTGATAATATAAGGAGTGTTCTAAATGTGATGTGTCGTGCGTTTGATGGTCTTAATGTTTGTTGTTTGAATGCTGAGAGTATAAGAGCTAAATATTCAGTATTTTATCAAATGTTTAGCACCTCTAGAGTGGATGTCATTATGGTATCGGAATCATGGCTGAGTGCCCATAATACGAATGCTCTTGTTGCTTTACCTGGTTTTAAATTGCACAGAAATGATCGTAAAGACAGAGTTGGAGGTGGTGTGTGTATGTATTTGCGTGAGCATATTTCGGCTTCTACAGTCTATAGGTCAACTGCTGCTAATATTGAATTTATTTGTGTTGAAATCAAAAATGCAGTTGAAAAGTGTTTACTTGTTTCTTTATATAGCCCACCAAACATGTTTAGAGAAGAAAATCTATTTGAACTAAAAGAAACATTATTAAGACTGAGTTCTAAGTACAGTGGCATTTTGATTGGGGGTGATTTTAACGTAAATATTTTACTTAACAACAATATAACGAGAATACTTAACTATTTTTGTGATGTTATGGGACTGTCAGTTATAAATTCCCTTTGGCCAACTTGTTTTAAATCAGATTCAAATCCTTCCTTGCTGGACATGTTTTTGACAAGTTCTAAGAGGAGGATTTTAGGAAATGATCAAATAAGGCCTACATCTGATTTTATTCATGATTTTATTTTTTGCTCCTATCAGTTTGACGTGAATAGAACAAATAGGATTCATACAGTTAGTTACAGGTCGTATAGTGGCCTTGACCATGAAAGCATACAAGCGAGTTTTCTGAGTTCAGAATTGAATGGGATTTATTTTTCATCAGATGTTAATTCTAAAGTTTCTATTTTCAATAATATTGTTACCAGGCTGTATGAAGAATATGTTCCAATTGTTACTAAAGAATTTAAAATTAAAAAATGTCCTTGGTTTAATGATAACATAAAGGCTATGATTCGGGAAAGGGAACGTTTCTTCCGGAGGTTTAAGGCTAACAGAACAGAATACAATAGCAGGCAATATACAGTAGCTCGTAATAAAGTTATTTCTCTCATACGTAACTCCAAGCGTGAATATATATCAGTGAACCTTGATCCGTCTCTCGGTTCAAAAGAATTATGGAATAATTTAAAAAAAACTTGATGTTAAAGAAGACAAAAATGAAAACAAATGCCCTTTTAGTGCTCAGTCTATGTCTAATGTCTTGATCCCACCTTCTTCCGGTTCATGTATCCCTCATGATTTGTTTAATGTTTCTGGTGATGGTAATACCCTCTCATTTGTCTGCATTAGTCCTTACGAGTTACTTTGCTCTATGAAGTCTGTTAAATCAAATTCTATTGGTCCTGACGATATTTCACCAAAGTTCTTAAAGCTTATACTCCCTATCATAATCGACCATTTTCTTCATGTAATTAATTTCTGTATTTATAGTGCTCAGTTTCCTGATGCTTGGAAAAAAGCTAGTATAATACCAGTCCCTAAAAAAGCCAATCCTTCTAATCCTTCTGATTTCAGGCCTATCAGTATTTTATGTTTTTTATGTAAAGTATTTGAAAAAATTATTCATGACCAAATCCAAGCCTATTTAACTGAAAACAACTTACTGTCTCAATGGCAATCTGGGTTTCGAAGCAAACATAGCTGTGAGTCTGCGGTAGTTAAAGTTACTTCGGATTTTAGATTTGCACTCGATTCTGGTAAATTCGGTGTCATGGTGGTACTAGATTTTTCCAAGGCATTCGACTGTATTGACCATTCCATCCTACTATCTAAACTTAAGGTAAAATTTAATTTTGCTAGCACTTCGCTTAGGCTTCTACACAGCTATTTACTTAATCGAATTCAACGTGTAAAAACGGATGTGGGTACATGTAATCCTACTATAATCAACGCGGGTATACCGCAAGGTTCAGTCTTGGGTCCGCTTTTATTTTCTTTATTTATCAATGACCTTCCCAACGTAATTAAAAACAGCCAAATTCATCTGTATGCTGATGATGTTGTACTATACATCTTTCGTTCAGTTGGTCTGATGGAGGATAGGATAGATAGTAAGGTTAAATGAAGATCTAAGTTATGTTCTCAATTGGTCGAATAACAATGCAATGAAACTAAACCCTTCTAAATCTGTATCCACGCTATGTTCTAGGGATCAATTAAGTCTTGAAGAATTTCCTCCGGTAATTCTTGACAATGAAAGAATTGTGTATGTGAAAGATGTGAAATATCTAGGATATAAAATAAACAGTAATTTAAGCTGCTGTGGAGCAATCTCAGATACAATTAGGAAAATTTATTTTGGTCTCCGATCTTTGAGATCTTCCTCTGAGTTATTGTCTTCTGATATGAAATCATACCTTATAAAATCGTTGATTTTGCCATACTTTATTTTTAATTGTTCGGTCTATCCCATTCTTGATTGGCTATGTAAGCGTAAACTCTATGTTGCTTTTAATGACTGCGTTTCATATATGGTATTCGGAGACATACCAGTGTCTCACAGTTACAACATTTACTGGTTGGTATGAGTCTTGAGAATTATTTGAGATACAGACTTATTTTAAGGTTCCATAATGTCATCCACAGTAGATGTCCTGCTTATTTAAGTGAATCGCTTCAGTTTACCAACTCTCAACGAGGATTGAAACTAATTGTGACGCGTTTTTCGCACATCATTGCAGAACGCTCTTTCTATGTATCTGCAGTTCGTTTGTGGAATTCACTTCCGAACGAACTGCAGAGTATAACCTCACCTATCACTTTTAAGAGGAAACTATATTTGCACTTTTCTAGTCTTTAAGTATTATTGTTTTTGTTTTTGGTTTTCATTTTTGAATACTATTTTTCTACTAAATAACGTTAATTTCTTTACTTTTTGTTTCATTTTTATATTGCGTAATAAATAAATTACTATATTTACTTCTCTTGAAAACATATATTACATTTTACTCTTATTTTTGTACATAATGTATATAAATAAATCTAAATTAAATTAAATTCATTATTGAAACATTTTGTAAATTTTATTCTAGATACTCTATAAGATTCAAATCTTAATGTGTCATTGTTTTTCTTATATTTTGTTGAAATAAATTGAAATTGAAATTGAAAATATACAGTAGACTCCCGCTAGCGTGAACACCGGTTAATGTGAACACCAGATTTTTCTTTTAATTCATATCTCTAAAACATGAACATATTATAAACATTCTAAAGCGTGAACAACTATTTTTGCTTCAGGTTAATAGTAAACTGTTTGAGCAATCTGTATTTTACCTTGAAATTCCTTATTCTTGTACAGTTTCCGGTTAGTTGCACTTCAGTTCGCGTCAGTTTCTTTCTCCTTGTTCCTTATACAATATTTGTTTTTGATTGTCTTGTCTACTCGATTAGATTTAGATTTAGATTATTGATTTTTATTCAGTACAAAAATATAATTTGCATAATACATATCTTACAAAAATCATTTGGACATGGCTTTTGCCGTCTGCCAGATTGACAATTCTTTAATACTTTAACAATTAACATGTTTCTTTAATTTTTCAATTTAACAAGTTTTATATATCATTTCCTCTTAAACAACAATAATGAATAACTAATCAGCATCAAAAAAGTTCTTCAATTATACGGTTGCGATACCTTCACGCGATTTTACAGAACTGGAACAGGCTCGATACATTCATCTCATTTAGGTGGAATATAACTTCATCAGCAGTTAGGAAATCTTTCCTGAAAACACATCTTCTCGTTTCCCTTAAAGTTGGACACTTTCCTAAGAAATGCACCACATCTTCTCTCTCCATCATGTTGCATAAACTGCAAATCACTGGAAGGTCAGCTCTGTGTGGTATATAGTTTAGATTGAGGATCTCACCGCGCAGTCTAATCATCATGGATATTTCATCGATGGTAAGTTCATCACGGAAGTAGTTCGCATGTGCTAAATTATGGCTCAACTGGCAATAAATCGTTCGATACAAGGAGTTCGAAGCCTCTTCTATGTACACAGTTCTAACTTTTTCATCCACCTTAGCAATTAGTTTGTACATGTAGGTTTTTAAGTTTTTGATATCTTCAACGTTACAGTTCAGATCCATTCCGCAATCTAATGCCAAATCAAGCCATTCTTCATACCACCCGCTTTTTGCAATTATTGCTTTGAGGGACGCTTTTTTTGCCAAACGATTGTCGCCTAAACTCAAGATCCTAGTGATGTAATCCACCTGCATCTTAAATGTTTTAATAAAGAGTGGTGAAAGTCCTGTTTCAAGCATTATTAAATAGTTTGGTGTATTCGTGGGTAAATGGAATGATCTTTTGATATAAAATCGGAGTAACTTTTCAAATGTCTCGTATCTCTTACTTCCCCAAGTTTGCGCAGCATAAAACATAATAGATTCCGTTACCGATTCAAATATTTTAAATTTGCAACTGTGAGCTATAGATTTGTTGTTGAAACAGCTCTTCCAAGTAAGATTTATAGCCATTTTTGCCTTGTTCAATTTTTCACTTAGGTGTTTTTCTATACTTAAATTCTTCGTAATGAGTACGCCTAGGTATTTGAACTCCTTGACAACCTCAATCAGCTGCCCATTGTATTTCCATTTTTCGTTCAAGCAAACCTTGCCCCCTCCTTTTTTAAAAATCATTACTTTGGACTTTTCTAAATTGACAATTAATCCCCAACGTATGCAGTATTCATGAAAGCGATTAATCATTAATTGAAGTGACTCTGGAGAGTATGCAAGCATCACAACATCGTTAGCAAACATCAGTGCTTTTATGATCGTCCCAGCGTATTCAATACCAGCAGGTAACTATTCGATCAAATCTTCTATGAAAAGCGCAAAAAGAAGCGGGCTGAGTGAACATCTTTGCCTCACCCCTGAGGAATATTGAAACCAATTGGATTTGCTCTCACCATCCCATACTGCTGCTAGTGTATCTTCGTACATCTTTTCGATTATCCTGCCAAACTTCAGGGACATTCCTAATTCGAACAGCTTTAAAATTAGGGCTTTACGATCCACCGTATCAAAAGCTGCTTTAAGGTCTACGAAGAACACGTAGAGTTTTTTGTCCTGGCTCAGGAATGAGTCTGCAGTACTCCGTAACACAAAAATATGATCCACGATTGAGTATCCTTGCCTTAAACCAGCCTGAAATTCCTTAAGCAGCTTATTTTCTTCTATCCACGCTGTCAGTCGACGTTGCAATATTGCAGTAAAAATTTTATACGATGAGTTGAGGAAAGAGATACCGCGATAGTTCGCAGGATCCGAAGAACATCCTTTTTTATGTATGGGAAAAATCAGCGCTTCCTTAAATTGTGGAGGTGCAAAACCAGATTCATAAACTTTATTGAATAAGGTAACAAGGCTTTCACACACACCATTGCCGGCATATTAATACAATTCGGTTGGTATTCTATCGGATCCAGCAGCTTTCCCATCCTTGAGACCACCCAATGCCAGTATTACCTCATTTTTGACTATTTATCGATCTAGAATTTGATTTTCGACACCAGGAGCAGCGTACTGAAAGGATACTCGATAAACTTCTGGGTTAAGTAGACCCTTTAAATGATCACATAATATATTTGAATTCAGATTTCCACCAATTGCAAATTTTTTACCATTAAGCTTCCATGCTAGTTTCCAAAAGTCAGAGGATTTTTTACAGCTGACTAGTCTACTAGCTTCCCTTTCAAATTACTGTTTCTTTTTGTTTTTGCATATCTCTTTGAATGCCTTGTTTGCTTCAGTGTATTTCTTCTTATGAATATTATCATTAGAAGTCCTGAATATTTGCAACCACAAAAATGATTGCTGTCTTAACTTATGACACTCAATATCAAACCACGGTTCTACAAAATTTGTACGGCCTCTTTCGCTTTGGACCGAAACTGGGTACTCTGCTTTAATCAATTCATCCAATTGGTCCAAGCTAATTATTTGTTGCTGATTTATAAGTGAGTTTTCTAGTTCACTGCGGTACTTAATTGTTTTTGACTCCGCCCAAACTAATTAGGGAAGTAGTGTCAGTATTCGTTCGTCCTCACTCCCACAGGTTTCAAGTTGAAAGTAGAAAACAATTGGTAACGAGTATATTGCACAACTCTTTGTACGATTTCGACACAGGTGAATCCGGGCTGCATAGACTGTGTAATACACTGTACGGAGTTGCACCAACAGATTTTAATAAGACTGCCTTTTTTGTGTTGTCCTCAGTGCAGTTTATTTCGCAAAAATGGATGTCCAATTTTTCTTTCCATATTAAAAAGGTTTCATTATTTGGCGAAAATTCTGGAACTCCAGAGGTTTGGAACAACGTGATCGGACTACCTGAAGCAGCCGATGCCGCCGCGTTTGCTAATGCCATGTTCGATTAAATTAGGTATTACAATCTCACGTGTATTATTTGTGAATGTAAACGAAATTCGTTTACTTTTAATTTTTTATTAAAAAGTTTACTTCGTAATACGAAACAAAAGAAAAAAAAATATTAAAAATAAGAACTTTTAATAAAGAATACTCGTCGTCAATTATTTGTAATGTATTTGCATACCAAAAGAAAAAAGAACACGTGTGGTTTCAATTAGTGATTATAATGGAATGATTTTATTACTTGAATTGGAGATAGAATAAGAAGAGGAAGTAAAAGAAATTAGAAGGAAAAGTAAAAGAAGAACGTTTTGGTTATGCCAGGCCTTCGTTATTTTGGCAATACCCAATAGTGCAGATGACAATGATAAAGCATTTGAACTATCTATCGGAGTCCAGTTATCAGTTAATTTGAGTGTTCGTTTACCTGATCGTTTTTTATTCTGTTGCACTTCATTTTCTTGCAAATTAGCCGGATCATGAAACGCAGCAGCAGGCGATGGTAGTGTAACATTTGATATAGATGTAGGCGTAGGTATTGTGAGAGATGAAAGAACAGTTGAAACTATGGGCTGAGAAAGTGTTGAAGTTGTTATTATTGCAGTTTG
Source organism: Philhelius pedissequus (assembly GCA_910595825.1). Taxonomy (NCBI): domain Eukaryota; kingdom Metazoa; phylum Arthropoda; class Insecta; order Diptera; family Syrphidae; genus Philhelius; species Philhelius pedissequus. Next base: position 205,240,548 of record OU343161.1, on the reverse strand, counting down.
AGAAAAAGACGATGAAGAAGGTGATAGTAAAGATGTAGTTGTAGGAACTCCGAGAGATGGAAGAATAGATGAGACACTGGAGTGAGAAATTGATGAAGTTGTTGTTTTTGCTGTTTGTGATGTAGATGATGTTGATGATGTAGATGTTGAAGATGGTAAAGATGATGGTAGAGACGGTAATGAGGGTGGTGATGATGTATGGGTGGTCATTATGTTTGTTGTTGATAAAGACCCACTTGTAACAATCTCCGGAAGATTTTGCAAATCAAGAATATTTATGGAATTATTTTGATTCACATTATTATTATCAGTAATATTAGACTTCCGATTATCATTAATTATTATATCCTCGCATAATTTAGACTTTATAATCGCAACATCGTTTTTAAGTTGGACAATCAGTGATAAAAGAGAGCCACTAATACATTTGCAGGCATTACAACGCCAGCTAAGATTTTTGTTCGAATTAAGAAATTTGATAGTTTCTTCATTGATTTTTATAAATTTTTTATGATAAATAGATCCACAAAAACCATCACATTCAATGAATTTGTCACCCAGAACGCTAATACCACATATGGCACAATTATTTGACATGTTTAAAGTCCAAATAATAAACTTTTACCAGAATTTATGAAAAAAATTAAGAGCTAAACAAAAGCACGTCTGTCACGAATTGTATTTACTTTATTTAGGGAGCATTTGTATACAAAAATTATATTTGATGTGGATTCGTTAATCCATTGAAATCCATCCCGTAATTGATTTTGACAGGTTTAAAATGTCAACCTTAAATGCGCAGCCATGTCTCAATCGATTTTGACAGTTCATGACTTGACAAGTAGGCAACAAACTATATTTTGACATTTCGATAATATTTTTTTCCAAATGTCCCTTCAAAGTCTTTGGGTCGCCTTTTTCCGAAGGGGGGAACAAAGTTTGAAAAAATGAGCGATTTCTATTCCAACAAAATGCATACAAGTGCGACTACCTGTGTAGTGAGTATAACTACATACAGTAGACTCCCGATAACGTGAACAATTAAAAACCAATAGAGTTTACGCTTGCGAAAGAGTTCACGTTTGTGAAGGTCAAAAGCTACCAAAACAGCCTGATATCGTCTGCGTTATAAAGTTTGTCGATGGTCACCCCCATCGTATCAATCGATTCCTGATGCGGCCACACCGCGGCGTGCCGTATTGGGTTTTAAATTTCTGCATTCAGCCTTCGCTATCATTGAAGGCACCTTTTGTTCTCCTTAAGTTGAGAATCAAGTGACAAAGTCTTTTTTTCATCATCAGGCTAATCACAATGGACCTGTCTAAGGTCTAAGTGTGTCAGCTGTTTTCCTGGCGACCACTTCAACCTATCATCAGGCTAATAGTCAGATAATTTTGTTCGTGTTGTTCGAGAAATCACCGGTTGAGCGCCTTTTCCAGTTTGCCAAGTTCCGATGATCGAAGTGTTTTTCTTTTGTGTATTATTTACGAGTATACACCTTAAATTTTGTTCACTCTTGTTGTTAATGGTACAAATAGTAGACTTAGCAACGTCGAATTTGTTTGTCAAATTTGTTACGTAGGAACCACTACGGAATTGCTCCTTTATCGAGTAGACAAGATCTGAATGCCCGCATAGGTGAGGAACAAGGAATTGCGAATCAGTTATATGGGATTATAAGGAAATCAAAATATAAAACGTGTAATCCGCGTGGCAAAAAACTATTGGAACTTTGTAACTCTTTTGGTCTGCGAATACAAAATGGAACTAGCAAAATGGATAAAGATGGAGAATTAACTTTTGTAGGCCAACAAGGAACCTCAGTAATTGATTACAGTCTGATTGGAGGAGAGTGAAAAACGTACGTGACGGATTTGGAAGTCGGCAAAGTACTCCACCTACGATCGTATTCCGAGAAAGAAAAAAGTTTCATTCCTCAGCTAAAACCGATAGTGAAACAATTGCAGATTGGTATGCAAGAGTAAAAACATTGGCATTGAACTGTAAATTTGGTGCTAATCTAGATGCTTTCGTATTGGACCAATTTGTCATGAGTTTGCCAAGCAAAATATTCGAGAGGTTATGTGAAGAAGACGAAAAGTTGACCCTTGCAGATGCTTTAAAAAAAGCAATGATTATGGAAACAAAAATTTGTGAAAAGTTAGTCAACGAAGAAGCAGTGCATTATATAAAACATCGAAAGTGGACAAAGAGTATTGGCAAAGCAGCAGCAGCTAAGGCTAGCAGTGACGGAGCTGGTTACAGTGGCAATGGCAGTTCTAGTGGAAATAAGCAAAACAAACATTAAAAAGTTTGCTCCCATTGTGGCTGGCGAAATCACTGCTCTCAATTTTGTAAATTCAAAGAAAGTAAATGCCATACATGTGGAAAAATTGGTCATTTATCATCAGTTTGTCAGGTTAGGAAAAACAAAACTGTAAATTATGTATCTAATTTCGATAATAATTCTCCTTGCGAATTTAATGATGTATTTAATTCCTCTATTTATAGTATTTCCTCAAAAACAAGTAGTGGCATCTACTCTCTATCAGTGGTTCTTGATGGTGTTCACATGGAAGTTGCTTGTGATACCGGTGCTCCTTGCACGTTGGTGCCAGTTTCGTTTTATGAACAAATCCGACACAAGAAATCACTTAGACCGTGCCAAGTTCCGTATGTTAATTACAGCGGGGAAAGAATTTTGATCTTAGGTGAGTATGATGCAACAATAACGTATAAAGGTACTTTGAAGAATATGATTGTTGTAGTCTCTAAAAATAATAGTCCTCCTTTGCTTGGTCGTTCATTTTTAAGAGCATTTAATTTTGAATTAATGCAAGTAAATGCAGTAGAATCAAATGATAATTACTCGATCATTGTCGAGCAAATAAAAAGTGAGTTTTCGGAAGTTTTCAAGGATGAACTGGGTGCTTGTAATATAAGCAAAATATCATTAGATGTGTGCGATAATTCGAAACCAGTTTTTTTTTAAGCCTCGACCGTTGCCACTTGCATGGAAAGACCGCGTTGAAAAGCAATTGCGAGATTTTATTAAGAAAGGTGTGCTAGAGTATGTTGATAATTCTGAGTGGGCAACGCCTTTGGTTCCAATCTTGAAACCAAATGGCGACCTGCGAATTTGTGGTGATTATAAAGTCACTATCAACAAATGGTTGATAGATTATAAATATCCTTTGCCTCGTATAGAGGAAATTTTTGCTTCCTTCAACGGAGGTGAACTTTTCACCAAACTTGATTTGTCCAATGCGTACAATCAGCTACTTTTAGATGAAAAATCACAGCTTCTTTGTACATGGAGTACACACATGGGTTTATTAAAGGTAAAGCGATTACCATTTGGCGTCAAGACAGCAGCAGCAATTTTCCAAAAAACAATGGAAACGTTATTACGAGAAATTCCATTTGTTGTTGTATATCAAGATGATATAACGATCACGGGAAAAGATATTCAACAACACATTACAACATTGAAATTAGTTTTGAATAAGTTGAAATCAGCGGGACTTAGGTTAAATCCTAAGAAGTGTGAATTTTTTAAGTCCAAAATCTGTTACTTAGGATTTACTATCGATAAACAAGGACTGAGTAAAAATAATGACCGGATTTCAGGTGTCTTATCAGCACCTATCCCGAAAGATCTTTCCGATCTCAGGGCATTTATCGGCATGGTAAATTACTATTCGAAATTTATTAGCAATTTCTCTAGTAAAATGTATCCCTTGTATGAACTTCTACGAAAAGATAATAAATTTATTTGGTCAGATAAATGTCAAAAATCCTATGAATTGATAAAATCTGAAATCACATTGTTGTGGGTTAGTAGGAGGCGAGGATAAGTGGCAGTCAGGCAGATAGGTAGGGATAAGGATGAGGTAGGAACATGGGCTAGGAATAGTTTGGAAAAGAAAAGGAAAAGGAAACGGAACGTTAAGCTTCTAGGGCGTGGCCTGCTTGTTATACACGGCATTAGCTCGTCGGACGGGGGGGATCTTGCTCGAAACTTAACTTCCCCTGCAATCAAAATAAAACATACATCAGACCAGAAGAAAATTATACTTTGAGTGACGTCAGATGGACGATCACCACTTCAACGGCACTGCAGGTGTTGTCGCAGTGGAGCCAACCCACCCAACCAAGAAATCCGTTGGCAAATTTGGATTTCCCCAAAAAAAATTACTATTTTTACGATCCGGTCACCCCATCTTCACTTCGCGGGTTTCGCTACCCTCGGCACCCCTCAAAGTCAGAATATTCAAATATCCATGTTTCGTTCGGACGAAACAAGTAAACACCAAATTTTCATACCACAAAAGGGGCGAGAAGTTTTATTAATACAAGCAATTTCAGCAAACATGAAAACAAAATCAAATTATTCTCAAAAAAAATAAATCGGACGAGAACGTCGAAAACCAAAAGACTGCTATTATGAAATTTAAATTATATGCAAAAAAAATTATAACAAATTTTAAAAGGTCATAAAAATATATCTATATATCTTACATAAACAACATAACTAAATACAAAAAAAAATGAAATTATTAATGTGACTAGGTAAGGTTCCTTTCCAGAGGACTATCACCATAGAACTAAAAATAGGTACCCTCTATTTTGGCACTTTCGCCAAACTTGCAAATGCGTGTCCAAAACCAAAAAAAAATTCCCTACCTGCAAGGAGCTCTTTGGAGGTATATGTTAAGTTCAACAAAATATACTAACGTGAACGCGAAACAGAACCTGGGAAACGATACGTTTTCACTTACAAAAAAAAATGAGGAATTAAAAAAATATGTAAGTACTTAATATATATAACTTAACAATAAAAAAAACTTCAACGCCACAAAAAAAATATAGCGCTCGATATGAAGTTGTCCTCGTAATTTCCAAATCTGATAAGTAGTTAATCTTTAACGTTGTTATAGGGCGTTTTTCAGACCCATTTTATTATATAATTTCAAAAAAAAAGACGTTTTTTTTTTTTTTTATAAGTATAAACATATATGTTTGTATAAGCCTTCCTTATGGTTATATCAGGTTTACCAAATTAAGATGATCTTTAATACCTGGTTTCGTTTCCCTTCTTGCTTCTTTTTTTTTTTATTTTTATTTTTTTTTTTTTATTGGGTCTTCTTAGGACTCACGGAATGGCTGGTCTTTCACTTTGCCAAAAAGATGATCTCGGGCTTCAGGTGAAGTTTCCCGAATTTCCAGATCGTGCACGCTTCGATCTTTAGGCAGATTTAAAATCGGTTGGCCTAAATCTGATCGCCATCAGATTCCTAGTCCAGTCAAAATGGCAGGTGCTCGTTCGAATGATGTGCTAGGAACTGGATTAGTCCACTTAAATAAAACATATCGGTCAAACAAAAAGGATGTGGCGGCCCAGTCCTCTGTGAGCAATCTGGGTCCGCCAGAAAATCCGATTTATAAAGCGAATTTAACCTATATAAGTTTACCAGAATTAACACAAATTTTCAATAAAAACATTGTATTTACAAGCTCACCCTATGTTATTATTGACCTTATTATCATAAATGATTTTGATGATGATCATAGGTCCAACACACGTAAGTATGGCAAGGAAGAATTATCAGATATTGTTTAAAATAACTAAGGCTATATATTACCAGGTAAAACCGCTTTAACCAACAAACATAAAAACAGGTTTCATTCGATTATTAGTTTCTTTTTTTTTTTTTTTTATTTAAATTAAACAGCCGAGAGCCAACTGTGAACGCTCATCTTTCACCACCGGATAAACAATGTATCGGTATCATCGGACGATTCGGAATTACGGTGCTCCAAGCAAGAAACATACCACTTTTTCTTTTTAATTACTTCGCCTTTTCCACTATCCGTATCACCCGATCCCGATAATCCGCAAATCAATTCCTTGTTTTTTTTTTCTTGTTTTGAATTGAAAATGTATTGGTTATCATCTTTTAGTGAACCTCCCCTTTTTTTTGACATTTCAAAACCATATGTTCGATTTTCGGTTGACACTTCGACACCCGTCAGAAATATTTCATCTGGATCCCAACAGAGGGCGCTACGGCTAGAGAGAGCGTAAGGCTCCCTTTTCATTACTGACAAATTTATGACAGTAGTTTGGGCGTCCACAACAACATCAGATCAAGTCCTAATACATTTTAATCCCGACTTACCCATTATTCTAACCACAGATGCCAGTAGCAATGCTGTAGCTGGGGTTCTTTCTCATATAATCGATGATGAATCAAGGCCGATTGCTTTTGTTTCAAGAGCATTGACAAAAAGTGAGAATAATTATAGTACTCTTGAAAAAGAAGCCCTTGCTATTATTTTTAGTGTTTCAAAATTGAAACAATACCTCTTAGGAAATAAGTTCACTCTGCGAACTGATCATAAACCTCTTTTAGGTATATTTGGTGAACATAAAGGTTTACGCCTCATGGCTTCTGCACGCATGCAGAGATGGGCGCTTATATTGTCAGGCTTTGATTATAATGTTGAATATATAAAAGGTAAATTAAATGATGCAGATGGACTTTCACGAATGCCACAAACTTTATTCACCAACGACTGTGAAGAGAACAACTATTTGAATTATGTTGAGTCAGAAAACAATTTGAACTTGAATTTTAAAGACATAGCACGGGAAACTAGACGGGACGCAGTGTTGTCGAAACTTAGTGAAGCTATTCAGAATGGTTCGGTTAGTAATCTAAAAGGTAATGAATTTATTCCATATCGCAGTAAATCTGATGAGTTTTCAGTAGAATATGATTGCATATTATGGGGTTATCGAACAGTTGTGCCTACAAAGCTACGAAGACATGTACTTGATGAGCTTCACGCCTCACATTTAGGCATAGTTAAGACCAAAATGCTGGCACGTTCTTACGTTTGGTGGCCAGCAATCGATGCCGAAATTGAAAACCTAGTTAAAAATTGTATTTCTTGCCAAGAATTACAACCGAGTCCCGAAAAAAGTTACTTAATACCATGGAATCCTTCCTACTCAGTATGGAGTCGGATTCATGCAGATTTTGCTGGCCCAATTAAGAATCATTATTTTTTTATTATAATTGATTCATTCTCTAAATGGGTTGAAGTATTCAAAACAAAAGAAATTACTTCTTCATTCACTATTAGCAAATTGAGAGAATTGTTTTGTCGTTATGGATTAGTGGACGTCCTCGTAACTGACAACGGTCGACAATTTGTGTCGAATGAATTTCGTAAATTTACAACAAACAATGGTGTTAAACATATTTTTACTGCACCTGGCCATCCAGCAACCAATGGTCAAGCCGAGAATTTCGTCAAGACCTTAAAAAAATCAATCCTTGCAAATCTTAAGGATAATAGAAATAGTTGTATGGACACTATTTTAAATAGGTTCCTCGTTGATTATCGCAACGCTAAGCATTGCTCGACTGGTGAATCACCAGCAAAGCTTTTCTTTGGACGTGTTCTAAAAACACGCTTTAGTTCTTTAAGGCCTCCAATAATCAGAGAAAAGATTATTGATAGCCAAGATAAAATTATTTCTAATTATAAAGGCAAACGTAATATGGTGTTTTCCAAAGGACAGAAAGTTATGATTAGAGACTACAGAAACATTAATAAACCAAGCTGGACTCAAGCAACAGTAAACAAACAACTTGGTCCTCGGACATATTCTTGCATAATTACTCATAATAACAAAGAGATTAAGCGCCATTTAGATCAAATTAGAAACAAAAACAACAACCAAAATAATACTCAAAATCAACAAACTGGAATCAATGTGCAAGCGAATTCAACTGATAATTTATCACCTAATCATAATAATCAATCAAATTGTGCGGAAGATAGTTCCATTGATTTTCCTGATTCGTCCAATCAGGCACCTCATAATGGCCCTGACAGAGAGTTGAGGCCACGGCTTACTAAAATAAATTATTATGAATAATTGTAAAATAATTGTAAGACAAAAATGTAAAAAAAAAAAAATGTATAAGTATAAAATGTTTTGAATTTTTGAATTTTTATATGCAACATATTTTGAGTTTCACATAATTGTAAAAACTTTCGAAGAGGGGACGTATTGGGTATTGCCAAAATAACGAAGGCCTGGCATAACCAAAACGTTCTTCTTTTACTTTTCCTTCTAATTTCTTTTACTTCCTCTTCTTATTCTATCTCCAATTCAAGTAATAAAATCATTCCATTATAATCACTAATTGAAACCACACGTGTTCTTTTTTCTTTTGGTATGCAAATACATTACATGCACCAAAAATGAAATTTCTACACCTCTCTCGTCTAAACAAAGATGTAACAGAAGAGAACATTATCTCATACGTAGCACATCGGCTCAAACTTTCAGAAAATGTGCTGGTGTGTAAGAAATTAATTAAAAAAGATGCTGATGTTTCGACTCTTCATTTCATTAATTTTAAGCTTGGAGTTCCTGCAAATTTAATTGACGAAACGTTTGATGTTTCTTTTTGGCCGTTGGGAGTATAAATAAAATCCTTTACTCATCGAGAAAAACCAAAAAACGAGAATGGTGTAACCGATCATCTTCCCTACATCCTTCCCAATTGAAGGTTTATTACGAAAAAGCTGGCGGCTTACGTACAAAAACAAATGATGTTTTTATCACCTCGACGGCTTATGACTATGACGTAATAATATTGACAGAAACCTGGTTACATCCAGAGATATATTCATCTGAGTTGTTTGATTCGTCATATGCAGTATACCGATCGGATACCTCTCTGGAACCTGGATTTGTTCGAGGGGGAGGCGTATTAATTGCAGTACGTAGTTCGCTTTATAGTAAACAATTAAATTTTCAAACGATGTCAGTTTATTTTGTACAATTATGCGTTCTTGTTTATTCAGATAATTTTTTTAAATAATCAAAATAAGTTTGAATATTGTTTCATTGTTAATTATATTAGACCTAGGAGCAGCTTAGATATGTATGTTGAACTAATTTCAAATGTAAATAATTTAATGAATTCTTTGTCTTCCACTCAATATCCTTGCATCTTCGGTGATTTTAATCTTGGTGACATTGATTGGTGTTATCAGGAAGATAATTTCTTATTCCATTTAACGTTTCAAAGGATGTAGAAATTGAATTGGTTGACAATTTTTGTTCGTTGGGATTAATTCAAATTAACCATGTGAAAAACAGTTTAAATAGATATCTTTATCTTGTTGTTATTTTAAAGGATATTAAATTTAAAATTTTTGAATCAGATTTTCCTTTAGTAAAAAATCAAGTTCATCATAAAGCAATTTGTGCAATTTTCGAATTTTATAATTTTCAACCAGCTAATTCTGAATAATTTTTATAATTCCATTAGTTGGGAAAATGTTACGGCTAATCAATCTTTAGAACAAATTTATTCAATTTTTAAAACAGTTTTATTTGATGGTGTTCAAAAATGTGTCCCTATAGTTCGGAAGAGAGCGTCTTTTAAATCTCCTTAGTTCAATAGACGGCTTAAGAATTTAGAGAATGTCAAAAACAAAGCTTTCAAAAAGTAGTTCGATTTTTTAAGTAGATTTCTTTATTCTCAATATATAAGTTCTGTTGAAACAAATATAAAATTCAATTCGAAATCTTTTTGGGTTTTTTTGAATTCGAAACGTAAAGTTTCTGGATTTCCAAAATCCATGGAACTTAATGATGAATGTTCTTATGATACCAAAACAACGTGCGATTTTTTTGCACATTTTTTTAAATCAAATTATAATTTGGACTCAATAGAAAGTACTGGAAGTATATATAATGAGATCGATTGTCAGGTTGATTTTGATTGCTTTTCATTGACACATCAGGAAGTTTTAGACGGTTTAGCCAATCTTGATTTAAACAAAAATGCTGGAATGGATTTGATTCCTCCTATTCTTTTATCTAAATGTGCTGTTTCGCTTTTTTAAAATTTTAAAGATTATTTTTAATAAATCACTTCAAACTGGTGTTTTTTCTTCAAGAATGGAAATTGTCATCTACTCGTATTAGCCCTATCTACAAAAGTGGTCTTAAACATTTAATAAACAATTACAGACCAGTATCCAAGCTCTCGGCTATTCTGAAATTATTTGAAAAATTAGTATACGATAGGCTAAATTTTGCAGTAAAAGGAATCATTTCTTCGAAGCAGCATGGATTTTGCAGTGGTCGGTCCACTACAACTAATTTGTGTATTTTTACAAATTTTTGCCTCTACTATTTGGAGAATAAAATACAAGTTGATATCTTATACACTGACTTCGTAAAAGCGTTTGATAGAGTTCATCACAAGCTTCTTATTAAAAAATTAGAGAAAATAGGGCTCAAGTTTAGTTTTCTTAGATGGTTGGAATCTTACTTGACGAATCGGAAACAGGTTGTAAGAATTGGAAATGATAAATCCTTCTGTATTGAAGTATTGTCGGGTCCCCCCTTCAAGGTAGTCATCTAGGACCCCTTCTTTTCAATCTTTTTGTAAATGACATTCCTGACCTGTTAGAGTATGGAGATTGTCTAATGTTTGCTGACGATTTAAAACTATTCTATTTCATATCAAAGATTGAAGATTGCTTAAAATTTCAAAAAGACATAGATAAACTTTATCAATGGTGTAAATATAATCATCTTGATTTAAAGATTTCCAAATGTAAAACGTTTAGAGCTTCGCGTTCAAACCCTAGAAATCTATATAGTTACGAGTACAGTCTTGGCAGTGAAACTTTATCGACTGTTAGTGAAATAAAGGATCTTGGCGTTATTTTTGATACGAAGCTTTATTTTTCATCACATATTGATTTCATCATATCGAAAGCAAATTCGCTTCTTGGTTTTTTAAATCGTAATTCTGTCGTTTTTAAGGATAGTTATACTTTAAAAGCCCTTTATATTTCATTAGTTTTACCTTCTTTAGAGTACTGCTGTGTTATATGGTCTCCCTATTATCAAAACTCTTCCAATAAGATTGAGACTATTCAAAAAAGATTTACGCGCTTTGCGTTGAGGAATTTGTGTTGCTCAGAAGGTTTTCCATCATATGAATCTAGGTGCGCATTAATTGATTTGAAATCTTTAAAAAGCCGCCGAGAAACTTTGTATAAAGGATATAGTAGTTGGTAGAATTAACTCACCTTATGCCCTTTTATTTTCCAGAGAGAAACCTTAGAAACAGAGACGCTCTTTTTCTTGTTCCCAGTCACAGGACAAACTATGGTTTAAATGAACCTATATCACGTTCATTATCTCTTTTTAATTCTATTAATCTTGAAGTCGACCTGCTAATGGATAGAAGTATTTTTAAGAATATTGTTTCTAGAATTTTTAATAATAATCAATAAACAATTGTTAAATGTAATCAAAGATAAATATCCATTGATGAATAAATAAATAAATAAATTGTTAATAAAACATTCCGAATTTTTCTTACCCACAAATTGTTAACATACCGTACTCTATCTTTTCAATATGAACAGGAGTCTTAGCTTACATCTTTCTACTACTAAAAACACGAAAGAAATCAAAACTACGGATGAGACCAAGACCGAGACCTGCACATTAAAATTTGCTCGGGAAAAAGCCCAAACCAAGAACGAGACGAGACTTGGTTAGGCGAACCGAAACCGTGACGAGACTAAAATTTTAGTAGTAGTTTTTTTTTACTAAATTTTGCAAATACAAAATTTCTTTAATTTTGTTCTGAATAAAATTTGATATGGCAATTTCATTTAATTAATAATATAAGCTTAAAAATATAATTTCAAAAAAAAAATATTAAATTTTCAAAAATAAAAATAATTATTTTTTTTTTCAAAAAAGAAATATTATTAGAAAATTTTGGTATGCAGTATTGTGTATTTAAATAGTTCCTGAAGAGACTTGGTCAGGAAAGAAGCCTGATATGAATCATTTGCGTGCTTTTGGATGTAAGGCAATGGTTCATATTCCAAAAGAGCGGCGCAAAAAGTTAGATCCGAAATCCGAATCTTGCATATTTGTTGGATACTGTGAAGATTCACATTACTATCGATTATTTCATCCAACAAAGAAAAGAATCATCATTAGCAGAGATGTCATATTTTTCGAAGATGAACAAATATTATCCAAAGAAATTAATCAAAGTTATGATTTGTTTTATTTTCCTGACATTGTAGACGATTGTGATTCAGTGTTGGACGACATTTCGAATGAACCAAGTGAAGAAGAAAAAATTCCACGATTGATGTCAGATACAAATGTGACGAGCGAATCAAATAAAGATGTAAACATTCCAAATTCGAATTCAAAAGCTAACAAACCATCAAGAGAAGTTTCAAGGAAAAGTCAGCGTATTCCGAAGCCAATTAAAAGGTGTTACATGATCCTTTTAATTTAAAAGAAGCCCTTGAAAGTGCTGATTCTGAAATGTGGCGGCAAGCTATGCAAGAAGAGATAGATTCTTTGAAAGAAAACAAAACCTGGAATCTTGTAGATTTGCCTGTTAATAAAAGAGCTATAACTGCAAATGGGTATTTAATACTAAACGTGATAGCGAAGCCAACATTTCTAGATACAAAGTCCGTTTGGTTGTGAAAGGTTGCGCTCAAAGAAAGGGGATTGATTATGATGAGACTTTCTCCCCAGTAGTGAGATATAGCACCACTCATATACCAGATGGATGCAGTATCTGCTTTCCTTCAGGGAGATCTAAATGATAATTTATATATGCTACAACCAGAAGGTTTCTCTGACAGCACTGGCAAGGTATGCCATTTGAAGAAATCGATAAGCTCGATACAGCCTTAATAAAATATGGGCTTAAGAAATCAAAAATAGATCCATGCGTTTATTTTTCTGGTGAAGATTTAAATTATATAATTGTAGCAGTATATGTAGATGATCTTTTAATTTTTACTAAGAATATTGATTTCAAAAATAAACTAAAATCTTATCTTAACAATAATTTAAAAATGCATGATATGGGTGAAACATGATTTGTCCTCGGCATACAAATTCAACGTAATCGTTCAAAAGGTACAATTTACATTGATCAAGAACGTTACATCAACGATACACTAACGCGTTTCAATATGAGTGACTGTAATCCTGCCAGCACACCCATGGATTCTAATCAGAAACTAACAGAAACAAATGGAAGAAGAAAAGAACGAAATTATGCAGATTCCATACCAGGAAGCAGTTGGTAGCATTATATTTGCTGCACAGGTATCTAGACCAGATGTTAGTTTTGCAGTAAGTAATGTATCAAGATTCAATAACTGCTATGGAAAAGCTCATTGGACAGCGGTTAAACGTATTCTTCGATACTTGAAGGGTACATCAGATGCTAAATTGGAATTCTCGAAAGCCAAAAATAATATGGTAGTTGGTTACTGTGATGCAGATTGGGCAAACGATGTCAATGACAGAAGATCAGTAACAGGTTACATCTTCAAACCTTGTGGAGGAGCAATATCCTGGAATACTAAAAAACAGCCAACTGTTGCTCTCTCATCAACCGAAGCTGAATACATGGCCGTTTCGTCAGCCACTCAAGAACCTTTATAGCTTAAGAGATTACAATTAGAGCTTATTCCAAGTTCTCCGAAATCAACAATAATTCACTGCGATAACAAAGGAGCAATAAGCCTTGCATTAACTAGCGCATATCATCCCCGGACAAAACACATCGACGTCCGTCACCATTTCGTTCGTGACAAAATTGATGAAAGATTAATCAATTTAAAATACAAAAGTACAGCAGATATGAATGCAGACTTTCTAACAAAACCTTTGGATTTCAAGAAGAATAATTTATGTGCTAAATCAATAGGTCTCAAATTTAGTTAAATTTTACATTCAGTGGGAGTGTTGAAATTGAATTGCAAAACTACTTAAAATAAATTATTATTCTATTTTCTGGTCTTCAATCAAACGGACGTGATTGTATTTAAGGGTCTTTCTGGAAACTTACAGATTGCATCACAATGCCCATCCACTTTATGGAAGATTTTGCGGAAGGATCTTGGCTTGTGGGCTTACAAAATCCAACTCATGCAAGAACTGAAGCCGAACGACCATCAATCGCGTCGCACGTTCGGTGAATGGGCCCAAAACGAAATGGCCACCGATCGCGTTTTTAACAAGAAAAAATTTTTAGCGATGAAGCTCACTTGGTATTTAAATTGATACGTTAATAAGCAAAATTGTCATATTTGCAGTGATCATAATCCACAAGCCATTGTTAAGACGCAGTTACATCCTCAAAAAGTCACTGTTTGGTGTGCTCTACGGGCATAGGGAATCATTGGTCCAAATTTCTTCAAAAATTAAACCGGCAAAAATGTTACAGTCAATGGGGAAAGCTATAGAACCATTATTAATGATTTTTTCGTGCCTGAATTGGAGGATGTTGATGTGGACAACCTTTGGTTCCAACAAGACGGCCGGCGCGGCGCTACATCCCATACAGCCAACTAAACAATCAATTTATTTAAGGAAACTTTTGGTGAATGCATTATCTAGCGTCGTGGGCCTGTGGCGTGGCCTCCAAGATCGTGCGATTTCACACCGCTGGACTATATTTTGTGGTTATGTGAAGTTGCTTGCCTACGCAGATAATCCCCAGACGATTGACGCCTTGAAAGAAAATATTTGGCGCGTTATTGCTGACATACGGCCCCAATTGCTGCAAAAAGTATTCGAAAATTGTGTATCTCGGCTGGAACTTATTCGAGTCAGCCGCGCCGGCCCTTGCCTCAAATCATTTTCAAAACACTATGGCAAACCCTTATCTTTATAATAAAGCTAAATTCTTTTCTTGGCCATAACAGTAAATTATGCGTTTTATTTCTTCTTGAAAACCACACGTCTAAAAAAATTAATTATACCAGATAATATTAATAATATTTATTAATATTATCTGGTAGACAATTTCGTGGCATTTATTTTTTAAATGTGATTTCCGGCATATGTCCGCCGCTGCCACGAGTTACATAGTTTATTCGATCAGTCCAACTTTTGACTATGTTTTCCAATAAATCTGACTGTATGGCATCAATGGTGGCCAGAATATTTGGTTCCAATACTTCAAGAGTTGATTTGTCGGCATAGACCAATGACTTAAAAGTTGTCGGGAGGCGGTAAGTCGCACGAACAAGGGAGCCAATTAAAGTGACCACTTCTGGAAATAAAGCTGTCACCAAATTGATTTTGCAATAAATTTATAGTTAAGCGCGCTGTATGGCAAGTTGCGCCTTCTTGTTGGAACCAAATGTCGTGAATATTTGGCTGATTAATTTTTTGAGAAGATAAAAAGTCAGTTTAGCATGGCTCGATAGCACTTGCCATTTACGTGTTAGATCCTTCTTCATTTGGAAAGAAATAAGGACCGATAATGCCACCAGCATGCACCAACTACTCAATTTTAATGGATGTAATGGTGGTTCATTAATGGCTTGAGGATTTTCTTCGATACATAGATATACCACAATTTTGCTTAATGACGAATCCATTCAACCCAAAATGAGCTTCATCACTAAACAGAATTCAATGGACGAAGTGCTCTATGAACTTCGCAAACTGATTTAAATTTTTTGAAGTAAATTTTGGTGGAGAAGTTGTACCGCCGTTATAATGAATTGCCAAACCTTACTCAACAGAAATGTCAACAAAGTTTGACATTGTCTACTGTCAAACCATAGACAACAACCATAGAAAAATCTCATGCAGCTAAAAAAAAACATAGATACAGATGTTGTATCTTACAATTTGTTAAAAAATCACCAAAAAAAAAAAAAAAAACCATCCCGATAGGGTTGTGTTGTTGTAATCCAATGAAAAATCACAGCTGGTTCTAAAAATGTTGGTATACTTTTGTATACCATATGAGAAATATCAAATTGCCACATTTTTTGAACAGCCTAGTAGCTATCAAAGGACCGAAGCCTATTGATTATCATCGATAACTCTAACCAAGTCAAACTCTGCTAGGGGTCCTGGAAATAGCAATGTAAAGCGGAACGATATACCACATGATATGGCAAGGAAGATTTCAATAGCAAGCCCCGATTGGTGTAGTTAAAAGGAAGATAGATAGATAGAGATGTGTCACCTCTAGAAGTTTATGACCTAGTAACTGAGTAAAAAGAACATCAGAACCTTTATATGTGTTGGACATTTTTCCATAGGTAAAATGGTAACCAGATTCTGTAGGAGCTGTCAAGAAGTTGATGAAACAAACCATTAAACACCTTCTCTTCCACTGTCCAAATCTACAAATAAATCGCCTCTAACATTTCGGAAACAGGTTTCTTACGGAACTGGACGAGCTAGTGCAGATGCCAATGGTAAATATGAACAAATACATAGAGAGTACGGGCTGGTTCGTAAATAAACCAGTCTTCATGGAAACATTTGTTAGGGATATCTATGTGTGAAAGAGGATCACAATGAACCAATAGGGCCACGTGTACGGAGCAGCCCTTATGAGCTGTGTCGGCCCCTTCTAACTTAATCTAACCCATCTTAGATAAAGATAGTCTATCGTACTGAAATTTGAATGTGCCCATTATTTGAAGTACTTTATCATTACCATGTAGCTAGTAGTAGTTGTCGGAGTACAACTTATCACTTCAATAGCTTCGGAAGATCCATGTTCAACTTGAATCAAAGGCTCTAAAATCAAGTCTACCGTAAACAAACAAAGCAAAACTCCCATTAAGAATCTATCGCGTAAAATAAGATTTAATCATCACTAAACTATTTCGTATACTAACCTTAAGAAAATGGTAAGTTTAAGATATTATATTTTGAAATTATGTACCTGTAAAATGAATTGTAAGAAAGAAAGAAGTTTTTAATTCGAGAAACCCAACTGGGACGGTCTTAATAATTTTTTCAGGATCTTTATGGTCACTATGCTTCCTCACTTGTGACGTTGACTCCAGCGCTGGTATGATTACAAACATTATTCTTAAGGGGGTGAAGGATTTTATACCGAACAAAACCAAAAACATCAAACCAAAAGAAAACTCGTGGTTCGATTTGAGCTTGTAAGGAGGTTATCAGGTTGAAAGAAGTAAGTTTCCGATGTTATAAAAGCCAACCGAACTGAGGAAAACCGGAATAAGTTCAAACATACTAGAAAGACCGGCAATAGTCATATTCAAAGAACCAAATTTTTACATAAGCAAAAATTAAGGCAACAAATACTACAATGTCCCAAAGGTAGTAAAAATATTTGGTCATAAAGGTAAAAAACGTACGAAATTCCACCTCCTCGTCGGTTCCAACGCTCGTTTCCAATGACACTCCTGTGATAAGCGGGCAAGTAAAAGAAAATTTGCTAGCAGCTCAGTTTGCTGCTAATTCTACGCTTCCACAAAGTGTCATGACTCCTCCTGTGCTTGAGAGCATTACCGGTTTCATGGGACCTATCGGTGGTTATCGTGAATAAAAATGTCCCTGGAAATTTTTCTCCAATTCGAACCTTGGGAACGTGAACGATGCTCAAGTTTCCCTCGGAATTAATTGGTATCTGGAATAAAATTTCCCAGGGAATTTTGCTGTCATTTCATACGATTTTTTGTTCGAGGGAAATTTATTCCGTGGGAGATTCACGATCGCAGGAAAAATTTCCAGGGAATAAAATATTAAGTGGGAAACGAAATTCCCTGGGAGATTCCCGATAGGGCCGATCTTCTTTCGTACTCATACAGTTGCTAGAGTTCTAAAAGATCTTGACATACACAAATCCGCTGGTCCAGATAGTATCTCCCCTATTGTTCTGAAAAGGTGTTCCTTCTACGCTGGCAAAACCAATGCGTAAGCTTTTCCATCTGACCTATTCTACTGGTCTCTTTCCGAGTGGATGGAAAACAGCATTTGTCCGGCTTGTCCCTAAAAAAGGCGAATATTCTTCACCATCTTACTAGCGTCCAATTACACTTACGTCCCTTCTTTCCAAGGCCATGGAAACGCTGATTAATTATCAGTTAAGAAATATCTTGAAGAACGAAAGCTCCTTAATGTCCGGCAGTATAGCTTTCGTAGCAATATGCCCACTGGTGATCTGATGGTATATCTCACCAAACACTGGCACATATCTTTATATCGTTTTGAAGAAAGTAAGATTATTGCGCTTGATATTTCAAAAGCATTTGATAGAGTTTGGCATCAAGCCGTCCAATACAAGTTGTGTTGGACGGTTTCAAGTCTGATATTAACAAAATAAATGCTAGTGTGCTTCAGGGCTCCGTTCTGTCTCCGGCTCTCGTTCTAATTTTCATCAATGATCTCTTGTCTGAAACATCTAATCCAATATATTGTTTTGCTGACGACAGTACCCTCAGCTTTTCATATTCGTTCTTAGATTCACACCCATGTCCTTCGGATGTGGAACTTGAACGGCAGCGTATGATAACCTCATTAAATTCTGATCTAGACAGCATTGTTCAGTGAGGAATAAAATAAAAATCGCGTAATTTAATGCTTCAAAAACCCAATTCTGTCTTTTGTCGTTAAAGCGGGACCCTTCCCTCCCGCAGTTGTCCATGAGCGGCGCTTGAATCTAGGAAACCGAACTCCTTTCAGTTCTTGGTATGTGTATCACCGATCACCTTTTGTGGAATAACCATATATTCGACTTCGCCAAAAACGCTGCAAGCTGTTTGGGTTTTCTGAGACGATGCAAGAAATATTTCTCCCCTTCTAATCTGGCTGTTATCTACAAGCTAATTTTATTTATTTATTACTTAATTCAAGCAAACTTAAACTAGGACTTAAAAATAACTAACACAAAGTATAATAATACTCGTATAATAAATAAAAGAATAAGGATATTTTTTTTTCGAAAATAAATCAGGGTTGAGAAATTACAAATTATTAAAATTAAGAAGAGAAAAGGTAAGAAGGAATAAAGTTAGAAGATAAAAGAGACGGGAAAAAGGGATTTATGATGCCAATCTTAATAAAGAACTCATCAATATTACCATTTACAAGTTAATGCATAAAAATGATGTCGGAATTGTCACGGCGAATGAATAAGGGATGCATGTTTAATAACAGCAGGCTCTATACATAGGGTGATACGAGTAGGTTAAAGGGATCTTCCCAACCTGAACCAAGGTTACGCAGGGCAAATCGAATAAATCTGCGCTGGACAGCCTCAATACGTTGAATGTGCACTTGATAATGCGGAAACCAAACTTGTGATGAGTATTCAAGTAGTGGTCTGACAAAAGTGATGTAGAGAGATTTTGTGACACACGGATCACAGAATTCCTTAGACCAACGTTTCACGAAGCCTAAAGCGGAGTTAGCCTTACTTATTATGAGGTCAATATGAGAGTTGAAATTTAAATGAGAGTCACACAACAAACCTAAATCGGAGATTGATGTTACAACACGATTAATAGTGTACATTCTGTGTACGTTCTGACATTGAAATGCGTTTACGAGAGTACGTTATAGCTTGGCATTTACTTATATTCAGTTCAAGGAAATTCTTTTGGCACCAAAGGTGAAAAACATTAATGTAATTTTGGAGCAGTTCAGCGTCTTTAGAACAAGCGATTTGCTTAAAAATTATCATGTCGTCTGCATAGATAAGGAGCTCAGAATTATATATAATTTTTTCAACGTCATTGGTGGTAAGTATGAAAATGAGATGACCAAGATGACTACCCTGTGGAACACCAGATGTTGCATTATTTATTTCAGAAATTCCATGCCTGATTAAAACTCTATATTGTCGATCTGATAAAAACGAAGAGATCCAAGAGATGAAAATTTGTGGGAAACCAAGCTTTTTGATTTTAAATAAAATAAGATTATGGGATATCTTATCAAAGGCCTTACTAAAGTCGGTAGCTATTGAGCCAACTTCTTTACCATTTTCTAAAGCATGTAACTCAATAAGGTTCGTAGTAGTAGACCTTCCCTTTAGAAACCAATGTTGCTTCGGAGAGAAGATCTGCTTACAGTGGAAAAACATACTATCGTAAATTATACTTTCAAAAAGTTGTGGTATGCATGAAAGTTTTGCGATAGGCCGGTAATTGGGTATCATTTTTTGGTCCTTTTTTATGAACAAGAATGATAAAACAATCTTTCCAGATTTTAGGAAAAATTCCACTTGTAATAGACAGTTGGTAAATGAACGCTAGGGGTAAAGCTAGATTGTCAATACATTTTTTTAACAATATTGGAGGAATTGCATCAGGACCAGCAGAGTAATCATCTTTAAGCAGATTAATTTTCTGAATAACGGACGAAACATCGTCATTAAGTAATAGTAAATTTAAAGACGTTTGATTGCACTCATCCAGGTAATTAAAGTAATCTTTATCAACTTCGGCAGTGTTGGATGAAAATGCTTGACTAAAAAAAATTGCAAAATAATTTGAGATGGTAGTGGGATCGGCAGATTAATAATCATGTAGTTTTAAAACGGATGGATATCCATCTGACTTTCTTTTACTGTTTATAAATTGAAAAAAAGCCTTCGGGTTGGAAATAATACCAGATTGCATTTGAGAAATATAGTCAGAGTAAAGAGATTCACATAAAGCAGAAAAATCAATATATGCGGTCATAAAGGGTCCGCCAAATAACTTTTTTTTTTTTGAAAATGCTATAAAAAAAAACTACTGAATATTTTCTCAAATTTCATTTTTTGTTTGAAATAACAATCCTTCCGGTTAATAATGGAAAATAATTTCATTCAAATGGCTGCATCGGCTGGCCATGCAGTAGCCTACACGATCGGTCCAATTTTAAAGCACATTATCGATTGTGTGCAGCTGTATTGCACCAATGGCTTCACGAATATTGTCCTTTAAAGCGTCAATTTGGTCTGGCTTGTCGGCGTAACACTTATCTTTTACGGCACCCCACAAATAATAATCCAACGGTGTCAAATCGCAGCTCCGAGGTGGCCAAACGACATCAGTTTTGCGGCTGATAATGCGATCTTCAAAAACAGGGCGCAAAACATCGAGTGCAGCTTCGGCTGTGTGGCACGTAACGCCGTCCTGTTAAAACCAAATATTGCCAATATCCTCCTCTTCAATTTTTGTGAACGGAAATTCGTTTAACATGGCCCGATAACGATCGCCATTGACTGTAACGGCCACTCCTTGCTCATTTTCGAAGAAAAATGGCCCAATTATGCCTCTGGACCAAAATCCGCACCAAACAGTGACTCGTTTTGGGTGTATCGGCGTGCGGGTTTTCTGTGCCCCAAATGCGACAATTTTGCTTGTTTACATACCCGCCAAGATCAAAATGAGCTTCATCTGAAAATATGATTTTTTTGGCAAAATCGGCATCTTCTCTAAGTCGATCGCAGGGCCACTTAGCGAAGCGAAAACGCATTGGATGGTCAGTTGGCTTCAACTCCTGAACCAATTGGACTTTGTATGGCGTCATACCAAGGTCTTTATGCAAAATTCGACTCAATGATGTCTCCGAAATGTTCAATTGTTGAGAACGACTGTGAATTAATGTTGATGGTGCTTCACGCACACTTTCTGCCACGGCAGCAATATTCTCGGGTGAACGAACTGTTTTTGGCTTTTCACGCTTTGGTTTATCGATTAGGATGCCAGTTTCTTTCAATTTTTTTTCACAAGATAATGAACATACGGAGCTGACGGTGCTTCTCTTCTTCCAAAATCCGTACGCAATTTTCGCACACATTCTGCAACATTACCATGATCTTCAAAGTAATGTCGCAATATTTCCCAGCGTTGTTCAAGCGTATACACAACCATATTCGTTCAGCGGAAGGATAAAACTAATTATCTGTCGAATCAGACATGAGCTAAGTGTTAACATTCACGAAATAGGCACTAGTTGAAAAAAAAAACATTAGATGGCGGACCCTTTATAATTAGAAAAATTAATATTAGACCTAAACATCAGAAACTTTTGCCACAATTTGTTCCTTTTATTACGATGCGTACGAAGCTCTTTTTGTATACCAAGGGGGGGATGTAGATACATTTTTCTGTGTAAGGGTTGGAATTAATTGAGAAATACAGCTATTTATTAGTGAGTAAAAAGTTTCAACTACGACATCAATACTCGAATTAAGGTCTAGTAAAAAATCAAAATCAATCCTACTCATAAGTTCATTTAACCTGTCAAAATTGGCTTTACGGAAGTTGAATTTTTTTCCAGTAAGAAACTCAGGACGAATGTTGGGGCTTACGTAAGCAAAAATAATAGAGAGTGGAGGGTGATAAACATCAAGTTTGGTTAAAAGATGCCTACTTTCAGTTACAAAAGTATTATCAGCGTCCGATGAGAAAATAAGATCAAACTGTCTTCCCAAACTGTTTTTAATGCTACTCAATTGGACAAAGCCTGAAGCAAGGAGGCGGTCAGTGAATAAAATTTCCTTAGCAGAAGTGGCATTAAAGGCTAAAAGATTATTTCCGTCATCAGAGTGGGGCCAGATTAAATGGGGGAGATTGAAGTCACCAAAAATTAAAATATCATCATTAGGAGAACATAAATTTAAAACGAATTCGACAGCTTCTGTGACACATTCATAGACACATATAGGTTGAGCTGGGGGAATATAACAACAAATGCTATAAACATTACGACTTGGAAAGTTAATTTTTACGCAAATCAATTCTAGGTCCGAGGTGTTAGGTATATTTATAAGAGATGAGTCAAGGTCAGAACTGGTTGCTATTAAAACACCACGACCTATGTTAGCAGCTGTGTTCAAATAAACTTGAGATGTTTTGGTACGAAGATCTCTAACATTTTGGTAATAAATGGATACACAATGAGTGTTATTATGTTGGAGAAGTAATAACTGGCTAGTGACGAAAAATGGCTTAAATTGATTGATTTTTCAGAAATGAAGCGTATGAGTTAAGATCGTCTATAACTTGAAGAGGCGAAATATTTAGATATTCGTGGAAACGGATAAATATTTTCTTTAAATCGAAAAGATTTATAGGAAAGCCCTTATTTTTTAGCAAAACTTCGCTACTTGTTTTTGTTAAACCTTTGTAAAAATACAGGTAAAGCTAGGTTTATCGTGCAAGGAGCAATATAGAGCCTCACATAAGCATAGGTATTAGGATCAGTTAAGACAGAAGAAAAAGTGGGAGATGGACTATCAGGGCAATCAATGAGACGAGGCATTGAAGGTGAAGGTAGCAAATTTAGGGAAGCAGAATTAAAATTAGTAAGAATTCGAAGCATGTTTTCGTATAAAACTTGAGTACAACTGTCACATCTGGACTTAACTCACTTAAGCCTTCTAGACAGAATCGAAAAAAGAGCTTTAAAAATGATAGGTGATATTGTAACAATAACGAAAACAATTGCACATCTTGAACACCGTCGCAATGTTTCATGCCTTTCATTATTCTATCGGTATTTCTATAGACAGTGTTCTAGTGAAATAGCTAATTATATTCCTCCCCTTAAATTATTCAACTGTAACACTCGCGCTTCTAGAAATACTTATCAATTTACCCATGAGCCCAACTTCGTACGTACTGTCAAGTATAGGGATTCCTTCTTTAGCCGCACCACAAGAATGTGGAATGCTTTACCCGACCGAATTTTTCCCTTCCATTGCGATATTCAGACATTTAAAACTAATGTACATCGGTATCTCCTGTCTAATCCTATCCCATTTTCCTAATCGCTCGCACTGTGTATAAACATTTTAAGGAACCCCTTGAGTGCGGGCAAAATTTAAAAAAAAATAATTTAAAAATATTGACTTCAGTGAAAAGAGAGGCAGGATGTTGAGACTCGACAGTTTACCTCTCTCTTCACAAGAATACAATTTTCACATCAGTAAATAACCTGCACTTCATTTAATCGGGCGAGCAATGCAACTACAGAGGCGACTTGACCCAGTCGTTAAGTAATTCATTTAATTGTAGAACTTTATTAATATATGAACTTTATTTGAGAAAGTATTGATTAAAACAAATTTAGCTTCAAGAAATTGAATTTAATCAAATCTGATTAAAAGTCAAAATAAATGAGAAAAACTATATGTTATGTCCCAAATCCATTCCAAGTATTGCGCCAGTATCTGCCTCTTTTATACCGCCTTCTGGTCCACCTGTTATTGTTCCCAGAACTGCACCACCAGCTCCCATAACGGCCCCCAATGCAGTTCCAACGGCATCACCCAATAAACCAATTACCCCATCATCATTGGATGGTGGTAATTCTGTAGTTGTTGGTGCCATTTGGACAGGTGGTGGATTGTTATAACTTGTGGTTCTTGTTACTGATGTAATTACTTCGGGACTGGCGTAATCGTAGTCAATTCCGCTTGTAGCACCAAAAACGGCACCTACCAATGCAACTAGGCACAAAGTGGTTTTAAACATTTTGATGGGGCTTGTTGGCTAATAATACTTTAAGGAAAGTAAAAGGTAACTAGTATTTCGAACAAAAAATTTCGGCTTTTATACAAAAAAATCCAAATGTTTTAACCAACAGAAATATTACCTAGTTGCAAACTTAAAAACATTTATAATCAAATATCTGTTGTTTGCACAAATATGTTTACTAAACGTGAAAAATTTTATTTTTTTTAAATATCTTATGACAGAAATATTTAGCAAATATATGTACAAGTGAAAACCAAGTAAGAGCATTAGAAAAACTGCGAAAGTGTCAAGGTGGATAACAAATGTTCGAAATAGTCAACAGTTATATAACTTAATTCATTTAATTTCTTCTTATGAAATGTTTTTTTAATCATGCATGAACAAGCTTACCCGAAAAAAAAAACAAAAAGAACGCTTTATAAAAAAAGCAAGCATGTCAAATAATGACAAACACTCATTGAAAAAACAGATGCTGGTATTCCATCTGGTACCGATATCGTTCTTCAGTGCTGGATCCAGTTGGACGGTGGTGGGGTTTTTTAAGCCCGCTAGCTTCATAGCTCAGAATTTATGAATTCTAGACGTTTTTGTTCTAAATTTGGTAAACTTTCTGAAGTGATGATTTGACACTTAAAAGTATTGAATCATCACTTTTAAATATGGTGAATAATTTGATCGAAATAAAACAACATTGTCATTAACGAATAGCAATTTCATCGAAATATTTGCCAATTTTATATTATTTTCGGTTAGAAATTGCAAAAAACTAATCGTAAGTTACCCCCCACGGCGAAAAAAAGTAGCGTACCGTAACAAGTTATGTATTCGTTAAAAAAAATTCTAACAATCAAACATGACATTAGGATCCTATAGAAGACCAAAAACATAGGTCCCCCAATTCCGTCCGTCTGTCTGTCATTCTGTCTGTCTATCCTCGAGCTTACAGCCTAAACGGTTGGATAGATCTGCGTCAAACTTGGTACATATTGTTTTTTCGGTGATATGCCCACAAGTTTTTTTTTAATTTTTTTTAAGACGGCAAATAACAGTAGCTCCCACACATTTTTTTTTTTTGGCCAAAAACAAAAATATTATTTTTCTCAAAAACGGCTCCAATGATTTTTATAAAAAAAAATTTGTTCATTAATGAAGGGAAGGGAACCTTTTGATAATTTTTTTTTTGAAAAAAATTGTTATTATTGGTAGATGTAGGTAGAACCATTTTTTGGTTTTCGATTTTCTCGGAAACGGTTAATCAGACTTTGTAATTTTTTTTACGCTGAAGCTCCTAGACTAGAAAGCTTAAACACTATAGTATACCAAAATTTTTCAACAAAAAGAAAATTTGCAATTTGAATTCATGGATAAATAAAAATATATCAAAAAAAAAATCGTTGGAGCGGTTTTTTAATAAATTAATATTTATGTATAAAATTTTGAAAATATTTTTGGAAAAAAAATTGAAACCCCATTTTGAAGATATTATTAATATACATATAAAATTCAAATTTAAAAAAAAATTCTGTGACTAGTTTTAGAAACCTCGATTTAAAAAAAAATTTATTTATTTTTCAAAAATCGAAAAACTTTTTTTTTGAAAATTTTCGTATGCAGTTTTATTAACAATTTAAGGGAGCATTTGTATAAACAAATTATTTTAATCGGTTAATCCAATGTTGAGAAAGTCGACAATATGAAAAGTGGTTATATCGGAAGTACCGTTAATACTCGTAAGTACGGAAAGAGAAATATTTTTATACTTAAAAGCGATATCTACTAATTTAAAAACACACAATTTTTTTTTATAAACATTCTTGGAGCCGTTTTCGAGAAATATATTTTTTTCATAATGGTTTTTTAGCATGTGTATAGGAGGTACCGTTGTTTTTTGTTTTAGAAATATAATTTTTTTTAATATTCAAGATAATGTCAAAAAAACACCAAATACGAAGTTTCGAAAAAGTCCATTTGAGTTTCAAAAAGAAAATTAATTTCCAAACAAAAAATGTTTTTATTTTAAATTTTGGTTTACAATAGTGTTTAAACTTTCTAGGAGCTTCTGAGTAAAAAATTTCAAAAAAATCAAATCAACCGTTTCGCAGAAAACCGAAATCCAAAAAAATGGTTCCACTAGAAGTACCAAAACTAACATTTTTTTCCAAAAAAAAATTACTAAAAGCTAGCATTTCTCTTCATTAATGAACTGATTTTTGACTGACAGACTGACAGACTGACAGACTGACAGACTGACAGACTGACAGACTGACAGACTGACAGACTGACAGACTGACAGACTGACAGACTGACAGACTGACAGACTGACAGACTGACAGACTGACAGACTGACAGACTGACAGACTGACAGACTGACAGACTGACAGACTGACAGACTGACAGACTGACAGACTGACAGGACTGACAGACTGACAGACTGACAGACTGACAGACTGACAGACTGACAGACTGACAGACTGACAGACTGACAGACTGACAGACTGACAGACTGACAGACTGACAGACTGACAGACTGACAGACTGACAGACTGACAGACTGACAGACTGACAGACTGACAGACTGACAGACTGACAGACTGACAGACTGACAGACTGACAGAGTGACAGACTGACAGACTGACAGACTGACAGACTGACAGACTGACAGACTGACAGACTGACAGACTGACAGACTGACAGACTGACAGACTGACAGACTGACAGACTGACAGACTGACAGACTGACAGACTGACATACTGACATACTGACAGACTGACAGACTGACAGACTGACAGACTGACAGACTGACAGACTGACAGACTGACAGACTGACAGACTGACAGACTGACAGACTGACAGACTGACAGACTGACAGACTGACAGACTGACAGACTGACAGACTGACAGACTGACAGACTGACAGACTGACAGACTGACAGACTGACAGACTGACAGATTGACAGACTGACAGACTGACAGACTGACAAACTGACAGACTGACTGACAGACAGACTGACAGACTGACAGACTGACAGACTGACAGACTGACAGACTGACAGACTGACAGACTGACAGACTGACAGACTGACAGACTGACAGACTGACAGACTGACAGACTGACAGACTGACAGACTGAAAGACTGACAGACTGACAGACTGACAGACTGACAGACTGACAGACTGACAGACTGACAGACTGACAGACTGACAGACTGACAGACTGACAGACTGACAGACTGACAGACTGACAGACTGACAGACTGACAGACTGACAGACTGACAGACTGACAGACTGATATACTGACAGACTGACAGACTGACAGACTGACAGACTGACAGACTGACAGACTGACAGACTGACAGACTGACAGACTGACAGACTGACAGACTGACAGACTGACAGACTGACAGACTGACAGACTGACAGACTGAGAGACTGAGAGACTAACAGACTGACAGACTGACAGACTGACAGACTGACAGACTGACAGACTGACAGACTGACAGACTGACAGACTGACAGACTGACAGACTGACAGACTGACAGACTGACAGACTGACAGACTGACAGACTGACAGACTGACAGACTGACAGACTGACAGACTGACAGACTGACAGACTGACAGACTGACAGACTGACAGACTGACAGACTGACAGACTGACAGACTGACAGACTGACAGACTGACAGACTGACAGACTGACAGACTGACAGACTGACAGACTGACAGACTGACAGACTGACAGACTGACAGACTGACAGACTGACAGACTGACAGACTGACACACTGACAGACTGACAGACTGACAGACTGACAGACTGACAGACTGACAGACTGACAGACTGACAGACTGACAGACTGACAGACTGACAGACTGACAGACTGACAGACTGACAGACTGACAGACTGACAGACTGACAGACTGACAGACTGACAGACTGACAGACTGACAGACTGACAGACTGACAGACTGACAGACTGACAGACTGACAGACTGACAAACTGACAAACTGACAGACTGACAGACTGACAGACTGACAGACTAACAGACTGACAGACTGACAGACTGACAGACTGACAAACTGACAGACTGACAGACTGACAGACTAACAGACTGACAGACTGACAGACTGACAGACTGACAGACTGACAGACTGACAGACTGACAGGACTAACAGACTGACAGACTGACAGACTGACAGACTGACAGACTGACAGACTGACAGACTGACAGACTGACAGACTGACAGACTGACAGACTGACAGACTGACAGACTGACAGACTGACAGACTGACAGACTGACAGACTGACAGACTGACAGACTGACAGACTGACAGACTGACAGACTGACAGACTGACAGACTGACAGACTGACAGACTGACAGACTGACAGACTGACAGACTGACAGACTGACAGACTGACAGACTGACAGACTGACAGACTGACAGACTGACAGACTGACAGACTGACAGACTGACAGACTGACAGACTGACAGACTGACAGACTGACAGACTGACAGACTGACAGACTGACAGACTGACAGACTGACAGACTGACAGACTGACAGACTGACAGACTGACAGACTGACAGACTGACAGACTGACAGACTGACAGACTGACAGACTGACAGACTGACAGACTGACAGACTGACAGACTGACATACTGACAGACTGACAGACTGACAGACTGACAGACTGACAGACTGACAGACTGACAGACTGACAGACTGACAGACTGACAGACTGACAGACTGACAGACTGACAGACTGACAGACTGACAGACTGACAGACTGACAGACTGACAGACTGACAGACTGACAGACTGACAGACTGACAGATTGACAGACTGACAGACTGACAGACTGACAGACTGACAGACTGACAGACTGACAGACTGACAGATTGACAGACTGACAGACTGACAAACTGACAGACTGACTGACTGACTGACAGACAGACTGACAGACTGACAGACTGACAGACTGACAGACTGACAGACTGACAGACTGACAGACTGACAGACTGACAGACTGACAGACTGACAGACTGACAGACTGACAGACTGACAGACTGACAGACTGACAGACTGACAGACTGACAGACTGAGAGACTGAGAGACTAACTGACTGACAGACTGACAGACTGACAGACTGACAGACTGACAGACTGACAGACTGACAGACTGACAGACTGACAGACTGACAGACTGACAGACTGACAGACTGACAGACTGACAGACTGACAGACTGACAGACTGACAGACTGACAGACTGACAGACTGACAGACTGACAGACTGACAGACTGACAGACTGACAGACTGACAGACTGACAGACTGACAGACTGACAGACTGACAGACTGACAGACTGACAGACTGACAGACTGACAGACTGACAGACTGACAGACTGACAGACTGACAGACTGACAGACTGACAGACTGACAGACTGACAGACTGACAGACTGACAGACTGACAGACTGACAGACTGACAGACTGACAGACTGACAGACTGACAGACTGACAGACTGACAGACTGACAGACTGACAGACTGACAGACTGACAGACTGACAGACTGACAGACTGACAGACTGACAGACTGACAGACTGACAGACTGACAGACTGACAGACTGACAGACTGACAGACTGACAGACTGACAGACTGACAGACTGACAGACTGACAGACTGACAGACTGACAGACTGACAGACTGACAGACTGACAGACTGACAGACTGACAGACTGACAGACTGACAGACTGAAAGACTGACAGACTGACAGACTGACAGACTGACAGACTGACAGACTGACAGACTAACAGACTGACAGACTGACAGACTGACAGACTGACAAACTGGCAGACTGACAGACTGACAGACTGACAGACTGACAGACTGACAGACTGACAGACTGACAGACTGACAGACTGACAGACTGACAGACTGACAGACTGACAGACTGACAGACTGACAGACTGACAGACTGACAGACTGACAGACTGACAGACTGACAGACTGACAGACTGACAGGACTAACAGACTGACAGACTGACAGACTGACAGACTGACAGACTGACAGACTGACAGACTGACAGACTGACAGACTGACAGACTGACAGACTGACAGACTGACAGACTGACAGACTGACAGACTGACAGACTGACAGACTGACAGACTGACAGACTGACAGACTGACAGACTGACAGACTGACAGACTGACAGACTGACAGACTGACAGACTGACAGACTGACAGACTGACAGACTGACAGACTGACAGACTGACAGACTGACAGACTGACAGACTGACAGACTGACAGACCGACAGACAGACATACACACGGACAGAATTTTTAGACCATCTTTTTTTGTCGTCGCTATCATCGTAATTTCAAGTTTGATTGTAAGCTCAAACCCTTTTTTTTTCGACAAATGTATAACTTGCCTTATAGTACTCGTACCTATAATCGCAAGTAAAAATAGGGACAATATATCCATATGTATAGGTATATCAGCAATAAATACCTAAATCAAAAATGGCTATTCTTATGTTAAGGTATTTTGATTTATCGATATTATCATAATATTCTAAAGTATTAAGAAAAGAAACAAAAAATATTTTTTAAATGATTTCAAAAGGAGTTTTGAAGGAAGCCATTTAGCAAAATCTTTTAGTTTAGTAATTCTTTACAACTCATGATTGCATTAGTGCTTATTTCCGCAATCTCTTAGGAAAAAACTCTATCCGCTTCGCTGCTGTGGGGAGTAATTAATAATGCACTCACAAAATTCCGTGTTATAGGAAAAAGTATCTCATTAAGAGCATTTTTCAAAATAACATCTCTGACCAAAATTCTTCGATATCTATAATGAATTAGATACCACGCTTTGATTAAGAAGTGTTTGCCATTCCAAATCAAGGGTTTCAATATTGGTTTCATGTATCAAATCAGGCATAGATACCATGTACAAGATTTGTCTGGCTATTGAAAAAAATAGTAGTACGGGTGTGAAAGTAGGAGTACGGTAGTACGGAGGTGTCAAAAGTAGTACAATACTACTATAGTAGTAATTTCAGCAACCCAGAATCATAATCCCTTGAGCGCGTGTAAAATTATAAAAAAAAATGCACAACTGGATCGTACGAACTTGCTCTTGTAACTAACAACTTTAGTGTAGCTAACTACTGACGCTGTTAGTAGGTATAGTTTGTCTAGTTATCCTTTGCAGGATTAAAGCCGATGTAGGTAAGATAACCCTGATTGTTAATATAATAATTGTGGAATACATATGATTCAAGGAATGGTTACATAGGTACATACCTACAAATGTATATTTAATGGGATTTGAATAAGGAAAATTAGGAGGGTATTATGTTCCTACCTATATATAGAGAACCTAAGTATGTAGATATGTACATACATATGTGTAAATGAAACTGAATGCTGTATAGGTGGGTAAACATCGTTTTTTAAACTTATAAAAACTGCCAAAACCATCACTTTAATCGGTTTCTCGAAAAAAAAACAAGAAAACCATTAGATGCCACCGATAAATGAAAATTTTTTAAAAAAGTATCTCGAAAATTGTAGGACGGGTTTTGATGAAATCCGGATTTTTATTTTTAGTTTTTTTGAAAACAAAAGTTTTTTTGAAATTTTTGCACGCAGTGACCATACAATTTAAAATTATTTTTGTTTTGATTAGTTTTAAAAATATTGATTATTCAAAATAAAAAATTAATTTTAATTATAAAAAAAAGTTATTTAAAATTTTAATATGCAGAATTAGTTTGGATACCTAGGTCTTCTCAGATATAAAATTTGACAGAAATCCAATATACAGTTACCGAGAAAGCCAAAAATAAAAAAACCGTTATATGAAAAGTACAGTTAATATACTTTTTCCGTAAACTTGGTTCATATCAAATGATAGCTATTGCCAACAAAAAAATACTCGAAAATTTTTATAAAAATCGTTGGAGCCGTTTTCGCGAAAAATACGATTTTCCTTAAGGTCATATGGCAGGTACCGCTATTTTTAGGACTAAAAATAAAATTTCAATTTCCCCTCTGAGGAATGCCAAAATAATCACACATACTAAATTTGAAGGTAATCGCTTACACCGTTTAGCCTGCA
Organism: Philhelius pedissequus; assembly: GCA_910595825.1. Lineage (NCBI taxonomy): Eukaryota > Metazoa > Arthropoda > Insecta > Diptera > Syrphidae > Philhelius > Philhelius pedissequus. Next base: position 205,208,037 of record OU343161.1, on the reverse strand, counting down.
GCTCCTTATACATACAAACGGACAGACTGACAGACAGACATTTTTTGTCGATCACTTTTTTAGGCTTGTAATGTCATGTTTGATCGTTAGAATTTTTTTTTTAGGAATGCATAACTTGCCTTATAGTACCTATAATCGCAAGTAAAGAGTAGCTCGAGTGGTAGAGAAGTCCACCCGGTAATTTGAAATTATACGAATGGCATCCCGACCACCAACATTCTATAAGTGGTTTTAAAAAGGTAAGCTTTTAATCAACTCTTGTTTATTTGAATTTTTCTCTTCCTGCCTTTGTTTTTTTGAACTCCAATTATTTTGAACTCTCGTTATATTGAACTTTTTTTGTGGTCCCTTGAGTTTAAAAATATCGAGAGTGGACTGTAGGTATTAGGTAGAAATAAATGGATGATACACATAAGGAGTATTCACGATTCGATATAACTGGTCTTGTATCACTGCAAAAGTGTAAAAGTGTAGCATTTTTGTACACAACAACAACAAACTATACTAAATGTTAAAGTCTTACACTTTTACAATTTTACCATACCCGAACCCCATTGTAACAGAAAAATACATGAGTGTAAATTTTGTTTAACCCAAATAAAGATATTTCAGAACAAATGTGAAACAGAGTTTGACATTTGCTTCAGTTTTGCTACAGATTAGTAAAATTGTGTTTACAGTCTGTTGTAAAAAAAAATAAAATTTTACAATTTTACAAGGCTTGCTTTATTTTTTAACTTTTTAAATTGTTTAGTTGTTAAAGTGTAAGGGAATTTATCATTTTAAGACCAAGAACCTAACAAACCTTATTGAAAAATGAAAACTTAAAATTCCTTCCTTGTTCAGAATAGAGTCTAGGTATCTATTACCAAACCTATGTACAATGTACACCGAACCTGTTGAGCCAGTCCTTATACTATTCTGTAGAAAATAAATAATTTCCTGTATAGTCAATAGTTCAAGAATTAATTATTATTAAAGATTTTATTTCAATAACTATAAAAAATTATTGAAATCTTTAATTTATAATAAAAAAAAACACGTTAAAAATCTCCACTATCAAATTAATTAATTATTAGATTGATTAGATAATGGTTCCTCACGAATAAACACGTAAAAAACGTTTCTATGTATATTTGAAATACTAAAACGCGATCTAGGGGTGACATATAAAAACAATAATGTTGTTCTTACATTAAATGAGAAACCTAAGACGAGAACCATTATCAATAACACCTATTGATGCATAGAGTCCCGGCACCTGGCAGTCAGAGCGTGAACTTTCAATTGGATATAGATTTTTTTTCGATTTGACGTTCAATATATTTCCCATAAAAGAAAACCAAAAAAGGGTCTCATTAATATTGCTTTTTCTGATTAATTTTGTATGAACAGGTATAAATATTTTGACAGTAACAGACTAATAAAGCATGAAAGATTCTAAATCAAGCGTAAAATAAATTGAAATTGATAACTGTAATGCTTTACTTTTAAAATGGAAAACGATAAAAAAAAACAACCTTTCAACGAGAAACAATGGCCTCATTCAGATGTCGGTACGATAGCCTATCTAAGATAGGTTAGTATCCACTGAAGTTCCTGAACAACCAACATCGGATAGGTGAAATTTTTATGGGTTTGGGCATATGGTTTTGACATTTCTCATGGGATACAAATTATACCAAAGTTTTTCGGATAGCTTGGGATTTTTTTTTAGCAGCAGCTGTTACGTCATCAGCTGTGAACTATAGCCGGATAGCTATAGTTCTCTTTCTTAATGAGGCCAATAACAACATCATCGGTTACAAAAAAACAAGCCACGTTCGTAGCCAGGATAAATAAAATTAAGATTTTTTTACGAAAAGTATGTTTGTTTTTAAAATGAATCTTTTTCAATAATTGAACGTTTGCTTAGAGAATAAATAAATTCTTCAAACCAATTATGGGGAAAAAAATCTAAGAATTTTTAAAACTAAAAAAAACAACATTGTTTTTTGTTTGCAGGTGTAATAATTTATCGAAAGCCTAATTTTTTTTTTTGATAAACTGAGGCATTTTATTTTCGTTTTATATATTATTTATGTATGTAATTTTTGTATCAATAAAAGCTACAAAAATTGAAAATTCCTTATCAAAATTTAGCAACAAAATTAATTAAAATTTTTATTGGATCCACGTACAAGTGTGTTCTTATATAATTTATATATTGAATATATCAAATGCTTATGTTTATTGGATAGATATATTTTTTAGTTCTCTTTAAAAAAACGAATTATATTAATTAATTTCACAAACGAACGACAAATGATTTCATCAATTTTCTGCTAATAAAAATTTAAAAAACTTAAGAAATGCATATAACCTTTTAATTAAAAGAAATACCTACACCCATATTATAAACATATTTGCGCAAGGCCCACCTCCATCATTTTGGCATATTGAGCCTTTGCTTTATAAAATATGGAAACATAGTTATTCATTAACCGCTATTTTACTTTAATTTCTTAAACCCCCTTCCCATACGCGCGTGACATCACTTTGACTGACGACATGAGCTCATTTAAAAAAAAACAACAACAACAATTCGGGCTTGTTTGCATTTTTTATCTGCAAAATAAAGCAAATTAAATTAAGTTCTGATTCTTCTTGATTTACATAATCACATGTATTCTTATTATATTAAATTCATAATATGGGTACCCGTTCATATAAAATTAAGTAGTACAATTAATTTTTTTCAGACCCATTTCTGTTTTCTTCTTATGGGAAATTCATTGAACCTTTGTATATGAAACCTATAGTACTACTACGAGACTGAATTTTTTAGCTAGTAGTTCCGTCGATGAGGGCGCTAGTTTCTCTTTTCTTGATATTGAATTGTTGATGTGGAAGAAGTAAATGTAGAGGCAAATACGAAAAAAAGCAAGGGAGACGGTCAAAACTTATTAGTTCTGTCAACAATATAGAGGGTAAGGGAGAAAACCGAATAAGCTGTTTTTGTCATGGCAACCTTCAAAATATGGTGGGTATAAATAAATTATATCAAGGCTATTGCCATATATATGAATTTGAAGTAAGAATGTATATAGATATACATGCATGTATAGGTTATTATAGAATTTATTTTAAATTTTTCTTTCAAATTTTAGATATTTAGTGGATTTTAGGATTTGGAATTGTAGCAACGTCGCTACTTCTCACTTTTTTTATGCGAAAATAGCAAAGCAATGTTGAAATATTTCAATATGTTTTGTTTAGGTAGATACATATTGTATATATACGTAGATATTAATAGTACTATCATGACGACGAAATTCATCCAGCCTGCAATAAGTTCTACTACTCATCATGAGTTCCACTACCAAATCGGAGGTTAGGTAGTGTTGGTGTGTTATGAAAATGCGTATGAAAGGAAATAGTGTGATAATAAATTGACGAGAGAAATATATAAAAAATTTATTATAAGTTAGAAGAGAAAAGGAAAACAATTTATTTCATAAGTTTTTTTGTTTTTTTTTTTATGAGGATTTTTTTGTTGAGTAGGAGCTGGTTGTGTGTGTGTGTTTTTTATTCTCCGGGCAGATAGAATGAAAATTGTTTGATGACTGTAGGGAATATTTAAATATTCAGGTATACACTTGTGTGCAACGGTCACTACTCAGTAAAATAAACTTTTTTACCAAATGAACAAACATGATAATAATTTAAGAGTTAAAATTTGAGATATCTGTTAATCGTTGTGCAAAAAAAAATTTTTCTTGTGACAAATTTTTTTTTATTTTATAATAATATTTTTTTTAGATTTTGAAAAAAAAAATATTTTTTTCTGAAAATTCAGATTTGATAAGTAATTTCGTAAAAAATCGAGTTGACGAATTTTCAAATAAGAATTGTTTATTAATAGGTATTATAAATTTTTTCAAGTCGTTTTTTTACTTATTTTTTTTTTTTAAATGAGTATTCAACAATGTATATATACATTTGAAAATATTATTTAAAAAAATCTTCAAAGCATTTAAATATTTATTTGCAAAATATTGTTTGTTATTTTTAAATCCAAAAAATAAAATAAAATTTAATAACAATTTTTTTTTTGAAAATTCTTGGAGCCGTTTTAAGGAAATAAATTTGTTTCTTAAAGGTTTTTATCATTTGTATGGGAGGTACCGTTGATTTTTATTTTAGGAAAAATTTTGGTATACAATAGTGTTCTAGGAGCTTCCGCGTAAAAAATTATAAAAAAAAATCAGAGAGAGAAAATCGAAAACCAAAAACATGGTTCTACTAGAGGTACCAAAAAAACAATTTTTTTTTCCAAAAAAAAAATTATTAAAAGGTACCCTTTCCATTCATTAATGAACTCATTTTTTTTTATAAGAATCGTTGGAGCCGTTTCTGAGAAAAAAAAAGATTTTTCTTTTTGGCAAAAAAAAAATGTATGGGAGCTACTGTTATTTGTCGTCTTAGAAAAAAATTAAAAAAACGTGTGGGCATATTACCGAAAAAAACAATATGTACCAAGTTTGAAGACAATCTATCAAAGCGTTTAGGCTGTAGACTCGAGGACAGACAGACAGGCGGAATTAGGGGACCCACTTTTTTGGTGTTTTCTATGATCGTAATATCATATTTGATTGTCAGAAAAAATTTTTTTTGAGAAAAATAATATTTACCTTTTTGGTCTAAAAGGAAGTAGGTAGGTAGGTACCGTCATTTTTCGTCTTAAAAAAGCTGAAAAAAAAAACTGGGGACATGTTTATACAAAAAACGTTTAGGCTGTAAACTCGAGAACAGACAGACAGAGAGACGGAATCGCGGACCCATTTTTTCGTCTTCGCTATCATCGTAATGTCAAGTTCGATGAAAATCTAGAGTTCGATTTTCTTCGAATCCATAACTTGTAATATAGTACCTACATATATAATATCGCTAGTCAAAAAAAAAGAAAAAAAAAATACTACCTAGGTATACCTACTTTATTTCCTAATAAAACTGTCTGGAGAAAAAATTAAATTATTCTCAATAGATATTATATTTGAAAAAGAACAAAAAGTACCTATGTACATACATATTGTATGTAGATGGGTATCTGGGTACACATGTATCTACCTAAACAAAACATATTGAAATATTTCAACATTGCTTTGCTATTTTCGCATAGAAAAAGTGAAAAGTAGCGACGTTGCTACAATTCAAAATCCTAAAATCCACTAAATATCTAAAATTTGAAAGAAAAATTTAAAATAAATTCTATAATACCTTATACATGCATGTATATCCATATACATTCTTACTTCAAATTCATATATATGGCAATAGCCTTGATATAATTTATTTATACCCACCATACTTTGAAGGTTGCCATGACAAAAACAGCTTATTCGGTTTTCTCCCTTACCCTCTATATTGTTGACAGAACTAATAAGTTTTGACCGTCTCCCTTGCTTTTTTTCGTATTTGTCTCTACATTTACTTCTTCCACATCAACAATTCAATATCAAGAAAAGAGAAACTAGCGCCCTCATCGACGGAACTACTAGCTAAAAAATTCAGTCTCGTAGTAGTACTATAGGAGTAGGTTTCGTATACTAAGGTAAATTTAAAATTGATTTCATTGTGATTGGAAAATTTCAAAGTAAGAAAAGAAGTATGTGAAGCATTTAAGTTGGAAATTGTAAAATAAACGAAATAAGATTTATTTATCGAACTTTGCTAAATTACATATATCAATATGATGCTGGCTTAAAACAATTTAATATTAGGAGAATTTCGCCAAAAACGCTGCAAGGTTTTTGGGTTTTTTGAAACAATGCAAGAAATATTTCTCCCCTTCTGATCTGGCTGTAATAATTTATAAAGTCTACATTCGTGCAAAGTTTGAGTACAATTTTCATATATGGGCAGGAGCTCCCATAACCCACTTAAGTCTGCTGGACAGAATAGAAAAAAGAGCTTTAACAATGATAGGGGATAAAACAATAACTGAAAAAAATTGCTCCTATAGAACACCGTCGCAATTTTTCATGCATTTCATTGTTCTATCCGTATTTTTATAGACAGAGCTCTAATGAAATAGCCAGTTGCCTTCCCCCCTAAAACAATTTAACCGTAATACTCGTGCTGCTAGGAATGCTCATCAGTTTACCCTTGATCCCAACTTCGGTCGTACTCTCAAGTAAAGGCATTCGTTTTTTAGCCGCACCACACGAATGTAGAATGCTTTACCCGACCAAATTTTTCCCTCCCATTGCGATATTAAAACATTTAAAACCTATCCAACTTACCTCGTGCGATCGCTCGTGCTATGTTTGTCATTTTAAGGGTAGTCATTCATAACCCCTTGAATGCGCGCAAAATTGAAAAAAAAGTAGAATCTTACGTAAGTTATTAACTACGTAGTATCACATTTTAATACATTAACATTAAATGGTTTCTTGTTTTGGTACAACACTTTGAATTAATTTTGCCCTTGCATCTCATTTTATCTCTCCGAAGTTCAACTTTTATTTTTAATTTAAAATAAACATTAGTTTTCATTTTCTGTGTACTTTAATCGCGATCTAAATATGCCACCAAAAAACAATAAGCTATTCCGAGTACAACACCAAGAAAGTGACGGTGATTCCTCTCCGAGAGATAATGGTGCAAGCAATTCAAATCGCATTGCTGACAAACTGTGGAGCCGCATATAAATAAAGTTGGAGGAGTGGATGGTGACATTTAATCATTCGCTGGATGCTAAGCTCGCCGCCCTGGAGGATCGCCTAAATGCTCAGATAAAGGAAAATAGATTGATATTCGAACAACAATTGCAAAAAGCGTATAAGGAAGTCAAACGGCTTGAACTCGTTGTTGATCAACTGGAGAGGGAGAAAATATGTTGTGATGCCATAGCTGCTGGTGTGCCAGAGACTCCTGGAGAAAACCTAGAGACCATTTACAACAAAATCTGTGCCACCGTAAATATTCAGCCCCCTAACATACAAAAAATCTTTCGCGCCAAAAACAAACAACATTCTCCTATCGACTCGAGCATCATACTGAAATTTGTGGACAAGCATGGGAAACAAAAATTTATGCAAGCGGTAGCGAACTTTCGCAAAACAAAAAAGCTCCGCTTAGCCTTTCTGATATAAGCTTTAATTCTCCAAAAAGCTTTTTCATTAACGATAGTCTAACGAAAAACAACTACCAGCTGCAGCGCCTTGCATTAAGACTGAAACGAAAATCTCTAATCTCATCGGTGCATACATTCAATGGTCAAGTCTTCATCTGCAAACCTAACAACGAAAATCCATTCATCATTTATAATTTCGAGGATCTGAGGAATGCCGTCGGGCCTGACGTCAACAATGATCTACAAAATTATGGTAGCTAAAATTTATATTTCAATGGAAGAATTTTTGTTTGTTTTTCTTTTGTTTGTTTTTAACTTTCTTTCTTTATCGCAACTAGGTCTTTCCCTTTATTTACTTAAATTTTATGTTCAAGTTGTTTCAGTTCAGAATGTTTCTCTATTGTATTTTTTTCTTTCTTCTTTGCGAAATAAATGTGTACGATATTTCTGTTTTCGATTCCAGCCTCGTTTTAGACTTTCGTTGTAATGGGCAGCAACAATGATGCTGGCTTTCACAGTATAAACGAAAAAAACAAATTTTTATTAAATACTCTTTGTAAAAATCATAATGGTTTGCATATTTGCCACATTAACGCACAGAGCCTTGTTAACAAATTCGATGAGTTTAAAATGATATTTGAAGATAGCTTGGTTGATATTATTTGCGTGTCCGAGACCTGGTTCAACCCGTCTTTGAGTAGTAGTCTTTTTTCACTAGCTGGATTTAAAAAACCATACAGAGCTGATCGAACTCACTCTAGCGGAGGTGGCGTTGCAATATTTGTTAAGAATTACATCCGGTCTAGTCACGTAAAATGCTCTGATGGTATCCAAGCGTGTGACTATTATTTTATTGATATACTCGAAGGTGACAATAAATGCAGTATCGGTACTATATATATGCCACCAAGAGTCGCAAGTTCTGGTCTAATAACACCGATCGTTGAAGAAATGTGTTTTCGTATACCAAAATTAATTGTTTGTGGTGATTTAAATATTAATTTCCTTCAGCCCTCCTCTAAACGTTTCACAACTTCAATGAATTCTTTGGGGCTCTCCTTTGTAAATTATGTTGAACCGACTCATTTTAAGCCAGACTGTGTCCCCTCCCTGCTTGATGTTTTCGTTGTTAGTGATGTTAGTTTTGTTAAATGTTCTAGTCAGTTATCGTTACCAGTGTTTTCATATCATGATCTGGTTTTTGCAACTCTCGATATAAATCTTGAGAGCAAATCTCCTCAATACTACGAGTATCGTGATTTTCGTAACATAAATGTTGAATATTTATTTAGTGATTGCTCATTAAATTGTACTCAATTTTTACAACATCAAACGTTGATTATCAAATTGAATGCCTTAATTTAGCAATATCTTATCTTTTTAATAAACACGTTCCCATTAAGACTTGGCTCAAAAGATCGCGTAGTTGTCCCTGGCTTTCTCTTGAGATCGTTAATGCAATTAAAGCATGAGACGTCTCATACCGTCGTTGGAAACGATTTGGTTGTCTAGAAATGTTTCGACAATTCAAAACATACCGTAACTTTGTAACAAAATTAATTAAATCAGCTAAATATAATTTTTATAATAACAGGTTCAACTCGGATTGTTCCTCCAAGTATTTTTGGAAAGAAATCAAGAATATTGGATTAAGGGGAGATTCTTCTGTTTCCGACGATAAAATCGATTTAGAGGAGTTGAATCGAAAGTTATCTAATCCCCCAAGCCAATTCACCACTGGTTCTAGTGCTTCAGAGAACGATAGAGTCGATGCTTTTTCTATATGTTCAGTAAATGTATATCAAGTAGGTAAAGCAATATTTTCTATTAAGTCCAAATCGACTGGACTTGACAACATCCAACCTGACTTTTTAAAAATCATTCTTCCTTTCATACTTCCTCACAAATAACACATTTTTAACACAATCATAATGACCTCAACCTATCGCACTTCCTAGAAAAGATCTAAGATTATTGTCATCCCTAAACGAGGAAAGAAAATAGAATACAGACCTATAGCTATCCTTCCTTTTTTATCCAAGGCTTTTGAATCTATATTAAGTAACCAGATAAAAAAATATATAGAAGACACACATCTTCTTAACCCACTCCAATCAGGATTCAGATCTGGGCACAGCTGCATTTCAGCCCTTTTAAACGTCTCTGAAGATATCAGACAGAATTTAGACTATAATTATATAACTGTGATGACTTTACTTGACTTTTCCAAAGCATTTGACTGTGTTAACTCTAATCTTCTCTGTGATAAACTGACTACTTATTTCAATTTCTCTGACACAACTAAAAATCTTATTTATTCGTACTTGACAAATCGCATGCAAGCCGTATCGTGTAACGGCAAAATGTCTTCGTTCCTTCCTGTCAATGGCGGTGTTCCTCAAGGATATATCCTTGGACCCTTACTGTTCTCTTTGTTTATTAATGATTTGCCATCTGTTTTATCTTACTGTCAGTTTCATATCTACGCGGACGATGTTCAGTTATATATAAGCTTTCCTATTGGTATGATTGAAGATGCTATAGAAAAAATGAACATTGATTTAGGCTCAATATTCGATTGGTCTACTCGGAATGAACTCAAACTTAATCCGGAAAAAACGAAAGCAATCCCAGTATGTAAAAATAAACCCCAGACTCAAAACTTTCCTTCCCTTTTATTAAACGCCTGCCAAATCGAATATGTAACAAATGCGAAAAACCTAGGTATAATTTTCAAAAATAGACTAACGTGGGATACCCATATAGACTCTGTTATCTCCAAAATGTATGCTTCATTCCGAGGACTATCTGTTAGTAAATCAATTCTGCCTACGCAAGTTAAATTGAAGCTGGTTAAATCTATTATCATACCAATAGTATCATATGGGTGTGAGATATTTGCAGATCCTGACTCACATTCGCTTCGTAAGCTAAAGGTAGCATTCAATGCCATTGCCAGGTTTGTCTTCAACCTCCGAAGATACGATCACGTTTCGTCTCAGGCTCGTCAACTATTAAAATGTAACTTTGAAGCTTTTTTTCAAGTATCGGTGTTGTTCCTATATCTTCAAATTAATTGCTAACAAGACTCCTAACTATCTGTTTAACAAGCTTGATTTTTGTTCCTCAAATCGTTTTACATTGTTGCGCTCCCCCAGGTTTACCTGTTTGACATCACGGAGGCAATTTTTCGTTTATGCTGTTAGACTGTGGAATAATCTTCCCAGTCACATGCGGTCTGGAATCGAACATAGAAAGTTTCATCAACTTTGTTTTGAATATTTCTCAAATTTGAACTGATATAATTGTTTGTACTTTAATTTTTTTTGTCTACATATCTTTCTTCTTGCGACTTTGATTTGCTTTTTAATTTTATTAAATTGATTTTTATATATTAAATTATTATCAATATTTTGCTAAAATTGTTTAATATTTAATATTTACATTCTTGCATTGCCTAATCAGTAAAATGTATTATATCCTGTACTATTTATAAGTGAATCTTGATGTACAGCAGTTATTTTTTTTTAAATAAATAAATAAGAAAAAAAATATCTTTTATTTTAAAAATATTTGTTAAAAAATATTAATCATCAAGAAATTGACTGGTTAAATTCGTAAGACTTAATAATTCTGCTTAAAAGCTATTATGCTTATGAACCTAACTAATGTTTTGGCCCAAAGCCATTCCAATCTTTGCGCCAGCAACTGCCTCATTTATACCGCCTTGAGGTCCACCCAATGCTGTTCCCATTATTCCACCAGCAGAACCTATAATGGCCCCAGCAAAGCTTCCAAGAATGTTACTTGCCAAACCAATCAGACCATCGCCGCTGCTTGGTTTTTGTGTGGTTGGTGGTGGGGGTGGTGGTGGTTGAGGTGGGTATTGTTGTACGTATTGGGGTTGTACGTATTGTGGTTGTACGTTTGTGGTTGTACGTATTGTGGTTGTGGGTATTGGTTTAGAACATAACTCCGAACTGGCACTGGTTGGTATTGTTGATTCTGGGTGACGATTGTTTGTCCCACCATAACTTGGACGGGTACACCATTGTTATAATTTGTTGTTGTTTTTACTGTTTGATAAGGACCTTCACTAGAGGGATCGACGTAATAAGCTTGACTTGAAACACCGACGACAGCCACCAAGGCAATAAGGTACAAACTTGTTTTGAACATGCTGATGGGTCTTGATACTTAAGTAGAAAAAAATTAAGTGGTCTATTGAGAAAAACATCTGTTTACTTGGGTTTCAGTTATTTGCGTAAATACTAAACCTGCGTAGGTGAATAAGAATCCACCTGATTAATTAAAAATATCAACTGCTACCAGAAAAAAAAATTACTATAAATTCTAATTGTCTTACGCAAAAGTCAAATGTGGTGCGAATTTTGTCACCTGTCACCAGTTGAATTTAAATTTTTAGTAGCGATGATAGCAAAATTCGATTCCACAAAAACGGTCACAATTTAAATACGATGTATCTTTATTTCACATTTTACAAATGAGACTTGGAACAATGCGCCGTGCTGCCCATATCAATCACTAAATGGCCAAATAAAATGGTTCTGCAATCATAAATTTCAATCAAACCGCAATGATTAAAGTGTCAGCAAAACTTTCGCTTTTTTACTAAACTGCACTGATTCCACAAGCATTGAACGATTCTCCTTGCGCCTTATTATGTGTCAAAGCGAAAACTCGACGCACAGGAATTTGAAGACGCTTAACTACCAATGGTGAATATGCGAAATTCGTGGAAAGAGAATATAAAGATTGTCGTTTGAATAATATTTAATTTGAGATTCTTTATAATCAAATGCGGTCCGTTACAAAATGTCCCTGCATTGAGGTAATGCAACAAAATTATAACTTTTAATTATAAATTGTGTGGTGGCAAGTTTGGAACATCCAAGAATGAAATTAAAAAATTCTATGGGATAGTTGGTTGGTGGGTTGGTTTTCATCCATTTCGGAGTCGACGAATATTTATGATTGTAAAACTGAGTTGCCGGCAACTGGCAGTTTGTTGGTGAGAAGGGTAAGAAATAAGCGGAATGAAAAAAATCTCCCCGGTCAACGATTTGAAGAGATTTTTTTGACGTTCATGCTTTGAAATTTTCTTAGGTTTCCATTTTTACTTCTGTCTCTGATAGATGTCAAACATATATTTCTTAAAGAGAAATTGTTTCTTACAATTATATTAATACATTAGACCAAACCAAGTGATCTACTTAAATTAATTTATTGTGAAAGAAAATTTTAAGTTTTAATTCTTGTAGGCAACGTTTCCCGGCGGCTGTTCCCGTGATGATTGTGGCAATGCCAATGGCCGCATTTAATTCAATCCATCACGAGTTGGTACACATTTCATACATACAATTATGCGTCTAGACATGGAAAATCGGCAACAAAAACGCACGCAAAAACGGACCAACTAAGCTCTCAGCTTGTGGCTTCATCATCACATTTGGTTTATAATAACGTTCCTGTATTAGCGAGCAGCAGCAGCAGCAGGCAGCACCACAGGTATCAGTCATATCATCCTGTCATTGGTTTATGTGTCCAACTGTAACAATAAAGCTTCGGTGCATTCCAATAAGCACAATATAATCTTCCCATCGTCACTATCATGTGTTGGGTCCAAGATTTGGATGGCAAGAGAAACGCACAACAAATCTGCACTCAAATCAATTTTCCCTTGGTTCATTGTTTTTCCGTGACCTTTTAATATATTAATTTAGCAAACCATTATTAACAACCACAATAAAGAAAACAACATTTACTTATGTATATAATCGCACCAGGTTTATTTATTTTGTATTTATTTTTCTAAAAATAAGCTGCGGTTAATTTGTAAATCAAAATTATGTAGAATTTTCCAGCCGCGAAGCAAATTGCTTGTATGCAAAACGCAAATGTCAAATCAAAAGCAATTCAAAAACGAGCAACACAGATTCCTCATCGATTTCTTCGTGTGAAAGCTACAAGGCAATTAAAGGAAAACGTCAAAAAATATCAATATCCAGCAACTGGTTCCCCTGTGTGAAAGGGGACTAACTTACCGGCGGTGATTTGATTTTGAATAACGAAATTAAAATCAACAGCCATTGGCCTCATTCAATAGCAGAACTATTAGCTATCCAGATACACAGTACACATAATAAATGCAAAATATTCCGGATTTCATTTTCGTTCAAGTTCGCGCATATGGCAAAACTCAGAGACACTCGTGTCACATGTGGCATGTGCATAGGCTTAGGCATGGGCCAAACTGCTAGTTGCAATATCTGTTACTGCTACATTTACATAACAGTTATAAATTCATGTTACTGAAATAACAATTGTGGAGCAAAAATTGTCAGTGAAATTGTTTAGGTCCGAACTAAATAAAAACGCAACGAATTTTCATGTGGGAAAAATCTTATTAAAAAAAAAACAGTTTTATTTTCCGTTCCTCTCGGCTTTAAAAATTTTCTCTCTCGGCAAAGTGCCGATCTAGACTACATTTTTTGACGATATTCTAGAAGATATATTTTATATGGTTGCATGTATTTGACATGAATGGCCAGCGCTGCCATTCCTAACAGAAATAACAATTTTAATTAACTATTTTGCACTGCCATTTTAAAATTAATTATTCATTACTTTTTCATCTATATTCCGCTGTTTGGTTCGATCAAAATACAAATATAGACATTTTAAATATTATTTTAATAACAATTATATTTGAGCTACTGTTACCTCTTACTGAAATATTGGCCCACCCCTATTTGTATGTGAGAATGTCAAAAATGAGAGTGCATGTGCCAAATCTCAGAGACATTTTGCCAATATGACAACCGAATTTTTGAATAATGACAACCGAATTTTAACAATATGCGCAATATATTATCTCATTGTGTGTACTGTGATCCAGATAGGTTGGTGTTGTTGTATTGCCATGTAAAATTTTTTTGGCAGCAGTTGCTTTGTCAGCAGCTGTGTTCTTACATGGGAATACAACAACACCAACCTGAGCCATTGAGCCATATGCACATTATTTCGATTTGCTGTTTGTGTTTTTTTATGTTCTACTACTGTATACATGTGTACATGTAAATCCCTATATGTATTTGAATTCCAACGAACAAAATCTACATCATTTTTATGAACAGTACCAAAAGTATTAAGTTACCAATCGGACTGAATTACAATTGGCAACATTGCTTGGGAGGAACGCATGAATGAAAAAATATGGAACAGAATTGAAGAAGCTAAGTCCTATTTCACACAAGGAAACTGAGTTGCTGGCAACTGGGAGTTTGCTGGCGAGAAGGGCAAGAAGTAAGGGGAATGAAAAAAATCTCTCCGCCCAATGATTTGAAGAGATTTTTTGACGTTTTGGTTTGCATTCCAATTAGCCCAACAAAATCTTCCCAGTTTCCACCTCAGTTTCTTGGTGCCAGTTTCTTCGTGTGAAAGTTAAAAGGCAATTAATGGAAAACGTCAACAAAATCTCCAGCAACTGGTTTCCCTGTGTGAACGGGGACTAAGATGACACTAAACCATGAAAAAAAAAAAGATTACGACACATCTTTTTTTGTCTTATTTTATTGATGTCTCCAGAGATAAAAATTCATGAATCCACATCGGACAAACAACAACAAATTCCAGATTTTTCGTCTCTGGTGACATCAATAAAATAAGACAAAAAAGAATTGTCGTAATCTTGTTTTCTTTGTCCCCTTGTTTGAAACAAGGAAACTGAGTTGCCGGCAACTGAGAGTTTGAAGGCGAGAAGGGCAAGAAGTAAGGTGAATGAAAAAAATCTCTCCGCCCAACGATTTGAAGAGATTTTTTGACGTTTTGGTTTGCATTCCAATTAGCCCAACAAAATCTTCCCAGTTATCACCTCAGTTTCTTGGTGCCAGTTTCTTCGTGTGAAAGTTAAAAGGCAATTAAAGGAAAACGTCAACAAAATCTCCAGCAACTGGTTTCCCTGTGTGAAAGGGGACTTTGATTCATGACACCAAACCATGAATGAATGAATACAAGATTACAACACTTCCATTTTTTTTTCGTTTTGTTGTTGTAATTTTTAACAACTCGTGTGGCGTCACACGAGATTAAAAATGAAATCGAGATAAGAGCGAAACAAAGTTTGAAATTGTAAAGTTTGTATTTTGTTAGTGAAATTGTATATATATTTTATTTTATGTGAAATAGATTAAAAATGTTGTGCGCTGTGTGTAGGTATAAAAATAAAAACAACAAATTAAGAAAAGAAGATGTGTCATACAACAGTTTCTCAAAAAATCCAGAACTGCTGAAAATTTTAATTTATTTTTGTAAAAGAAAGGAGGCATTTTATGCAAAAACAGCTAGAATCTGTAGTGACCACTATACTGCATATGAGATAGAAATGAACCTCCTATTTGAATTGGGTAAGTGCATTTGATTTGCTTTAAAATAAATAAATTAAAAATATATTCTATCTTCATATGCTGCACGGATAAAAACCGCCCTCGCCTTAAACCTGATTCCATGCCAACAGTGTACAAAGCAGCGGAAAACGCTGATTTATCTGGATGGTCAACTAGGGTTTTGGCCAGGGACAATAAATAAAATAGTAGAAACCATGTTAGATGCAAGCCGATTTGGATTCAAGTATGTGTTGTCGTACAGATTAATTCAGGACGCGTTAAGGGAGGCCTTCATTATCATCCTAATAGAGAAGAGTTCCTCTTTAGATTTAAGTCCCACATTCTAGGACATAACGAGGATGTTATTTGGGATGCAGCAAATGTAAGAGCTTTGACGATACCTCAGATTTGGAAGCGCACTTGATCGGTTTGCAGACATTGCTTTTGCTTATACAAACAAATAATTTGAAATGTTTTTTTTTTATTTTTTTGTATTATTCATTTTTATTGAATCTTAACTTATAACTATCTTAAAGCTAGAGAAAAATGTTTAAAACTAGCCTAATTATCAATAACTTACAACTATTTTACTGGCCCTTTACGGGCGCTCTAAACTAAACTATATCTTTTAATAATAATGTCTGTCCTAAAAACTATTTTAATTAATTCTAATTATTTTATTTTCATTTGACCAAGAACACTTTTTTAATAAATAACTTAGTAACATGTGCTTTTTTTTAATTTTTACTTATAGACTACCTAAGGCTAGACTAAAAATAATTAAATCTAGATACAACTAACTTATACTAACTAAAAATAACTTAAACTATTTAAGATGACTAGAAATACCTAAAACTACTTAAATCTACTTAAAAACTAGAACAGCCACAGCAGCTTTTATAGGTTGTTTTTATATTTTTTTTGTATATTTTGTATACGCATGCAGACACACAGAGTCATGCAACCCTCACAGCCATGTACATACGTACATACATATTCGTATGTACATACATACACAGGCACGCAGCTGCATGCACAAATGCCCCCGCAAACACATATTTTTTCATTTTTTTTGTGCAACCCCGACTGTTCCTTATACCTAAATTACCTAAATCTACGTAAGCCACGACATACCATCCTAATCGACTTTATGTATCATAATACTAGTAGAGAGCCACCAGAACTGGTTCTCTTGCTTCGCCCTATCCCTTCGGTCCCGATCGGACGCAGTCCTACTGAACCGAAGGCGCTCTTCTCCACCTTGAGAGATGACGTCTCTACCATACCGGAGTCGCCTATCAACAGTTTTCCGGCTGACATGGTAGATGAGCGGAACCGCCATTCCATCCTGTATCAGCCCTCGACTATCTAAAAAGAGGAATGCCTCGGGAGGGATGTAGCCACTTAACCGCGCACTCTCAAAATATTCATTATTGAAGTAGTAAGCCCTAAAAATGAGGACATCGCTCTTGCAGTGTGACCCCGAATCAGCTTAAACAAAAAATTATCTATTCTGTTTATGTTGGCTCTGTTGTATAGAACCTGGTTGGAATAATATCTTGTGTACTCCGACTCTGGTGTTCTGTGTAATCCAAGGCAACGTCTACGACATTGCCTCTCAAATACCCGAATCTTTTCCATTTGAGATGGGGCAACGTTGAACCACACCGGGCATCCGTAGGCAATCATCGGCCTGATGAGGGCCATGTAACAAATCACCTTCACCGTGCTGTCAAGACGGATGCTATAAAAGAGTCGTTTTGTCAGGGCAAAGGCTCCCCTAGCCCTGGCCAGAGCAGCACTTATATGTCTGTCGAAATACAAATACTGATCCAACCAGATGCCAAGGTACTTTACTACACTTTTACTCGCCAGTGGATGTCCATGTGGCTCTACGATCACCAGCTTGCACAAGTTCTTTCTCGTATCCTTTGAGGCGCTAGACAGCGCAGTCCTAAACGAAATCGAGTCCATCTCTTGTACTCACCGCGATTAGACGTTCTTTGACATACTCTTTTTGCGTTAAGTCTCATAGTAATTACTAATGCTTTAAAATGAATAATTCTCAATGCTGTAAATGCTCAATTTCTATAACAAACGATAGTTATATTTCGTGTGGATTGTGTGGTTTTCCAACCCATTATGAATGTACCGATCTATCCGTTGAATATACAAAATTTATTAAAGACAATGAAAACATTTTTCTTAAATGTGTTAATTGTAAAAAACTCAACCTCGAAGAGTGCATAAAGAGTGTTAATGAAAGCTTTGCCCTCTTGCAAAAAAATATTAATTTGCTTAATAACCATATGCATTTATTGCAAAAGCGGGAAGAACAAAATGAAAATCTTAATCTTAGTCGTGATGTGCGTGAAAAAACATGTATGCAACGAAAGCCCAAAGTCATTGACCCAAATAATGCTAAAACTGCTAATTTAAAGAGGAGTGTCACTCGCACCGAAAGGGGACATATAAAATCTATTGCCTCTACCTCTCGTAGATCGTCAACATTTCTTAATGTTGCGTGTAATAACAACGAAAAAGTTTCACAAAAGAAGAAAAATAGCTCTGAAGTTATTGTTGTTGTGAATAAAGATAGCCTTATTGATAATGACGTAGTTACAAATGATTCTACCGTTGCTGTTGACACTGTGCCTGATGTGCCTGCTGCCTTGGAAGTTGTTGTTTCACCTTGTGCCAATGACGTGATTGATGCCGTTGCTGTTGATGTTGTTCCTAATAAAAATGTAGCTGATGATATTGTTGTTGTTAATGAGAATGCGGTTGGTATAGAAAATAATTCTTGCAATTTTAATTCCTTCATTAATGATGATGTGTTACCTTCTATCTCACATGTGAATATAAATGCTGACACTATTGTTGCTACTGATGTAAAAAGTAAAATAATATATGGTTCTAAGCTCCAGTGCAAAGATCTTAAAATTGCGAAAAGACTTAAATGGTTCCACCTAGGAAGTTTTCACAATTCAACATCTGTGGATGATATCGTCAACTACATTTTGACTAATCTTCAATTTCACCCGGGAGATATGCAATGTTATAAGCTAATTAAGAACGAAGCATCCAATAGTAATCTAAGATTCGTTAATTTTAAAATTGGCGTGTCTGTAGAATGTGCAAAAAATATTTCTGTTGACTCTTTCTGGCCTAGCGGAGTGAAAATAAGACCTTTTGTGTTTAAGCCAAAAAACTTGGAAAATTAGAGGGTTCTTCGGTACCCTCTAGTTCTAATCAACGGCATTCTTCATTGCTTAGGGTATATTTTCACAACGCAGGTGGTATTCGGGCAAAAATATCACAATTGTTCAACAACTCAAGTCACCTTGATTATGATTTAATCTTAATCGTTGAAACTTGGCTATACCCGGATATATCTTCGGCCGAACTCTTTGATTCAAAGCATTTTGTGGTATATCGTCGTGACAGATGTAATTTTATCTCTGAACGAGGAGGAGGAATCCTGATTGCCGTGAGCACTAATTATTGTAGTAAAGAAGTTATTTTACTTAACTTAGATATTGAACAATTGTGTATTTCTATAAGCTTATTTTCAACATATAATACTTCGTTATTTTTTATAGTAAGTTATATTCCACCTAATAGTACTTTTGATGTTTATGAAAAACACTTTTTGAATATCGATTATATAAATAACAGTTGCTCTAATTTCGATAATGTATGTTGCTTTGGAGATTATAACTTATCTAATATTACATGGACTTGGTCAGAAATTGATAATATGTTGTTAGCTTCCAATATGAATAGAGATTTTGAATATTATTTTATTGATTCTCTTTATTCACTAAATCTAAACCAAATTAATAGAATTCCAAATGCTTTGAACAAAATATTAGATCTTATATTTGTATGTAATGAGTATCTTAATTCTAAATTTTCTCTAGTTCCGTTTTCTCTCTTAAATGATTCTATTCATCATCAGGAATTATATATTGAAATTGAATTGTATATATTTTCTTCTTATATATCTCAGAATTGCTTAAAATCATATAATTTTAACAAAGCTAACTTCATTGAAGTAAACAATTTCCTTGATTCTTTTGATTGGATTCAAGAATTTAATGATTTAAATATTGAACAAATGTATTCAAAGCTTATATCAATTATATTTGATTGTTTTTCCAAATTTGTTCCTATCATTTCTAATTCAAAGTCTAAGAAATTCTAAAGCTACCATGGTATAATGATCATTTATAAAATCTTAAAAATGTTAAACGTAAAGCCTTTAAAAAGTATAAGAGTACTAATAGTGAATTAGATTATGCTAAATTTAGTAAATTGAGAAAAGAGTTTTTTACTCTTAATAAATTCCTTTTCAAATGTTATATTATGAATATTGAATGCAATATAAAGTCCAATAGTAGCTCATTTTGGACATTTGTTAATGTTAAAAGAAAGTCTTCTGGATACCCGAATAACATGTCATATAAGAATATAGATGCTTCAAATACAAAAGAAATTCTCAATCTATTTGCGGACTTCTTCCAAACAGTATACTCAAATCCAAATGATGTGAATAAATTTTATTTGCCCAATTTACCTAGTAAGGTTAATATTGGTGAGTTAAATTTAAGTATAAATGAAATTCTCTTAGAACTTAAGTCCCTTAAGCCCAATACTAAGCCTGGTGTAGACGGTATACCAGCTTTATTCCTAAAAAAAACTGCTGATTCGCTTAGCCTTTCTCTGTTCTGTATTTTTAACAAATCTCTCTCTGAAAGGATCTTCCTAAAAGAATGGAAAACCTCGTA
Organism: Philhelius pedissequus; assembly: GCA_910595825.1. NCBI lineage: Eukaryota > Metazoa > Arthropoda > Insecta > Diptera > Syrphidae > Philhelius > Philhelius pedissequus. The sequence goes on along the minus strand of OU343161.1, from coordinate 205,187,725 downwards.
TATTATTCCAATTCATAACTCAGGTTCTAAGAACTTAATTGATAACTACAGAGGAATTTCTAAACTATCGGCTATCCCTAAAGTATTCGAAAGCATTGTGAAAACAAAATTAGAGTTTTTAACTCGCGAATCCATTTCTGAATTACAGCATGGTTTTATGTCTGGGCGATCTACAACTACAAATTTTGCCGTGTTTTCTTCGTATGTTATTGAGAATATTGAGAGGAAAAATCAAGTTGATGCGATCTACACTGATTTCAGTAAGGCTTTTGATTCTGTAAACCATTTTAGTTTAATACAAAAACTTAAATTATATGGTTTCCATTCTTCATTCTTAAGTTGGATATCTTCCTATTTAATTGGTAGGTCACAAAAGATTCTCATCAATAATTCTTTTTCAAAATCGCTGAATTGTATGTCTGGTGTTCCTCAAGGAAGCCATCTTGGCCCCCTTTTGTTCAATATCTTTATAAACGATATTACATCAGTTACAAAATATTCACATTGCCTTCTCTATGCTGATGACCTGAAATTGTTTATAAAAATTAACGGTGTCGATGACTGTCGCCTTTTGCAATGTGATATGGATCAAATCTCTGAATGGTGTAAATTGAATTGTTTGAAATTAAACATAAAAAATGTAATGTCATTTCATTCTTCAAAATACAATCAAACATAAGCTTTGTCTACCATATTGATTCAATTCCCCTCTCGCGGGTGGAAAAAATAAAGGACCTTGGCATTATGTTAGATTCATCTTTTTCATTTAAAGTTCATATTGATTATATCATTGCAAAAGCTAATCTTCTTGTTGGTTTTATCAAACGAAATTGTAATGATTTTTGCGATCATTATACCTTGCTTTCTCTCTATACATCTTTAGTTAAATCGATACTTGAATACTCAGATATTGTCTGGAATCCTGATTTGAAAACCTATTCTGATCGTATAGAAAAAGTTCAAAGACGTTTTTCTAAATTTATATTTTATAAAATGAAATGGACTTTTAATCCGGATTATAAGTGCCGTTGTTTACTATTGGGAATTAAATCACTTGAATCTAGAAGATGTATGCATGATATTATGTTTGTAAGGGATATTTTGAATAATCAAATTAAATGCCCATCCTTGCTCTCTAAAATATCATTTTATGTTCCTTCAAGAGCTTTACGTTCCAGAGATTTGCTTTTTGAACAATACCACAGAACAAACTACGGTAGAAATGAACCAATTTGTAGATGTATAAGGCATTTCAATGAAGTTTGCCAGAGTGTTGAGCTAACTTGAGCAAAAGATTTGTTCAAAACAAAATTATTATTAATATTGAAATTTTAATATAATTCATTTATGTATTTTCTTTTTTTTTTCTCTTTTGTTTTTCATTGTAATTTATTTTGTATATAATTATATATTTTTATTTGTAAATATTATTTCTAATATCTGTTAGCATAAGCTTGTAGATCAATAAATAAATTAAAAAAAAAATAGTTTCTGATTTCTGGAAGTTGATTTTAAACTTCCAGTCATCACAATATCGCTGAATCTTGTCGAAGTCACTCTGCTTTTCTTTAATGAATCGAAGAGTAGCTGGAGCTTATTCTTCGAAATTAACAGGGGACTGGGCCCGTTTCGGTCGGCGATTATGGCGTTTGCCAAATCTTCATCATTAAACCCGGTAAAACCAAGGTTCTCAGATCGCCATTCGGTTATATCGTTCCGGAGCCATAAGTGATGAAACAGAGCTCTGTTCTCCAGGTCATGATTCGGGCGAATGCTAGCATTTACCTTGTACACTTGCTGGAAAGCAGCCCCACAGCCTCCACTCTCTCCTGCGGATCTTTGATTATATAGAGGTCATCGTCCAATACGGTATCCTCAGGTCTATGCCTGCTGTCAGAAGTACGTCTCTGTTCTCTGTCGTCCTCTAGAGCTTAAGACACGGAAGATCGTTTTGATCCTTTCTTCAAACAATCTTATTCATTTTCGGGAACATACTTTGGTCGCTAGAGTTAACGGCACGAATCTTATTGTCCCAAAACAAATTAATAGACAACCTATAATTTTCTTTGATCAATTGGTTGATGTTTTTGATCGATGACTTCAGTGTCCTAACCTCCATATCTCGTGTGTCAGTAAACCGTCCGTACAAGCGTTTTAGTCTTGTCATCAATGGTGCATCAATGGTCGCGATATGGTACATGTCGGTTGCGTTCTTTGTATTTCGGTATTGTTCTGTTCATTTTTCGTAGAATCGTTTCGTCCATTTGTTGTAAGTATCTGTCTATTTCCGTATTTGTCAGGTTCCTGTCATTTGGTGGGGATATAACGTTTGAACGTAATTCACTCAATAAGGCATTGGAGAAGCGTGGCCAGCGCACCTTACTATAGTTGTAAGTATTCACAGGCACATACTCCTCCAACTCCATACGCTCGTTCGGAAGTTGCATTACGACAGAGAGTCCGCAGTGGTCACTATCGTACTCGATCGTTCATAAACAATTTCTTCGCTGCTGACCCAGTGTCAGTAATTGTTAGTCTTGCGTCATTCAGCAATAGATCCAGATACGCATCGCTTCTTGGAAACGATGGCCTCTCTGCAGCAAGAAAGTCGATACTATACTCAATGTTGTATTGACACATCCAATCATACAGATGGTTACCTCGAGGATTTCGTATTTGATTTCTCCAATCTATATGTTTGGCGTTTAAATCAACAGCCAATATGTAAAAGTTTTCTTCCGAGCTCTATCTTAAGCATTCAAAAAGCTTTTCAAGCTCTGTTATAAACTGAGTGGGCTGAGGTGTATCCGGTGCATAGGCAGCGATCACATACATTCGTTTCCCCTGTTGGAGATGAATGCATATGATGCATGCCTCTAACGTCCGAAATTTCCGCACATCACTATTATATATTACCTTATGACTAATGCCTTTCCGTATAAAGATTGCGACGCCTCCTCCTTGAGTGGCGTTGGGTCGGTCTCTTCTTACGATATTGTAATTGTTGTTAATCAATTTATGTTTATGTCCTCGGAAAAGGACGGATTAACTGTTAACGACCCGGCGAAATGCATTAAGGACAACGACCTTCGGATCTGCACGTGGAATTTTAGAACTCTTAACAGACAACGTGCCAAACAACTAGCGGGGGCCCTAGACTGCTACAGAGCAGGAATTACTGCCATCCAGGAAGTGCGACGGGATGGGCCGGGCAAAAGGAAGATGAAAACTGTGACGTATACTACGGTGATTGTGAAAGAAGGCCACAGCGTCTATTTGGGTGCGGATTCGTCATAAGCGGCAGACTTAGGCAAGAAGTCTTGGGCTTTCGACACGTGAGTGAGCGACTTGTGACAATCCGTATCAAGGCTAAATTCGGCAACATTAGTCTAATATGCGCTCACGCCCCCACAGAAGACAAGGATGACGCCACCAAGGATGACTTCTACGAGCTCCTCGACAAAACCTATGAGCAGTGTCCTAAATATGACGTTAAGATCGTACTAGGCGGTTTTAACGCCAGAATTGGTAAAGAGGAAATCTTTGGTAGGACTGTCGGAAAACATAGCCTACACGACACAACGTCTGAAAACGGACTTAGGCTAATTGACTTTGCGGCGGCACGTAATGTCACCATTGCAAGCACACGGTTTCCTCATCTCGACATACACAAAGGGACTTGGCGTCATCCAGATCAAATAAACGTCAATCAGATTGATCATGTTGCGATCGATGCAAGGCACGCCTCCAGTATTCTGGATGTTCGCACCTTCCGAGCAGCTAACATCGACTCGGATCACTACCTTGTTGCAGCCAAGGTAAGAATGCGAATAACCCGAACGTCCCAACAACGAAGTAATACTGTGAGGAAGTATGACGTCGGAAAACTGCAATCGCAAGAGACCGCCAGAACCTATGCCGATCGAATATCCCGTAACCTCTCAAGAAATCCATTGTGGCCAGCATCGAGTGCCGTAGACCAGTGGCAACGCTGCCAACAAGCCATCAGACGTGCCGCAATTGATGTGCTAGGTTTCACCGGACCTCCACCACGAAACCGCTGGTTCGATGAAGAATGCAGGCAGGCACATGCAGCTAAACAAATGGCATATAATGCGGCGCTGCAAAGAAGGAAGAGAGCTGCTCGCGAGCTCTACGAGCAGAAAAGACGGGAAGAACACCGGCTTCTCCAGAAGAAAAAGAGAGAGCATGAGAACCGCGCGATCGAAGATATTGAGAGATGCTACTCCAGAATTAATGTGCGGAAGTCTTACCAACAGGTAAAAAGAACCTGTCAAGGCAAAAAACCCCGCACAGAAGCCTGTAGAGATAGGAATGGAAACCTCGTAGTAGAGTCACAGTCGGTGCTGAGTATATGGAAGGACCATTTCTGCAGACTGTTAAACGGCGGTGAAGACCAAAATCCCGCTGTCAGGCAGAATAAACCATTCAACATGGACGATGATACACAAAATGAAGTGAGGATAGCAATATCCAAACTAAGGAACAGCCTGACCTGGTACAGTGCATACAACAACTCATCTCTAAAGTCTGGTCAGACGAAAGTATGCCTGGTGAATGGAACCTCAGCATCGTTTGCCCGATCCACAAAAAAGAAGACCTTCTAAACTGCGCCAATTATAGAGGAATAAGACTCCTGAATATCGCGTACAAGATCCTTTCTGCTGTATTATGTGAACGTCTGAAACCATTTGTCAGCAACCTGATTGGACCCTATCAGTGCGGTTTTAGGCCAGGAAAGTCCACAATCGATCAAATGTTCACGCTACTGCAGATCCTGGAAACTACCCAAGAACTCCAAATCGATACCCACCATCTCTTTATCGATTTTAAGGCCGCGTACGATAGCATTTATAGAGACGAGCCATACAGAGCCATGTCTGGTTTTGGCATCCCCACAAAACTCATCCGCCTATGTAGGATGACGATGGAGAACTCTCGCTGCTCCGTCAAGGTTGGTACTGACCTCACAGAAACGTTTGATGTCAAGAAAGGATTCCGACAAGATGATGCGCTATCGTGCGATTTCTTCAACTTAATACTTGAAAAAATTGTAAGAAAATCCCAAGTTAACTCTACTGGCACAATTTTTTTCAAGTCAGTGCAATTGTTAGCATACGCTGATGACATAGACACCATTGGCAGAACCCAGGGAGCTGTCACTGGAGCGTTTGCTAACATTGAAGCTGAAGCGGCTAAGATGGGACTAGCAGTCAATGAGGCCAAAACGAATTACCTGCTGTCCACAAAAAGGGACACACAACACCGGCGGATTGGACAAAACGTCACAATAGACAGGTGCAACTTTGAGGTAGTAAGGGACTTTGTCTACCTCGGATCCGCTATAACATCTAACAATAACATCTCGTTAGAAATAAAGCGAAGAATAACTCTTGCCAATCGCTGTTCCTATGGGCTAGGGAGGCAATTGAGTAGTAAAGCCCTCTCTCGAAAAACAAAGGAGACTTTTTATAAGACTCTGATCATCCTAGTCCTGCTCTATGGCGCGGAGACATGGACTCTATCAAAAGCGGATAAAGATATCTTTAGTCGTTTCGAGCGTAAGGTTCTTCGCAAGATTTTCGGCCCTATCTGCGTTAACGGGCTTTGGAGGAGAAGGTTCAACCACGAACTATACGAGCTGTACAGCGACATTGACCTGGTACAAAAAATACGTATATTACGTTTAAGATAGCTAGGTCATATAGAGTGTATGGACAACAATGCTCCGGCTCGCAGGATCTTCGATTCCAACCCAGAGGGAAGACGAAGTCAAGGAAGACCTCGCCTAAGGTGGCGCGCTCAAGTGGAAGATGACCTCAACCAGCTAGCCAAAGACCGAGCTAGCTGGGAAGGCATGTTGGTTGAGGCCCAGGTTCGCCCCGAACTGTACCGCCACCTAAGTAAGTAAGTAAGTAAGTAAGTAGTATGGGTTTCCGAAGGGGACAGTTATATCGATCACAAACCCGATAACTCGAATCACGAAAAAAGGTCTAATTGATAATTTATGATATTTTCACGCGTTTTACAATATAAATGACATAGATACTAATCGATGAGAAATAACTCCTACAATTTAGTTTGCAAAAATATTTGCAATAGAACAAATATTTTCTGTTAAAAATGTATTTAATTATTTTCCTGATGAAAATTCATTTTTCATCATTCCAATGATTTGAATTCCAATTTCTTTCAGAATTGTGGACGAAAAAAATTCTCGTGTGTAAAAAATTGGTGGCAGACTGGTAGAGAGGCTTGCCAACTGACAAAATATTTTGGTTTGCTATAAACTTTCATTTCATCAAGAAAACAGGAAATAGTTGTCTACTAGGAATTAAGTATTTTGAATTTTCGTTTTTTCAATTTTTTACTTGCGGTTATAGGTACTATAAGGCAAGTTATGCATTCGTCGAAAAAATAAGTTTTGAGATAACAATCAAACATGACATTACGATGATAGCGAAGTCGAAAAAAGATGGTGTAAAATTCTGTCCATCTGTATGTCTGTCTGTCAGTCTGTTAGTATGTCAGTCTGTCAGTCTGTATGTATGTATGCATAGACACCTACAGCCCAAACGGTTGGGCCGAATTGCTTCAAACTTGGTATATATAGTTTTTTATTTATTGTACAGAGGGGAAATTGATTTTTTTAGCTCAAAAAATAGCGGCACCTGCCATATAACCGTTACGTTCAAGACTATTTTTCTCGGAAACGGCTCTAACGATTTTGATAAAAAAAAATCAGTGCGGTTTTTTAGCTACGACCATACGATCGGTTGAAAAAAAATAGAAAAATGTCTAAAAACGGTACTTTCCATAGGACCGTTTTTTTTTGTTTTCGACTATCTCATAAACGACTTAACCTATTCTTTCGAAATTTCACAAATATATAGGTTTAGGTTGCCCAAATTATACCGCGTACCAATATTTTTAATTAGTATTTTTTTGTATTTTTAAAATCATTTAAAAAAATTTTTAAATTTATATTTCGAAAACTGCTCATTAAATTTTTTTCAAAAATTATATTTATATGTATTTATTGAATACCTATGAATTGGAGTTTTTGAATTTTTTTTTTGAAAAATGTTTTCAAAAAAACCGCTCAACAGATTTTTAAATTTAAAAAAAAAAATAAAATTTTTCTTATAAATTCAAATTTATCTAACAAATAAAATGGCGTACTTTTTTGAGCTTAAATTAGTTTAAGTATTTATTTCAGAATTTTGAATTATTTTTTCTTTGATTAAGTTTATATTATAATATTCAAGACTGTCATACCAATTTTATTGGACAAAAATTAAAGATATTTTGTATATAAACGGTGATTTTTTAAAAGCTTGGTTTTTGAAAATTCAAAAAAACAAAGAAACTTGTAAAAAGTGAATGAAATTTTTATTTGGATCGATAAATCAATTTCTGCCATTTACTTTTTAAAAATAATTTCACTTAAATGTTGCCCGCGGCTACGCTTCAGGTGGTCCATTCTGAAGGTCCAATTTTGGCAAACTTTTTCACACATTTCGGCCGGAATCTCATCAATGTTGGCTTCCAAGGCAGCAATCGTGTTTGGCTTGTCCCCATAGACAATAGACTTAACATAGCCCCACAAAAAATAGTCTTACGGGGTCAAATCACATGATCTTGGTGGCCAATTGACTGCGCCAAAACGTGAGATCAACTGCTCACTAAATTCGCCTCTGAATTGATGCATGGTTTCGCGCAGTGTGGCATGTGGCACCGTCCTGTTGGAACCACATGTCGACCGAGTTCAATTCTTGCATTTTCGGCAAAAAAAAATCTGTTATCATCGAACGGTACCTTTCTCCATTGACCGTAACCCTGCGGCCTTCATCGTCCGAAGAAGTACGGCCCAATGATGTCGCCTGCCCATAAACCGCACCAAACAGTGCATTTTTCGGGATGCATTGGTAGCTGCTGAATTGCCTCTGGCTGCTCTTCACTCCGAATACGGCAATTCTACTTATTCACGTATCCATTTAGCCAAAAATGAGCCTCGTCGCTGAAACGGGCGTAGCTTGCGAAACACATTTTTCACAGAGCACGAATTTTGATAATAAATTTCAATAATTTGCAAACGTTGTTCAGGCGTAAGTCTATTCATGATGAAATGGCAAACAATACTGAATCGAAATGTCAAATGTTCGTGGAATTTCAAAAATATAAACGTCAAAAACCAAGTAGCAAAAAAATAACCCAATATAAAAAATTAAGTAAAAAACTGCTTATATATATATATTATAAATACCTTTTTCAAATTGGAAGCTTGTTTAGCGGATTATCAGCTGTAACAAGTGCCTCACATAAATCCATATTAAAATTGTTTTTTGTTCTGAACGAAAGTAAATGTGACAGCGATTATGTAACTAGATTGTTTTTTCAGTTCCGTTTGTTTAATAGATTTCGGGTGTTGGCGAATTTTAATTGTTTTCCTAGAAGGAGACACCTTTGCTTCAAATTTTATAAAAAAAAGAATTGTTCCATCATCGGTTGTGAAAGTGTGCGGGTTCACAGATTTACAGATGTCCTCGCTTTCGGCATTGTTTCTGAAATAACTACAGATCTTAAATTAATGGCTTGATAAAGTAAATCCTAAATTTAATACGAACTTTTATATTAAAAAAAATACAACCATTAACATAAAATCATCGACATGACAGTAAATCCAGAAATTTTAGAAAAGAAAAAAAAATGTCAAACAAAACTCAAAACAGCTTGTCCACAAAGTCCATATGTAGTGAGTATTTCAAGTAACTAATACTACGTTTTCACCTAAGGATAATCCGGTTTAAATTGAGAAGATTAATAATTAATCTTGAAGTGTTTTCACCATAGAAAAAATGATTAGTTTGACATTTTCACCCTTAATTGTCATTCAAAAGTTAACATGTAATTGGTTCCATGCAGGATACTTAAAATTTCCATTTGTATGGTTTCCAATGAAATTGCTATTCTTAAAGATCCGTTCATCTGTATCCCTAATAAACACTAATGCACTGGAAGCTATTGCAGATATCCAGAGCCAATGAAAATCAGCTGCTTGTAACTAATATATAACCATCTCGAGATGAAAGTGCGGGCTACAACGCATTTGGTCACTCGATGGTTGTGAATCACTGGCAAAAATCCTACCTAGGGCTGAAGAAAACGAGGAGATTGTAATTGCTGATCTTGACTTATCCTTGGTGGAAAAGTCCATCAGCAGATTTCAATATCCTTGCATATGAGAGCCGATCTTTATTCTACTGAAATTAAGGCTTAACCCTATATCATGTTTTTATTCAAGGCATAAAAATGTGATTTTATAATATTTTAACCTAGAAGGTTTGTTTTTAATTTTATTTTTATTTAAATGAAATATTTAGTTTTTGTTCTTCCTCAACTGGTACTTCCTTGGCATTTACATAGGATCGTCGAGTTTGGAATTTACCACGCCACACTTCGCACTAACTCGCAATAGGAATTCCATTTGTTCCTAAAATTCAATAATGAAAGTATTTATTTATAAATACGCAGATCTTAGCATGATCTAAAGTCATATTCATATTCAAGACACGAGACACCTAATGTATTTTGATAATTACCGTATGAGTTGTTAGATTGTTCGCGGGTCCATAATAGAACCCTGTCTAGTTGCAGTTTATCTTCAGTCAGGACATTCGCTCTCTTTTGTAAGTCTTCGCCAACCGAAGCAACAATAAGTTTAATTCTGGATTTACCTGCATTTGAAACTTGAGTTGACCATTTAAATAGTCTCATTCCTCCTTGATTTTGGACAATTCAGCTCTTAAATCAACCACCTGTGAATCTTCTGACACTTCTTTCTGGCACTGCTTTCTCTATTTCCACAGCTGAATTATGCAATTCTTGAGTTAACATCGTCGAACGACTTAAAAAAAAAAACAGTTATATTTAAATTATTACTTTCTTTCTCAAAAAAATTTTTTTTTTGTATTTGGCTTTGTTAGGGAAAATTGGATTAACAGCACCAGCCACAGGTTGCTTCTTTGCGAGAGATATCTTTGGGTTGGTTATTGGGATGCGGGTATTGCTTCGACTGCTTCCTGGCTGAAGAGTTCTTTGTCATAATGGTCATCATAGGATTTGTTTTCTTTGTCAATGGGAGGATTTCCTATTCGAGACTTGTCGATAACTTAATTGTTGTGTCTTCGCCAATTGGACTTATTAAAACCGCTTTGGTCTTCTACATTTTTAGAAACAAAAAACATCAAAATACGAAGGCAACGACAAATTATACCAGACACAACAAAATTAAAAAATGTATGAGTTTTTTTTTTTTTTTGATTGTCAATGGAGGAAATGACAGTTGGATAAGACCGTTTCAGGAAATAAGTTTTGTTTGTTTCGAAAATCTTCTATTTCGAAGAATATTTCAATGAGATTAATTTCTAATCTTCACTTAAGGAGATTAAAATTTGTGTGGGAAATCTTCAAGATTTAGAAGATTTCAAAGGGGATTTATGGTTAATCCACTTAAATCTGGATTAAGTGGTAGGTGAAAACTTAGTATAACACAGAAAAAATTGAAAACTATAAAACTGAAAAAACCTTAAGATTTCGGAGAGTGTATTTGTGAATGCAAAAGTGAACAAAAATAACTGCTGTCATATGCTGATGCAACACAACTAAGCTACGTGAGTTTGTTAACGTGAAAATTCCCACGAATTTGTACAAATTTTCACATTTTCCTGTCAATACCGATAGGAAAAAACTATAGTTGTACCGAATAGTGATTTTGGCCGGATACCGGATATTCGGCCCGCAGCTAGGCCGGATATCTGCTCAAATGAAAAGTATAATAGTTTGGTGGTCTGATAATCAAATAAGACCAACTTAAAAAATTTATTTCCTTCTCCTCCACTTCCAAAAGATATTCTTACTTTTTTTTTATACTGCAAATATTTATATGGCGCATTTGTTGTAATTATTGTTCTGTCATTTCATATACTGGATGAAGATTGAGATTGCTAGTTGAGAAGGAAAGTTCATTACTTTCTGGATTTTTAATAAATATTGCTAATCGTTTATTATTTACTTCAAAAGATTTTGGAGTTATTTTTATTTCCAAACTTTATTAACATCGAGTTTCTCGTTAATAAAGCAAACTCAATGTTAGGTTTCATATACGCTTTTGATTTAAATGATCCTTATATATTAAAATCCCTTTGCGTCGCTTATGTTATGTCGATTGTTTATTTTGATACGAAATGTTAAAAGTTTACATTGATTTTTTTTTGTGTTAATTATTATTAATTTTACAATAAAACATAATGGATTGCAAGACAATATTGAACAACAATGAAAAACGATTTCTATTCGTTGCAATTAATCCATTTATGTTTAATTTAATTAATTAAAAAAAATCAATGTAAACTTTTAATATTTCATGTTTAAATAAACAACCTCTGAAGAAGGTGGTAAAATCCAACGAAACGCAGGGTAAAAATATGAAGTAAAGTTATTTTATTTGCATACAGAAGAAAGTGACCAAAAAAGCCTGAAAAAACATTTGAACATCAAGTCATACAAATAATTGGTCAATTTAATAAATTAAATTAACAACTTATTACTTATGTACTATTGTTAATAATTATTATTTATTGTATATTACGTTTGTTATTTTCTGTTTTAAACGTATTATTAATTAGTCTTATCTGAGTATTATTACAAACTTTAATTGACGAAAGTACATAAAATAAATGCAGAAAAACAAATTTTCATTCACCATAATGTGGCTGTAGAAAACGTACAATATTAAATTGCTGAAAGACTATCTTTATGATATGAAATAAAATCAATCAGATCATAAAACTTGTTATTTTTCTTAATGAAAAAACGACTATCCGGTATTCGGGCGGATACAAAACGATTATTCGGCTCCAGCCGGATTTTAAAAAGGAGCCGGATAGGCCGGATATCCGTCACATCTCTAGAAAAAAAACCCTAGTTTGGAAAACTTGGAGAAAATTTCAAATTACCAAACAGGCATACTAACTCGAGTAAAATGGAATACTGGAATATGGACAAAAGTTGTCCACAGAAACTGCTTAAATAACAATTTTAAAGGCACGTGTGCAGTTTTTACGTCAGGATTATTTTGTTTTGTTCAGTACCTATCCACAGCTGAAGACAGAAAGTATCTGCGACATCCGGTTCTTGAGATATTTTAATTCAAAGTTATTCTCATGATTTTCCACCCAACTGTATTTGACTTGCTTTGGATGGTGATATCTCCGCAACCAAACGCGCAAAAATCGAAAATATACACAAATATGCATTTATTCTTGAAAATATGCAAATTAAAGTCAAATATACATTTATAATAAAATATGCAAAAATATGCACTAACGATTAAATGCCAATTTAAAGCAAATTTTCCTGCGTTTCTAAAGTTTCTCAAAAAAAATATGCATTTGTATGGAAATCCTAGCCCTAGTTAAGACTTAATGACTTATGCATGTTAAAATGGTTGATAGTTTTAGAGTCGATTATACTCGTATCAATATTCGCGGGCTTAGCGCTTAGGAAAAATGTTTGTGCCACGTATGTCCACTCTGTTAAAAAGTGGCCAGCTGTTTTGGCACTGAGTGAGATCCAAATAGGTGAAAATTCTGATCAATCCGAATTTCATCTGTTTGAGTATACCTTAGTGCCATTATTCTTTTTCCAACCATTTCTCGCTGTATACATAAGGAATAATAGCCGTGTTTTATTATCGACAATAACCCATATGTTTCACGCCGTAAAAATAAAACGATTCTAGTATTTGCAAACCCAGATAGAAACCCCGATAGAAACCTGAGTCGCGTTTTGTGTTTGTACTACGTGTTAAAAATTAACCTAGACCCAGACCGGTAGATAATAAAACGCAGCTAATGTCGCCTACCAATTTCAACCACATTATGGTTTGTGCTCAAACACAAATTTTAATTTCACGTAACTCAGCTTGTTGAAAAGCCAACTCGAATCCCTTACGTTGCAGTTCAAACCGCCAGCACTCTAGACTTTTTCCTTAGCTCTGACCCTGATAATTACACGATAAATGTATTATCTCCTCTAGGCACATCGCACATCTGACCATTGTGTCATATCTGCAAATTTCTCATGCCAACACCTCCCAGTTAAAGAAAAGTCACCTAAGAGAACCGTTTGGCTGTATGAGAAAGCCAACTGGGACGGTCTCAATAATTTCTTCAGGAGCTTCAACTGGTCAGTATGCTTCCTCGATAGTGACGTAGACTTAGCGCAGATATAATAACAAATTTAATTCTTCACAGAATGAGAAATGTTATACCGAATAGGGTTAAATCTATCAAACCCAAAGAAAATGCATGGTTTGATTCGAACTGTAAAGAGGTTACTAGGGTTAGAGAAGTAAGTTCCCTGAATTTTAAAGCCAACCCCACTGAGGAAACCCGGAAAAAGTTTCAACAAGCTTGAAAGACTTGCAACGTTCACATTCAAAGAACCAAATTTTTGCATGACCAAAAATTAAGGCAAAAAATACTACAATGTCCCAGAGGTAGTATTTTTGGTCATTTGTAAAAAATCAACGCTTGTAATTAATGACACCCCTTTTGTCAGCTCTTGTGAAAAATCCAATTAGCTTGCAGCGTGGTGTTCTTCAACGCTGGCAAAACCACTGCGTAAGCTTTTCCATCTGTCCAACTCTACTGTTCCATTCCGAGTAGATGGAAAACAGTATTTTTCCAGCCTGTCCCTAAAATGGCAAATCTTCTTCACCCGCTAATTACCGTCTAATTGCACTTACGTCCCTTCTGTCTAAAGTCATGGAAACGCTGATTAATTATCACCTTAAGAAATATCTTGACGAACAAAAGCCCATTTATGACCGGCAATATGGCTTTCGTAGCAATATGCCCACTGGTGATCTGATGGTATATCTCACCAAACACTGGTACATATCTTTACATCGTTTTCAAGAAAGTAAGATTATTGCGCTTGATATTTCAAAAGCATTTTATAGAGTTTGGCATCAAGCTCTTTTATCGAAAATGCGTGCATTTGGTATCGATGAATCTATTATTCGTTGGATTAGAAATTACATAACGGACCGTTCAATACAAGTTGTTTTTGACGGTTTCAAGTCGGATATTTACAAAATAAATGCTGGTGTGCCCCTTTTTCTCATTTTTATTAATGATCTGTTATCTGAAACTTCTAATTTGTTTTGCTGACGACAGTACTCTCAGCTTTTCATATTCGCTCGAAGATTCACCTCCTTGTTCTTCGGACGTTGAACTGCAACGGCAGCGTATGATAAGCTCATTTAATTCTGATCTCAAAAGCATTGTCCAATGGGGAATAAAAAACCGCTTAAAATTTAATGCTTCAAGAACTCATTGCTGTCTTCTGTCGTTAAAAGAAGAACCCATACTATCCACGCTATCCATTAGCGGCACCTATTCATTGAAGAAACCGATCAGCTTTCAGTCATTGGCATGTGCATCACGGACAACCTCTTGTGGAATGAACACATATTTGATGTCGCCAAGAACACTGCAAAGTGTTTGGGCTTTCTTCGAAGATGCAAGAAATACTTCTCCCCGGTTAATCTGGCTGCAATCTATAAAGCCTCCATGCGCCCTAAGCTGGAGTATAACTCGCACATTTGGGAAAGAGCTCCCAAAACTCATTTGAGTATCTTAGATAAAATTTAAAATAGAGCTCTTTTTTTTCTTTTTTTTTTATAATTTTGCACGCGCTCAAGGGATTATAAATACCCTTTATATGTTTTTTTTTAACACAGCGCGGGCATCCGGAGAAAGAAGAATAGGAAAGTTGTGTGGCGCGATGTTCTGAGACTAGAGCTGGTTGTTGTCTCAGATTTATCTCCAGGGATGGTGGCTGAACTAATGCGGAGAGAATTATCGTGTCTTATTTATTTATGTCCCTTATAATTCGCATTATTTTATTTATTTCGTTGTCATATTTATGGGTATGCTTGTTTACTCAACAACATGTTGTTAGTGTTATGCCTAAACAGCATGTAATGAGCAAAGCAGCAACTTATTTTATAACAATTTTTAGAATTGGTTTTTAATGGAATATAAGAAGACATAGACAACGGCATGAATCGAGCCTGCAATCACGAGGTTGACAGGCGAGCACACAACTATCGCGCCACGACCACCCCCTAAGAATAATTGGCTACAGAACTATAGAGGAAACATTTACATCTCTTGAGCATCGTCAAAATGTTTCAGCTATTTTATCGCTATTTTTATAAACAGTGTTCTAGCGAAGTAGATAGTTGTATTCCTCTCCTTAAACTAGTCAACCATAATTCTCGCGCTTATAAGAATGCTCATCAGTTTACCCTTGAGCCCAACTTCGGACGAACTGTCAAATACATAAATTATTTCTTTAGTCGTACAACACGAATAAAGAATGCATTACCAGGCTCTATTTTCCTCCTCTATTTGGATACTCTGAAGTTCAAAACCAATGTACATGGGTATCTTCTTTTAAATACTTCCCCATTTTAATAAAGCTCGCACTGTGCTCCACATATTAAGGGTAGACAAAACCCCTTTAGTGCGCGCTCTATTAAAAAAACAAAAAAAAAGGTCCCAGCATTTAAATTATAAGTTGAGAGGGACAAATCTTTTTATTTAATGTAGAAGATATTATATCTTCTAACTAGATTTAATAAGTAATTTCTTTGATTTTTGAAATTATTAGTTTAAAAAAAATAAGCTGAGCTTGAAAATAATCAAAAACCAATGTTTCGCCCCAAAGCTGTTCCAAGGACGGCGCCAGTCGTTGCCATTTCTATACCGCCTCTTGGTCCGCCAGCCACTGTTCCTACCATTCCACCAGCAACACCCAAAATGGCTCCAGCAGCGCTTCCCATTAATCTTCCAATAAAATCATTCCCACCACTGCTGCTTGGTTTTACTGTGGCTGGAGCTGGTGTTTGTTGTTGATATTGTTGTTGTTGTATGTATTGTGGTGGAAGTTGAACGTATTGTGGTTGTACGTATTGTGGTTGTGGGTATTGGTTTAAAACATAGCCCGATACTGGCACTGGTTGGTATTGTGCATTCTCGCGGACTACCGTTTGCCCTACTGGAATCTGGACAGGCACACCACTGTTATAAGTTGTTGTTTTCGTTACTGAAGTAATGACATCGTCATTGTGATCAACATAATACCCTTGGCTCGAAACGCCGACGACAGCCACTAATGCAATTAACAAACTTGTTTTGAACATTCTGATCGAACTTGTTGGTTGATACTTTAAGGAGAGAAAAACGTAACTAATGTTTTCGAACAAAAATTTTGGGCTTTTATACAAAAACCAACATATTTTAGGTTATTGTTCAAAACATCAAGTGTAATAAGAATAGCATTTTTGTATTTGGATTTCTATTATTTGCACGAATACTAACCGAGACAAATTTACTCGTGTAGGTGAATAAAAATTCACTTGGTTAAGTTAAAAAACAATATGAGCTATACTGCCAAAATGCAAAAATAAACAATCATCAGCAAAAATTAGATAAGTGTTATTTAACTTCGAAAAAAAACTTCAGTTGCTCCAACAAAACAAAAACAAACATACGAGCAATAAATTGATATTGCCCCACTTAAAAATCGAATGTGAGTATATGTATGCACAGTGTGGCGTACCAATTGTGCTACAAAAATAAAAGGTAGGGCTCTATCATCGTAATCGGATAAAAATTTCCTCCGATTTGTTCGGAATGTATACGAATTTTCTATCATTGTAACCGTTCCCATTCATCAATCAGACCTTCTTCCGTAAAAAATTGAAGCATGCTTTAAAAATTTCAAAGTCACAGAAATGTGAATAAGCTTGCCGGTTAAATCATGCAATGCATGGCGTCTTTATAAATGTTTTTCTTCCGATTGTCTAGGGCATGACATCAAATCACATTCACATGGAGAACTTTTTCCGAAGATGGCGACACGGCGCGTCGGCCAGCAGTAACAAAAATAAATAAAAAATGCAAATAAAATAGAAATGTTGGAGATGTCGTCTGAACTGTAAGTACAATTTTTTTTAACGGCCTTGGCTCCGATGAAAGCATCGCTTCCCATATACCGCTTTCACACGCCACATCGATCTATCATGTCGACGAAGTAGTTCGCTGCTACATGAACATTCACACGCACATACACCGATGTATAATTTTATGTTAAAACCAGCTGGCAAATAGGCAAATAGAAAAGTTGTCAAATTTACTTTAAAAAAAAATAAATGATTGAAGTTTAGTTTAGTTTAGTTTATTCAATTTATCGATATGCTATACACATTAAGATATAATATCTTATTAAAAAGTGATAGCTTTAATAATGTATACATGAATAAGAATAAGAGCTAACTACAAGATCAAAGTAATATAATTACATTAGAACAATAATTAAAAAGAAGTTAAAATGAAAGCTGAGTAGTTTACAAATAAATGAAGCTATAAAATTAAAAATAACTGCAAATTTTAAATTATTAATGTATTAAAGTATTAAAGGTAAAACCAAAAAATTAAAGCAAAGAAAAGTAGTAACTTAGTTTACTCTGAAATATTTTAGCATTACTAAGACCTCTGATATCACTTGGCAAAGAGTTCCATATGCGAATGGCGTTGACAAAGAACTGCCGCTCGGAAGTTAGGCATGTATTGCGTGGGATGTTAAGTGTGTTTGATCTGTTTGAAGTAGGAAATTGTAATCTGTAATATAGGTTATGTGGTTGATGCGTCTGTTTAATAGTGAAGAGAAGAAGAAGTGTTCGATATTGAAGAAAATACTTATTGAATAGAGTAGGAGCAAATTCGGAGATATGGTCATATCTTTTAAGGCCGTAGATGTATCTTATTGTATTGTTGAAAGCAACCGTAAGCTTTCGTCTACTCTCAGCATCACAGTTACAGTAAATTTCACAACCATATGTAAGGAGTGGAATAATCAAATACCTCATAAGAATCTAGTGAAGATGTAGAGGGCAACGTTAAAAATTGTTTATTTAGCTCATTAATGTCAATGTTATGACAGTTAGAACTTTTTTGCTTACCAATACCAAAATTGCGTAGATTGCTCCACAATTTTCGACCATTAATAGATAAATTAAGGCGATTTTTGAAAAAAAAAATAGATTTTTCAGTGCGTATCTTGCAAGCAACTTGGTTTCGTAGTAACCGATATGATCTGTGAAGATCTTCCAACCTATATCTTTTCCACCGAAGGTATGCTTGATTTCTACGGTACATGAGAGAGGAAATTTCTGGAGTAAACCACGGTCGGGATCGATGTGTTAAACATTTTCGTTTAAGGGGAACAAAAGTATTAAAGAGATACTCAATATTAGTTTGAAAAAAATCTACTTGTTCGTTCGGAGATGGCATAGAGTAAAGTCTATCCCAATCAATTATAGAAACATTTTGTTCAAGAGCAGAATAATTCACATTTTTAAAATCTCGATACTGGAAAGTTGTTGGGGGTGTAATTATATTGAAATCAAAAGTGCGAAAAATCAGATCATGTTTTGAGAAGGCAGGAGCGACAAGTTGGTTATAGAACAGAACATCATTCATGTTACTAACAAAAATAACATCAAGTAGTGAACTAGAGCTATTAGTAAAATGAGTACCCTCATGTTCATTAACCGGTGATAGATTAAACGATCTCATTGTGTTAACTAAGGTGCTTTCTACTAATAGGTTACTATTAATATCCCCACATAAAACAATCTTAGTTGACATCACAGCAATTTCTTCCATCAGAGATACGAGAGGTGAAAGATCAACGAATCTATTGGGTCTGTAAACTGTACCAAGCAGAAGCTTATCTTCCCCACATATCATGTCTACAAAAATATACTCGATTGCACAACCAGGGCTTGATGCACTATTTATCCTACAAGTAATACCATCACGAACATAAATTGCCACTCCACCTCCTCTACCACCTCGATCAGCCCTAAAAAGTCTGTAGCCATTTAAGTGAAACATAGTGCTGGGAAAATTAATGGGGAACCAAGTTTCAGAAACACAGATTGCATCAACTCCAGAACCATCAAAAGCATATCTAAATTCATCAATTTTTTTTCGTAGGCTTTGAGCATTTATGTGACAAACTTGAAACCCCATACATTGACTGCAAAGTACCCTAAGCATTGAACGCAAAATCAAATCATCGCCAATACCAGAAGATTACATGCTAAAAAATTTAAACTGTATTAATAATAATATGTGATAAAATTATTAAGAGTTTTACCAATAATTTACATAAAGAGAAAAATAAAGATTAAAAAATGTATGTTTATGTATGTAAAAAAAAAGAAAAATTAAGTAGTGGTACTCAGTTCAAGAAAAGAAATAAAGTAAAGTGAAATTAAAAAAGAAAAAGTTTAATAAATAAAATAGAGTTTAATAGTAATTAGGTATTTACAGATGCAATCATGGCAACCCTGGACAAGTCTTCATTTTTGTCAATAAGAACCGCAGCATCATCTGGTTGACGTATAACGTATACTAGTCCTCTCCTTGTAAACACCGATGATAGTTTAATTTGCTTTTTTAATCGGAGTGCATATTGTAGCAACAAATGTTTTTTTTTCGTCAAACACTCGCGAAGGAAGATAGAGCTTTCTGCATTGCGTCCAAAGTCAACATCACGAAGGGAGAGCGGTTTGTTGTTATTTTGTTTACAATGCTCAGCAACGGATCGAAGAACGGTGTTTTTATCATATGGTGTACGAAACTTGATATTGATTGAAGAATCAGGTGAATTGGCATTCGTCAGTCGGGTTCGAAATATGTTAGCCAGTGTGGGTGCTTTCGTGCTTAGTGACAAACACAAGTGATGGAAAATTCCTTTAAGGTTTTCGTCGGGCGAATAAGGAATCCCATTAAGAACTGCGTCACAAGCAACATTTCGGTTTTCTTGAATCTCTTGTGCTTTAGTTAGATCGTCAAATTCATTTCGAAGTGCGGATATATCATCTTTATATTTGTTTATTTTGGAAGTGCAGGAGGAAAGCTCGGTTTTGACATCAGTTAACGTCGCGTTCAGTTTGTTGATATCATCTTTAAGCAACAAGTTTACAGAGTCCAAATTTGATTGCGAAGATTCTATTTTAGATACCCGTGTAGTTAATAGAGTGATTTCCTTATTTATTTGTGTTAATTGTGCATTTATATTTAAAGAAATTCGTGTCTCGGTTTCTTCCAATTTTGTGGTGATGAGTGCATTAATTTCAGTTGTAATGCTGTTTTTCTGAGCCTTTAGTCTGTCATCAATTTTTTTCCACATTTCGCTGTCATCCTCAAAGCTTTTTTTGTGTTTTTAAGAGAAGTGCTTGCATTAAGTGGTGAATTTTGTTTACGATCACTAATACTAGATCTATTTGACATTGTGAAGCCAAATTGAGAAACTAATTACCGTGAATACACCAAAATTAATTTTTTTATTCTGTTTTTGCGATAACTTTTAATAGAACATCACTTAAATAAATGATGTTTAAGCACCCAAAATATATAAAAAATAATTTAAACACACTAAAATGAAGTTCTTGTTTGATGAAAAGGTATGTATAGGGGTTCTTCAACAAAAGAAAACTTGAAAAAAGGTATGCCCGATAAAAATACGTCTACTCGCTAGCTTTCATCTATATATGAAGTGAAAATGTCTGTACGCCATATTATTTTCAAGAAGTAATTAAACGGATTAATTTTATATAAAGGAAAAATGTCAATCAGATATCTTCAAATTATGAACATATGAGCAGCCAACAACAAAAAAACGGATACTGTGCCGGTGTACTAGTTCGATCCTTTGTACACGCCATGTCGACATACCACTTCCATCTCCAGAAATCGAACTGCTATGTCGACACAGTTTCTTTTCACACGACTAAAAAACAGTGCCGACACTATAGATCGACGAAGTAGTTCATGGCGTGTGAAAGCGGTAATAGATCAGCGAAATCAAGCAACGTTGCGCGTGGTTAGTACTTCGATGGAGGACCGTCGGAAACCAACCACGTGCTGTTGACATGTTTTTCTTCTGTTGTGTGTTCTTCCTATATCTGTCTCTCTCTGCTGTATTAATGTATGTAAAAGTTTAAGCCAATGTACTCGTTGCCAGAGCTTCAGTGTCTCTACTTCGTAGAGTTATCTACGGAGTAGTATAATATGTAATGTAATGTAATGTAAATAAAATTTGTATTCATTTCTATTATTTTCATAAATGCATGTACATACATACATACGTGAGTATGTTGTATAATTGTAAATGTTTTGTTTATTTTAGAAAAAAATCAAAACCAATACCACCGGCTGGTTGAAATGATGAAGGCCATCATTTTTTAATGTCAACTACATGCGTCGATACGTTTCGATATTTCTTTTCCGATTCGATTAAAATGAAGCAAATAAATACTCCCATCGGCTTATTTTTGTATTTTGCTTTATCAAGATGAATACTTGGTGGTACTATGCTTGACAGCCCGTCATTTTCGTTCAAAAGAAATTCAGGAGGGAATTTGGCGTTACTTCCACGAATAGATGGACCATTATGAGGATGGGTAACAAGTTTTCCGAATCTGGAAGCATCGCACAAGGACCGTAACATCGAAATCCCAAAGTTTGGGTTTATCAGGATGCAATAGCGGCAATACAGGCATATCCAAGCGTTTCGACTCGAAACTTATATTGGTAAATTGGAGTTAGCAGGCGGTCATTACATCGGATACTTCACGATAACTTTAACTTGTTTCCGTACAAATCCATATTGCAAGCCTGTTCGCTTGAAATATTGCCGACAAATGATTACAATGGCCGATGAAGACAACACATTGATAAATTGCTTGTTCATTTCTGATGAGGCCTTGATCTAAACGGCAACACAAACATGCAAATTTGCCGTATATGGAGTAAATCTTATCCAGAAATGATCCATGAGACGTAACTCAACCGAGAACGAGTCGCTGCTGGTGTATTTGGAACCGTACTTCTTTCAAGACAACTGTGTAATAGTAACTACCAATTTATTATTTTAAGGTGTTGAATGAGTTTTACAGAAAAACTGCGCCGCAAACGTCAAACAAGTCAGCCGTAAAGGTATAATTAGATATAAAAGTACGCCAAGTTCTTATTTTTGTATTCAATTCAAAAGGTTTTAAAAACTTGCCAAGAGTAAACCCACCAAAATTTAGTCAGTACTAAACTTCATGATACAAGAATTTGGCGTACTTTTTACGGCTGACTTGTTACATAGAGGTTTTGTTTAGAACAAAACCTTTGTATTTGGTCTGATCTTACTCATTTTTGCAAAGATCTAAATGCAATTATTGTTGACGATGCGATGATGATTTTATTGAAATTTTAATCGCATTTCTTAAATGAATATAGCCCACCAATAAATATGCAAATGTTTTATTTTTTTCATACTCACCCTTATTGCGATAGTCGTTTCACTTCATCGAAAATTGTCGCTTTTAAATCGGTATTGCGTAACTATAACGCTAGCCTCTTTGTCGCTCTTAGATTCGACGTGCGATCCACTACAACAGCTGTAATTTTGACAAATAAATTTGAATTGCAATTGAAATCAGTGAACGTTTGGAGTTTGTAAGCAGTTTATAAATTTATTTAGATGTGATCCAAAATATTAATGTAGATATAGGATAGATAAAACTAAAAGTTGAATGTTTTTTCCTAAGTATGAAATTGCTTCAACTCGCCATTAAATTTAGCACGGCTCAGTCGTTGTTTTGGTTCCATAAAATTTGTTTTAAACTACTTTGTGAAAATTTGTTTACGTCAATATAAATGTTTGAAAAAATGCACAAAATATAGGTACGTGTGGCTAGCTATTTCTCATGAAGCCGCAGTGACAATAATATGATCACGGTGAAGAAAGAAGGAAAAAGATTTAGTTGTGCAGAGGCGATGGATTCGATCCAAAACAAATCTAATGGATTTGCCTGATTAGTAATTATTATGGTCACAAATAATGCTCACAATACAATTTAATTCCTTAGCCAAGGAACCCCACTCCAACTATGTTTGTAGACTTCTGTGGACACATCCTCTAAAATTTTTGTCTAGGTTTTTATTTGCTTCCATGAGCTCAACATGTTTTTCATTTGTTATTTTTACCCTAAGAAACTTTTTTGTTACCTATAATTAATAAAACAAACGAACAAAAATTGCATTATGCCACTATTTTTGGCTCTGTCGTTTTCAATTTTGTAAACGACAGAATTTGGCGTTTTTACAGGCGTTTTTGCTTTAAAAACGACTACGAAATTACGACAAACGTCACTAAATGAATACATTCCACATGAACATAAACACCAGTTGGCGTTCAACGCCATACGCAATGGCAAATTCTTGTGTCGTGTTTTGGTATGGCCTTGAACGACTATCGCAATAAGGGTATATTGTTAACAAAATACATCTATAGCAGCCTCATCTTAGAAAAGTCATGCATTTTAAAGATAGATACATGTATAATTTCAAAATGACAATAATCTTAGATTTTCTATTTTTCACTTTGGCTCTACCGTTCTACCAAATTTCACATTTTACGACAATCAGATTTGCTCCTTATAATTGGTATTTCTACTACTACTTCTATGCAAATGGGCGATTACCACGCCCCTGAATGTAAAATTTCAAATTTTAAAATTTTGCCTTTGAGCCCTAAAAAATTCAAGAAAAAATCATCACGACAGTCCGAAGTGCTCCAAGTAATTTATATCAATTCTATGAAAATGGGTGGGGACCATGTCCCCTGAATGGAATATCCTAATGTTTTCCTTTGTATAATCCACAAGGCTTACCATTGTGCGGAATTTCAAGGTTCTACGATGTCGGGAAGTGCTACATAATTTTGATAATTTGTCAGTAAGTGAGTCAGTCAGTTACGATTTTTTTGAAATTTTTGTACGTCTTATATCTGGGCAACCACTAATGCTAAAGAATTGAAATTTGGTGAGATACATAAACATGGTGAGCTTAGCAAATGCTACAAGTTTGAATTTTCTGACTTTATTGGTACTGCAATTAGAAGGGGGTCGAAAATCGCCCAAGTTTGATCATTTAAAAAGCGTATCAGAACTTGGCTGGGCACTACCAGTGTTTTGATTTGGTTCCGGCAAGATGGAGCAAATGCCAGACTAGTTCTGGTGGAGATCCAACAAACTTCCCAAACAAATTAATTTCCAGTAACTGCATTTTTTGCTTGCACCCAAGGCCACCTGATCTGAGTACACCAAACTTTTTTGACTGAATTGAAGCAGTCCATTAAGACAATAATTGATGACATCCCAACTTTAACCCTTCTGGCCGCAATGAACATAATTTTCTGATCAGGTGCCTCATATGCGTTTCCCCACGCGTGGAGTTATTTGCAGTCAATCATCATCTTTAAAAACAATTATTTATTTAGTATTATATTAATTTTCTATACAATTAAAAAATAAAATTTAATTTTCTATCCAATAAAAAGATTCAATAAAATACATCGATTAAAAAAAATTAATTTCTAATTGTATAGCACAATTGGTTCACCACCCTGTACATGCATTGGAGCATGCGAATCTAGTCAGTCGATTTTATAGATAAATTCAAAATAAATAAATAAATAAATGCTGAATTTTTTTTTTTTTTTTTTTTTTTTGACAATCTGCACGCGCTCAAGGGATTATGAATACCCTTTAAATGTTTCAACACAGCGCGGGCGTGGGGGTGAGGTGATAGGAAAGATGTGTGGCGCGATATTCTGAGACTGTATGTGGTTGTTGTCTCAGATTTTATCTCCAGGGATGGCGGCTGAACTAATGCGGAGAAATTTCCGTGTCTTATTTATCGATGTCCCTTATAATTCGCATTAATTTTTTTATTCTTTGTCATATTTTATCGGTATACTAGTTTTACTCAATCACATGTTGTTAGTTCTATGCCTAAACAGCATGTAATGAGTAAACCAACAACTCATTGTATGACATTTTATTTTTAGAATTGGTTTTTAATGGAAAAATAAGAAGACATAGACTACGGCAGGGATCGAACCTGTGACCATGAGGTTGACAGGCGAACACACAACTATCGCGCCACGGCCACCCCCAATGACAAAATTCGACTCCTGAAAAGCTCACAAAAGGCGACAATTTGAATACGATTTATCTTAACATCCTGTTGGTTAAATGGGAACACCTTTTTATTTAATACAGAAGATATAATTATCTAGGTTTTTAAAGTAATTTCTTTTATTTTAAAATTATTAGTTAGAAAAAAAACAAATAAGCTTCAGGAGATTGAAAACAATCACTTCTGCTTAAACGTTGATATGTTTAGGAACCTAACCAATGTTTCGGCCCAAAGCTACTCCAATGCCGGCACCAGTCTTTGCCATTTCTATACCGCCTTGTGCTCCGCCAAATGCTGTTCCCACTATTCCACCAGCAGAACCCATAAATGCCCCAGCAGCGCTTCCCATAATGTTACCAGCCATATCAAAAAGACCACCACCAAAGCCGCTGCTTGGTTTTTGTGTGGTTGGAGCTGGTGTTGGTGGTTCGTATTGTTGTTGCATGTATTGTGGGTATGGGTGGTATTGATTTAGAACATAACCTGGTACTGGAACTGGCTGGTATTGTATCGTTTGTCCCACTGGAACTTGGACAGGCACACCACTGTTATATGTTGTTGTTTTTGTTACTGAAGTAATGACATCGCCACTGGTATCGGAGTAATAAGCTTGGCTGGAAACGCCGACGACAGCCACTAATGCAATTAACAAGCTTGTTTTGAACATTCTGATGGAACGTTTTGATGGACGGTTTTTTAAGGCGAAAAAGAAACTGATGTTTTCGAACAAAAAACTTGGGGCTTTTATACGAAAACCGAAATTCTGTCAAAAGCATCAAGTGTAATGTGAATAACATATTTAATGTTTGGATTTGTTGTTGTTTGCGCTAATAGTTACAAAACACTTACATAAATTTATTTGTTGTTAGTTTTGTTTAAGAAGTAAATGTTTAACAAATATTTGTACAAGTGAAACCGTCAACAAAGAGAATTTGTATACTAATTTTAATAAAATGTTTTATATTAAAATGATTGCTAATAACTGTGGAGATTTTTGTGCTTTCCATTTATTTTTAAGTCTATTAATGGAAATACACAATTAAATTCTTTTTTAATTAAAAAACAATAACAAATTTAATCGAATATCATTTTTAAATCTTTGCTTCTTTACGTTAAATTCAGATTTCGAAATGAAGTAATTTTAACCAAAATTGCATTAACTTAGTTGATTCGCAGAATATGAAGCTAGTAAGTTTGGAAGATTCAAGTCAAGAAGTTGCCCCTAATTAAACTTTTTAATGAATTAAAAAAAGTGAAAAACTTCTGAATTTAAACACTTTATTTCAAGAACAACTTATATAAAATTCTATTAATATTGACGGTAGTGTTGCCCCTAGTTGCACTATTTTATTAAATATCACTTAAAAGCTCTTGTATTAATATTGGCCAGTTCTTTTATGAAAGACAAATCGATTGAACGCTCATTTTTTGACAAAAATTACGCTTTAAAAAAAAACAATAGATATTTACCTACATTTTTTGTCCTAATGAATTTTTATGAGAAAAATCTCAGACGTCCTTAAATATCAGAGCAATTTTTTGATTATGTTGTCAAACACAAATATCTAGCTACCCAAAAATTATTATATTCGTTGAGATGCGTTTGGAAAATTTAGGAACAGCTGATTCAAAACTGCAGCTTTATATGCAATACAACTAACTTAACAGAAAAAACTACCTGAATCGTTCGAAAACAAATACGCTGCTAAGGTATGTTGGCCTACTACTCGAACGCGGCCAATGAGATAAAATATTATCAGCACATAAAAAAGGGAAAAACAAACACAGCCGTCAAATTTGATGTCAGGCATCGATGTCAAAACAAAATCGCATAAAGAGCTCGCTGACAGAAGGAAAAGTTGGTGTAAGTTTTGAAGCACAGATAAGTATATTAGATTTGTTTCGTAACTTTTTTGTAGTAAGAAGTGTAACTTCAAGAGTAGGGGAAATTTTGTAAATTTTTAAACAAAGTAAACAAACGCAAATATTAAAATTTTTCACGTCTCCATTATATCCGATTTCCTTACTGGTTAGGTTTCAAATGATTTTATTTCATACAAATTACAAAAGTTTAGTGTATCATTCATTTTTCAAACATGGCTTACGCCGTCTGTCAGTTGACAATTATTAATACTTAATTAATTAATTTTGTTTAATATACAAAATTGAAACATAAAATTAAAAAAAGTTCTTCTAAGATCCGTTTTCTGTAGTTAAGTGCTAGCTTGGTGTAGTTGTAAAGGGATTCCCAGTCTAAAACTCCGTTTAAAACATCTATGACTTCCTCTTCACTGAGGTAGTTTTTTCCAAGTGTACTCCTTCTGGTTTCCACCAAAACAGGACATCTTCCCACGAAGTGGAACACGTTTTCGCGTTCTCTAGTGTTACATAATCCACACATTTCTTCCAAATCACTCCTATGAGGAACATAGTTCAGGGGAAGTATCTCCCCTCTTGCTTTTAAAACCAGTGACATGAGATCGGTTGGATACTCTGCCCTGAAGTAGTTATTTCGTAACAGGTTATAGTTTAGCCTTGCATATATGTCCCTGTGTAATGAACTTCTGGCTTTCATAGTATAATCCTCTCTCTTTCTTTCGTCCACTAACGATATGAGGCTATAGAGTTCGCTTTCCACGTTTCCATCCTATCGCTTCGGAGTAATAGTGGATGTCCACAGTACTCTGCTAGATCTCTCCATGACTCGAACCATGATATTTGTTTTTGAATCACAAGCTTCGTAATTTTCTTTGGTAGTCTCCTATCATCCATTGCTATAGTCTTTAAAATATAGTCTATCTGTATTTTCAGAGTTGAAATAAATAAAGGTGGTAGACCTGTCTCTAGCATTAGTATGTGATTCGCAGTACTATTAGGTAGTTTCAAGCTTCTTTTTAAGAAATAGCGCAGAAGCTGCTCAACTTCATCGAACTCCTTATGGCCCCAAACTTGAGCTGCATAACACATGTGGTTTCAAAAATACGATATTTGGATTCGTAGTGAACATCTTTACAGTGAACCACAGTCCTCCATGTTGCGTTTAATGCATGCTTCGATTTGGCCAACTTATCAATCATATGATTTTGCCAGTTCAGGTTTCTAGATATCCGCATACCAAGATAGTTGTATTCATTTACGACTTCGATGTTTTGAGCTCCAAATTTCCAGGTTTCACTGCGGCCGTTTCGGCCGCCTCCTCTACGAAAAATCATGACTTTAGACTTCTCTAGGTTCACCTGGAGCCTCCATTTGTTGCAGTACTCGAACAATCTATTGATCATCAATTGGAGACTACCAGGCGACTCCGCTAGCATCACAATATCATCGGCGAACATTCGTACCTTGATTAAAAGATCCGCTGAAACACGTGCTCCACCCTGTAATACCTCTTCTAATGCATCTATAAATAGAGCAAATAATAAAGGACTCAGATTACATCCTTGCCTCATTCCTATTTCCACTTCGAATTGTTCGGATTGTTTGGATCCAAAAGCGACTGCAGAAGTTGTTGAGTTATAGAGGTTTTCCAAAACGTTCAAAAACTTTGACGATACTCCTTTGTTACACAGCTTTAGCATAAGTGCTTTCCTGTCTATGGTATCGAATGCCGCCTTGAAGTCGATGAAAAAGCCGTACAGTTTTCTTTTAGATTTTATAAAGATTTCAGCTATATTGGTAAGCGAATAGATTTGATCTATTGTCGAGTAATTCTTTCGAAACCCAGCTTGCGACTCGCTTAGTAAGTTGTTGTTATGAACCCAATCATAAAGCCTTTTGCAGAGAAGTTTCGTAAAAATTTTCATAGATGAATTCAGCAATGATATTCCTCTGTAGTTGGCAGCATCTTCCTTGTCACCTTTTTTAAAAATTGGGCAAATGATGGCTTCTTTGAAATAGAACGGTAAATAAGCTGAATCGTATGCGTGGTTTAAAGCTTAGAGTCACTATAAAAATAGAAGTGTTTATTTTATAGAACTCTTGAGGTATGCCATTCGATCCTGGAGACTTGTTGTTTTGGAGCTCTTTCAATACAAGTTGAACCTCTGCACAGGAAAAAGGTGCGTCCAACTGTGCGTTCTCATAAAAAGGTTTGGCAAATTGGAATGTGGAAGAGAAATTGTCTTTTGTTAACGTTTTGAAGTGTTTAGCAAGGTCTTCGATTTCAATGGGTGAAATAACTTGATTGTTACGCTTTTTACTAATTTTTCTAACTACTGTCCAAAACTCAGCAGCATTTCTGCAGTCTGCAAGGTCTTGAGCAAGTTTTCTTGAGTAGGTTTGACGTTTATAGCTTAGTAGCTCTTTGTATTATTTGTTAACTGCAAGATATTGCGCTTTAAAAAAGTTATTCTCTGGAAAACTTCTTAGTAATCCTAGCCAAGCAAAAGATTTTCCACGAGCTACCATACAATCATTATCAAACCATTTTTCGCGGTAATGGATAAAATTGTTTTTTACCTGACATTGCACCGGAATAGACTTAAGGACAATATTGTCCAGCTCCGATAAGCTAAGACAAAATGTTGAAGATGATGTCGCTTGAAGGAGAAGACTATTATTCAAACAATGTGAGTATCTTTCGGCAAAAACATTTTTCCACCTGAATTTTCCCGGAGTTACTAAGTCTTCTGGTTGCCTCTGGTTTCTGTTTAGATTGATTGTTAGTTGGATTGAGAGGTGATCGGAATGTATTTCTGTTATGACGTCAAAATCGTCCATCATAGCACTCCAGTCTCCTGACACCATTGCGTAGTCGATTACTGAGTTTCCTTGTGGTCCTATAAAAGTGAACTAACCTAATTTGTCTCCTTCCGCAGTACCATTGCAAACACTCAATCCAAAGGAATTACATAGATCGATAACTTTTTTACCTTCTCTTTTAATTGTTGTATCTTTTGAACTACGATTCCTATTTTCTATAAGCTTACTTTCACTTTCTAGCGCTCCGGTTCGGGCATTGAAATCTCCAATAAGCATTAAATTGTTAATGTCCATATCCAATAAAATGGCTCCAAGCTTAGTGAAGTCACTTTCCCAGCTGTTGCAATTTAAGTATATAGGTATGAGATTAAGTAAGGATCGATCAGTTTTAATTTCAATGGAATGTGTGTCTCCTATTTGCTTGTATTTGCAACTGACGCCTTTAAGATTATGTTTAAAACCCATGAGAATTCCTCCACTAGCCCTTCCTTTTCGGTGATTTTTAAGTGCTGGTATCCATTTTAGTTTGTATTCGACGAAACTTGATTCAAAATTTTGTGTATGCTGTTCAGTTACATGTGTTTCAATTAATATAATAATATCATACTCATTTATAAATTTAATAAAATCTAAGACTGCAATCTTATTTTTTAAACCTCCAATATTATAAATTATAATTCTAATTTTACTTAATTTAAAAATTTGACAGACGGCTTTTACCTAATTACAGTGGTTATAATTAGAATGTGCTATAATTAGAATTGTGCTGATCAATCTCGGTTTGAAGGACATTGCATCTTTGGAAGAGTGCACCGACCGCCTCCTTTAATTGCACATTCTCCCTTCTAACCTCACTTAGTTCACCGCGCAAGTCTGAAATGTCATCCTTCGTAGCAACATTTGTGAGATTAGTGGCAAACAGATTATTTAATTCCTCGACAGTCATAGAACCAACCAACGACATGCTTTTATATTTTTTTCAAATTGATTGAAGATGTATTTCGGGTGATGTTTCTTGAACTTTTCTTTTTGAATTTTTCATCAAGTCTTTAATATTGTGTATTGGTTTTAAACTTATTTACAATGAGCGATTTTTTTGTTAAGGTAGGTAGGTATCTAACTTTTGCAACTTAAATTACAAAAAATTCAATGATTTTTTAATCTCACTTGATCAATAGCTCCTTAAATTGTGCACTTTGTAAAAAAAATATTTATTTTGTTTGTTTGAATTTTAACTTTTAAGCTACACCAGAGTTGCCAACTTTCCTTACTGCGTTTCTTTCTTTATTCCTGTTTGAATTTAATTTTCAATACGATGATTTAATTCTTCTGCACAAATAATAAACTTCTTGTTTTAGTTATTGTTTCTTTCCCATCACTAAACCAAGGAAAAAGCAAACAAAAACTTGACAGCTTGGAGTTTTGACAGTTCTTACACCAGTTACCGACAGGAATTAATGTAGTAAAAATTCACAACTTTTGCAATGTAAAGAGGAAGTTTTTCTCCTCCACTTTGACAGTGTCTGTAGTAATTTAACAAACTGTATTTTGTGAAAATTAAAATTTGAACAAATTGTTACGAATTCGTACGAATTCACAAGATAACAAACAGACCTAATACCTAGAGTGGATACTTTTGTACGTTTCACCCCGAAGAACCCACTTGATAACATTGTTGTATTTGTAAATTTGAACTTCTATCTATAAAAATTTGTAAAATCAAGCGTAGACATACTTTATTTGTAAATAAAACTTTAGATAAATTTATCCGCGAACGAGTTTGCCCCTCTTGATCAAAATTCTGCCCTTGCTCCCACATAAAAATGTTGATCAAAATCCGTCAAGCCGTTTATGAAAAAGTCGAAAATAAAAAAATTGTTGTATGGCAGGTACCGTTAATAACAAAATATGTAAAAATATTTTCTGACCAAAATGTATACTATACCCAAAATAGTATACCTACTTTTTTTATCAACATCGTTAGAGCCGTTTTCGAGATAATTAAGATGGTAGATAAAATTGTATGGCATGTGCGTTATTTTTAGGCTTTAAAAACGATTCAAAAATCTGTTTGAGAAAATCACCTTAAACTCTTAAATGCCAATTTTGAAGAAAATCGCTTCAACCGTTTAGGCTGTAGCTTGTTGTACAGACAGACGGATTGCGGGACCCACTTTTTTGGTGTTTGGTTTCGAGTTCGATTTATTTCCAAATGCAAGACTTGCCTTATAGTATCTACCTATATCGCAAGTAAAAATCATATAAAACTGAGGAGGTTCTATTTACCACCGTTTAGCCAGGAGGGGCAATTTTCTAAAAAAAAAAAAATAATGACGGTAACACATACAATAATGCCACGCTGTACCATTAAATAAAGCTCGAAATCTCTTCTTTTATTTTGTTTTTAAATAAAGTTGGTTTGGTGAGCAGGTTTGAAAAATTAATTTTCAAACTCTAAATTAAAAAAAAAAAATTCTCACACAAAAAACAGTTAAGAACAGAAAACCGGAAGCTATAATGTTGGGTATTGTACATTTATTAATTCCGTTCAGTTTCATCTCTAACAGCTATTACACAGCGTGTGACTGTAACGCGCAAGTATTGGTTATTTTCTTTTGAAATTCTATTCGGTAACGCGCCTGTTATTACAAAAAGCCTTTTTCTCATTTTCAGTACCACGCGTTTATTTGGCAGCTATCTTTCATTGTGTCTTCTTTGCCCAGTGCAGATATTGAACAAGAAAAAATTTTTAAAAGAAAAATGGAAGGCAAAGTTATTTATATGTATAGGTATTCCGGATGACAAAGATAAGGATTGTAGAGAATGGGGTTCATTTGGTAATTTAAAATAAGCTTAGAAGTTTTTTCTTTGCTCCATTTAAATTCGTCAGCCATTTGGATTGGTCTTCATTCATCTACAGCGAAAATTAAATGAAGCAAATCCGAAAAAGAAAGAAACAGTAGAAAGAGAAACGTCAAAAACACGCAAGGAAAATCCTACCCGCGCGTGTTCAGATAGATTTATTTCTGTTTCATCTTTTCGTTCTTTCTTTCTCTTTCGCACTTCATTTACGCAGGGGTCAACACGCGCTGTTCAATACCTGACTAAGTCCCCTTTCACACAGGGAAACCAGTTGCTGGAGATTTTTTTGACGTTTTCCTTTAATTGCATTGTAGCTTTCACATGAAGATATTGGTGAGGAAACTGAGTTGCTCGTTTTTTGAATTGCTTTTGATTTGACATTCGCTTTTTGTAAATAAACAATTTGTTTCGCGGCTGGAAAATTCTACACAATTTTGAGTTATAAATTAACCGCAGCTTATTTTTAGAAAAATTAATTCAAAATAAAGAAACCTGGTGCGATTATGTAGGTAAATGTTGTTTTTTTTTATTGTGGTTGTTAATAATGGTTTGCTAAATTAATATATTAAAAGGTCACGGAAAAACAATGAACCAGGAGAAAATTGATTTGTTGTGCGTTTCTCTTGGCATCCAAATCTTGGGCCCAACAGAAGATAGTGATGATGGGAAGATTATATTGGACTTATTGGAATGCACCGAAGCTTTATTGGTACAGTTGGGCACATAAGCCACTGACAGGATGATATGACTGATACCTGTGGTGCTGCCTGCTGCTGCTGCTGCTCGCTAATACAGGAACATCATTATAAACCAAATGTGATGATGAAGCCACAAGCTGAGAGCTTAGTTGGTCCGTGCGTTTTTGTTGTCGTGATGGATTGAATTAAATGCCTTGCCTACAAGAATTAAAACTTGAAATTTTCTTTCACAATGAATTTATTTAAGTAGCTCACTTGGTTTGGTTAATGTAATAATATAATTGTAGGAAACAATTTCTCTTTAAAAAAAATATGTTTGACATCTATCAGAGACAGAAGTCAAAATGGAAACCTAAGAAAATTACAAAGCATAACGTCAAAAAAATCTCTTCAAATCGTTCACCGGGGAGATTTTTTTCATTCCCCTTACTTCTTGCCCTTCTCACCTACAAACTCCCAGTTGCCGGCAACTCAGTTTCCTTGTGTGAAAGGGGTCTAAGCAATAATGATCCAGAACGGAGCCAGCATAAACAGAATAGATAATTTTTTGTTTAAGCTGATTCGGGGTCACGTTGCAAGAGCGATGTCCTCAACTAACAGCTTAATTTTTGGGGCTTATTACCCCAATAACGAATATTTTGAGAGTGCGCGGTTAAGTGGTTACATCCCTTCCGAGGCATTCCTCTATTTAGACAGTCGAGGGCTGATACAGGATAGAATGGCGGTTCCGCTTATCTACCACGTCAGCCGTAAAACTGTAGATAGGCGACTCCTGTATGATCGAGACGTCATCGGTCAAGGTGGAGAGGAGCGCCTTCGGTTTAGTAGGACTGTGTCCGATCGGGCCTGAAGGGATAGAGCGAAACAGGAGAACCAGTTCTGGTGGCTCTCTGAACAGCATCCTGATATTTAAAGTCGATTAAGATGGTACGTCTTGGCCGACTTACATACATTTAGGGTAATTAGGTATAGGGAACAGTCGGGGTGGCACCAAAAAAAAAATTAAAAATATGTATGTATTTATGCGGATGCATATGTGCATTACCTGCGTAACTGTACATGTATGTGCGTACGTATGTGTATGTACGTATGTACATGTATGGGTAGGTTGCATGTTGTTGTGTGTCTGCATGCATATACAAAATAAACAAAAAAAAATTTAAAAAAACGAAAAAAATGCTGCTGTGGCTGTTCTAGTTTTTAAGTGGTTTTGGGTATTATTAGGTATTTTAAGTAGTTTAAGTTATTTTTAGTTAGTATAAGTTAGTTATATTTAGTTTTAATTATTTTTAATCTTTATTTAGGTTTAGTTTATAAGTAAAAAAAAAAGAAGATACCAAGTATTTTTTAAAGTTTCCTTGAAAAATAAAATAAAATAAAATAATTAGATTTAATAAAAATAGTTTTTAGGTGGAAAGACATTAGTTCTAAGAGTTATTGTTTAGTTTAGAGCGCCGGTAAAGGGCCAGTAAATTAGTTGTAAGTTATTGATAAGTAGGCTAGTTTTAAACATTTTTGTCTAGCTTTAAGATAGTTATAAGTAAATATGAAATAAAAATGAATTTACAAAAAAAAAATAATAATAATGATCCAGAAAATTCTGCTCAGTAGCTTTTCGTTTAAGATTACCTCCATTACTGGCGTAAGGTGATACAGGTGTAAGTTTTTCTTATGAAGAGTAGACTACTCTGTTTTGAAGCACTTTAAGCATAGTAGTTATCCTTCTTGTAATACGACTGATACACCTCCTACGGAGTGGAGATATGTTTCAGCGTAGTCTTCGGGCTTCATGATCTAGGCCAGCAGCTAAAGCGTAGCAGAACTACATATCCGCTATTGTTTTTCAAATTGAATGTTCTTTATTAAAATTTCTATCCCATTTATTGTTCTATAGGTAGCACATAATTATGTACATATTTTAATTTGTATACAATTCTTTTGAAGGAAAAAAAATGGTGAGGAATTTTTTCCCAGAGAAAAAACA
Organism: Philhelius pedissequus; assembly: GCA_910595825.1. NCBI lineage: Eukaryota > Metazoa > Arthropoda > Insecta > Diptera > Syrphidae > Philhelius > Philhelius pedissequus. Next base: position 205,152,278 of record OU343161.1, on the reverse strand, counting down.
TCTGTGAAAACACAGATTTGTCTTCATTTTTACACGAAAAAATATTTGTGATGGGTATAATTTTCTAATTGCGATGTAGGTACTATATAGGGCAAGTTTTGCATTTGAAAAAAAAACGAACTCGAGATTTTAATCAAACTTGAGATTACGATGATAGAGAACACACAAAAAGTGGGTCCTGCAGTTCCGTTTGTCTGTCTGTCTGTAAAACGATCTATAGCCGAAATGGCTGAAGCTATTTACTTCGAACTGGGTAGATTAAATTAATAAATTTATTTATTTTTATTTAAGTCATAACAAAATGTATATATACAGGGTGTCCCCCTACTTTGTTTGTTTATAATTTTTAATTAAATGAAAGAGAATGGATCTTATATTGATAAACGTTTTATTTAATGTCGGCAATTATGTATGGAATACGATATCAGGTAAATGTCCACCTCTGTTAGTCTCACGAGCGAACCCTTTTGAGCACATTTTTCATTACATTCTCACACATTTTACGCGATATTTCATTAATTTCATCACGAATATTTTGTTTGTGTTGCTCAAGCGTTTCTGGTTTGTTTGCATAAACCTTGCTTTTCAGATATCCCCACAAAAACAAGTCCGGAGCAGTCAAATCAGGCGACCGTGGAGGCCAATCAAAATCACAATTTCTGGAAATAACTTGTTGTGGAAAGAGGTCTCGCAGTAGTTCCATTGTAATCCTGGCTGTATGCTATTTGGCGCCGGCTTGTTGATACCACATGTTAATCATGCACAAAGCATACAGTTGTGACGTTAAAAAGTTTTCAATCATATCACGATTGCTCCCCATTCACAGTTACCGTTACGCGGTTTTCATTTTCAAAGAAGCAAGGTCCAATGATTCCTTCTGACCAAATTGCGCACCAGACTGTAACTTTTAATAGATGCAAAGGTGATTGTTGAATAATTTGAGCGTTTTCCATTGCCCAGTACCCACTATTCTGATTGTTCAAATATCCATTCAAATGAAAATGTGCCTCGTCACTCATTATGATTGATTTTTTCATGAAAATCAGGGTTGTCATGGGCTAGGTGTAACAAGCTATTGGATATGTACGGCGCCGTAAATGGTCTTATGGAAGAAGCTCTTGTGTCAACTGAATCTTAAATGGAAACAAATGCAAATCCTTGTGCAAAATTGTGGCCAAAGTTGTTCTTTGAAGACCAAGCTCAGGCACGGCGTCCAATTGAGGTTGATGGATTGTTTTGAACACTTCCTTGAGCAGCAGTAATGTTTTCAGCTTATCTTGCAGTTCGTTGTGGCCCATGCTTGGGCGTATCACCTACAGACCCTCTTTCTTCGAAATCATTCACTACACGATAAATAGTGTGTTTTGTTAGCACGTTGTTTCTCCCAAAAATTTCACGTAACTTTCTCATCGTCACAGTAATCAATGATTGATTTTGATAAAATGCTTTAACGATTAAGACACGTTGGTTTATCGAATTTTTTTTTTAATTTCCCACGCGTCTACTTCACGATTGCCAAATATGAACTGTCAAGACTAATATTTACCAAATTGGCGGCAAAACAAAGTAGTATACCTTCCCGGCGGACACCCTGTATAAAAAACAACAAATTTTTTACCATGGTTTAAGCCATATGCCAGTTGACAATTAAAACTTTAAGGTAATTTTAAGTTCATTTAAAAAAGTTATTGTATAATTTATCCCTATAGGAAAGAGCAAGCTTGGCAAATTGCAACAAAACTTTTTAATCAGGTTCATTGAAAATAGTAACCATTTCATCTTCACTGAGTAAACTTTTACTGAAAACGCTCATTTTAGACTCTATTAAGATCGGACATCTACAAAGGAAGTGGTAATTATTCCTCGTTTCTCCTTGATTGTACAAACTGCAGATTTCCTGGCGTTCGTCCATATGCGGTATAAAGTTGAGTGGCAACAACTCCTCTTGTATTTTTAAAACGAGTGACATGAAGTCGGTTGAGTACTCTTCCTTTGAAGCATTTCGTAAATATGTACATCTGCTTTTTGACTGTCTCGCTCCTGTATATTTTTCACATCTACTGCACTGATGAGATCGTAAGGTTCAACATTCCATTGTTCTGACTGGCCTATCTTCATTTTAAGTAAACTTTACAATTTAAGCTTAGTATTTAAGTGTTTTGGTTGATTATCTCAAATGGATTATTGATTCGATTTTTTTAGCCACAAAACTAGCGGTACTTGTCATACAATTTGTTCTACCATCTTAATTATCTCGAAAACGGCTCTTACAATCTTGATAAAAAAAATATGTGTTCTAGGTACTATATATATATATATATTCTACATTTTTTTACATATTTTGTTATTAACGTAACCCGTCATAAACCCATTTTGTTTTTTTAATTTCGACTTTTTCATAAACGGCTTGATGGATTTTGATCAAGACTTGTTTGCAGTAGGTCCTTCCAATTATAAATAATATTTGCATGTCAAAATTTAGAGAAAAAATTCTTTGGATTTTTGAAAGAAAAATCATTTCTTTCAAATAAATTTTTGAAAATTCAATATTTCGAAAACGGATGGACGATATCTCTTAAAAATATATTTCTAAATTGATAATATTAAAGACTTAAAACTGCCATATCAATATATTTTTTAAATACAAATTAAAAAATGTTTCTATATATCTAGGCACACAATTTATGGTAAAAACTACCTTAAAAATATATTATACCGTTTCTACTAAGAATATTGTGCTTACGATGTGATCGAACATAATAGCAAGTTCTTTCGATCCGTGCATTCTATTTTATAGCTCAGAGTATATGGTCAGAGAATTCTGACAATATAATCGGGACAGTTAATCGGTGAATACTGTATACAGTTCCACGTAATACAACTGAAATAATATAACTATAATAATATTTTCAAAATCGTTCAACTTGAGAGATCTATAATATTCATGTCTACTGTTTTTATCACTAGAAATAAACATATCAATAAGTCTTCCTTTACCCCGATCTTGCTGCGTAATTATTCCATAGAAACTAGAATACTTATACTTCAGGTTCAGAGTAAGCTAAAGCTACGTAAACAATTTGTTAATAAATATTTGCAAGCTCAACATGTTTTATAGCTTTGGGGAGCAAAACACAGTTATTTGTTTCTCATTCCATATTTAGTCAGTTGCTGCTTTAGAACCGTTTGACATTGTATTATTATGTAAAAAAACAAAAAAAAACGCGTGTCTGCACACAAGCCATGTTTTGGACTAAAAATATTTTTAACATACGTACGTAAAATTTCAATGATTTTGCACTTATATCTAATAATGGAGTAGGTACGAGTATTTGAAGAACCTGTCCCGGGAATCGCTTGTTTTATGTAGTTGTATTGTTGATCAGTCAATTCTTTTTCTCCTTCATAATACAGGGAACATCAAATACAAACTTGTCAAAGTCATTCAGCGTGAATATGTAAATATAAATTAAGCCTTACACACTACCAAAGTTAAAACATAATATCCGCATTACAAATAAGCAAATATAAATACCGGCACAAAGAGTTATTGTAAAACATTACATATTGGGAATTATTTAAATAAAAAAAAAAACACATTCAATCGGTGAGTGAGAATGAGAAAGGAATAGGTGTTTTTTAAGACCATACAACTTTTGCTTATGTGTAGTGTGACCAACGGTCCCGCATTTTACATGACTGTCCCGCAAAATGTCCCTCATTTTCAGATTTACCCCGCAAATAACCGCAAACTACCGCAAAATAATAAATATACAAAAATAATGCAAATATATCACATGCACGCTCTCCGTAGCATGTTAAATCTTTTTTCGAAACACCAAATTTGGTGAAAGCGAAAAAAATGGCGATGTCTGAAGCTTTCATGGCTTTTCATACCAAGTGCCACAATCAGAGCTTTAGGTCGATGGAATCTCCCCTTTATTTCCAAAAATTTTGAAAAAAACTTTTTAATTCAAAATTTGCCGGTGCCCGAATAAAATGCGAGACCATCGTAACTAATGTGTTATCCCAGTTCGCCACAAAAGAGCAACAAGAGGAATTAAAGAATATCAGTTACGAGTATGTTTCAATATTTTCCGATGCATCTAACACAAAAGACATCACGCTTTTTCCCACATTGGTACGATATTTTTGTCGAAAAGACGGTCTCAAACTACGGCTTTTGGATTTGGTCTCCTTACCTGGTGAAACTTCAGAAATAATAAATGAGTCCATTTTGCTAATTTTAAGAAGGGCAGAGATGTTGGTTAAGGTGGTAGGATTTTGTGCAGATAATACCAACACTAATTTCGGCGACTTATAATGAAGCGGAAGCAACAATGGCGTAAAATTTTAGTCGATTTAGTAATATGTTAAATCATTTTTAGTATGATACTAGGCTAAAAAGAGGATTTTGCTAATTTTAAACCAGTTTGGTATCGTACTATTTTCTTAACATTTTACTAAAGTTAAAATCAAAAAAAGGCTACTTTATTTTTTTAGTATCGTACTAAATCCATATGCGACTTTGACATTTACAAACGCAAAAAGTTATGTTCGCTTACTTTTTTGCACTTAGGCGTGTGTAGTTGTAGTTCATTAAGAAAATAGATTTAGTATGGAGCTAGTTTCAAAGTGTTTAAAATTAGGAACATATTAGTAAAGTGCTTTAGTATTAGCAAACTGTTAAGTAGTATCATGCTAAGCCCTTAACATCAGGCTGTTTAAAATGTTGTGCAAATGTTTTTATCACAAATAAGCCATAATAAAATTGGAAACCTTCGTACGTTTCACCCCCCAAAACCCATTTGTTTACATTGTTGTATTTGTAGCTTTGAAACTCTATCCATGAATAGATGGGAAATCGAAAAGCAAAACAAAAACCAATTACTAGGGCTGTGTTGTCTATGCGTCTATAGGAAGAGGAACAGAAAAGATTCTTGTGTGCGTTTTATCAATGTGTTTATTGGAAGAGGAACAGAAATGTTACTTGTGTGCGTGTTTCAGCTTGTAGGCAAATGTCAAATGAAAGCAGAGGTTTCTGGTCTTTATGTTATTAGTTCATGGTTTTTAGAAAAACTATCCATAATTAATGTAGGTTGCTCGGCACATATTATTCATAATGCGATTCAAAGCGCTCGCTCTGCTGATTTGCTTTCAATTGATAGGGAAAACATTATTGTGAAAATATACTCTCATTTTTATATTTATACGTTCAGAGAAGAAAAATTTAAAGAATTTTACTATGATGAACAGGTCGAATATAAGAGATTGCTTCGGTTTTGCAAAACAAGATATTTAGACCTGCTGCTCACCATTGAACGAATATTACAATAATTATTTGAGCCGCTAAAGTCATATTTTGCATCCCTTCAAAAAAAACAGTATGTGTTAGACAATTTTTTTGAAGATCCAAAATCAGATAACGGCTTCCGACTAATCGGCTTTGCTGCAGCTCGTAATACGGTGATAAGCAGCACTAGGTTCCCCAGGCGAAGGATACACACAGCAACCTGGCGATCTCCAGATGGTCGAACCGCCAACCAAATCGACCACGTGCTAATTGGCGCAAGGCACGCATCAAACATCTTGGACGTGCGAACCTTCCGAGGTGCAAACATGGACTCTGACTACTTTCTTGTTGTGACAAAGTTCAGAGCCCGAATGTCAAGCGAAAAGAAAACGAAGACCGCTCAAAGGAAGAAATTCAACATCACCTGACTCAGCACATCTGAGAAACCCAGAGACTACAGTGAGCAATTGACCGGGAAATTCTCTGCCGTACCCCCAGCCACAAGCGTCAACGACCAGTGGAACCAGTATCGCGACATTATTAAGGAGACAGCCAAGACCACCATAGGGTACCAACCACCTACGAAAAAGAACCCGTGGTATAGGACTGGCACGCAAGCTCTTCGAAACTGCAAAGGGAACCTAGGGGTCAATTCCCGATGTGTGAAGTGATAAATTTTATCACGCTTTCACGTCTAATTCGATTCTCGATTCGTGAAAAAGTGAAGTTAAATGCCAAACATTTTTCATATGATAATTTTTTTATCACAGTCAATTGTTTTGTGAAGAAAATATTTCTAATCGAATATTAAGAAGAAAAGCAGGATTTGGCACATGACAAGTAAGCAACAATTATATTTATACACAAATTTATTTTGGTTATAAGTTATATTTGTGTTTATTCGAGTAAATAACGAAATTGTTAAATCAACAGATTGACAACAGCCGACGCGACGGTGCTCATTCCCGCCACAGATCGTTGGAAACTACCCATTACAAACAAATGCAGAGCACTTTAAAATATTTAAATGGCTTTGAAGCGCACTTATAAGTTGAGTGTTTTTCAAGAATACTCTCAATTCACGTATTGAATCCATGCATAAATGTTTTGGAAATCTATAAAGTTCAATAAAGTGCTCCTAGTTGTAACTTCGAATAGATTCTGCCCATCTCGAAGGGAAAGCCTCAATATCCTCACATGAAAAAATAATAAATCTTACTCAAAACAGAGATACTATTGAATATAATATAAAACCCACAATTGTTCAGTACGACGTCTTTTATTAATTTATTAAACGAATTATTATTCCGGACATTATTCTTAAGCAAATTTAGAAACTGAAATGAAATATTTACCTTTCCCAACTAAAAATCTAATCAGAAATGGCAGAATTTATCATTTAGTACTTTTTAGTACAAACTTTATCACAATGAGTTCTAGAATCGCATTAGGCGTGTGCGTGAAGTTGGAAAATGATAAACCTCTGTGAAAACTGAAATGATATTTTTTTTATCACTTCATAATTTCACAGATCGGGAATTGACCCCCTAGTCACCGAAGCACAGGGAATTTTAGACAGGCAGATCAACGATAGACCAAATCTTCACATTGAGACAAATCCTGTAAAAGACCAACGAATTTTAAGTGGAGACGCACCATCTTTTCATCGACTTCAAAGCCGCATATGATAGCATAAGTCGCCAAGAGCTTCTATTGGGGATATCTCGGAACTCGGGATCCCGAAAAAAACTGATGCAACTATACCGCATGACGTTACAAAATACGCGGTACAACGTACAAAGGGGAAACAGCTCATCCGAGCTTTTCCAGACGTGTACAGGTTTCAGACAAGGAGATGCGCTATGATGTGACTTCTTCAACATAGTCCTGGAGCAGATAGTACGCAAGAGTGGTGTTAACCTGTAGGGAACAATGGACGCAAGAGGAAACTCAGATGAGAGTTCAAACGGTAAAATATATTGTTCTGTTAAAAATATTTTTCGATAATGCTTGCAACACTTTATATGATAGGTATGCATATACCTACATACAAAATAATATCGAACTTTTGTAGAAAATCCACACAACTGAAATATATAAATAATCGCCCTGCACAGTTTATTTAGAGATGTTTTTCTTTATTTTTTTATGAAATGAGTTTATAATGGGTTATCCATTTTGCGGTTTCGAAAGTAAACGTAAATAAAACACGTACAAAATATTTTTTTTCACGTTATTTCTTTTTTATTATAAGGTTTGAACGTCGACATTATGTGTGAAATACTACATCATTTAAATGACCACCACGCGAATTGTTGCAAGCAGCGATTCTTTTGAGGTAATTTTCGACCACTTTTTGACACATATTGGGCGGTATCTCAGCCATAACTTGACGACTGTTGGTTTTCGAGTGCTCAAGAGTTCAAGGTTTATCTGCATAAGCACCATAAACACGGTCTTTCGCGTAGCCCCACAAAAAAGAAGTCCAGCGCAGCGTTGTCAAATCGCATGATCTTGGTGGCAAGTTGATATCGCCACGACGAGAAATTACGCGGCCAGGAAATATCTCTTGCAATAAACCCATATTCGCTTGAGTTGTGTGGCACGTGGCACAATCTTGTTGAAACCACATATTCTTCAAGTCGTATTCTTCAATAGCAGGCAAACAAAAGTCGGTTATCATGACCATAACGCTCCGAATTGACGGTGACAGTCGTTCCATCGTCCTTTTCGACCTTAGTCCAATCACACCTCCGGACCAAAGAGCACCCAAACAGTGACTTTTTGTGGATGTAATGGCCTCTCTTCAATTACTTGAGGATTCTCAGAACCCCAAATACGACAATTTTGTTTATTAACATACCCACCGAGTGAGAAATGTGCTTCGTCGCTGAAGAAAATTTTGTGCGAAAAATCGCCGTCCACCGCCTGTTGTTCAGGCACCCATTCATCGTATCTATGACGTTGTGAATGGTCAGCTGGCTTCAGTTGTTGTGTGAGCTGGACTTTATATGGATGTAGGTGTAGATCGATATGCAAAATACGCCATAATGTGCCGTAAGATAGTCCTAATTCCTGAGAACGACGAGGAATCGACACATTCGGGTCTTCGGCAACATTTTCACTGACAGCAGCGATATTTTCAGTGGTACGAGCGAAGCGATGATGCACAGGCCTTACAATATCTGTAACCAATCCAGTCTCTTCAAATTTCTTCACAATTTTTCCAATTGCTTGCGTAGTTGGACGATTATGTAAACCATAATCTCCTCTTAAAACACGTTATGTGGCTGTGGCAGAATCACCATTTTTGTAGTAGGTTTTAACAATTTTTATGTGTTGTGCGTTAGTTAACCGATCCATTTTCGTAAATGTCAGGCTTTCAACTGAAAAAAAATTGGTTGAACAACTTAGTTTAACAGATATCGAATTCCAGCCCTATAGTTTTGAAACCGCAAAATGGATAACCCTTTAGAATGAATTTTAAATTTTTGAGATACTTATTTTTTAATTTACTCTTATATACTGATTCAAATGTTCCTTTGCATTAAAATTAAATAAACCAAAAAACGAAGTACACATTCATTATCAGCCCCATTAATAAAAAAACACTTAGTCCACTTTTAGTCAATGGATTTACAAAACCATGGTATAAGAGTTAGACCATGGACTAACATTTCCTATTAATAAAAAATCCAACAAAATCTACTACAATAAGTATCAACTCTACCTCTTTTTATTCTATGACCCTGTAAATTTTGTTCTTAATTGTCAATTCTTAGTACAATTAGGACTAAGTTGGTAAAGTCATATACCAGAAATTGTGTTTTATTAATAGTATTTCGCACTTAGTCCACGGAATAATTCCTAAACCTTTCCTAGTCCATATTTATTAATATGGATGTATAAGTTTTAATTAAAAAATACCATACAATGTTATTAAAAAAAAAACTTGCTTTTAAAGTGTCCCGCATGGTCTTCAAATTATGGTCAATATAAGTACGAGTAAATTATAAATGCAGGCGTTCACTCAATTATTAGATATGTTATCTTCGATACCAAGCTATCGGAGTAATCTATGGACGAGATAGATAGGTGAGCTGAAAGCGGTCAAAAAATCAGAACAAAACGCATACCAAATGAATTTTGCGTCAGCTGTTCTATACATTTGTTTTCGGATAGCTAGTTATTCCATAATGTTTGGGAGCTTTTATGAGAACAGCTGTGTTTACATCAGATGTGCTTTTGCAGGCGTTACAACAACAGAAAGTTATTCCAGACTGCTGAGAATAATTGAGTGAACGTCAGCAATGGAAATCGAATGTAATCATTTTTATTTTTGGCCTGTGTTTCGTATAAGCTTTGTATATTAAAACCATATATTGCTCTCATCTTAAGCTATGGCTATAGGGCCATACAATTTTTTTTTAAGTAAAACTTTTGTCGTGTCGATTGTAAGAATTTGCAAACCGAACGGCTCTCAAAAAAAAATGTGTACCCACAACATTGTTCTTTCTTTCTATGACTTTCTCGGTTATCTATTAATGTGTGTCATGTTTAAGTCGATGGACTCGTTGCTGGTGCTCCAGTGTATCTACTTTAGGCGTTTTTCTTTTTTCGTTTAGAGCAGAGCACTGGTCAGAGTTCAAACACAAGATTATGCACTGAACTTCTTCCAAACAGAGCGAGCTCTGAACACTGATATATTTTTAAATACACTTGAACCACACAAGTCAGAACACATTTTCATTTTAACCATTAAAAGCAATTTAACACAAAACCTACACTTTTTTGTACACACCCGGATACATAAAATCAACAAGCGATCAACTTCTTTCACCAACTTATGTATCTCATAATTTTTACTTGCGATTATAGGTACTATATAAGGCAAGTTATGCATTCGTCGAAAAAAAAAGTTTTGAAATAACAATCAAACATGACATTACGATGATAGCGAAGACGAAACAAGATGGTCCAAAAATTCTGTCCGTCTGTATATCTGTCAGTCTGTCAGTCTCTTAGTCTGTCAGTCTGTCTGAATGTATGTATAGACACCTACACCCCAAACGGGTGGGCCGAATTGCTTCAAACTTGGTATATAGAGTTTTTTAGATATTGTACAGAGGGGAAATAGATTTTTTTTTTAGCTCAAAAAATAACGGTACCTGCCATATAACCGTTACGTTCAAACCTATTTTTCTCGGAAACGGCACTAACGATTTTGATAAAAAAAAATCAGTGCGGCTTTTTAGCTACGACCGATCATGGTTGAAAAAAAATTAGAAAAATGTCAAAAACGGTACTTTCCACAGGACCGTTTTTTTGCTTTCGACTATCTCATAAACGGCTCAACCGATTCTTTCGAAGGTTGCCCAAATTATACCGCGTACCAATATTTTTAATTAGTATTTTTTTGTATTTTTAAAATCATTTAAAAAGAATTAAAACATTTATATTTCGAAAACTGCTCATAAATTTTTTTTCAAAAATTATATTTATATGTATTTATTGAATACCTATGAATTGGCGTTTTTGAATTTTTTTTGAAAAATGTTTTCAAAAAGTTTTTAAAAAAAAAACTTTTTTTCTAAAAAACCGCTCCACAGATTTTAAAATTTTTTTTCTCATCAATTCAAATTTATCTAACAAATAAAATGGCGTACTTATTTTTGAGCTTAAATTAGTTTAAGTATATATTTCTGAATTTTGAATTATTTTTTCTTTTATTAAGCTGATTTAATATTTTGTATTTAAGTTTATATTATAATTTTTTAGAAAAAAAATTAAGATATTTTGTAAAGAAAGAATCGGTTGAACCGCGTATGAGACAGTCGAAAGCAAAAAAAACGGTCCTATGGAAAGTACCGTTTTTAGACATTTTTCTAATTTTTTTTTCATCCATATGATCGGTCGTAGCCAAAAAGCCGCACTGATTTTTTTTTATCAAAACCGTTAGAGCCGTTTCCGAGAAAAATAGTTTTGAACGTAACGGTTATATGGCAGGTACCGTTATTTTGGAGCTAAAAAAAATTAAATTTCCCCTCTGTACAATACCTAAAAAACTCTATATACCAAGTTTGAAGCAATTCGACCCACCCATACATACAGCCAGACTGCCAGGCTGACAGACTTATAGACAGACAGACGTACAGACGGACAGAATTTTTAGACCATCTTTTTTCGTATTCGCTATCGTCGTAATGTCATGTTTGATTGTTTTTTCTTTTTTTTTTTATAATCTACACGCGCTCAAGGGAGTATGTACTACCCTTTAAATGTTTCAACACAGCGCGTGCGTGAGGTTAAGGAAGAGCAAGAATGATAGGAAAGATGTGTGGCGCGATGTTCTGAGACTGTAGGTGGTTGTTATCTCAGATTTTATCTCCAGGGATGGCGGCTGAACTAATGCGGGGAAATTTCAGTGTCTTATTTATCTATGTCACTTATAATTCGCATAATTTTTTTTATTCTTTGTCATATAATTTTTTTTTTTTTTTTTTTTTTTTTATAACTTTGCACGCGCTCAAGGGATTATGAATACCCTGTATATGTTTTTCTTAACACAGCGCGGGCATCCGGTGGAAGAAGACAAAGAAGGATAGGAAAGATGTGTGGCGCGATTTTCTGAGACTAGAGCTGGTTCTTGTCTCAGATTTATCTGCAGGGATGGCCTTTGAACTAATGCGGAGAGAATTACCGTGTCTTATTTATTTATGTGCCTTATAATTCGCATTATTTTATTTATTTTCGTTGTCTTATTTTATGGGTATGCTAGTTTACTCAATCACATGTTGTTAGTGTTATGCCTAAACAGCATGTAATGAGCAAAGCAGCATCTTATTTTATGACAATTTTGAGAATTGGTTTTTAATGGAATATAAGAAGACATAGACAACGGCAGGAATCGAACCTGCAACCACGAGGTTGACAGGCGAGCACACAACTATAGCGCCACGGCCACCCCCGAATTTTATCGGTTTACTAATTTTACTCAATCACATGTTGTTAGTTCTATGCGTAAACAGCATGTAATGAGTAAACCTGCAACTCATTGTATGACATTTATTTTTAGGATTTTTTTAATGGAAAAATAAAAGGACATAGACTACGGCAAGGATTGAACCTGTGACCATGAGGTTGACAGGGGAACACACAACTATCGCGCCACGGCCACCCCGTTATCTCAAGACTTTTATTTTCGACGAATGCATAACTTGCCTTATATTGTACCTATAATCGCAAATAAAAAGAAAAACGCCTTTCGTAGATTTATATATACGGAGTAGCGTAATGTGAAATGTATTGTAAAAATGCTGAACCATGAATCAAAGTTCGAACGACTAAGAACGGGGCTGGTATCAACAAATGTCAACTTCGTAGTTCTTTGACCGGTTTCCATTAAATTGAAATATGTTGTAGCTGACTTATATAATTTTCAATTGGTACAAGAATTTAATAATTCTTTTTTGATACAAATATGCCAAAAGACGGATTTCGAAATCCTTCCATTGAGCAAAAAATATTAATTTTTTGATTCTGAATCAATTTCGCAGATCCGTATTTTTCGGTAAATCTACCCCTCTTTTTACTAACACCACTCGGCGCTATAATACAATAATTGGAAGCATTTAGTTTGAACACTTACCAGTTTTGCCAATACGAGTATTCGCCAATACCATTAAACAAAATAATCAATTCAAAATGTATTCCATTGGCCACGAAAAAATTCAAGTTCCTCATCAAATTCTGGAGTTACTAATGGAAAACCCCGCATTAGAATTACGAAAGAAAACATTGATTCAAATTAGAGAAGTTTTACTTCTGGCGCACGTACATAAGTACACGCACTATTTTTTTAGTCTTATTATGCACATTAGGATTGTCATTTATTTTTATTTTTTTTAAGTGAGAGTACTAACTTATTGATCAAAACATTATGTCGTTTGGACATTTTTCTTTGGCAATACGAAATCCCTTTTTTGTTCGGAAGATCCTGAATTTAATTGTGATTGTATACCTATATCTATATCAACATAATTGTGTACGTAAAAATAATCAAAAAAAATTTTTGTTGCACAATTATGATTCAAAATATGACAACACTCGAGTTTGACGTTCGTGTATTTTTTAGACGTGTGGTTTTCAATCTGACAATACTTTTTTCGGCGTTAGTCTTTTTCACTATCACCTTATTTATGCTCAGTTTGGTTTGCCATTTCAAGAATTAAAGCCAAAGCCAAACGATCATCAAACACGTCGCACGTTCGATGAATGGGCCCAAAACGAAATGGCCACCGATTCCGATTTTTAATACGACAAAATTGTCGTATTTGCAGTGATCATAATCCACAAGCCATTGTTGAGACGCCGCGCCGTTACATCCTCAAAAAGTCACTATTTGGTGTGATATATGTGCAGACTGTATCATTAGTTCGTTTTCGGTTTTTGGGTGATTGTCTTAAATAGATTTTTGAATCGTTTTATTAGCCCCAAAAATAACATTATTTGCCATACATTTTTTTCTACCATCTTGATTATCTCGAAAATATACGCCTCTAACGATATTGATAAAAGAAAGCACATATTGCATATTTAGGTAGTCTAAATTTTATGCCAATTTTTTGTACATATTTCGTTATTAACGGTACCTGGCATACAACCATTTTGTTGATTTTCTACTTTTTCATAAATGACTCCTCGGATTTCGAAAAAAAAAATTATATAGGAGACCCTTCACATTATAAATAATACTGCATACCAATATTTTTGAAATATAGTTTTTTTAGATTTTTGAAAAATAAAAATAATTTTTTACCCTTTCTTATAAAAAAAAATCCAAGAACTTGTTGAGTGAACATGAATTTGGTGTGAGAGTATTTATTTTAGTTAGTCACAAAAGTAAGTGTAGGAAGAAATTTCAGTTCCGAACAATTTCTCTCCATTAAAAAAGACAAATAATTTTTGTATATAAATTTTAAGAATTTATTACTTTTATTTAAGTTATTTAACATTTTTACCCATTTTAGTATAAAATATTCAGCCCAATTCTAAATATTCCCCGGGAAAATTACTCTCCGAAACTATTTTTCCTTTCGAAAGCGGGAAAGGGAATTCTGAATATTCGAATCAGCTGTTTGACATAATATTATATTATATTAATATTAAAAATATATATTATATTATATTAAAATTGAAAAAAAAACTAAATGAAAAAAATAATTTGTTATCCAATGTGAAAGTTAAAAGTTAAATAATTAAAGTGAAAAATTAAATAAACATAATAGGTATCCAAAATGTTCAGTATCGCACTTAGAATTTTGAATTAAGTGCCGTTTGAAGAAAACCGATATCGACAGCCATGAGCGTTTAAATACTTGCTGCATGTTCTCATAAGATCCTCTCTAAGGTCCTGCAAATGTTTGAGGAGCAGCTGTCCTGTCCACAATGTAAAGTGTATAAAACGACTGAAGAAAAAAGAAAAGTTTTGCAGATTTGATGTTCGTTATTTTTTATCTCAAAAATAATTAAAATTTTATTTATATTTTAGTAGCATAAAGTAAAAAACTTACATTTCTTCTCAATTCTTCAACAAATGTGTCGAAAAAAACGAGCGCCAAATGGGAAAAATGGTAACTTTTTTGGCATTTAGAATGTTTATGCAGAGACGGAAAATCAGGCCACAGATTTAAATTTCGTATTTTCAGATACCAAAAATAATAAGTACCCCATTTGAATGACATTAATCTTTTTCTTTGTTTTTTTGCGTTTTTTTAGATTAAAATAAAATATAATACAAAATTTGCCGCTCCCCTACAAGTTGCCGCCCTAGGCTCGAGCCTAGTGGTTAATGCGCCAGTGGGATCTATTCGTGCATTTTATTTCATTACGAAAATTAAACAAACCAGTTTGACGTTTCAGAAAATTTAGATATACTTTGGTGTGTATGCAAGTGCATTTTTTTATAATCTACACGCGCCCAAGGGATTATTTTACAAAATTCATTTTTATTTCATATTAACTTATAACTATCTTAAAGCTAGACAAAAATGTTTAAAACTAGCCTAATTATCAATAACTTACAACTAATGTACTGGCCCTTTACGGGCGCTCTAAACTAAACAATAACTAATAACTCTTAGAACTAATGTCTTTCCACCTAAAAACTATTTTTATTAAATCTAATTATTTTATTTTATTTTATTTTTCAAGGAAACTTTAAAAAAAACTTGGTATCTTATCTTTTTTTTTTTTTTTACTTATAAACTAAACCTAAATATAGATTAAAAATAATTAAAACTAAATAAAACTAACTTATACTAACTAAAATAACTTAAACTACTTAAAATACCTAATAATACTTAAAACTACTTAAAAACTAGAACAGCCACAGTAGCATTTATTTTCGTTTTTTAAATTTTTTTGTTTATTTTTTATATACATGCAGACACACAACAACATGCAACCCACCCATACATGTACCTACGCACATACATATACGTACGCACATACATGTACAGACACGCAGATACATGTCCCCGCATACATACATATTTTTAATTATTTTTTTTTTGGTGCCAGCCCGACTGTTCCCTATACCTAATTTCCCTAAATCTATGTAAGTCGGCCAAGATATACCATCTTCATCGACTTATATTATGATGCTGTTCAGAAAGCCACCAGAACTGGTTCTCCTGTTTCGCCCTATCCCTCCGATCCCCATCGGACAAAGTCCTACTGAACCGAAGGCGCTCTTCTCCACCTTGAGCGATGACGTCTCGACCATACAGGAGTCGCCTATCCACAGTTTTCCGGCTGACGTGGTAGATGAGCGGAACCGCCCCTCCATCCTGTATCAGCCCTCGACTGTCTAAATAGAGGAATGCCTCGGGAGGGATGTAACCACTTAACCGCGCACTCTCAAAATATTCTTTATTGGGGTAATAAGCCCCAAAAATTAAGCTGTTAGTTGAGGACATCGCTCTTGCAACGTGACCCCGAATTAGCTTGAACAAAAAATTATCTATTTTGTTTATGTTGGCTCCGTTGTATAGAACCTGGTTGGAATAATATCGTTTGTACTCCGACTCTGGTGTTCTGTGTAATCCAAGGCAACGTCGAAGACACTGCCTCTCAAACACCCGAATCTTTTACATTTGAGATGGGGCAACGTTGAACCACACCGGGCATCCATAGGCAATCATCGGCCTGATGAGGACCATGTAGCAAATCACCTTCACCCTGCTGCCAAGACGACTGCTAAAAAACAATCGTTTTGTCAGGGCAAAGGCTCCCCTAGCCTTGGCCAGAGCAGCACCTATATCTCTGTCGAAATACAAGTACTGATCCAACCAGATGCCCAGGTACTTTACTACACTTTTAATCGCCAGTGGATGTCCATATGGGCCTACGATCACCAGCTTGCGCCAGTTCTTTCTCGTATCCCTTAAGGCGCTAGACAACGGAGTCCTAAACAAAATAGTTTCTGATTTCTAGAAGTTGATTTTCAACTTCCAGTCATCACAATATCGCTGAATCTTGTCGAAGTCACGCTGCAAAAGAATTTTGATGACCTCAACTGTTGGAGCTGTTCTGTACGCAATAAGATCGTCGGCGTACGCAATTGCCTGAGTTAGACTACCTATCAGATCGCTGGTGTAAATGCTGAAGAGAATCGGCGAGTTAACCGCTCCCTGCTGAAGACCATTGTTAATATTAAAAACTGTGGTAGAAGTTACATTGCCACTCTTGATAACAAACTTTCTACCATTTAGCATGTCATAAAGCATGTACAATAGCGGTTTACTTATACCAAGTCTGGCAAGTTTTAGATATAGACCCTCTAACCATACGGTGTCGAAGGCCTTCTCCAGATCAACCAGACAGGCACCTGTACACTGCTTTTTAGATTTGTTCCATTGGACATCAGAAAAGAGTTTAGACGCGGCATGAATTGTGTCATGTCCCGTCTTAAAACCGAACTGAGTATCCGGTATGATATTGTTGTCCTCCCCCCACTTGAACAGAGCTCTTTTAATAACCTTTTCAAATACTTTGCTGATACTCGGAAGAAGACTTATCGACCTGAGATTTTAGGGAGAGGATGCACCACTGCTGTCTTCCACCGCTCTGGATAATATGCATTATTCAGCGCGTTGTTAAACAGTGTGGTATAAATGTCAACTGCTTCTTGAGGCAAATGTCGGAGTACAACGTTGGATATATCATCGACTCCTGCTGATTTCTTTTTCTTTAATGAATCAAAGATGAGCTGGAGTTCTATCTTCGAAATTAACAGGGAACTGGTCCCATTTCGCCCGGCGATTATGGCGTTTGCCAAATTTTCATCATTAAACCCGGTGAAACCAAGGTGCTCAGATCGCCACTGCATTATATCGTTCCGGAGGTTAAAGTGGTGAACCAGAGCTCTGCTCTCCAGGTCATGGTTCGGGCGAATGCTTGCATTCACCTTGTACACTTGCTGGAAAGCAGCCCCCACAGCCTCCACCTTCTCCTGCGGATATTCGATTGTGAAGAGGTCGTCGTACAAGACGGCGTCATCTGGGTCTATGCCTGCTGTCAGAAGTACGTCTCTGTTTTGTGTCGTCCTCTGGAGCTTAAGACACGGAAGGTCGTTTCGATCTTTTCTTCTGAATATCTTATTAATTTGTGGGAATATACTCGGGTCGGTAGCGTTCACGGCCCGAATTTTGTTGTCCCAAAACAAATTAATGGACAACCTATAATTTTCTTTGATCAATTGGTTGATGTTTTTGATGGACGACTTCAGTGTCCTTATCTCCAGATCTCGTGTGTCAGTAAACCGTCTGTACAAGCGTTTTAGTTTTGTCAGTAAGCCACTTTTTTGTCTGTGTAGTGCATCAATTGTCGCGTTACGGTACATGTCAGTTGCTTTACGTTCTTTGTATTTCGGTATTGTCCTGTTCATTGTTCGTTGAATTGTTTCGTCCATTTGTTCTAAGTATCTGTCAATTTCAGTATTTGTCAGGTTCCTGTCATTTGGTGGGGATATACCATTTGAACGTAATTCGCTCAATAAGACGTTCGAGAAGCGTGGCCAGCGCACCTTACTGTAATTGTAAGTATGCACCGGTACATACTCCTCCAACTCCATAAGCGCGTTCGGAAGTTGTATTACGGCGGCGAGTCCGCAGTGGTCACTGTCGTACTCGATCGTTCTTAAACAATTTTTAGGCCGATGGCCCACAGTGTCAGTAATTGTTAGTCTTGGGTCTTTCAACAATAGATCCAGATAGGCACCGCTTCTTGAAAACGATGGCCTGTCTGTAGCGAGAAGTTCAATGCGATATTCCAAGTTGTATCGACCCATCCAATTATACAGATGGTTACCACGAGGATTTTGTATTTTATTTCCCCAATCTATATGTTTGGCATTCAAATCACCAGGCAATATGTAGTAGTTTTCTTCCGAGCTCAATCTTAAGCATTCAAAAAGCTTTTCAAGTTCTGCTATAAATTCTGTTGGCTAAGGTCTTTCCGGTGCATAGGCAGCGATCGCATACATTCGCTTCCCCTGTTGGAGATGAATGCATATGATGCATGCCTCTAACGTCCGAAATTTACGCACATCACTATTATATATTACCTTATGACTAATGCCTTTACGTATAAAGATTGCGACGCCCCCTCCTTGAGTGGAGTTGGGTCGGTCTCTCCTTACGATATTGTAATTGTTGTTAGTCAATTTATGTTTCTGGTTAAGCTTAATTTCGCTAGCCATAAACACATCTGGACTTATGTCTTTAAGCAATTGGAATAAATTCGCTCTACGTTCGGTCCTAATCAGCGAATTTACATTCACAGCTAGGATCTTAAAGGGCCTCTCCGGCAGCGCGCCCTTAACCTCTAAGTTGCGTTAAGCTCGGCAAAACAGAGTAGAGATAATCCACCCTAGTCGCCTGCTCCCTGATCTGGTTTTGGAGGCCAGTCAACTGGCCCTGGATGGCCAGTAGAATGCCCATAATATCCGCCTGTGCCGCCGGCGCCTTAGGCACGGGGGCCTGTTGGGCGACCTTTGGTGTAGGCTGTACCGTGCTTCCCCTTCCTGACGCCATTTGGGCGTAAGAAATTTGGGGGTTGACGGGGGTTGTTGTAGGAGGACGCACTGTTGGACGATTTTCTACCACTGTTTGCTTTGCTGCTTTATTGTTCTTTATAAGCTGAAACGTCGGGCATCCCCGATAATTAGCGGGGTGTCCGCCGCCTCGGCAGAGTACACATTTAAGCTGGGTCCTATCTTCGACCCGTTCCCTTCCTAACTTGCATTGAAGCATGTCGCCGCGCCTTTTTAATTTGTCCCAAGTTACAACCTGGTAGTTGAGGACGGATATACTCCTCAAACTATCCAGTTTGCTGCTGGGTGAGAGTTGAACAAGGAAGAAGGGAAGACTCCGCTTCTCCCGCCTAGATCTAACTGTAGCGAACGGCTTGACCCCGATAAAGTCGAGATCGTCATTCGCTTTTTGGCGGAGTTCATTTAAGAACACCTGTGGTTCCGTGCAGGAGTCTATGCCCTTCAAAAGGACCGTTTGAAATTTTTCGGTTTAAGGGGTGAAACTAAAAAATTCAGTAGTAGTTTCTTTTAGCAACTCTTTAATTTTTTTTTGCTGTTCCAGTGTGAAGCACTGTAAAACTTAAGCTCACACACGAAATTTAATTTGGAAAAACTGGGAAGCCGAAAACGTGTTAACACCTCCAAAGTACGAGATCGACTGACCCAAGGGATTATACTACCCTTTAAATGTTTCAACACACGGGCGTTAGGTTAGGAATAGAGAGAAGGATAGGAAAGATATGTGGCGCGTTGTTCTGAACCTGTAGGTGGTTGTTGTCTCAGATTGTATGTCCACGGCTGGCGGCTGAACTAATGCGGAGAAATTTCCGTATCTTATATATCTTTGTTCCTTATAATTCGCATTTTTTTTCATTGGTTGTCATATTTATCGGTTTACTAGTTTTACTCAATCACATGTTGTTAGTTCTATGCCTAAACAGCATGTAATGAGTAATCCAGCAACTCGTATGACATTTATTTTAGAATTGGTTTTTAATGGAAAAATAAGAGGACATAGATTACGGCAGGGATCGAACCTGTGACCATGAGGTTGACAGGCGAACACACAACTATCGCGCCACTGCTACCCCCTATGTTTCATATATACGTGTAAGTCCCTCTCTGTAATCCAGATCTGCAATTTTGATAGCGGATCAAAAAAATCGATAGTTTTGGTAGAATAGAGCGGGAAAACTGGGCCGGAATAAAAAAAAAATCCCTGAGGGATCGATATTTTGGTTGAATAAAAAACGGAAATTTACGGAAACTTACGGAAATTTAGACAGTATGAACAATAAAGGAAAATGTACCACCGTTTATATCATATGGCATTCTTATTAGTTTATCGGGAAGACCGGAATCCTTCTCCGATCCGGGATGGCAACTGAAGACTTTGGTGTGATTCTAACGATTCTGAATTTTAATGAGATTGTATGCGTGAAAATAATTAATTGCGTACGTAATGTAATTCAAATTCAGAAAATTGTTTCTTGCACAATTATAATACAAAATAAAATGCACAACTGGATCGCACGTTCTTGCTCTTATGTTCAATCACATCATATGCAAAAGATTCTTAATATAGAAACTGATAAATACATGTATATATTTAAAGTTGTTTTTTACTTAACTTTTTATATACAAAATTTCTTTAATTTTTTTCTAAAAAAAATTGTATTGAAATTTTAAATAAAGGGTCCGCCAAATAACTTTTTTTTTTTTTAAATGCTATAAAAAACTACTGAATATTTTCTCTAATTTCTTTTTTTATTTGAAAGTACAATCCTTCCGGTTAATAATGGAAAATAATTTCATTCAAATGGCTGCCTCGGCTGGCCATGCAGTAGCCTACACGGTCCGTCCAATTTTTAAGCACATTATCGATTGTGTGCAGCTGTATTTCACCAATGGATTCACGAATATTGTCCTTTTAAGCGTCAATTGTATCTGGCTTGTCGGCGTAACACTTATCTTTTACGGCACCCCACAAATAATAGTCCAACGGTATCAAATCGCAGCTCCGAGGTGTCCAAACGATATCAGCTCTGCGGCTGATAATGCGATCTTCAAAAACAGGGCGCAAAACATCGAGTGTAGCTTCGGCTGTGTGGCACGTAGCGCGCCGTCCTGTTGAAACCAAATATTGCCAATATCCTCCTCTTCAATTTTTGTGAACAAAAATTCGTTTAACATGGCCCGATAACGATCGCCATTGACTGTAACGGCCACTCCTTGCTCATTTTCGAAGAAAAAATGGCCCAATTATGACTCTGGACCAAAATCCGCACCAAACAATGACTCGTTTTAGGTGTATCGGCTTTTCAATGTGTGCGTGCCGATTTTCTGTGCCCCAAATGCGACAATTTTGCTTGTTTACATACCCGCCAAGATCAAAATGAGCTTCATCTGAAAAGATGATTTTTTTTGGCAAAATCGGCATCTTCTCTAATTCGATCGCAGGCCCGCTTAGCGAAGCGAAAACGCATTGGATGGTCAGTTGGCTTCAACTTCTGAACCAATTGGACTTTGTATGGCGTCATACCAAGGTCTTTATGCAAAATTCGTCTCAATGATGTCGCCGAAATGTTCAATTGTTGAGAACGACGATGAATTGATGTTGATGGCGCTTCACGCACACTTTCTGCCACAGCAGCAATATTCTCGGGTGAACGAACTGTTTTTGGCTTTTCACGCTTTGGTTTATCGATGGGGATACCAGTTTCTTTCACTTTTTTCACAAGATAACGAACATACGGAGCTGACGGTGCTTCTCTTCTTCCAAAATCTGTACGCAATTTTCGCACACATTCTGCAATATTACTATGATATTCAAAGTAATGTCGCAATATTTCCCAGCGTTGTTCAAGCGTATACACAACCATATTCGTTCAGCGGAAGGATAAACTAATTATCTGTCAAATCAGACATGAGCTAAGTGTTACTATTCACGAAATAAGCACTAGTTGAAAAAAAAACGTTATATGGCGGACCCTTTATATATTAATGTAAACTTAAAAACAAAATTTCAAAAACAATAACTAACCCGTTTTTTTTTTTCAAAAATCCAAAAACATATTTATCGAAAATTTTGATATGCAGTATTCTTCACTATTCGAGGATCCCCTATATAAAAATATTGATCGAAATCTGTAAAGCCGTCAAAGTCGAAAATCAAAAAAATGGTTGTATGGCAGGTACCGAATAAATTATGTAAAAAAATGTTCAACAAAATGTAGAATCTACTAAAATAAGGGCACACACTAATTTTTATCAAAATTGTTAGAGCAGTTTTCGAGATAATTAAGATTGTAGGAAAAATTGTATGGCAAGTACCGTTATTTTTGGGGCTAAAAAAAAAACGATTTAAAAATCTATTTGAGACAATCACCTAAAACGCTTAAGTACCCAGTTTGAAGAAAATCGCTTCTGCCGTTGAGGCCTGTTGATCGTTCTACAGACAGACGGAATTGCGGGACCCGCTTTTTTGGTGTTCTCCATCCTCGTAAAGTCACGTTTGATCAAAATCTCGAGTTCAATATATTATAGATAATACATATATGTACATAGATATTATGTATGTTTGCGGTTAATTTATAAGATTCTGACATCATTTGTTTTTGACTTTCGCAACCCTGCATTTATGAAAGCACCCCATTACTTTTTTGCAATGTTGATGCTTATTCAGTTGTTAATTCGTTTATTTGTTTCATGCTAAAAGGTTTGTAGATAATTATATATTTCAATTTTTGGTTCTTGCGAAGAATTAAAGTTAATAAAAGAGATAGTTTATTTATAATCACAATGAAATTACTTATGGTGAAGACTCGTGAGAACATCTCAAACTAATAAAAGAATGAGTTCATTTTAAGCTTCAAGATTTATATAGTTTTTGTATAAAATTTTCGATAGCTAAAATTGTGTTGATATTTTACTGGAAAAATTTGTCAGATGAATTGTATGTATTTATATTTAACTAATTGCAAAGAAGCCTTCAAATTTGCTACAAATAGTAATTAACTTAGAAATCATGCATTTTCTATTAAAGGGAAACATTACAAATTTATAAAAAAAAAATTAAATTTTATGATTTTTAAATTCAAAAAATGCATACCTTTGTACTTTTCCTTGTATCTACAATAATAGAATTTGTGCTGTATCAAATGTTTCGAAGATTTTAGGTAAATTTACTGCTGTTTCATGTGTATGATTAATTTCCAACAAACAGAATCAAATCGAATTATTCCAATATTTCCAGAATAATATCTGGGTCACAATATTGTTCAATGGTAGCGGATCATATAAAAAAACTGAAAACAGAACAAATTAGAATAGAACTGTCGATATCATACAGCTCCACATAGTGCTGCCACTCAGAAATAAAAAACAATATTTTAAAAAACATGATTTGAGTTCAAAAAGCATTATTCATTTAAAAAAAGAAATTATACAAATAAAATAAATACGTACCTAATTCACATCGCAAAAATAAATGCATTCGCTGGGGACTTAAAAATATGGAAAATACGATCTTTGGAAAGGAGTTTGACTTGTTTGTGGTCAAACCACAGATAATGAAAAAGAGAATTATTTCTTTTAATTTGTTTCCAAGCCCACAAGCGAGAAAGTGTATGCTACTAAAATCCGCAGTTGTAAACTTGTATGTGGCTTTCTTAGTAGTTTTGTTTGTGAACTTTACATCTATTCACACTCAAATAAACGTATGGCCTTTTCGATTGGCCGTCCGGAACACCTTCCTCCAATAAAACACCGGGAAACAATTTGACTGATTCTGAATTGTATGTATCACTGAGTTTGTGAAAATTAAATTTAAAAAAATCACATCGGCTAAAAAGAATTTCCAACACACTTGCTTTCAATTTAGATACACATTTTCTTGTATCAATAATAATTAACTTGCTTCTTTTTATGTTATTTTACCAGAAAAGTAGTTTAAATTCAATAAACTCATCGAAATTACACAAAACAAATTAACCCGATGATTTTGACATTTTAATTATGTGAGTGGATTAGTGATTCCGTTTTCGATTCTGAATTAAAATCCAGAATCGTCTTCTGTTCTGTTTAGAGTAACAATAACAACTGTCATTTTGTGGGGGTCAGAACAGTTCTGGAAGGCCAATCGAAAAGACCATTACAGAAATTACAATAGGTCTGATCCACACTCTGCCAATTGGCACAAATTGGCACCAATTTCTGCCAAAACCTGTTCCAGACTTACAAATTTGGTAGTTTTGGCAGAAGAGAGCGCTTTTGAGAGAGTAAAATATTTCCCCTTCCTGACAATTTCTTGCCAATTCCTGCCCAATAAATTTTTGTGGGCAGCAATTTGTGGGCAGAAAATTTACAATTGTCAGACTGACGTTTGTCATAAACGAAAAAAAAAACGGTTCGTAGTTGGTGTGAAAAAATATTTGTTCAACAAATAAATTAATTTAGAAACACTAAAATACAAAATAATTAGTTTGAAGAAAAAAAAATGTGAATTTACATCAAATAAAGAAATAAAAAAAAGCAAATGTGTTGACGTTTAAAAATTGGCAGAAAATTGTGCACAAGCTGTTCCAGACTTTTTCGGACTTTATTTCTCAATGAGAGATTTTTATCCCCACTCTTCAAGTTTTGACAATCTACCAATTTCTGCCCAAAAAAAGTCTGGATCAGACCTAATTGTAGGTTATTGAAGTATTCGTCGTCTCTGATTTAGTTGTGTTTTAAAATAGTAAATTAGTGTTTGCACAAGGTAGGCTAAAGATTGGACTTGTTGATAATATTGGGGCGTATTCATAGTCATTTTCAAACTGTGTCTCATGCCGGATTTACACGAGTGACAAATTGCCATTATTTCTTCTATTTTATTGACATTACTGACAAAATCGTGTAAATGGTTTGAAAATTTGTCATTGTCTTCGTCAATAAAAAAAATGGCAGGGAAGACTGACAATAAATATTGCCATTATAATGGAGTCATGTAAATCCACAATGATGCCATTTTGAAAATTATGGCACACCGCGAGGAAGAATGAACTTGCTCCTTCTTTAATGACAGATTGCCATTATCAATCAAATAGTCATTATTTTACCCCGTGTAATTGCTTATCATTATTGATTTGATTTTACGATTATATTACCATTTTAATGGCATGAATTGATGGTAATTTTTCACTCGTGTAAATCCGGCATAAGTTAAACCTAGGCTTAGTTGAATTTTCGGACGTTGATTCTATTTTTGTAAGGTCATCATTCCAAAACATTTGAACTATTTGTGTAATAAAACAAGTTAATAATCTTATTGAAATATAAAATCAACATTCTTTAAGTAAAATAGGTATTTTTTCACTGAGCCAAAATTGTCTTAAACTGTAATTTAGTAAAACCTGGGTTTATCGACGACTATGAATATGTCCCATTGTTTTGAAAAAGATTATTTATTTTTTTTTAATTATGATCTTAGGCTTGAAAAGTTCAAAAAACATGAAAATCAATCTAAATCATGATTTTTGGCAGCTCTGGTTTCATAGCCAAGAATATACGCCAATAACAAAAATCAATCTACTGACAGCTATAGTTCATAGTTTGAGGAAAAAAAGATGTCATTTGAATCCTTGGATAAATATGAATACCTACATCCAAACAATTTTTTTTAAAAGTTGCAACGGTTTATATGATATTTTTGGTGATATTTAAAATTGTACTCAAACGTGATTTACAAAACTTTTCTTTACATTCCTTGCATTACCGGTAATACACTTTCTAGGTGTTAGTAACTAAAGCCATCAATCCAAATTTTATCCCGTCCTTTATTCGTTTTTACGGTGGGAGTATTCATTTTAGCTATGAAACATATAATAAAACACCACTTAAATAACAACCATCTAAATAACAATAAAACTATAAATTATTACACATAAGACAATTTTATACAATTTTTTTCCCACTTAATACAATCACAGCACTACTGAAAGCACAATAACAATAACAACTTGAAATTATGTTCAGAGTAATTGACGCAAAATTTTAAACAGCTTGATGTTAAGGGCTTAGTATGATACTACTTAACAATTTGCTAATACTAAAGCACTTTATCAATATTTTCCTAATTTTAAACACTTTTTAACTAGCACCATACTAAATCTATTATCTTAATAAACTACAGTAAGCACACCTAAAATAGTGCAAAAAAGTAAGCGAACATAACTTTTTGACGTTTGGAAATGTCAAAGTCGCATCTGGATTTAGTACGATACTAAAAAAACAAAGTAGCCATTTTGTGAGTTTAACTTTAGTAAAATATTAAGAAAATATTACCATACTAAACTGGTTTAAAATTAGCAAAATCCTCTTTTAAGCCTAGAATCATACTAAAAATGATTTAACATATTACTAAATCGATTAAAATTTTGCGCCATTGCGCCATATTAACGGAATTAAACAGTAAGAGCTTGGGCAAATTCCTAAACGCAAATCTTGCGCATAATATGCTAAGCAAACTGCCCCTAAACGCAAACAGAAAAATCTGTGCTAAGCAGACTGTCTTAAAATGCAGTTCATTCTTTTTTCTTGCTCAACTTTATTGCAATTGTGCAAGTTTTAAGCTTGTGTTGCGCACTTCACTTGCTTTTCAATTTTTATCGGGTTCGTGCATTTGCTTAGCATGAGACTTGCTTTGCAAATCTTGCGTTTAGCAATTTGGCCCTTTTTGATGCAATTATTGAGTTTACATAGTCCCCTTTCACACAGGGAAACCAGTTGCTGGAGATTTTTTTGACGTTTTCCTTTAATTGCCTTGTAGCTTTCACACGAAGATATTGATGAGGAAACTGAGTTGCTCGTTTTTTGAATTGCTTTTGATTTGACATTCGCTTTTTGTAAACAAACAATTTGTTTCGCGGCTGTAAAATTCTACACAATTTTGAGTTATAAATTAACCGCAGCTTATTTTTAGAAAAATTAATTCAAAATAAAGAAACCTGGTGCGATTATGTAGGTAAATGTTGTTTTTTTTATTGTGGTTGTTAATAATGGTTTGCTAAATTAATATATTAAAAGGTCACAGAAAAACAATGAACCAGGAGAAAATTGATTTGTTGTGCGTTTCTCTTGCCATCCAAATCTTGGGCCCAACAGATGATAGTGATGATGGGAAGATTATATTAGACTTATTGGAATGCACCGAAGCTTTATTGGTACAGTTGGACACATAAGTAACTGACAGAATGATATGACTGATACCTGTGGTGCTGCCTGCTGCTGCTGCTGCTCGCTAATACAGGAACATCATTATAAACCAAATGTGATGATGAAGCCACAAGCTGAGAGCTTAGTTGGTCCGTGCGTTTTTGTTGTCGTGATGGATTGAATTAAATGCCTTGCCTACAAGAATTAAAACTTGAAATTTTCTTTCACAATGAATTTATTTAAGTAGCTCACTTGGTTTGATTAATGTAATAATATAATTGTAGGAAAAAATTTCTCTTTAAAAAAAATATATTTGACATCTATCAGAGACAGAAGTCAAAATGGAAACTTAAGAAAATTTCAAAGCATAACGTCAAAAAAATCTCTTCAAATCGTTGACCGGGGAGATTTTTTTCATTCCCCTTACTTCTTGCCCTTCTCACGTACAAACTCCCAGTTGCCGGTAACTCAGTTTCCTTGTGTGAAAGGGGTCATACTTAGGGTTATTTTTTTCCGAAATCGAAATCGCCAAAAATAATATAAAATGAAAAATTTGAGGAAATTTTGCATTTTATATAATTTTTCGGAATCCCATTCAGGATTTTGGGTTTTCGGGATTTTTTTTGGGGGATTTTCGGGATTTTGGGTTTTCATAACTTTGGTTTCCGGGATTTTGACCCCAAACCGGTTATTTTTGTTTAGGTAAGTAATTAAATCCGGTGTCATATAATCCCGCGTAACTTAATCCAGTGAAACATTTTTAGAAGACGTCTATTTTTGAGAATTTCACTACTTTTAATTTTAGTCAAGCGAAAGAGTGAAAATCTCGGAGAACGAAGAAAAATAAATAGTATAAAATGAGGATTGATCTCGAAAATTCTTCAATTCTTTTTAGAACTCGATACTAGTAGAGCCAAGACATCAATAAAAGATATGAATAGATTTCAAATGGGAGGTTTATGAATGGTAGATTGAGTGGGTGGGTGGTAAACTTTGGTGGGCGATTGGGAGGTACATAGGGTGGGTGGAATGACGTGCACTGCGGCGGAATTACTCTTGCTTAAATACTATATTGGACGGGAAATTTCATTGGTTGTGTAAAAAAATTCGTCGTCTAAAAAATTACTTAAGCAACCCAATTAACCGACTTTGTTGCCCTAGATGAAGGTCTAGGGCAAGTTTTCATAAAAAAGTTCTTTCAAAATTGCATATACAGGGTGCGCCAGAGAAACTTACTTATTTGAAAGGTCAATAAAAACAAAAGTACTTCAATTGTTGTTTTAATTTTTTTTTATTTGAGAATACAATATCCCAATTTTGTTTTCATGTAGTCTTGAAAATGACATCGGATAAATGGCGACCCCCATTGCGCATACACTGACGTCGATTTTTGAAATTCGTCTCCACTCTTTGCAGCATATCAATCGGTATGTTGGCAATGGCGTCGCGGGCAACAAAATCGCGTTCAGTTAATTCTTGCACAACAGCCAATTTATAGGGATGAAATTGAAGGTCTTCATGGAGAATTCGTCGAACAGTGGTGTCAGAAATTCCCATAGCAGCTGCGTGTTTGCGAGCCGAACGCCGGGGTGAACTCTCAACTGACTGCCTCACTCTTTCGATATTTTCCGGAGTTCTGATGGTCCGTTGAAGTCCATTTCTGGGTTTAGCGACACTTCCACACTCCCGAAATGAGTTAACCCACGACAGAATCGAATTACGGCCAGGAACGAGTCTGTGAGGAGGAATTTCAAAGCAAGCGCGGAAGGCACGTTGCGTAGCAACAAGTGAGCGACCGTTAGAAAAGAAGCTCTCGACTGCGAAGGCCCGCTGCTCTCTAGACCAGAGCATGATGGCAACTGACTGGAGGGAGAAACAAACTTGGGAACTTCCCCCTCCAGATGCGCCCCCTCTCGCCGCTCTAACCACCCAAATCACCGCGCGGGAATTTTTTCAAATAAGTAAGTTTCTCTGGCGCACCCTGTATAATACATATATGTATCTTTAAGCTCAATTCGCGGCCAAACTAAAGTGTCCAAGAGGCATGAAAATTGACACTTTTTTCTCTTTAAGTTCGATATACAACTTTTTGGGCAATAAGCAAAGGAGGGGCATGCTGACCTCTGCAAGTCCCCTCCTTGTCCAAATATAGGATTTGGAGTGAGGTCTAGGTTGGGTTTATGTAGTGTTTTGGATTTAATGAATTTTTTTGGACTTCATACCAAACATTTTTCATTTCGTGAAATATTTTTTGCAAGTTCTAAAAAATCAACAACAAACAAATGGTATAAAAGTTATTTTTTCAATAACTTTCAAAAAAATGTTGTTTAGTAATTCCTGGTCTGTCAATTATTGATATTTGCTAAAAACAACGGCAAAATTACTCTTGCTTAAATACTTTTGTATTCCACGAGTAATTTCATTAATTCTATAAAAAAATCGTTGTCTAATAAAAGCACTTAGCAAGTCAATATAGTCAATAGACCTCCGTCTAGGACAACTTTTCATAAAAAGTACTTTTCTGAAAAAAAAATTAAAAAAAAAGTTGCAAAAAAGTTTTTTTTTTCAAAACTTTTAAATCTGTTACGAAAAAGATCAAATTTGACACTAATTTAACAGACGAAACCCCCACCAGTTGGGTTGACAACTAATACAATGATATCACACAAACCGTCTGTTTTTGTTTTCTTATTTAATACATATTTCTAGACATTTATTTAAATATTCTCATCTATTACATTAGCTTTCAGGGTGTATACATACAATATAATAATTACTAGCATATTGTTTTGTTTCCATTTTAAAATTCCTTACTGTCCTGTCATTATTGATTTTATTGTAAACAGTTAAATAATTGCAAATATCAGTAATTTAAGCTTATAAATTCATCTTTTATGGAATAATATAAACAGTGCATTTTGCTTTCGAAAATCTAAAGTTCATCACGACTAAAAATCCGTTTTAATTCATTGTTTTTTTTTTTTGTTTTTAGGTAAATTGTTTAACATACTTTTTTTTAATATACATAAATGTACATACATATATAATTTTGCTTTGTATTCTTTCCGAGATACGTGGTGGATTTATATATCATCAATAAATATTGTCATTATTTTTAAAATAAATGTTTAAACTTAATTGATGATTTGTGTTACTTAATATACTCTTTTCAGTTTTATAATAATTCGTGAATAAAAATAATAATATGGTTACTGATTTCATTTCTTGTATAGATTGATTTTTTTTATTTTTACAATGTATTTTATATAATTATCTTTTATTTGTTTTACAATAATGATTATCCGCTAAATGATCTAGAATAAATAACATTAACGTATAGGAATTGTATGTAAGTAAATAGAATTACAACTTTACAAGAAAACATTTTAGCGAAAGGTTTTTAAAAAAAATGTTTAGTTGACATAGTGTATTAGGCGGTCAGAGGTAAATTATATTTCGCGGCGTCATTTAGAGTTTTTGAATTACTAAATATTTTACTGGTATCTTAACGTCTATGCAATAATAATATCAATTTTATTATTACCTTTATTTAAAATTTTTAGATACATATAAGCGTACTTTATGAAAGTTGTAAGAAAAAATGAAAATAAAATAAATAAAATAAAAGCTTTCAAAATGTTGTTTTAACACATTAAAACATTACTGGAAGGAAATACTTGGCCATTTCGGAAATTTTAAAGGAAGATTTGTTTCTTTAGACAAATTATAGCCCCAACAAAAAATTGCCTGATAATAAACAATATAATTTACGCCTACGTGAGAACCCTTATAACTCTTTTTAAAAGGCAAAATCGTAAGAAATTCTGATACAATTACTAATGTGGTATATTGGCCTAAAAGCTTCTGGTATATGGATTATGAAATTCTGGATATGCGTAGAAATTCTTGAAATTTCAGAAATGAAAATTTCAGAAACTGAATAATATATAATTGAAACTTCGATTATATTATAAAACCGCGGTCCGCGAACAGCGTAACCTATTTGGAATCCAGAGATAACCTTAAAATCCAAGAAGATGAAACAAAAAGCAATTAAAGTAGAACTATACTTTGCGACGTGTCTCGCTTGTTCTCCTGTGCTGTTCATGTGTACCTTGAGGTGATGCTTGCTAGGCGCCATTAAACTTAACCCGACGTCGCAAAATAATCTACAATCATTCCGCAAAAACGAAAACTAAAGTTTCCATCCTATTTAAATGGAAGTGGACTCCACGATTTTAAGTGAAAGTGTCGAGGACGAGGATAGCGTTGCGGCTGGTGGTAATGAGGCAACTGCTTATGAAGATGGGGTCACTTCCATGGATGCTGCCAAGCTACACTCAATACATATTATGCAAACGGTGGCTCTGAATCTGGTGGCAGCAACAGCCACAAGCGCAAAGAAATTGTCCCTTAAGTCGAAGAATTTGCATGCGCTTCGACATCACCTACACCATCTACTCGTACATCGACTGCAACTAAAGTTGTCACTCTAGACAACATTTTTTAATTTTATAAACAAAAATACTCAATAAAAATACTTTCCACGTTTTAATCTTAAATTTGTATGCAATATTTCCAAATTTTGACATATCGTATAGTTCGAAGTGAACTTAAGATATATTTTAAATCTGTTACTTTGCTAAGTTGCACATAGATTTTTACGTGCAACATAAATAAATTTATGTATAACTTAAAAGTTATGTGAAACTTAGCTATTAACAGGATTTACATATGTTTCGAATCAGCAAACGGGCCTAAAACACCCAAATTAATTAACATGGACTACGGAAGATTTAGGACTTATTCCGTGGACTAAGTGCGGAATGCCATTAATAAAACAAAGTTTCTGCTATTAGACATTTACAAACTTAGTCCTTCGCTAGACTATCGAAGACGGTGGTTTAGTGGAGTACTAAGAATTGATACATTAAGAACAAAATTTACTAAATTTTCAGTCATGGACAAGCGGTGGAATAAGCATTTTTTTTATTAATAGGACTGTAAGCATTTAGTTGATCTCGGTCATGTCTTGTGAAAAAACACATTGTCATTTTGTTGTACACAATCACTGGGGCGATCAGTTGCACCAGAGATAATTATAACAAGTACAAGTACATACTTGTTACATTATCTTTACCCTAAATTTTTGCACCCTAAAGTCGTTTTTTTAATATTTTATGTAACGCTTTTTTCTCCCTGATTTATCTCCACCGTGTTCGATCCATGCTTATGCGCACGCTTATTGCACTCTAATAATTACCCTTAAGCATTGCTGTCATTTTGACGGCATAAGTAAATACGAGTAGTAGTCGCAACAAGTCGGATAATGTTTTTTATGAAATGAAATACAATGGAGTTTTATCGTATGTACAAATTTCAATGAAAATGTTTCTCTCCTTCGTAGGGAACATGATTGATGCTAAAAAATTTCCCTCGGCATTTATTGGTATCGGGAATAAACTTTCCCAAGGGATTTTGCTCTTATATCATGCGATTTTTTGTTCGAATGAAATTTATTTCGTGGGAGATTCACGATCGTAGGAAACACTTCGATGGAATTAAATATTCTGTGAAAAACTGAATTCCCTGAGAGATTCCAGCTAGGGCCCATTGAATATCAGATTTATTCTTATTGATTTATAATTAAATGTAGGTAAATATTGAATAAAACTCCACACTTCACTCATAACCTTGGATACTGTGGGTTTAGCCATGGCAATGTGTCTAGTCCAAAGCTGTTTTGGTATGATAATTCTGCTAAAAATTAAAGATCAATTTCAATTAAGAAAGCACAGTTCTTATTCTCTCGTTTGAACTCATTTTTTATTTCTTACATATTTTTATAAATGCATTGGGGGTTATCGTGAATAAAAAATTCCCTGCAAATTGTTCTCTTATTCGAACGTTGGAAACGTGAATGATGCTGAAAAGTTTCCCTCGGAATTTATTGTTAACGGGAATAAACTTTCCTAAAGAATTTTGCTAGCATTTCATACAATTTTTTATTCGAGTGAAATTTATTCGGTGGGAAAAACAAAATCGCAGGAAAAATTTCGGGGGAATAAAATAATATTCCGTGGGAAACGAAATTCCCTGGGAGATTCCCGATAGGACCCATTATCAAAAGCCGAAATAAATTTAGCAAAGCTAAATACAAAAATGTTTAATAAATTAATTGGAGATTGCAAAATAATAAAAGTAGGTACATATTTAACTAATCTCTTGCGGAGAACACACACTTCAAATTAATTTTCATTTGGATCTTCAGCTTCACCTTCGGGTCGTCGAATAACTTTTTTTCCCATCCGAATAGGAAATCCATTTTTTTTCTTATTAAATATTAAAACTTTTATGAACACTGATTTCTCACAAGAAAAAAATTGTCTGGAATTTTCTGTCATACTTTTAGAAATTTCTGGAATTCCAATTTGAAATGATAATGGAAACAACTATCCAACAACAAATAACTGCCATTTAAATGGATAATTGGAATGATCGCTTTCGTCCATGTTCGCTTTTGAGAATAACACAAAGCGAAAGTGGTCGAAATTAGGGTATCGCTTTCAATTCAATCAGCGCACATTTTGGAATCGGCCTTCCGGACTTCATATCTCATATGCAGTTAATTGCTTTCATTGAAGGCTAATTTAACTAAGAAAACTACTTAATTTTACTCATTTTAAACTTTGAGCTATTCTTCAAACAATTACTTTTAGTTAAACTAGCAAAAATAAATTTTAATATTTCTTTGTCATATGAAATTACTTTTTTTCGTAAATTGTAGCCCACACTGACTGTGAAAAATTTGCAGTCATAATTTTTGTTTGTTTAACAGGACAAGACAACGAAACAAAAAAAAAAGGAAAAGCTACTTAACTTATACCTATGAAGGTACTATTTTTTTTTTTGAAAAATAAAAAAAAAAAATTAAATACGCGGGTACTTAGATTACATACAAGAAATAAACGGATTCAAATCCGAATCTTATAAGAACGAGTGTATCCGTGTTTTTAAATATTCGTACAAAGAGGAGTTCTAATATACAGGTGTGACTCACATAAATTTAATAAGAAAAAATAAACTTTAACTAAATTGAATTACTTAAAGCATATGTACATATTTTGAAATTTTTGTAATAAATATAATTATAAGAATTAATCGTTTACATTTTGTCCGACTTGATTTTTTCAACAGTACTATATATGTTTAAATACGAGTACTTTCGGAAAAATAGTCTTTGTGTGGACGATTTCATTTTAGCAAGGAAATATTTTTTTTAAAACCTTACATAAAGATCGACAAAAGAGATACAAATTTAATAATATTAAAAGAATAGAAACAATATATTTATCTAATTGAAATTGAATTTGATTGAATTTCGGAGTCAGACCGGATGATGGAAGCACCCATTAAAGTGCGTTAAAAGCCATTTTAATATATCAATATAATAAATACTTGAGAAAGAATGCTACAGCCACAATTAAATATAAAAATTTTAAATCAAAAAATTGGTTTAATGCCTGTTGAGTACTAGGCTTAAGCGTTTTGAAACATACAACATATTTTATTATTTAATTTTGAAATATTTAACACAATCATTTAGAATAATTATTAAAGACTATCATTCTAAGACGTTCCACAATTTTTAAGCCACGTAACAAATTATATGCCATGCCAACAAAATGGAAATGTAATTTAACAGGATAAATTTTTCTCATGAATATAAAGCAACGGAAAAATGTATCCCGAGTGAGCGCAAATAATTGTAATATATGATTTTTATTTTGTATAGGTACTTTTCAAAGTCTAAATATCTAAATATATAACTTTCTGTTTTTATAAACATATATGTATACATGCACAAGCATTATACATACGATCCAGAGCGTTTAGTAGTTTGGTAAGCAAGCTAAAAACGAAAGTGTATACTATTAAAACAATTGGTAAAATTTATGGAGAATAAAACAAGGTAATGTAGGCTAAATAGATTAAGACGATAAGATCACAAACAAAATATACACCTGCATTTCTGTTTATTTTTGAACAGTTGTGCGGATTTACGCACAATTTTCAGTTAATAAATCAAAAACAATGTATTAAATGTTTGTTTAATTATTTAACGAAAAACTTAAGATGTTTATTCAAAATAATACATCATCAGATGTTAATAATGAGAATATGTAACACCATTTTTTTTTTGAGAATAGTAAACTTCAAAATGAGAATAGTATATTTCAATATAAAAATAGATAATTTCAATATGAGAATAGCTAAAGTAAACATTAAAAAAGTAATCCATGCGATGGTTTTCAACAAATTGTACAATAAACTTTTAAATCACAATTTTTCAGTTTTATATACACCCTTTAGAGAAATATTTAAAACCCAGAAAAATGTTTACAAAAATTAAGAAAATAGAAAAGTATCTAAAAAAACACAATTACTTGCCGTTTCAAACGTGAATGTAGACTGGTGACAACTTGCACGTACGATTAATGTTCCACAATCAACAGCATATTTTTGAAAATCAGGAGACAATCGAGGAGGGGAAAAAATTACACAAAATCATTTGGATTATTTTGTTGAAATTATTGTGGAACTTGGTGCTGCATTTCAAGAAAAAATTAATTTTGTTATCTCAAAAACAACAATATCAAAACAGTTAGATTCTTTATGTTACACTTTGAAATATTTAAGGCATTAACCTGAAAATGAAAATTCTTCAGAAAACAAACAAAAGCAGGAGTTGGCTGAACGCATTTTAGATGCACATCTATAACTGCTGGTTCAAAAGGTGCTTATGTTCATATGTCATAGGCTGCATATCACAGTAGGATTTATTTACTACGAAATAAGAGGTTCGTTCAAAAAAGACGACGCAAGAGAGTGGATGAAAACCTATCTTCGTCAAGCAATGGTTAGACGTGGTGAATCAGTTGTTATTGTAATTATTGACTTTGCACCTTGTGATAGTTAAATTGAATAAGTTCTGCAGGAGCAGCAATTTCCTGACAACCGTATACTCAGACTTGTACCCTATAGTGCAATACTTAACTCCATTGAAAATGTTTCGTCTGTGGTAAAGAGTTACGTTAAAATAGATCACTCAAAAACGTTGTCAAGGATTCTTAACAGCAGAAACGATTCATCCATTAGAGAACAGAGAGTAAGAGACTTACAAAGCCCTATAGAAGAACATTGACTTATTATATTCGTGATGTCCGCAAAGACTGGAATGGTCGCTGAAGATGCTTTGTTCAAATGGAACCATTGGCTCCAAGCAGTCTATATCTACTATGTCAATGTAGAAGAAGGTCTTCAGATAATTACACCAACAACGTGTGCCAATTGCATCGCAAGCATTCAAAATAATTTTCCTGTAGTTTTTAACTTAGAAAATGTTATATTAATATGTACTATTAATATTAATTGTTTTAAATTAAATTTAAATACAAAAAATCATATTAAAATTTACTATTCTTATATTGAAATTTATTATTCTCATATTGAAGTTTACTATTCTTATTTTGAAACTAAAATAATAACTATCTTCTGTATGCACTTATATTCGATATTATTAATTTACCATTTAAAAATTACCAACTATCTTTTAACACTCTGACCACAAGAATAATGCTTGTAATTATTCGAGTACAGAATAACATTCATATATACATAAATGTATTCTACATACATATATAATTTTTTTATTTCTTTAACAGCGCATTTATAATTGTCATAATCAACATTTTTATTCTCTCTGTTGTACATATTTTAAATATATATATATACTTCATTTGTAATTTTATATTTATATATATTTTCTTTTAGTTTATATTTATTATTTATAATTTGTTTTCTTTAATACATTCAAGCTAATTGCCTACCATAAAATAATAACAATAATCTTTTATTTACAAAAAAAAATCATAATAATAATATTAATAAAATATATTTATAAAAAAAAACTTAAATCAATAAATTGGAATGATAATACAAAATTCAATTTTTTTCTACATTACTAAAAGATTTTTGATTGTTGTATATTAATTGAAAATAAAAAAAATAATAATGAAAATAGCTAACAAAATTACTTAACTATTTAATTTGCTTCATAAATGGACGCGTCATATATTTTTTTTAACAGTTTGACAGAAATTGGCTGAAAATATAAATTTGTTTTGAACAAATACCAAAAAAAAATTGATTCTTGGCTATAAACGATGCAGGTAGGGTCTCTGATGATAATGGTTGAGATAGAAATTTAGCTTTACTAGAATTATTAATATATATTTTGTTTTGACATAAGTGTATCTAAGTGTATTTATATACCGATTTTGCATTCCATATATAGTGAATGGATTGTGTATACATATTTTAATATATGTCTTGTATATATATGTAAATCTGTATATATACAGAAGGGGAATTTAAGGTTTTATTTCATATTTTCTTTTTCTTAAAGGAAAAGGTAGTGGGTAAATTATATTTAGCACAATCAATATACTAGGTATAGTATTTTTTTGCAACAATAAGTGATAGTACGTAACTATATTATTTAATTTATTTAACATTATTATAGTATTGTTTTAGTGGATGCGCGGATTGAAGAGAATTTGTTTTTTCTTTATATTACTTATAACGCTCCAAATGGATCTAATTGAATGTTCTTATTGCCATTCTGTTGCGCGGGACTGCTGTGTGGTTGCGCTGCCACTGTTGGCTGCATTGCCATCATTGGCGGCATCACTGGCTGTGCCCCAGTCATAGGTTGGATGTTGTTCGTTGCCATCATTGGCGTTCCCATGACTGGCATCCCCTGCTGCAATTAGAAAATTTATATTTTTATTTTTCTCTTTACTGGATAATAAATTATAAAAATAAAAGCTATCAGTATTCAATTTCTAATGCTAAATATTCTGAGAAGTAATTTTTACGATTTTAATGTTTTATACAAAAAAAAAAATAATAATAATAATAAATCAAAACATTTGTTTAACGAACTAGCAAACTAGCTTACCTGCATGTAGTTAGGTAACACAGGATAAGTGGGGTGAATAAACGGATGATTAATTGTGACTGGCGCAGGACTAACTGTCATGCCATGAGCCTATGTATTTTGTGTATAGAAATAAAAAAAAATAAAAAAAATATTTCAACATAAAAACAGAAAATAAAGCAAAACTGAAAAACAAATATTTAAAATTAAAAAAATCGAATTATTAAATAAATATATACTTGTACTTGTAGTAAAAATGCAGAGATTCTACTAAACCTGCAATGTTTTGCATTGTTGTGGGTATAAGATGCAATATTAATGACTCTCTTCCTATACATATATGAATGTTCATTTAAGCTTAAACCCTATCAACCCTGTTCAAAATTTTGTTTGAAATTGGGTTTAATAAAAATAAAGAAACCGAAATAAACAAAATGGATATGGATCAGCAACATCAACAAAAAAGTAAAAGGATCGCTTAAATTGTTGTAATTTGTCCATTAAAATCGGTGCATTGAATTTATCCAACCTGAAAAGCTGAATAAAACGGATATGAGGAAGGTTAAAGGGACTACTTTTCAACCTCAGTTCCAGCAAAAGTGTGCTGTGCTTTCGTCTAAAAAAGCACTTTATTTTAATTTAATTATTTGTTTCAATGAATATTTATTTATTTTTATATATTTCCTTATATTTGTATCCTTTTGATAACATTTCGTTAACGAAATAAAAGAAAATATCCATTTTAATTAAACTCCATGCTTATTGAAATATTTTCTGGTAAAAGTCATAAAAATTTGGCTTTTATTCTTTTATGATTTATAACATATTTCACAACATATGTTAGCATGCCGAATACCAAAATAATTATTCAAAAACATTTTTTGACAGCTCAAACTTGTATATGCAAATTCACAACAGAATAAAAAATCTTCTTGGGGCCCAATTCCGCAACCGTGAATGCTTTTCCTTGCGAAAAATGTATTCACGCTCGAAATATGCGTGAATAAATTTGGCAATCTGTGTACACGTTATCTGTCAAAAAAAATGAATGGCACTCTTGCGGAATCGGAAATATGCATGTCTACACAACTTTCTGTGTACAAACAGAAAAAACTAACGTTTGTGGAATCTGGCACCTGGCCTAATTCAACTCGTGAAAATAAAACGATCTGGGTTATAAAAATGTGTACTTAAATGTACCCCCTGTTCGCAAAACTTAATACTAATATTTGCAAACCCATATACAAACTCCGATAGAAACCTGGATATTTCGTTGATTTTTCACAAAATAACGCAGACCCACACCCGTAGATTATAAAACGCAGCTTTTATTCCTCTCACTTGGACAAAGTTAACTTTTGTTAAAAATCGCGTTCGTGTAATAGCATTCTTGAAACCGAAAGAGGAACAAAAGAAATTTACAGCTTAAAAATCGCAGGCGTGTAAAAGCAGACTTATACGATTCCTTTTTTCACAGATTGAGTGAGCCATTCACATACTAGATATGGACTGCTAGGAGCCAACTTCACGATATGGTTCCTTTTGAACTAGACATTACCAGCGACCATTTCAGGGGTTGGGTACGAAATCCCGAATGACAAAATACCGAATAAACAAAATCCCGACTGACTAGAATCCCGAATGCCAGAATCCCGAATCTGTTCATTGAAAACGCTTATCATTGAAAAATTAAAAGTGAATTTACAAGAAAGTGGTAGAGCAAACAAAATGTTTTTATCTCAAAAAATATTATTTATCTTATTACGTTAATTTTGGTACCAAAACGACATCAGTTTTATTTGTTTAAGTGCCTCAGAATTGATAATAAAAGTTTTCAATAATGATTTGCAATGAAAACTATAACTGGCGCCTAATACAAAATACTTAAATATTACTAACGCACATAACAACAACGAATTTTGCAGTGTCAAAATGTGTTTCATTTATTTCGAATGTAACTCTAAAAGCAATCTTTTAGACATAAACTGAATGATAAAGGATTTTTTTCTTATTGTGCGCCAGCACTACATCAAGTGTTGAGTTTCTAACAAACACTAGATGGCAGGGCTTTTTTATACCAATAGATTATAGATGGCTCTAGTTCCTTTGCATAAAAATTGTAGAAAGGTAATATTAGGCGTTTTTCTTTTTTCGTTCAGAGCAGAGCACTGAACAGAGTTCAAACACCTAGATTATGCACTGAACTTGTTCCAAGCAGAGCGAGCTCTGAACACTGATATGTTTTTAAACACACTTGAACCACACAATTCAGAATACATTTTCATTTTTAACCATAAAAAGCAATACCTACCCTTTTGTGTGCACACACCAGATACAGAAAATCAACAAGTGATCAACTTCTTTCTCCAACATATGTATCTAATTATTTTTTTTTTTTCACATTTTCCTTATTGGCACACATGGCATTTGGTGCGTTCAGCAATTTACTCACATGCTCAGTCAAATATGTCCGAGCACGTCGAGTGCGATCTACACATGTTCAGAACGAAAAAAGAAACACACATTTGAATCTCTGCATGCCCTGAGTTAAAAAGAAACACAAACAATTTTTTTGACAACTCAGACTCCGCTCTGAACTAAAAAAGAAAAACGCCTATTGACAGCAGATGGTACTCAATTTGTTTTTTTTTTTTTTATTTTCGCTGCTTGGCCTGAATTAGTCGCTGAAATTGATAAGAAGTATGGAACCATGTTTCTTCAAATTTTGTATGGAAATGAATCACAACTAGCACTCCATATCTAGTATGTCAATGGTCAATGGAGTGAGGGGTCTAGAAATGTTGAGAAAATGAAGTAATGAAAACACAAATGAAAATTTCAAGTTTTTTTTTCAGGTTAAACTTTGACGTTTCTGATTTGCCTGCCATGCTTCTCGTTGGTAAAATAATTGAGTTATAAAAATTGGTTTTCATTATGTAATATGGTATACATATGTACGTATATGAAAAAACTAAAGTACAGTAAAACCTGATAATCGGGACACTATAATCGGACCACCTCATATTCGAACCGCACCTTATGTATTGCCTGCTATTTTTCATACAAATTTCATCTTATAATCGGGCACCTGCTAATCGGACAATGGACCACTAAGAAAACATGCGTTGCTTAATGTATTCACCTGTCCTTTTAGCTTTCGTTAGTGCACAAATGAAACAATTTGATTTTTGTATGTTTCTTGCAGGATGGGGTTTCAGGTCAGTCAGTGCAATTAGCAATTGATATGTTAAAGGTGTTTGTTTTTGGTTTGGCGCAAAATTTTAAACGATTTAGGAAAATGTTAAAGAAACTTTTAGCAATTTACTAAGCTAAAAAGATGATTGAGCTAATTTTAAACGATTTTAACATTTTACTAAAGTAGCCATTCCTTCTTTAACTTTTAGCAATTTGCTAAATCCATTATGGAATCTGAAGGTATATCAGTCTTGCACGCGGGGTGCCCAGGTTCGAGTCCTGCTGGTGCACATTTTTTTGTTTTTTTTTGTAAATAATTAAGTTTAAATGATGAAAATAGAAATAACTAATACCTCTTTAGAGCACATGTTGGGTTTTCACCAACATATAATTAATTTACAACGCATAACAACAATAATTGTGTTCATCAAAATTCAAACCCTACAAATACTCAGCTTTATGCTTAATTAGTAATAGAAATAGTTATTCAATCAATAAGCACTTAGGAAATTGCTAACTGGTAAAATGTTAAGCCCTTTACAATGGGTTGTTTAAAATTTTGCGTCACATCTTTCCTATCCTCTTTTCTCTTCTTCCCCCGGATGACCACGCTGTGTTAAGAAAAATATGTAAAGGGTATTCATAATCCCTGGAGCGCGTGCAAAGTTGTAAAAAAAAAAAACTAAGTTTAAAAAAAAAAGTAAAAAAAAAAGTCTAAGACGCATTATTTTTTGATCGATGTTTACCGACTTTAATAAAACTTACAGCGATTACTCACTGTAAAATATATTTTTCTAGGTGAATTTGGTTAGATTCATGCACCTAGAATTATTAAATCCACACAGTCCACTAAAACAAAAACAAAAATAATATAAACATATTGTTTGCGTTTTCTTCAATTAATTCACTGGCCAGACCACGGGCAAAACATAATTCTAGGTGCATGAATCTAACCAAATTCCTCTAGAAAAATATAATTTACAGTGAGTAATCGCTGTAAGTTTTATTAAAGTCGGTAAACATCGATCAAAAAATAATGCGTCTTAGAAAGGTACTACAGCATCTAACTCATAGCGGTGTTAGTAAGAGGGGTAGATCTGCCGAAAAATCCAGATCTGCAAAATTGATTTAAAATCAAAAAAACAAATCAATTTATTTTGCCAATCGAAGGCAAATAATGTCAAAATCAGTTTTTTGACAGATCTAAATCAAAAATAAATTGATTTGTGTTACCAAACGATAACGACATTAGAATGGTTTATTTGTGCTTGAGAGTTCATATTTGACAGTCGTGAAGTAGACACGTGACAAATTAAAAAAAAAATTCTATAAACCTACGTGTTTTAATCGTTAAAACATTTTATCAAAATCAACATCGATTACTGCGAAATTTTTGGGAGAAACAACGTGCCAACAAAACGCACTATTTATCGTGTAGTGAATGATTCCGAAGAAAGAGGGTCTGTAGGTGATAGGTCCAAACATGGACCCCAATCTACTGCAAGATCGGCTGAAAACATTACTGCTGCTCAAGGAAGTGTTCAAAACAATCCATCAACAACCTCAATTCGACGCCATACTCAGGAGCTTTTTTTTTTGATATAATTTTGCACGCGCTCAAGGGATTATGAATACCCTTTATATGTTTTTAACACAGCGCAGGCATCCGGTGAAAGAAGTGAAAGAAAGATAGAAAAGATGTGTGGCGCGATGTTCTGAGACTAGAGGTGTTTGTTGTCTCAGATTTATCTCCAGGGATGGCGGCTGAATTAATGCGGAGAAAATTACAGTGTCTTATTTATTTATGTCTCTTATAATTCGCATTATTTTATTTATTTCGTTGTCATATTTATGGGTATACTAATTTACTCAATCACGTGTTGTTAGTAGGGGTATTCACGATCCGATGTATCTAGTCTTTTATCATTGTAAAAGTGTAAAAATGTAGCATTTTTTGCACTACAACAACAAAATATACTTAATGTCAAAGTCTGACACTTTTACACTTTTACGATACCCGAACCCTATTGTAACAGAAAAATACAAGAGTGTAAGATTTTTTTAACACAAACTAAGCCTTCTTCAGAACAAATGTGAAACAGATTTTGACATTTGCTTCAGTGTTGCTACAGATTAGTAAAGGTGTGTTCAGTCTGTTGTAAAAAAATAAAATTTTACAATTTTACAAGACTTGGTACACCAGATCGTGAATACTCCTAGTGTTATGCCTGAACGGCATGTAATGAGTAAGCCAGCAACTCATTTTGTGACAATTTTTTTAGAATTGTTTTTTAATGGAATATAAGAAGACAGACAACGGCAGGAATCGAACCTGCTTGGTCTTCAAAGAACAACTTTGGCCACAATTTTGCACAAGGATTTGCATTTGTTTACATTTAAGATTCAGTTGACACAAGAGCTTCTTCCACAAGACCATTTACGCCGCCATACATATGCCAATAGGATGTTACAACTAGCCTATGACAACCCCGATTTTCTTGAAAAAATCATAATGAGTGACGAGGCACATTTTCATTTGAATGGATATGTGAATAAACAAAATAGTCGGTTCTGGGCAATGGAAAACCCTCAAATTATTCATCAGTCACCTTTGCATCCATTAAAAGTTACAGTCTGTTGCGCAATTTAGTCAGGAGGAATCATTGGACCTTACTTCTTTGAAAATGAAAACGGCGTAACGGTAAATGTGATGATTGAAAACTTTTTAACGCCACAACTGCATGCTTTGGACTTTATTAACATGTGGTATCAACAAGACGGTGCCACATCGCATACAGCCAGGATTACAATGGCATTACTGCGAGACCTCTTTCCGCAATATGTTATTTCAAGAAATGGTGATGTTGATTGACCTTCACAGGTCGCCTGGTTTAACTGCTCCGGACTTCTTTTTGTGGGGATGTTGATTGACCTTCACCGGTCGCCTGGTTTAACTGCTCCGGACTTCTTTTTCAAAAGCAAGGGTTATGCAAACAAACCACAAACGCTTCAGCAACACAAACAAAATATCCGTGATGAAATTAATAAAATATCGCGTAAAATGTGTGAGAATGTAATGAAAAGTGTGCTAAAAAGGACTCGCATTTGTGAGACTAACAGAGGCGGACATTTACCTGATATTGTATTCCATACATAATTGCCGACATTAAATAAAACATTTATCGATATAAGATCCATTCTCTTTCA
The DNA here is from genome assembly GCA_910595825.1 of Philhelius pedissequus. Taxonomy (NCBI): domain Eukaryota; kingdom Metazoa; phylum Arthropoda; class Insecta; order Diptera; family Syrphidae; genus Philhelius; species Philhelius pedissequus. The sequence goes on along the minus strand of OU343161.1, from coordinate 205,107,290 downwards.
TTTAATCAAAAATTATAAACAAACAATGTAGTATACCTTCCCGGCGGACACCCTGTATATACCATAATTTATACAACAAATTATTTAAATTTAAACATCGCAGCTTTGAGTACATGGTACTCAACAGTTTTTAAACGCAATCGAATTATTACAGTCAAAATCGGTTTTAACGACATCGGTTATAACGTAATATCGGTTATTGCGAACTAATCTCTAAAGCGCCTTTCATTTAGCAGCGAATTGCCAATACGAATTGTTAATGATAGTCAATTCTGAAGTATCTTTCATAAAAAATATATAATATTTGGTCTCCGACCAACCAGCTGCAAATGTCATTAATACGTATGCACGTATGTATGTATGTAAATAAATAAAGTTTCGAAATTGGTTTTGGAGTTCAAAACAATTTTATCTAAAAAAAAAAAAAGTTGTTTTATGCAGTTTTTGTTACATGTCTATCCAATTATCTATAAGTTTAAAAATGAGGCATAAGCTACATGTCTATCCAATTATCTAAATCGCCACGAAGGCCACGAAGATGGAGAAGAACAAATAACCAGCAAATAAGGTGAAATCTAAAATTTGAGGTTAAATTCGAGCGAATTATTTATTTGCCGATTTGTGGAATACGTCCTGTTGTTGTGGATTGCGAACTTAAATTTGATAGTTCGCAGAAATCTGCTGTTGGTCGCGTTGAAAATATTAAATGTAATTTTTTGATATTTAAACAATTTGTTTGTAGTTTTTTAATTTTGTAAACAAGATAATTTATTAACTTCTTTGAAAAGTTAAAATAAAAATAAGTTGATATTGCCCCTTGAAATTCCTTAAATAAATTAGCATTCGCAGTTCGCAGCTCATATGAAATGCGCTTAATGCTACGTTTTCACCTAAAGATAATCCGGTTTAAATTGGGAAGATTAAAAATTAATCTTCAAGTGTTTTCACCAGTGAAAAAAAGATTAGTTTGACGTTTTCACTATGAATTGTCATTCAAAGGTCAATACAACAAGACAAAAACAAAATAATTGGGAAGAAGAATAATAATTTCGGTGCAGTGAACAAATTTAATTTCAATAAATAAAAATGAGTAATAACTTTAAAATATTGTTATCCCAACATGCACCATATAGATATATTTACATAAATACTGTAATCGCCTTTGCACGGTTTTGATTTTTATATATTTGGGAAAGGACAACTTCAAAGTATTACTGTAGGATAGCTTAAACATTTTCCATTACAAATTCAAGGCACCGACCGCTTTGGTCTTTGTAGCTTTATTGCATTTTTTATTTTTATACTTATTTATAAACAAAAACAGAATTTGGCAACGAAGTTATACCAGACAATAAGAAATTAAATTATGTTGGACAGTTTTTTTTTTTGTTGAATGTCAATGGAGAAAATATGACATTAGAATAGGCGCGTTCTATGAAATAAGGTTTGTTTCTTTTGAGAATCTTCTACTTCGAAGAAGATTTCAATGAGATTAATTTCTAATCTTCATTTAAGGAGATTCAAATTTGTATGGGAAATCTTCAAGATTTAGAAGATTACAAAGAGGATTTATGGTTAATCCACTTAAATCTGGATTAAGTGGTAGGTGAAAACGTAGTATTAGTCCCGGCCAAGATTCATGCTTATTGTACTAACCAAATATCGGCTTTAACGATATCGCCTATAACCAACTATCTCTTACAACGAACAGTTTTAAATTGAAAATTAAAAAATCTTTCGTTTATAACGAATATTAAAACACATAAGTAGGCAATTGAAATTTCGTGCTTTTCAAATAATAAATTATGGGGATATCCCTTTTTCTGTTTTCTTTTATATGTGAATTTCGTATTCTGTTTCTCAGAGTGAGAGGAACTGGTATAGTCAAATTTTATATAAAGAAAGGTTAAGTGTGTTAGTTTTATTTTTTCAAAATGAGTTCAAAACGTAGAGTTTTTACGATTAAAGAAAAATCTGAAATAATTTCAAGGCTCTAAGCTGGTAATGGTGATTCCAATAAAAGCTTAGTAGCAGAGTTTTCTGTATCAGTTTCAACAATCTCTACCATTTTCAGAGATCGTGAAAAAATTAAGAAGAATTTCGAAGAATCAAACTTAAAAATAAAAAAAAATCGACGCAGTCACCATCCCGACATAATAGAATAAGAATTCATAAAATAAAAATGTCGACAGCAAAATCACAGATTACTTTGGAAATAAAAAAAGTTGCGCTAAAGGTGGGCACAAACGAGGATCATGCTCGCCGAGCATGCTCGCGCTCGCTGTGTTTTTCTCTTGTATGGGCTGGTTCGCGAGCCGCTCGCTGTTGGCGAAACATTTCGATTTTGTCGTGTTCGTTGGCTTCAATGTTCGTCGCGTATGGCCCTGTTCGCGAGCAAAGCGAAAAATGTATATGGGATTCAAAAATTGGAAACTACAAAACTAAGGGTAAATCATGGCAAATCGCATATGTTAATGTTTTGAAGAATCAGCACGAAATGAATGTTCGGCAAGTGTGTTCGCCGTGTATGAGCTAAGGCAACCGAGCAAGCTCAGCGAGCATGTTCGTCGTTTGTGCCTAGCTTAAAATAAAAAAGTTTGTCCACTTTTTAAGAACAAAAAATGGAAAATGTCAAAGCAAATCCAGTAAGATTGCATCAACTTAACCCTAGGCCTCCACTTGAAATAAATGATTGCAAGAAATGTGTCATGTAGTCAATATTTTTGTGGAGGCCCTTTATGTTTGTATTTTTTTTATTTGTAGACATAAGAATCTGTATTCATTTCTTGTCTTCTCAGAACAAATAAACGGAGAAATAAAATTTGAAGTATGACATCCCACATTAATCCTGCACAAATTTCTCACAAAACATTAAATCTTGTTCCAATAATTCATTTAAAAAAAAAAAAAACAGATTTATACCTACATATTCTAAAGTACATAAAGCGCTTAGCGCTTCTTGGAGAAGAATGAAATTTCACGATTTATTTTTGCCCACATAGCACAGAAATATAAATTTTTAGTAGTAGTGTCTGCAATAATGGCCGAAATAAATATTTCTAATGGAGTCGCAGCCTTACCTGCACACTATTTCTCGCAAATTCCTTACAACAAAAACAAATTTGATTTGAAAAAGTTGTTAGGAATTCGATACTAGTTGTCGAAAATTTGGTGTACGAACTTCGTGCTACGTTACAATAACACAAACATTTAGAGTAAGATGAATTAAAAGCTCTGTAAGATTAATATAAAAAATAAAATACAAAATGAAACAAAAATTCCCAAATCAAATTATAGAGATCGTGGGATTGTTCTGTTTTTTTTTTTTTTTCGAAGAAAAAGCATTATTTTTGTAATAATTGTTTTAAGTGAACAATAGCCATTGACATTGCAGAAAAATCAAAATTTGCGCCAAGGTTTTCATAATGATATTTTATTTTCAAATTGGTGAAAATCGTAAGCAGAAACACTAAAATTAATTTAAGTTAACCGATGTAGTTTTTGTCGTGAGATGGGTACTTTTGTTTAAGACAGAAATTTTTAATTAAAGTGATAAAAGAACCTTTTTTACTTTCTAACGAAGCAAATCTATATATATTTTAAAGCAACAAATTAATCATTTGCGAAGCCATAATAAAATTGCAAAAAAAAACTTTTTTTTTGCACACTGACTGACACCTATCGTATTTAAGCATTACATACGTATATATTCGATAATGAGCAATCAAATTTATTTGTAGACATAATGTACTTTAATTCTTCTCACTACACAACTCACCATTGGGCGATAACCTGCACCAGTTGTTGCGGCCATTGGTTGTGGTGTCCAATTAGCACCGGGTTTTGCTGTGTTTTTCGGCGAATTCCACTGCACGGGTCTGCAATAGCACAATAGTAAGCATTTAACATTTTGCATTTAAAATCTCTTTTTGCTACTCACTTTGTGCTTCCCGATTTATTTATATTTAAATTATCAACCAATGACATAAGCGAACTGTCCAGATCACCAGTGAGAATTTTTCCAGTGCCCGCAGGCTGGGCTGCACCTTGTCCAGGTTGTTGTTGCTGCTGCTGTTGTTGTTGTTGAAAACCGCCTGCACCACCTGAAGCAACAACATCAGTTGGATTTGGAACACCTGACATGGGTAGTGTGCTACTGCCCGCAGTATTGCCGGGCTTCAATACATCACCCAATGCATCGAAGCCTTACATTATGCATGGTATTTTTTTTTTTATGAAGGTATGTGCATGTTTTTTTTGTTTGATATATATTTTGTTTAATTTTTGAAATTTTGTATTTACCGATTTGATATTATGTATAAGCGTATTTACATCAAGTTCAGCCCAAGTTAGTTAGAAGAGTGTTTTGCATAGGATTTTTGAATATGACGATATTTTTTTGTTCGATATCCGAAGATCCATTTATGTATGCGTATGTGCATATAGTCAACACAAAGAAACGAGTTTTGTATAATGTTTCAATGAGAAAGGAATGGAAGAGATAAACAAAAATTCCATATTAGTTACCATGTGTGCGGAAGGTCATTGAATGTGATTGGTTAGTTAGTGTGGACCTAAATCATGGTTAGAGCAAGCACTAAAGTACATTTTCAAGACAAAAAAATATAGCATATTTTGTGAGTAACAGTAAATTGTTAGTTAAAGCTTGGACAAGTTCAATTAAGTGCAATTTTTTTTTATAAAGCCATAACTGTCAAATGGAAACAAATAATCGGTACATACAAGTACAATATATGTTTAAATTACATACACATGTCGGGCAAGTTTTCTTAAGTATAAATATAAGCAAATACGTACATACAACCATGATGTCTATATTTTTTGAATAGGTATCTAAACATTCAACTTCTTGTGCTATGTTGCATAGTTAGTTTTATATTTTTTAGATACATTTTAATCATCCTTATTTCGATAGTAGCTTTTAGAAGAAAAAAAAACTCCTAAAAGTATTCTTTTCGTTGATGAACTTTCATTTAGTAAATGGTTTTAATTTTTTTTTGTTCAAATGCATGCCAGCATGCTTTTTGGTTTTGCATTCTCCAAAATATAATGCTAACAAATTATTAGACCATTTTCAGAATCAACGGATTTATAACAATGGCAAAGGCATTTTATTAGGTTCCCTATCGAAATAAGTTTGAATGACTCTAAAAGCATTGGTATTTTGTATAGTTGTCTTTTTTATAATAAAAATGAAATGTAAACTAGGCTTTATTTCTACCCGGATGAGAATAACAATTTCTATGTTGACCACATACTAGGTCTGTTTATTATCTTGTGTTACATTCGTAACAATTTGTACAATTTTTTTGACAAAAAATGCTGTTAGGTCGAAAAAATTACTACAAAGACTGTCAAATTTGATGAGAAAAACTTCCCCTACATTGAAAAAGTTGTGAATTCTTACTATACACATGAATTTTTGGGGTAACTGGTGTAACAACTGTCAAAACACTAAGCTGTCAAGTTTTTTTTGCTATTTTTTGCGTTATAGATGAGCACATTCGAAAGAAATGATAACTCAAAAAGAAGTTCATTATTTGATTTGAAATATTCGTATTGAAAATTAAAGGCATACAGGAATACGAAAAAACGCTGTTAGGAAAACACAAATAATGCAGAAGTGGAAGATTTTAATAGTTGTTTACTGAAATTCTGGAGTGCTTTCTCATTTTATTTTATAAAATATTTTTGTTTTGTGCACTGTTCTTTGTGTTGTTTCTCTTTTTTTAATTTTTTAGTTTAGTTTTGGTAATGCCTTCAGTTATCATTCAATTATGCCCATCACTACTTTCTGTCCTTGCATCTGGAGGAACACAATTGACGTTTTAAACACAAATTACCCAATTTGTGTGTGTTACAAGACTTATAAAATTTCGTCAACTTTTGAAGTTTGACAGTTGATACACTTCTTACTAAAATAAAGATACCAAACAAACCTACTTATTGAAGAATGTTGTGATTAAAGTAACGATGCTTTATGTCGTTTTCTATTATTTGCCAATACGGATTTTGATCAGGTATTGTGTATTTTTCTTGGATAAAAGAGCACAAAATCTTTTTTTTTAATTGTATGTGCGTATTTATTTTTTTTTATTACTAAGGCCGTTTGACGTTTCAGAAAATTTCGTTTTACTTTGGTGTATGTGCAAGTGCGTTTTTCATGTACGTGTAAATATCTTTCTGAGATCCAGATCTTTGATTTTGATCCCGGATCAAAAAAAATCGATAACTTTGGTTGAATAGAAAACGACATTAGTAATATTTTAAGTTCGTGTCATAACTTATTATATTATTAAGGAAATATTCTACAAAATGTATGTGAAATACAAGATCGACCTGCCGAACCTTTTTTCTACTATACACTATACTTTTTTTTGTTTTCATATGCGGGCTATCTAACTGATCTCTATAATACTGTGGATAGTGTATTCATTTTTTTTGAAGCAATTTGAAGACGACATAAGGTGCGCTGGTAACATCCTTGACGTCCGAGTAAAAAATAATCGAAATTGCGTTGTTTAGAAAGATATTAAAAAATATTTTTGTATTTTATTGTTTTATACAAATGAAAAATGCCTGCATTTTAAATATCGATCAATGTGACTTCAAAAAGTGATGCGAATTGTTATAAAGTTATACTGGCGTAGTACCAGCGCATTTATAACATTCTTCAAGCTGTCTCATCTATTTTGTATGAATGCGTTATCCAGTGTTTTAAAGAGACCAGTGGGTTATCTATACCTCATATAATCAGCATTATTGTTTATTTATTTATTTTTTTTTACCAATTGATACCATGATCTGCTGATTACTTAATAATACATTTACAAATACATACTTATATACACATAACAACAAAAAAAACTAGATATAATTAATTATTACATATTTGGTTAATAACACTCTTAAAGTGATCTCTTGGCATGCAAAGGTCGATTTCACTGCACACCGAATTATATAGTCTTAAAGAACGCGTTATAGACTCATTAGACGCATAATTAGTTCTATGTGTGGAAACATAAAATAAATCATTCCGGTTTCTTAACCGTCTTTCCGGAACATAAAAAGAAATAAATGAAAGCAATTCGCTAGAATTGACACGATTGTCAAAAATGTCCTTTATGAATAAAATGCTTTGAGATTTCCTACGGCATTCAAGTGTATTTAAATTTATTAGAGCACATCTAGAGTTGTAAGGACATTTCCCTCAAGTATGGAAAACGGCGTTTATAACCCCTATTCACAAAAATGGTCCTAAGTGTGACGTGAAAAACTATCGTCCCATCGCTAAACTATCGCATATACCCAAAATATTCGAAAGCATTTTGTATGAAAACTTAAGTTTTCATTGCAGGTCTCTCATTTCCCCTAGACAACACGGGTTCCTCAAAGGCAGGTCCACAACAACAAACCTCGTTGACTTTGTTTCATTTTCCCTCTCAGCCTTGGAGAATGGAAAAGAGGTCGATGTTATTTCAACAGATTTTAGTAAAGCTTTCGATAAAATCTCCCACAAACTTATTCTTTTTAAACTTTCCACCCTCGGCTTTGAACCGGTTCTGTTGAGATGGATGTCTTCTTATTTAGAAAACCGTTTTTACAGCGTTCGGTTCAGATCCGCCTTATCAAGCCGTTTTTTAGCTACATCCGGTGTCCCCCAAGGCAGATATCTAGGCCCTCTCCTCTTTATTCTAAGCATCAATGACATTGAAATGATAGTCAAACATTCCTCCCTTTCACTCTACGCAGACGATACTAAGTTTTACAAGGTAATTTCTTCTCCTGAAGACTCTTCCCACCTCCAAGACGATATCGACAATTTTTCAATATGGTGCTCCAAAAACTGCTTGGAGCTTAATATTTCCAAGTGCCAATCAATTACCTTCTCACGTAAACGCATCAAATATCCTCCCCGTTTCTATCTTCTACACAGTCAAACCATTCCCCCCGTTCAGGTGATCCGTGACCTTGGGATTATTTGCGACAATGAGCTGAATTTTCTCAAACATATCGACGATATAATCCTTAAGGCAAATTCAGCACTTGGCTTTGTGAAACGTTGGTCCAAGGAATTTGCTGACCCCTACGTTACCCGATCCCTTTACATATCATTTGTTCGTCCGCTTCTTGAATACGCTTATCAAGTCTGGTCGCCTTACCAACAAGTGCACATTGCCAGAATTGAGAGCATACAACGCCGCTTCGTTCGATTTGCTCTTCGAGGTCTTAATTGGAATAATCATTTAATATTACCTCCTTATCAAGACAGAATCAAACTTCTCGATCTGAATTCGCTGAAAGATCGAAGAGAAATATTTGACATTCTCTTCATTCACCGAATGTTTTCTGGTTCCATTGATTGCACAGCCCTTATTAATTCCATCTTTCTAAATACTAACCCTCGTAACACTCGTAATCCTCGTCTATTCTATCTTCCCACCCATCGAACCTCTTATGGCTCCAACGAACCCATCTCCCGAATGCTGAGAAGCGTCAATTCTAACGCTTCTTGTTTTGACTTTAGCATCAGTACTCCCTGCCTAAAGCTTCGTCTCCTAAGCCTCCCTACCAGTTAATTTTAGTCTTAGCTATTAAGTTTCTTAGTTTTTAAGTTAGATTAAGAAAATAGCTTGTATTAAGCCAAATAAATGAAGGCTTTGCCCCCACCAAAATTTAAAAAAATCTGGCAAATCACCGGGCCAATTTAGTTTCCTTAAGGCAAACCGAGTACATTTTTTTTTGTATCCTTTCAATATTTGAGATACTATTATCATAAGAAGGAAACCAAACAACTGAACAATATTCCAAGAAAGGCAATGCTAAAGACATAAACAAAGTCTTAAAGTATAAACATCCTTGAAAATTGTCGAGTTGCGTTTTAAAAAACCTACCATAGGGTTACCTTTTGAGACTACAAAGTCTCTAAAAATAAATTTTGAGTCAAAAAATATTCCAAGATCTTTGACAGCCTCTACTCGTAAAAGTTTTTCATCCCTAAACTTGTAATTAAATGTGATTAACGACGCCGATCTTGGTGATTATAATCACACAACTGTAAATTTAAGCAATCAAGTAAACCGGATACATCAAGAAAAATTTTAACATCATCCGCATACATTAAACAACAGTATTTGAGGATAGTTGGCAAATCATTAATACAAATAATGAACAGCAGGGGACCCAAGTGGCTACCTTGGGGTAGACCTGATAAAACAACTATAAAATTAGAGAAATATCCATCGATTTGCACTACTTGTTTTCTGCCACATAGATATGAATTCAACCATTTGATGAAGTTGTCATTGAAACCTAACTTTTTCAATTTTCGAAAGAGAAGACCATGGTGTACTCTATCAAATGCTTTAACAAAATCGGTGTACAAAACATTTATTTGTTTACCTTGTTCAATTTTATTAATACAAACATTTGAAAATAGATAAAGTTTTGTACTAGTCGATCGACCCCTTACAAAACCATGTTGTTTAGAGGAAAGAGAATTCTGAACTGAGAAATAAAGCTGCTGAGTGACCAATTTTTCAAAAAGTTTTGGCACGGCAGACAGCTTTGAAATCCGCCTATAATTTTTTACTAAATGCTTTAACCCACTTTTGTAGATAGGATCTATAAGAAATATCTTCCATTCACTAAAAAAATAACCAGAAACTATTGATTTATTGAATAGAAGTCTTAAAGCTGTGCAAAGTGAAAAGGAACACTTCTTCAAAAAAAAAAAAATAGGTGGAACAGAATCATAACCAGCTTTCTTATATATATCTAACGAACGAATATACCAAGATGTGAAACTGTGAAAAGAACACGAGCTACACAAATTTGACTTTTTAAAACATCAAAAAAGTGGACTTGCATAAACGTGTAACTTCTTAAACTTTAAATATGAAATATTTTTTAATGATGGCCGTAATGCTATTAAAAAAGTTATAAATTTCTTATACATAAGGTGGAAAACGCAACAACTACCATTTGTAACTTTGCAATAGTAGATCTGTTTGGTTTCTTTTTTGTAGTAAAATGTGTAACAACTGTCAAACTTCCAGATTGGGGGAAAATCTGTATATCTACCAACAAAATAAACAAAGGCCAATTGAGCACATTTGTGTGCAAAACGTCAATGGTGACCCTCCGGGCACAACGGCAGAAAGTATTGATGGGTATAATTGAATAAACACTAGACACAAAAACAAAAAATTGAAACGATTCATTAAAACGATAATCGAGGGTAATCCAACTACAACCCTACAGTCTGTTATGAACAATTTTTTTTTGAAAAAGTGTTGGAAATGTCTCAATGATCGTAGATTTGAAATCATTAAAAAAAAACATTAAAATTTTAAAATAATTAAATTATTTTTCTAATGAAAACAATATAATAAAGCAAAAAAATATATTTGAGTTTAGTAAGTCGCCAGTTATAGCTTTCATTGAAATTCAACATTGAAACATAAATCAGTGAAACGGTCGAATTTTTGTTGGCAAGTCGGTTATAGCTATAACTGGATAGTTTGGTGTTATTGTAATCATTGATGACAAAACAGCTGCTGGCAAAAAAAGAAAAATCTTAAGCTATCCGAAAAACTTTGGTATACTTTTGTACCCCATGAGAAATGTCAAAACCATATGCACCCATACAAATTTAACCTATCCGATGTTGGTTATTGATACTAAACTATCTTAGATAGGCTATCGTACCGAAATGACATTTGAATGGGGGCGTTCACTCATTTACTAGATATGTTATCTCGGATACCTAACTGTCCGAGTATATTTGTGGACGGATCAGATAGGTTAGCTGAAAGCCGTCAACAAAAATCAGAACAAAACTGGAGCTAATACCAAATGAAGTTTCCATTAAGCTGTTCTATACATTTGTTCTCGGATAGCTAGTTATTCCATAATGTTTGGGCTAAATCAAGATAGCTTTCATGAGAACAGCTGTTTTTTTCACCAGATGTGCTTTTGCACGCGTTACAACAACAGAAACTTATTCCAGATGGCTCGGAATTTGAACGGCCGCAATGATGAGGTTGAATGAAAGCTTATATCTGCGCCTTATAGTACCTTTATAGTACATTCACCCGGGCCCTGTATTAGAAATACATACATATAACAAATCGCTCTTCATAAATAAGCGAAATAAAATATCGCGAAAATAATTTGGCGAAGTAATAATGTAATTGCGAGTCAAATATAAAAGCACATATGAAAATTCGAAAAAAAAAATATCGAGATGAGCAAAATAATTTTTGAATATGGATAAGTGAGCATTGGCGATATAAATTTAGACGAAATGCTATGCTGTACACAGATAATTTCGAAACTTGTTAATAATATACAATTACTTTCTTACTGATGCTTGTTTGTAATTGGCAAATTGCCAACAAAGGAATTTTTTGACTAGGTGATTCCAGTTATTATTTCCTATTCAACTAAAAAAAATGGCCAATGCTCTCATTTGAATTTGTATTTATCCTTTGAACTATTTTATAATATGTTTAAGCTATTCTTTTAAATAAATAAAAACTTCATAATTATAGCTATAGCTAGTGTATGTTTTTTAGAAGAACAAAGACAAAAGCGTTGAATACAATTTCCCATTGATCAGTATAGATGCGCCATTTTTAATTATAAAATTTAACCTTCCCAAAAACCTATACAAAATACCATCTTATCAATGCACAACAAAATACACAAGCATATTAATTCCTAATATTTAACAAATATATATGTATGTACATTATAATGTAAGTAAATACAAAAAAAAATAAACATAAAATAAAAACTTAATATTATAATAAATGAAAAATAATAACAACAAAAAATCAAGCTTGGCAAACATTGGAATTATGACCTCCAAGTTCCGTGCCAACAAAATTATGCGACATTTGTGCACAACCAGCATAGCTTGCATTAGAAACAACACCAACATCAGAGACGTCGACCACAGACACATCCTCGATAGCTATTAAGGGTGTTGATGATTGCAACTGTGGAAGAGGTGATCCACTCTTATTTATGATTCCATTGTCAGATACGTCAACTAACATTGAAGATGAAGTCGAGGAACCTAAAGGAATGTGCGGTTTTTGAGATGAAAACTTCATCACCTCTTCCGCAGTATTGCAGCGATGTATTATTATTGAAGGCTGTGCTTCTTCACCTGGTGGTGTAGCAAAATAATTTGGTTGTTGCTGTTGTTGTTGCGGTTCTTGTGGTTGAAAACTTGTAAATTCTGAATTCATACTATCTGCTGCATCAAAGAATGGATTTGGCAATGCCTGATTTGAAGGTAAGTCCATAATAGCGACATCAGTGGCGGCGGCAGCGGCAGTAGCAGCTTGGAAATATTTGCACATATATATGTATATAATAATAATAAATAGGAAACAATTATTTTAATTCCAGAAATATGAAAATTGTGGATGTTGCGAGGTGTCTTTTATTTTGGAGTATACTTGTTCTGGTGGATTCTACATATTTGGAATGTTTGTACCAAGCTTATGAATTTTGAGGTTCTTTATCGATAGCAAATTATATAAAACATTTTTGTTTTGTTTTTTTTTTCAATTTTGTATTGTAAGAAAAAAAAAATTAAAACCAAAATAATACAAAACAATAAAAATGTTAGTTATTTGTTGGTTAAGTATTGATGACACAGGAATTAAGGCAATTAAAGGAAATCATGCGTTTTGAGTATATATGTATAGGAATAGGTAGATATAGAAGTCCAAGTTCTTTGGTTAAAAATGTGCATCCCATTTTATTAGTATATAACAGTATAATTGGTAGTAAAATAATATATGTTTAGCGTTTATTTAACATTTATAACATTCAGCTATAAAGGAATTTCAAATATGTTTATACAGTAAAAATATTAAGCAACTCACCTGCTGGTTCCGTGTTTCCGAAAACCGACGAGAAGTTACTATCGGAAACAAAGGCATTTGCAGCCGAGCCTTGACCTGTTGCTGAACCATTGAAACCTGATTGAGTCGCAAAGAGAGATGATGTTAAGTAACCTTTAATTTTGGGAAAAGTGAAATAATAAAACAAATAAAAAAAACAATAAAATAATAATTCTAAATTATAATAACAAACAAATATAATTAAATTAAAATTAAAAAGACATGTTGAAGGGAATGTGAAAAATGGCCATTAAACAGAAAGAGAAATAAAAAAACGACAATCCGTGTTACCCAACTATTTCCAGGCAGCAGTTGGTGCTTGCAAAAACTGTTCAAATATAGAAATGCTTTAAATCCACGATAATTATCAAATAACAAAAAAAATTAAAGCTTCGATTGTACACTGGCCACTATTCCATTGCGTATTATTTTTTGTCTTTAAAAGTTATTAATCCTTTTATTTTTTTTATTTTTTCGAGAAAAAACTAGCTACAATTTAAAAAAAATAAATCAATAAATAGCATTGGGACATAGATTCTTACATTTGAAACATTAGCCGTGTTCTCGTGATAATCAAGTACAGTAAAACATTTTCAACAAAACGATCCACACTCCGACTTGATTTTATTTATTTTAATATGGTGGGATTTTCACATCTGTATGTTTTTTTTATGTCAAAAAGCATACAAAAAAACAAGGAAAAAAAGAAATTCAAACATACATTACTAAAAAAAAATCACTTCAATGCCCTCTATGATTGAATAGACTTAAGCTAGTATTAGACGGTCCTTGTAATGTGTCATTGCCACTTTTAGGTCATTGCAATGACAAATTGTCGTAACCGTGTGATAGCCCTTTTATTGTTGATGGGACACCGTGACACGTAGCCTGTCGTTGCAAGGAATGTGTCCCAACCGTGACACGGCAGAAATTTTTGCCATGTCATTGTTTGTCACGGTTGGGCATAGTTACATAGATAACTATAAATGTGTAACCTACAAATGTGTAACTATAAATGTGTAACCTACAAATGTGTATTAAAATAGATTTTAATTATGTAAATTAGGAGGGTTATTTGTACCTACCTACATACATAGATGGAACCTAGGTATGTAAATATGGACATAATATGTATATAATGAAAGTGAAGGATATAGGTGGGTTGGTAATAATATATATGTGACGTTTGCAAAAATGTTATAGTCACAGTTTTAGGGGAACAAAGATGCCATTTAAATTCTTGGGCAAATACCGGTAATTTTGTTCTGATTAAATGATAGCTAGTACCAATTCTCAAAATTTTGTATCAAACCCGTTGGAGCCGTTTCAATGCCTTAACAATCAAGACACAATAACTCGATTGATCGACGCCGTGTGATCGTCACTGCTAAAAATGATAAATGTCATTGCAGATTAGGCTCACCTCCAATGATCAGTTGCTTGAGAGTTGTCACGTCGTGTGATAGTCATTGTTTTGCATGCCATTGCCGTGACACCGAGACGCAAATATCACCGTAACACACTTTGACGTTCATTGTATTTTGGGACAACAATGACATACATGTGTCATTCGTGTGATAGTCATTGTAGCTAGCCATGACACGATTACCTTTGTCACGGCAATGACGGTGGTAGGACCTATTTTGTTGTGACGTCAGAGTGTCACGGCAATGACACATTACAAGGACCGTCTAATACTAGCTTTACTAATTATCGCAACTCAAATATACTTCGGATGAAAAGGAAAAGTAATTGCCAGTATGTTCATATTGTTGTTTTCCTTGTAAGATTTTTATTTTGCTGTACTTGCTAGAACACGACTATTGTAGCACAATTTTATCAATCTATTGTTATTTTTATAATTTTGTTTGTAATAGATGTGTTTATGTGCCATTTATGCTAGTTTCAAAATAATGACATTACCGCTTTGCTTATGTATAAGAGTTATAATATTGGTAATTCTGTTTTAAAAGATGTTAAGTTTATAAACGGAGGTGTTTATCGCCCCGAGAACTCAGCGAAATTGTTCTTGTTTAGTGCTCAAAAATCACACCTATTCTAATCCAAAAATCACAATTTCTTCGCCCTTAAAAAAAATTACCTTTCACAATATTACGATATAAAACGGACTTTTTTTAATTCTTGATTTAGGCCCGTTTGCTGATACACAACAAACATTTAAGTTCTACTTAAGAACTTATGTGTCAGCTTAAGCAGAGTAAAAAGTAGCCTTTAAGCGTTTTAAGTTGAACATAAATATTTATGATTCGTATAAGCAAACGGGCCTTACAAATTAAATAACTTATGCTTAGTTTCGTCAATATACAAACAAGGAAAAGTATTTCGAGAACATATCTGTTGTAATGAAAATGCTTTAAAGGAACTATCATTAATTATTTAAAAGTACCCTTCACGAAGTATTGCATACAATTGATAACAATATCCTCACTAACTCCATTCGAGAATCACTCGTTGGTAATGGTGTTGAAGACTACATCAGGAAGTGGATTATATACATGCACAACAACAGAAGGATTCAAGCCATGTTAGATAATACAAACTCGACGAAAAACATTAGTACGGGAGCAACACAGGGTGCAGTTATGTCCCCTCTTCTGTATGGATTTTAGTGTTGAACAAGATTCTCGTTAAGTTAGAAAGATTTGGTCACATACGCTTCAATTTTGTGGAGGTGTTTGTGGAGCACTTAAAAAAGAATATAACATCGATTCTTCAGGAATCCTTTCTGAGTTCCTAAAAATCTCTAGGTCGTTTCCGCAACCCGACTTTGCTGGTATTTTTTGTAAGCTGACAATGAGGTAAGATTGCACCTTACTCAAGGTACGAACCAGTACCAAACTACGGCTATTTTCACGGCAATGAGGTAAGAATGCACCTTTCTCAAGGTACGAACCAGAACCAAAATACAGCTATTATCACAGAGAGCCAGCTGGATGTAAAACCCTTTTTTTTTGGACTGATGCACGACGCACTAAAGGGGGTCTTGACTACCCTTAAAATGATCAAGCACAGTGCGAGTGTTTGCAAAGTAGGAAAGGATGTAAGAATAGATACCGATGCACATTGGTTTTGATTTTATGAATATCAAAATGGGAATTAGAGCCGGGTAAAGTATTCCACATTCGCATTGTACGGCTAAAGAAAGAATCTCTGTATTTGACAGTACGTCCGAAGTTGGGCTAAGGGGTAAACTGATGGGCATTTCTAGAAGTGCAAGTAATAGGTTGAATATTTTAAAGGGAAAAACGCAACTGGCTATGTAGCTAGAAAATTGTTTATAAAAATACCGATAAAATAATCAGAGACATATACGACGGTGTTTCAGAGATGTAAATGTTTTCGTTATACTTCTATCGCCTATCATTCTTAGAGCTCGATTTTGAATTCTATCTAAAAGATTCAAATGAGTTTTGCGAGCCCCTGCCATAATGTGACAGTTATACTCCAGCTTTGGACGAATGAAGAATTTCTTGCATCTTTGAAGAAAGCCCAAATACTGCAGCGTTTTTGGCAACATCACGATGTGGTCATTCCACACAGAAAGCTGATCTGTTTTTTCAATGCAAGTGCCACTCATGGAGGGGGTAGGTTCTGCTTTAATAGCAGAAGACAGCACTGAGCACTAAATTCGGTTTTTTATTCCCCATTGGACAATACTGTCGAGATCAGACTTTAATGAGCTTATCATACGCTGCCGTTTCAGTTCCACATTCGAAGAAAAAGGAAGTGAATCTGAATATAAAAAGCATTAGAGTACTATCGTCAGCAAAACAATCTAGTTGATTACAAGTTCCAGATAAGAGTTCATTTATGAAAATGAAAAAAAGAGTTGGAGACAAAACGGAGACCTGAGTCACACCAGCATTTATTGTGTAAGACTTGAAACCGTATAATACTACTTGTATTGATCGGTCTGAAAGGTAATTTCTAATTCAACGAAGATGACATTCATTAATACAAAATGCACGCATTTTCGACAAGAGAGCTTGACGCCAAACTCTATCAAATGGTTTTGAATTATCAGGCGCAATAATCTTACTTTTTTCAAAACAGACTTAATGGTTTGTACCACTGTTCGGTGCGATATATTATCAGATCACCAGTGGACCCATTTCTACGAAAGCCATACTGCGGGTTATTAAGGAGCTTCGTTCTTTAAAATATTTCTTAAGCTGATAATTTATCAGCATTTCTATAATTTTGGAAAGAAGTACGTAAGTGCAATTGGACGGTAATTAGAGAGTGAAGAATATTCGCCTTTTTTAGGGATAGGCTGGACAAATGCCGTTCTCCATCAATTCGGAAAGAGATCAGTAGAGTATGACAGATTGAAAAGCTTACGCAGTTGTTTTGCCAGCTTTGGAAATACCTCTTAAGAACGATACTATCCGGGCCAGTGGATTTGTGTATATTGAGGTCTTCTTAAGACTCAGCAACTGCACAAGTGCGAACGCTCAAATGTAATCGTTTACGCTCTCAAGTACTGTATAAGTCATAACACTTTCTGGTAGCGTCGAATTAACAGCGCTGCGAACAAATTGGCTTTTTCACGTAAGCTGACAAAAAGGGTGTCATTAAAGACGAACGTTGGAACCGAAGACGAAGTTGTATTTCGAATGTTTTTTTTACAAATTTTTTTTTTGGGACATTGTATGGCTTTCTTGCGAGAGTCAACATTTCGCTCGAAGTTATGAAGGGCAAGATTTACGTTAAAAAATGTAAATAAGCTGCAGTTCATAATTTGTGTTCATAAATTCAAAACGACAGTCAGGATGCGATCTAGTTTGCATTGGTTTTTGTTTTGTTGTCGCGTTGTAGGAAAATGATGGGACAAAATTCTCAAGTAAAATAATTGGATATTTTTTTATATTTTGTCAAAATATTGATATGATTTTCTATTTCAGAATTGTCCTTTTTCTTTTGATGTTTCTTCTTTTTTTTTTGCAGTTTTTCACTCTAAAAATAGACATTTGAGACGATACACCATTAATTTAATTATAATGGATTTATATAAGGTAGCATACGAAGAAGATAAGGAAGTGAGTGGAGATTAAAGACTGTGGAGCCTCCTTAACCAAACTGAATTTCGAGTTAATATAAGGATTTTTCAGATAGACCTGGCTTTTGTTATTCCGGTTAAGGTAGAAAATTTAAAAAGCATGTTATGAATATTAAACCAAGGTTATTGAATCCTTTGACCACCTTTCGTTTGCGGCTTATTGTTTATTTACTTTGTGGGTAAAGTTTGGGAAAAGCTTGGGCAAAAGTGTGGGATCAAGCTTTTGATTTTGTTGTTGTAATTTTTAACCAGACATGAAATGTAAAGAAAAACATTTGGGATGTGGGTATTTGCCACATTTAACGACATAATTTAGACGTAGTGGTTAAAACATGTATAAAAATGTTTTCACGAATACAAAACACTCTTATTTTGAACTCTACCAAAAGAACCATTAGCTTAAATATTCGGGTAGATTCTTGCTGGTGGGGAAATGAACAGAAAGAAAAGAAAGGTCAAAAGGTCTGGCATTTCGTGCCAAAAAAAAGTAAGGAAACTCATTTTGGGTAAATTTCGAACCACGGGATCCAGAAGGAGAGTACGGAATGATTTGTGAGAGGGGTATGTACAAGTGTTCGCTCCAGTGTATATCATGAATATTCAAGTATGCACAAGCGTAGCTGTTCGTAATATTGATTTAATAATATTCAGTAAAATAGTTCTAAATCTTCTAAAATATAAAATAATTACATTCCTTATTTAAACTATAGTTAAAAAAAGAAGTAAAAATATCTCGAAAGCATGCCAAATTATCAAGCTTAACTGTTTGAACAAAATGAAAAGTCGCTGTAGCTCAAGAATTGCTACAACACACACAAGCAAAGAGCTTGTTCATCTAACAGAAGCCATATACAATAATGTATATATATTTCCCATGAAAAAAAAAAGAGATATGTTGCAAGAAAATAGGGACAAAATATGTAATTCGATTCTACAATAAAGTTGTTCGAATTCGCAAAATCTCAACTCGCTAATTCTTTAGGTAGTGCACTTATTGGTTGAAAAGAACAGAAGTAATTGGAGATTATGTGGCGAAGAGTCGAATACGCGATGAATGGATGCTAATTTCCAATACAGTACCACTTAAAATTAGCATTGAAAAGAACTTTCTAATAGATGCGAAAATAGAATGAAGTTACATATAGTAGGGCCCAGAGAACCGTCACTTAATGCAGAAAGTTGAAGTTGATACAACATTGGCGACTGCAAATTCTGTTTATGCAGCTTCCTATTGTGGAGCGGTATACAATTTTCATATATTTAAACTATGACAGTGCTACACTAGCCTATTGTGTTCAGCCAGTGAATCACTTTTGTTTTGGTCGGGTCAGCGATAAACTTCTTTTATGCTGTCAGTATCTGACAATTAGTCACTAGATTATTGAAATAATAGCGGTCTATTATAAAACGAATAAAACAAAACAAAATCAAAACTAAAACTAAAATAACTACCATTTTTGAGCCAAATATTATTAGCACCTGGACCTCCGGCCGCAGCTGGAGCTGCTGACGAATCAAACATATCAGCGAATGGATTACCCAACTGCAACAAGTCATCAGATGCCTTTGTAGTGCTCGCCGCCGGTGCTGCTGACACACCAAATAAATCCACAATTGGAGCGTTGCCCTGTGAAGCTGGAGGAGATGATAAAAATGGATTTGTAAGTGCACTAGCACTCCCGCTGGGCGATGAAACTTTTGACTGCAAACATAAATAAAAGTGAATTATTTACCTCGAAAAGATAACAAAATACTATTTAATTTACTTTGTACTGGTTCATGGCAGCTTCTTCTTCCGCCAAAGCTTGTGCTTTGATAGTGTCATCGATGCCATTTGTGTTATCGAATTTACTCGATGCAGCTGCAGTGCCAAATGAAGAGCTAGTAGAAGATAGGGCAGACACACCACTCTTTACGTTCTTTTGGTTGCTACTTTTTGTGTCAATTTTTTTTTTTATAATTTTTATCAATTATTGCAAAAGTCCGTGGTATCGAAATTGTGCGAGTGATTTGCATGATTTTTTTTTTACAAACAAAATCATATTTTCAACAAAAAATAACATATTTTTTTATTCAAAATAAAAGCAGAATGCAACCAAAATCACATAACGGGAAATGGAAAATGAGGAAAAGGTTTTAAAATTTTAATTCAAATAAGGGATTTTAATTTAGTGCAAATTGGGAAAATTAGTAAAGAAGTAGTGATATGTGGGAAGAAAAAAAGAGGAACAAAATTTTATAGATTACTAAATTATTCTACAAACAAACATTAAAACAATTGTATTAAATATTCATATTTACATAATGTATACACAAATTTACTACATCTATATAATAAATAAATTAAAACATAAAGTAAAATTAAAACTAAATTAATGTTTACGCATAAAATAAAACATAGACTTGGTGAAATGCTAGGACAGAATTTTGTTCTCTAGAGTTTATAAATTAAGAAACAAAAATTGCTGCGCTTTGGTTAAAACAAAATTTCATTTCTTCTACAAAATTTATATGTATTCATCAATATACAAGCAACCTACTTTGTGTGTTATTATAAATTCAAAATATATATACATACAATTCTTTCCTTTTTCATCTATTTAAATAAAAATAAAAAGAGTGTGTGTACCAGAGTTGCCATAATGTGCCCGATCGGGCCATTTGGGCCTCTGTTTAATATTCTGGCCCTTTGCCAGGGACCAACAAGGAATGGACCGCATATCTCATGTTTACTTGCGATTATATGTACTATAAGGCAAGTTATGCATTCGTCGAAAAAACAAGTTTTGAGATAATAATCAAACATGACATTACGATGATAGCGAAGACGAAAAAAGATGGTCCAAAAAATCTGTCCGTCTGTATGTCTGTGTGTCAGTCTGTCTGTATGTATGTATAGACACCTACAGCCCAAACGGGTGGGCCGAATTGCTTCAAACTTGGTATACAGAGTTTTTTAGGTATTGTACAGAGGGGAAATTGAAAATTTTTTTTAGCTCAAAAAATAACGGTACCTGTCATATAACCGTTACGTTCAAACCTATTTTTCTCGGAAACGGCTCTAACGATTTTGATTTTTAAAAAATCATTGCGGCTTTTTAGCTACGACCGATCATATGGTTAAAAAAAATTAGAAAAATGTCTAAAAACGGTACTTTCCATAGGACCGTTTTTTTTGCTTTCGACTATCTCATAAACGACTCAACCGATTCTTTCGAAATTTCACACATATATAGGTTTTAGGTTACCTAAATTATACCGCGTACAAATATTTTTAATTAGTATTTTTTTCGAAAACTGCTCATTAAATTTTTTTCAAAAATTATATTTATATGTAATTATTAAATATCTATGAATTGGCGTTTTTAAATTTTTTTTGTAAAACGTTTTCAAAAAGTTTAAAAAAAAACTTTTTTTCCTAAAAACCGCTCCACAGATTTTTTAAATTTTTTTCTCATAAGTTCAAATTTATATAACAAATAAAATGGCGTACTTTTTTTGAGCTTAAATTAGTTTAAGTATTTATTTCAGAATTTTGAATTATTTTTTCTTTGATTAAGCCGATTTAATATTTTGTTTTTAAGTTTATATTATAATATTTAAGACTGTAATAAAAATTTTTTTTAGAAAAAAATTAAAGATATTTTGTATACATAAAAAATGAAGTAAAAAACTGCTTTAAATATATATTAAGATTTTTAATAGAAATCTTTTGCATTCGATGTGATCGGACATAAGAGCAAGTTCGTGCGATTCAGTCGTGAATTTTATTTTAATTGTGTTTTATAAAGTTATCTTTCTAATTTCATCACAAAAATTATTAATGTGTTTCTTGAATTCATTCATTCAGACTGACCCAACTATTACCCCTAGTACACGGCATTAGCATTATCGAAACACCTTACCGACAAAAGCAATCCGATTCTATATGGATATTGTGTTGTTATCTTATCCCAAAAAATTTGAAATAACTAGCTATCCGAGAACAAATGTATATAATAGCTGACTGCAAACTTTATTGGGTATGTGGTTTTTTCTGTTTTTTTGACAGCTTTCAGCTAACCTATCTAATTCTTTCACAAATAATATACTCGGATATTTTGATATCTGAGATAACGTATCTAGTATACCAGTGTGCAGCTGTCAAAAATCAAGTGTCAAAAATGTTCAAAAAAAAAATAGTTGAAGTGAAAATGGACGATGATTTAAAAATGTTTCTGTCTTTCAGTTCAATGAATACTATTTTGAAAAGATTTTCATCTCGAACCACTTCTTGTCCATTTGGTTGACAATTTTGTATCTTTAATTATTTATAACAAAATTGTTACTTCAGATTGGAGCATACTTATATCGCTTTCAACAATAATGCATTCACTTCCTCAGTTCAAAACAATCAAGCAATAGGCAAACCACAAAAAAACATTAAACCCTATCGGTAGGTAAGCCATTCCGAATCTTTTAACATTCCGAGTCAACATACTATACCAGAACAATATTTCTCAAAGTACTGCATCGATATATCTCCTTTTCACATGATTTATGGTCTTATCGACAAAATGTATCGGACAGTGTTCAAGAGGTTCCGTTGTTAAATTATTGAAATTATACGCAGCCTTATTCTGTATGGCGTTGAACGCCAGTGTGAATTTTGTATTACGTAAAGCGATCAACGCCAAATAAACATCAATTTGTCGATTCTCTCCTGTGGAACACGTTCTCTGATTTTTTTTGTATTCCGTTAAGTACTATGCACATGAACGCGACCAACGACCAACGAATTAACGAATATTCGAAAATTTTGACATGTCGTTCACATGTCTTTAATTTTACGAATATAGGTTGAAAATCTGATTTTGAGGTTAGACACGCGGGAACAAATTACTCGTTGAAGGGTGGATGGTATGTGGAACGCGAATAGAGTCTGTTCGTAGCAACCAGATGCAATTCGCGACGACCAATATTGTTTTCGCAAATTTATCTTATTTTGGCTATTAAAACGTAATTTTTTTTCTCGCAAACATTAATATAAATTATATTTCTATAATTTTGTTTCGAATTTGTGAAGAATTTCAAAAAACATTTTTTTCCATTTTTAATATTTCCACATACACAATTTTTTTCACACATACATTAAAATTTAGAATCGTCAGAATCAAAAAGTGTTCAGTTGGGATCCCGGATCGGAGACAGATTCCGGATTGCCAAATGAAAGCGCCATAAGAGGGAGAAAAACGTTTATTTATTTATTTTATTTATTACTACTACAGATACATTTATGATCACAGTTATTTGGATATATAAGAATAATATTACAGATTTTAACTCGTGACGAATTAAATTATATGAGTAAATTTTTTTTTTAATTTCAAGAAAGTAAGTAATTGTTTACATAAGAGAGAGAAAGGTCCATTATTTAAGTAGTTTAAAGTTGTTTCATTTGTTCGCAAAATTTTATAGTTTCGACTTGGGAGAAATGGCACATTTAATTTTATTAAGGAAAGCAAATAAAGAGAATTTATATCTCCGTTCAAAAGTTTAAATATGAATGTAGCATTAAGTGATGACCTCCTGTCCTCGAGCGTATTAAGACCAATCAGCAAAAGCCGCGAACGATATGGTGGAAGATGGAGATGATTATCCCAGTTGAGATGACGAAGAGCGAATAATAGAAACCGTTTTTGAATGGATTCAATGCGGGCAATGTGACAGGAGTAATATGGGCACCAAACTAGGCAACCATATTCCAAGATTGAACGAACCAATCCAACAAATAGGCTTTTGACGAACAGAAGCTTTAGCAGTAATAGAATCGATGTGCATTCTGAAGTCTAATTTCGAATCAAATATTACTCCCAAATCCACAAAAAAATTAACTCTTTCAAGTTTTGCGTTATTTATAAAGTATTCATTTATGAAAACATTCTAAACTCTAGCAAAGGTCATTACTTTGCATTTCTTAGAGTTCAGTGTGAGATCATTGTTATTACACCATTCTTGCAAATGATTTATATCAGATTGCAGTAGAATGTAATCAGCATTATTTTTATAAGAAAATGAAATTTACGCATCATCAGCATAGAGATGTATATCACAGTATTTTATCACAGTATCAGGGTAAATCATTTATAAAAATCACGAATAACAGTGGCCCTAGGTGGCTTCCTTGAGGCACCCCAGACTTGACATCTATTGCGTTGGATAAGTGAGACTTAAATTTAACATATTGAGTGCGAGCTGATAAATAACTTGCAATCCATTGAACAAGTTTTGGGGACCAACCGAAAAGTAAAAGTTTTCTTATAAGCAGCTGTTGATTAAGTTGGTCGAAAGCTTTGGAGATTAAGATTAAGGGTAGATTTGCCCTTAACGAATCCATGTTGCCTGTCCGATAGATGTGATTTTACTCCATGAATCAAGTCAGCGACTATTATGGATTCCATTATCTTAGGAATAACGCTGATTTTTGCAATAACTCTATAGTCACGCATATTGCATCGGCTTCCTGATTTAAACTGTGGAATTATAAATGAAGACTTCCACGCTTGCGGGAAAAGAGAAGATGATAAAGACAGGTTAAACAAATATCATAAAGCACTGGCCAAGGAATGACAGCAGTTTATTAATATTGGGATGGCCGTGGCGCGATAGTTGTGTGTTCGCCTGTCAACCTCATGGTCACAGGTTCGATCCCTGCCGTAGTCTATGTCCTCTTATTTTTCCATTAAAAACCAATTCTAAAATAAATGTCATACGAGTTGCTGGCTTACTCATTACATGCTGTTTAGGCATAGAACTAACAACATGTGATTGAGTGAAACTAGTACACCGATAAATATGGCAAAGAATAAAAAAAATAATGCGAATTATAAGGGACATAGATAAATAAGACAGGGAAATTTCTCCGCATTAGTTCAGCCGCCATCCATGGAGATAAAATCTGAGACAACAACCACATCCAGCCCCAGAACATCGCGCCACACATGTTTCCTATCCTTCTTTCTCTTCCCAACCTAACGCCCGCGCTGTGTTGAAACATTTAAAGTGTAGTATAATCCCTTGAGCGCGTGTAGATTATAAAAATATATATATATATATATATATATACAGGACGGGACATTATCAGGTCCAGGAGAAAGTGAGTAATTAAGCTTCTTTATTGCACGTGTCACATCGTTTTCTTGAATAAATGGCAAGTCATTTGTTATGCTCATATCAGAAGTATTTCGATGCCGCCCAGACAACGCATTATTACATTTGTAGATGCCTTTAAGCATTTCTGCAAACATATCACAGTTCTCTATGCTATCATTTGAAGATCTTTGATCCAAATTCATGTAAGAGACGGAAATTCAGCTACTTTTCTTTTATTTTTAACAAATTTCCAAAAAGATGATGGATTCAAGAGTAGCTTATATTTCATGTATCTGATGTAGTTACTGTATGCGGCCCTTGATTTTGTTTGGAACTCTCTTCTTAATCTGCAGAGCTCTTGAGCAGTGGAAACTGTAAACTTGAATTTAAGCTTGTTGTGGAGTTTGTTTTTTTGTTTTTAAGTCTTTTTAGGAAGGGTGTGAGCCAAGGAACACAACTATCAACAATTTTGATAATTTGGCGTTTTAGTTACGGAATACCAATAAAAAACACGACTCAAAAAACGACAGTTGGCGTTACAGAAAAGCACCTGTCGGAATAAGGGTGATTAATTTCGATATGAAAAGAAGAAAGATATACGCATATGTATGTATGTATGCACAATGTACATATGTATGTATGCATGTACAATGTACATATGTATTTTCGGGAGCACAGTGTGTGTTCCATTTCCATCCAATACGTTATATGAACGACAAAAGAACATGAAAAAAAAAACAATAAAAAACATATCACATTTTGTGTGTACACATACATTTCTTTACTTCTTATATACACATTATATATGTACATAATTAAATGCGGTAAATAATTGATTTAATTACTTTATGCCGGTCGTCCACTACGGGCGCAACAAACTCAACCAACTTCGTCCAAATTAATATTCAGCTCCATGTTTGGATGAAAAAATATAGAAGCTCTTACACTAGTGCAGAAAATTATTGTTTAAGAGTAAATTTTCTCATTCTTATTACCAAACAATGCAGAATACTATTCCGAATATTAAGTAAGGCATGAATAGATAAGCTTCATTATGCTTGAAAGTGACTAGCTAGTTCTCATTAATATGAACTTTGATTTCGCTTTTATATATTTGCCAGCAACATAACTTTTCTTTTGCAAGTGATACTTTAAAAAAGGTTATAAAAGACCAAAGCGCAGTCAATTAAAAGAAAAAGCTATAAAATATCGTAAACCACGGCCCGTTATAAAAAAAAATAATCTCTGATTGTAACTACAAAAACACTTACCTGGCCGTCTGAGTTGGAGTATTTGCAGCGGAACCCTTTCTACCTTCCAAAGTCGCAAGATGTTGTTCCAAGGCATCCAGCAATGAACTAGGTGCTTTTGTCAAATCTGGTATATCCCCTTTATCAATGCCAACATTCTACAATACAAATTAAAATAATTTCGCGGGAATATAGTCAACAATAAGTGCATTTATTATGAACAAGAATACCTCTGCAACTTTCAAAAACTCTCCAACACGATCCATCCGAACTAAGAACTTCTTATACAAGTCTAAAGCATCACGAGCTTGTTTTTTGTTCATATCAAAATACTTTTCGAGCAAATTAATAATACCATCATTGTAGCATGCGAATAAGCGTATGAGATCACGAAACAAAAGCATAAAGCTCATGTTGATTACACCTTTTGGAAAATAATAATAAATCATCTTTAAACGACTTTTTAAATTAGACTTACCATTCGTAAGATCATTTGCTTGACAATCGAACTCGAGGAGTCCATCTAATTGAGCTTGCAATACTGGTAGAGTTTTAAGCAACTTATCAGCATTCATTGTCCGCAAAGATCCTTCTTCTTTGCTGTGATGACAGAAAGAAATGTAAAACATAATTTGTTATTATGATTATAAAAATTAACACACTTACCCTCGCTTAACTTTGCAAAAATCAAATGCAACAGTTCGGTACGAAAGAGCCTTTTCATTTAGATATTTAGCATATCTACGAATAAATGGTGACATGTCATAGCCTAATTTCAGAAATTAAAAAAAAAGACACATTTTAATTAACAGTTTTGCCTGAAGTTTATGGGTTAAATGTTTGCACTGAAGTAGTATGGCGCATAAGTTGTAGTTATAGATAAAGTTGAAGTGGCGTTTTGTACTCACCCATTCTTGCCCCAACTGCTCCCATGCCCTCTTTTATGATTGGAATTGTAAATGGTAATTTTTTTTTTGTATTGAGTTAAAACAAAAGCCAAAAGAAAAGAAAGAAAAGCAATAAGGTGTTAATAATTCTCACTGATACAGTTTAATTTTTTTTTGTTAATACACCGAAAATTGTTAGTCGATACAAAGCAAATGTACGAAAATAGATTTTTTCCGTTAAAAGTATAGCATATATAAAAAGGAAACAGCAAAAACATTTCAAAGTAAAATAACTTTTTAAGCAAATATAAATGAAAGTTTAAATAATGTAAAGCTAACGTTGGCTAATTGAAACTGAGCTTAAATATTTTTGTGAGTATGAAACTAATCGACTAATGCAGCTATAGGTTTTTTTATTTTATTTTATTTTAAAAGTCCTAGGATATACAATTCACGTATTACAATTATAATATATAAAACAATAACACCCATCAATCATTCATTTTGGCGTGTTATTGGTTATTCGATAGTAATGGAGAGGACCTACGATAATCTGCGGAAACCGAAAAATAAGACGATAGGCAGTTATATTTTTTTTTGCCAAAGTTAATAATATTTTTGAAAATGATCTGCATCTACTTTTAATACATTACTAAGAACCCTAAAAACACAATAATTACATTCATATGGCTAGAATGACCACGTTCAATAAAGCTGTATCATCTTCTTACATCGGTTGTTGTTCAATAACTTCCTGAGGTATATACCAGCTCTTCTAAGGTCTTCTTCTAGTGCCAGAGTGCAGGGCAATGGCAGAGAAAGTCTGAAGTGTCCTCATGCACCTCTTCGTCACCACATTTCCTGCATAGGTCGTCTGTATTAAGTTTGATTTTGAATGTATGATATCCCAGTATATATGTCCGGTGATTATATTTACAAGAGATCGCAGGGATCTCTTGTTGAGTAGCATAATTTTGTCTGTCCTCTGCTTGTTAAAGCATGGCCATATTTTCTTAGTAGTATCACAGGTATTAAGAAGGCTCCAACTTTCGTTAGACTTCTTTAGAATCCTGTCAGAAATTTTCTATTTACTGTCTGACCAATTCATCGGTATTTATGTTACCCGGTAAGCCGCTGTGTCCCGGGACCAGCAGAGTTTAACATTTTGTTGCGTGCAAAGAAGCTTAAGGTCTTGATGGCAGAAAGAAACAAGCTTCGGTTCTATTTAAGTGACAGAAATAGCTTTTATTGCCGCTTGGCTATCAATATGAAAGGTGATATCAGCCCGTGGTTGCGCCTTCATTGATACCTGTCTAGCAGCTATTATTACTGAAAGGACCTTCGCTTGGAAGACACTACTGTAATCTGGAAGCCTATGTGAGTTGTTTGGCTCAAGAGGTTCTGAGAAAAGGATGTACTATCACAAGTGTCCATTTTGGAGCCATCCGTATAAATGGCAATTGCTGATTCACTGGTGTAGGGTTGGTTGTTCATCCATTCTTTTCTGCTTGGAAAGGCAGTTTGGAATGGTTTATAAAGTTCGAATGATTTATAGTCTGTAATTATAATGTCACCCAGATTTTTCGGAAGAATCTGTGCATGTCCTATTGTGCTATTAACCTTACGGCACTATATGCTGCGGTTTCTTGTACAAAAAGATCTAGGGGTTTCAGGTTCAGGGGTTTCAGTCTAACCCAGCAGTTGGAGTGGATCTCATGGTCCCCGTAATTATAATGCACCCAAGTATCTGTCCTTTTGTCAAGGTTTTAAGATTTGTGATTTTTTCAATTGCATTCCACCAGACCAAATATCCATACGTTAAAATTCCTCTGATTATTGCCAAGTACATCCACATGATAATTTTTGGAATCGGTCCCCACGATTTAAAAAAAAATCTGTTACAGGAATAGAATGCAATAATTCCTTTCTTAACTCTTTCCCTAGTATTCTGACTTCAGTTTAATTTTCTATCTAGAATCACACCAACATAATTTGCCTGATCTAAAATTTTCAGCTGGGTGCCTTCAATTGAAGGCATTTTGAAGCTTGGTATTTTCATTTTATTTGTTAAAAGGACCAGTTCAATTTTTGACGAGTTAAACATCAGACAACACTTTCTAGTCCATCTACTAACCTTAGAAAGAGCATGCTCGATCTGTTCGCTGATAGTGAATAAGAATTTGCTTGTCGCTAATAACGCAAGATCGTCAGCGTAGGCTACTTACTGCCTTTACTCCACAGTGTTTTAGATTCTGGAGGATTGTGTTCATAACCAACACCCAGAGGAGTGGTTAGATAACTCCATCTTGTGGGGTGCCCCTGGATTTGGATACTCTCATCTATATCCCTGCCAGTTCGGAGTTAATTTGCCTGTTCTTCAACATCCAATTTATTGTCTACTAGAACTGCTCTTACTGCTTCATTTTTCACGTTATTGAAAGCTCCTTCAATATCAAGAAACGCAAGGTTATGAATCGTGCTGACGACGCTGTAAAGTGCCGTTTCTACACTCTTCCCCTTTGTGTAGGTATGTTGAGCTGAAGATAAATCAGCCAGTTTCAGAGTGCTGCTGATATGTAGGTCTATCAGTCTATCAAACGTTTTAAGAATAAACAATGTCAAACTGATAGGCTTGAAGTCGTTTGATTCTGTATGGGTGGGCTTACCAGCTTTTGGAATGAAACCACTATGACTTCGCGCCATGATAAAGGATTGTCCTGGGGGTGAGTCCTTAACCTTCGAAACATTAATCGTTAACGAGATCGTCAGAAATTCGCTTAACGCAACTTAACCATTTACGTGTCGTCTATCGATTAATATTGCATTTAATTTGAGAACGTTTGGTTTCTTTCAAGATTCTCAAACTGTTTTCACATATGAGAACCCTCTTAATTTTTGTATGTATAGCATGAAAATGTAAGCAACTTTATCCACATAATGACATTACTTGGCGATCAAAATATGCTTTGTTGCAGCAACAATTTTGGATAACTAAATTGCCCTAGAGTTACTGCAAAATCGTTGCCTATTTGGGCCGCCAGCCTCCGGTACCCCGAATCTCAAGAGTAATAGCCAATCTAAATATTAGGGATATATAATATAAGTTATGCGACAAACACTGATACTGCACCCCTATTCTATCTTTCCATCCAGGAAGAATTTGGAAGATGACGAAGTGTCCCAAGATTTCGATGTAAAGATTTTTACCGACGGATCTAAAATGGAGTGCGGTGTAGGAGAAGGAGTCTTCTCAGAGTCACTGAAAGTCTCTAGATCTTTTCGACTTCCCGACTTTGCTAGCGTCTTTCAAGCTGAAGTACTAGCTATAATAGAAGCATACAAAATTCTTAATCTAAGCCCAACTCAAAATCTAAATTCGGCAATATTCACAGACAGCCAAGCGGCTATCAAAGCCGTAAATTCAACAAAAAATATCATCAAAACTGGTCCAACCATGTCGAAATGAGCTACAAAACCTGAACATTAGCCACAGAATCACTTTAGTCTGGGTTCCAGGACACAGTGGTATCGAGGGCAATGAACGGGCAGACGAGTTGGCCCGGCAGGGATCAGCCCTTCATAGCTCGCTTGCAGAGAATGTATCTATACCACTCGCTGCTATGAAGGGCAAAATTCTTTCATCCAACAAAAGATGTAATAATATAACTGTCTGCGCGATATCTAGAATGATATGGCATTCGCACAATAAATCCCGTACAAACGATCTCATTTGTAGACCAAGGCGAGACATAGCAAGGATAGTCGCTACCTCTAGGGGGCACTGGCCATTGGGGGAGCATGCAGCAAAACTGGGTATCCGCATAACACCTACTTCCGTAGGTGTAAAAACCAGTTGGAAAAGGAAACAGTGCTTCACATCCTTTGCAAGTGTCCCGCTTTGGCCAGGCAAAGAATGCAATCCCTTGGAAGGGCTTTCTTTTCTGATCTAAAAGAACTGTCTGATACAAAAGTTAAAAACTTACTCTCTTTCCTTAACGGGTCGAAATGGCTCTAGCGTCGCGTTGCTGCGCTTAAGTTGTGCCCTTTCTTTTTCCGCTAAAAAAAAATCTTTTATTCAGGTCCGACCGAATTTTTGGTATCAAAACGGCGCTTTCCAGCGCTACCATTTTACCTACCTACCTATGCGATTACTGGCTTCCAATTCGAAATGAATTGGATGAACAAGATGAACGGTTTTTTTTTGGTAATCGAAAGTTAAAAAAAACTAAGATGGTTTTCATTATTTCAATCGAATGTTTATTTATATGAAATAGGTACAGTGTAATAGGTACGAGTGCTTACGGGTTGGAAGAGATAAACGATGTTCACTTGTCAAGGTCATCAAATTTCTTGCAAAGCGAGGAATCGTAATTCTACGATTTAATAAAATTTAATAAAATAATACTAATTCGATTGGTTTGAGCTTTGAAGATACAAAGTTTGGTTTACAATTCAAATTTACTCAATGACTAAAATATTTGTTTGCAATTTGTTTATAATTCTGGCAATGTACTACGGAACACAATTGAATTGAATAATTGAATGTATTTGGTGTATTGAAGCCAAAAACTGCGACCTAGCGATCTATTGTGCCCCCTACAGAACAGTTTCTAATTTCACAGTAAGTCCTCCAAAATAATTCCTTTGAGGAATTTTAGTATTTGCAGTATTTTAATAGAGCGTAATTCCTCTATTAGGTGATGCCGAAGAAGTTTGTGTCTCTGGTGAATGATGGCTTCATAACTTCCTAGTATATGGAAAGGTGTCTCCTCGTACACCATATAGAACTTACAGAGAGTATTACTCTTCAATACCAGGATATTGAAGTGCCTGTTCAGTTTACAGTGACCAGAGAGGAGACCTGTTATTACCCTTAGTTTGTTAGGATATAACCCGTTTTTGGTTGTAGTTCTCAAGTAGTAGTTTAGCCTATCTTAAGCTGGGAGTTTATTCCCAATGTTGGATCTTTTGGCCTCCTCTTCAAATTTGATATTATTTTTGATCAAGTTTTCTCCTATTCCGCAATAGGGATCTGGTCCCATTAAAGGTGACGTTGCTCCGAGTCTACTTTTTCGTTGCCTTGGATTCCCATATGCCTAGAGAGCCTATCTGACATAATGGTAATGTTTTGGTTCATATAGTTTCTTTCGATATTACATTCTACGCATTTTCCTATTGCTTTAACTTCCGCTTGGAAAATACTATTGAACTGCACCATCGGAACGGATAGTTTGGTTCTATGCCTAAAAACTCATGCACCAGTCCCTTGAGTTGTTCTCGATTAATCAGTGTACCATTTGATGGCATTTACTTTGAGTATGTAGTTAAAATGCGCTCCTACCCACTCATTTTTGGAATATTTGAAAAGTAAACACCATCTCTAAGCTCATTATCGACAAGTAAAGGAATTACAAATATGGCAAAACAACAGATTTTTAGGTTAATCAATGTATAGAATATGCAAGTAGTTAATTCCGTTCTTTTTTTTGTCTAGTGTAAAAAGAACAAGGTTTAATCAATACCAAGCCCAAGAATGGAATAAGAACACATTTCGTCCGTTTGGGAATCCCAAATAGATGGTGAAATTTTCTTGAGTGGTAATTCTCAACACAATGTTCTTAAGCCGAGATAATTCACTATAAGAAGACGACGAAATATTACAGTAAATCGAAACATTTTATAAGTCACCGGTAAACTAAATGTTACCCACATCAAAGTTGATCACTATACACCGGTTAAATTCAATAGCCTTCCATTAAGCCCTTGGCCCTGAAGAGCTTCTCTCAGTAAATTGGCCTTCCTTTATGCTGCTAATTTTGAAAATTATTTTAGATTATGTTAATAGTTTTTCTTTCTGTATGAACATCTACATCCTGATTCTTAATTCCGTACAATTGCATCTATAGTATACAACACAAATTAAGCGATACGTAAACACCAACACAAACTACATATGATTTAACTTTTATTTAAAGCTCTTGAAATAATATAACACAACAAAAAAAAAAAAACAAATGAAAACATGTCGCAAATAATACCAAAAACAAAATAAATATATTGACTTACCTTGTACACCACCTTTGTCCGTAAAGCTATTCAAGTTGAAAGTTGAATTACTCGAAGCCAAATATTGCATAAATCTCTATAACAAAAATAAAACAAATCAATTTTTTGATAATTCATAAAAAAAGTAACTCAAATTTAACTAACCTCATTTCCATAGGCCAAGAGATGATGGGCCGTTATTAAAGCTTTGTATACTACAACCCAGCTGGCATTTTGTGATCTCTCAATAAGTAAATTTGCCAAATGTGGAATAGATACATTTGGTTCGTTGGTGCAATGAACCAAGTCTGAAAAAAAAAACAAATTAAACACAAATCAATCAAATTAATGTTTGAAGTTAAAAGATTCTTAAACTTTAAGTGTTGAACTTTTAAAATTGTTATTTTTGTTTATTGGTTCGCGTTTTCTGTATTTCATTTTATACGTATGTTATCATTTATTGTGAAGTTCATTCTGCTTTGCGATTGCATACATATGACAGTTTTTTTTTAAATGGTCTTATCAGTCCACTAATGTACGAAAATAATAAACATGCAGTATTAAAGCAATAGTCTTCGATTTGTTCTTTTTCTTTTTTTAAGACAAGGAATGGAAATAAAGAAATTATTATCACTCAACAAAAATAAAACGTTTTCGAATGTATTTAATTTTTGCAAAGATAATATTTAAATTTAAAGTGACTAAAATTTATCAGTCATATATGGAAGTATCCGCCCTTTTTGTGCGTTTTCTACTTACATATTTTGAGAATATATTGTTCAAGTCGTTGGGAGGGGGAGGGGGAGGGGGGGGGGGGGGTTCAAAATGCATATATTCAACTAACTCTGTAATTCTATAATAAAATAAATATATATACTTGTGCTGCTGTTCGAACTGGAAATGGGGATTAGTTTTCACATTTCATAAATGCATATATGTATTTAATATGTATGTAGAGAAATTATGCCAAAATTGAGATTTTCATCAAATTTGATTTTACGATGATAGAGAAGTGTGTCTCGAATTCTCTAGACGTCTGTCGGCATACAGCTGGTATTTTCCTTATTGATTTTTTTAAAGTTTTAAGTGTGTGTTATATAATAAAACAAGAAGAAGAGATGCGGGAACTATACCAAATATTCGAAAATCGTACAATTCAGAAGTTTGAAGATGCCCAAAGAGAGTTGCTTGTAGTGGAAGCCCAGCAGATTTTTGTACTAAAAACTTAACTTTAATCTAGAGGCTGATAACTATTTTTGTGACTTGCTAAGTTCTAAGCATATTTCTTTAATTTTTAAAACTAGATGCGAGGTCTTCGGACTTAACGGAGCACCATACAATGGAAGTTTTTATC
The DNA here is from genome assembly GCA_910595825.1 of Philhelius pedissequus. Taxonomy (NCBI): domain Eukaryota; kingdom Metazoa; phylum Arthropoda; class Insecta; order Diptera; family Syrphidae; genus Philhelius; species Philhelius pedissequus. The sequence continues at coordinate 205,072,599 of OU343161.1, read as the reverse complement.
AGTTTTGTACTTTGTGTAACCTTAAATCGAAAGAAGACTGCTTTCACCTAATTGGAGTGTGTCCAACTTATGCACTGCAAAGACAATATTTAGGAGCAAAAACTTTAACGGTGCAGGAAACTTCTTAATGGACCAAATTGGAAATTTTTTTATTTCTTCGTAAAAAGTGCTTATAAATATCGAATGTTATTGATAAATGAATATTATTTATTTATTGCCAACTGAGCTGACGGCATTGCCAAAGCTTATAATTCATTTGTATCATGTAAATTTAGTTCCTTTATGAGATAAATAAATGAAGATTACTACTACTACTACTAGTACTATTCGAAAATGTTATTGGCAAACAAGAAACATCAATCATCCTGTAATGGATATGGATGACAGACTTTTGGTATCAAGTGAGAATCAGCTACGAATATGGAAAAATTATTTGTCTGCTCTGCTAAATGAGGAATCCGGTGAGCATAATGCTGAAGTCTTAAAACTTAACGAAATGCGCATTTTCAATAGGGATATGGATAGCGAACCCTTTAAAAAAGGAAATACAAAGCACTTCACTTACTTACTGACTTACTTAGGTGGCGCTACAGTTCGGGCGAACCTGGGCCTCAACCAAATCTTGCGAAGAACCTTACGCTCGAAACGACTAAGGATATCTTCATCCGCTTTTGATAGAGTCCATCTCTCCGCGCCATAGAGCAGGACTGGGATGATCAGAGTCTTGTAAAGAGTCTCCTTTGTTTTTCGAGAGAGGGCTTTACTACTCAATTGCCTCCCTAGCCAATAGGAACAGCGATTGGCAAGAGTTATTCTTCGCTTTATTTCTAACGAGATGTTGTTGTTAGATGTTATAGCGGATCCGAGGTAGACAAAGTCCCTAACTACCTCAAAGTTGTACCTGTCTATTGTGACGTTTTGTCCAATCCGCCGGTCTTGTGTGTCCCTTTTTGTGGACAGCAGGTACTTCGTTTTGGCCTCATTTACTGCTAGTCCCATCTTAGTCGCTTCAGCTTCAATGTTTGCAAACGCTCCAGTGACAGCTCGCTGGGTTCTGTCAATGATGTCTATGTCATCAGCGTATGCTAACAATTGCACAGACTTGAAAAAAAAATTGTGCCAATAGAGTTAACTTTGGAATTTTTTACAATTTTTTCAAGTATTAAGTTGAAGAAATCGCATGATAGCGCATCACCTTGTCGGAATCCTTTCTTGACATCAAAAGCTTCTGTGAGGTCAGTACCAACCTTGACGGAGCAGCGAGAGTTCTCCATCGTCATCCTACACAGTAGGATGAGTTTTGTGGTGATGTCAAAACCAGACATGGCTCTGTATAGCTCGTCTCTATAAATGCTATCGTACGCGGCCTTAAAATCGATAAAGAGATGGTGGGTATCGATTTGGAGTTCTTGGGTAGTTTCCAGGATCTGCCGTAGCGTGAACATTTGATCGATTGTGGACTTTCCTGGCCTGAAACCTCACTGATAGGGTCCAATCAGCTTGCTGACAAAAACGATTATTGCGAGTTGAAAACTTTAACAAAGCACTTCAACTTGATCGAACACCAGCTGAATTCCTTAAAGCCGATTCCGTAACAACGGCTAGTATTCTACATCCGCTGATACAGACTATATGGGAAAACGAAAGCTATCCCGAGGTCTGGAAGGATGTGATTGTTAAGCTGCCCAAGAAAGGTACCATAAGAATTGCAACAATTGGCGTAGTTCTGTTCGTTCGTTTTCCCAAAACGAATGTGCCAAGCACTGCAAGTGAAGGGACAGTCGAGTGTTCTGAAAATAAACAGCAAAAACACAAAATAATACACGCATGCTGCTCCGCACAGCAGCGTATTATTCTAAAGGAAACACTAGTGGAAGAAGTCGAACAGTTCAACTACATTGGCAGTATTATGTCTGCAAATCTTTAAGTAAAAGTAGAATTAATAAAGCTCGTGCTTCCTTCGATATCTGTCCCCAATATGGAAAACAAGTCAAACCTTCTAATGCACAAAGTTGAGATTCTTCGAATCTAACGTTAAATCAGTGCTGTTATATGCTTGCGAAACATGCAAAGTCACGTCTACTATTTCGAGCAAATTACAGGTTTTTGTGAATCGCTATCTAAGCCACATGCTAAAAATTTAATGGCCACAAATTATATCAAACCATGAATTGTGGCACAGGACAAGGCAAGAACGGCTGGACGTCGACATAAGAAACCTTAAATGGTAATGGATTGGTCACACACTGAGGAAACCAAACGATGAAATTGCAAAGCAGTCCTTTGAATGGAATCCTCAGAGATCACTGCGGGTTCGACGTCCAAGAATAACATGGAAATCAATGTCCTTAGCAGAAGCAGAATCCGGGGTTATTGGCGATAATAAAACACGGCTAAAGAATTCGAGCTCGAATTTCAACTTTGTTTCTTTTTTTTCAAGATTGTTTCTCTTTACCTGTTAGATAATTCGAAAATGGAAATGGATTGACTGTTGCTGCCTGTTCTTATTATATATTCAGACATGTCAAAATTATAATTGTTTAACCACATATTAGGTTCCTGTTTATTTATAATCACCAAGATGGAGTTATTATATTTTTAGGTTAGTACTAACATTTGGGAGCACGGGCTACAAAGAATTTCGGCTCACTGAGAAAATAATTGATTACAGTTATGATTCAATATTAAGTTGTGTTATTATTTTTGTATATCATGTATAGCATCAAAGACCGCGGTAGTGCCCAGCCAATTATTGGCACTACACCATTTTCACAGGATCAAGCCCAGGCGATTTTCTACTACCTTCTAACTTCAGTACCAATAAAGTCAGAAAATTCAAACTAGCAGAATTTGCTAAGCTCACCAGGCTTAGGCAACTAACCAATAAAATAAATTAATAAACTTTGAACTTAGGTGTACTTTTAGATTTAGGTTACCTATGTTTTTTTTGTTTGGTAAATACATAGACTAACATCGTTTTCATCGATCAAATCTTTGAATTTATTCTTAGTTTTTATTATGGGCTTTATTGATCATTCCTTTATTATGCGAATTAAAACAATTCCATATTTTCTCTCTACGTTTCGTTGATTTTTGTCAACTTCTTCTAACTTTTTGACGTTTGTAAATGTCAAAGTGGCATATGGATTTAGTACGATACTAAAGAAATAAAGTGGTTTTTTTGTGATTTTAACTTTAGTAAAATGTTAGGAAAATAGTAAAATAGTACTAAACTGGTTTAAAATTAGCAAAATCCTCTTTCTAGCCTAAAAATGATTTAACATATTACTAAATCGACTAAAACTTAGCGCCACTGTTTTTATCAAATTTACATTTAAGTTTTTGTGTTAAGCAAAATTTTAAGCAAATAAATAAATAAATAAAGATTTTTATGAACAATTTAAACTAAAAACACTACAAACAGAAAAAAACACTTATATCACAGTTGAGTTATTTTACCACATTAGTGTAAATTGTGCACAGCTTATCTTTGTCTTCTTTTGTGTTCATGGTTCGTTCAAAACTATCACAAAACCACCAACATCGAAGACAGACCAACACAATGTGGTATACGTATACGAGATACCATGCAGGGGCACATATAACGAGGAATGCACCATGATTTACATTGGTAGAACAAAACGCCTATATACAAGACTGACAGAACATCAAGACTGACAGACACAAACGCACATCGACCGCTCTCGCACAACATATAATGTATAATGGACACACAGCCGACCTAAACAATGTGCGAATACTAGATAAAAAGAAGAGAGAAAACACCCGATATACACTGGAGAGTAGAGAGCTTACGCATCCAACAAAAAATTGAACGAACCATGAACACAAAAGACGACAAAGACAAGCTGTGCACAATTTATACTAATGTGATAAGGTAACTCAACAGTGATATAAGAGTTTGTTCTGTTTGTAGTGTTTTTAGGAATTGTTTTAATTCGCATAATAAAGGAATTATCAATAAAGCCCATAATAAAAACTAATATTTTTTTTTTATTTTCGACATTCTCATAAGCCGACTGATTTTGATCAAAATTTTTGTATGAGAGGTACTTCGAATTAGAAATATTACTGTATACAAACATTTTCGAAAAATATTTTGTTGGATTTTTGAAAAATAAATTTTTCTCGGAAACGCCTCTATCGATTTTGATTTAATAAAATCAGTGCAACTTTTTAGGTACGAGCGATCGGAAAAAAAATTTAAAAATGTCTAAAAACGGTACTTTCTATAGGACCGTTTTTCTTATTTCGAATATCTCATAAATGTCTTAACCGATTCTATATATATATTTTTTTTTTAAAGCATTTTTTCTTTAATTTAAAAATTTGTATTTTGAAAACTGCTCAATAATTTTTTTTTCAAAAATTATAGTTATATGTACTTATTTGCTGAATACCTATGAATTGGCGTTTTTGATTTTTTTTTATTTTTTTTTTCATAAAGTTTCAAAAAAAAAACTTTTTTCTCAAAAACCGCTCCACAGATTTTTAATTTTTTTTTCTCATAAATTCAAATTTACACGAGAAATAAGATGACGTACTTTTTTTGAGCTCAAATTAGTTTAAGTATTTATTTCAGAATTTTTAATTATTTTTTCTTTGATTAAGCTTTTGGTTTTAAGTTTATATTATTAAATATTTAAAATTGTCATACATTTTTTTTTTAGAAAAAGTTAAAAAAAACTTTGTATATGTATATAAAAAAATGTAAAAAACGACTTTAAAAATATATTTAGATTTTTAATAGAAATCTTTTGCATACGATGTGATCGAACATAAGAGCAAGTTCGTGCATTTTATTTTGTTTTGTTTTTGAAAATTAAATATTTCGAAAACGAATGAAGATTTTTTTTTCAAAATTATATTTTTAAATTAAAAAAAATAAAGAAATTTTGTATATACAAAATTTAGTAAAAAAAAAACGAGTTCAAAATATATTTAGCCGTTTTTACTAAGACCCTTGTGCATACCATGTGATGGAACCATCGGACATAAGAGCAATTACGTGCGATACAGTTGTGCATTTCGGAAGGGTACCATTCAATCAAGCGGCTCCGTTTTGGACCCGAAACCACTTCATAGACGAACCCAAAAACGGATCCGAAACGATTCCAAATCGGATCAAATTAGTATGGAAATTAGAACCACCACGGATCCATTATTTTCTATTCGAGTTTATTATTAATTATGTAATAATACTCAGCTAAAACCGAACCTAACCTAAATGGAATCCAAACAAACAAAAATTAACTAATCTAATAAGAAATATGCTCTTTTACAAATATTAAACACTTCTTTGTTTATTTGATAATAATCCCGTTTTGCCATTTTAAAATATTATTATTTTACAAATTTCTTTACATTTGTTATTATGTATTTTGGTTTTCCTTGAAGATAAAAAATTCCTTTTTTAGGGCCATTTCTTGTACTAAATATTTTAATATTATTTAATGAGCGCATAAATGTTATCTTTTGGCGAAACATTTAGTAGATGTTTTTAAACCTTTACTTGGGTCGACAGAACGTCATATAAAGTATTCTTTTCATTTTGTGGCGTTGCTCGAAAACTTAAAACTCGAGAGGATGAAGTTATGGTGAGTTTTGATGTTGATTCACTTTTTACAAATGTACAGGAGGCGCTGACTGTTATCCATGAGCGTTTATCAAATTCTGGCAAAAACGACAACTATATGCCACTTTTGGAATTCTGCCTATCTTCAGGGTATTTTTGTGATAATGACTATTTACCGGCGGAACTAAATCTGCTTGACAACGTTCTTAGTACGAATGGATATTCTAAGAAGCAAAGAACGAATAGCTTTCATGCCATTCGTAAAGGGTGTGACGGATAGAATAAGAAAAGTGTTAAAAAGATATGGTATAAAATCCATATATATATATACCACCAAAAAAGGTGAAAAGCTATCTTGTGTCACCTAAAGACTACTTTTCCTCTTCAAACACCGCGCGTAAATGCAGTCCCTTGTAGCTGTGGGTCTTCATATGTTGGACAAACACAAATGTGTACTGCCACCCGCTTAAAAGAGCACATTAGTGCTGTGAGCAAAAAACAGCGGGAAAAGTCTGCGATTTGTGAGCATATCTTGGAGAATCCAGATGAACATCACTGGGTTCATTTTGACCAAGCAAAGGTTTTAGCTCAAGAAACCCACTATGTACATCCCACGGTTAATACGCGAAGCGATTGAGATCAAGCGTCATAAGAATTTCAATCGGAACGACAGTTTTAAGCTTTCTCGGTCATGGGATCCGATTATCAACACCACTATCTGCCTAGATAAAGTTTAAAACACCCTGCGATACAGTAAGTATTGTTTGCTCCCAACAACCTGCACTCAGCAACAACAACGCAATGAAATAGAACAACCAACGCACCACTACAACCTGCGTAGCCAATCTAACACACAATAATTTTTTCAATAGCAGTTTTCCAGTGACCACGCTCAATGAAACTTGATGCGTAACGTTCGGGTAAGTATAACAAAGTGCACTCTTAATTTTAATTTACGCGGTTAATCCGAGAAAAATAAATAGTTAATTACATACCTAATGTGACCAAAAAATTATAAAACTAATAGTTAAACCTATTGAAGCATCTTTTTAATTTAGTAAAATGAACAGATATAAAACAGGCCCCGTTCATCTTTTCGAATTTTTCAACTTTCTAAGCATAACATTTTAGTTAGAGAACAAGAACATATGTATATGCACACATTAAAAAGTTAAAACAAGCCTGAAAATACTAAATAGGTATCGTAACTTAAATATAACAAGACGAACTGGAGGCAATGAAATAGGAACAAATAAAATTGGAAATCGAGTGTTAATCTTTTCGAGTACCTAAATTTCAACCCGTTCATCTTTGGTGAAAAAAAACGCTTATCTTTCCGAACTGTCCATCTTATAGAACCGTTCATGTTTCCGAGATTCTACTGTACAAAAATTACAGAACGGAAATTTTCGTTCTGCATTTACGTTGTTCCATGACGAAATTTAAAAAGTCTGCACTCATTTTTCGCAGATAAATTTATTACCCAGACCAATTAATTGCGTGCGAAAAATTACATTTCAGTTTTAAGTCGTGTTTTTTTTGTTGTTTCTTTCATCAAAGCTTATTTGTGATTTTTTGTGCTGGGTTTGTTTTTTTCTTTTTGAAAATTTATTGCTTCATGTTTTTGTTAGCATTTCGCCTCCTAGTTTCGCATCAGCAGCGTACTAGAGTAACAAACAGCGTTTAGTGAAAATTTGTACAAATTGTTACGAATTCGTACGAATTCATAAACAGACCTATTTAGCATCCGAAAGTTAAAAAGATGAGATGTGCTTAAATGTTCGTAAAAAATTCATAAAATAAATTTAACTCTCCAATTTCGTAGATTTGTAATTGGAATAATACGATATCGCAATCAATATTATTCAAAAAAATCATAGAAAAAAATCCATACAACAGAAAGAAAGTAAAGAGTTTATTACTTCAAGATTATTTGTATGTAAGAATTTACACAACTGACGTCAATTTACAGAATTTACACGTTAAGACACAGTTTTTTTTAATCTTAATTTCTTCCAAAGTTGGTGCAGAATAGAGAAAATGATCAAACCGATGTTTAAGTCTATTACCAGAGCATTTAAAAGTCCAAATTAAATTGAGATAATAGGTAATCTCGCGACCTTAGGACAAGAAAATTCTATCTGCACTCATGTCACTTTAGAGAAAACGAAGATCGAATATTTCATCACGTGTAACTTTTTTCTTTAGTTTGATTCAAAACGAATTTTGAGTTATATAAATTTTATTATTGCATAGAACTTGTTACTTTTAACAAATATGAAATATATTACACATCATTATTAAGTAATTAATGTTTAAAAAAAATCGATAGAACTTTGTTGCTCCATGATAAGCTACATAGACTTAGGACAAGAAGGTTCTAACTACCTGATAGAACTTTTTTCCACATTAACATTTTTTTTTGCAGATAGAACCTTGTGAAGTTAAATATATCGATTAAGATACGAAAAAGAGTTCAATAAAAAACATAAATGCACCTCTTTTTTAATACAAAATCTTTAATTATAGAAGGAAAATATGATATAATTTATTAAGTTTTATTAGTAGAAATTAAAATTAAGTTCACAGCATTGCAAAAAAAATTTAATTCATAACATTTATTTAATTTATTGCTTTGTTATGTTGCTAAAACTAAAAAGAATCAAGAATTGGAAGTTCGTACGTCTTTCATTACAAAGTTACGAGCATGCAATTATTGACAGTTTTCAGCAGCCTTATTAGCCCTATAGGTGAAAAATATTTATTTAGGGATAGATGTTTTTCTATTTGGCTGTGTGCATGTCGACTTCATGCAGTGCTGAATTTCCAGGTAGGGAGTATTTTAATATATGGTACTTTCAGCGTATGGATGAGTCTTCATGAAATGTTGAATAGCAATAAGGGCATTATCGAATTCTTGTTTTAAGGGACACAAAGGATCAGACAGGATATAAGATTTTGAATATTGAACGTCAGAATCAGGATCGTTGATTCTTTATCAAGAGTCTTTTGCTCTCGCATCATTTTACTTGCGATTATAGGCACTAGAAGGCAAGTTATGTATTCGTAAAAAAAAAAATTCTAACAATCAAACATGACATTACGATCATAGAGAACACCAAAAAAGTGGATCCCCCAATTCCGTATGTCTGTCTGTCATTCTGTCAGCCTGTCTGTCTGTCCTCGAGTCTACAGCCTAAACGCTTTTAAAGATTTGCTTCAAATTTGTTACATATTGTTTTTTCGGTAATATGCCCACACGTTTTTTCATTTTTTTTAGACGACAAATAACAGTAGCTCCCATAATTTTTTTTTGGCCAAAAACAAAAATTTTATATTTCTCAAAAACGGCTCCAACGATTTTTATTAAAAAAAATCAGTTCATTAATGAAAGGAAAGGGTACCTTTTAATAATTTTGTTTTTGGAAAAAAATTGTTTTTTTTTTGGTACCCTAGTAGAACCATTTTTTTGGTTTTCGATTTTCGCGGAAACGGTTAATCTGATTTTTTTTAAATTTTTTTACACAGAAGCTCCTAGAAAGTTTAAACACTATTGTATACCAACATTTTTCAAAACAAAAATTTTGGAAATTAATTTTTTTTTTTTGAAAATTCAAAATTTCGAAAACGACTTAATAGATTTTTTCGAAACTTCGTATTTATTAGTTTTTTGACATTATCTTGAATAGTTAAAAAAACGAATTTTCTAAAATAAAAAACAACGGAACGGTTGAAAACCGTTAAGAAAAAAATGTATTTCTCGAAAACGGCTCCAAGAATTTTTATAAAATAATGTGTGTGTTCTTAAATTAGTACAGTTCACTTTTAAGTATAAAAATATTTCTTTTTGCGTACTTATTAACGGTACTTCCCATAGAACCACTTTTCATATTTTTGACTTGCTTAATATTGGATAAGCCGATTAAAGAAATTTTTTTAGACAAATGGTCACTAAAATTGTTAAAAAAACTGCATACCCAAATTTTCAAAAAAAAAAGTTTTCGATTTTTAAAAAATAAATAAATTTTTTTTTTTGAAAAATCGATTTTTCAAAAATAATATCTTCAAAATGGCGTTTCAAATTTTTTTTTCTAAAAATGTTTTCAAAATTTTATAAATAAAAAACTAATTTATAAAAAACCGCTCTAACGATTTTTGAAAAATTTTCTAAATATATTCTTATTTATCCATGAATTCAAATTGTATCTTTGTTTTCCCTCAAACTATAAAGACTAAGCAATATAAAAATATCTAAGTATGTGTATTATCCCTGTATTTCTACTTTATTATTATTCCATTTTTACTAATTTTTGCCTACATCGCTGAATACTAAATACAATGTAGGCCCTTATACATTTATGTATATATATGTACATATGTGTCTAAGAATCACATGTGTGCATAGTGCACCTAAATTATAAAGATATATGCATATAGCTACCTACCCACCTACATCCTTCATTATTATATGAACATGTTAACATACTTAGATTCCATCAATATGTCTATATATGTAGATATATTTTACTCTCCTAACTTACATATTTAAAATCCATAGCTTAGATTTAAATATACATTTGTGGAATCGAGGTAATCTTACCTACATAGGCTTTAGGCCTGCATAGGATAACTATACCTAACTAACTAAACCTCAATGGTTACATAAAGAATAAATAGCTACATAAAAGTTGTTAGCTACATGAGCAAGTTCGTACGATCCAGTCGTGCATTTCATTTTGTTTTAAATTAATATGAATTTCATTGTCTTTTATTAAGATTTCTGTTAGTGAATTGTCTTTCACTGCAATACGATAGGCCTCTTTCAATATTTTTAAGATTTCATTTTTCGTAATTTTTGGCTATACGCATTGTAAACTAATTTCTGCTATATTGAAGATATTCTATTTCTCTGAAACCCACTACAACTCATTCTTAGCACTAACCCCATAACCTAAGAAACCCTAGCCTCTTTTGCCAACCTATGACTTAAACGAAAACTGTTTCGACTTCGACCTAAGAACTCCGAACCTAAAACTCCTTCTGTTAAAGAGTCCACCCAATTCAACCCAATCTTAGCCCTAATGGCTAAAACAGATGTGCATCGCTGCATACAACGCTGCGCCCGAAGCACATGTGCATACTCTCTGACATTTATGATGCATAGCCCTTCAAGCAAAAACACGGACCCGAATTTCTCGGTTCACTTGGGAATCAAACCGAAACTTATTAGTAAAACTGAGAATTCGTGACAAATTATTAACTTTATATCTCCTAAGTCGGATTTTGGGAAAGAAATTAATTAACTTGAACAACAAAAAAAAATATTTTTTAGGGAAATTTCTTAAATCTTGAAGGAATTTTAGCCAAATTAGTGTTTTAATAAATCCCTTTTAACGCAATTCACACAGCAAAAAGCTAAATTTGATCCCACCACAAACCAAACTTCAAAATTTAACCAAGGTAGAAAATTTAACCAACATTTTAACGCAATTCACACACGGCCTTAGTGATAAAAATTGGCAGCACAGCACTTAAATTACAAGATGACATTTTAGAAAATAGCTTTAGGCCGTGTGTGAATTGCGTTAAAATGTTGGTTAAATTTTGTACCTTGGTTAAAATTTGACACTAGCGTGGTGAATAAAATGGGTTAAAATGTAGGCAGCTGTAGAGCAGGCTAAATTTGCGTTAAAATTTAACGTTTCTCAAGATAGAGTAATTTGAAACTGTAAGCGATAACCGAAAAGAAATATGAACTCCAAAAAGTCAAGATCTACTGGGAAGCCATATAATAAATGTAAGTTTTAATTTATTCAATTGAAAAAATAAATTACATTATTATTTTTGTTTGTGTAAGGTCTCAAGAGGAAAAAACAAATATTATAATCCGTTGATATTTTAAGAAATATGAAATAATTAATTAAAATACTCATTGTATTTCATTTTGCAAATTGAATACAAATAGATTGATTTGTCAGCTTGTCAAATTCTTCAGCTGTGAAAACTAGTGTTTACACATACTAAATCAACAAACTAACCATAATGGGAATTGTTTTGAAAAGATTTGGAATTGTTGTTTTAAAATATTAAATTAACGATGTAAAACCGAAACATATTAGTAAAACTGAGAATTCGTTACTTTTTTCGTGCCAAATTATTAACTTTATATCTTCTAAGTCAGATTTTGGGAAAGAAATTAATTAACTTGAACAACAAAAAAAAATGTTTTAGGGAAATTTCTTCAATCTTGAAGGAATTTTAGCCAAAATAGTGTTTTAATAAATCCCTTTTAACGCAATTCACACAGCAAAAAGCTAAATTTGATCCCACCACAAACCAAACTTCAAAATTTAACCAAGGTAGAAAATTTAACCAACATTTTAACACAATTCACACACGGCCTTAAATCCAAGAAAAAAAAAAAATCAACGTTTGTCATTATCCTACTACATTAAAATGTTCTTGTTCTGAAAATGTTTTCTAAACGAAAAATTGTTTAATAGAAGTTATTTTTGTAAATCTTAGAAAATCAAGACATTAATCGACCAAAAATATCGTTCGACAATATAAACTTAAATCAGTTCAGAGCCCAACCACCACTAGATAATGGTATGGAATTGTTGGGTTTGATCGAAAGGCCAAACAATTCGATATCAATGATGGTAGCTTCCTAACCAAAACCTTGAAACTTGTTAATCACAGATATTTTGTGACAATTTTCCAGGCAGAAATTGAGAGAACCCGCAACCAGAAACTAGCAATGATAAAAGCGAAGATGGTCAAAAGGATGTTGAAAGTGACAGCATTGGATCTTTACCGTCAACCAAAACCCTTATCGGATGGCGAAGAAGATGATAATGGATCTGAGGACGAGCATGACAATATAGGAAACAAAATCCACGACACAAGAGATTAAAAAACAAAAACGAAACGCAACAGCATATTATTTGTACAAAAAAGAAAACTAGCTACATAGATATATCTCGTTTTTAAATTATGATGTGAAAAAAAAAACAAATAAGTAATTTATTATAGTTAATTTTGAAACATTTGAAGTGTATGTACCATTAATACCATTTTTTTAGACTAATAAATTAGCAATTGCATTTATTAAAATATTCCTTAAGGCTGATTTTCTCACTCTTGCAAATCTATTTTAACAACTTTGAGAGCGTCAATAATCCATTCTGGAAAAGGATCTTCTCCAAAGTGACTACACAAAGTATTTTATGAATCTGGGAAATTCGTCTTTTTTAAATGCTTCCCGCATACCATTCAAAAGCCTGAGTTGATACGCTACATTGTGAATACTCAATCAGCTAGGTGCAACTGGGACTAAAGTTGCGATATGTGATGAAGGTAAGAACGTTTGTACATCTTGCAAAGTGTTACAATGACAGTTCTCATCTCTCGGTCGGAGATCCAGAGCGTACTTTTGTTGTTTTAGATTCAATTGTGCACTATCAACAAGATCACATCCAAAAAGTACTGTTCTCGTTGGAAATACGACTAAATCTGAAGCGAACCCAACGCCAATTAAGTATCGAGGTTTGTCATTTGGGAGAAGATTCGTACATTTGTACATTTCCTGTTTGTTTTCGCCTCCACTAAGACCACCGATTTCAAAGCCCCGCACGGTTCGTTCAGTTAATTCTGCAGCACAATGTTTTCGAAAATCGGTATTTAATCCAATCCCCCTTGAACAATTGAAAATAAACTGTTCAACGTCTCGCTTATGAGCCGATATGCTGCGATCAACCCAACGAATTGTGCGAAGCATTGCTTCTTCTACTCTTGGCCCGGTTTTTGTTGTCTTGATTACGTCATCCAATTGCATCATTATATCAGTGCCAATAGCGTTTTGGATTGTAGTGGAATGTTCTGTAGTAAACATAAAACTAGAACTATCGTACGGAGAATTTACACCAGTTTCATTGATTTCAGAATGCTGCAAAGCCACTTTAGAATTACCTTTGTATTTTGCAATTCACAAAATTGATAATTAATTGACATGTCAAAATGTCAGTTTTGAATTTTCTATACATTTGATCGATAACAGTTTTTATCCTCTCCAATAGCTAAGACCCGAGAATTCTCTGGGTTTAAGCTAAGCATCCCAGGGGATTAGTTGTTGTTGGATTTAACATGGAAATTGTTAATCCTACTCATCGTTTTCTTTGTCCAATTTTCCCGGGGCTTAGAAAAAAACACGCCTAGTTAAGTTAAGTTATGAAGATTATATTAAGCCAAATAAATGGGGGTATTTCCCACACCAAAATTAAAATTAAATTTCCTCACAACTTAATATTATGTGTGTTCAATGAGGCTGTTCGAAACAGATTAGAACACTTTAGAACAGAAAAATACAGGATTTTGCTGTTCAATGAGAAATTTTCTGTTCTAAACTGTTTGGAACACTTTAGAACAGGATTTTCAGCATTTGCTTTTTAGAGGTAGAACAGGGGCCGAATTACCGCATCAGTTATCGAGTCATACGTGACTGAATTATGTAAATTTGGCATTACCGCTCACGTTATCGAGCAGTCTAGTACAATAATTTGACATTCTCTCATCAGTTATCGAACTGAATTTTATTCGTCAGATGAGAAGCCGACTGATAGAACATGCATGTACGTATATGTATATGTACATAATATAATTTTTGGATACTTACGCAGAATTTGACAAAGACAGAGGATTGCTTTTGTCCCTTCGTACATCTCATCTTCTGGTTGATGTGAATTAAATGTTACTTATTATGTACATATGTATGTACGTATAAAAATATTTTTTAAATAAAGAAATAATCCATTTTTAGTGGATATTTAGAAATATCCTCAAATCCTTGTAATAAAAACTGGAAACTCGCGAACAATTTGTTGTTTTTACAAAAAAATTAAATTTGTTTGTCCAAAAATAAATTAAATGAATACAAATTTCATCTGTCAAACAAGAAAGACTCGATAAAAATCAATAGAGACTCGATGTAGTAGAATAGAATTACTACAATTTAAAATAGTTATACGATACGTTAGTCTACGAATGCCATCATACCAAAGTGATCACTAGTTCATTCGATAACTGATGGGAAACACTCACTCGATCACTGATGTGGTAATTCGGCCCCAGGTTAGAACAGATTTGTGAGAACTGTCAAAACCAATTGTTATTGTTAAAAAAAAAAAACATTTCGCTGTTAGATTTATGGCCTTTTCGATTGGTCGTCCGGAAGGCTTCCGAATGATTCTGAAACTGTTTGATTGGTATCAAATGACAGTTCTTCTCCTGGCTAGAAGAGAAATTTCCTTCTGGATTTGAATTCAGAATCCAAACCAGAAGCACGTACACACTCACGCCGACTAAATATCAAATTCAAATTTATTTATTCATGTCATTGTTTCGTTTTGGTTTATCTGAAATTTTGTGGTTTCAATTTCAATCTTTAGAGTTAAAATTATGGATATCTGTTCCGAAGACAAATTTTCCCTTCAATAACTGTAACTTTGCATTTTCATCAGGAATAAATTCGAAATCATCTACATTTTTGTCAGCCATGCTTCCAAAATAAAATAATCACAAATGAGCGTTCGATATTTCCAGTCTTACACATACACTCACATAAATTTTCAGAATCTGGAATCTAGTGTTTACTTGTTCTATTGGAGTCCCGGATCGGAGAGTTCTTCCGGATTACCAATCGAAAAGGACATTAGGTGATAAATCATTTTTCGTGTCGGTATCATCTCAATTTCATAAAAATATTTGTCAGATGACTGACTGTTCTAAGTTGTTCTATCTTGTTCTGAAGTTTCTCACGAATCTGTTTTGTTCTGTTCTATTCTGTTCTAACTTTTTCGTCACGGAACAATTTTATTATATATACAAAATTGAAGCTCCGACGACTTTTTTGTTTGCGGATTTGTTTCGTTCTTTGTTGTACATTCATGGAATTTGACACTCCATTTCGATCGAAGGAAACAAATTCGAAGTGTTTTCTTTTATGAACTTGTCACTTTTTGTTAACAATGCAATTTGCAGTGTAAAAAACAGTTCTTTGTGGACTTAATTTGCTTTTTAGCTACTGCTTTTCGTTGAAACCTAAGATAAACGCCCCTGCTTGATTTATTAAGATGCGAATATTTTAGCAAGTGTTTGCTCCAATTTTATGAATTATTTCACAAACGGAAGGAGATAGTCAAATTTGGATTACGCCAATCAAAAGAGCTTAGCCCTTTTAGTACAATGCAATATATAATTTAAATTTTGGAAAAAAATGTCAGTTAGAACCTTGTTGTTCTAAGGTCGCGTCGCGTCTTAAAAATAAACAAAAATAAAAACACATTTCGCTGACAAATTTCATGTAATTCTCTGCTAACATGGGTATGTATTCTTATTAATATCACCAGCAGTGTCAGCAAATAGATTTGTCGACCAAAATACAAAAACAATAACGATTTAAAAGGAAACCAAATCAATATAAATGACACTTGTCGATTATAAATAATATGTATGTGCGGAAACATATTTTGATTTCTGATTAAAGACCGAAACGGATGAAAAGCAGAATTTATCGTATTTTGCATACGAAATTCACATCCTTCCCTTCTAAGTTCTCTCCATTCCATCCTAAACCTAACCGTCCGTCATCGAGTCGGTGGAGAATTCTGTTACAATACATACTATATAAATTTTAGTATTATTTAACTTTGCTCATTAAATATGCAGAAAATAATGACAAATTAAGATTAAATATCATTATCGTTGTTACCGAAAAGGGGGTGTTTTCGGTTTTTGTTTTTAATCACTAGAAGAACAAAACATCATTTTTGTTATCTCTTTAAAAAAAATTGTGAAAGATTTTAAATAACAACAGAAGAAAAATTATAGAAAATTTAAATAAATGGTTATAGATACTTACAATCCAAATGCTTCTTCTTCGGGCCAATCAGTTCCTCTGTTGTTGCCTTACACACAGATTTTGCCAGACCTTGGCCAGCTAAACTGTGTCTAGCGGCCAAAAATCTGTCTTGCATCGTTTGCCCTGCCATAGCAATGATTAGGCTGTTTAGGTTCCTGCTGTTGTCGAACTAATAAACTCTTCCCCTTTCTCTCTCTCGCTCTGGTTTCACTCTTCTGCTCCTCGCAGTGCTCCTTCAATAAAGATTCGTATTGTTCTTCAATTGGAAATCAATCAAAATCTATCAATGAACTCGAACTTTCAGATTCTCTCGGCCTTGTTGCCGACAAGTTTTTTTTTTTATTTTTTTTATTTTTTGAATCAAGTTTACACTCTGGTCAAGTTTTCAATATAACTTGAAGATTTCATGTGTCTTCGTTTAAGCCAAGTCAGCTATAATGAAAGGAAGGGATGGTTTTTGGATGACGAGGGTGTAGTTAGGGTTATTGGGTAACTTGAGTTACAACTTTGTTTAATTCAGAGATTTTTTATTTGTACTCAAAAGGGCGTGTTGTTGAATTTATATTATTTTTGTCTTTCTTTTTCACTTTTTTATCACACTGAAAATATTTGAAGTTGATGATAGTGTCGTAAATTGGATTTTACTTTGTAAAATTGTAGTGCGTGATATTTTACGTACCGCCGCCCCCTTTTTTCTCAATCGATGACAATGATGGTGCTCCACCATCTACTTTTATGTGGCTCCTCTGAATTTTCTTATTGGATTTTTCTGAATCTTCGATGCAATTTCTTTGTGGGATTTTTGTTTGAAACTTCACAATTGGGAGATTTTCTTGAGTTTCTTTTTGCTTCAATGTAATTAATTTTTGCACAGTAAGTATTTTTTGTATAATGTGTGGTATATTCTGTTACTTCTTAAACTTTTTTTCTACGTTTGCGCCTGGCAGGGAGAATCACACAAATGCCAACTTGTCCCAAATACACAGGGCACAAAAATCGCAGAAAATTGAAGTCGAAATGAAGTTCTTTGATTCGAAGAATGTGAAACGAGAATCGAAAGAGATTTTCCTGAACTGACGTTTCGTCGTATTATTCAATTCTGAAAGGAACTGAAATGATAACAGGGTAAGCCAATTAATTATGGAAATTTTTATTTCGAATTCTTTACAAACTAGGAACAATTGAACTAAGAACAAGCCATGAAAAATTTTAATGAAGTCGAAAAACTGTCTCTATAATATACTGGATATTGTATTCCATACAAAGTATTACAGTTTTTTTTACTCCAATTGAATTTGACAGTAGCACCAATGCAATTGTCTAACTCGTTTTTTATAAAAAGAAAGAAAAAAAAAATAAGGAACAATCGAACATTATCATTATTATGGTTTTTTATTAAGAAAAAAACTTACTTACATCATTGCAATGGTCAAATTTATAGCCATTGTTCCTTCATGTGCTGACAATTGATTTTAATATTTTATATTATTTATTTTTCGAAAAAAGTGCCCTTACTTGATTAAAATAAGGAATTTTAATTTAGTTTAGTTTGAAGCATAAGCCAACATTTTAAAATGTCACTTTGGCAACAAAAATGTTATACTCTTATACTGGCATGGACCCACTACAATTATTACAGATTAGTTTCGATTTTTTTGTGTGAATACACTATCCAGTATATTATAGAGATCAGTGAGTCGAAACAATAAGGCCTATTCTGCCACATCTGTTATTCTGCTATGAATTTTCTGTTATGATTCATAAGGCCGTGACTCCATTAGAAATATTTATTTCGGCCATTATTTCAGACACTACTACGAAAAATAAATTTTTACTTGAAATTTCATTCTTCTCCAAGAAGAGCTAAGCGCTTTATGTACTTTAGAATAGGTATAATCTGTCTCATCTGCACAATTTATGTGGGATGTCATGAAACATCAAATTTTATTTCTCCGTTTATTTCTTCTGAGAAGACAAAAAATAAATACAAATTCTTATGTCTAAAAATAAAAAAAATCCAGACATAAGGGGCCTCCACAAGAAATATTGACTACATGACACATTTCTTGCAATCAGTTATTTCAAGTGTAGGCCTAGGGTAACAGATATTTAGGCCTATTCTGCCACATCTGTTATTCTGCTATGAATTTTCTGTTATGATGCGTAACAGATCTCCACCATAAAAGATATTTTATAATCGGTATTCAGGAGTTCGATCTTTTATAAAAGTCTGTTATGCAACTTCGAAAAAGAAACATTTATACGAACAGACTTAAAATCTGCTACCAAATTATCAGCTGTAGTAGGTAAATAAAAATTCTCGGCAGTTGGCACTGACGAATAACAATAAATTAACCTGTGGAATGATCGTATTTTGTTTCGCGAAGATAAATTTTTGTTTTCTGTAATTTTTCCATATCAGTTCCTGAATTTAATATATCCATTATAAAAAGTTGTACAAAACGCACACCGGAAAGATAAGCGACTAATTTCTTATGTTTCATCCATCAAATGTGTTCTGTGCTGTAGTGTATTGAAATAATTTAGTTTTCAAATTATTTACATATTTGGGTTTGTTATTATGCATTTTAATTATTTTTTGTTATATCTGTCTCCTTTTAAGAACAATTCATTAACGAAATAAAAGTTTATACTACATATATTTAAATCTTTTATGATAAAAGTAACCAAAATGTGTCTTTTATTCTGTTATGATTCATAAAAGATTCCATAACAGATTGTGGCATGCTGAATACCAAAAATGCAGTTCGTAAAAGATTTGTTGAGAATTTCGAAGTTTTGACAGCTCATTAGCAGATTTCTTAACAGATTTCATAGCAGATTAAGCATGCAGAATACCAAAATTATAATTCATAAAAGATTTTTTGACAGTTTAAACTTTTGTATGAAAATTCATAACAGAATAGCAGAATAACAGAATAAAAGATCTCGCCGAATAGACCCAATTCACCATAAAAGATATTTTATAATTGGTATTCAGGAGTTCGATCTTTTATAAAAGTCTGTTATGTAACTTCGAAAAAGAATCATTTATACGAACAGCTATGAAATTATCAGCTGTAGTAGGTAAATAAAAACTCTGGGCAGTCAAAACTCGCCGAATAGACCTAAATATTTGTACATACAGCGCATGTCGAAAAAACTCCTTTTAAACAAGACATGAGCGCTGTTCAAAGCTTGTCTCAATAAAAAATGTGAATATTGATTTAAAAAAATGGAAGTCGTGGTGAAAAAGAAATGAACGATACATGAAACTGCCCACTGAGTAAAAATGCACTGTTTTATGGATTGGATTGTGTTGAGGTCTAAATTTTGGGATATTTGTAGGCGGCCAGTGGAGTATCGGCCTCTGTTACAACCAAACATTTGTTGTTTTCCTAAGCACGAATTATTTTTCTAATGCTGGATTTCTACGACTACCAAATTGGCATAGTATATACTGTCAAAATCTTGGCATTATTTTTTTTGTCGTGTAAATACTCGAAAATGCGGCAGTTATATTTGTCATTAAAAAAATGCCAGCTACAATGTTCGTTAAGACCCCTTTCACACAAGGAAACTGAGTTGCCGGCAACTGGGAGTTTGTTGGTGAGAAGGGCAAAAAGTAAGGGGAATGAAGAAAATCTCCCCGGTCAACGATTTGAAGAGATTTTTTTGACGTTATGCTTTGAAATTTTCTTAGGTTTCCATTTTGACTTCTGTGTCTGATAGATGTCAAACATATTTTTTTTAAAGAGAAATTGTTTCCTACAATTATATTATTACATTAACCAAACCAAGTGAGCTACTTAAATAAATTCATTGTGAAAGAAAATTTCAAGTTTTAATTCTTGTAGGCAAGGCATTTAATTCAATCCATCACGATTTGGTACACATTTCATACATACAATTATGCGCCTAGACATGTAAAATCGACAACAAAAACGCACGGACCAACTAAGCTCTCAGCTTGTGGCTTCATCACATTTGGTTTATAATGATTAGCGAGCAGCAGCAGCAGCAGGCAGCACCACAGGTATCAGTCATATCATCCAGTCTGTGGCTTATGTGTCCAACTGTACCAATAAAGCTTCGGTGCATTCCAATAAGTCCAATATAATCTTCCCATCATCACTATCATGTGTTGGGTCCAGGATTTGGATGGCAAGAGAAACGCACAACAAATCAATTTTCTCCTGGTTCATTGTTTTTCCGTGACCTTTAAATATATTAATTTAGCAAACCATTATTAACAACCACAATAAAAAAAAAACAACATTTACCTACATAATCGCACCAGGTTTCTTTATTTTGAATTTATTTTTCTAAAAATAAGCTACGGTTAACTTATAACTCAAAATTGTGTAGAATTTTCCAGCCGCGAAGCAAATTGTTTGTTTACAAAAAGCGAATGTCAAATCAAAAGCAATACAAGAAACGAGCAACTCAGTTTCCTCATCAATATCTTCGTGTGAAAGCTACAAGGCAATTAAAGGAAAACGTCAAAAAAATCTCCAGCAACTGGTTTCCCTGTGTGAAAGGGGACTAAGTTGTGGCATTATACTATGACATCGTGTAAATTCAGTACTGACAACATAATTTTCAAATAATGACAATTTGCGATAAAGAAGGTCATTACTTTACTGCCAGTAGTTGGCAGTATTTTTATCTGCCATTATTTTAGCTTCGTGTAAGCGCATGTTGATAATTCAATTAATGACGGGAGTATTTTGGCAGTAAATATTGCGAACTTGGTAGTCGTGTAAATCCGGCATAACACACTCCATTTTATGCTCTCAAAGAAAATTTTGCACACTATAGTATAGTACGCAGCTGGCGCTAAAATTTCGCTCCCATACAAAATTTTCTCAAAAATTTAGCAAAGCTAAAATTTAGCCAAGCATCTTAGCGGAGAGGTACGCAGCTCCAACTAAAAAATCAATTTTTTGGTTTCCTCTGTACTTCCACTATACGCGTTTTTCTTTTTTAGTTCAGAGCAGAGTATGAGTTGTCAAAAAATTGTTTGTTTCTTTTTAACTCAGAGCATGCAGAGCTCCACATGTGTTTCTTTTTTCGTTCTGAGCATGTGTAGATCGCACTCGACGTGCTCGAAGATAATCGACTGAGCATGTGAGTATAAAATGCTGAACGCACAAAATGCCATGTGTGTCAAGAAGGAAAATAGGAAGAAAAAAATAATTAGATACATAAGTTGGCGAAAGAAGGTGATCGCTAGTTGATTTTTTGTATGTGGGTGTGTATCAGTCTACAAAAAAGGGTAGGTTTTGTTCTGATTTGTGTGGTTCGAGTGTGTTTAAACAACATATCATTGTTCAGAGCTCGCTCTGTTTGGAACAAGTTCAGTGCATAATTTATGTGTTCGAACTCTGTTCAGTGCTCTGCTCTGAACGAAAAAAGAAAAACGCCTTATCTGTCAGAATTTAACGTAGGAAATAAATGTCCAGCACATTAATTCGCAAGCTAAATTTTGACAGATTGTTTGTGTTTCCGAGGTTCGTTCAAGACGTTTGGGGACACGCGGGAATTCTCGATATTGTTATCTGCAATGTGAAAAACGCCAAAAATTATTCCACCACAACTACGGATGCTTGGTGTGGTGGTCGGCTAGAGATACAAGAAGCAGTGACATTGAATGTGACACGAGTACAGATACATAGTGGAGATGGTAGTTCAAGAGTTTTGCTGCAAAAGAAACTACAGAAAAGGAACGTTGAAGAAAAAGGAGTTTATGCTGCAAGTTTTGTCTTATAAATTATCATACTCTTGGTCTTATGACTTGAACTTTTGAAATTTAAATAATAATTTTTTTAAAACAGCTGTTTTTTGACATATTCTCAACAGAACTCTCGTGTCAAATTGTAAACTATCCACAACACTCTAATGTCAACTTTTAGTTAGGATTTTAGCTGATGCTTGGAGAGAAAAGTGCTAGTGAAATTTCGGCGTGATCTGCGTACTAGGCTTATATCTAAAATTTATCTTATATCGAATTGGAATTTTTCATTTTCTTGCTCATTTATTTGCTGTTTCTCTAATTGCAGCTATCAATTAGCACTCACGCATTCACAAAAAATTGACTGCTTAATTCTTTACAGCGAAGAAAAAATGTAAGAAACCGATTAAGAACGTACGTGACTTTGGTACCTCCAGGGAATGAAATTACCAAATCATTAGAAGATCAAGTTTATGAACAAGCGAGCTTGGCTTTTCTCTGTGTACACAAAAAAATCGATTACAAATACATATTTGAGATTCTGCAAAGGGTGGAAGTTCAATTTATTCGACGGACGTGTACACTAGATACTTAGGCAAATATTTAACGGAAAATCAATATGGGGCTTGCGGAATTACGCGGGCCCAAGAACATATTCTGCACCGTATTGGAAATCTCTCAGGGGATTTTGCTTCCTTTGGAGTATTTTATTCCCTGTACCAATAATTTCGGACTTCAACTTTTCTACAACCATACGGTCGAAGGTTGACATTCCCATTTTTCACGAGAACGCCCACTTCGTTTTTAAAATTTTCCATTATGCGAGTGACCTGCACACACGATAGTTCAATAATATTTAAGCATTTTAACCTCTAAGAGGCGTTTAAATAAAAGTATTTTATTTAGCATCATTTTGATAGCTCCATGTCATCCATCTTCGACAAAATATTTGAGCAATATGCAGTCACTGTTAAACCATCACGAGACGGTAAACACGGTCCTAAAAATTCCAAAAGCATTGGTGTCTTCTTAACAACTGAACAATAATCATCATACGAAATTAAACCATCACGATCAACATCAAATTTCTTAAACAGCAAATCGACCATATCCTAACATATTAAATAAAGAGAAATAAAATTTTTAAAGCACCAAAATACTATTTAAGAACCAAACCGCTGTTAACTCTGCAACTTCATCTTCATCGTCACCCGTAAAAAAATTATCTACGAATTTTGTTAGTATTTCTCTATTTAAAAAATTTGTCTCGTATAAGTTGTATATCTAAAATGTAATTTTAAATAGTTAAAAGGTAAATACGTCCAACTATAGGATATTTTTGTATAATTTACATTGAAAACAAATTTCATCTTCTCATCCAACGAATCTGACATATACACTGAAAACAATTTTACCCAAGCGCTAGGATTTATGTGATTCTTCGAATCCTTTGCAATTAATATCATAATCCTCTCGATTATCTGTAAATCAAATATTTTAAACAACACTTCGAAAAGATGGAAAAATTGCTTTTTCGTCATTGCTTTTGCCCTCGGTCCATTTAATAAAACAAATTTATGATAAATCATTAAAATACAATTCAATTCCATTTCAGAGAATTGTGTTTGCTTAATCATTTGCTTAATTAATCCATGATATATGTTCAGAAAACGCGTATTTTGAATTCCATCTAATGTACCATCTAGATTGTTCATTTTTGTTTATTTTTTTCCTTCTAAAAATATGTATCTATTTATATGTATATTTTCATTCATTTGGATGTTTATAGAATGAGGACTACTCTGTTGGTACACAGTGTATTTTGATTCAACAATTGTACTAAATTGAATAACAAACTGACGCCAAGACACCAACTGACAGTTTAATGATAATTGATAAGAAATATGAAAGATGATTCGGAAAACCATAAGCAAAAAGGTATTTCAAATAATTATTCAAGTTTTAAAAATTACAAATTTCAAATATTTATCAATAGATATGTCAAATAATTAAAAGAACCGACTTAGAGGATGTGATTGCCAACCGCCTCGAGGTTCCGAAATCCCTCAAATCTGCTGCACAACCAGAGTTACATTTATCAGCTTCGGATCTCTTCTCCATCATTGGAAGGCAACCACACGAACTGCTGGACCAGTTAAATAACTCTCCTATTAGAAAGGAAGTTGTTGAAAGTGTGGCCTCAGTTCCATTTCGTGGTCAAGCCCATTCAGTAATTTCATTTAAACTTAACAAATCTTCGTTTGTTAGAGATGTTCTTAGTTTAAATTTTGCTTTCCCTCCAGCCACGCGTTGCAAAGGATGCGTTGTGCTCGATTTTAGTTCACCGAACATAGCAAAGCCTTTCCATGTAGGTCACTTGCGATCGACGATAATTGGAAATGTTCTTGGAAATCTACATAAGCATTTGGGTCATGATGTGGTGAAAATCAATTACCTCGGCGATTGGGGTACACAGCTGGGAATGTTGCAAGTAGGGTTTGAACTAGAACATCTTACAGACGAACAAATACGGGATAACCCGATTGAAAATCTCTACAAGGCATACGTCAGATCAAACGCGGAAGCTAAAACTGATCCCAATATCATAGTTAAAGCAAGAAAGTATTTTACTGATTTGGAGAATAACACATCTCCCGAGTTGCAACGGCAATGGCAAAAGTATAGAAGTTACACAATTTCAGAGCTCGAAGGTGTTTATCAAAGATTGGGAGTAGAATTTGATGCATACGACTGGGAATCACAGTACAGTCAGAAAGCTATAGCTTCTGTTGTTAATCTGCTGAAAGAAAAAAGCTTAATTCATGATGAAAATGATGGTCGTCAGATTGTCAATGTCGGACAAAGACGTGTCCCAGTCATTAAAAGTGATGGGTCGACGTTGTATCTTGTACGAGATATTGCTGCACTTCTAGATCGATTCGAACGATTTAAGTTTGAGAAAATTTTTTACGTGGTGGATAACTCACAAACTGATCACTTTGATGCGCTCTTCAAAGTATCAAGCGAAATTGATGCAAATATTGGAAAGAGAGTGAAGCATGTTAAGTTTGGAAGAATACATGGGATGAGTACGAGAACTGGGAATTCTGTATTTTTAAAGGATTTACTTAACGAAGCTAGAGATATTATGGTAGAGAAACAAATACAGAGCCCAAGTAAGTTGGAGTTTGTTAATATTTTGTTTTGTTTCAATATCAAACTAATTTGTAAGTTTCCTCAAGGTTAATGAATTCGTAGACTTTAAAATGGGTATAAAGATTATTATTTATTATTTTGCTTTTTGAAGATGCAAAAAGTCCCACTGCAAAGAGATTTTCAACTCTTAATTAATGCTTAATTTGTGTTCCAAAATAATGCGTGCTTGTGAACGATATAAGCTCAAATTTTCAAGTTCGACTATTACAAATAGCATGAACAAATCTAGTAGTCAAAAATCATAAATCTCAGAAACAGTTTATCTACTTAATTATTTATTTTTCGTATTAACCGCGTAATTAAAATTTAAGAGTGCACTTTTTTGTACTCACAATTTTCCTCTTCAA
This sequence comes from Philhelius pedissequus, assembly GCA_910595825.1. Lineage (NCBI taxonomy): Eukaryota > Metazoa > Arthropoda > Insecta > Diptera > Syrphidae > Philhelius > Philhelius pedissequus. The sequence goes on along the minus strand of OU343161.1, from coordinate 205,046,788 downwards.
ACACCGGGCGTATATGCAGTTCCTCGTAGCTGTGGGTCTTCATATGTTGGACAAACACAAAGGAGTATTGCCAACCGCTTAAAAGAGCACATTAGTGCTGTGAGCAAAAAACAGCGGAAAAAGTCGGTGATTTGGGAGCATATCTTGGACAATCGAGATGGACATCACTGGATGCATTTTGATTTAGCTCAAGAAACCCACTATGTACATCCCACAGTTAGTACGCGAAGCGATTGAGATCAAGCATCATAAAAATTTCAATCGGGACGACAGTTTAAAGCTTTCTCGGTCATGTGATTCGATTATCAACACCTCACAATCGTCCCAGATAAAGCTTAAAACACCCAGCGATGCCGTGAGTATTGTTTGCTCCCAACAATTTAACACACATTAATTTTTCAATAGCAGTTTCCCGGTGACCACGCTCAATGCAACTTAATGAAAAACTTTCGAGGTGAGTACAAAAAGTGAACTCTTAATTTTTAATTACGCGGTTAATCCGAAAAATAAATAATTAATTTTGTCCAACAACCGCGAAAACCTTAAAAGTTATATAGTTTATCTACTTGATTTAAAACTAAACAGTCTAATTTTAATTAATTTAAGAATTGCAAAATTTGTCAAAAATACGCATATAAATAAATTGCGCGACTTGCTCTTGTAGCCAACAACTTTAATGTAGCTAAATACCGACGCTGTTAGTAAGTAGGTAGTTTTTTTTATGTAGGTTTAAAGCCGTTAATAGATTTTTCACGTAAATTTAGTTCTGATTAGATGCTAGCTATTACCAACAAAAAAAAATTCTAAAAAATTTTTATCAAAATTGTTGAAGCCGTTTTCGAGAAAATAAGATTTTCCTTAACGTTTATACCGCACGTACCATTATTCTTAAGCCTAAAATTTCCCCTCTGAGGAATGCCAAAAGAATCACACATAACAAATTTGAAGGTTATCGCTGAAGCCGTTTAAGCTGCAGCTCGTTATACATACAGAGGGACAGACATTTGTTTTCGATCACTTTTTTAGGATTCTCTATGATCGCAATATCATGTTTGATTGTTGGAATATTTTTTTTACGAATGCATAACTTGCCTTATGGTCCCTATGGACTAGCAAGTCAAAAATCACAGTATTCCGTAATATCTAACTTACCTTACCTAGGGCCCGACTATGTAATCCGATTCTACAAAAAAGTTGGTCGAATTCGAAAAATTTAAACTTGCTAATTCTTTAGTAAAGCACTTATTAACTTAAAAGAACAGAGTTAATCGGAGATTATGTGACGAAGAGTCGAATACGCGAACAGTCAATGCTACTTTCCAATACAGTACCACTTAAAAATAGCATTGAAAACAACTTTCGAATAGATGCGAAAGTTGAATGAAATTACATAGTAGGGCCCCTGGTAATTTAGTTTCACACGTAATATTTTATTTCCTTGATTTTTTATCTGAGATTGTGAACCCACCGGAAGATACCAATGAATTCAGAAGAATTCAGATTTTGAACATCATTTATGTTCCCTACATTCGAAGGGGGAAACATTTGTAGACATTTTTGTTCACTATAACACGCTTTCATTCTTTCTCCCATTTACTTTAGCCTCTCATAGTTTCACTGTCAGTACCAATAAAAAGCACATTACACAATACATCAGAACGGATTCTGAAGCAGCTTATAAATTTAGGCCAAATTTAATAACTCTATATTATAAAACACACTGTTAAGTTTATAAAATTACATACAAATATTGTTAATTTTCAATTTTTAACAGATTTTAAAATTTAATAAAATCATTAAATAGGAGGATCAATAATAAATATTTACCTAAAATTTAATTAAACAATAATACATTTCTGAATCAATTCTGAAATATTTATTTCAATTTTTTTTCAGCTTGCATCTATCAGTTGTATTTCTTTTTTAGTTGCAATAGACTTATTTTTAAACTGGAAAAGAATGAATGTATTTGGTGTATTTATACACTGCGACCTTGTGATCTATTGTGCCACCCTACAGAACTGGATGAGGTTTCTCATTCTACATTACGTCCTCAAAATTAATTCCTTTGAGGGATTTTTGTATTTGGGGTATTTTAATAGAGCATCGTTCCTTTAATAATGTAATGTAATGTCCCAGAAATGTGTGTATCTGGTGAATGATATCTTCACAACTCCCTAGTATATGGACAGGTGTCTCCACGCTCATCTTACACAACCTACAGAGAGCATTGCTCTTTAAAACAGGATATTGAAGTGCCTGTTCAGTTTACAGTGACCTGTGAGGAGACCTGTTATTACCCTTAGTTTGTTCTATTTGGTTGTAGTTCCCAAGTAGTAGTTTAGCCTAACCTGGGGAGTTTATTCCAAAAGTTGGATCTTTCGGCCTCCTCTTCGGATCTGATCTTGTTTTTGATCACGTTTTCTACCGTTCCGCAATAGCTCTCTGCTAGGGATTCTGTTTCTTCGTTGCCCTGGATTTCCATATGCCTCAATGAAGTGAAACTTTATTGTACTTGTCCAGATCATTTAGTCATTTAAGATCTTAGTGCCTTTAATGCAGCTTGAATAACTGACAAGATTTTTTCGTTTGGCTCCTATAGTTTCTTTCGAGATTACGTTCCGCGCATTTTCCTATTCCTATTGCTTTAAAGTCCGCCTGGAAAATACTAGTCGACTGCCCCATAGGAACAGAGCGTTTGGTTCTAGGCCCAAAAACTCCAGCACCAGTCCCTTTAGTTGTTCTCGATGCATCAGTGTACCACTTGATGACATTTGCTTTGAGTGTGTAGTTAAAATCTTACCTACCCACTCTTTTTGGAACTTAACTCCGTTCTCAAGTTCTATAGAAGTTATATTTTTTGATCATGTCATCTCTTGGAATATCCAAGATGATTGTTCCCCTAGACTTTAGAATCAAGGCGAGAACCTATTTTTTTTTGTTTCAATAATTCAAAACAATATTTTTCAAAAATTTAGGTATGCAGTATTATTTAGAATTCAAAGAACCTCCTACATAAACATTTTGATCTAAATCCGTTGAGTCGTTTATAAGAAAGTCCAAAATAAAAAAAAATGGTTGTATGTCAGGTTAATAACAAAATATATGTACAAACCAAATTTAACCAAAATGTAGACTACACCTAAAGTAGTGCACATACTTTTTTTTATCACAATCGTTGGAGCCGTTTTCCAGATAATTAAGATGGTAGAAAAAAGTGCCGTTATTTTTGGGGCTAAAAAAACCATTAAAAAATCTATTTTAGACAATTAGCTAAAACGCTCAAGTACCAAGTTTGAAGAAATCACTTCAGCTGCTTAGGCTGTAGATTGATCTACAGATAGACGGAATTGCGAGACTCACTTTTTTGGTGTTCTCCATCATAGTAATATAAAGTTTGATTACAGTTTCGGGTTCGATTTTTTTTTAAATGACTTGCCCTTTAGTACCTGTTATTTTTTCAAAGATCAACACTTTCAAAAGAGTTACAGAAGGCTTCCGGATTGCCAAAAAAAAAAAACGACAGTGGTCGACTTGAAAGCTATACTCTATCCAACAAAAATAGTCAGTATAGGGAAGATAGGACGCTTGCCTTTCACTCTGACGGTATTGGCGGTACTCTACAAGAAATAGTAAGCATACTAACTCAGTGGTTATTTTCAGTGGGAAATTTAGCAATATGCACCAGTGTTTTTGAAAAAGATCTCTCATAAGGCCTATACTGACTATTTATTTTGGACAGAGTATAGTCATGTTTCTAGTTTCTGATTCTGATCTACTGCGTCCTTAATAGCTTTCTTAGCAAAAAATGTGCTAGGCAAGAGAATAAATTTTTTGATTCAACTAAAAGTTTCTTAAGTATGTAAATATACTGATCGTCGAATGAGAAACGAATGGATTCGATTAGGTCATCTTTATTCAGTTCGTATATTGTATTCAAACTTTTCGTAATTCCAGTTTTTTTTTATAAAGAAAGGTCTAAAGCGAGCTATTCTTCCTCAATTCATTAGGAATTTTATGTTTAAACAACAAAATTGTATGCTACCTTGTGTTAGCCCAGGTGAACTCTGCTGGTATAAATTTTATTTGCTTGTACTACAAACAAGAAAATTGTTGAAACTAGATAGATATTGATTATTAAATTTTATTTCTACAAAACACTTTGTATAATAATTAAATTCCACAAAATCAGTTGGTTATTTTTTTATTAATGAGTTTTGTTTTATTTTCATGTTCGTCATAATCATACGTATTAATGAAAGTAATTTTTCATTTTAAGCAACAAAAATTAATATCTCATCGTTGGATTCGAGTGTCGCCGATGTTCTTGGTGTTTCAGCTGTGATAATTAATGATCTTAAGCAACGTCGTCAAAGAGATTACGATTTTGCTTGGAACAATGCACTGCAAACAAACGGTGATACAGGCATAAAATTGCAATACACACACTGCCGGCTGTCAAGCCTTCTAGAGAATATGTCTCATGTACAAGTAGCTTCTAACCCCAATGAAAATTTATTGCAAGAACCTGCTGCCTTGGAACTCATCGTTCAAATAGCTCGATTTGATCAGTCTATCCTTAGAGCTGCTGAGAATCTTGAGGCATGTGTGCTGGTTACTTATTTATTCTCATTGTGGTAATTGTTGAATATTTATGTTATGCATTTTTATTAACTGTTCCTTTTTAGCAATTCCACCAGTCGAGCACTTAAACTTCTCAAAGTCAAGGGCGAGTTTTCACCAGACATTCAATCTAATCGAATGCTTTTATTTACTGCAGCACGTGAAGTTTTGGCATGTGGAATGAAAATTCTTGGTTTAAAACCACTCACAAAGATGTAAAATTCATAATAGTATAATAAATTATTTATCATGACACTTTATTTTTATTTTTGTCAGCCGTAATAATAATTATATAATTAATAAGGTTAAATTACTTTTATCGCTTTTTCCATGTATACTTTCTGCGGGCTCCTTCTTGGCCGAACTTCTTTCTCTCACGGCGGCGGTAATCACGGGTTAATAGGCCAGCTGTTAAAAAATCGATTACTTTTACTTAAAACCTTACTATCAATATAACAAGAGGTTTTGTTTACCTAATCGCATTTCTTCAATCATGTCCTGGTCGACGAAGCTTCTTAAACTCATTGCAATACCATAACGAATGGCGCCTGCTTGCCCTGATGGACCTCCACCTTGGACATTAGCTTCAATATCAACCTTTCCAAGCATTTGGGTGAAAATCAGAGGGAATATTATCTGAAATAGAAACAAAAATTACAATTAATATTTACAAATATTAACAAGGAAAATCATTTTTTTCGTTGTTCCAATTTATACCACTTTAACCGTAAAATTAAAATAAGAACGGACTTCTTTGTGGTTCCAAAACTGGCAACTGTTTGCATCGTCATTTGCAGATCAGGGATTTGCAAGCATATTTAACTCTTGACAAAAGCTAAACCATTCACAAAATCTACGCACGATTTATTCAAATTAGTCACTAGGTGTCCCGAAAGAACTCGCCACTGATTGGCTGCCGCAGAATAGATAAGGGGTTTTCCAATCAGAGGTGTTATTTTGAATAGCCCGCTAATTCGGTAGCTGTCACTTTTGAAGCTGTCATTTTTTGACATTTGACAAGTAGAAACTACGCTATTAATAAAAATGGAACGATACACGCTTCAACAACGCATTTCTTTTTTTTTTTGAATATCAAAATAACACCTCTTATTGGAAAACCCATTATAATAGGTTCGTTCGTTAAAAATTACCCAGGGCAAGTTTTTATTGACAACCCCAAGAATTGTCAAAAAAACTGTGTTTTTCTGTTCTCAAAAAAACACCCGAGGGCTATGAATTATAGGTAGTTATGTTGCGGAAAAGCAAGTTATGTCATGTAATAAATAAAACTCTAAATATGTTTAAATTTAATTTATTGATGAATTTGTTTTGTTTTCCACAACTTAAAATGTTTCTATTTTCTATTTATGTGTATGAAAAAAAAAATCAGAATTCTTTTAAATTCCATTTTAAAAATGGCAAATTGCATACAAAACGCGAATCCGTAACAAAACAAATGTTCCAGATTGGTACGAGCGATATTCATCTATGTTAACGAAACATCGATATTAAAACAAAAAAATCGATAATTCAATATCAATGTTGAAGGAAAAATAAAGGAAATTCGAAAATCGATGTTTATGATTCGATAATTATTAACATCGATGATAAGTATTCGATATTTGTTTTCAATATCGGTCATCCATACTTCAGATCTCATGTGACTTTGATATTGCATTCATTTACCTCAACTTGCCCAACTAAAAAACTAGATCAATCCTAGGTTTAAAAAAAAACGCATTAGGGCGACCCTAAATTAATTTTACGCCAAAACATGATAACAACAGCTTTTTGCAAACTTTTGCGTCCTCTATATTTCTTTTTACAAACATTTTATTTTGAACTTATAGCGAGTTAAATTCAAGAAAAGATTTGGTCTTTCTGTCAAAAGATTTGATGTTTTTGATTTTTTTTGAGAGTTTCATTGCAACAAAATGAGCAAATCTAGATCAAATATCAATACGAAAGATTTGATCTTAGATGTGTTGGCAGTTTTGGTCTGAACGCACACATACATGTAAAATGTCTTTTCTGTCAAACGTCAAATGGAAAATATTTTGTTATTAATTTAGGTTCGTTCGTTGAACTTTACCCAGGATCGACCTAGGTTTTTTTGACAACCCCAAGAGTTGTAAAAAAAACTGGGTTTTTCGGTTTTCAAAAAACTTGCTTCAAAAAACTTTGCTTGGTCTTCCTCGTCATCTGACGATGAGATATGTTTTTTTTTCAGAAATATGTGCGTCAGTCATTCACCAATACTACAGGTTAAATCTGGAAACAATTTTAATTGAAAAGATCAAATCTCGATTTTCAGAACAAATATTTGAAATTTGAATGAAAATGGCTATTAGACGAGAATTGTTCAGAATTTTAACATTTTTTTCAAACTAGTCTTCTTGTCTCTAACAGCTGATTTAACGGCTCTGGAAACGTTACCCGAGAAAAAAGTTACGGGGCTGGTCAGTGGGCACTTAGGACAGTCACCACCAAACAAAGGTCAAACACAATGCAAATGCACCGGGGCAAAAAGTGTGAAAAAGAACAGTGCGAACAGTTATCGTCTTATTACGACCGAGCACTTGTTGTCAGTCTGGAAAGAAACAGTATAAGAAAATACCTAATTAGTGACTCATACAACAGAGAGTACAGATTAATTTGTATGGTCCTACAAAATAGACTCACACGCTGCTTTAAGCTCGTATTTTTCTTTTTGTCTATTTGTCCTCATTTAAAAAGTCCCAATAAATTAGAATCAAATTCAAATTTACAATGTAGCTACCTACACATATAAATTGCAATTACTTTCAGAAAACTAATTAACGATTTATTGGCATATCATTTCGGAACTGCAAAGCAAAACAACAAAGTCACTAGCCACTAGACAGCCATCCAAGTACAACGATCAATTTTCAATTTTGTTGAAACTTTTACGCCATCTTATTTACTTAGAAGATTATGCAAAATATAGAAACTTAAAGCACATAAATATATCTGAATGTATAAGTCATTTTATTCTTCCGCTTATCAATTTCTTAATAGAATTAAAAAAAAAAAAAAAAACAGCTTACATTTTTCGCCGCCCTGCAATGTTGAGATGGCAATTCGTCAGCATCTGCACCGACAACCGAATGGCGAATATATTTTTCTTTTCTTATCGGATTATTTTCATCAAAGCAGTTAAATTAAACACGTTACCGTGCGTCCGTCGGTCAGTCGGTTGGCGCGATGTGTTGTGTGGCGCAGGCGATAAGAAACGAGTAAGAGACGAATGATGTTCAGAAACTTCGAAAGAAATAATTTATCAAAATCATAGCATTACTTGTATGTTGTATCTTGTATCTATGTAGATTGTTTTCTTAAATATGTGTACCACTGTCTTCATCATCAGCAGCTCAACATTCTCAAAAGGCAGACTCGACTAATTGAACTTGCCACCTTGAATATCAACTCTATTTAAATAAATAGGATACATATCTAACCTATATAAATGTATAATTTCATATAGGTTAAATAGATTTTTGCCTTTTCAACCACTGGCTAATGCACCTGAAAGTGCATGCGTTATTTGGAGGCAATAAACTCGTCGACTTGTTGGCTGCGGAAAACCTTGGATTCTCTTGCCCGCTTGTGCATTTAAGTCTTTTCTGTAATCTAAGAGCTTCTCCACACGAAGATTCTCTTAATGGACTCACGTCTAATGTACCTCCGCCTTGTGTATATCAATCCAATTCAGACAACACACAAGACTTGTAGTGGAAGATGAAGTTTTGAATTTTCAAATTCCAATAGCGAAACGGCTACAAATACCTACCATTCATATACTATGTCGCAAAACGAGTGAATAAAATTGTACCTTTATCAAGATAAACATGTTTGGTCTTTGAATATTTTAACCCATCACTATTGTGGATTTACAGGGTGATTCGAATAAAGTGTGAAAAAATCTAGAGCGTGTAAGTTGGGTTTGTTCTTAGGTTTGATCACATCGCACGCACAAGATCCTTAGTAGAAACAGGTAAATACATTTTTAAAGTCGTTTTTTACTTAATATTTCATATAAAATATATTTTTAATTTGGTTCTAAAACACATTTGGCAAGTATTTAACAATATAAATTTAAAAACAGAATTAAAAAAAAAAATGTTACATGTTTCGTTTCCCACGGAATAGTTTATTTCTTTGAAATTTTTCCTGCGATCGTGAATTTCCCACGGAATAAATTTCCCTCCAACAAAAAAATTGTATGAAAATTGATGAATATTATTATTTAGAGTAATAATAAAAAGAGATGGCTTACAAAGAAATATATCATGACATTAGCCCTGTTCTTTTGGTAAATCTATCGGCACCATAGCAGGATTTCCCAAAAGAATGATCCGCAGTAGCCTGATTTTTTGTATCTTTAAGTTGGTATTACCGAACTTGTGTCTAATAACTAAATGCAAAAAATCTACAATTGATTTGTTTTTATTTCTTAAGATTAAAGGCATTTAAGAATACTAAAACTTGAATTAAAAGATGCAAATAAAATGGAATATATATAAGCTTTATCTTTTACTTAAATTGGAAGAACGCCCCCTACCTATGCTTATGATTATGATTTAAATTTATAAAGCAACAAAAATTATTATTTTTATTTCCTGTATGTAAATAGGTGTGAAACAATTTTTTTAAGAAAAGAACACATAATTAACCAAAAATTATGGATTTTTGACTGCTTTCAGCCAACTTTTCCTAATCGTTCACAAATATGTATATTCGAATTGTTTGGTTTCCGAGATAACTTATCTAATAAATATGTAAAAGTGACCTTCGAGATTCATTAAAGTCATCGGAACTACCAACTAAACAACATAATAACATTCGATACTCGAATAAATGACACAAATCTATCCAAAGCAAACTTCTGCTTTTAGTTTTATCGAAAGCATTTGTAATGTGTGTAAATACTGATTTGCTGCCGATGTAATTTTGCCAAAACAACAGCCCTATTGTAAATGCATAACCGTTGCCCCTCCCGGCTAAAAGTGGTTGGATAGAATCCCCCTCCCATACCATTTTTATTTGCGCGATATTCATATTATGTAGGTACTATGGGGCAAGTTTCGCATTTGAAAAAAAAATCGAACTCAATATTTTAATCAAAATTGACATTACGATGATAAATTCAATTTCGTCTGACTTCTAATGCTTTTTAAAATCTTGTTTTAAGCCTAAAAATGTACCTATAAGTTGTGTACCAAAAAAAAAGTAAATATTAATTATCTCGAAAACGGCTTTAATGATTTTGATAAACAAAATCTGTGCACTATTGTAGGTAAAGTCTGCATTATGGTGTTAATGATGTGTACATAAAATAAATAGAAAAAAAAATTGAAGAAAATGCATTTTTATTTATAAAATTCCATACTACGAAAACGAATGACGTTTTTTTAAAATTATGTTATTAAATTTATATTGTTGAATACTTAAAATTGCTATACTAAAATTTTTCTAGAAAAAATTAAAGAAATTTTATATAAACGTACATTCAAAATTAAACAGAAAGCGAATTTAAAAATATTTAACTGTTTCTACTAAGAATCTTGTGTGGGTTTTCAAAATATTGAATTTTCAAAAATATTAATTTTTTTTTTCGAAAATTTTAGTATGCAGTATTATTTGGAATTTGAAGCCCCCTTCCTGTCTAAAAATGTTGATCGAATCGGTAAATTTAATAAAGGAAGGATGCATCCACTCAGGAATTCATCAGTACTCGCTGTTTGGATTTACTGGGTTTCGTCACTCCAATCCGAGTTCCTTCGAGCCGGATCAATGTTAATTCGACAATTCGTAAATTAAAAAAGCCTTATAATAGCAAGCGACTTTATTGTTCTATAGCCCTTCTTTTATACAAAATAATGTTTATTTGTCAATAAATTAATTCTAAATTAAATTTACAATATAAAACAAAAAGTGCAATATTACAGAGTGACTTTTCTTAGAAAATATGATATAAATAAATTGCTATTGTCACAGGTTGATTCGTGACTTTCTGTTGGAAGTGTTGATGTGGTGTGTTGGTCGTGCCGTGCCGTGGTGCTTTATTGTAGGTGGTGGCATGTTGGGTATGTTGCTTTGTTGCTGATGCTATTTTGTAGGTTGTATTATGCTGTGCGTGGTGTTATGCTGTTGTTGTCATAATGAATTTCCATTTTAAAAATAACAAATTCCATACAAAACGCGAAATCACAACACAACAAATGCTTCAGATCTCATGTGCTTTAAAAGTTTATTCGTTACCACAACTTAATACAGAAAAAAACCTGGATCTACTTCAAAAAGAGTTTAGAGCGACCACAGGTTTTAAGAAACTCACCATACTGAGTTCAAGTTTTTTTTAGGATGACCCTTGAGTGAAAGAAGAAATTCAACATCGCCTACCTTAGCACATCTGAAAAAGCCAGAGACTACAGTGATCAATTGACCGGGAAACTCTCTGCCGTACCCCCAGCCACAAGCGTCAACGAACAGTGGAACCTGTATCGCGACATCATTAAGGAGACAGCCAATACCACCATAGACTACCAACCACCCACGAAAAAGAACCCGCGGTATGATGATGAATGCGCGGTATTGAATCAAGAGACGGAAAATGCACAAATGCAAATGCTGCAACGGAAAACAGGAGCAGCAAGGGAGCAGTACCGTAAAAAGAGAAGGAACGAGAAAAAAGCCCTGCGAGGAAAGAAAAGAGCATCCGCAGCCTATCAGCTCAGGTATCTCGAGGAATCTTGCACCGCCACCAACACCCGCCAGTTCTACAAAACAGACAAGCAACTGGCATCTGGTTATAGGACTGGCACGCAAGCTCTTCGAAACAGCGAAGGGAACCTAGTCACCGAAGCACAGGGAATTGTAAACGTGCAGCACTTCCAGCAACTGCTCAATGCGCATTATGTAGAGGAAGCAACAGGAGAACAAAGAAGCATGAGACCAGTCAATGAAGATATAGTCCCAGCGCCCTGTACTGAAAAGGTTAAGAAAGCCTTCCACAAGCTTAAGAACAACAAATCCGCCGGCTCGGATGGCCTACCTGCGGAAATCTTCAAGTATGGAGGAGATGTCCTGGTAGGGCGCATGCACCAGCTCATCAACCAAGTGTGGGAGGAGGAAAGCATGCCCGACAACTGGTCAAATAGCTCCATATGCCCAATCTACAAAAAAGGCGATCCTATGTCCTGCAAAAACTACGGAGACATGTCCCTTTTTAATGTTGGCTACGAGATTCTATCCGACGAACTATGTGAGCATCTAAGAGCTGTCTGCAACACTATCATCGGAACGTACCAGCGTGGATTCAGGCCAGGCAGATCAACGATAGACCAAATCTTCACATTGAGGCAAATCCTGGAAAAGACCAATGAATTTCAAGTCGAGATGCACCATCTTTTCATCGACTTCAAAGCCGCATATGATAGCATACGTCGCCAAGAGCTTCTATTGGCGATGTCGGAACTTGGGATCCCGAAAAAAACTGATGCAGCTATGCCGCATGACATTACAAAATACGCGGTACAATGTGAAAAGGGGAAACAGCTCATCCGAGCTTTTTCAGACGTATACAGGTTTCAGACAAGGAGATGCGCTATGATGTAACTTCTTCAACATAATCCTGGAGCAGATAGTACGCAAGAGTGGTGTTAACCTGTAAGGCACTATCTTCAACAGGTTTTCCCAACTTCTTGGTTATGCGGACGACATCGATATCATCGGCCGCTCCAAGCGAGCTATAGTTGAAGCATTCACAGATATTGATGAACAGGCGAAATGCGTTGGTCTTGAAGTGAATGAGGACAAAACCAAGTATATGCTATTAACAAACAAAGCCTCATCTGTCCATCGCCTAGGACAAAACGTCACTGTTGGTAGCAGTAATTTCGAGGTAGTCAAGGAGTTCAACTACCTCGGAACAAACATCAACTCCACGAACGACACCTTAGTGGAAATTCGACGAAGAATTACCCTAGCGAACCGCTGCTACTTCGGTTTGGCCAAACAAATGGGTTCAAAACTCCTGTCTCGAAAGATAAAGTCCACGCTATACAAAACGCTAATTTTACCAGTTCTACTCTACGGCGCCGAGTGCTGGAGGATAAGTAAAAAAGCTGAATTGATACTGGGCACTTTCGAGATAAAAATTCTTCGCAGGATATTTGGTTCTATATGCGAAGAGGGCGAATGGAGGAGAAGATTCAATCCAGATTTGTACGAGCTGTACCAAGATGTGGATGTAGTCCAAAGAGCCAAAGCGCGTCGACTACACTGGCTCAGCCACATCGAGCGAATGGACAACAACGCTCCAGCCAAGAAAATCTTCGAATCCAAGCCCCCAGGTTCGAGACGACCAAGAAGACCGAACCTCCGCTACAGGGAACAAACCTAGTATCACTATTTTTGTTACAATTTTATTTTACAGTGATAAAGCATTTTTATAATTATAATTAAATTTTGCATTTTTTGGTCTTGCTGATTTTATTTTTCTAGTTTAAATATGAAAAAAAAAATGTTTCCATCATGTGTATTATGTAGTGTACGAGTACCTTAATACAGACTTAGCAATTAATGATATCTTTATAAATTTCAGCATCACAGAGTAGGAACAAAAGAAAACAACACCAATGCAATTGATGCGGAATATAAATTGCCCAGTTTTTGAGTGAGACAAAGTGCACACTGCACATTTTCACAGAAGTGAAAGATTTAAATCTCTACCAGGGGATTGAGGGATTATACATACCTATTTGTCTTGTTGATAATTGACCTACACCTACTAGTTGTTGTACAAAGTTACGGAAAAAAAAAGAAAAATTATTATTTCATTATTTGATGAATGAGGACTGAATGAATGAGCTTCCCAAGCTCACAGTAACCGGATTGGAGTTCAATTAACTAACGCGTTACCGCATCAATTCGATACTAACTTATCTGTTTGTATGGTTGAAACTATTTTAATTCAACAATTTAAAAAAAAAACAACTATTGCTTTTTCCAGTTTTGAGATCGTCAGACTACCGGAAAACAGGCTGTACTGTTCCATTTGAGAGAAATTATCATGTGACCAACCACACTACACATCAAAAACTAATTAAATTGACAGCTTACAAATGAAATATCATTTAATTGTATTATACGGATAATGTGTCAAATAGTGAACATTTGCCTATGGTGTTAGGTATACGATTTCTGAGCGAAAAGTATTAGAAAAGAGAGCACATTTTAGAATTAAAATGATGTTCTTATAACTATTTTATATTTTTTATCAAATCTGTTTCTGTAATGTGAATTTAGGATCTGTTTGCACGTTCACTGTTATGTCCGAGCAGTGTTGAGTTTAAACAGGTAGTGTATTCAGACATTAACAGCCCTATTAATAAAAAAATGTTTATTCCACTAAGATCCATAACTTTACTAAACAATAGAATAGAAGTTAATCTGCAGATTAAAATTTTCAGTTGATAAAAAATCGAGAAAATCACTAACAAAATCTACTACAATAGGTATCAACTCTATCTTTTTTTTATTTTATGTCCCTGTACAATTTTGACTTAATGTCAATTTAAAAAAAAAATATTGAGCAGTTTTCAAATTATAAATTTAAAGTATTGGTACGCAATATAAATTGGGCAACCTAAACCTATATATGTGTGAAGTTTCGAAAGAATCGGTTAAGCCATTTATGAGATTTACAGTCCTATGGAAAGTACCGTTTTTAGACATTTAATTTTTTTTTTAAATCATATGATCGGTCGTATCTAAAAAGCTGCACTGATTTTTTTAAATCAAAATCGTTGGATCCGTTTCCGAGAAAAATAGGTTTTAACGTAACGGTTATATGGCAGGTACTGTTATTTTTTGAGCTAAAAAAAATATTTCAATTTCCCCTCCATATACTGCCTAAAAAACTCTACATACCAAGTTTGCAGCAACACCTACCTACAGCCCACCCGTTTGGGCTGTAGGTGTGTATACATACATACACACAGGCTGACAGGCTGATATACAGACATTTTTACACCATCTTTTTTCGTCTTCGATATCATCGTAATGTCATGGTTGATTGTTATCTCAAAACTATTTTTTTCGACGAACGCATAAATTGCCTTATAGTACCTTTAATTGCAAGTAAAAAGGTGGGCGTGACAGTGGTTGGATCTCACTCAAAATATTTTTTTCTGACTCATAAAAACAAACTCTGAAATTTTCATTTAAATCCTTTGATTCGTTTCTGAGAAACCAAGAAGCGGGGTGGTGGGCGGATTTTACTAATATATTTTTTGTAATTCTTCTCTGGCACAAAAGGACAAAAATAGAGCCATTTCCGAGAAATCATGAATTAAAATAGTAGGCGCGGTACCTGGTGGATTAAAAAAAATTGTCTCGATCTTAGGAGCAAACTATCGGGTTTTTCTATAAGAGCGCTACAAAAGTTTTTTTTAAATAAAATAAAAACGGTTTTGGATATCAATGAAATTCTTTATTCCTGGAAAGTACGTTCGATGCCATTATGTATGGAACTCGATTTCTTTTGCATGGCCACCACGGGCACGCTTGCAGAAGTCCAGCGCTGAACCCAATTTTCGACGGTTTTTAAGCATAAATCGGCCAATACTGCTGCAACTTCACGTTCGATATTCGTACGAAGTTCATCAATCGTTGTTGGCTTGTTGGCATAGACCATAGACTTGACGTAGCCCCACAGGAAATAGTATAACGGCGTCAAATCGCACGACCGAGGCGGCCAAGCGACTGGACTATTTTGTGAGATAACACGTTCTCCAAACTTGGTTTCCAATAAATTGATTGTGACATTCGCTGTTTGGCTTGTGGCGCCGTCCTGTTGGAACCACATGTCCTCCAAGTCAATATCATCCAATTGGGGCCAAAAATATTCGATTATCATTGAACGGTAGCGATTCCCATTCACAGTAACGTGCCGGTCTTGATCATCACGAAAGAAGTACGGTCCAATAACGCCGCCGGCCCATAAACCACACCAAACCGTAATTTGTTCGGGATGCAATGATAACTCATGGAGTACGTGTGGATTGCTGCCTGACCAATACCGCATATTTTGTTTATTGGCGAAGCCATTCAGCCAGAAATGAGCCTCATCGCCGAAGATGATTTTTCGATGAAAATCCGAATCATTTTCAAGTTGTTGCTCAGCCCAATTCACGAACATACGACGCTTTTGGTGGCCAAGCGGCTTCAGTTCTTGCGTCAATTGAATCTTGTAAGGATGTAGGCCAAGATCTTTTCGCAAAATTCGCCACAACGACGTCACAGAGATGCCCAACGCTTGAGAACGACGTGTGAGAGACACATTTGGGCTTTCTGCAACTGAAGCCTTAGCGGCAGCAATATTCCCGACACTACGGGCACTTCTTTGTTTCACTGGCACGGGAACATTTTGTACTGTGCCTGTGGATTCAACTTTTTCCACTAGGCGCTCAATTGTTGATCTGCTAGGACGATTATGACGACCATAAATTGGACGTAGCGCTCTTAACGTTGAGGCCACTGACTCCGAATTTTGGTAGTAAATTTTAATAATTTCGACTCGTTTTTGGCTCGTATATCTTTCCATCATTAAATGGCAAACCTTACTGAAGAGAAATGTCAAAAGAGCGGCAAGAAATATGGCGTCGTTTGCTGTCCCTGTCGCTCTACTTTTGTAGCGTCCCTGTTGAAAAACCCTTTATGAAAATTTCATCCAAATTGTTAGAGCCATTTCCGGGAGAGATTCCTGATTGCCAAATAAAAACACCATAATTCACATCTAGGCTTAACTGAAAACTGATCCCATGCGTTTCAGTCGCATGTTTCGATTGTTCGTACTTCTAAGTGTTCGATTGGTTTCAAATTTGAAATCTGGATTTAAAATCAGAATCAAAAAAAGAAGCTCATACACAATCACACACACTTAATCACCAATTTTAGCTTGGCATGCCCGCTTTACAAACAAATACACTCACATAAAACACAACGAAACTCTGTGTAGTTATTCTAAGTTTCGTTGCAACATCGTTTCGCTTTTGACACATAAGACATACCTTTTTATTTTTTCGCCGAACTTCTACAAATTATGTATGGTATAATTAAAGTTTCGTTACCATTTCGTTTCCTTTAAAGTTCGGTTCTTATAAATAAGTAATTTTGTTTAGCATCGAAATTTTATACCTTTTTGAAATAAACAACCGTGCTCAAAAATTAACTCAAAGAATGAGATGTAATATTTTTTCTCTATTTTTTACTTGCGATACAGGAATCATAGGGTACTTTGGGAAATCAAATACAGTTTAAGAGTATATTCTTTTGAAAAATTAAATAAAAAAAAACTACAGTAGACAATAAAAAATGTATGTGATAAAAAAAACAAAAAAATACTTATTTAATTTTATCGAAAATTTCGACTGTTGAAGGAATTTTTATGAAATCATATTTTTTTATAATTATTTTTCCGACTGTTACGTGCGAATGCGATATACCATGCAAGGCTTGCCGCAACCGTTGTCGAAAATATCAACAAATTTTGATATTGCTGCAACCGTTGCTTCGTGAGTATTTAGCTTTAAGGCTAGATACACACCCGGCAAACGTCGAGGCAAGGTATTTGTTTGTTCACTATACACGTGGCAACCTTTGGCACAACCTTAGTATTGTGTGTTCATTATACATAATAGCCGTGTTTTATTAGGAATTTTATCGTAAATTTATCCGTCGTCGCATTTTACATATAATTCGCTACGGTCGATAAAAAGCTAAAGTAGAATGTTACGGTGGACAGCTGGTTGACGTTTATTCAAGTCTCGATTTGATTTAGTTAATTTTGTTGGTACGATTGGGGGCGTTCGGTAGCGCACAGCTTTGCTGTGCAATACGTTCGTTATTGTTGTAATACGTGTTAAATATCTGTCAATTAACAGCCGACGACCATACAACGAACAAAACATATGATTTCCAAATCGAACCCAAGCTAGCGCTAAATTTCTGGTATACTTAGGTAGCGTAGTGCAAAGCTGACTACGAAATCAGCTGTCTTTTCAATTGTTGTTTGTGAACTTTAATTACGTACCTAATACATCATCTTCTTCTTCTGAATCGGTTGAAACATTTGTGGTTCTTACTTCCTGATTCGTTTTTAACTTATATTTTAGCAAATAAATGAATGTTTAATTCATTTTGAGCCGAAGCGCAATCATAAACAAATAGTTTTTTTTTTTGACTTTTGACAGAAATGGTTACCTATTGGGTTTTATACGTTCACAAACGAACAATATATTTTTCAGAAATGTATCAGAAAGCTGTGCGCTGCCGAACGCCCCCATTGATAGTTGAATTGAATCTCGATGGATGTGTTCATGAAGTAGTTATAATTATTAATTTCCATTCGTAAGACAAATCGATCTTTTTGATTTTTTTTTTTTTTTTGTAGTTGGTCAGTTTATATTTCTTAAATCTTAGATAACTCTATTTTTAATAAATATATAAGCTATTCTTCTGAAAAGTTTCTCACTTTTACTATTAAAAAAATGTAAGTTAAAGTTTTTTGCATTCTTTGCTTAATTATTTTCTGGAGCACGTCTAAAATTCCACCTATATATGCAATTTTGTATTCCCCTAACTAAATAAGATCAATTTTCGTATTGTGATCAATTTTCGCACTGGGTGGAACTGCACTACAGAGGAACTGCTCGACACTGTGCTGCAAAATATTTATTCGTATAAAATTCTATGAGCTATAAGGCACTAGGCGCCAACTGAACTTCACAAAATGTGCTTTTTGTTCACTGTTTAATGGACGTTGGCCATGGACGGACTTCGCTTCACTACATGGACTGGGCGTACATTTTTGGAAATGGCAACATGTTAACTATTTGTTCCTTACTCCGCTTATGTTAAGTAAAGTCTGATGAGTGAATATTTAATTGAAAGCAAAATATACTCAGAAAATAAATTTGTAAGTTGCCCTGAAAAATAAACCTCTAGGTATCGATCTACTCAGAAAATAAGTACGAGCATGAAATATAAGGGGAAAATATACGAGTAGTGAACAATTTAATTACGTGTAGTGTGCGTTCAAACTAAGAAACGTTGAAAGGAAACAAACAAATCTCCAGCAATTTTGTTGCCTCGTGTGAAAGTCATAGATGATTTTTAAAGAGACTGGACCATAGTCTATGAACAAACCCATTCACTTATCATTTCCTTTCTATTGATGCAAAATGAATGTTTGAATTTAAAATTGCAAATGGAGAAAAAAGGCAAACAAGAAATGGTTTTCAAACATTAATTAATATTAGTACGTTTTTCTACTTTTAATTTTATACAATTAAAAGTAAATTATTGGTCATAATTTTGTTATTTTCTTAATTTTTCTTTGCACAAAACTCTTTCATTGCTTCTGATAGTTGTGCAGGGGTACCATTCTTAGAAAACTAAGAGAAAGGCTACGGTCGATGCGTTTTTTTGGGAATTAATTACTGTACAATGGATAGATTCCCAATAAAACACGGCTAATGTAGGTATGTAGGATGGCAAGTTTTGCATTTGGAAAAAAAATCGAACTTGAGATTTTAATCAAACTAACATTACGATGATAGAGAACGCGCGATTCCGCCTGTCTGTACTTTTGATCGATCTGCAGCTTAAGCGGCTGAAGCAATTTTCTTCAAACTTGGTACTTAAGCTTTAAAGGTGATTGTCAAATGGATTTTTGAATCGTTTTTTAGGCCCAAAACTAACGGTACATGCCATACATTTTTTCTCTTTTTTTAATTATCTCGAAAACGGATTTAACAATTTTGATTTTTAAAAATCTGAGCACTAGTATAGGTATAGTCTACATTTTGGTTCAAAAATTGTTTTTACATATTTCTTTATTCACGGTACTTGCCATGCCAACATTTAAAAAAAAAAATTAAAGAATTTTTGGTTTATAAAAAATAAGCTAAGAACTACTTCAAAAATATATTAAGTCGTTTCTACTAAGAATCTTGTGCATAACATAAGAACAAGTACGTGCGATCCAGTCGTGGATTTTATATTTGTTTCCACTTAATTTTACTCTGCACGAACCTTCTTTTTTGCTTGTTTTGTTTCCGAATATCTAAACGTGTAAGTGTAGTAAACAATGACAATGACACGAAGCAACTGTTGCAGCAACATGGCTACGGTTGCCTCGTGTATCTAGCATAAGGCTACATGCATGGGAAGCCCACTTGTTTCACCAAAGGGTATTAAGATTTCAATAAAAAAAAACTGGAAAAAATATGGACAAACCTGTATTGACAACTATAAAAGTCAAAATGCGATACCTGGTGGTAAACTGAAACAACAGTATGTATAAGCTAACAATTGATATCCCTAAGGAATTCCTGTGTTTACGTTCATGTACAATAATAAATTTATTAATAAAAATTGACATTGTTTCAAATAAAAAATACGTAGATGGCTTATTAATATTATTTCTTCATTTGTAAGTTCAGTGCTTTAATAAATCATCAGCAGAAGCCCACAAAAACGAAAAAGCAAAAAAAGGCAAATATAGCAAGCCATAAGTACGATGTAAATAAACTACCTACAATGTTATTATTTATGGATATTTCAGTTTGTATTTATTTTTAATAAACAAAAATGTTTCTTTTAATATAATTCCAGTTATTTTTGAAGAATTTAGGCAGGAAAGTAGGAAGAACAAAATTAAGGGATTACCTATAAGGTACACCTAATTATCGTCCACGTAAGTTTTTTTTTATAAACGAAAATAATAATACATTATTCCGGGAACTACTGCTCACCGTCTGTCCTGGGACCGAGTTCCACCTGATGATTTGGTTTTGTCCTACTCCCTTATAATACCACAGCCATAATGGACAGTTTCTGATGTATCTCAAGCTACAGATTGGGAAGCAAAACAGCTATCGTCCTTGATGGAAACAGCAACACAGTAATCGCTGTTTGAGAACTAGAACAGGCGGACCAGGGATTTTGAAGCCACAAATTATAAAGATCTTGACTCTCTTCACATTACGATAAGATCAACAAAGAATAAAAATTCTTAATTATCTTTTAAAAAAACATTATTTACGGCCAAGAACATTCAAGAAATCGCACCCAATTTTATTAAACATTATAATACAATCATAGTTCAATTCTTATGGTAAAATTGTTTTAATTAAATGTTTCAACTTTTTCTTTTACAAAAATATTAATTTTTTTATTTTTATTATTGTAATAATATTTTTTTTTTTTTCAAAAATCCAAAAAAACTATTTTTCGAAAATTTTAAAATGCAGTATTGTTTAGAATTTGAAGTAACTCCTGTATTTATCGAAATCCGTTGAGCCGTTTATTAGAAATTCGAAAATCAATTAAATGGTTGTATGGCAGGTATACCGTTAATAACAAATTATTTGAAAAAATATTTTGGCCAAAATGTAGACCATATCCGAAGTAGTACACACACCAATTTTTTAAAAATTGTAAGAGCCGTTTTCGAGATAATTAAGATGGTAGAAAAATTTGTATGGCAAGTACCGTTATTTTTGGGGCTAAAACGACGATTCAAACATCTATTTTGAACAATCACCTAAAATGCGTGAGCACCAAATTTGAACAAAATCGGTTCAGCGGTTTAGGCTGTAGATCGTTCTACAGACAGACAGACAGACGGAATTGCGGGAACCACTTGTTTGGTGTTCTCTATGATACGAGTAGTAATGTCATGTTTGATTGTTAGAAAAAAAAATCTTTTACGAATGTATAACTTGCCTTATAGTACCTATAATCGCAAGTAAAAATAAAAAATACTTTTGTTGGTATTAAACGTATAGCGAACAGCTAAGAATTCGTGTTTTATTTCGATCATAATATTGTAACAAAAATAATTTAAAAGTCTACTTTAACTGACAATAATTTTGAGTCAACTTTATTAAACTATTCTCAGTTTTTTAAAGTACATATCGCACGTAATGTCAAGCATAGAGATTCTTTCTTTATCCGTACAACGCGAATGTGAAATGCTTTATCGGACTTTCTTTCCCGCACCTAACATTCAGAAATTCAAAACCATTGTACATCGGAATCTACTTTTAAATCCTTCCCTACTCTCCTATCGATCAAACTGTGCTTGATCATTTTAAAAGGCCCTTTAGTGCGCGCATTATTATAAAAATATTATTTTCTGATGATCACGCTAACCCCTACGCCAGGTAAGTATTTGAATAACTGTTTCAAAACAAGTTATGTTTCTGTTTTAAAGATTCAAGATTCTTGAACTTCTGACTCACATTCCGACAATATCGTACATAATAAAATTCTCAAGAGACAACTCTTAATTAATATCAATCAATCTATGTTTGAAAAAAAATCACCTCCAGGCGAAAAGGTCCCCACACCTGTAGACAAATATTGCTACGAGTAATTTTACTCAATCATTTGCGCGTCTCTTCAATTAAAATTTTTGTCACTTAACCACGAATCTGTATATGGAATATGGGTGTATGTATGTTTTTATTCTGAATGCCTATTTTCTACAAGAAATAAAAACATACATAAACAAAGCTTGAAGACAGTTTTTTTTTTTATTTTTGCATATTGACTAAGTAGGTATAGCTCAAACCAACTAGTTATAGCTGATCATATAGTGATCATCGTTGTCGTTTAAAGACCTCTGCCATATACAAAAAAAAAGCTTTTCGGAAAGACGAAAAGTGTAACCTGATCGTTGAGATCAGGCGGGCACGGCGATTATCAAACATAAAATAAAAATTTAAAAAAAAAACGAAATACCTACTACCTTATGTACATCCATATGGGCAATAAAATCAGCTGTAGACCTACTATCTATAACGATCAAAACGTTGTCTTCGCCGCAAGATCTTTGTAGTCGGCGTGGCGGTCGCTGGTGGATTAATATATTTGAGCAAAATGAAATTTTGCATCTAAAAATTTCGAATAGTTAGTATCTTAGTTTAGTTTAGATACATTCGCCGTCGAGTTTAAATCACAGTTTCGTCGTAGTCTCTTCCCAAAATTAAAGTTGAAAAGTACATAGAAGATAGATAAGTTTTTTTGTTATCTATCTTTAGCTTTATATTTACTTCAATAGTGATCTTGATACGAGATGAATAATAAATAAATTAAATTAATTTAATACCTCAATCCATAACAACTACATATATAAAGTGATATATTTTGTGTGTTTCGCAGTGATATTTTATGGTAGTTCCCAAATACCAATTGACCTAGACTAGGTACTTGAAAATTATAATAATCATCCTGGAATAAGTACCTATACCTACAACTACTTAGTGTTTATTTCCAAGTTCAAGGACAACTACAACTGTAGCAATTGATCTAAATTGCGATCGTAAAAACTACAAAGCAAACAAAAATTATAAAGACCAAATAGATCTTCCGGTCCGTCTTGAATTTTCTTTACCAATCGCCGCGCATTCAATAAAGCCCCTCAAGCCTGCTGCCTATATCATCATGCCAATAATTTTTGCCGCTCTGCTTAACGCCTTAAGCCAACAAGTGCATAGTGCATCTTGATTTGACGAAGATCATCCAGATAAAATGCGTTTGCCCGCGTTCATACTGCCGTTTTTTTTTTTTTTTTTTTTTGTCATTTTGTGCTTGTGCAGCTTTTGTGTGGTTTTCGTAACGTTCTTTAGAATACCTCGTATACTCGGATTTATTTACGATGCTCGCGAGTCATTGTTCGCTTAGTTGGTTTTATTCAATTTGAGGACAAGTATCCATCACACTTAGCGATTCTATATGGAGAGAGAGAGTGTCAGTGTCAGTAGCTTAGGAATGCTGCTGCTCCTTTTCATGCTTATTTTCTTTTTGGATTAAATTTTCAAATATGTGACTGTGAGCTTAATCGAATTTGCACAAAAAAAAATCTACATTCTTTACACTCTGTGTTACTTAATTGAGATTGACTATTTTTAAAATCTATCAAATAAAATAATATCAATAAGCCTGATTTCTAAACTTTCTCACAAAGCATTAACACACATGTCAAGAATAGAATTTCAAGGGACTATCAAATTTGTGTGTTACATAGAAATATGTAAGCTATGATGTAAAATTCAACCCTAAAATTAGTAATTTTTTTAAAGAATCAACAACTGGAGTCTACAAACACCTGTGATAGGTTGGACTGATAGCTATATATTTAACAGGAGCTTAGCGGATCATCAACCTTCTGACTATTATCCTTTTTTTTGAGTAACACTTCGAAAGCGTTTTTATGGCAGTGTATTGGAATATCAGTTTTTAAAATCCTGTTTTACAAGAATCCCGGAAAATTCAGAATCTCGATCTATTATAATCCCGATTTTTTAAATCCCATTTAATCCCGCTTAGCGCGTTTTGTGGTTTGATTAATGTTACACAAAAAACTTTGCAAAACCCAAACTGGACCTCCATCATAAATCCTATATTGGACCAAGCTCAGTGTTGGAGGTGAACAGTATGGCTTTCCTTACGTGCCGTTATTTTTATATCTTGTATTGATTTTAAAAGCGGGAATTTAATAAATGGAACTATGAGAAACGCGATTATAGAGACGTAATAATAAAAAGCGGGATTATGAAAAACAGGTTTATAAAACCAGGATTAAAACGGTGGGATTAAAAAAAACGGAATTGTAAAAAGGGGAATTTCAACCCCAACCGTTTTTATAGCAATTATTGTTTGGCCTCTCTGATGTGACGCTTAATCCTATATACAAACATTTTCTTCACACGCATTTGCGGCAACGCGCATGTTAAACTTTTAAACTCATGTTCATAAATGTGCAATCAGTAGGCCGATTCCATAAAGTGCTGCGGATCGCATTGAAAGCGATCCCTTCATTTCGAGTTTGGACCACCTTCGCTTTGGGTGGGTTATTCTTAAAAGCGAACATGGGCGAACACGATCATTCCAATTTTACATTTAAATGTCGGATATTTCCAAGTTGTTTCCATTTTTATTTCCAATTTTCGCATTGGAATTTCAAAAATTATAACAGCCAGTTCCAGACGAGTTGTTTTTTCTTTGTGAGAAATCCTAATATAATATCGAAATGAACACATTCATCGGGAAAGTAAATTTTTCTCTTCAGTTGACACAGATGAAGCTACCTCTCACTTCTACATCATAAGAGAAAATGAAACAATATATTTATTTTGAATAGTTCTGTCAAAATTATCTACTTCTGAAGCGGTGGAAACACTTTTTGAGATTAGTAAATCTACAAGAGATTAAAGTTCGGTGGAAACGTAGTATACCATACAAATTTTAATCTTCTCAGATGAAGATTTAAAATAAATCTCATTTAAATCTTCAATCGAACTACCCTATTTCCATATTGAAATGAACACATTCATCGGGAAAATGAATTTTTATCTTCGGTTGACACAGATAAAGCTGCCTGTCTCACTTCTACATCATAAGAGAAAATGAAACGATATATGCATTTTGAATAGTACTGTCAAAATTAATCTAATTTTGGAGCGGTGGAAAAACTTTTTGAGATTGGTAAATCTACAAGAGATTAAAGTTAGGTGGAAATGTAGTATAAGATACAAAAAAAAACAAATTAGTGTTTTTCTGCGTACTGAAAAGTAAGAAGGATGAAAAGGAAAGCTAAAAAAGCTACCCAACGAGAAGTGGGTCTTCTGCTTTTAGACTTTTAAAATAATTTATTAAAATACTTATGTAATTAGACTTGTTAAATTTATTTCGGCGGTCGATGAGGCATTCATATATATATATTTGAAGAAATAAAAAACGAGAGACTAAGGATTATGCCTTCTTAATTGAAGTTTGTGTGCCATTCTTCAGTTCTTAGCAGAAGGATCGTTACAAAAGATATGTCAAACGCTCTTCCACATTTCCATGGCTAAACCCACAGTATCGAGGGTTATATGTGAAGTGTGGAATTTTATTCAATATTAACCTACATTTTATTTAAATTACCAACCGCAATTTGCCTCTCAAACACTCGAAAGTGCTTTTTTCGTTTTCCATAAAATCGCGGAAGAAAAGCAAATCGCTTTTAGGAATACAAAAGCGTCACCAAAAGTGATCGGCCGCGCTTTTTTTAATCGGCCTATAGAATAGACTTGAAGCAGCTTGTCTTTCAGAAAGAGCGACTTTCTCATGTTCTGCTTTTAAAAGAGATACTGACATCTGAAAAAGAAGCTAAGACTGTGCCACCTTCCTTAGGCCATGACTCCATTAAAAATATTTATTTCGGCCATTATTGCAGGCACTATTATTGAAATTTATTTGTATTTCTTTGTGAAATTGTGTTCTTTTCCAAGGAGTACTTCATAACCTGTTTTTTTTAATGATATATTGGAATTTAACATGAAAATAAGCAAACTATAAACAGATTCAATGTCGTGTGAGAAATTTGTGCATGATGAATGTGGGGTGTCATGAATCGTCAAATTATATTACACCTTTAATTCTTCTGAGAAGACAAGAAATAAATACAGATTTTTATGTCAGAAAATAAAAAAAAAATCCAGACCTAAGGGGCTTCCACAAGAAATATTGACTACATGACACATTTTTTGCAATCATTCATTTCAAGTGGAGGGCTAAGTCTACTTTACAATTTTGTATAATATAATTAATTTGATTATACTTCAACGATATTATAAACATTCCTAATTATAATATAGTAAAAAACAGTGTATAGCTATTAAAAGTATGAAATCAACGCGTTTCCGTCAAGAAAAATTAATGTAAAAATAAAAAAAAAACACCTCAATTAATTGACGCGGAGTGTATAAAAAAAACATTTCTGACGTAAAATGCATGTGAACAAAAAAGTGTGTACAAATCGAATGCTTTTGTGTTTGAATTCGACAATCAAAACATATAATAGTGTTTTTTTTTGTTAACAAATTTTTAAATCGGTCGGTTGATACTCTTTTCAGCACGAGAAGTTCTCTATGATTAAATATAAATGTACGGCTTTGTTAATTTGTTTTTTTTTTTTTGTTAATTTGAATTTACAAACAAAAACCCTACCTATAAAAATTGAAAAGATGTACCTACATATATGTATGTTTAACAAACAAAAAACGGTACATAACAAACAAATTTACAAAAATGGATAGATGATGTGTGTGTGGGCGGGAATATTTAGATATACATATTTTTTTTTGTTTTTTTTTTTATGTTATAACCTGGTGTTTGGGTTGAGGGGAAATTAATTGCCACTCAGAACAAGAACTAAAAGATAGACTTTTTAAAAATAAATTTGGTGGTAACAGTCTCGAGTTGTTATTGCTTAATTCAAAAATTTGCAATTTTAAACTGTCTGTGTCAAAAATTAACATTTATGGATTCTGTTTTTTTTTCTTCACAGTAACAACCATCGAGATAAGTAAAATTATGATGAAGCCAGATTTATGTATGAGCGAGCAATGATCAATGATCTTCTTTTTTTTTTAAAGCTAATTTATAAATTAATATATAAAAATATCATGAAGCAAAAAATATTCCACAAGGTAATACCATATCCTCAATGACTATATGAGAAAATGTACGTCAGTTAAGGTATTTGCATTAACTGTTGCAGCTCAAAGTCTGTAGTCTTTATTACGTGTTGTATTGTAAACGCTGTAAATTTTCTTAACTGACATGTGGGTAGTCAATATTTTTGTATTGCAAAGATTATTTTGGCTTGAAGATTAAGGGAGTATTTAAAGCTTTCATTGCAAACCAATAATAAACAAGGTTAAATTTAAAAACTTTTCGGGAAAACGTTTCTAATATAAACTAAAGTTAGACTTTCAATTAATTCTTAAATGCTTCTGATACTCTAGGACTAATTTTGTTATTAACTATGTAATCTACTGATGGATCTGGAATCGTAAAGCTACCGAGTGGTTGCTTATGCGGATAATGTTGCCACCTCCTACACACACTTCCTAAAAAAACTCCTACAAAACGCTTTAAATAAGCTAACAAATTGGGCAGAAAGGTGTAGCCTAGGAGTCAACCTTCAGAAAACGGATCTTGTCATATTTTCAAGGAAATACAAAATTACTCACGTAGATCCTTCTACTATCAAAGGTACTCCACTAGCTTTCTCAGATGAAAATACTTGATCCTTATTGTATATAAAAAATTAAGTTAGAAAGCAAATATAGAAGAAAGAGTGGTACTCTTCTCATGCAAAAAAGCTATAGAGAATAAATGGGGCCTTCAATGCCGTTTTACTCACTGACTTTTACTTTTTTTGTAACAACCCCAAATCCCGGCAAGTGTATTTTTACTTCTTATTATTTTTTAACGAACTAGTTATTTGTGCGTTGGTGTAAAAAAGTGCATAATGCCTCCCCAAAGGTACAAATTTATCAATTATTGATAAAAATACCCTTCCAAGAATGAAGGAATAAAGAAAAAGACAAAAAAATACATAAAAACCTCTCAACGGAGGAAACCGCCCCTTCACGAACAAAAACAAGTGAAAAGCAAAACAAAACAAAAGATATCTCAGTGGAACTGAAATTACGGCAAAAATGCCAAAAGTCCCACATAAGATTTTCTACTTTTTCGCGTTTCTTTTTATTGTGGAAACATGCCTGACGCTCTGCGAAGCCACTCGCATCTTTGGCGACGTTCACACATATGAATTCTTTAAGTTCATTGTGAAATTTGGCTTTCAAAAAGCTGAAACACACTCGCAACACGATTCCTTTGGTTATATCTATGGAAACATTACGTGGGAGGATTCGTTTAGTGTGCCCGTCACGCTGGCAGTACTGGATCGCTCTAGTTTCCTCGAGTCCTATGGCAATCGAAGTTATTACGATCGTGAATTGGCCTGTCAGCAGGTGTTTGCTCGCCTACAGAATCTAGCTTATGATAGTGATTTCAATTCGCACGCAAAAACAGATTACCTACGGAAGATTCCATGCCCCAAGGGCGAGCTGTGCACTGATGAGGACAGTCCATTAAATGTGGTACCTGTATATCAGTTTACTTATGTCATAAGCGTTCTTACACAACCCAGATTCTGGTATATGACAATGGTTGCATGCTATCGTAACCGTTCCACCTACCAATGGTATGCCTAAGATCCAACTAGACTTAGCAATCGCGTACCACTGACCGTACGCAATGCGCACACAATCAACTATGACATTCGTCTAGTCAATGGCAATCCCAATCAATCAGCTTCACATCCATTGACTTTTCAATTCTCCTACGATCAACAAAATCTTCTAGAAATGTATTTAATATTTTTGTTGGTTTATCTGATCCTGATACCAATGCAAATATATGCAGTTCGATTGCAAAAACATCCGTTGACAAAACTCTTTACAATCAGCTTGATTAATGAATTTGTTAGTTTGGCCTTCATAACGACTTATTTGATATATTTTGAAATCATGGAATCGGTCAACCTGATGTGGAGGCAGCTGGTGATATCTTGGATATTTTTAGTAGAACATCATTTATGCTCATATTATTGTTATTGGCCAAAGGTTGAGCAGTGACCAGACAACAAATTAGCAAGACTGGTTGGATTATTCTCATGTCAATTTGGCTACCATATTGTGTTCCATGTGTTCCTATATATCTGGGATAGAACGGAAATCGATGTCACGTCAGACATAGACGAATACCAGCCATGACCTGGGTGGATAGTCCTTATACTTCGGACATCTTTCATTATGTGGTTCCTTTATGAACTGCGCAACACAATGAAATATGAATACTCAACAAAGAAATTAGATTTCCTTTTGCTTCCGGTTGCCTCCAGTTTAGTGTGGTTCATTTATTTGCCAATTGTAGCTATAGTCGCTTTACAAGTCAATTCCATATGGAGGGATAAACTTTAACTATAGGCATTACAAATTCCGCAGATTGCTTAGCTTATTGTATTATGACAGGACTATAGGCATTACAAATTCCGCAGATTGCTTAGCTTATTGTATTATGACAGGACTCCTCTGTTCAAATCGTTCTGGTCAGTATCTCTTACTGGCTGAATCACATTACTTACGCATGGATGAATTATATGAGTTCAATGAAGCTCCGCACATAATTTGCGAACGTGAACGTCGTCACAACTCACCCTAAGCAGCCACAAACGGTACTGGAGTTGTTGTCTCAGCTGCCAATAATTTTCCACCAAACGGTGAGATATGTACCGATCTACTTGAAGGAGAAGATGTTATAGCAGAGCTATTACCTGATTTACACAAAAATAGTCACGTAATAACATAGAATAAGTCAACAAATAAACAAAAAAAAAGATATTCATATTAACAAAAAAAAATTAACGTACGTATTTGATAGATTTTTATTATTAGGCAACTCATTAGGTTAAAACGAAAAGGACGAATGAAATGTTTTCTATAGTTTTTTATAGTTATTTCTAAATCAGACTTTATTATACATATATACAAACACACTCTCAACATACACTCCCGATTAGACAAGTTCTCTTCTGGCTCAAGAAAAACGTGATATCAACTACTGATATCCGTAACTTCTCAGATCTTCAGGCGGCAATTAAATTTCTGGAATTGTCCTTTACAAACTTCATTATTGCACTCTTATGGAGATGGCGAAGCAGTTCAATATTCAGCTAAGTTGGGTGTCAGGACACAGGGATATTCCATGGAATTGTAGGGCTTATGAACTTGCCAAACAAGATGCCTTAAAGAGGACAAACCTAAGATGGAAAAATACAACAAAGTTCTGGTCAAAACTTGATCTGAAATGCTCCAAGTAGCATTAAGTAGATTGCACATCAGCTCCGTAATTGGTTTCATAACCAGATACTTGCTTACATGTGTACAAGAGCGCAACGAAGTTTTGAGGTTTATTCAAACGATTTTTGTAGAAGCTGTATGAACGAAACACGACGAGCGTGGCCATGGCGCGATAGTTGTGTGTTCGCCTCTCAAGTCGTAGTCTATGTCCTCTTGTTTTTTTCATTAAAAACCAATTCTAAAATAAATATCATACAATGAGTTGCTGGTTTGCTCATTACACGCTGTTTAGGCATAGCACTAACAACATGTGATTGAGTAAAACTAGTATACCGATAAATATGACAACGAACAAAAAAAATAATGCGAATTATAAGGGACATAGATAAATAAGACACAGAAATTTCTCCAACTTAGTTCAGCCGCCATCCCTGGAGATAAAATCTGAGACAGCAACTATCTCCAGTCTCAGAACATCGCGCCACACATCTTTCCTATCCTTCTTTCTCTTCCTTAACCTCACGGCCGCATTGTGTTGAAACATTTAAAGGGTAGTATAATCCCTTGAGCGCCTGTAGATTAAAAAAAAAAAAAAAAAGGTGGTATCCATTTCTCATCTTCTGTGTACATGTCCTGCTCTATCTCAGAGACGTAAACTCCATCTTGGAGACTTCTTCAGTCTCTTACGCTTTTTGAGAAGTTACAAATGGTTCAAAGAATAGGGAGATTATCTCAGGATTTATGTGGTATCACAAGGCACCAACTCTGGTGACACACTTAGACTTAGGTCATCTGCAATGCTGACAGCTACTTCAACCTAACCTAATCACCAAAATCAAAGCGAAAATTCCAACAGTAAAATAAATACTGTCAAGCATAAATCTATAGGGGCTTTAAAACCTCCGTGATGTCTTCTATCGCTAAAGCAGACCCCAGAGAGCGACACTTGCATTGAAGAAACCGATCAGCTCTTGTGGAACGACCACATATTCGAAGTCCCCAAAAATACTTCAAAGTGGTTTGGGCTTTCGTCGAAGATGCAAGAAACTCTTCTCCCCTTCTGATATGGCGCTGTAATCTATAAGGCTTTCATTCGTCCGAAGCTAGAGTATAACTCTCACATTTCGACAGGAGTTCCCAAAACTCATTTGAATCTTTTTGATAGAATTCAAAATAGAGCACCAAGAATGATATGCATTAGAACTATTTTATGGCTCACATTATTTTATCATTATTTTTATAAACAATATTCTAGCGAAATATCCAGTTGCATTCCGCTCATAAAACTATTCTACCGAACTACTCGCGTTTTCAGGAAGACTCATCAGTTTACCCTTGAGCCCAACTTCAGACGTACTGTCAAGTACAGATATTCTTTATTTAGACGTACAACGCGAATGTGGAATGCTCTATTTTCCCCTCCCATTTTAATATTCAGAAATTCAAAACCAATGTGCATTTCATCGGTATTTCCTCTTACATCCTTCCCTACTTTCCCACTTACTAACTAAGCGGACATCGTCCGATGATGTCCGATATTCACCGATAAACCGACACATCCGAACTTGTTTTGGATTTTTCGTCAGTTTTCCTGCAAGGTTGTATAAATACAACTTCGCAGTCGCAGTACACTCAAGAACGGAATAGTCCCATGACGGATTGAGTGTATGCAGGGGAACGCCTGAGACAGTCGTCCGAATTGTTCCGACGCAAAATCGGCCAATGATTGGGTTTCATTGTACACAAATCGTTATAGTACCTACAGATGTCTAAACTAACAACAACATTCCGTATTTTTCATTAAATTTGCATGAAGAAAATAAGTAGAGCAAATGACATGAGCCCAAGAGCATGAATATTAACTAGAAACCAATTTCCACGTTTACTCAATATCTAATTTATAAATAAAATAAACAAATTCCATTAGAAATTTTTTTAAAAATTTCTTCCCAAATTCCTGGCCATAAGAATAGCAATCCTTTGTAAAACAATTATAATGTTCTTCTTCTTTGCTTCTCAATTGCCTTCTTATCTTAAAGAAACAGGGTTTGGCAAAAATAATTCTGCGTTTGATCTCAGCACTGTTATCGTTCGCTGAGTTTATAGCGGATCCTAGGTATACAAAGTCTCTGACCATTTCAAAATTATAGATGTCTTTAGTGGCGTTCTGTCCGAGACGTCGTCGATGCTGTGTCCTTTCTTGTTGACAGCATATATTTAGTTTTGCTTCCATTCACATCACCTTCTTGGCTTCCAACTCAATGCTCATAAAAGCGCCGCTTGTTCTTCCGATTATTTCAATGTCGTCAGAGCAGGCAAGTAATTTGACGGACTTTTGAAAGATTCAGCCTCTAGTGTTGACGTGATAGTTTTGCACTATTCACTATGTTGGAAAAGTTGAATGACAGCTCGTCGTCTTGCCTAAAACCTTGTTTGACATCAAAGGTGCATTCTCCATCGTCATTTAGTACAAACTGACGAGAATGGGAGAGATGCCAAAACTAGACCTGGCTCTATATAGGTTGTCTCTATAGATGCTGTCACCTTAAAATCGATGAAAAGTTGCTGAGTATCGATTTGAAACTCCTGGATTTTTTCCTAGATCTGCCGTTGTGCGAATGTGGTCGATGGACCTAAGGCTTTCACAAAGAAGGGCAGAGAAGATCTTATAGGCGACATTAAGAAGACTGATGTCTCTGTAGTTGGCTTCAGTCCAGAGGATCGCCTTGAGGATCGGGCAAACAATGCTGAGGTTCCATTCATCAGACATGCTTTCCTCCGACAATATTTAGGAGATGAAGTGGTACATACTAGTAACCAATCGCGAGAGACTTGATCGGTAAAGGAACTTGTGATTTCCTTCCTACCGTCGATCAAAAAAATTGGGCCACAATTTTCCAAGAGAAAACCACTGCAACATGATGCTGCCACCGGCACCGCCATGTCTTACAGTGAACAGTTGATTAAGAGCTTAACCCTTTGGGCGTCAAACAAAACATTTTCCGTCCATTCCAAATAAATTTATTTTTGTCTCTTCAATCTACAACATATTTCCTCAATATTTCTTGGATTTTAAGGGGACATTGTTAATTTGATAGAATTTTGGCAAAAGAAATCCGCTTTATCCTGTGTAATTTTGTTTAGCAATGGAACTTTTAAACTTAAACGATTAATCGTTCTGCATAGTCATTGTCCCGTGTTTCCTGCTGCATGCTTCCTAATCAGTGACAATAATTGGTGATTTTTAATGCCCGCCCTCAGGATAAATAGATTTCCAGTATTGATTTTCCACACTTATGCAAAGCTAAGATAGCCTCGCGTTGGCCATCAGAACAGTGTTTTTCTCTCCCATTACAAGAAAAAATAATAATAATAAAATGTTACCTCAATTAATAACATTTCAAAAGAAAACTGCAATTTATTTTATTATTTTTCCGCGCCAGACACAAAATTAACTGAATGCAGATTATTGCAAAATTCAAACTGCAACCAATCTAAGAACGAGGCAAAGTCAAGCTTAAAAGTAATGAGTATGGCTAGGATTTCCATGCACTTAAAAATGCAAAATATGCGCTTAAAATGTAAAACATGCACCTAAAATATGCATTTAAAACCATATCCCTTGTTATACATAGGAACCATTTGTATGGGCAAGTATTATTTTTTAGTAATATTTACGTTTATATAACAAATTCAGTCATTTAAAAGCTTTTAGATCTTATTTGTTCAATTAATAAATTATACATTTTATTTATTTAGTTTTTTACGTCAAACAAACACTTTTTCAAATTGGGATTATTGAGCTTGCTTAGCGGATTATCACCAGCAACAAGTGCTTCACATAAATCCATATTAAAATTGATTTTGGCTCTAAACGAAACGAGTTGTGACTGGGATTTTGCAGAACTAGATTGGTTTTTCAGTTCCGTATGTTTAATAGATTTCAGGTGTTGGTCATTTTTTTTTCTCTAAGGAGACACCTTTGCTACAAATTTTATAAAAAAGAATTGTTCCATCGGTTGTGCGGGTTGTCCGGAACATTTTTTTTTTTATTTGCATTTACAGACGTCTTCGCTTTCGGCATTGTTTCTGAAATAACTACAGATCTCAAATCAATCGCTTGATAAAGTAAATGCTAAATTAAATATGAACTTTTATACAAAAAAAACAAATACAACCAATCACAAAAGATCATCGACATGAAAGTAAATACAGAAATTTTAGAATAGAACAAAAACAAAACTGTCAAACAAAACTCAAACATATATAGACCACAAAATTACCTCTTTCAAGTTACTCACACATGAACAAATTGAAAACTAAAACTGAAAAACATTACGATTTGGGAGAGTGTATATGTGAGAAAAAAAGTGAACATTCTGCTATCATATACACAACTTAAACTACGTGTGTTTGGTAACGTGAAAATTCGTACGAATTTGTACAAATTTTCACATTTTCCTGTCAATACACAGAAGAAAAAAAAAACAAGTTTGCGAAACTTGGCGAAAATTTTAAGTTATAAAACAGGCATGCTAACTCATATACATGTGTAAAATGGAATACTGGAATGTGGAAAAAAGCTGCCGTGAAAGTTGTCAACAGAAACTGAATTAAGTAAAAATTTAAAGCAAGTGTGCAGTTTTTACTTCAGGATTATTTTGGTTTTTGAAAGTATGCCCAAATATACATTTATTCTGGAAAATATGCAATCAAAAGTAAAATATGCATTAAATGCCATCTTAAAGCAATTTGATTGATTCGTGTTTTTATTTTATTCCTGCGTTTCTAAAGTTTCTCATAAAAAATGTGCATTTGCATGGAAATCCTAGCCCTATAGAAATGAGTGTTACTATTGCTATTAATTTTGGTCATAGCTGTCCGCACAAGTACATATGTACAAGTAAAAAGGGAACCAGATATGAAAATTGAGCGTTTTTTGTTTAAAAATCTACTTGTGATTTAGTTATTATTAAAATTGACGGTATGAATGAATTACCCTGTATAAGTGAATACTACTAAAACTGTTTATGTTTGTTTTACAGACTAATAATAATAAATGCATTATTTTATAGCACTTTAGCACAATTAGCTTCTGAAGTTATAAATCCATAAAGTTTAGGTATATTTCGGCAATAAAAATTTACAATAAATGATATTCAGCTTTTTAGACAATAAGAATACGTTTAGCAAATAGAATTATGCAGCTTTAAGCGTATATCAACCTTGAAGAGTAAATTTGATTAATTATATTTTTTGTTTAGCGAAAACGAATATTTTTAAAGGTGTGAAAAGTGATATAAAATATTTAGTTAGTTATTCATTTAGCTTAAAAAAAGTTTAAAGGTCGAAATTGACCACCTTAATGAAATATCTCTATGTACATTCGTTTAATTCAATCTTTAAGAAGAATACAATATTCTATTTGGCCACTTTACATTTTTTTTGTAGTATTTTTGATCTACAAATTTTAGAGATACAAAATTATCAAAACCGATATTATTTAAACCGTTTTTTTTCGACTTTCTTACAAGTTTAAAATTTACTCTAAGTTTAAAAAACATCGCACTTTTCCGTACGGGAGAAAGGGGTATGTATGGATACGGAACATTTTTTTAAAGTCCATATTATTTACTACGTACATATGTATGTATATTAAAATGACAACTGCTTCAACAACAACTCGTTATTGACGAGCCAGAGTATATATACATATGTGTGTACGTACATAATATGTACCTAAATTATAAATGTACATACACATATACATACATGTCTAATAAAAAAAACTGTCTCGCAGAAAAATTAAGTCGTAGTTCTTTCCGCTTTTTTTCAAACATCATCTTATCATGTCATTAATTTCCCTAGGATTAAAGTGTCTGGTAAAAATTCATAGGGTATATTAGGGTAGTATCAGACTAAAAATATGGTACGTAAAAAAAATATTTAGAAATATGTTTTAATATTTACTTAACAACGCACTTGCGATTTTCTGTCGTTGCGACTGAAAAGCCTAGTCGCAGCTCGTGGCTCAGTATGATTTCTAGGTATCATGTTCGTTCATTTACTTATGGTCTTTTCGATTGGCCGTCCGGAACACGTTCCCCCAATAAAACACCCGGAAACACTTCGACTGACTCTGAATTGTATGTATCACTGTATTTGTGAAAATTAAATTTTAAAAAAATCACATCGACTAAAAACAATTTCTAAAACACTTGGTTTCAATTTAGATACACATTTTCTTGTATCAATAAATAATTAACTTATGCTTCTTTTTATGTTATTTTACCAGAAAAGTTCATTCAATATTCATTCAATATACATTCAATAAACACATCGAAATTACACAAAACAAATCAACCCGATGATTTTGACATTTTAATTACGTAATACACTTACGTAAAGCGATTCTGTTTCGATTCTGAAATCGTTTCTGTTCTGTTTAGAGTAACAACTGTCCAGAACAGTTCTGGACGGCCAATCGGAAATGTCACTACTATACCTATTTGGCAACTAGATATTTTCACCAAGTTTACCAAACTTGGGTTTTTTTCCTATGGATTTTGACAGCAATATGTGAAAATTCGTACAAATCCGTACGAATTTTCACGTTACCAAACATACCTACTAATGTTCGTTCACTCAAATTCAAGTGTTCGTTTTCGACGCAAAATCCAGCTAAGGTTCAACTAGAGTTGAAGCATGAAATTGGGTTTTAAGACATAACTGAACTATTAATCGATCATTTAACTGCAATTAATCCCAAGATATCGGTGAGTTCAAATATTGGTCCGTGGTTTCAGTAATTTTAACTCACTGATTTTCGCAGATAAGCCAAGGTTCAACGATGGTTCAGGCATTTATTTGATTTTGAATACACATACTTGAACTTTGATCCGTCTTTGAACTACAATTAATCTGTCGAAATAGGAATAAAATTGCTGAACCGCAAAACAAATATTTGAACCACAATTTTACAACTGGCCTTTAGATATTTGTGTTAGAATTAAAAATAGTTTTAAGCCACTTACAACACTAATATTTAACCCAATTACGAAATTCATATTACTAAAATATATGCTGTTGATCTTGTTGTTTTTTTGGTGGTCAATCTTTTTTTCTTAGCACTCTACAAACATTCGCCTCTATTTGCACAATATCTGATTTGATTGAAAAAAAACGTCAAACAAATAAAATAATTCTAAAATGAATTTTTATTTCTTATTTCTTCATATACATTATGTTCCATTTTACTTCGATTCTTTAATTCAAGTTTGAATTTTTTTTATTTGCATTTAATCATTATTTGACAGATGATCAGGAATTGCAACATTGAACTATAAAAATCAGGTAGTTCGTTGTTTTTTTTTTGGAAAATCCTGTTTGACTGCAGATAGAAAAAGCACGGCTTCTGCCAAAAAATAGCATTGAAATCAATGCGCGAAACTATGGAAAAGATGATTTCGAAAGTTTCGACATTTACATTTGTATAGTGAAATGACGATTTCCATAATAGTGCCTCGCATTTCGCACGATTCGATTGATTTTTGACATTTGAAAGTTACCCTAGAACTGCACTTGAAATAAATGATTGCAAGAAATGTGTGTGTGTGTCGATATTTCTTGTGGAGGCTTCTTATGTCTGATTTTTTTTTTATTTTCAGACATAAAAATCTGTATTTATTTTTTGCTTTCTAAGAAGAAATAAATGCAGAAATAAAATTAGACATTTAACGACATCCCACATTTGTCGTGTACAAATTTCTCACAAGATATTGAATCTTATTCATAGTTTACTTATTTTCATGTTAAATTTCATTATTTCATTAAAAAAAAAACAGGTTATACCTGTGTGTACGTTCCCTATAGTGTCTGAAATAAAATAATGGCCGAAATAAATATTTCTAATGTAGTTGCGGCCTTAAGGTTAATCCTCTAATAAAAAACTGTTTTATAATGTTGTTTTCCATTGATACAAGAATTTAATTCTTTTTTAAAAAGAAATCTGCCAAAACACGGCTTTCTACAACTAAATCCTTCCATTGCGTAACAAACATTATGTTTTTTTTATTCTGAATCGAATTCGCATATCCGTATTCTTCAGTGAATCTACATCTCTTTTAACTAACCCCACTAAGCCCCTAGTGCGATTGACAACTATCATTTTCACAGAAACGAATATACGCCATTACCATAGCAAAAGAAAATTTAATTCAAATCGCGTTCCATTCGCTAATTTCGCATCAAAATCTGAATTTACCATAACTTATTTGAAGGATTAACTAACTCGGGCTTAACTTAGAGTTAACTCAGCCACTGAAAAACTGGACCTAAGTATCTCTTTGAAATATTTAGTTTCTTTGATTGTTAGCGGGTCATTCCGTTTCATGATTACATAGTTTAATATTTTTGAATAAAGTTCATTATGTCAATTTTTTTTAATTAAACAAATGATATTATTAATACTAAATCGTGTTTATTTGTAGGTATATACATAAATTTGAGAAAAGGCACTTATCCGGGTTTTACTTTATGAAAAAAATTCAATCTATAGCAATGTTAAGACACTTAATAAAAGACTGTTATTCTTGGAAGTAAATTTTGTGGTACAAATTTCATTTGATGAATTTACATAATTCGACATCACTTGACGATAATATTGGAATTTTATTTGTAATGATTTAGCAGATCCACTAGCTTTATTTTAAAAAAAATTTAATTTTTAAATTTGATCTGCATTTATCCCACATTACCATATAAATTTTAATTATGACTGACAAAAAATGTAAATAAGATAGTCTGTAACAACATAATAAGTATTTATGTACAGATATACACATATAATACATGTATGATGATCTTCTCTATACTAATTCAACAGATCCTTTAATATAAAACAACAACAAAACAAAAATGACACATTTTTATCTTTGTTATTTAAAATCAAAGCACACAAGATTTACCTGTACTTAGAAAAACAAAACACTGCTGCTTTATTCTTCTAGAGTAATTGCACAATCAATTGGCTGATTTGTACAGTGCGATTAGTACTAGTTAAGTGTTATTAGACAGTGTAAATTATATATATATATATACATCTATACCGACATACATATGTACATATATGACCTACCTCGGGCAACGTACGATAAAATCAATCATGTGTGAAAACACAAAATGTGATCAACGATCAGTGAAAGAGTTTCCGCGAAAATGACACTTTATTCTACGTTTAATTTTTTTATTCAATTTCTTTTACATATAGATCGGACCTGATGTAAAAAATAAATAAAAGAAAAACTAAGAAAAATTATTTAAAAAAAATTATCGATTCACTGGCATTCAGTAAAAAACGAAACAAAATCAAGAGACTAAAATTTAAAATCTAAATTAAGTTAAATGATCGTTCAAATTAGAACATTTATTTATAAGCGAAATAATGGAAAACCTGGGCTATAAAGAAGGCTCAACCAAGCCAAGACGAATAGCACGTGCAGTTTCTACAGTGACTAAGAATGAAGCCGAACAGCCGTTATCAGAAAATAACTCTAGGTAAGTTTGGAATTTAACAGAAAAAAAAAAAACAAAAACAAAGACGTGATTTTTCAATGAAATGATTTTGTAAAGTTGACGCTGGTCACTTATGCCAGCGGGTAATAATATTTTAATAGTAGATTTTGGTTCAAGTAGTATTTAATCTGTTGTAATGGTAATTAGCTGTTTTTTTTTTTTTTTATGGTAGACACGTGTTCTCTACAACTTGTTGAAAATATTCTTCGAACCGAATGAGCATGGTAGAAATTAAAAAAAAAAAATCGATCAATTTTGAATTTTATAATTTTATAATATAAAATTTTTTGGTTAGTTGTTAGGTCTTTTCTGAAGAGTAATATCATATATCGAATATTTTTAAAGGGTTCGTCAAATTAAGTGTTAGCAATTTAAAAACTGTATATAGTTTCTCTTTTTCTAAAGATCATATTTAAAATATTTTTAATTATTTGTTTAAAACCAAGAAACTGATCGATATATGCACCTTCTTCTGGTTTGGATGGCGATATAAATAGTTTAATTAAAGTTTTGCATAATGCTCGAATGTGGTATTCATGACATTAGTAGTGTTTGGTATCTTTTTTGTAGTAAGTAGTGTAACAAACTGTTCAACTCCAAGAATGGGGGAAATTTTGTAAATCTTGCAACAAAGTAAGGTCGAATCCAAACTACAATTTCAAATCGATTATTTTGGTTGATGTAAGGAACTTGAAAAAATTGTGTGCGTGTAAAGTCTATGAAATCCTGCAAAAAACGCAAGATCTGTTTTGACAGATTTTGTTAAGAAATAATTCGATTGTGTAAATTAGGAGGGTAATAATGTAAATGTGTACATACATTATTACATATGTATGTAATGAAAGTGAATGGTGTATAGGTGGGAAAAAATCGTTTTTAAACTTATTAAAACTCTAAAACCATCACTTTAATCGGTTTTTCGAAAAAAAAACGAAGAAAACCATTAGATGCCACGCATCAATGAAAATTTCATAAAAGTATCTCGAAAATTGTAAGTCGGATTTTGATGAAATCCTGTTTTTTATTTTTAGTTTTTTTAAAAACAATTTTATTTTTAAATTTTAGTTGTGTGCTCGCCTATCAACCTCATGGTCGCAGGTTCGATTCCTGCCGTTGTCTATGTCTTCTTATATTCCATTAAAAACCAATTCTAAAAATTGTCATAAGATGAGTTGCTGGTTTACTGATTACATGCTGTTCAGGCATAACACTAACAACATGTGATTGAGTAAACTACTCATAAATATGACAACGTAATAAAATAAAATAATGCGAATCATAAGAGACGTAAATATATAAGACACGGTAATTTTCTCCGCATTAGTTCAGACGCTATCCCTGGAGATAAGATCAGAGACAACAACCACCGTCTCAATACATCGCGCCACACATCTTTCCTATCATTATTTATCTTCTTTCACCGGATGCCCGCGCTGTGTTAAGAAACATATAACGGGTATCCATAATCCCTTGAGCGCGTGCAAAATTATAAAAAAAAATGCACTCTTTTTGGGGTTTATTAATAAACTATTATAAGATTTAAAATTATTTTTTTTTGATTAGTTTTAAAAATAGTAATTTTTGAAAAAAAAGTTATTAAAAATTTTGATATGCAGTTTGGCTACTTAGATCTTCTCAGATATAAAATTTGAAAGAAATTCAGTGTATCGTAAGCGAGAAAGCCAAAAATTAAAAAAAAAAACGTTATATGAAAGGTACCGTTAATAGACCCTTCCCGTAAACTTGGTTCAAATTATATGGTAGCTATTGCCAACAAAAAAATTCTCAAAAATGTTCGTCAAAATCGTTGGAGCCGTTTTCGAGAAAAATAAGATTTTCCTAAACGGTTGTATGGCAGGTACCGTTAGTTTTAGGCCTAAAAATAAAATTTCAATTTCCCCTCTGGGAAAAGCCAAAAGAACCACACACACCAAATTTTAAATAATCGCTTAAGCCGTTTAGGCTGTAGCTCGTTATACATACAGACGGACAGACTGACAAACAGACAGAAAGACATTTTTTGCCGATCACTTTTTTAGGTTTCTCTATGATCGTACCTAATGTCATGGTTGATTGTTAGAATTTTTTTTTTACGAATGCATAACTTGCCTTATAATACCTATAATCGCAAGTAAAAATGAGAAAACACTCAAAATTTTGAGTTATGAAATATTAAAATTTTCCACTTCTCGATTATTTGTGTTTTGAAATTGCAAAACAATCTTGGCGGCTTGGTACTTTGACATTTTTTACACCAGTTAACCACAAAAATTCCTGTAGTCTTTGTATTAATATTTTAGAGTTAACGCATTTTGTAAAAAATTGTACAAATTGTAACGAATTCATGAAAATTTACAATATAGCAAACAAACCTATTTATTCACACCTTGGGCTTCAAAATAAACCAAATATTTGTAGGTTTGCTTAAAAGCGTCAGTACATTTGATAGTTTAAACAAATTACTATTTGCAACAATTTTACATAATGTACTTTTTTTATAAATTAGATATTGGTTCTCTTTAAGAATTTGTGCAAGCGGTTCAATTGAGTCGTAAAAATGTACTGTTTAGAAAACGTTGCTTTCAAAACATTTTTGATTATGTTGCTGATTTCAAATTTCTTACAGTCATTAAAATTCAATTTTTTCCGATTTTTTTACTTTAAAAAAAATCGATTTTTTTAGTGAATGTGTGAGTGCTTATTGATAGCTGCAAATTTAAGGAAACACCAACAATTATTATTGCGAGAAATACACAATTTAAATCGGATTTCGAAATCATCTTGCTAAAAATGACGATTTGTTTTGACAGCGTGATTTTATTTAATCGAGTTTCACTCGAGATTTGATCTTTTTAATTAAACTTGTTTGCAGATTTAATTGTAGTATTGGTGAATACATTTCTGAAAAAAAAACATAGCTTTCTTAATCATCAGATTACGAGGATCAAAAACTCCACTAAATTTATAAAATCCATATTATTAACTTCTTCGTCCATCACTGGTTTATTTTTTGTATGTTGTAGCTCGTACTGGCACAAGTTCACAACAAATTAAAATATTCTCCATTTGACAGAAAAGACTTTTACCAAAACCCATCAGACATCAAATCTTTCGTGTTGAGATTTGATCTAGATTTACTCTATTTATTGTAGGTTTGTTCGTTGACCCCTGAAGTCGCCCCTGTGTCGTCAAAGCGTTTTTTTTTTTGAAAAACCTGAAGTCAACCTGATAAACAAATTCTGTGTTTTTTGAAACCTAGGGTTGCCCTCAACTCGCCCTGAAGTAGATCTAGGTTTTTAGTTGGGGCAAGTTCAGGTAAATGAATAGACGTCAAAGTCACAAAGATCACATAAGAATACTCAAATTAATTTTTAGACACAGACATGCAAAATGGAAACCTTTGGAGTTGTGGATTATGCATAGGGCCAAAAAAAATCCTAAGAACTTAAATTTAACATATTTCAAGTTTTAATTAATAAATGACATAACTTGCTGTTCTGCAACATAAAATTAATGGCTCTCGTGTGTTTTTTGAGAACCGAAAACCCCAGGTTTTTTGACAATTGTTGGGGTTGTCAAAAAATCCTAGGTCTACCCTGGGTAAAGTTTAACGAACGAACCTTGTAATGAAAAGGATCAAATGTTTTGACAGAAAAAGCAAATCTTTTCTTGAATAAAACTCGCTATTAGAAAAAAATCGAATGACTTGTTGAAAGCAATTCCACAATTCATAACAAGATCTTTCAGCATGCTTTTAGTATCATAATATGAAGTGATCGGATGCACAAAACATTTCATTCGCACTCAAGTGCGACTAGTCTCGAGAACATTTCCGTTAACGAGTATGTCAATTCAATTCAATTCATGTTGTCATTTTTTGTATCATAATTGTGCAACAAACATTATTTTTGATTTTGATTATTTTCACATATACAATCACATTAAAATTTAGAATCGTGAGAATCAAAAAAGTGTTTAGTTTGGATATCGGAACGTCATTAGTCAAAAATCAATTTTTAGATTTGAAAACAATCGATTTATTTCTAAAAAAAAATATATTGTCTTTTTAGCAAGATTTCGTAGGCCTCAATATTTTTTGGAAGTTCCTTACAATAAACAAAAAAATGTTCTGAAATCGATTTGAAATGGTTATTAAGAAACGGAAGTAGTTATTCCAAACCAATAGGTATGTACATTCAAATGTAACTCAGATAGATTAGTATCAACTTAAGTTCCTGAACAACCAACATCCGCAAGTTTAAATTTGTATGGGTTTGTGCATATGTTTTTGACATTTGGCGCAGCTGTTTTGTCACAGCTGTGTTCCTACATGCGATTATAACAACACTAACCGATCCGAATAGGTTCGATTTTTGAATGAGTCCAATGATAACTTTATTGACAACAGATGTTTTTTATCAGCTATGCTTTTGGATAGGTTACAACAATAGATAAGAGTTACTATGTGAACGTGGTCAATCTATTTTAAAATGTTTGATATACTGCATGTTTTTGGTAACGTGAAAATTTGTACAAATTCGGACGTACATTTTGCTGTCAAA
Organism: Philhelius pedissequus; assembly: GCA_910595825.1. NCBI lineage: Eukaryota > Metazoa > Arthropoda > Insecta > Diptera > Syrphidae > Philhelius > Philhelius pedissequus. Next base: position 205,002,240 of record OU343161.1, on the reverse strand, counting down.
ACCCATAGGAAAAAAAACATTTCCAGTTAGCAAACAGGCATCATATGTTATATGTGGGGGAAAGGTGCGAAGAGTGAGACACTTTTTTCTTTTAAATTGGTATACCTACCTTTAAAAGTTTTCAAGCAATCTTAACTAAATTTGAGGTATATTTTAAGGTATATTTTGAATTATTGTTCCAAAAGAATTTTTAATGAAAGGCCGTATGAGAGCATCACAACAAACTGAAACTTATAGCGAGTTTCAGTCAAGAAAAGATCTGCTCTTTCTGACAAAAGATTTCATCTTTTTGAATTTTGAGAGTTTCATTTCATTTCAAATGGAAACTATTTTGTTTTTAATTTATTGTGAAATTGTTCCAGCCCCTGCTAAAAAATTAAACTAAAAAATAAATTAAAATTGCACCGGTGCAATTCCGATAGGCTAACCAAGATACCTTAGTAACGGGTTTGTTTTCGAACGATCCAGGTAGCTTTCTCTGTTAAGTCAGTTGTATTTCATACAAATCTGAAGTTTTGAATCAGCTGTTAATCATTTAATGATAATTTTTGGGTAGCTTAAGATTTGTGTTTGACAACATAATGTTTAGTTCATCATTTGGTTTTTCCTTAGGCGTTAAAACATCACAAAGCAATCCGGAAAGCTTTAGGTATGCCACCGAACGCGACCAATACCACAATTAAGTTTAGACACAAAGTTTCATTGAAAAGATCAAATCTCCATTTTGAGAGGAGATCTTTGAAATTTTAATGAAACTCGCTATTAGAAAAATTCAAACTGCCTCAATGTTTGCAAGCAGTGCGATCAGTAAGACTGTGTAAGGAGGACATAGATATGAAAGAAAAAAAAGAAAAAAAATATAAAACGTTAAATAAGTGGGTAATTAGTATTTTATTAAATTAATTGAGTAACGTAAATACATTTCTTCTAAGAAAAGTAACAAAGAACAATAAACTAAAAAAATGTAAAAAAAACTATGAAAGTGCAAACAGTGAGACATGTCTCAATATTAGTTTTTTTTAGAAATGTATCACTGTTCGCTTCTTGTCTTTCCATATAAAAACAAAAAATATTACAAAAATGACAAAGAATTCTAAGATTTTTTTGTTTTATTATAACAGAACACATTTAAATGTAATAGTAACAAAAATTCTGTGCATTTATCTGATTATATCCCGTTACTGTGCTAAATTTAAACACACTCCGAAAAATACTTCGAATGAATTTTTTTATTGTTTAATCGGTGGAGGTTAACGCGCAAGTGAAATTCGTGCGCAACAAAATAAAAACACGTGGAAGGGAGAACAAGCGAGAATTTCACAACAGAGAAAAATGAATTGTCCCACTGTTTGCACTGTCTCAATGTTAGCACTTTTCCCCTATGTATAAAATTAATTTTTAATATTGTTAGTTTCAAGCAACCCCTAAGATCATGTCTTTTCAAAAAAAAAAAAAAAAACAAGGAGAAATAAAAAAAAATCTATTCCTGAAATTTGTTTTACGTACAGTTTTGAGTTCGGTATTAGGATATATTTATAAGCATAGTGCCCTTAAGCATGGTTAATTATAGTTTTTTTTTAGAGCTATCCCGACATAGAAGAGGCATTTAAAATTTCAATTTTTCTTATATTTTTTTTATATCTTCATTCAATTAACACACTTTTTTTAAATTTGTAGATTCAAAACCGTTCCACCAAACTTGATGGTCCGATGGCGAAATAATCCTGAAGCAATGCTTGAAGCTCAGTACCCAGCAGCTGGACAATTTGAATACATGGAATGTGGACCATCACCGCCCGCAGAAAGTGCCCCTAGCATGTATGACAGCTTCGAAGAACCAGCCAGTGAATTAAGTGTACAAATTTGCAATGATACACTTCGTATAAGTTTGATTGATCAAATGAAAAGTGGTTCTGGTAGAGTACGATTTCTGGAAGAAATCGAACAGGGCAATGTTGTAGCGGAAAATGTAGCCAAACACTTTGAAACAGCGTCTAAGAATGAAAAAAACTTTAGTTTTCTATGGGCCGCATTTTTAAAGCGGTGGGATTTGCTAGAAGGACTCCTTGAAGCCGGTGCCGATTTAAATTTTTGTGATATCAATGGAATTTCTGCTTTGCATTTAGCTGCTTTTAGCGGATGTTTATCTTCACTAAGTTTCCTTATCGAAAAAGGAATGAATTTGAATCAGCAACAAAAGTGTTATACTCCATTGCACTGTGCTGCTTTCGGTAATTCAAAAGAATCTGCTAAAATGCTCATAAGTAATGGAGCTATAATGACCATAGACACTAATAAACCAAACTGTGAGGAATCGTTATTGCATTGTTCGGTCAGAGCGAATGCTTTAGAGTGTCTCAATTTTTTCATATCCGAAGGAGCAGATGTCAACTCATTAAAACCAAATGGAACAAACCCAATCCATCTAGCTGCTGATTTAGGCAATGCACAGTGTTTGGAAGCACTTCTTAATGCTCCAAATGCCGATCCTAATGTTCGTATTTGTATTCGAGAAAAGGAATCAACAGCTTTGCATTTAGCCGCAGATGAAGGCAATGTGGAATGCGTGGACCTGCTTTTGTCAAAAGGTGCCGATGCAAAGCTTAAAAACCATAGAGGGTTCACCGCTCTTCATTTAGCTGCAAGAACATCAAGTTTAGAATGTGTAGAGTCTCTTTTACGAAATGGAAATGCCGACTCGAACGCAGAAGACTTCGACCATCGTACCCCACTACATGCAGCTGTGGGAAAGTCAGAAAACGCATATGATATTCTTGAGACACTCATATCATGGGGGGCCAATGTGAATCATAAGGACATCTATGGCTTTACAGCACTGCATTTAGCCGCTTTAGATGGACTCGCGCAGTGTGTTGAAATGCTAATTTTCCATGGTGCTGATGTTACTACAAAATCAAAGAAAGGGACATCTGCTTTGAATGTGATAACACGAAAGACTCCTGCTTCGGTAGCTATGATCAGGCAAAAGCTAGACGCAGCCATTACACTACATCACTCTCAGGATCCAGTGAATCGAGAGGTTGAACTAGAGCTGGACTTTCGCCAACTTCTTCAACATTGTCATCCTAGAGAAATTAGTTATTTAAATACATTTGTAGATGAAGGTCAAAAGGAGATCCTTGAACATCCCCTTTGTTCAGCGTTCCTATATATTAAGTGGGGAAAAATTCGCAAATATTATATTGGACGACTTATATTCTGTTTCACTTTCGTTCTATTTCTAACTCTGTATGTATTAACTGCGTTAGCACACAATTGCTATAATGGCAGCAAAGACGATAACACAACCATTCAAGCTCAGGAACTTTGTCAAAAGCAATCAATTCTTGGAGATATGCTGCGGAATAATCCATTTGTTATGGAAATGCAGTGGTGGGTCTTAGTAGCAATAACCATAGTTGAGATATTTCGAAAAGTCTACGGTATAACAGGCTATTCATCGTTTAAACATTATGTCATGCAGGTGGAGAACATAATGGAGTGGTTTGTCATCACAAGCGTCTTCGTAATATCGTACATATACACTAAGCAGACGTACACCTTTCAAAATCACATAGGAGCATTTGCGGTACTGCTGGGTTGGACGAATCTCATGCTAATGATTGGCCAACTGCCAGTGTTCGATGTTTATGTGGCCATGTACACAAGAGTGCAGGGAGAATTTGCCAAGCTTTTTATGGCTTATTCATGCATGCTAGTTGGATTTACTATCAGCTTCTGTGTGATTTTTCCTTCCTCATCGTCTTTTGCCAATCCCTTTATGGGATTTATTTCAGTTCTGGTGATGATGATAGGAGAGCAGGATCTCTCCCTCCTCATCAACGATCCAGACGGAAAAGATCCACCATTTCTTCTCGAAATCAGTGCTCAGATTACATTTGTCCTTTTTCTTCTGTTCGTAACGATCATTCTTATGAATCTACTTGTTGGTATAGCAGTTCATGATATCCAAGGGCTTAAGAAAACAGCCGGACTTTCAAAGCTGGTTCGTCAAACAAAATTAATTTCTTACATCGAATCGGCCCTTTTTAATGGTTATCTACCCACATGGTTACGAAATTTATTACACTATACGGCCTTAGTATCACCGCAAGCCTATCGAGTCGTACTTTGTGTGAAACCACTCAATCCGAGTGAGAAACGCCTGCCTCGTGATATTTTAATGAAAGCCTACGAGGCAGGCAAGTTGAGAAAACAATTCGGACACACAATCTCAGCAAAGAATTCAGCAGCTACATATTTGTCATACAAAAATAAATATAATAACAATGGAAGCCAATCACCAGAGTATGGAGACATTGAAAGCTCTCCCAATCTCAGCACTTTGACGACAAAAATCGACGACAATGCTGATCGTATTGAATTTTTAACACAAGAGATTCAAGAGCTCAAACAAGTTCTCATTCAGCAGCATCAGCAGGCGAGTAAGGTGATAGATAAGTTATTATTAGTCATTTCTAATCAACAAAAAAATAATTTAAGGAAGTGAATTGTGAAAAAGAGAAATTACCAGTATTAGAAACAAAGAAATACGTTTTAATAAATATACTACAAAAGAAGTAAACATATAAGCGAAAGAAAACATATTAGTACCTATGCCTATGATAGAAAATATAAGATTAGCCTAAGCATATCACATTATATTTCAAGTTACATAAATATTTTTATAAAAAAAATATATATATTAATAACAATTATTTCGGCATAAAGGCTGTGTATTAGAATTTTTGAAAATATATACATATATAATGAATAAAATTGAAATAAATCAACAAGTTCTATGGTGAGTCAGATTTTTTAATATGTTTATAATTAATGGTGAGTATTATATTTTTTTAAGAATTTAAATTAGATATTAAAAAAAGTTCAATGAAAAATTAGAATAGTCCAAGAAATCGATATTAGTGATATTCTATAACTGTGATATTTTAATGAAGAAAACAATTCAGACGACCTATGTATCTTAGATTGTGGTCCAATAACAATTTATGACTCCAATATCATAAACAAAATTAAGATATGGAAGTCTCACAATATAAATACCTTTGCGACAGAAATTGGCGGCAATGCTGATCCTACTGAATTTTTAAGGAGATAAGTTGATTGGTAGGAATATAGAAACTTATTTTTGATGATTAGATTAGGCTCTTTTGGTCCAATTGCTTTTTTTTTGGAATGCGAATAAAAAGACTTTATTCCGCTTTTTACCATTTTTTTTTTTTTTTTTATAATTTTGCACGCGCTCAAGGGATTATGAATACCCTTTATATGTTTTCAACACAGCGCGGCATCCGGTGAAAGAAGAGAAAGAGAATATGAAAGATGTGTGGCGCGATGTATTGAGACGGTGGGTGTTGTCTCAGATTTTATCTCCAGGGATGGCGGCTGAACTAATGCGGAGAAAATTACCGTGTCTTATTTATTTATGTCTCTTATAATTCGCATTATTTTATTTATATCGTTGACATACTAATGAGTAGTTTACTCAATCACGTATTGTTAGTGTTATGCCTGAACAGCATGTAATGAGTAAACCGGCAATTCATTTTATGACAATTTTTAGAATAGGTTTTTTAATGGAATATAAGAAGACATAGACAACGGCAGGAATCGAACCTGCGACTACGAGGTTGACAGGCGAGCACACAACTATCGCGCCACGGCCACCCCCAACGTGGGTTTAACGTTTCGTACGATTTCCTTACTTCATCAGGCGTTTTATCTAAAAGTTTGTTCAGTCACGAAAAAGTTAGAACAGAACAGAACAGAACAGATTCCTGAGAAACGCCAGTTTTATGATAAAATTGAGAGTGATTCCGAAAAGAAATGTGACTTATCAATTAAATCTGAATCTAACACCAGAATGTTTTTTTTTTAACAACAAGAGGTGGGTTTGACAGTTCTCACAAATCTGTTCTATTCTGTTCTACCTAAAAAGCAAGTGCAGAAAATCCTCTTATAAAGTGTTCCAAACTGACTCCTTGAACATTTTAGAACAGGCAATTTCACATTGAATCTTGTCTTTTTCAGTTCTAAAATGTTCTAATCTATTACGAACAGCCTCATTGAACACACATTAATTTACAATGATATTACTTTTCTCAATAATTATTTAAACACTTTCTTCTTGTATTAAACCACATGATACTCATAACAAACTCCCAGTATTGCATCCTCCCGCCCACGGTGCTGATACAAATTGAAAATACTCGTAGTAATACATTTAAAAAACAAAAAGAATATTAAATTAATAATGACGTTTATATCACAGCTCAGGTTTCTGGTACTTAAAGTTCTACAGCATAGCTCTGTTTTATGAAATATGTGTATTCTTTTGTATTCATTGTCCTCTTAATTTTTGGTGGAATTCGCAAGCTTTCCAATATAAGCCTTGCATTCAATTTTCTCTCTGTAATATTTCTAAATTCTATTCTAATATTTTTTCGAAGTCAGCCGAGTGACCAGTTTCTGGTATGTGTTGCAAAAGCCCTGTTGTCCTTGTACCTGTTGTCTTGTGAATAAGTGTCTTTTTGTATGTCCTATGTATACCAGATGACATATTTCATTCTTTTCCTTTGTATTCAACCTCATAAACTAGGTTAGGTTAGGAGGTTTTTGCGCAGCTCGAAGGCTGCTGCGTACACGGGGGCCTATTGGTCCATTGTGATGCCCTTTCACACAGAGATGTCCCTAACTATTATTTCATGAACAAACCAGCCTGTACTATCTATATTTTTTTGTTCACGTTTACCACTGGTACCTGCACTAGGTCGTCTAGTTCATCAACAAGCCTGTTTCCGAAATGTCGTAGGGGATTTGATTGAATATTTGGACAGTCGCAGAGTAGGTGTTCAATGGTTGTTTCATCGACTTCTTGACAGCTCCTACAGAAATCAGATGCAAGTACACCGACCATAGTGATCATTGTACGTATGGTACAATGCCCTATTAGTACACCTATCAAGGTTCTGATATTCTGTTTAATCAGTGACAAAATATACTTTGTTTTCCTTTTCGTTGAATCTATGCCATAAACTTCTAGACATGACTCATTCGCTCCTCTAGGAATTACTTATTTGCTCTCCAATCGGGACTTCAGGATCCATACCCAAGAAACTGCTGCTTTCCTTATTTACTATTGAACCCTCCTTCCCATTTCATCTGCTATATCGTTCTTCTCTATATTGCTATGTCTAAGAACCCAGCACAGTTTGACTTGGTTGGGTTTCCAGGTATTACTAGATAGTGCTTTGACAGCTGCTTGCCTCACCACGAAAAATGTGATTTCAGATTAAGTCAGCTGCTTTTTCAATAGCTCGAAGACTTTACATTCATCTGGGAGTTTATATTATTTCTTAATATTAAGAAGTTCACAAGACAACACGGTTTCTGTTCCGTCTTTCATTTTGAGTTATCAGTGTAAATAGGAATGTCCTTCGGGTTCGTCTAATCGTGTACCTAAGTTTCACTTTGTCTGTCCTGTGCATTCTAGATCACATATTTCTTTTTTTTCCTTCCATACAATTTCATAAACTAAGTTACCCTGTTGTTGTTTTTATATTTTAATTTTGTAGTTTGTGTAAATTGATTTGAAATGTTAGCTTTAAGTTAAAGTTAACTTACGGGAGATTGATATTATATTCTCTTTATTTAATATTCTATGTAGATTTTCAACATATGTTATAGAGAAGAACTTTTATTTTCTTTATCAGCTATGTTTATGGAATATGTGTTGTTGCTTCGATTTGTTGTTGTTATTTGGCATTTTTTTGGCGTTGAACTTTACCCATGGTCGACCTAGGTGTTTTTGACAACCCCGAGAGTTGTCAAAAAAAACCTGGGTTTTTCTGTTCTCAAAAAACACCCGGGGACATTATTTTTATGTTGCAGAAAAGCAAGTTATGTCATTTAATAATTAAAACTTAAAATATGTTAAATTTAAGTTCTTAGTTTTTGGCCCTAAGCACAATCCACAACTTCACAGGTTTCCATTTTGTATGTCTGTGAATTAATTTGAGTATTCTTTTATTTCCATTTTAAAAATAACAAATCAAATCAGATCTCATGTGATTTTGACGTTTATTCATTTACCTCAACTTTCCCTAGCTAAAAACCTAGATCTGTTTCATGGCGAGTTGAGGGCGACCCTAGGTTTCAAAAAACACAGAATTTGCTTGTCAGGGTGGCTTAAGGACGACCCTAGGGCGACTTCAGGGCTCAACGAACAAACCTAATATTTATGTTCAACTTAAAACTTATGGGAAAATTTTCCTCTGCGTAAACTGTCGCATACGTTCTTAAGTAGAACTTAAATGCTTAAGGTGTGTAAACGGGCCTTAGTAGGTTGTTTATTATGTAATGTTGTAAGTTGTTAGTTTTTTAATATTAATTTTAATTTTCTTAAATTTTCTTTTTCATATCTTTTATCGCTGAGAAATAAAACTTTGCTTATAAAATTAAATGCTATGTGTTAATGTTTTGATTAATTGGTTGCTTGGAATGAAAGTATTCTTATTCTTCTTAAAAACAAATAGACTAAGAGCCGAATCTATTCATCAAAAATATTATATAAAAATAATTGGTCTAACACATACAACCATAATTACTTATTCAATAGATATATATATATATTTAAACCGACTTACCTGTTCTCTGCATTGTGCATGTTCAAAGTATGTTATATCTTTGTCATTTATTTTGATTTGACCAGTTCCAGGAAGTCGTAGTGTAACATCACCACGAGCTTTTTTCCGACAACATTCTACAATAAGAAAATATTTATTTTTTTACAATATTTCAATTTTCATGAATTTAGTACCATAAGTTGTAATAAACTGTCGACCTTGTTCATCGATTTTTGGTTTTGGAATTTCTGGCTGCTTACTTTGATCCAGCAAAGGTTTTGTAAATTTATAAATAAAATCTTTTTGTTTATACGAATACGGGTGAGCAACAAGACGATCCATTGCGTTAACAAAGTTGTTATACTCTATGTCAGCAATCATTTCCACTAATTGTTTTTCCAGTTGTTCCTTAGAAAGCCACTGAAAACCCGTCAAATCACTAGAAAACACAATATTAAGCAAATGATATGCTAAAAGATGAACAAAAACTCAAGCTCTGCACACGAAAATCATACATAAACTTAAATACTAATTCAATTGAGACCCTGATTTTATATTAGTAAATTAGTTAATTGAAATAGGTGGAAGAGAACTTTGAATTTTATTATTTATTACTTACGGTACCGATTTTTCGCACATTAACAAAATATTTGGAACAGATTTACTATTTATGATTTCACATTTATAATTATTAGAATTGTTTTCCTCTATATTAATATTATTTGAGGTTCCAGCTAATGAGTTCAGAGAATTTAAAATCGGTATAATAGGAAGAGGTTCATTAGAAATCTCAGAGACGATTTTAGACGTATAGCGAGTTTCATTCAATTTTCAAAGATCTCCTTTCAAAATCGAGATTTGATCTTCTCAATGAAACTTATTTCCAGATTTAATTGAAGTATTGGTGAATGACTGAAACATAGATTTCTGAAAACATATCTTCATCATCAGCTGACTGTCAATCAACTCCACTTAATTTATAAAATCTAAATTATTAACATATTCGTACAATATTGTTTAATTTTTTTTGTTATTTTTTAGCACTAGTTCAAAAGAAATTAATAATAAAATATTTTCCATTTGACTCTTTTCAAAAAAGACTTAACAAATCTGCCAACACATCAGAGATCAGATCTTTCGTGCTGAGATTAGATCGAGATTTGCTCTTTTTTGGAATGAAACTCTGAAAATCAAAAAGATCCAATCCTTTCTGGAATGAAATTCGCTATTACTCTTCGCACTGATTTCAATTTGATCTCTTAGGAGAGAAATTTCTCTTTCTCACAATTATGAAGTTCGGGAAAACGCAAGATAAATTGTCAAAATTCGATGAGAGCACAAATCACACTTAAAGAAAATTGTGACTGATTAATTTTAGGAAATTTTTTATGAAAGAGTCGCCCGCAAAATCAACCGCAGACTACACTATCATTTAAATATCCGCGTTTTATTTGAAGATTGCATTTAGCACAAATATTAGACATTTCGGAAGAGCAAATTAGAAACATTTTAGCATCCGAAGGAGAACGAGTTTTAACTCCATCAAATAACATGTTTTCTAAGTTTCATCAGCAAACATTTTCAAACCGTCTTCGGTAATAGCTTCATCTTTTATAATAAAAATAAGTATAGTGTTCTCAACTTTAAAACGATAATAACTTTTATTTGTGTGCTCGCATCGCGTATGTTTTAGTCCATCATCAAAAAATATATTAAATACTTTAATGAATTAAATGTATACCTACTGTATACCAAAATATTTTTTTGTATAAACATTCACCCTCCACCCTTTTCGAACTTAATTTTAAACAATTTCCTGTAGATTGGGTACTATCTTGTGGACCATATTAGTGAGTAGGTATATCTGCGAAGGATTAAGTTTTGTAAGTAAGTTATATTTTTTGTATACATACACTCTACTTTCAATAATATGCCGATTTATTAATAGTCACAGAAATCAATATTTTTATTTAAATAAAATGCACGACGGGATCGCACGAACTTGCTCTTATGTTCCATCACATCGTATGCAAAAGATTTCTATTAAAAATCTAAATATATTTTTAAAGTAATTTCTAACTGAATTATACAAAATTTCATTAATTTTGTTCCAAAATAAGTTATTAAATATTTAATAATATAAACTTAAAAACAAAAGATTAAATCTGTTTAATTAAAGAAAAAATAATTCAAAATTCTGAAATAAATACCTAAACTAATTTGAGCTCAAAAAACAGTACGCCATTTTATTTCTTGGATAAATTTGAATTTATAAAAAAAAATATTTTAAATCTGTGGAGCGGTTTTTGAGAAAAAGTTTTTTTTAAAACTTTTTGAAAATATTTTTTAAAAAAATTCAAAAACGCCAATTCATAGGTATTCAGAAAATACAAATAAATATAATTTTTGAAAAAAATTTAATGAGCAGTTTTCGAATTTTTCGAAATTTTTTTCTTAAAAATGATTTTAAAAATACAAAAAAAATATTTATTAAAAATATTAGTACGCGGTATAATTTGGGCAACCTAAACCTATATTTTTGTGAAATTTCGAAAGAATCGGTCATTTATGAGATAGTCGAAAGCAAAAAAAACGGTCCTATGGAAAGTGCCGTTTTTAGACATTTTTCTATTTTTTTTTCAACTATATGATCGGTCGTAGCTAAAAACCCACACTGATTTTTTTTATCAAAATTGTTAGAGCCGTTTCCGAGAAAAATAGGTTTGAACGTAACGGTTATATGCAGGTACCGCTATTTTTTGAGCTAAACAAAAATTCAATTCCCCCTCTGTACAATACCTAAAAAACTCTATATACCAAGTTTGAAGCAATGCGGCCTACCCGTTTGGGCTGTAGATGTCTATACATACATACAGACAGACTGACAGACTGACAGACAGACATACAGAATTGTTAGACCATCTTTTTTCGTCTTCCCTATCATCGTAATGTCATGTTTGATTGTTATCTCACAGCTTTTTTTCTCGACGAATGCATAACTTGCCTTATAGTACCTTTAATCGCAAGTACAAAAAATGTGCGTATCGGGACGCCCGACAGAAGTGATACCTTAAACTAATCTAAGTTGAACTATTTAACCCATTTCCGGCTAACATTGGGAAAACGCAACGCCATGTTTGTAAGCGGCTCTAGCTTAAATGGTCATTTATTTTAATGAATTAATAAAATGATATTGGAAGTTAATTGAATTATCTAATCGACCTATTTTTGGATTTTTTTTCGAAAATTTAATTTTCTAACCGAAATTTTGAGGTAGTTTTTTTTGAGGGATTAAAAAAATTTACGAACATAGGTAATATTTTTTCAATTTTTTTTTCAAAAACATTTGTAGTAGCATTTTTAGCCAAACCAAAAAAATTGCGTTCGTTGAGTTTTCACTGCACATGCAATGTGATGTCTTCGAAATCCGCAAATTCATTGGTATTTTGTTTTTTTTTCGTAAATAATAATGAATAAGTTCCCCAGTTGGATCTTTATTGGACTAATAAACCAGTATTTCGCTGCGATGTGATCATGAGTCGAGATCGATTCAAAACTATAAAAGCATATTAGCATGTCTGTGATAACAGTAAAATTGATTCCGGCGACAAGCTTGCTAAAATTTCCGACCTGAGAAACATGTTTAACGCAAAATGTATGCAAGTTTGGAAATTCGCACATCATCCCTCAATAGATAAGCAGATAATTCCTTATTATGGGCGGCATTCGTGCAAAATGTTTATATAAGGAAAACCCATACGCTTTGGATATAAATATTGGAACTTGTGCTCACATGAAGGATACCTGTTCCAATTTATCCCATATGGTGGTGCATCAGCTTCGAAGTCCTCAGATGTTTTGTTTGGACATGAACTTATGTGCCAGCTAATTTATATTACTTATTTTTTATAGGAAAACATCAGTTTTTATTTTCCTTACAGGCACAGTTCATGAAAACAGAACTGCAAAAGCAGTCTTGACAGACCCAAAATAAATGAAGAAGAAATTATGAGGGTCCACCGATTTTGCATTCGACAAGCAACGAAAATGAAATTGCTGCTGTTCGTTGCAATGATAATTCCATAGTGACAGTTTTGTCAAATCATTTGAATCATACAACCAAACCGGGTTGATCGCAAAAAGAAGCCAACATTCTGATGCCAAATGGGTGGAGTTAACTGTTTGATAACGCCACAAGCAACTATTGAATAAGAATTCGGGGAAAGAAGTACTATTAGCCACTTTTAGCCAACCACTTTCGCAACTTGAATTCAAAACATTTGTTGTCGTTTCCTTGTTGAGGACAAGGACAAGCTGCAGGCAGCCTATTTAAAAAGAAGGAAACCCATATGACGTGGTTCGTTTCGATGACATGAAACACACTGTCATAAAAAGAGAAAAACGTCTTCGCTGTCGGGATTGTTCAAGTAAAACCGTTTTTTTTTTGTAAAGTGTAATTCAGCGCTTCATCCAAAATGCTTTAATACCATACAAAAACTAACATTTTATGAGCATACATAATTGCGAATTATTTGTAGAAAAAATCGCTTTCGTAATAGTTTCATTTTATTTCAGGAATTAAAAGTTCTTCCTCTAAGACATTTGTACTACTTCAAAGTTTTTAAATTATTTTTCATTAGAAGTGGATATCTTTCAACGAGAAGTAATCCACGACATAATTTACGAGTGAATACTATGCATTTAGTTAACATCCCTTCTTATAATAAAATGCATTTTAGAAGATTCTATACAATAGTTGCTCCCTCAGTTTTTAACAAATTGCCTTTCTCCATTAGAAGTCTAAGAATATTGTCTTTTTTCCTACATAATGTTAAATCATGGCTTTATGAACACGATCACATTCAAATTGAAAACTTGTCTTTAATTATTTAATTTAATTATTTATTAAAAAAACAAACAAAAATGTTAAAAAAAAAACAAATAAAATCTATACCTTTCATTTCTACTTTTTTTTAATCCTTCTTCTCACCTTGCACACGACTATGTTGATTTATTTTACTTTTTTTTTATGAACATTCGCCACTAACTCTAGCTTTAAGCTACGCTAAAGAAAGTCTTAATTTGTTTTGTTTCGGTTACATACAAGATTATGTTATTCGGAAGATCACTAATTGTTTGCATATTAGATATATTGTTATATTTTAATAATATTTAATAACTAGTAATAATATCACTTATATTGTTCATTTAACTTTTCTGGTTTTCTTAAATTTTGCCTTGCAATCTTTTGCAATAATTCCATCAAGTAAATTTTCTCGATCTTCTAAACTTTAGTATAACTTAAATTATTGTACCTACCACATTTTGGTTTGATTAATAATGCAATACAAATATAAATAAAATATTAGTTAATACATTCAAATATTGAAATTGTTTAATTTAGGAAAAGCTTTAAAAATTCTTCGATAATTTGATTAATTTCAAAAGTTCTCCGCATGAGTGAAAGAAAGGATAGTCAGACAGACTGGCGCTGTTACGCGTTACGTAACGAATCGGTTTAACCTCCCATAAGAAGTTATCACTTCAAAAACATGAAACCCATTTATATACTTACACTTTTTGGTCAGCATCCGCATTTGTTCCCCGACGTAACATCCTTTCTTCCAAATCGTTTAATTTGTTGATTTCTTCAACAATGTCCTTAAAATAATATAAATGCAATTTGTAACGGTCTTTAAGTTAACTGTATCCAGACTTACATAAAGTAATTTAAAAAAGTTAGGTCTGCCAGTGTAGAACATACTATGAAAAGGACGTCCAGATTCATCGAATTCGGCCGCCTTCCGTGCTGGAAACACTTGATCGGGGCTTTTCATAGCGGGCCTGGCCAGTTTATCATAAATTCCCGATGGAAATAGATATTCAATTGCATGCTAATAAGAAACATTTTATTATCAAAAAACATAAAGTAGTTTATGCTTTACATCAACGTCCTCTTGAGTGAATGTTTCAGAATTTTCTCCCATCATATTGGCCAAATGCCGTTTACCAATTTCATACTCAATGTGTTGTGTTTTCATGAACTGGTCGTGCTCTTGAGCCCGCTGCAGATAAGCTTTCATGGCTTTGCTTACTTTTTGTGTGTTGACAGCTAATGGAATAGCTTCCACTGTGACATCATTACTGTAAGAAAACTAATTCAAGAAAATATTTAATATTGAAAAATTGTTAATTTTATTATTAAAATTAAATTCTGAACTTATAATTTGAGGTTAGAAATAATTGTGTAAATGCACATAAAGTAATATACAAATTATAAGAATGCGATGCTTACTAAACTTGATTTTAATCCGGGATGATATATATTATTAAGAAATACATTTTTGTTCACTTTTAGCAAATTTAAAATTGATATATTTCGAAGAGCCATCCTGCGTACTTTTAAAAAAAACCCTACTTGCCTTGCGTCTTGCTTGTCATTCAACAATCGAAATTTGACACTTGTTTTTGACGTCTGCTTTGAGAAGTTTGACAGGGTGTCCCTATAATGGCCTTTTCGATTGGCCTTCCCGAACACGTTCCCCCAATAAAACAGCAGGAAACAATTTGACTGATTCTGAATTGTATGTATCACTGTTACTACGTTTATATGGAGAATTGAATCGGTATTGAATCAAGATTTAGGTCTTTGTATACTTGAATCGGATTAAAATAGGATTACTCGATCCGATCCCACTAGAAGAGCTGAATCGAATTGAAAATGTACTTATATACCTGAATCGAGGAATTGAAGTATCGAATTCACATCTGATTCTTAGTGTGTGTGTGCACCAATAGTGTTTTTTTGTGTTCAGTGGGTTTCCATTTTCTTTGTATTTTTTTCTGTTGCATGTTTTTGTTGTTTATTCTGTAAACTAAAATTGTCACTTCGATTCCATTTTAATTCAATCTTCCGATCCCATGAGGCCATATACCTGAATCGAAATCTCAATTCGATTCGATTCGATTCCTCAATTCACTCATATAAACAGGGTATGTATTTGTGAAAATTAAATTTAAAAAAATCACATCGACTAAAAAATTTCCAAAACACTTGATTTCAATTTAGATACACATTTTCTTGTATGACAACCCGATGATTTTGACATTTTAATTATGTGAGTGTATTAGTGATTCAGTTTTCGATTCTGAAATGAAATCCAGAACCGTTTTCTGATCTGTTTAAAAAAACAACTGTCATTTTGTAGGCGTCAGAATAGTTCTGGACGGCCAATCGAAAAGGCCATTAATTACTTAATTAAAAGCAAACTCAATTTATTTACAAATTCTTCTGAGTATTTTATTATGGATTTTCAATGGAACTCATATATAAGTCAATCTATTTAAAGTCGCAAGAAAACTTTTCCGTAGTTTGGCCCTTACCCTGGAAAATTATTGCAGACATTTTTATTTCTTCGTTTAGTGGGCAAATTATTTCATGAAATCATATTGACAAGCAAAAAACACAGAATTCTCTGCCTGGAATTCCAACTCAAATCATCAATATACACATTTAAAGGTAAAAAGCATACAAGTGTCAATCGAACTGACATTTAGACGTCAAATTATTTCTTTAATTATTTCCACAGAGATAATAAAACTAGTGCTGTGCAATTCAAGTTGCATTTAAAAGACCTTAGGTCTTACAGGCCTATAGTTATATAAAAAAAATAATAAGAAGAAATAAATAGGGGTATTCACGATCCGATGTATCTGTCTGTGACAACCAATTCCGCAAGCATGTATGCTTTTCCCGTGCAAAAAATGTATTCACCCTCAAAATATGCGTGAATAAAATTGCCTGCGTACACGTTATTTGTCAAAGATAATGAAAGGCGCCTTATCGCGGAATCGCTAATACGTTTGTTAACACGATTTTTTGTATACATAAAGAAGACTCACGGACCCATGGACCCAATTCCTCAATGTGAATGCTTTTCCGTACGTAAAATGTATTCACCCGCCAAAATATGGGTGAATAAATTTGCTTTTATCTGTGTACACGTTGTCAAAAAATGAATCGCAACCTTGAGGATTCGCAAAAATGTATGTGTACACAGAGTTTCTGTGTACACAGAGAAAGGATACTGCTATGTAAGTCGCACCAAACAGTCAATTTTAATTAATGAAATGTTATGTATGATGTAATTCGTTAATGGCTTGAGTATATTATGTCTTTGCTCTAAATATGTCAATTTTGACAAAGCCGTTTAACCGGAAATGAACTTCATCACTAAACGCCGTAAAACAAACGAATAGTTCTCTTCACGAAAAGATGTATTTTTTTTCAAAGTAAATTTCCGCAATTTAGACGCGTTGTTTCAACGTTAAACAATTCAAGAGAGTTTAACATTCTCAACTTTCAAACTATTGACAACAACCATCGAAACTTCCCATGGTCCTAAAAAACCGACCCTTTACAAGCAGCGACATATCGAAAAAGATTCCAACAAGATTCCAATTCCACAAGATATGAGCGCTGTTCAAATCTTTGTCCATAGATTGACGCGTTTCATGTATGTGTTTTTTGTAGTGACTTTTAATTTATTTTTAATTAATTTATTTTGCATATAATATTTTTGTCTGGTTTTTGTTGTATGTGGAGATGAATGTTAATGGAAAAAATAGAAATAGTAGTGAAGAGTAAATGAACTACATGACATGAAACTGATCATGCACTAAAATGCGCTGTTTGTGGATTGGATTGAAATTGTTATGTTTGAATTCTCTATCGAAAGTGAAAACGGCCTGATAAATATAGGTCTGATCCACACTCTGCTAATTGGCACAAATTGGCACCAATTTCTGCCAAATCCTGTTCCAGACTTACAAATTTGGTAGTTTTTTGGCAGAAGAGAGCGGTTTTGGGAGAGTAATAAATCTCCCCTTCTTGACAATTTCTTGCCAATTCCTGTCCAATAAATTTTTGTAGGCAGCAATTTGTGGGCAGAAAATTTACAATTGTCAGACTGACAATTGTTATAAACGAAAAAAAAACGTTTCGTAGTTGTTGTGGGAAAATATTTGTTGAACAAATAAATTAATTTAGAAACTGTAAAATACAAAAAACTGTAAAAAAAAGGTGAATTTACAGCAAATAAAGAAATAAAAAAAATAAATGTGTTGACGTTTAAGAATTGGCAGAAGATTGTGCTCAAGCTGTTCCAGAGTTTTTCGGGCCTTATTTGTCAATGAGAGAATTTTATTCCCACTCTTTAAAATTTTATAAGCTGCCAATTTCTGCCCAAAAAAGTCTGTAATAGACCTATAATTTTAAATAGATTCTCAAACCAACTGTAAAATGTAAGCCAATAAGGATCAGAAACATTGAAAATGTAAGTCGACCATTAAATGTCAGAGAATGAAAAGTATCCACCAATCAGCGTGACCCACATTTATTTTGTTAACTATCTCTTACCAAAAGTATATATCTAACTTTATCACTCTCGTTAAACTCCAATAAGAACTTCCCAAAAGAAATATCTGACGTGTGTCAAAATACACCTTTCAAGCGTTAGAAAATTGTCGTCTACAGTATACACTGAACTCAAGATTGAAAAATATTTGCTTTTTCGTTTTATCAATATCTATCAAAATCTACATATCTTAAATCAACAAAATTATGTTTTAAAGAAGATAGAATTCTCAAAACAATAGCAAACTTTGGAATTAGTTAAGCCCAGTGAAAAATATGAGCGCCTTTGTTCTTAGTGATATTTCTCTATTGGGAGATAGAAAATTAGCTGCTTGTGTGATAATACTACTTTTGGAATTATTTTTAGATGGTGAGCTAAATCTACCAATATTGTACACGTTTAACGTATTTGAAAAAAAAAATATTGCGTAGGTGCCAAAGCCGTAAAGAGCGCTGACATAGAAAACCATCTGGAATTGGGAAAAGAATTTCTTGCCAGAGGGCAACTAGCAGACGCCCTAACACACTATCATGCAGCTGTTGGTGAGTTGGACTTTGTTTGTAAATAAATATGGGTTTTTAAATTGTTAGCTCTGCAGAGGGAGATCCAAATAATTACTTGACCTTGTTTAAGCGAGGTACCGTTTACCTTGCTCTGGGAAAAACCCGTTTTGCCATTCAGGATTTTACAAGGGTTCTTGAATTGAAGCCAGATTTTACGGCTGCTCGGCTGCAAAGAGGAACGGTTTTCATGAAAACAGGCGATTACCAGTTGGCTGCGGAGGATTTCGCACAGGTGGTAAGTCAGACATATGAAATATCCTTAAGAAATATCATGGTTCAAGGTTCATTTTTAGCTTCGCGAAGAGCCTTACAATGAGGCTGCTAATGAACACTATTCTCGTATTGGGCCAGCTGGAGAACAATGGAAACTAGTTGTTGACTTGAAGTCTCAGGGAGACTATCGCTCATCAATTACACTACTTACCCAGTTACTCGAGATCTCACCATGGTCGACAGTGTTTCGACAAGCAAGATCAGATGCATACATCGCCCAGAACGATTACCTAGCTGCAATATCTGACCTGCGCACGGTTAACAAACTCACTCAAGATAGCACACATGGATATTTCCAACTTGCTGAGTTGCTTTACCGAATTGGACACGCTACAAGTGCCCTCAAGGAAATCAGAGAGTGTCTGAAACTTGATCCTGAGCACAAAGACTGTTTTCCCTTCTACAAAAAGCTGCGTAAGGTCGAAAAGTCTCTGAGTAATGCGGAGGCTGCGAAAGAAGAAAAACGATATGCTGACTGCGTCACATCGTCCGAATCAGTGCTGAACCAGGAGAAGGAGGAAGATATGATTATATTTGAGGCTAAGAGACTGTTGTGCGGATGTCTCACTCGCAATGAGGAACACGCGAAAGCAATATCCAGGTGCAACCAAGCTCTGGAAATAATGAAAGACGCACAAATCCTCTGTGATCGCGCCGATGCGAACATCGGAGCCGAAATGTACGACGATGCCATACATGACTTCCAAGCTGCTCTGGAACTCGATGAAAACATTCAATGTGCCAAGGAAGGCGTCGAAAAAGCCAAACGGCTGCAGAAACAATCTGAACGAAGAGACTACTACAAAATTTTGGGTGTGAAGCGAAATGCTAACAAACAGGAAATTACCAAAGCCTATCGGAAGGCTGCACAGAAGTGGCATCCAGATAACTTTAGAGATGATGAAAAGAAAGTTGCGGAAAAAAAATTCATCGATATTGCCGCAGCCAAAGAGGTCCTCACAGATCCCGAGAAGAGGAGACAGTTCGACAATGGTCAAGATCCTCTGGATCCTGAGGGTGGCCAGCAGGGACACCGTGGAGGTAGTCCGTTCGCTCACTTCCACCACGATTCTCCGTTCCAGTTTAAATTTCACTTCAACTAAGTCTCCAAGAAAATCCACCCGCCAACCACAAAAGACTTCGCACCCCTAAAGTACCTAGATCCCTCCTGCAATCCGGATTACAATTTGTTTGCATATTCAGCATTTAAATAGACCAACATCAAAAAAGCGCGCAAATCAGCGATATATTCCACTTACTAAAGAAACATATGTTTCTTAATTTATTTTCTATATTTTTTTTTAAAGCTAATGATCAAATATTGTAACATGCGTGCTTTATGATCATGCACAATAGCTAATTTAGGAGTTGTAATTTTTTATACAAACTCCTTAAAAAAGAGGGATGCTAGTTTTTCTTTTTTTTTGTCTTGTAAATAGTAGGGTAATAATTACAATATATTATAAACTATAGCGGTAATAAAATCGAACAAAATTTGTTACCAAGATATGTTTTTTTTTAAGTGATAACTTATAGAAGTGTAAACCGCTTCGTTACGTACTGCATTCGATAAGTATTCTTACATATGAACTAAACGAATTTTATCTTTATAAGGAGTGGACCTAGAAATCTGAAATTTTTAGGAATGATAGAGTATATGAATATTTGTTAAAAAAAATGGATTCATAGAATGTCATTAATCGTAAGAAAACTTTAATATTTAGAAGATTACACATATCAGTCAATTACTTTTGACTGGTTCTTTCAATAGATTTGTTTTTTTTTTTCATCTTTAGTTAATAAGAAGACAATTTGACAATTATTTTGATGTATCAATCATTACTCTATGAGCTGCATATATAATCTTTGCAATCATTATTTCAAAAGAGAAGAAAAACATTCAAAATGTCTTGCTGCGTTTGAATCCTATCATCGATGTTCAGTGTAGAAGAACTGTTATGTGTGAAGATTCATTAAAAAGAAAAGATGTGGTAGTCAATCTTTAAGATACGTCTTAAAATTGAAGTAAAACTTGGTGCTATATGCCGGTATAAAAATAATAAGAATGTGTTTTACAATATATATCTTAGTGGAGTTAAGAGACCAATTTTTTTCGATTTTTATTCGTTTTTTGACATTCTAAATGCAAAAGCCCATGATTGTCAATATTTTTAAAAACAGTATTCTACAAAGTTATTGCCCCAGTCAAAAAAATGCTAGCGTGAGTATATCGATAAATGCATTAGAAAAGGAGTAAGAAGGTTTTCAAATAATATACCTACAAATGTGTCAATTAAATTAAAGCATAGTCCCCTTTCACACAGGGAAACCAGTTGCTGGAGATTTTTTTGACGTTTTCCTTTAATTGCTTTGTACCTTTCACACGAACAAAATTGGCACCAAGAAACTGAGGAGGAAACTGGAAAGATTTTGTCGGGCTAATTGGAATGCAAAGCAAAACGTCAAAAAAATCTCTTCAAATCGTTGACCGGGGAGATTTTTTTCATTCCTTTTTTTCATTTCCTTTTTTCATTCATTCGGAGAACTTTTGAAATTAATCAAATTAACGAAGAACTTTTGAAGCCTTTCTCAAGTTAAACAATTTCAATATGAATTGTGCAAGCATACCGCTCATGTTATCGGGCCGTCACCCCATAGTTGTTACCCGTTCATTCGATAACTGATGGTACTCGTCACTCATTCGGTCGTTGAAGTGGTAATTCGTCCCCATATTTTAATGCGTGTGTGCATTTAATATAAAAACTATACAACTATTATCTTCTGGGTTAAGTGATGAGATTGGCGACACCCACAGGCTAATGGCGTTTTTATTTGGCAATTCGGAATTCTTCTCCGATCAGGGATCCCAACTGAACACTTTTGTTTGATTGTGATGATTCTGAATTATAACGAGATTATATGTGTGAAAAAAATTGTGTACGTGAAATATTCAAATTAAAAAAAAAAATGTTTGTTGCACAATTATGATACAAAAAATCACAACAGTCGAGTATATGAATGTGTGAGTGCATCTGCAATTGAAAAGGTTTTATTTTATTCAATACCCAGATAATTCTTATATGAAATAACTGGGAACTGCCCTTGCATATAAACCTTATATAAATATATTGTACATACAAATGAAAAATATTATGTAAATAATTATTTATGAATACAAAAAACAATAATTAGATAAAAAAAATATAGAAAATATTTCAGTAAGAACACCTTATTGCTTTTTTCTTTAAAATTTTGTATTTCAATGTATATACTTTTTAATTTAGAGCCCTTTCACACAAGTGAATTGTTATGCTTTGAAATTTTCTTAGGTTTCCATTTTGACTTCTGTCTCTGATAGATATGTCAAGCATATTTTTTTTTAAAGAGAAATTGTTTCTTACAATTATATTATTACATTAACCAAACCAAGTGAGCTACTAAAATAAATTCATTGTGAAAGAAAATTTTAAGTTTTAATTCTTTAGAATAATTCAATCCATCACGAGTTAGTACATATTTCATACACACAATTATGCGCCTAGACATGGAAAATCGACAACAAAAACGCACGGACCAACTAATATCTCAGCTTGTGGCTTCATCATCACATTTGGTTTATAATGACGTTCCTGTATTAGCGAGTATCAGCAGCAGCAGGCAGCACCACAGGTATCAGTAATATAATCCTGTCAGTGGTTTATGTGTCCAACTGTACCAATAAAGCTTCGGTGCATTCCAATAAGCCCAATATAATCTTCCCATCATCATTATCATGTGTTGGGGCCAAGATTTGGATGGCAAGAGAAACGCACAACAAATCTGCACACAAATCAATTTTCTCCTGGTTCATTGTTTTTCCGTGACCTTTTAATATATTAATTTAGCAAACCATTATTAAAAACCAGGTTTCTTTATTTTGAATTTATTTTTCTAAAAATAAGCTGCGGTTAATTTATAACTCAAAATTGTGTAGAATTTTCCAGCCGCGAAGCAAATTGTTTGTTTACAAAAAGCGAATGTCAAATCAAAAGCAATTCAAAATATGGGCAATTCAGTTTCCTAATCAATTTTTTCGTGTGAAAGCTACAAGGCAATTAAAGGAAAACGACGTCAAAAAAATCTCCAGCAACTGGTTTTCCTGTGTGAAAGGGGACTTATTTGTATCAACAAAAATTTACTCTAGCAGAATAAAATCACTTGGGCCCACTTGCATAAACGTGGTTCAAATATTTGATCTATAGTTTAACAAATTTAACTGCCAATTTCGGCTGATAAACTATGTAATAAAGTTCCCTTTCAAGCTAGGAAACTAAGTTACTGGCAACTATGAGTTTGTTTGAGAGAATGGAAAGAAGCCCCCCTTCAAACATATTAACTATTATTGCTGGAGATTTTGTTGAAGTTTTCTTTTACTTTAAAATATTATGTACCTTTCACACTGGGAAACAAAATTGCTAAAGATTTTTTCGTTGTTTACTGTTAATGTTTCTTCGCTTGACAGCACAATAATCGTAATTTAAGAAGGAACGTCATCAAATGCCTCAAATCGTTGTGCGGCAATGACGATATTTTGTTAACTACCCTAACTTCTAGTCCAGCCTTCGGACTAACGAAAAGTTGTGGTAACACACGCTTTCATGTGAAAGCGGTCTTAGGTCTTACACCGCATCGTTGAACCTTGGTTAATCCACTGAAATCGGTGATAATTCACAATTGCTGATAAGCTGATCAAATATTTATAAGATTGGCCCTAAATCTATTTAAAAGCTTTTTAAATTTTAAAGCACTTGATGAAACAATTAATTTATCATTATTTATCTTCTAATATGAAATCGGAAATATATTAGGGGTATTCACGATCTGGTGTACCTAATCTTGTAAATTGTAAAATTTATTTTTTTTACAACAGACTGTGAACACACCCTTACTAATCTGTAGCAACAGGTGCGTTTTTTTTGCAATACCCGGGGGAATTGGTTGAAAAAAACGACCAAGGCGCTTAAGTGTAATACTAGGTAGCACTATTTATTAATTTGCAAGATGACATTTGAAGAACAGCTGTAATGCAAGAAAAAAAATAAACATCATTGTTTGCCTCATCCTCATTCTTTTAAAAATCATCGGGTTGATTTGTTTTGTGTAATTTCGATATATTTATTGAATTT
Organism: Philhelius pedissequus; assembly: GCA_910595825.1. Classification (NCBI taxonomy): domain Eukaryota; kingdom Metazoa; phylum Arthropoda; class Insecta; order Diptera; family Syrphidae; genus Philhelius; species Philhelius pedissequus. The sequence goes on along the minus strand of OU343161.1, from coordinate 204,978,178 downwards.
AAACTACTTTTCTATTAAAAAAACATAAAAAGAACCAAGTTAATTATTATTTATACAAAAAAATGTGAATCAAGTAATTTGAAAATTGAAATAAAGTATTTTGGAAATTGTTTTTAGCCGATGTGATATTCTTTTAATTTAATTTTCACGAATACAGTGGTACATAGAATTCAACTACTTGAAAACTACCCCATTCGTCGGTCACTGGTGACATGATATTAGTGGACGAGTTGCTTATTCGGGCGGGACGCTCAGTTCCTATGTCTTCTCAGAAAAACCTTTGTTTTGTTGTTCATTCAATTCTTGTTAATTGAACGAATATCAACTTCAGGAAAAGCTTTTTTATTTAATAATAATTTTACAGTCAAGTTTTAATATACCTATAATAAAAATAAACGCAAAAATGAAAATCGCTGTAGAAGGTTGTGCTCATGGCGAGGTGGAAAAAACCGCAGAGGCAATACAAAAGCGAAAAATGTTAAAATAGATTTGTTTTTGCGGAATGTGTATTAAAAGGTAGGTTAGGTTAGGTTGACTTAGACCAAATGCTCAACCAAACCAAACAAAATTGATAATTATCTGACATGTCAAAATGTCAGTTTTGAAGTTTCTATACATTTTATCGATAACTTAGTGAAAAAGTTTTTGGTAGCACAGTTTTTATCCTCTCCAATAGCTAAGCCCCGAGAATTCTCTGGGTTTAAGCTAAGCACCCCCGGGGATTAGTTGTTGTTGGATTTAACATGCAAATTGTTAATCCTACTCATCGTTTTTTTCTTCCAATTTCCCCAGGGCTTAGAAAAAAACACGCCTACTGAAGCAAATGTCAAAATCTGTTTCACATCTGTTCTGAAGAAGGCTTTAGTTTGTGTTAAAAATATCGTACACCCTTGTATTTTTCTGTTACAATAGGGTTCGTGTATTGTAAAAGTGTAAGATTTTGACATTCAGTATAATTTGTTGTTGTAGTGCAAGAAAATGCTACATTTTTACACTTTTGCAATGATACAAGACCAGATACACTGGATCGTGAATACCCCTATTTTTTTTAATCTTTTGACTAAAAAGCATTTCGTTTTCGCCCTTAGAAATTTTGTATTAATAGTGTTGGTATGAACCACCAGATGTCACATCAATTAAAATTTTTCAAAGTATGACATTTCTGTCATGCCTTCTCTCTTTCGCCATTTGTCAAGTTTCCGGTACGTACGCGAATTTAGGTATAAGAAAATTAATTTTACAAATTTTCCAAAATTAAAATCTTTTATAAAAGAACTAATTTTAATTTTCGAAAGTTAAAGTGTTTCTTAAACGAATTATATAGTTGGCTAGTAATTTTTACTTAAATTGTGCTCGATGTTTGTGGATAAAAACTTCGTCTCAGCTGTAGTGAGACGTTTCATTTGCAATAGTAAAAAAAATTCACTGGCCAATCGAAGATTGCAAAAAATAAATATTCCGTTTGTGATTGTATTGTGCGTAATGGCAATTCATTACTTTTTTTCAGGTAACAATGGTTGACGCCGCAGCTAAACCCGTAGCAGCCCCTGCCAAGGCACCAAAGCCAGCAAAAGCTGAAAAGGTCGCTGATAAGAACGAGAAACATGTTCGCTCCCTTAAACGACACGGACGTCTTTTTGCCAAAGCTGTCTTCACTGGATACAAACGTGGTCTGAGGAATCAGCACGAAAACCAGTCCATCCTCAAGGTAAGTTGTTAAAATACGTTTCCCAGTGCGACAAGTTTTGTTTACGTTTTTTTTTAATTGCAGATCGAAGGCTGCCGCAGGAAAGAGCATGGAAAGTTCTACATTGGTAAACGTTGTGTTTATGTATACAAAGCACAGACCAGAAAGTGCGTCCCACAGCACCCTGAAAGAAAGACCAGGCTGCGCGCTATCTGGGGCAAGGTTACCCGATTGCACGGTAACACTGGCTCCGTTCGTGCCCGTTTCAACAGAAATCTTCCTGGCCACGCTATGGGACATCGTATTCGAATTGTAAGTTTAAATAATTGCCTAATAAAAATGCAAAAAAAATTTTGATTGGTTTCTCATTTTGTTACAGATGCTGTACCCTTCAAGGATTTAAGTTGTTATATATTTTAAACTTAAAACAAATTTTATAAATAAAACATAAACTAAAAATCTGAAGCTTGAAATACTTTTTATTGTTTCCTGTTCGGAATTTCCAAAGGTTTGAAAGATTTTTCAATTTAAATGCAATCTTAAAATAAAATCCGGGGCCTGATTATAGAATACGCAGCGAGTCGCTCTATAGCTTGAAATGTTCATTTTTTGGATGCTTGATTTGTTTCCTGGCTTAAAGGTTTCAATAAGGGACATTGTAAGTCGTGCATTTTAATTTAAAAGGAAAACAAAATGTTATAAGTCGATCACACCTATTATGATTGTCAATTGCAAATTGATGGTTGATAAATTCTGAAATTTAATATTAAATAACCTCATTGATAATAGTTTTGGTAATTGGGAATGATGCAGACCATTGTGAATCCCAAGAAAGTCGATAATAACTACTAAATTAGCTATGCAGTTTTTAAATAAGCCGAGGTTTTAAAATCAAATTTCAGTGTTTGTCAATAATCAAATTGATAATTGGCAATCGTAATAGGGTCCCATAAAAATTTCCCTGGAAATTTTTCTGATTCGAAGCTCGGGAACGATAATGGTGCTCAAAAGATTCCCTCGGAATTTATTCGTTGCGCGAATAAAATTTCCCAAAGGGGATTCGCTGTCATTTCCAAAGATTTTTTGTTCGATGGAAATGTATTCCGTGGGAGATTCCAGATCGCTAGACAAATTCCGAGAAAATAAAATGTTCCGTGGGAAACGACATTCTTTGGAAGATTCCCGATAGGTCACAAATTGTCAAATCACTCGAATATTTTAAAGCCAATTTTTCGACTCGCTTTAAAGAAAAGATATCGAATTCCAAACGTAGCGTATTCAATAATCAGGAGGGTCATTCCGTAATTTTCAAAACGATGATCGTCGACGAGATCGTCTTTAATTTGCTTCACGTAACTCAACCACTATCGTCTCGTCACTCGTTTATAATTTGAAAGCATTTGGTTCATTTCAGAAACTCTCAAACTTTTGTTGAGTTGTCAAATGGACTGCCATAAATGTCAATAAAGTTGTTTATTGTTTTGTATTTGGTGCGAATAAAGTTATATAATTGGACAAAAATGTAATTATTTTATATTTTTTACAAATTGATATGTATAAATGTAAATACAACAATTATTTATATGGGTTTTCCAATAAGAGGTGTTATTTTGATATTAAAAAAAAAGAAATGCGTTGTTGAAGCGTGTATCGTTCCATTTTTATTAATAGCGTAGTTTCTACTTGTCAAATGTCAAAAAATGACAGCTTCAAAAGTGACAGCTACCGAATTAGCGGGCTATTCAAAATAACACCTCTGATTGGAAAACCCCTTATATAGGGCCACACAGTCTCTAGAGCTGTGTCAATCGTTCATTTTTAAAGATTCAATCGTTCAAATGTCGTTCATTTCAAAGATTCGGTCTTTTCAATCGTTCATTTTTTCAATCAATCATTTGTTACAGTTGCGACCCATATGGAAACATTTTTGAATTGAAACTATCATATGGTTTGATGTGTGTGAAGTCAATCAATCTATTACTTTCATTCAACAGATATACATATGTATGTGCATATGTAATGTGGTTGATCCGAATGTTTGTGAAATTTAACTGATGCTTTAAAAAAAAAATTAGGAACAAAATTGGTAAAAATACACATACATTTGTTTAAAGGTATTTCTTTAGTTTCGAGTAAGCAAACCATTAACCCATAAGCATTATGGGAAAATAAAGAGAATATCTAATACATACATATTTCATTTCCATTCAGTTTCGTTCGTTCTTTAGAACGATAGAATGTAGTGAAAAGTGAAACCAATCAATTTTGATTGTAAATAAGTGGAATGAACGAAATATGATTGCCTTGCGTTCAATCGTTTGATTGAAACTGTAGTATAGTGTAAAACGGTTGGTATTGAAATTGATTGATTCGATTTACTTACTTTGATTGCAATCAATCAATCTTTTTAATGAACGGGTCATAAAGATCGAATCAATCACGATTGACACAGCTCTAACAGTCTCAGATTTGTATTTTGACTCGATATATGGATGAACATCCCGATTTGTCTCTCAACTGTCTTCGCATTCGTACTAATTGTATTTCCTCCCAACTTGCGTTTTCATTTCCACTTTCCAATACAAGAAAATTGCTGCGCCGAAACATTTTAACTTTAATTTGCAAATACAACAGATAGATAAAAACCAAGATGGCAAACTAGAGTGGCTACTCAATTATTCAACTACAGTAACCTACAAACTTCAAAATTAATGCAAGACGATACCTGTTTAGCTATCGTCCAAACACCATCATTTTGAAGATAGCGTTTTGGCGATTATCGACTTACGTGAAGCAAATAAAGGCATCACTATAGTTCAGACGATATCGTCTGACGATAATCGATTTACGGAATGACCCCCCAGGCTCTTGATGGTGCCACAAAATTGTCTAATAGAGTTTTTAGCAGAAAACCGGATGTAAAGTAATGCAGTAATTTTTGAATTGCAGTCTATTGATTTTAAGACTTTTTTCAAAAGTAGTTTGTTAAGTTCCTTAACTTATTGTCAAACAAATTTAAAATTTTTTGAAGCCGTATAGGGTAGAGTCCCCACTAAGGAAGATGCCCCTTAAGGAATTTTTCGTAAAAAATATGGCACAGAAGCTGCAAATATCAACCTTTTCCACTCATTCTGGAAGCAAATTATACTTTATTTATCTCTCAACCGATGAAACTAAACTAAAATGTGAATTTTTAAATGGAACAATTATTTATTTGGGTTTTATCAAAAAAGGTCATATTCTCCAGTGTCCAGCCGCTATGCTCCTATTTCCGGCCAGTTATGCTCCCGAATTCGGCCACACAGATTTAGACCATAGGATGCCGACAATAGGTGACTCTACCCTAGTCTTCGTTACATTCAATATTTTATTTTCAGTGATTTTTAACTGCTTGAATACTTTATAAAATGTTTGAAATCTCCAACGCCAAGAAATAGTAATGCAATTTTAATGAATAAATGAAGATTAAATTCCCTGCAGTATATTTTCATTCAATAAGATTTAGAAAAAAGCTTCGCAATTATTTCGCTTCCAAATCCCTTATGGTGATACCTAGTTGATTGTCAAGCTTGTGAGTCGGTTTGGTGATCCTCCATCAGCTTTATGTCGAGTTCCAAACAACCATATCAGATCGATTTTTTTTTTGTTTGTTGTAAGGAACATGCAAAATATAGTTTACATGTAAAGTATGAAATCTTGAGCGATTACTTTTATCGTGATGATACGGGTCAGAATTTCGCAGCAAAATTTCTCAATCTTGCTCTATCAAAAAAAATTGTTTTACATTTTATAATAACATGTATATCAATAACCTCTAGAACACTGCATACCAAAAATTAAAAAAAAAAAATTGTTTCAAAAACTAAAGATAAAAAACAGGATTTCATCAAAATCCGTTCTAAATTTATGAGATACTTTTTTATAAAATTTTAAAGGATCCCATGGCTAATCTAATGGTGTTCTTTGTTTTTTTTTCGATTAAAATGATGGTTTTGGCAGTTTTTATAAGTTTACAAAACGATTTTTACTTCGACAAATATTTTGTTGATATATTCAGTTAATACTGTACATCGAACGCACACGGGACGAGAAGTTAGGTACTTGGTCGCTTGGTTTTCATCGCTTTTCGTTGGTTTTACACAAAACAAGTCAAACCAACTATCTTCACGTTTTAATTTAATTATGTTAGTAGTAGTACATTAGTGATTCTGGGTTTCGATACTGAATTGATATAAAAGTGTTTCAATTCAGCAAGCGTGAGTTTTCTGTGTTAACATAACATATTTACGATTCCGCAAGGGTATGAATCATTTCTTTTGACAGATAACAAGTTCAAATATAGGCAAATTTATTCCCGCATATTTTGAGGGTGAATTATTTTTTGCAGGGAAAAGTTTTCACGCTTCGGAATTGGGCTCCAAATTTCTTTTAAGATGGAGGGCGAATTCCAAAATTCATTCTAGTTCCTAACTTTCCGAAACAAATACCTATGTATTGAAATAAGCACCATCTACCAATCTCGTATCAAAATTTTAACAATTTTATTCCGTTTTATGTTGGCTCCTATTGCATGCCTTTTTATGTCCACTCATGATGTTGGTATTGCTTTCATCTAAAATTTTGCTATATTGGTGCAACACTTCATTCTCGTACATTTTTTTGAAGAACAAGATTTTGCTGGTTCTTGGCTTCCTATAACAGTAAGAAAATATTAAATTAATAACCTAAGTCGAACAGTCGAACTTCGGTAAATCGAACCATCACTTGCCACAAGAAATATTTCCAGTTATCGAGACTGCGAGTTATTAATGTCGAATTCCAAACAACCAAACATTCGATTTTTTTCTGAACACAATCGATTTATTTCTAAACAAAATCTGTCAAAATACATCTTGCGTTTTTAGCTAGATTTCATAGACTTTGCAAGCACACTATTTTTTGCAAGTTCCTTACAAGAAATCGATTTGAAATGGTTGTTTGGAATTTGACATAAGTAAAATGCTAAATAGATTTGCTTGCGAATATAATATAAAAATATACAGAAGCATAATTATTATTTAAAATTGAATGTTATACTCGTACATGACTGAAGAGTGGCTTTAAAAAAATATGTTCAATGGAATTTAAACCTTATACACACAATCCATTGTTTTTTATTAGTCTTATGTCGAATTCCAAACAGCTCAACATTCGATTTTTTTCTGAACAAATCTTGCGTATTTAGCGAGATTTCATAGACATTCAAATTATTTTTTGTAATGTCGAATTCCAAACAACCATTTTAAATCGATTACAGATCAATTTTTTTGTTTGTTGTAAGGAACTTGCAAAAAATGGTTTGCGTGTAAAGTCTGAAATCTTGCTAGAAACGTAAGATCTGTTTTGACAGATTTTGTTTAGAAATATTTCGATTGTGTTCAGAAAAACAGAAAATAACCGAATTTGTGTTGTTTGGAAATCGACATAAGTTCCTAACAACAATTAAAATATAATCGATCTGAAATTGATTTGAAATCGTTGTTTGGAACTCGACATTAAAATATAAACGCAAAATGCTGAACGAATTTGCATTCTACTTCTAACCCCTTCTATCACTAAAGTTAACTATTCTTAATCACATATAACGAAGCCAAGATTTTCTCAAAGTATGTATAGGTACTATTTAGTTCATAGGAAAATACAAAGTGCGCCCACGAAAGCAATGCATTATAAAACAAACTTGTAAAAGCACGCAGATTTTGGAATTTCCTTACAGAATTCGACTTATCAAAGGTAACGACAAATAATTATTATTATATATTCGAGTTATCGAAGTTCGACTGTAGTTAAACAATTACTTACTTTGGAATATTTTTGCTTATTTGTAAACTTCTTCAAAGGGCTCAAATTATTCAACAGAAAACTATTACGCTGTATGAAATGTATGACAAATTTGACTTTAAAATGTTGTTTGATATATATATATAAATAAAATCTATGAAACAGGTCCATACAACATTAAAATACTTCCAGTCAAGTTTACATTCATAAATTGTTGTATGACAGCAAAACATAAAACAATTCTGTGAACCAGAAATCATGCAGCAGAATTTTGAAAATCATACATTGTATCATATGTTGTATGATCTGTAAAACAGCGCGCTAATGGTTTTCAATGAAATTTATACTACGTTTCCACCAACCACTAAATCGAGATTTAAGTAGATTTAGCAAAATCTCCTACAAATCTTGAAGATTTACAATACAAATTTTAATCTTCCCAGATGAAGATTTAAATACCAACTGCCGTCGTAATACATCTACAATTCTACATACCAAACACATTCACCAACGAATATAACTCAACAATAATGGAATCAATGGAAAGATGGAATGGTATATGAAATGGATAATGGAATGGAATCCAAAATGGAATTGGTGATATTGAAACAAAGTTTTCCATTTTCCTCGTCCATCGAAATCAAAATGCATTTTCCCGGCCAAGACGCAAGACCCCAATAACCAAAACCAATCATAATCACCACTTTGCCTTTTCGTGTTCAGTACGCTTCGTTTGTCATTTTATCACTCATCGCCATCAGTCATTCCTCAGACTTGCAATTGGTAGGTTATGTGGATATAAATTGTGTGGAGTGAAAAGAAAAAAGAACGTTTTTATTTGTGGTTTCGTTTCTTTTATTCAAACTAATTTTGTGTGTTATTTACATATTTTTTTGTGTCTGTTTTCATTGCGATCAAAAATACAATCGAAAAGTGTATCATTTGCTTACCTACCTTTGTGTAGTTTTTGTTCATCCAACATCCACCGTATTGCTTGCTTGCAATGCCATGCCAATGCTGCTACTTCTATTGTGTTAAACCAACAACTATTCTCTACTGCAATGAATAAAATTTGTTCTTTCTGTTCATTTTGTTGATGTTAACAAAATGGTCGTTGAAAATTGGTTGTGCCTCGTTCCAAATTAAAGAAGTAGCTAAACTTGTGTATATTTTATTTTTGTGTCTATTAAACCTCCAAACATTGAATCGGTCGGAAAAGGTGCAAAGAAAAACGGATTCATACCTATTGGAATTTGATTCAATACGTTGAATTTAATAAAACAATACATGCTCACATTGGTATTTATATGGCTTGGAACTTGGAAGCAAAATTATTATCGAAAACCGGTTGCTTTCTAAACATACCACATTCACAAAATACCAACAAGTAGTAAGAAAAAATAATAAACGCACCGCGAACCCTTCTCCCTTCTCTACTACTAATACCCTACAACTCAACTACTCCTATACGATAGCATAGACATCCGCTGTTATTGAAGCAACAGCTTTTTCCTAAAAGAATTTCTGTTGGTACTGCTCCTCCTATTGTCGTGTGTTGATGGTGACGGTATTGTGTGTTCCTCGTCTTTTTCTTTTTTTGTTTGATGTAAATTAAAATTAATATCGAGTTTATAGTTTCTTTTGTTTGTGAAAAGATATTAAAATATAAAAAAAAAAAAAAAAAAACTGGAAAACATTTAATCCTTTTCAACAAATCTATCAAATTCATTCAGCTATAACCTCACTTCATTTATGGGACTTACCTACATTAATTTTGGATACCATATTATAATACAAGGTAAACCTTTTTTTAAGAATTTATTAAATTAATTATTTGATGCTGGTATATTTTTGTTGTTTTATTTGCATATTTTGGCAAACAAGTTAAAAAATTATAGTTTGTGGTGACATGACGGTTGGCTATATGGTGTACCTACATATAGTCATCATGCCTGCATTAAATTCTTTAGCCAACAGGTGCTTCTTGACCATGCATAGATTCCAATAAGTAAATAGATGCATGTGTAGCTTGTTTTCAGCCGTTTTTGGTATTGTTGTTGTTTTTTGGACTCTCAATAGGGCGGCAGTTAGTTGGTAAGCGCCTCGATCAGAAATAGTGGTCACGGATAGAAAAGCATAATGGGACGAGTACGATAACTTAGGGGACAAGAAATAATAATGGATTTTTGTAGAACAGTGTTATACATATAAAAGAATTTTTTTTTATTTTGCTATGGGAGGGGTCTTATGTCCTTTTAGATTGGTAATCCGGAAGAACTCTGCGATCCGGAATTCCAATTGAACATGTGAACACTAGATTCTGAAAATATATGTGAGTGTATGTGTAAGACGGGAATTGTCAAACGCACATTTGTGATTATTTTATTTTGTAAGCATGGCCGACACAAATGTAGAAGATTTCAAAGTTATTTCTTATGAAAATGCGAAATTACAGATTTTGAAGGGAAAATTTGTCTTCGGAATAGATATCCATAATTTTATGTCGATTTCGTTTCAATAATTAGGATTCGCTACTAAAACCAATACTTTTTGGCTTTGAAAAGAACGATTACGGACCGAATCTCTTTTTGGGACTGTGTGTGTTGCTTGGCAGCTCTAAGAAAAAACAAATCTTCAATTCGTTAAAACATCATTATTTCGTTTTAATTTCCCGATTCCGACGCGGGGGAGTTCCTAAACCCACTTGCACTTTTTTAATATTTGTTTCCAAGAAGTTTTTAACAATTTTTTTTATTTTTTAATATATTAATTTACTTTTTCTGTACACTGCCACAAAATAAAAATTAATTCACAACACAACAATTGAGAAACGTCAACACAAATATTGTAGTGTGTGTACGAATTTGTGCACAAATCCGTTTTGAATCCGTCTCCAAAAAGAGATTCAATACGGATCTGTTTTTCCAGAAAAATATTGGTTTTAATTTGAAACGAATTTGATTTTCAGAAAAAAATTGACGGCGGATCGACGGCAAGTCGATTTTTTGTTGAAACGAAATCGACATTAATTCTCTTCTTGAAATTGAAACTATAAAATTTCAGACAAACCAAAACAAAACAATGACATGAATAAATTAATTTGAATTTGACATTTAGTGTGTGCTTGCCTCTGGTTTTGATTCTGACTTCAAATCCAGAAGGAAGTTTCCCTTCTATTCAGGAGAAGAACTGTCATTTGATACGATTTAGAAGCATTCGGAAGCCTTAGACGACCACTCGAAAAGGCCATTATATTCCCCCATCTGGGCGGGAGAGACAATTTAAAAAAACACTTATGGCCTTTTAGATTGGTCGTCCGGAAGTCTTCTGAATGCTTCTGAAACTGTTCGATTGGTATGCAATGATAGTTCTTCTCCTGGATAGAAGAGAAATAGAAATTTCCTTCAGGATTTGAAGTCAGAATCAAAACCAGAGGCACACACACTCAGATATTAAATGTCAAACGCGAATTCAATGCCAACGAATGTCAACGACATGAATCAAATAAAACAAGATTACGACACTTCTTTTTTCTTATTTTATTGACGTCATATGTGAAACAAAAATCTGCAAATTGTTGTTGTTTGTGGATTAATGTATTTTGTTTCACATATGACGTCAATAACAAAAACAAAACAGAGAAGTATCGTAATCTTGTTTTCTTGTCGTCCGGAAGGCTTCCGAAGTCTTCCGAATGCTTCTGAAACTGTTCGATTGGTATGAAATGATAGTTCTTCTCCTGGAAAGAAGAGAAATTTCCTTTTGGATTTTAAGTCAGAATCAAAACCAGAAGCACACACACACTCACATATCAAATGTCAAACGCGAATTCAATGTCAACGACAATATTGTGTAGGGATGAGCGATATGTAAAACATGGATGTGAACATCGAATATACAATATCGATATCAGAATATCGATGTTTTTTAACATCGGTGTTTCTCAGTGTTCTTTGAAAAATAATTAAAAATACAAAATCAAAAATCAATTAAAAATACAATATATTTATTATAAATTCATAATACCTTAATTGTTTTGAAATTTGATTGATTGATTTTATTGCAATTTTCTTTTCCCCTTTTGTATGTATGTGCTACATTCAACAAGCGTCAATTGAACTTTAAACAATTTCACATAAATAGTTGTGAAGCGTAGTTCCTCTGAAGTGCAGTTCAGTCGAGTGCGGTCTAACCTTTATAAGCATTACTTACTTACTTAAGGTAGCGCTACAGTCCGGAATAGACCAGGGCCTCAACCAACAAGCTTCTTCCAGTCGGCTCGGTTTCTAGCTATCTGTCTCCAGTTTCGCACTCCAAGTTGGTTGAGATCCTCTTCCACTTGCGCCGTCCACCTCTACTACGCTGTCCTACAGGATTGGATTCAAAGACTCCGGGCCGGAGCATTGGTGTCCATTCGCTCTAGATGATCTAGCCACCTCAGTCGGACAGTCGTTGGCTTTTCAATTTTGTGACTAGGTCAGTGTCGCTGTACAGCCCGTACAGTTCGATGTTGTATCGTTTTCTCCATTCCCCATCTATGCAAAGGGACCAAAAATCACGCGGAGAATGTTCCTCTCAAAACAGCCTAACGCGTTCTCATTCACCTTTAACAGTGTCCACGTCTCTGCACCATACATCAGGACTGGGATGATGAGCGTTTTATGTAACGATAGTTTAGGTGCTCGAGAGAGGGCTTTGCTTCTCAATTGCCTTCTTAGCCCAAAGAAACAGTGATTGGCTAGAGTAATTCTACGTTGAATCTCAGCACTGGTATCATTCGCTGAGTTTATAGCGGATCCTAGGTATATAAAGTCTCTGACTACTTCAAAATTATAGTTGTCTATAGTAAAGTTCTGTCCAAGATGTCGGTGCTGGGTGTCCTTTCTTGTTGAAAGCATATATTTTGTTTTGCTTCCGTTCACCGTTAAACCCATATTCATGGCTTCCTTTTCAATACTCACGAAAGCACCACTGACATCACGCTTTGTTCGTCTGATTATGTAAATGTCGTCAGCGTAAGCGAGTAATTGGGCGGACTTATGAAAGATTGTGCCTCTAGTGTTGACGTGGGAGTTTTGTACTATTCTCTCAAGAATGATGTTAAAGAAGTCGTATGACAGCACGTCGGCCTGGCTAAAACCTTTTTTGACATCAAAAGTGTCGGTGAGGTCTTTGCCGACCTTGATGGAGCAGCGTGCATGCGTGCATTCTCCATCGTCATCCTGCACAAACGGACGAGTTTGGCAGGGATGCCAAAACTAGGTATGGCTCTATATAGCTCGTCTCTGTAGATGCTGGCGTACGCGGTCTTGAAATCGATGAAAAGGTGCTGAGTATAAGCATTCGTTCATTGACAAAAAATGTCAGCTTATTTTAAGTCGATGTTTTGAATCTTAACATTGATGCTGCGATGTTTCACATTCTTCAACATCGATGTTTAAACATCAATATTTTTTGCGAACATCAACGAACATCGCCCATCCCTTCATTTTCTTGTCATTGTTTTGTTTTTTCCCGCCTTACACATACACTCACATTAAATTTAAAAATCCAGAATGAAGTGTTAACTTGTTCGATCCCTGATTGGAGAGTTCTTTCGGATTAACAATCGAAATATTTACAATTAAATTTTGCATGTTTTTTTTTAATGCTAGAAGTCTCTTCCATCATTTTGTTTTTAAACAAGTTATTTCTATAAAACGATTTAGAAAAAAACGTATTTTAAACTCAAAATCATGATAGATGCGGCTTCGAGCTTTCAAAAAATACATAACATAGTATGAAAAACTTGTAAATAACTGTTCTTTGAAATCCGTAATCAAACTGTTTCACCTGAGTTATCGTACTCTCTCAGCGTAAGGAACTTCAAAAATATAATATGACTCGACAAAAAAATTGTGAATTCTTACTACATAAATTTATGTGGGTAACTGGTGTAGAATTTGCAAAAAAAAACACCTTGCGTCAAGTTTTCCTGCTATTCCCATGAGGATGGGCCACGATAGTGTCCTTATTTTTCGACTTTTGGATTATCCCCGGGGAACTTTCTTATTTCTGTAAATATGAAATGGGTTTTTTTTTTTTTTTTTTTAAGATTCATAGGTCGCCAAAGCTGTCAAAGTTTTTACAAAAAGTGTTGAAGTTAAGCTTAAATGATGGCTTCATTAATGTTTCATTTAGGTGCTTACATCACATTTTACGTGCAAGTGAAACTAGCATAGACACTCGCTTGTTATCCCTCCTCCCCTCTTCTGTACCCACGCGACGAGATTTAGCATTATTTGATTTAGGGCCAATTTTTCAATAGTCAGTTAAGCAGTCCGTTAGTACATATTCTCCAGGCAAAAATTAGTTTTTAAACAGTCAGATACAACTTAATCTAGGAATAAAGTTATTTGCTCATTTGAGAATGGAATAAGGAGTTATCTGATGAATAAAACAAATAGCTATTTTTGATATCAAAAACACTTTGAAAATCATTGCTTTGAAATAAACGTTAAACAAAAATTAATTTCTATGAAAAGTTCGATACTCGAAATAAAAGTGACGTTCAAATTAAATTATTCTATAGATTGTTTTTTCTTGATTGAAAAATTCGATGGTGCTATCCGGTTGTTTAACAGTCAAGTAAATTTATTCCTCTGGCAACTAACTTAATGTTTATCTGGAGATTGAAAAATCGGCTCTTAGATTTCTTTAGAATATAATAAATTAATTAAAAGCAATGAAAAAATGTTGATGAAAGAGTATATGAAAAAGTACCATAACACGGTTTCTCCACCATATTTTATAGTACGAGTATACTATCTGTTATTTTGATAGAAATAAAGAAAAATAGAATGCTAAGAAAACTTGACATTGTGTATTTCAAAGCATACTATTTCAATTGCACAAACGTCGCGAAGGAATACCTATCGTTGTGTTCTTGTTTAGTAGCATTACAAGACTTAAAAAACCTTCAACAAAAGGAATTAAACAACAAAAAACAAGGAATTATAACAATACACAAACCAAAAACGTTCACTAGCCACAAACGCTAACCTCAAAGTGAAAATGGCAACCAAATAGTATACTATCGATAGAATCCTATGAGCTGTGCAATATCTAGTATGAAATTTTTTATAGAATGCTATTTGTGGTCTCCATGAGCAATTTTCATAGAATGCGACCTGGCTTACTAGAAAATCTAGATCGTGGAGACCCCATGTAACGCTAACAAGTTAACCCTTGTATCTTAAAAATATGTAAATATCTATATAATATCTTAATTCATAACAACAACAATAATTTTGTAATATTTTTTTTCATTTTGGTCATGGTTTAAATGTCATTTAAAAAATAAAAAAAAAATATATTTTTTCAAAAATATACAAAAAATGTTTCGAAAATTTTGGTATGCACTATTATTTCGAATTTGAAGGTCTTTTGATCGAAATCCGTTGAGCCGGTAATGAGAAAGTCGAAAATAAAAAAAAATGCTCGTATGGCAGGTATCTTTGATTATAAAATATGTAAACAAATTTTGGACCAAAATGTAGACTACCTGAATTAGTGCACACACTCTTTTTTAAATCAAAATCGTTAGAGTCGTTTTCGAGATAATTAAGATGGTAGCAAAAATTGTATGGCAAGTACCGTTAAAAAAACTATTCAAAAATCTATTTGGGACAATAATCAGCTAAAACGATTAAGTACCAAGTTTGATCGATCTACAGACAAGCAGACAGAATTGCGGGACCCACTTTTTTGGTGATCTCTATCATCGTAATTACAAGTTTGATTAAAATCTCGAGTTCGATTTGTTTTTTCAAATCCAAAACTTGTCCTATAGTACCTAGATTACATATATGTATATGTATATCGCAAGTGAAAAACTGTGTGCAACTGTTTTTACTATTAACTGCTTTCTTCTAAATTCGTTTCTTTGTTGGAAGGAATTTGAAAAATACAAGAATGTGTGAGTGAGAAAATGGAAAATTATTATTTAAAGTTAGAAAAATGTCAAATCTTGCTAAAAATGCAAAATTTGACTTGACGGAATTTTATTTATATAATGTTTGATTTTATCCAGAAAAATTGATTCCTCTCATTTAAATAACCCTTTTCGAAACAAGATAGGTGGTATTTCAATTGTACATCATTTGTTCCGAATTAGCGTTTTTGTATTCATTTTAAAGCTTTTGAAAAAAAATTAAGTTTAATGCATTAAAGATGAGCCGTTAAACTAAATTCTTAAATGTTAGAAAAAAACACTTTTTCAGGACTTTTTTCATAAATATAATTTGTATTATTTCATTTTAAGCAAAATGGTAAACATATTTGATATACATTTTATTTTAAAAACATTCATTTGAGTTATAATATAATATTACTAATTTTATTTATCTTCCATGCAAATCTTAGTTGAAATGCTATAAATTTAAGGTGAGGTCATCACTTAAAAAGTAGGTAGTTCATTCCTTTTCATACTTTTTAAACATAACCACCATTTTTTTAAATAACATAAAAATTGCTAATAAGTCTGGTATTCCACGTTGAAACTAGATGCATGCGACTTTTCGAACAACGTATAAGTGCAAGAGAGAAAAAAACATCGAAAAATGAGACGTCAAAATGTTGCAATGAAAGCTTACACGCGCGACACATGGCAGTTTTTTTTTTGACTCATCTTTTCGAATTTTTTTTCTCTCTTGCACTTACGTTGTTCGAAAAGTCGCGTGCATCTAATTTCATAGTTTCAACGTGTAATACCACTAAGGGAAAGTTGTCTATAAGTGTGTTCCCGTACTTTGTGCACACAAATGTGAAGATTGTCAATTTTGCAAGAGTGGGGGTAAAAATCTCTCAGAGATTGACAAAGTTTCACAAAAGTACGGGAACGCATTGAACAAAAATGTACACAAAAGTGTATTTTTGAAAATGTTCAACAAAGTTTTTTTTTGCGAAAAAGTTTATTAATATAACCAATTTACTACCCACATTTTGATTTTTTGTACGAATATGCACTACATGATAAATTTGTTTATTTTCAACTTTCGTAATGACACACCTGGCAATTGACAGCTTATGCCGGATTTACACGACTGCCAAACTGGCAGTATTACTGTCAAAATCTTGGCATTATTTTTGTTGTCAAATGGTCGAAAATGTGGCAGTATATTTGTCATTAAAAAACTACCAGCCAGAATTTACGTTTTGTTGTACTTTTTTGTTATACTGACATCTTGTAAATTCCGTACTGAAAGAAATTTGAAATAATGACAATTGCAATAAAGAATGAACTTGCTCATTCTTTACTGCCAGTGTTGGCAGTATTTTTATCTGTCATTATTTTAGCTTCGTGTAAACGAATGTCGTTAAATAAATTAATGACAGCAGTATTTTGGCAGTAAATACTGCGAACTTGTCAGTCGTATAAATCCCGCATTATGTATTGTTTTTTTTATTTTTTCCTTCATTTGACAGTCTTCATAATTTTGCCCAAAGAAATTTCTTTCTCTTGACGTACGGGAACAGGATTTAAAAGTTCTTCGTAGAAGTTCGTAGTAGATTTAGGGGGTACGGGAACACACCGTATGTTTGGTATGAACAGGGACCGAATGGATATATGTGTGCGTTTTTCAGCACAAAATTTTTAAGGAAATTATGCATTTGCTTAAAAAAAAATAAACCCTGGTAATGCTTATTTAACAGTAAAGTTAGCTTCAAATTGAATGAATATATTGTTATGAAGCAACTGGATGAGGACCGGGGCGTGGTATGGGTAGGATACAGGGATGTGGATAGGACGGGAAACGGAAGGGTCCGAATGTCCAACGGTCGGAACAGTGGCATGCTGGCGTCGCACGGCTTAGCTCGCCGGATATAGGGGGGATCTTGTCCCTCCGTCGGACCTCACCTCGTCACAAAAAATATCTTCATGCCAATTCTTTCAACTCAACCCCTTTTTGATTTGGCTACCACTCATCGATACGGTTTAAGATGTTTTCAAACCGATGGCTTCCCTCACCACTCCTGGAGCCGGGGGGCCGATTTTCTATACGACTCCCCTTACGCTTGCCACTGCTGTAGCGCTTAATCCGCTCCGTCCATGTCCGGGCTGTCCTCCGCACCCCCTAAAATATTTAAAACCTTAATGCATTTTTAGGACTTTTCTCGGTCCATTGAAAGGCGGTACGTTGGCGTGGCTTACAAACATGTCATTTATTTTACCCATGAAATATAAAATTTAAAAATTTATTTAATTTATAGTAAAAATAAATAAATAATTTTTAAAATTAAATTTAATTTATTTCTTAAAAAACTAGATACCTTTAAAACCGAATAACATTTCATTTCCAATAAATTATTTAAAATAATTTTATAACATTAACTTTAATAATTTATTAAATCATTTAAAATCGAGAAAAATATAAATTATATATTATTTATTTAATAAACTCTGATACACAAGATACAATAAATAAAATTTTCTTTTATATTAAAAATTTTTCATATTATTTCAATATTATTTTACAATACTAATAAACTATTATTAAAATTATTTATTTTATATACTATACTAAAACTTAAAATTTTATTATTATTTTAAATATATTAATCTCAAATTAATTATTAAAAAAAAATTAATAAGTAATTATTATTCAATTTATATTGATTTGCACAAAATTCTTTTCAATGTAAATGAAATACTTTACTATATAAGATTTAAATTGATTCTAGATACACTTTCCAGTACATCTACTATGTTACGACTTATCTTATTTTATTTTAATAATAAGAGTGACGGGCGATATGTACATATTTTAGAGCTAAAATCAAATTATTATTCTTTATAATTTTACTATCAAATCCAATTTCATTAAATTTTTCATATTTAAATTCATAAAAATGCATTTTATTGTAACTCATTTATACTTAAAAATAAACTACACCTTGATTTGATATTAATTTTTAATTAAATTATAGAAAATTATTATTCTTATAAAATATTCTAATAACAACTATATATAAATTGAATAACAATTTTAAGTAAGGTACATCGTGGATTATCGATTAAAAAACAAGTTCCTCTGAATAGACTAAAATACCGCCAAATTTTTTAAGTTTCAAGAACATAACTATTACTACTCAAATAAATATAAATTAAACTTTAAATAATAGGGTATCTAATCCTAGTTTTTAATTAAAAATTTTTAGTTTTAATTAAATTTTTAAATAAAAATTATTGATAAAATTAAAATTTCACTTAATAAATTAATATAAATTTTTATATTATAAATTATTTAACTATTATTAATAAAATTTATTTATATTATTTGTATAACCGCAACTGCTGGCACAAATTAAGTTAATATTAAATAATATTTCTATTTCTAAATTTTTTTAATTAATAATATTAATTATTGTAATTTTTTTTATAAAAAAATTAAATATAAATATATTTTATATAAATATATGTATATTCACACAAAAATTTACATATAATATAAATTAATAATAAATTTTTAAGCTAAAATAATTTTTTTTTTTTTTTTTACTTAACACTTTAGTTTTACTTGTTATTTCTTGGCTATTATCTTTTCTTTTTGACTTATTAATGGCAAAAATTTTATTGCTCTGCTCTAACGGACCAAATTAGCACTTTTTCTAATGGGTGTTTTGTTTTTTTCATAAGATTGCGGGGGTGTTTTGGACAGCCTTGAACGGATGTCTTTTTTTTTTTTCTCTATTTCCGGAACGCCACTACAGCAGGGTATTCTATCTAAATCATTTCATCTCTGAGTGATAGCCAACTCAATCATAACAATATATAATTATTTAATTAAATAAGAAAATAAATAAAAATAATAAAAAAATTAATTAATTATTTAATCAGAGAATAATTGTAGCGCTTTCTTGCCCACGACAAGTTTATGGGCAAGAGAGGCGCGGGACGAAGGGACTCATGAGGTACGATGAAACAATATTTGCATTTCAACTAAGGATTTTTTTGTTGCAAGTGACTGGAATGTGATGAAATGATCAGTTGGCTCTTTTTAATTGTTTAATTAACAAAAATCTGCAAACGTAGCCAATGTTATTTATTTATTATACTTAACTCTGTGTTTAATACGAATTGGTGACATAAAATTAATTCTAGCCCTGCGCTAGGAGGTTCAACATTGGCTTGGCCACCACACACTGTGTTGTAATTATAAAAACATTTTTCAATGGACTGCACTTAGCTGGCCAACAATTATGCATAGAATGGCGAAATAATGGAATCTCTTAACATCTTTGTTTATAATTTGCTCTTAAACAATGAAATACCTACTAAATTAAAAAAAAAACACAAACTAAAGAACCATTATAATTAATGTATTTTCGGTGGATTTATAACAGTTTATTTGTTCGCGCGCACCAAGCACTGAGTAGTGATGTCTGATCCTAAGCTGAGTTCTGTGTTACCTATATCAATCCGCAGTTAGATATAGTATAGCCTTAACTTTATATGTAGGTATGTAAAGATGTTGTTGAAAGATAAAGTTTAAACTTACACATAGGTTGATATAGTGTGGGGCTATTATAAATTTAATGATTAAGATGACTATGACGGTGGAAGCGAGATGTGCAAATTAGAATATTTATTGTTTGTTAGTGAGGTGGAGGTAGGTAGATGAATAGATAGATTTTAATATAAATACACACACAAATATGTATTGTTCATATCAAGAGAATAGATAATAAATCTGAATTGAGAATTTCGAATAAATTGAGTTGTATTGCGGTTAAAAAAAAAACAAGTGGATTGTTTTTGCTTTGGTTTATAAATAGAGAAGTGAAGGGATTTTTTCTTTAATTTAGAAGCCTTTGCTGCGCATTTAACAACCTTCATTTTTTATGCTCGGCGGTCCTACTTTCTTAGAAAAATAAATATTCTTATGCTAGAATAAATAGTCATTGTCATCACAGCAGTATGTAATAGATAGGTAGGCGTGAAAATAAATGTAGGTAGGTATGGTGTATTGCATATGAACGGAAACGGCAACACCTACTTTTGCTGCACGTGCAGTTTGGTATTAAAAAATTGACTAGGTAACTATTAAAATTTTTAATTTTAATTGTTCTTGAAAAGAAAAACGAAACTTTATGATTTATGAGCCATCGTTGGGAAAATGACATAAATATGTAGGTTTGTTGTATGTATATATGTTCATATGGATGTGTGTTACCTTCTCACTAAAAGATTGGCTAATATGTGGTCGCATCTGCAACTTTAAAATTTTTGATAATTTTCAAAAATGACAATTTCCTATTACATATTGTAGGTACTTGTGTTATCTCCTAACATCTAGAAAATTACATACAAATGTCCTAACAATTGCTTTTGAAATTCTTCCATACAAACGTAGGTATGTCTCATTTGTATGTCACATAAAATTTGTGCACAACTACCTACTAGGTACTCCCTAAAACAGCAAAAATCTACGAATTTCTACGAAAAACGTTCAAATCCTGATCGCGTACACCAAATTTGGGCAGTTTTTTCACAGATGAGAGCGCTCATGAGTTGAGAGAGTAAAATATTTCCCCAGGCTGCGAAGTTTGGTCCAAAAAATTTCTTTGGACAAAATTATGAAAAAAAAAACAATAAATAACTGACAGATTATGCCAGAAGAAGGTATTGTTAAACACCGATAGTTTCGATATATATCGATATTTAAACAACACATATAGGTAGGCACACGTTGCAATGTAGTAGTCGATGGTTTTGAAGCGAGAAGAGCTTAGTGCGAAAATGATCAATAAGTACATGAATTGCTTGCTTACTATAAGCAAGGTTATGTTGACCGAAAAATGGACGAAGTGTTCAATGAACCTAACAAACAGATTTATTTTTGTTCAAAGTAAATTTCCACAATATAGAAACGTTTTTCCGGCGACAAAGTTTGACATTTACAACTGTCAAATCATAGGCAACAACCATCGAAACTTCTTATGCAGCTAAAAAAAAACACCCGTTATATGAACGATAGACGTCAAAAAGTGGATTTGTCTACAAAAAAAATTATATCCAGTTGGAGTCCATACAATTGTTTGACCTTTCAAACAATTGGAAACTATTTGCTAAAGATTTTGGTATTGCTTTAAAATTATCCTGGTTCAAGAACTCAGTGCTGTCTTCTGTCGTTAAAGCAAAAACCACGCCCATGCCGCTGTATCTATGAGCGGTACTTGCATTGATGACACCGATCAGTTTTCAGTCCTTTACATGTGCATCACAGGATTCACCGATTTTGGAGGATTAACTGAGGTTCAACGATGGATGGTTCAAGATTTAAATATGGCATATAATCCCAATACATGCTTGACCCATCCTTGAACTTCAGTTAATCTGGTGATATCAGTGAATTAAAATTCTTGAACCACATTTCTGTAACTGGCCGTAAATCACTTTTGAGAGTAAAATTAGATAAGTCGAAGAGTAAGGCGAGTTATCTTATTTAACTCGCTGAAGTAACCAAATCTCAGCAATAGAGTGCTTGTTTCTATATACTCGTACTTAATGCATTGTGGTGCCTAGAGTGTATTTCGGGGGCACACTTTCAGTAAAAGTTAAAGTTCGCTTATTCGTAGCGAAAGTCCCACATCAAATATACTTTAATAAAAGCGATTTTTAAGTGGCTTGGCGATAGCTGCTGTCAAATTGCCGAACAAATGAATTAATCGGACTTACACGAAAGACAATTTTTTTCTATTTTATTGACATTACTGACAAAATCGTGTAAATGGTTTGAAAATTTGTCATTATTTTCGTCATTAAAAAATTGACAGGGAAGGCTGGCATTAAATATTGGCATTATAATGGTGTCATGTAGATGCCCAATGGTGGCATTTTGAAAATTATGGCACAACACGAGGAAGAATGAACTTGCTCATTCTTTAATGGCAGATTGCCATTATCAATCAAACAGTCATTCTTTTGCCCAATGTAAATGCTTATCATAATTGATTTCATTTTAATATTATTTTGCCAGTATAATGTCATCAATTAATGGCAATTTGTCACTCTTGTAAATCCGGCATTCTTCGCGGTGTGTCATTATTTTCAAAATGGGTACACTGTGCATTCACATGACGCCATTTTAATGGTAATATTTAATACCAGCCTTCCCTGCCATTTTTTTAATGACGAAAATAATGACACATTTTGAAACCATTTACACGATTTTGTCATTAGGGGTTTTTCTTTTTTCGTTCAAGGAACACATAGATTCTGCACTGAACTTGTTCCAAACAGATCGAGCTCTGAAAACTGATATGTTTTTTAAACACACTTGAACCACAGAAATCAGAACACATTTCCATTTTAATCATAAAAAGCAATATAACACAAAACCTACCCTTTTTTGTAGACTGATACACACCCAGATACAGAAAATCAACTAGTGATCACCTTCTTTCGCCAACTTATGTATCTAATTATTTTTGTCTACCTATTTTCCTTCTTGGCACACATGGCATTTGGTGCGTTTAGCAATTTATACTCACATGCTCAGTCAATTATCTCCGAGCACGTCGAGTGCGATCTACACAAGTTTAGAACGAAAAAAGAAAAACATTTCGAGCTCTGCATGCTCTGAGTTAAAAAGAAATTTTTTTTGACAACTCAGACTCTGCTCTGAACTAAAAAAGAAAAACGTCTATTAATGTCAATAAAATGGAAGAAATAATGGCAATTTGTCACCCGTGTAAATGCGACAGAAGAATGAACTTGTTCATTCTTCAGTGATAGATTGCTATTATCACGATAAACAGATAATAAGTTATGCTCATTGTGTTTTGATTGCTGTGGTGTGACGTCATCGTCAACTGGTTCGGATATAAGATGAATGAAAAGAATACCATTTCATTGCATTGTTTTTATTATTTTTCTATTCTTACAGTTAATTTCACTTAAAAATTATTCGTTTAAATTCTTAATTATAAAATACAGTCTGTACTTAAAAAATTGTTTTTTTACGCTTATATCTAGAGGCATTTTTTAATTTTTTTCCAGGAACTTGCCTTCTATGTATAGATGTTCCTTATTGTGTTTAATAAAAATATTTTCCAAAAGTCTAACATTTTCAAGGAATGTATCGCTTGGTTTCTTAAGTCAACCTTCCGACTTTTCATCCACCCAAGTAGCCTATAGGATCTGGCACCAGCAGAATATAGGGACATTGCTGAAGAAATATCCTCAGCTTTCCAGCGCGCCTTTTTATTGGGATGCTCCGACTGTTCTGCTTGGGTAGATGTAAATATCCCTCTTAAAGATATCCTCATAGCCGCAATCATAGCCTCATCTTTTTGTGCCTGCTGATTCTTCCGCTTCAGATTGATCTTCAATATGCTGACTTGCTTTTCCAGTTCCATGATTCTTAGTTCCTTGCTGCAGTTGTATTCAACTCTATTTTAGAAAATAGAATAAAATAAAATATTATTTTAGGCAACTCAAAATGATTTCCAAGTATATCTTACTCTGTTTGGGTGCTACCATTTGTGTAATACAAACAATCCTCCTGGTCATGTTCTCCACAAAATGTTTCCTCTTGTGGACTTTCGCATACAAAGTTACTTGTCGAGAGTTTGTGATAAATATATGTAGGTATGAAATATAGTTTAATATAGTTTATTTATTTAATCCGTTAATTTACTAACGTTAGAACTTATAACTATTTAATTACAATTTTATTTTTTATTATTTGGTACTTTATTAATTCATTTTAAAATTTACAATTGTATTTGTTTAATACTAAGTACATTTAAGCATGGCCGTCTGCCGAGAAATGACAAAAAACTTAACAGTTATACAAAATTTAAATTTTAAAAGTATATTTACAAATATTTAAATATTTAAAATGTGGATTTGTTATTTATTTCAGAAATTTTCATTAATAATATTTGTTCTATAGTTGAGAGCTGTGTAGCAATATGAAGCAAGTTTTCCCCAATTTTCACTGCCGTTGAGGATACGTTTTACATCTTCAATATTCATCAGATTGACTCCATAATGGTATCGCCTTATTTCTTTCAGGATGGGGCAGGAACCAAGAAAGTGGATCACGTCTTCGTTTTCCCGTGTGTTCTAGAGGGGGCAGATTGATGAACTATCTTCGCGATGGGGCATGTAATTTAACTTGATTAGTTCTCCTCCCACTCGAATTACCACAGAAATTTGTGCAGTACTGAGGCCAAGATTCAAATAATTAATCTGTTGATGTTCAAGTTGCCAATACAAAAAACGTGATGAATTTTCAGCTTGCGTTATGCTTTCCATTTTCATTGCCTGTTTCACATCAAGAACGAATTCTTGGGTTCTGTCTTTCCATTCTGGGATATTATTTTCTGTTAGGTCCAGCAGAATGTTGTATTTGGCTGCGGTATTTGTCTAGTCCTTGTAGAACATTGTTTTCGTTCTAAGTGCCTTCTTGACGAGAACCTTCGTAAGTCGTGAATCGTCTTCCTCGTTAAGAACTTTGGTCACATAGTTCATGCTAAGTTGAAGTGTGAAAACATAAAGAGGTGACATTCCACTTTCAAGTAGCAGCATATAATTAGGAGTGGTTGATGGTAGCCGTAAGAGTTTTTTTCAAAAAGAAACGCAACAGCTTTTCTACATCTTCGTAGTATTTGCCACCCCAAACTTGCCCGCCATAGCACATTATGGAGCGCATAACAGCTTCGAAAATTTTTATTTTTAACACTTAAGTATTACCTATAATATTAATACACAATATAATTACAATGATGTATTGAAAAAGTTTACTTTAAATTGTTTGCTTTTAAAATTGTCGTTTAGAAGTAATTAAATAATAATACTTATTGAAGATTGATATCAATTGATTTAAAGGACTATTCATACCATAATTTGTTCTGCTGAATATCGGACATGAGGGCAACTGTCTTCTTATGCTAGTTAGACTGTAAAAATTCAATTGACACAAATATATAATATAGGACAATTTCTTTCAAATTATTACTTTTCGAAAGCAGCTAGACGTTCATTAACGATCCTTTTGTTTTCTCTTATTTCTTGTCTTATCTCTCGAAGATTGCTCAGGTTCATTTGGTAAATTTTTTGATGGTACTGATTCTTTACTTACAGCTCACTTATTTTCAGGAACATTTAAAAGTATATCTTTAAGTGCAAAGTCGCATTCAACAAAATGTTCTGAGCAAACACGATTGCTTTTTTAAAAAATAATATTTTTTAGTACCACAAGCACTAATCCACAATTTGTACATTTGTCTTTCGGGAGATGTGAAATTTTAATTTTATTTCATTGTTTTTTCTTTCCGGTGAATTATTACACCCCAAAACAGCACACGTAACCACTTACAAATTTTAAAATTCACTTTTTAAACGCGAAAACAAATAAAATAACAAAAACCAATTGATAAATTACAATTAATGACCTAGCTTGTCAAACAATCAGTACACGATGACGTCACATCATAAGCAAGATGGCGAAATGGGTGTATCTAATGAGCATACCTTATTATCTGTTTATCTAATGGCCACAAGTCCGGCATAACTAAAGCTAGAGTATCCTACCACAGCTCTATAATTGGAAGCAACACGCACTTTAAAGAGTAAAGCGCAAAATTTTAAACAGCCTGATGTTAATGGCTTAGCATGATACTACTTAACAGTTTGTTAATACTAAAGCACTTTACTAATATTTTCCTAATTTTAAACACTTTTTAATTTAACTAGCACCATACTAAATCTATTTTCTAAATAAACTACAACTAAACACGCCTAAAATAGTGCAAAAAAGTACGCAAACTTAACTTTTTGACGTTTGCAAATGTCAAAGTGACATATGGTTTAGTACGATACTAAAAAAATAAAGTAGCCATTTTGTGATTTTAACTTTAGTAAAATGTTAAGAAAATAGTACGATACTAAACTGGTTTAAAATAAGCAAAATCCTCTGCATCCTTGTATCATACTAAAAATGATTTAACATATTACTAAATCGCCTAAATAAAGTGTATATATAGAGCACTTATAAGACGTGCAAGTCATAAACTGTCGAAATCCATTGAAAAATGGTTAAGATTTCGATGGAAAAACCATATTGACGAATCACACATATATATAATTGCGATTATTTGCTATGTCTTCTCTAATTATTGTGGATATTTTCAGCTTTCGATTTATTACTTTGTTCATTCAGCATGATGCAAATAATAATATTGTTGCTATACTTTTTTTTAAACAATTTTAGTAGCAGGAACTGAGTATAACATTTCCTCCCTGCCTCATCAATATGAACAATGATGATGGTTGCATGTTCAAATGTTCCAGAAAAATTATCAGATTACAATTAAATAAGAAAAAAAAAAAAAAACTAAAAATATATCTAGGTAGGTATTCAATTCGCAAATATTGAGTAACATAACGCGGACAGTGTTGTAGTTGTTAATGCTTTTTTTAAAGCATTTACCAACATTTGCGTGTAGCTGTGCTACTAATCCAATAAGTATACACTTACCTCTATTGCTTCCTTCTCTGAAAATATTGGATGTCCTCATTACAACTTCCTTGGTTGTTATGATGAATAACCTCATTATAGCAAAGGTGATTTTGAAATGTATCATCTTTTACAACAAAAAAAAAAATGCTTATGTACATCTATATTATGTTTATAAAATCTTGGCAACCAAATATATATCGCAATGGCGATGTGTTTTATTTTTATTTATCGTTTCATGGCATGTTTTACATGCAATGACGTTTTGTTTGGAATCGTGCGACGCCATTTAAGCAATTGTGCTGCAATCATGGCAGCAAATGTAAATTAATCAGGCGTTAAGTGCAACCGAAATGTGTTCAATTTAAGGCAACCACAGGTCAATAATTGCACTCGAGAGTCAGGTTCTTCAATAGCGGATAATATTTGTTTTTGTCTGTGATAAAGAAACAAGAAGAAACCTTTCGACTTTAATTGCTTTTTGTTTACCAATATTTTTTTTTATGTTTGTTAATTTATTTACTTACCTGCCAAGTAGTCAATATGTCATTATTCATTTATGGAATTCGATGGAAGCCAACTCCCATGTCTGTTTGTGTGAATCGTTTCGCGTAATCTTTAGCCGATTATAGCAGACCTTAAAGAAGATGGAGACGCACCTTATTTATTATTATTTATTTATTTGTTTTCTTTTTTGTCTTGGCTCATTTCTGAAAAGATATATTTTATGGGATTATTTCATAATCCCTCTTGATTATTTTGTTGTTGTACAGTAAACATTTTTTTCTTTCTTTCGTGAAATGTTTTTACTTGTGATATACATACCTATGTAGGTAAATACTAGCCGTGTTTTCTTGGCAAAATTTATCCGCAGAAAAGCAGAATTTACACACATTACAAATACAACAACTTGCCTTCGATAAAAGTAAAAGGAAAAGTCTGCTTTAGATAGATTTGCAACATTTATTCGTTTTGTTTTTTTAAATTGTGCCTTAGGTCAATAAATGAAACAAAAGTTTATGTGTTTGTGTCCATAGACATGGACATCATCGAAACGTCGTGAAAACACATAAACTTTTTTAGCCCAATTAGAAGAAAAAAAAACTCTACTTTTATATGTATACATTAATAATCACTTCAAAATGGGGTTTCACATTTTTACTTGCGATTATAGGTACTATAAGGCAAGTTATGCATTCGTCGAAAAAAAAAGTGTTGAAATAACAATCAAACATGACATTAGGATGATAGCGAAGACGAAAAAAGATGGTCTAAAAATTCTGTCCGTCTGTATGTCTGTCAGTCTGTCAGTCTGTCAGTCTGTCAGTCTGTCAGTCTGTCAGTCTGTCAGTCTGTCAGTCTGTCAGTCTGTCAGTCTGTCAGTCTGTCAGTCTGTCAGTCTGTCAGTCTGTCAGTCTGTCAGTCTGTCAGTCTGTCAGTCTGTCAGTCTGTCAGTCTGTCAGTCTGTCAGTCTGTCAGTCTGTCAGTCTGTCAGTCTGTCAGTCTGTCAGTCTGTCAGTCTGTCAGTCTGTCAGTCTGTCAGTCTGTCAGTCTGTCAGTCTGTCAGTCTGTCAGTCTGTCAGTCTGTCAGTCTGTCAGTCTGTCAGTCTGTCAGTCTGTCAGTCTGTCAGTCTGTCAGTCTGTCAGTCTGTCAGTCTGTCAGTCTGTCAGTCTGTCAGTCTGTCAGTCTGTCAGTCTGTCAGTCTGTCAGTCTGTCAGTCTGTCAGTCTGTCAGTCTGTCAGTCTGTCAGTCTGTCAGTCTGTCAGTCTGTCAGTCTGTCAGTCTGTCAGTCTGTCAGTCTGTCAGTCTGTCAGTCTGTCAGTCTGTCAGTCTGTCAGTCTGTCAGTCTGTCAGTCTGTCAGTCTGTCAGTCTGTCAGTCTGTCAGTCTGTCAGTCTGTCAGTCTGTCAGTCTGTCAGTCTGTCAGTCTGTCAGTCTGTCAGTCTGTCAGTCTGTCAGTCTGTCAGTCTGTCAGTCTGTCAGTCTGTCAGTCTGTCAGTCTGGCAGTCTGTCAGTCTGGCAGTCTGTCAGTCTGTCAGTCTGTCAGTCTGTCAGTCTGTCAGTCTGTCAGTCTGTCAGTCTGTCAGTCTGTCAGTCTGTCAGTCTGTCAGTCTGTCAGTCTGTCAGTCTGTCAGTCTGTCAGTCTGTCAGTCTGTCAATCTGTCAGTCTGTATCTATGTATAGACACTTACAGCCCAAACGTGTGGGCCGAATTGCTTCAAACTTGGTATATAGAGTTTTTTAGGTATTGTACAGAGAGGAAATTGAATTTTTTTGGCTCAAAAAATAACGGTACCTGTCATATAACCGTTACGTTCAAACCTATTTTCTCGGAAACGGCTCTAACGATTTTGATAAAAAAAATCAGTGCGGCTTTTAGAAAAATGTCTAAAAGTGGTACTTTCCATAGGACGGTTTTTTTTTGCTTTCGACTATCTAATAAATGGCTTAACCGATTCTTTCGAAATTTCACAAAAATATAGGTTTAGGTTGCCCAATTTATACTGCGTACCAATATTTTTAATAAATATTTTTTTGTATTTATAAAAGAATTAAAAAAAATCACAATTTATATTTTGGAAACTGCTCAATATTTTTTTTTTCAAAAATTATAGTTATATGTACATATTTGCTGAATACCTATGAATTGGCCTTTTGAATTTTCTTTTAAATTTTTTTCAAAAAGTTTTTTAAAAAAACTTTTTTTCTCAAAACCGCTCCACAGATTTTTAAAATTTTTTCTCATAAATTCAAATTTATCCAAGAAATAAAATGGCGTACTTTTTTTGAGCTCAAATTAGTTTAAGTATTTATTTCAAAATTTTGAATTATTTTTTCTTTGATTAATCCGATTAATTTTTTTGTTTTTAAGTTTATATTATTAAATATTTATGATTGTCATACCAATTTTTTTTTAGAAAAAAATTAAAGAAAAATTGTATATAAAAAGCAAAGTATAAAATGACTTTAAAAATATATTTAGATTTTAAATTGAAATCTTTTGCATACAATGTGATCGAACGTAAGAGCCAGTTCGTGCGATCCAGTCGTGCATTTTATTTTTTCTAAAAATGTTTTTAAAATCTTATAAATAAAAAAAATATTTTTTTAAAAAACCGCTCCATCTATTTTTATTTTATTTTTGATATATTCACATTTGTCCAACAGTTCGAATTATTATATATAATACTGCATACCAAAATTTTTGAAAAATATTTATTTTTGATATGTAGGTTGTATGTACATACATATTTAATATTTTTTTTTTTTTTTTGATAATTCATGTTTTTTTTTGGAAATTCAATATTTCTAAAATGGTTGGACAATTTTTTTTTTTAATTCTGTTTTTCAATGTATATTGTTACATATGTATGTATGCACTTAAAATTATTATACCAACATTTAAAAAAAAATTAAGAAATTTTGTATACCTACATATACAAATTAAGTAATAACGACCATAAAAATATATTTTACCCCTTCTACTAAAAATCTTCTGCTTACGATGTGATCGTACAATTTTTGAGTTAAGAATCCAAGTTGAAATATTAACTAGTTTTCTTAGTCAAATTTGCGTTTAATGAGTGCAGTTGAAAACATAAGTACATTATAAGGTTTTGGGTGGTTTGAGGATTGGGCCTGACGATTAGTTACGTTGTTGTCAGCAACAACCGAAACTGTTGGAACTAAATAAGCTAGATCCGGTTCTAGCAAATTCCAATTATTCCTAACGCTAGTTGGCGGAACATATGTAGTCCCTTGTGTTTTCTCAACGTGGCCAATGCAAGATTTATTTTGTCAGCATGAAATCGAAATTCTTAGAATTATTTTTAAATTTTTTTAGTTGAATGCGATTTTTGAGAATTTGCAATTTAAATACAATTTGTTATTTTTGTAATAAAAAAATAGATATAGAAAAACAATCTACCAGCAGTATTGAATGGGACCGTCTGTACATGTTACCATCACCAAATGAATAAATTGAATTTCTCAACAATAATATAACAGGCTTATTTGACACTTATGTTCCTTTGCGAATTAAAACAGTTCGGTTGGGTTAGCGGAAATGGTTTTCCAATGAAATACGTAGACTTTTACTGCAGCGAGATCAAGCATTTCATATTTGGAAACTATACAGATTGGAAATTCACCATCAAATCTATCGAAAGCTACGCAACATAGTAGTTCGAAAAATAAGACCTTCAAAAACCAACTTACACCTAAGTAAGCTCAGTCCTTCAATGAACGGGCGTAAATTATGGACAAATTTGAAGGAGATGGGCGTATGGAAACAAACCCATCTTTGTGAAGAGGTTATCAATGTAGACTCCATCAACCGTGATTTCGTTTCTCTATCCTTGCCATCTCTATCTTCAGTGTCGAGAATTTCTGATCGGGACCTACACCAAAATGCGCCTAGTGTTTCATTTGAGTTTGCTTGTGTTGATAGCACCGTTATTGTCGAAAGCCTTTTATCCATTAAATCCAATGCTGTTGGCATTGACGGAATTCATTCTAAATTTGTAATGTCTATTTTACCTATCATTTTGCCTTTTACTACACATGTATTCAATACAATTATAATGACAGGGTTATATCCAAACCATTGGAAGCTGGCAAAAATCCTTCCCATTCGAAAAAATGGAAGTAATAAGGAGTACAGACCCATTTCTGTGCTTCCTTTTTTGTCTAAAGTTTTTGAGAGAGTAGTTCAAAAACAACTTAATAGTCATATTAGAAGACACAACATCCTATCAGCTGGGCAATTCGGGTTTCGCCAAAAGCATAGTTGTACTACTGCCGTTATAAATATTATTGAAGATGTAAGGCAAGCCTTGGACGAGGATCATGTGATATTCCTGGTTCTCCTTGATTTCTTCAAAGCATTTGATACTGTGGATCATGACAATTTATGTTACAAACTTTCAACGCTGTATGGTCTTTCGTCTTCGGCAGTGAATTTACTTTCATTCGATCTTCGGCAACGTAAACAAGCAGTCACTGTTGGCAACCGAACATCATGCTTCCTTCCGACTATTAGAGGTGAGTACACCAAGGCTCAATTTTAGGTCCACTACTCTTCTCAATATATATCAATGAACTTCCAGCTATGATAAATAGATCTTCTGTTCAAATGTATGCCGATGACGTCCAACTGCACAAAAATTGCCCTCTTGGTCTGATCGAAGACTGTGCATACTCAATTAATAATGACTTGGAATAAATCTCGCGTTGGTCAACAATGAATGGTCTGTTTCTCAATCCCTTGAAATCCAAATGCATTATCATTAGCCGAAAAGAGCTGTGTCTGTAATAATTTCCTAACATATACCGTAATGGTTTACCGCTTGCCTAGGTTCCTGCAGCTCGTAATCTGGACATGCTATTCAATAGTAGATTGTCTTGGGATACACATATTAACGTCTTCGCAGTATTATACACCCCTTAAGACGCGTTTATTATTGGCAAATGCATTGGTTGTGCCAATACTAACATATGGATGTGAAACTTTTTGTAATTGTGATGCAGTAAGCAGTCGAAGGCTTAATGTGGCTTTCAGCAATACCGCACGCTATGTATTCGGGTTGCGTAGACTTGACCGTGTTTCTAGTTTCTCAATTCAAATATATAAAATATCTTTCGATCAACTCATGCGCTATCAAACCCTTGTTCTGCTGTATAAAATAATTCAATCACAACAACCAAGTAGTGTTTTCAATAGAATACAGTTCGGTTCCTCAAACAGATCATAACAACTTATTTCACCGCGTTATTCCAGTCTAGTATCAGAGAGATAATTCTTCATCAACGCCATCCGGCTGTGGAACTCCCTACCTAGGCACATGAGGAGAGTTAGAGATGAAACCAGATTTCGCAGAGAGCTTAAAACATACCTTCAAAACTAAAATTCTGGACATGTGAATTCGAGATGTAATGTATTGATTTGTTATTTTTTTCGTTGTTTTCTAATATTTATTTTTAAAAGTTGTTTACTTAAAATCAAAAAATTTGAATTAGCCTTGTAATTGGGAAAATTTGATCTGTTATCATTTATTCTAAATTTTACAATACAAATAGTTAATAGTAGTTCATTAAAACAGATAAATTGTAAGCCTTATACTAACTTATAAGAAGTATTATTCTTAATGTGTAGACATTGAAATCAATAAACTGAAACTGAACTGAAAAATGGTATCCCTATGGATCTTGCATCGGGAGAATACGCCTAAATCATAGGCACTTTAACAGAGGCTGTCCAAGAATAAATCAAAAAAAAGTTTAACAAATTTCAAGTTCTCCTTTCTTTTATGCACATTACACATTATATACTTAACGGCGTCTCTAGTTGCAGTTAACGGCTTAACCGAACTACTTCTTTATTTCTTGTGTTTTAAATTAATAAATAGTTGTTTTGTAAAAATATAATTTATTGGTTTCTTGTATGACCCAAGGTCATAATATATATTAGATGTTTTTCAAATGGAGGATGATCAAGTCGAAAGTTCGCCATAAAATAAAGCATCGGCTTCGGCCAAAACTTCGGCCTATTTTGGCTGAAGCTTTAGGTTTAGCAGAATGTGGCCGAAGCCGAAGCTTCGGTCGGACACTACTTAAAATACATGCATAAAATTAATAGATACAAAAAAGTAGCTCACAATAATATATATTTCTGTACAGATATTCATACGTTGGTGCATATCTCAAAATTTTGTGGTCACGGATTATGCTCAAGTCAAAGTGTTCTCCTACCTTATCTTTTCTTTTTAATTTGAGTAAACCACTATTTTTACGTTCATATTGGTAATATCCAGACCTAATATGTATGTTGATCTTTCACCTTTTTATTCAATTTTACAAGCAATCTCTATAAATTTGCCTAAAATAGTATTTTGTGGCGATTTTAACAGCAATTTACTGAATTCTAACCTCCTTGAACAAAACTGCACTTTTAATTTGGTCCCAGTTAACAATTGCACATCAATTCACTTTTCTGGTGGTGAGCCTACGCTAATGGACTTGTTTTTTGTTAGCGACATTTGTAAAGTAGCTTTATATGATCAGCTTTCAGCACCTGCCTTCTCAAAGCATGACATGATTTTCCTTACCATTAAGTTCAATTTTGATCATACTACTCAAAAAATCGAATATCGTGATTTCCGCAGCATTGACCTACGGATTTTGGAAGAAAACGTTAGAAGAACCAATTGGGAAACTGTCTACTTTTTAAGTACATCAACTGAACAGTTAGAGTTTCGTACAAATAATATTAGTTATCTGTTTAATGCTCATGTTCATTTAATAAGCAAGATCATTATGCCCAAGAATAAACAATGGTTTAATCAAAATATACGGTCTCTAATAAGTCAGCGTGATGAAGCTTATAAAATATGGAAGCGTTACCGTCTAAATGAGTTGAAACGAACTTATCGCGTTCTTCGGAATAAAGTAGTTTCAGAGATACGTTTGCTCAAAACCCAAATCTACTCAAAACAGCTAAATACATCGCTAGGTAGCCGCCGGCTATGGAAGAATTTAAGCAGCATAGGCATAGGCAAGTCAAGGTCCGGGCAATCTTTAGATATTGATGCTAACGCCCTGAGCGAAATATTTGCCTTCTCACAATCGTCACTTACGTTGAGTACCCTTAATCCCATGTCTTTCGCGGATCAAGATAATGTTTTCGGTTTTGGATTTCAAGCAGTTGACAGTGCCGATATTGTAGAAAGTATCCTTTCTATCAAATCAAAAGCGGTGGGACTGGACGCTATTCATCCTTCTTTCTTAAAAATGATTTTTCCAATTGTTTTGCCATACATCACCTTCATTTTTAATACTATTTTAACTTCAAGTAATTTCCCTGATCAGTGGAAGATGCCAAAGTGTTGCCCTTGCCTAAAAATGCTAAAGGGAATGAATTTAGACCCATTTCAATCCTACCTTTTTTATCAAAAGCATTTGAGAGAGTCGTACAAAAACAAATAAGTTAATTTCTCGTAAAAAAACACATCTGTATCACAGCTTTATTAAATATAACTGACGATATACGGCAGGCGATTTATAGGGATGAAGTGACTTACTGACTCTCGTATTACTTGATTTTTCGAAAGCGTTTGACACAGTGAACCATTTAAACCTCTGTACAAAGTTAAACAAAAATTTAATTTCTCAAATGCTGCTGTAAAATTGATCTACTCGTACTTAACAAATAGAATGCAAGCAGTCCTTGTTAGTGATAACCTTTCGAACGTTTGCGGTGTTCCTCAAGGTTCAATACTCGGTCCTCTTCTATTTTCATTGTATGTAAATGAAATTCCTTGATTTATTAAAAATTGCGCTTCTCACATGTATACAGATGATGTTCAAATGTTTTTTTTTTTTAAACGTTTGCGCGCACTAAAGGGGTTTTGACTACCCTTAATATGAACAAGCACAGTGCGAGCGTTAGGAGATTAGGGAAGGATGCAAGAGGAGATACTGATGCACATTGGTTTTGAATTTCTGAATATCAAAATGGGAGGGGAAAATAGAGCCGGGTAAAGTATTCCACATTCGCGTTGTACGGCTAAAGAAAGAATCTCTGTACTTGACAGTTGGGCTCAAGGGTAAACTGATGAGCATTCCTAGAAGCGCGAGTATTACGGTTGAAAAATTTAAGGGGAGGAATGCAACTGGCTATTTCGCTGGAACAGTGTTTATAAAAATAGCGATAAAATAATGACAGACATGTAACATTTCGACGGTGTTCTAGAGATGTAAATATCTCTATTATATTTCTGTCGCTAATCATTCTTAGAGCTCTATTCTGAATTCTATCTAAAAGAATCAAATGTGTTTTGGGAGCTCCTGCCCAAATGTGCGAGTTATACTCCAGCTTTGGACGAATGAAGGCCTTATAGATTACAGCCAGATCAGACGGGGAGAAGAATTTCTTGCACCTTCGAAGATAGCCCAGACACTGCAGCATTTTTGGCGACATCGAATATGTGGTCGTTCCACAAGAGGTGGTCTGTGATGCACATACCAAGAACTGATCTGATCGGTTTCTTCAATGCAAGTGCCGCTCATGAATAGCGGCATGGGGGGTGGGTTCTG
This sequence comes from Philhelius pedissequus, assembly GCA_910595825.1. Classification (NCBI taxonomy): domain Eukaryota; kingdom Metazoa; phylum Arthropoda; class Insecta; order Diptera; family Syrphidae; genus Philhelius; species Philhelius pedissequus. Next base: position 204,942,070 of record OU343161.1, on the reverse strand, counting down.
CTTTAACGACAGAAGACAGCACTGAGTTTTTGAAGCATTAAATTCTACACGGTTTTTAATTCCCCATTGGACAATGCTGTCAAGATCAGAATTTAATGAGCTTATCATACGCTGCCGTTCCAGTTGCACATCCGAAAAACAAGGCGGTGCATCTAAAAACGAATATGAAAAGCTGAGAGTACTATCGTCAGCAAAACAATTAAGTGGATTAGAAGTTCCAGATAAGAGATCATTAATAAAAATGAGAAAGAGGGTCGGAGACAATACGGAGCCCTGGGGCACACCAGCATTTATTTTGTGGATATCAGACTTGAAACCGTCCAATACAACTTGTATTGATCGGTCCGAAAGATAATTTCTAATCCAACGAAGAAGAGATTCATCGATACCAAATGCACGCATTTTCGATAAAAGAGCTTGATGCCAGACTCTATCAAATGCTTTTGAAATATCAAGCGCAATAATCTTACTTTCTCCAAAACGATGTAAAGATTTGTGCCACTGCTCGGTGAGATATACCATCAGATCACCAGTGGACCTATTGCTACGAAAGCCATACTGCCGGTCATTGAGGAGCTTACGTTCTTCAAGATATTTCTTAAGCTGATAATTAATCAGCGTTTCCATGACCTTGGAAAGAAGGGGCGTAAGTGCAATTGGACGGTAATTAGCGGGTGAAGAAGATTCGCCTTTTTTAGGGACAGGCTGGACAAATGCTGATTTCCATCCACTCGGAAAGAGACTAGTAGTGTAGGACAGATGGAAAAGCTTACGCAGTGGTTTAGCCAGCGTTGAACAACACCTCTTCAGAACGATGGGAGGGATACTATCCGGGCCAGCGGATTTGTGAATGTCAAGGTCTTTGAGGACTCTAGCAACTGCACGAGTGCGAAAGAAGATTCGTCCCATAAAATCATTTACGCTCTCAAGTACAGGAGGAGTCATTACACTTTCTGGCAGCGTCGAATTTACAGCGAACTGCGCTGCAAGCAAATTGGCTTTTTCACGAGAGCTGACAAAAGGGGTGTCATTAAAGACGAGCGTTGGAACCGAAGACGACGATGAATTCCGAATGTTTTTTTACAAAAGACCAAAAATTTTTACTACCTTTGGGACATTGTAGTATTTTTTGCCTTAATTTTTGGTCATACAAAAATTTGGTTCTCCGAATGTGAACGTTGCAAGTCTTTCTAGCTTGTTGAAACTTTTTCCGGTTATCCTCAGTAGGGTTGGCTTTATATTTCCGGAAACTTACTTCTCTATCCCTAATAACCTTTTTACAGCTCAAATCAAAACATGCATTTTCTTTCGGTTTGATAGGTTTCACCCTATTCGGGATGCAAATTCTCATTCCGTGAAGAATTAAATTTGTTACCATATCTATGTATTTAAGCTATCGTCTTGTTCTTATTGAACATGGTGCTTCGTGCGTCAATGAAGACCTTGAAAGGCTTGCACTTTGGTCTGAATCAAATGGTCTTGTTTTAAACCCAAAGACTAAGTGTTTGGTTATATCGAGAAAACAATTAGATATGTCCTACTTTCCTGCAATTCATTTAAATAGTCTTCCGATCGAATACGTTAACATTGCAAAAAATCTCGGGGTGACATTTAATAACTGTTTAACTTGGGATAACCATGTTAACCTACAAGTCGGTAAAGTTTATGGTATACTGAGAAGCTTATGGGTCAGATATTATGCTGACTCGCCAACCAAATTATTGTTTCGAAAGAATAAGATTGGCATCCTCGCACAGGTTTCATCAGTTAATTCATCCTCATTATTCATTTCTAACTACTGGACGACAATTTTTTGTATATGCTGTGCGTCTGTGGAATTCCTTAACGCGTCATGTTAAAGAATAACAGAACACTACAACCATTAGTAAAGCCTTAAAATTATATTTTTCAGAAATTTCATGAACTAATTTTGAATTGTAATTTCTAATATGTATACCTATTGTTTGTAACCATTTTTAAATAATATTATATAATATTAATATATGGGGTTGCCCGTAGCGCGATAGTTGTGTGCTCGCCTGTCAACCTCGTGTTTGCGGGTTCGATTCCTGCCGTTGTCTATGTCTTCTTATAATCCATTAAAAACCAATTCTAAAAATTGTCATAAAATAAGTTGCTGGTTTGCTCATCCATGCTGTTTAGGCATAACACTAACTAAATAAAATAATGCGAATTAAGAGACATAGATAAATAGAACACGGTAAATTCTCCGCATTAGTACAGCCGCCATCCCTGGAGATAAATTTGAAACAACAACCAGCTCTAGTCTCAGAACATCGCGCCACATATCTTTCCCATCCTTCTTTCTCTTCGTCCACCGGATTCCCGCGCTGTGTTAAGAGAAACATATAAAGGGTATTCATAAAAAAAATATACGTAATTAACTGAATTAAAATTTTTGGCTCTGTTGTAAATTTAGCTTAATACTAAATTATAAGATATTGTATCTTACAGTAGCTGTGTTTTATTGGGAATCTATCCATAGTACCGTAAGTAATGCCCAAAAAAACGCATCGACCGTAGCATGGACCGTAGCTTTTTTATTTTTGTAAAAATGGTACACCTGCACAGCAGTCACAAGTAATGAAAGTCTTTTGCAAAGAAAAATTATTAAAAAATCAAAATTAGGAACAATAATTAGCTTTTATTCATATAAAATAGAAAGTAGAAAAACGTACCAATATTTAATTTAAGTTTCAAACCTATTTCTTGTGTTCCCTTTTTCTGCATTTGCAATTTTAAATTCGAACATTCATTTTGCACCAATAGAAAGGAAATGATAAGTAAACGGGTTTGTTCATAGACTATGGTCAAGTCCCTTTTTACACAGGGCAATTTTTGTATTGCTTTAAAACCCGTCTATGCTTTCATACGAGGAAACACAATAATAATTATAATTTGCTTGTTTCGTTTTAATGTTTCTTGATTTTGAACGCACAATACAACGTAGTTTAAATTGTTCACTTCTCTTACATTTCCCCTTTATATTTCATGCTTTTATTTATTTTCTGAGTAAATCGATAGCTAGAGTTTTATTTTTCAAGTCAATTTATATATTTATTTTCTGAGTATGTTTAGCTTTCAATTCAATATTCACTCAACAGAGATCATACTGCACTTAACATACGCGGATTAAGGAACAAATAGTTAACATTTGGTTTGCAATTTCCATGCACATGTCCAGAAAAGAAAAACAATGGGATCACAAAATTGTACGCCCAGTCCATGTCCGTGTAGTGAAGCGAATACTGTGTAGGCCAATGTCCATTAAACAGTGAGGAAAAAGCACATTTGTGAAGTTCAGTTGCCGCTTAGGCCAGGCGCGCACATGCATTTTTTTCGGAAACGAAATAGTTTAATCACTAATTGAACGATGATCGCGCACATAAGCAACTTAATAATCAATCAACGAGATAAACAAACACACATACAACATATTGATTTAATGTGCGCGCAGTTACATTATAGTTCGGTGTGATTCAAACTGAAGAACTTATTTGGGGCGATCGTTCGATTTGTGCCAAAACACAAACTTTTAAGTTGCTCGAATCGCGGACTGAATAGTTTTTGCATGTGCATAAGTCCATGGTATTCACTTTAGCAACCAAACTGTTGCAAAATTGTAAGTTGCATATGTGCGCGCCTGGCATTACAGCTCATAGAATTTCATACGAATAAATATTTTGCGGCGCAGTGTCGAGCAGTTCCTCTATAGTACAGTTCCACTCAATGCGGTATGTTTTCTCAAATTGCTTTTTTGTAGATCTAAATAAAAAGATGATTTTTTCACCAAACTCCGTTTATTTATAACTATCAATAAAAATTGAACACAAAACGAATATTGGCCTTAGTTAGCCAAAAATAAAAGTAAAACCGAATTCATTCCATAGTTATTGATTTTTTTTTTCAAAATGGAAATCGAAATTTGTTAAAATTGATTAATTGACATTAGGGATATGCAAAAGTGCAGATATAGGTGGAATTTTAGACGTACTCCAGAAAATAACTGAGAAAAGAATATAGTTTTTAATAGTAAAAGTCAGAAACTTTTCAGAAGAACAGCTTATAATTTATTAAAACAAATGGAATTATCTAAGATCTTAGAAATATAAACTGGCCAACTAAAAAAAAAAGAAAAAGAAAAGAATCAAAAAGATCGATTTGTCTTAGGAATGAAATTAATAATTATAACACTCCATGAACACATCCATCGTGATTCAACCCAATTATCAATCGTACCAACAAAACTAACAAAATCAAATTCGAGACTCGAATAAACGTCATCTAGCCATCCACCGTAGCTTCTACTTTAGCTTTTTATCGACCGTAGCGAATTGTATGTAAAATGCTACGACGGATAAACTTACGGCGGATAAATTTCCCAATAAAACACAGCTAGTGGTAAGCATTCTCGTGAAATAAATAAAAATAAAAATTCATAGGTATTCCAATCTGCTTCTCCAATGAAAAAAAATGTGCCATCTAGCTACATAGCTGGTGCCGAAAGAATGCTTTTAGAACCATTCAGATCGCTTTTGGGCCCTTTCAGACTACCAAAACGCTCTAGCCTGATGTCGCATTTTATGCAAATCACACTGCATATAGATAGATATGTATGCATACTAATTTTAGGTGAATAGAAATGTCCATCGCGCGTCAACTTAACTCGCAGAAAAACATGAAAATGTAAATTGAAATTTTATAAAGGTAGAAACTACTAAAACCTATTTCATTTTTTTTATTAAACTACTTTCTGAATTAGCATTTAATCTTTCCATGTGTCTTAAACAAATAAAACCAATCGCTAAATTATGTTCAATCCATTTCCAAAGTAACACAACCCATTCAAATTGAAGCTTCGCCTCTGTCACTGTCACACCGTTATACAGGTGCTGTTTCCTAATAAAAAATATGGCTACACAAAACTGTAATGATGGGAAGTGATTTGTTTGGACTGGCAAATATGCTGCACGATTGTGAAGGAATGGAAAGTGCCAATTTGCGTTCGATAGCCAGCAGGCAGCGAGGCGTAACGTTGTTATTTTCTTTCCTTCTTCCTCATGTAAGGAACGGAAAGGAAATACATATTCATTACTATGTGACGCGGATGGTTATTAGATTACAAAAAGTAACTTAAGTAGGAAGGTGTTGTCTTCTTTTTTTTTTTTTTTTGTTGTTTAATTGGAAGTGGCGATTTCTCGATTAAATGATGTTAAGTTTTCCTATAAAATAGAGATAGATATAAGCAAAACAACGTCGTTTACTTACGTAATTATTAATTTGTGGTATTTTGAAAAGGGATCAAAGTGGATGAAATAAATTGAACAAGGTGATTGACATTAGCTGCGACAAAAATCCAGCCCACACAAAAAAAACAGATATCTAATAGAGCCCATACACTACACATGCCTGCATGCACAATCTGGCTTTCACCATACGCTATTCATGCAAACTGTGCAATATTCCTTCGTCTGCTTATCGCTTAATAGTCAACTTCTTAAATGTCAAGCTCCGAACCCACTGTAGCAGCAATTTTTATAGAATTGACAATAAAAACCAGACGGCTTTTGAGAATTCTAAAGAAATCAGCAAAACCTAAAAGGCTTTGCCGAGATTTCTACCATACTTGTGCACTTATCGAAATCAATAGCTCGGCTGAGAAAATGTAGCATATACACCACACATACTTGCATGCACAAGCAAGAAAATATCGAACAAATTTTGAAATCACTCATGCCGCATGCCTAACCACACATTCAACACCATACACTCTCATTTTGCATGTACAATCACGATATTAACGTGCAAGCATGTGTGGTGTATAATTATACTATATATGCATGAGAAGTTTCGATGGTTCTTGTTTATGGTTTGACAGTTTAGAATGTCAAACTCTGTTGACATTTCTCTGGTACCTGGTAAATAGAAAGGGAGTCAGAAATAGCTAGTAGTTTTCCGCAAAATGAAATTTAAAATTGAATATTTATTTGTACATCAAGATTAATGATGCAGAATAATCATCAAAGCGGTCTTCTGTAATAACATTAAGCTATTGACAGCAAAATATGAGTACCTACCCGATTTTCTGATGACCTATCTCCTTAGAGCCACCTGTATTTTGTGTACCTGTTTAAATTACGTTTTTCTCTAGGGAATTATGTCAAGAAAATAAGTCTTATTGTACATAAATAACTCAATTTAATTGAAAAATAAACTTAAAAAAAAAAATAAATTAATTCAAATAGATAATAAGTATTGACATTTTATATCTGCCCATTTTCTCATGAAAAACAGATGGAATTAAGGTTAAAAGTGAGCACAAATCCTTTTTGGATTTGAATTCTAAACTGACTACTAGATGACTCAAGCATTTAGGAGAAACAAGATTTTTTAATTATAAGTTAACTTAAGCTGTTAAAATAATTAAATACAAAGGGTTTAAGTCCACTTACACCCTTTATAACAAACAAATCTGAAATCTTCGTCACTTACACCCTTTGTACCGAAATATTTCTATAAGAAGGAGTAACGCTAGACTTACGCCGCCGATAGGACCAAACGATATAGAAAAAAATATAACTTAAGTCCAACAAAAATCCAAAACCCGCTTTTTTGACTTAACCCCTTTCTACCAGTACAGAAAAACCAGAGATTTCTGTTCAGAATCGCTAAACGCCGCGCGCCGGCCGGAACAACGTTTCCAAATTGTGGATATTTACTTTGAAAAAAATTAATCTATTCGCCAAGTTAATAGCGCACTTTGTCCATTTTAGGCTCAACATAATAGGCCTGGTGATGAAGCTCTTTTTTGGTTAAAGGGCTTCGTCAAGAAACAAAATTGCCGTATATGGAGCGAAGACCATTCTCAAGCCATTAAGGAATCACAATTTCATCCATTAAAATTGACTGTTTGGTGCGGCTTACACGTTGGCGGCATCATCGGTCCTTATTTCTTTCGAAATGAGGAAGGAGCTGCTGTTACGGTGATTGACGAGCGATATTTTTTTTCCTAAATTAATCAGCTAAACATCCATGATATTTGGTTCCAACAAGATGGCGCAACATGCAGTGCGCTTAACCATAAAATTGTTGAATAATCAATTTGCTGGCAGTTTTATTTCTAGAAGCACACACCAAAATAAAGCTAAATTTGCTGAAACGTTAAACGGGTTTGTTTACTCTACAGATACATTCACATATAATTAAAATCCGCAATCCCGGATCTAAATCCCTATTGGCAAATCTGTAAACTACCAGTTGTCTTCTTTCATGCACACAAATTTTTCCCACATATAAAGTATTGCTACAACGTTCTCTAAAGCTTTAGAGAATGACAATATTGGAACATATAATGTCGCTCCGACTTCAGACCTACATCAATAAATAAAAAAAATATTATTTCATATTTTATTTCAGAGCGACAACATTTTACAAAAAAACATTTTTTTTGGAAATTAATTTTTTTTTTGAAAACTCAAAATTTCGAAAACACTAAATAGATTTTTTCGAAACTTCGTATTTGGTGTTTTATTTCTCGAAAACGGCTCCAGTCCACTTTCAGGTACCTATACAAATATTTTTTTTGCATACTTATTAACGGAACTTCCCATAGAACCACTTTTCATATTTTCAACTTTGTCAACAATGGATAAACCGATTAAAACATTTTTTTTCATACAAATGCTCCCTAAAATTGTCAATAAAACTGCATTCTCAAATTTTCAAAAAAAAGTTTTTCGATTTTTAAAAAATAAATAATTTTTTTTTTGAAAAATCGATTTTTCAAAAACCAGTCACTGAAGTTTTTTGAAATTTAAATTTCATGTGTACATATATTAATAATATCTTCAAAATGGCGTTTCGAATTTTTTATCTAAAAATGCTTTTAAAATTGTATACCTACAAAATTAATTTTTTAAAAAACTGCACCAACGATTTTTGAATTTTTTTTTATATATTATTTATCAAGGAATTCAAATGGCATCTTTGGTTTTCCTTCATACAAAACAACTAAGCAACATAAAAACATTTAATTATGTGTCTTATCCATTTATTTCTACCTTATTATTTTGTAGGCATATTTTGTTGCGTACGTCACTGAATACTACATACAATGTAGGCCCTCATACATTATATATATGTACGTGTTTTTTTTTTTATAATCTACACGCGCTCAAGAGATTATGAATACCCTTTAAATGTTTCAACACAGCGCGGGCGTGAGGGTGAGGTTAAGGAAGAGAAAGAATTATAGGAAAGATGTGTGGCACGATATTCGGAGACTGTAGGTGGTTGTTGTCTCAGATTTTATCTCCAGAGAAATTTCCGTGTCTTATTTATCGATGTCCATTATAATTCGCATTAATTTTTTTATCCTTTTGTCATATTTTATCGGTATACTAGTCTTACTCAATCACATGTTGTTAGTGTTATGCCTAAACAGCATGTAATGAGTAAACCAGCAATGGAAAATAAGAAGACATAGACTACGGCAGGGATCGAACCTGTGACCATGAGATTGAGAGGCGAACACACAACTATAACTATCGCGCCACGGCCACCCCCTAAATATCACACGAATCTTATGTATGTACGTAAATTATAAAGTTAGGACTTTTGAGAATTTTTAAAAAGTGATTCTCATCGGCTTTATTGGTCGTAATGATGATTAAATGAAAACAATTTTCATTTTATTTTTCCAACGTTTCGACGGTGGTTGCCGTCTTCTTCAGGGGTGTCTTTATTTACAAAATTAAAAAGAGATATAATGTTGTACATATTGATACAAGTTAACGAACAAAATATGACTTACATAACGTTAAATTTTAAGATTTTTAATATACATAACAATAATTTGTTTGAAACATATAAAAAAAAAAACAGATTAAAAACAGATTTTGAACACTTCTCATTTGAAGATTAGTCTACGTTTTATGATATTTATTGTCAGAAGCTAATGAACAGTAAACGGCAGATATATTTTGTGTGGCTTGTTTGCAGTTCATATTATTTTTGTTGTTTATTATATGCAGTGTCTCTAGTGTGTAACATTTAGATGTATGTTTTTCTGTTGCAAGGATCTGCACTCCCTCGAAGTTTGGTGTGTGACCGGTATCAACTCTGTGAGAAGCCAGTGCCGTCTTCTTAGAACTTTTTAGGCGAATATATGACTTGTGGTTCGCCATTCTTTGTCGAAGGAGTTGTTTGGTGGTGCCGATGTAGCAAAGATTGCAGGATTCATCCGTTTTCCCCTGGCAATTTATTTTATAAACTACTTCTGAAAGGCAATCTTTGTCGGGTTTCGTCTTCAGATTGGTGAATAGGGATGCAACAGTCTGGTTCGACCTATGCCAAGTTGACTTCCGGGTTGTGTTTCGCGACCATTTCTTTGAAATTTTCGGAAAGTTTGGGCACATAAAATATTATGTAAATTCTAAAGTTATATGCAATACATATACCTATACCTACCCACTTACATCCTTCATTTTCATTATTATATGTGCATGTTTACATACTTAGTTTCCATCTATATATGTATGTAGATACATCTTACTCCTCTAACTTACATAATTAAAATCCATAACTTAGATTAAAATATACATTTGTAGGTATTTCGATCGATTTTGTTCAATAAATTTTCGATTTTGTCCACAAAAATTGATGATGAAGTGGGAATTCCACAAAAAAAAACTGACAGTTTTAAATAACCTTTTCTTATAAAGGGTGTATTTAAACCGTGCCTCACTTACACGGAATTTGTTTTCTTGGTATTCATTAAAGCGTTTGAAAAAAAATGTAAGCATAATTCATTAAAGATGATCCATTGAACTAAATTTTGAATTGTCTTTTTTCAAGATTTTTCACAAGTATATATAAGATGTATTGTATAATTTTAATAAATTGCTTAACATACTCGTATTTGATATACCGGGCGTATTCATATTTATTTTTAAACTGAGTTTAAGTTAAACCTAGGTTTAGTATAACTTTGGTTCGGTGATTCTATTTTTTTAGGATTATCATTCCAAAATATTTGAAGCTATTTGTGTATTAAAACAAGTTAATAATCTTATAAAAATATAAAACCAACAATTTGTAAGTAAAATCGGTCTGTATTCATCTTGAACTGTAGTTTAGTAAAACCTGGGTTTATCAGCGACTATGATTATGCCCCATTAACTTAAATTTAATTTATCTTTTATGCAATTGATATGATATAACTTTAAGGTGAAGTTAGCACTAAAAAGAAGTGCATTAAGTTTTCATAGTTTTTGAACATACCCACCGATTTCTACATATCGGATGGATAAAATTATAAGAATAAAGGCTGGCGGATAATTGATAGTTGGGATAGTTGTGTGCGTTAGCAGCTTGAGGCAGACCCGTTTGACAGCCGAGGATTCCCATCTTGGTATTTCTCATCTGTGGATTTTGGATTTGTCTGCGGTCAATCGTAGACTCTTAAGGTATTTGTCAGTTGTTTATAGCCGATATTTTTTTAATATTACATAAACTAAACTAAAATAGTAGTTTGATTTGATCCAAAAATTGCAATATATACATAGTAAAAAAAAATGTGTACTTGATCAAAACATACGGAACTCGTTTAATTTAAACCACCATTATACGCAGTATACTCTCTGTCGTAATGAATAAAGTGCATTGGACTATTACGCGCGCCGTAGTGGAGGTCTTGGTTCGAAACTGTCATATTCTTCCACTCTCTCTGTTCGGATTCGTCAAACAATTTTAATTCCCTTCCATTACTGACGATAACGAAAAAAATAACACCAGGGAATGACTTAGACAAGAGTGTATGTTATTACGCAATTTATTAAATAAAAAGTCGTAACACTAACTTGTATTTTGTGCAAATTTAAAATGCAGTTTTTTGTAGAGCAAGTCTAATGGCACGCGTGCTACAAGTTTGCAAATTCGCAAAAGTTTTTATTTTGACTTACATAATTCTGCCTCAGATTTTCAATCGAATTTAATAAAAAGAATATATATTTTTTGTTTTAATCAAATGACAAACTGACTAGTTCATTATTCAATCTTAAAAATTGTGTGCATTATGCATGTATATGTATGTTAATGATGTTATAGCGTGGATCATGGATGACAGCAGATCAGATACTGAATTATAGCAGCTTTGTGCGAATCGGATGGCTGCTCAATGTGACTTGCTTAGATAACTTGATTTAATTATTTTTTTTTTATTAATTTAAATTCAATTATTGTATTCATTCTTCAAAATGTAATTAGTAGGTAGATAAGCAGCTTCCTAACACAACTACAACATTTCAAATTAAGAAACTAAACCTAAAAAAAATACTGACAGAAGGCAATTTATCGAAGTTAGATCTATTGTGGCTGTTGGTGACAATTGCGAATGAAATTTCCGATTGCCTTTTTAACTACCATGTATATAAATTTATATTTTAATTTCGTTGTATTAGGGTAGTTGAATCGTATTTTTGCGCAATAGGTATAAGGTACGTAAATTAAAACATAAATCAAATACACAACCTTCATATCTTCAATTTAAATGTCCATTGTTGTTTTCGTTATTATTGTTTTTAACTCATTAAAATGCATACTTGTACTGAGACAGGCACTATGTATTCGGTGTTAATGACCGGCCGGCGGAAGTTGAAGATATTTTTTAAGATTCATTCCATTTAAAATTTTTGAATTGAAATAAAATTGGAATGCCAAACCCATTTGTTAGATATTACAGTGTGAACGGGAAATGTTCCATAGTATCTAATTTAATGAGACCAAATAAAATAAATTATTTAAAAATAATGGTTAAATGCTCATGGTATAGAGCAGTATTAGAACTTGTGAGTACAGGGTGGCACACGAATCGTGCTACAATAAGAAATTTAAATAACTTTTATTTTAATCGATGTATTTCATTAATTTTTTTTATTGGATTCAATTTTTTTTTTTTTTTTTTATTAATTAACAAAACGTAATTACAATTTTCATATTTTCCTGCGAAGCCTAGGCTTTTCAGCAGAACATTGTGTTTCAATTTCATTTTAACTGATAAAAGTGAGTTGTATATATAATTACAAAAAGTTTACATTTCAAAATTTGATTTCATTTACAAATTACATATATAAAAGTTTTCAATAGCATTTTATCTGATTTCGTTTAGGAAGAAAAGTTCTAATTGCTTTTTTCTTGTTTTATAATTTCTAACTATTTGTTTAAGTTCTTGAGGTAAAGAATTTATTATTGAAGGGACAATGTATTGTAGCTGTCTTCCACCATAAGTGTTGTAGTTTCTTGGAATTTGAAGCATACCTTGTATCGGTTGAACGAAGCGGTCGTCGTCTTGGAATTGTAGTACTGCCGTCATTTTGAAGATTTCCTCGACTTTAAGCACCCTAAAACTGCTTCCATTTTGCTGTCTATTATTCTGGATGGTTTTTAAGATCGTTTTCTGAAGTTTTTGGATCTTGTTGATGTGAGTTTTGGCAGCGTTTCCCCAAGCAAGGATACAATATCTTAGCTTTGATTCTACTAATGCATAATAGACTTGTCGCAGAACGTCCTCAGAAGTATGGTACCGCAAGTGTGAGATTGCATATAAGCCTTTCTTAAGATCATTGCGTAGCTTGTCTATATGTTTGTCCCAAAGGAAGTGGCTGTCAATAACGACTCCAAGATATTTATAGCTTTCAACAGCTTCGATGCATTCATTGGACGTGCTTGGACATAAATCATTCCTGAAATATATTTGCTTGTCGGTTTTTTTGAAATGTGGGCTTCGAATATGCATTAGTTTGGTTTTAGAAGCGTTAAGTACCAACTCGTTATCGTGACACCATTGTACAGCTTTGTCGAATTCCTTTTGCATCATCACCGTCGCCGTATCAAGAAATTTATGTCGTACCATAATTGCAGTGTCATCGGCAAAAGCGAATGGAATGCTTAGCTTAAAAATCCGAAGGACCTCGTTCGTATAAATTATGAAAAGAAGTGGACCCAAATTAGATCCTTGAGGTACTCCGTATTTAACATACTTTGCATCGCTGTAAGCATCTTTTATTTTGACACAGAACATTCTATTATGAAGATAGTCTGTCATCCAATCAGCCATCAAACCTCGAATCCCGATTCTTTCCAACGCTTCTAACAGATTTGAATGATTGAGTGTGTCAAAAGCCTTGCTGAAATCCATGAACAGAACCAGTACATGGTGACCTTTATTTAGGCTCTCGTTCACGCAGTTAGTAAGTTCACCAATTAGTTGTCCTGTATTTTTGTTATTCTGGAACCCGTACTGGCTATTGTTAATGAGAGAGTGTTTTTCAACAAAGCTCTGTAATCTACTAACAACAATATCCTCTAGGCACTTTTCAAAGAGCGGCAGTATTGAAATTGGTCGGTAATTTGATAATCGATCCTTAACTCCACCTTTATAAATTGGTCTTACCACAGCAGTCTTAAGTTGTTTTGGTATTGTTGCTTCTGTTAAAGTTAAATTAATTATTTTACACAAGATTGGAGCAAACAAATCAGCATACTTTTATATGTCAGTTGCCCTGAAACCATCGATACCAGGTGACTTATTCGACCCAAGTGACTTTATTATATTTTTAACCTCATTTACATTTGTAGCATATGCGAAGATTGTGTTTTCTAAATGCAAATTTCTGTTGTTTGATAAAACCAGGAGATCTATATATTGCAAGCATGTATGTTTTTTTATTCTCTTCCGCAAACTGAATCTTAATACTTTCATATGAAACCGTTGGCGATAAAATTCTTTGGTGACTTAAACTGTTTCGAATAAATATTATTATTCCTCCCCCTCTTTGATCATTTCGATTTAATATTTCTTGTTGAAATCCATACAGCTGATAAAATCCGCTTTCTTCATCTTTAATATTTGTTTCTACCAAAATAATTTTATCTAATTCATTAATAAAGTGATTGATATTTATGCAGAAAATATTCCAATGCAGACGCATTGATCTTATGTTAAAGCATATATAGCAATTTTTATTATTTTTTAATTCATTAAATTAAATTTTATTTCAAATAACTAATGGTTTTTAAAGATGATAGACCGCAAATGACCTCCGCGCTCATCCACGCATATGCGGCACCTGATCAGAAAAATGTTCATTGCGACCTGAAGGGTTGAAATTGGAATCGCCTCAATTATTGTCTTAATGGACTGCTTCAATTCAGTCAAATTCCTGGGTTTCGTTTTGTACACTTCCTGCTTGACATAACCCCATAAAAAAACTGTGGTGCAGTCAGGTCAGGTGACCTTGGGGACCAGCGGAAAGTGCAGTTTCTGGATATCAATTTTTTGGGAATTTTCGTTGGAGCTACGCCATAACTTGTGTGGCTACGTGTGCACTTGCTCCATCTTGTTGAAACCAAATCCTGCTGAAAGGTATACGTCTTCAGCGAAGTTCTGGATAAAAAACTCCTTCAACATCCTTAAATAACGGTCCCCATTGACAGTTTGTCTTACACCGCTTTCTTCAATGAAGTATGGCCCGACAATACACCTTGTTGAAACTGCGCACCACACAGTGACTCGTTCTGGGTGCAGTTCCGTCTCATGGAGCATTTCTGGATTAGATTCACTCCATACACGGCAATTTTGCTTGTTAACATTGCCATTTAAGTCAAAATGGGCCTCATCAGACATGAACAAATAATTTATCAATGTGTTGTCTTCTTCGGCCATTGTAATCATTTTTCGACAAAATTCCAGGCGAACAGGCAAATCCTGAGGGTTTATCTTGCTTGTAATTTGGACTTTGTACGGAAACAAGTTTAAGTCATCATGAAGTATCCGTTATAATGACCGTCTGCTAACTCCAATTCGGCCCGATAAGTTTCGAGTCGAAACACTTGGATTTGCCTGTATTCCTGATGCAACAGCCACGATTGTATCCTGAACCCGAACATTGGGATCTCGATGATTCGGTCTTCGTTCGATGCTTCCAGATTCGGCAAACATGTTCACCAGTCTCATAATTGTCCATCTACTCGGGGGAGTACCGCCAAACTCCAGCCTAAATTCCCTTTGGACGGAAATGTCGGACTGTAAAGAATGGTATCGCTGCACTATCCAAATCCTTTTTCAGTATCCCAAGCATTCATTTTGATAAATCTAAATAGTAGCCTATAAAATAAAAAAAATAAGCCTATTACTCACATTGAAAAAAAGTTATTACGTTTTATTTTTGTAGCTCGATTCGTGCGCCACCCTGTATTATAAGGTACTATTAAACGGTCAACGTAAATAGCTTACGTGCGTCAAAATCTCTCCGTTGACAAACACGTTTAAACATATGTGACAAAACAAATTTGTTATCATTGATCTGTTGGGTTAGCCGTCGACGTTGATGCTTCGTTGGTCCTACTTACACTCGCATTATTTTCGAAGAATGACGGCGCCAGCGCCAGCGCCAGCGGCAACAATTTGGTGAACTTTGTATGATGCAACCCACGTGCGTCGCTGAATGGGCCTCGTCGCTAAAAATTATATTTTCGGCAAAAATAAAAACTGGCAATAAAATTAATCAAAGTTATCAATTGATTTGGCATCGGATAGTGAATAATTGACGAACTCTATTCAAACAACATTTCCGTCACGGATTGTTAACGTGTGCGACATTTTATGTATTGACGCTCGGTAGGTTGACAGTATGGGGCAGAGTGGAAGATTTGAGTTTGAGAAGTTTAGAAAACTGGAAATCTTATAAATTTCACTCGGTCGAAAACAAAAAAAATGAGGACTGAACCGACTTTATTTGTTGTTGAGTCAGAGAATCAACGCTATTACCAATTTAGTTCTAGTGCAATTGTAAAAAATTTGTTTCTCATCTTAGTGATTCGCATTCTTGTATGTATTGTAATGCTGTCCCTTATATTATATCAGCCTCAGAAATAGTTAAAATTGTAAAACTATGGCATTTCACTAGTTGAACGCGATCAATGACATTTATTCCTTCTTTTGTCTCTTCTAACTTCTCATTATTTTAAGGTGACACGTACAGACATGTAGGGACTTCAATAGGACTCCATCTCCATATTTGGGGTTGAGTTTTTTAGCAAGAAAATTATAAGAGTGTGTTACCCATTATACTATTAATGGGTAACCATTCGTAAAACCATTTAACAATCGACGTGCGTCGTAAAGAACCTACCTGTTGTACAATGTACAAGAAATAATAACTTTCCGACAGGAATTTCTGTCGTAAATGTCGTATAAAGTTTTGTAATATTACTATTAAATAATAAAAATACAATAATGATAGAAATCAAAAGGTTGTATGAATTTTTGCATATGTTTTTTTCCTGGTGTGATACGTATAACAATCTTCTTCGGATAGCAGCTGGTTTTTTCATAGTGGTGTTTTTACCCCGAATAACAATAACACAATCCTATCTGGTCTGCATAGTTTTTTGAATGCGCCCTCTGCGCCCCACTAAGCGAAGCAACGGAGTTGCGTGAGCGGGACAGAGAACTCAAAAATGGAGTTAGAATTTAGTATTCTCCACAGAATAAATTTTGTCCTTAAAATAATTTGCCTAGTAGCCAAGCCAAGCAGATAGTTGTCGCAATATATATTTGAACCTCAGATGAGCAATTCCAAATAAGCATTTGGTTACATAGTTGTATTTGTAAATTTGACTGGATTTGGAAATTTGTTGTGGATCTAGATTTTGATCCCGAAACGAACTCGGAATCAACAAATCCATGAGGAAACGATTTTGTGGTTGAAATTAAAACGACTTTATCCAAAAATAGGTAATTTTGCTGAAAAAAAAATCAATCTGATATTATCTCAATTTTTTTGACATTGACATTAATTAATGTTCGATTAACTGGATTAATAATCGTACAATCTTGGTTCAGCCTTGGTTCAATATATACATTGGGTTTAACTCCTATAAAGTGTTGAACAATCGTAGTTTAAACTTGATTTTCAATTATTGCGTTGTTCCTTGTGCTCCTTTTATATACTTTGTCAGCAAGACTTCAAAATTTCGTGCGCTATTATATAGCAAGATTTGCCGTTGTTATTTATTTACGTGGTAGTTGTTAAATTAGATCATGTGATAACAAAACGAATCTAATTATTTATAGTTTATCATTACCTACTGTAAAATGTAAAACAGAAATATTAAAACGAAATTTCAAATTGGAATTTCATAAAGATAAAATGGAAAATTAGGATTTGACGTTAGAGAAATGTCAACTCTTTCTAGTGTACGTAATGCCGAATTCCAAACAACCATTTGAAATCGATTTTTGATCGATTATTTTTTTTGTCGTAAGGAACTTGCAAAACATAGTGTGCCTGTGAATTTTATGTAATCTTGCTAAGAACGCTGGATCTGTTTTGACAGTATAAAATCGATTTTCATTCATACATTCATTTAATGCAAAATTTGATTTGACGCAATAAAATCAATTTTATAAAATTTTCGATTTTGTCCAGAAAAATTGATGATGAAGTGGGAATTCCACAAAAAAACTGACAGTTTTAAATAACCCTTTTATATAAGTGGCGTATTTAAATCGTACCTCATTTTCACGTTAAAAAAATTGAAGCTCAATTCATTAAAGATAAGCCTTTGAACTAAAATTTTTAATTATTATATAAAACACTTCTTCCGGATTCTGTTACAAATTTTATTTGTTTTTAATGCAATTCTTAATTGAAATGATTTACATTTAAGGTGAAGTTAGCACTAAAAAAAGAAGTGTATTAAATTTTCATAGTTTTTGAACATACTCACCAATTTCAATATATGGGATGGATGATATTAGCTGTGTTTTATTGGGAATCTATCCATTGTAACTGTAAGTAATTCCCAAAAAAAACGCATCAACCGTATCATGGACCGCAGCTTTTTTATTTTTGTAAAAATGGTACCCCTGCACAGCAGTCACAAGTAATGAAAGAGTAAAATTAAGAAAATATCAAAATTCTGAACAATAATTAGCTTTTATTCATATAAAATAGAAAGTAGAAAAACGTACCAATATTTAATTTATGTTACAAACCTATTTCTTGTTTTCATTTTTTTCTGCATTTGCAATTTTAAATTCGAACATTCATTTTACACCAATAGAAAGGAAATGAAAAATGAATGGGTTTGTTCATAGACTATTGTCAAGTCCCTTTTTACACAGGGCAATTTGTGTATTGCTTTAAAAATCGTCTATGCCCAGGAAACAAAATTGCCGTAGATTTGGTTGTTTCCTTTTAATGTTTCTTGGTTTTGAACTCACACTACAACGTAGCTTAAATTGTTCACTACCCTTACATTTCCCCTTTATATTTTATGCTTTTATTTATTTTCTGAGTAGATCCATAGCTAGAGTTTTATTTTTCAAGTCAATTTACAAATTTATTTTCTGACTATGGTTTGCTTTTAATTTAATATTCACTCATCAGACTGCACTTAACATACGCGGAGTAAGGAACAAATAGTTAACATTTGGCTTGCCATTTCCATGCACAAGTCCAGAAAAAAAAACAATGGGATCACAAAAATGTACGCCCAGTACATGTCCATGTAGTGAAACGAATACCGTCCATGGCCAACGTCCATTAAACAGTGTAGAAAAAGCACATTTGTGAAGCCCAGTTGCCACATGCAATTTTTCGGAAACGAAATAGTTTAATCACTAGTTGAACGATGAAAGCGCACATAAGCAACTTAAAATCAATTAACGAGATAAACCAACACACATACAATATTTTGATTTAATGTGCGCGCAGTTAAATTATATTTACATTGTCTTAGTTAGTCAAAAATAAAAGTAAAAGGGAATTCATTCAAAAGATGTTGAGTTTTTTTTCAAAATGGAAATCGAAATTTGTTAAAATTGATTAATTGACATTAGGGGTATGCAAAATTGCAGATATATGAGAAATTTTAGACGTACTCCAGAATATAATTGAGCAAATAATACAGTTTTTAATAGTAAAAGTGAGAAACTTTTCAGAAGAACAGCTTTTAATTTATTTAAAAAAAAAAGGAATTATCAAAGATTTTAGAAATATAAACTGGCCAACTATAAAAAAAAGAAAACAAAAGATTCAAAAAGATCGATTTGTCTTACGAATGAAATTAATAATTACAACACTCCATGAATACATCCATCGAGATTCGATCCAATTATCAATCGTACCAACAAAACTAACAAAATCAAATTCGAGACTCGAATAAACGTCAACCAGCCATCCACCGTAGCTTCTACTTTAGCTTTTTATCGACCGTAGCGAATTATATGTAAAATGCTACTACAGATAAACCTACGGTGGATAAATTTCCCAACAAAACACGGCTACTATAAAAAAAATTGGATGGATAAGATTATAAAAAAATGGCTACCGTATAGATGACAGCTTCTATGTGTCGGCTGTATAAGGATAGTTGTGTGCGTTTGCAGCTTGTAGGCAAACCCGTTTGACAGTCGAGGATTCCCATCTTGGTATTTCTCATCTGTGATTGGGGTCGTTCACTCACTTAATAGATATGTTATATCGGATACCTTACTTTCCGAGTATATTAGTGGACGGATCAGATGTTAGCTAAAAGCTGTCAACAAATCACAACAAAACGCATACCAAATGAAGTTTCCAGTCAGCTGTCCTATACATTCGTTCTCGGATAACTAGTTATTCCAAATGTATCGGTACTTAGCTTGTAGGCAAACCGAAATAGCTGCCGAAATTTCCCAACTTTGTATGGCTCAGCTGTGGCTTTGACAGCTTTGGCTCTCTGACGTAAAAATAACCTCAAAATATTGTGAATATGTGTTGACACGAATTCTTCGATCAGCTCATTGACAGTGGACAGAGTGATAGTCAACGCAAAGGCCATGTAGACAATTCTAAATTTAAACTAAATAGAAATGTGTCGTGTGATGCTCCACCAGTTTTATTTATTTTTTTTTTTTTTCTTAAACCATTTTCGCCAGTCATAAATTTGCGTGAAGTCAGTAGTACTTCAAAAATTTTTTTTTTGAAGTACTAAATGAAGTTTCCAGTCAGCTGTCCTATACATTCGTTCTTGGATAACTAGTTATTCCAAATGTATCGGTACTTAGCTTGTAGGCAAACCGAAATAGCTGCCGAAATTTCCCAACTTTGTATGGCTCTGCTGTGGCTTTGACAGCTTTGACTCTCTGACGTAAAAATAACGTCAAATGTGTTGACACGAATTCTTCGATCAGCGCATTGACAGTAGACAGAGTGATAGTCTACGCGATGACCATGTAGACAATTCTAGATTTAAACTAAATACAAATGTGTCGTGTGATACTCCACCAGTTTTATTTATTTGTTTTTTTTTTTCTTAATCCATTTTCGCCAGTCATAAATTGGCGTGAAGTCAGTAGTACTTCAAAAAAAAAATTTTTTTCCCTTTGTTTGGGAACATCTTTCTTACGCCTTTCTCTTTTTGCATAAGCGCTCTTTACCATTACTATCATTAGCTTGTTGATCGTTTCATAATAGGTACATAATATGTTCCCTGAATTAATCCTATTGCATTTATTATAATAATTTTTTTAATAAGATGTATGGTATTATGAGATTTATATTTTCATTATAATATATATGCTCTTGTATCATTTTCAATTTTTGTTTCGCAAGGGCTCCGGTGACCAAAAGCACGTAATACACCTGACTCTATGCCAAAGTGGCACCTGCATAAACCAATCTTAAAATCAAACTTCCCCATTCGCATTCTTCGAATTCAATAATCATTTGTGTTTTTATTATTGATTTAATTATGAAAACACTTGAAAGTTTAACTTTGCGGCAAATCGGAGAATATATTTATCGGACATTCAACTACGAACTCATCTTTATTGGTTATACCTATCTAGTCGAGGTATTGATTTGGTAAATGTTTTCGATTCGTTAAAAAGAAAATCAACAACGACGCATTACCTCAACATTCGATACATATTAAAATAATACAAAAACAAAGCAAAAAAAAACCTCGATTAATTATTTCCTGCTAACGAAAAGTATGAGCAAAGGAAAACAATACTGCAGCCGTTGCCGCCACCGACCGCCCGGTATTTCTTGAGGGAATTCGACGTCGCAGTTGGTTTATTCATATGGATACATATGTATGTATATCCCGTCGTCGCCCACCCGACCACTGCACTGGCTGTATCCATGATGTTTGTTCCTATTAGAGTTGACGTTTTTACACTGTCAACTTTTGTCCACTTCAGGTTTTTTTTTTATTTTTACTATCTTCTTCCACGTTACAAAACGACCTATGAGGAGGGAGTATGATGTGTTCACCCGTTCACATCCATCGCATCAGTCATCACCACAATCAATTAAAACTTATACAAATGTGATGTACATTGCACGTATATGGAATCCGAATCCATCGGATACCATCATCCCGAGCAAAGTTGGCCGGTATGATATAAAATAATGACAATGTGTGTGTGTGAGAGAATTTTTTTCAATCAAACAGACAAAAGGTCTCGGGGTCTCATTTCTAGTTAATAAATAGAATAAATTTCCTCAGCCTTTAGGTTGAACCCCGAAGCTATTTAGCTTGCTGGCCGAGTGTGAGTCGTCTCGACCACCCCTCGCTTACAAAATGTTCTCCATAATCATAATCGTACGTATACCTACATATCTGTTATAATAGTTTCATCATTGATGATCACATTTGAAGGGTTATGTTTTTATTCCCATCGAATTCAAAGTCAAGGCTAAAATTTGCTTAATTTTGCAATTTGTAATTAATTAAGTTGAGTTCATGAAAATAGGGGTTGTCTCTTTAAATCAAAACAAGGTGTAAATGTTTATTTAAAAGGATGGATTTGTTCAACAAAAGATTTGTCATCATCAAGGTGTTGACCATGAAAGATCAAGTAGGTACCTATAGTACTATTATAAATTATTATAAAGAAAAAAATATATTTGTTTGTTACGACGCACACGACGCACATTTTAAAAGGTTCTTTATTATTGATTGTTTAAAGGGTTTGAAAATTGTATACTCGTTTGGTTTAAGTAATTGTATTGTTTGTTTGTTTTTCTTAATTTTTATTTATTTCAATTTAAAAATTATAGTCAACGCCTGCCAATTAGGTTCAGTACACATAATAATTAGGTATAACAATTAAAATTTTAAAAGCAGATGCTAATTTTGTATCAAATTACCAACGTTTTGTAACCTATTAACTCTTATGTTCTGCCCACAATGAAATGAACCCAACAATAAACAGTTTGGAAAGTTTTACAGAAGACATAAACAGATAACAGACTATAAAAAATAAAATGCACGACTGAATCGCACGTACTTGCTCCTATGTTTGATCACATTAACCGTGTTTTATTGGGAAATTTATCCGGCGTAAGTTTATCCGTCGTAGCATTTTACATACAATTCGCTACGGTCGATAAAAAGCTAAAGTAGAAGCTACGGTGGATGGCTGGTTGACGTTCAGTCGAGTCTCGGTTCTGATTTTGTTAGTTTTGTTGGTACGATTGATAATTGAATTGAATCTCGATGGATGCGTTCATTGAGTGTTATAATTATTAATTTAAGACAAATCGATCTTTTTGATTATTTTTTTTAATAGTTCGCCAGTTTATATTTCTCAAATCTTAGATAACTCCATTTTTTAATAAATTATAAGCTGTTCTTCTGAAAAGTTTCTGACTTTTACTATTTAAAAACTGTATTCTTTGCTCAATTATTTTCTGAAGTATGTCTAAAATTGCACCTATATCTGCAATTTTGCATACCCCTAATGCCAATTAATCAATTTTAACAAATTTTGATATCCATTTTGAAAAAGAAACCCATATTTATCGAATGAATTCCGTTTTACTTTTATTTTTGACTAACCAAGCCCAATTTTCGTTTTGTATTAAATTTTTATTGATAGTTGTAAATAAAAGGAGTTTGGTGAAAAAAATCATCTTTTTATTTAGATCTAGAATAAAGCAATTTGAGAAGAGAAACCGCATTGGGTGGAACTGCACTATAGAGGAATTGCTGACACTGCGCCGCAAAATATTTATTCGTATAAGATTTTATGAGCTATAAGGCTAGAGGAGAGATGCAACTTTCAGTTTTGCAACAGTTTGGTTGCTAAAGTGAACACCCTGGACTTATATGAGAAAAACTATTCACTCAGCGATTCGAGCAACTTAAGAGTTTGTGTTTTGGCACAAATCGAACGATCGCCCCAAATAAGTTCTTCAGTTTGTATAACATCGAACTATAATGTAACTGCGCGCACATTAAATCAAAAGGATGTTTGTGTTCCTTTATCTCGTTGATTCATTTTTAAGTTGCCCTTTGTGCGCGATCATCGTTCAACTAGTGATAAAACTATTTCGTTTCGGTAATATTGCATGTGCGCGCCTAGCCTAAACGTACTAAGCGGAAACTGAACTCACAAAGTGTGGTTTTTCTTCACTGTTTAATGGACGTTGGCTATGGGCGGTCTTCGATTCACTACATGGACATGGACATACATTTTTGTGATCCAAAATGGTGAAATGGCAAACCAAATGTTAACTTTTTGTTACTTACTCCGCGTATGTTAAGTGCAGTCTGATGAGTAAATATTTAATTGAAATAAAAACATACTCAGAAAATAAATTTGGAAATTGACTTGAAAAATAAAACTCTAGCTATCGATAAGCTCAGAAAATAAATAAAAGCATGAAATATAAGGGGAGTAAACAATTTAAACTACGTTGTAGTGTGCGTTCCAAACCAAGAAACATTAAAAGGAAACAAGTAAATCACCGGTACATTTGTTTCCTCGTGTGAAATGCATAGACCATTTTTAAAGCAATACAAAAATTGGACTGTGTAAAAAGGGACTTGACCATAGTCTATGAACAAAGCCATTAACTTATCATTTCAGTTCTAGTGGTGCAAAATGAATGAATGAAGTGAATGAAAATTTAAAACCGCAATTGCAGAAAAAATGAAAACAAGAAATAGGTTTGTTACATAAATTAAATATTGGTAAGTTTTTCTACTTTCTATTTTATATGAATAAAAGCTAATTATTGTTCATAACTTTGATATTTTCTTAATTTTACTTTGCAAAAGACTATTTCATTACTTGTGACTGCTGTGCAGGGGTACCAAATTTACAAAAATAAAAAAGCTACGGTCCATGCTACGGTCGATGCGTTTTTTTGGGAATTACTTACGGTACAATGGATAGATTCCCAATAAAACACACCTATTATATGCAAAAGATTCTTAATAGAAACGGCTAAATATATTTTTAAAGTCGTTTTTGACTTAATTTTTACTTGCGATTATAGGTGCTATAAGGCAAGTGATGTATTCGTAAAATTTTTTTTTCTAACAATCAAACATGGCATTACGATCATAGAGAACTACAAAAAAGTGGATCCCCTAATTCCGTCTGTCTGTCAATCTATCAGTCTGTCTGTCTGTCATCGAGTCTACAGCCTAAACGGTTGGATAGATTTGCGTCAAAATTGGTACATATTGTTTTTTCGGTATATGCCCACACGTTTTTTTTAATTTTTTGTTAAGATGGCAAATAACAATAGCTCCCATACATTTATTTTGGTCAAAAACAAAAATCTTATTTTTCACAAAAAACGCGGCTCCAACGCCGACAGTTCATTAACGAATGGAAAGGCTACCTTTTGACAAATTTTGTTTGGAAAAACTTATTATTTTTAGTACCTCTAGTAGAATCATTTTTTTGTTTTTCGATTTTCTCGTAAACGGTTCATTTGATTTTTATGAAATTTTTTACGCAAGAAGCTACTAGAAAGTTTAAAAACTATTGTATACTATTTTTTGGAAATTCATTTTTTTTTGAAAATTCAAAATTTCGAAAACGACTCAATAGATTTTTTCGAAACTTGGTATTTAGTGGTTTTTTGACATTATTTTAAATAGTTAAAAAAAACTATTTTTTCTAAAATAAAAAAACAACGGTAACTCCCATACAAGTGTTTAAAAACGGTTAAGAAAAAAATGTATTTCTCGAAAACGGCTTTTATAAAAAAATTTGTGTGTTCTTAAATTAGTACAGTTCACTTTTAAGTATAAAAATATTTCTTTTTGCGTACTTATTAACGGTACTTCCCATAGAACCACTTTTCAATATTGGATAAACCGATTAAAATAAATTTTTGTATACAAATGCTCCCTAAAATTGTTAATAAAATTGCGTACTCAAATTTTCAAAAAAAAAGTTTTTCGATTTTTAAAAAATAATAATTTTTTTTTGAAAAATCGATTTTTCAAAAGCAAATTTATTTTCAAAATTCCAAAAAAAAAATACTTTTCGAAAATTTTGAAATGCAGTATTAGGCGAAAATCAATAAAATGGTAGTATGGCAGGTACTGTTAATAACAAAATATTTAAAAAAAATGGCCAAAATGTAGACTATACCCAATGTAGTACACACACCAATTTTTATCAAAATCCTTTGAGCAGTTTTCGAGATAATTAATTAAAAATTATTGGATAAAAAAAAAAACAAACAAAAACGAGCCACATTTTTGAAATTGGTCCACCCTACGGAAAATGTTGTATTTATTTGAAGTCTAGTGATGGCACTTTGATGGAAATTTTATTCGAAACTCTTGCAAGATTTGACAAAGGGCTATGAAATGGTAAACATCATTCCGCTTAAACCTCTTACAAAAGTTACACAAGACTGACAGGTCTAAAAATAGTGCTAATAGCGTTCACAAACAGGTCGATTTGGAAGTAGTTAGCAGGAGGTGATTAAGATTTCTGTGTAATTCTAGTCGATGCCGACGGGACGCATGGTTCAAGTATTGTATAGATACATATAGATTTGTTCGTCTACCATAGCTATGACATTAAATTAAATTCTGTATGACCCAAGTAGATGTCATGTGACCTTGGAAGATCATTATATTTTTCGAACGGTGACGATTGTTTGCGCAGAAGTTTAGTCACAAACAACCGGTTTTTTTTCATAATTTTTAACAATAAATCGGAATTGGTCCTTAAGTTATTTTTTTATGTAAATATGGGCAATAGGGGGTAATATCTGACTCAACGTGGATAGCATAATTTATAGTCGAATTGGGCGTAGAAGAAGAACATTTCAAATGCTTCGAAAACACGTATGACCGAAGGCATGTGAATTTTGATACCAATTTTTTTTAGAAAAAATTTAAGAATTTGTATATATACAAAATTAAGTGAAAAACCACTTTAAAAGTACATTTAGCCGTTTCCATTAAGAATCTTTTGCATATAATGTGATCGAACATCGGAGCAAGTACGTGCGATCCAGTCGTGCATTTTATTTTTAACGTAGATAAGTCCAACTCATCTAGCTTAGACACAGTAGCCGCGTTTTGTTGGAAAATCTATTGGCATCACAGCAGAATTTATAAGAAAAACACGATCCCCGGCAACCTGATGTTTTATAACGGGTGTTTTTTTTAGAAATAAAACGCATATAATTTAATGTTATGGCCAAGAATTTAGCTTTATTATAAAGATAAGGGTTGGCCATTATGTCTTAAAAATAATTTCGATCAAGGGGCCGCCGCAGCTGGCTCGAATAAATTCCAGCTTTTTGGAGCAATTGGGGCCGTATGTCAGCAATAACGCGTCGAATATTTTCTCCAAGGCGTCAATCGTCTCGGGCCTATCTGTGCAGACAAGCGAATTCACATAACCCCACAAAAGTCCAGTGATGTTAAATCGCACGATCTTGGAGGCCATGCCACAGGCCCACGACGCGAGATAATGCGCTCACCAAAAGTTTCGAAGAAGTTCAAAATGATTGTTTTGTTGGCTTTATGACACGTAGCCCGTCTTGTTGCTGTAGTCATTTTTGAAGAAATATAGACCAATGATTCCATCTGCTCATAGAACACAATACACAGTGACTTTTTGAGGATGTAACGTCCGGCGGCTCAACAATGGCTTGTGGATTATGATCACTCCAAATACGAAAATTTTGTTTATTAACGGACCCATTTACCCAAAAGTGAGCTTCATCGCTAAACCAAATTTTCTTGTGAAAATCGGGATTAGATCCATCTCGTTTTGGGCCCATTCAGCGAACGTGCGACTTGGTTGATGGTCGTTCGGCTTCAATTCTTGCACGAGTTGGATTTTGTAAGCCCGCAAACCAAGATCCTTCCGAAAAATCTTCCATAAAGTGGATGGACACAGCTCCAATTGTTGCGCACGGTGGCGGATGGAATCATTCGGGTCTTCTTCGATACTCTGCTCCACAGCAGCAATAGCGTCTTCGGTGCGCACTGTACGGAATCTCTGAGGATGCGAATTATCCACTAGAGTAAACCTGCTGCGAAACAAATCCATGCTTGTTCGAGTCTCCGAATCGGCTGGGTGATTATGCGAACGAATATTGGGCGCAGCGCTGGATCCATTATTTTGGTAATAAATGTGCACGTTTTGCAAACGTTGTTCAGGAGTAAATCTATTCATTATGAATTGGAAAACCAAACTGAGCATAATTCAAGTGACAGCTGTCTAAAAGACCAACTTCGAAAAAAGTATTGCCAGATTGAAAACCGCACGTCTAAAAAAAAACACCCGGTACTTTAAGTTGCTATTACCGACCATGTGCCAAATAATTAAATGCAAAACGTCAACAATTAATTTGTTTTTATTTCTTCAGATTAAAGAAAACTAAAACCTGAATTAAAAAAAAATCCAAATTAAATGGAATACAAATGAAGTAATAAGAAATAATAAAAAAGTTGAATTTTCCACATCTGTGTAGTTCTAAATGTTGATTTTAAAATTATTTTATGTGCTTGAGGTTTTTCAATAAATCAGATGTTGTTTCAATGGAGGGGTATGTTCGCATAGTGCTTCCTTGCAAGAATGTTAGCATTCATTATTTAACTGTTAAGTATTTTATGAACTTCGTTTACATGCGGTTCAAAGATCAAGTTGGAGTAGATAGGAAGTTAAATATGAGCTATATATATATTATGGACAGAAAGCCGTTTTAGCTAATCCTGTTAAAAGTAGCTTTAGTTAGCTTACCACCATAATAATGTTTATTATAGTTTCGAAAAGTTACCACCGAAAAAGATGACAGCCAAAAGATCAGCAAACGATTTTTTTTATGTGGTAAATAGCCGTATTTTGGTAAAAGTTCTAAACGTCGCAATAAATAAACACTGAAAAAACGACTATGCCCACTTTTTTAGTCACTTTTTGTTCAACGGTCAACTCGACTCTCAATTCACAATCACGTGGAACCGTGAAATTCTGGTTTGACACGAATTTTATGGTCAAGACATGTGTCAATATAATTTGACATTTTCTGACTACGCAATAAACTAGATATATTTTGAAAACCATATTTAGAATGTATTTCTTGCCAAATTTGCCGAAAAGCTTTAAAATATCACAATTTTCCGGAGAGGACATTATGTAAATCTGAAGATTTCCAATTTTTGGTTAAAAAAATGAGATTTTTTCACAGATATATTAATAGTATTTCAATGGAATTCGACAGTTTATGTCTTGCACGTCTTTTAAGTGTTCTATCGATAACATATATACACGTACTTGCTGTTATGTTCGATAATTCATAAGAACAAACCAAAAAGTTCTCTTGAGTTACTCCAAACATTTTCGAATAACTAGCTATCTGCCGACAAATCTGACTGCAAACTTTATTTGATGAATTTTGTTTTGATTTTCGACTGCTTTCAGCTAATCTTTCCTAATCGTTTACAAATTAATTCGGATAGTTTGGTATCCGAGATAACTTATCTAATAAATAGGTAAACGTGGCCATTGACAGAAAGAAGAACTCTACGAACAAAGACTTGTGAGATTCATCAAAACTACCAACTAAACAACATAATATCATTCATTCGATACTCGAATGAATGGCCTCATTCAATAACCGAACTTCAGCTATCCGAAAATAATCTTAAGCTATCTGGATAGCTATAGATCGGTTATTGAATGAACCCAATGTCACAACATAAATCTATCTAAAGCAGTCATGTTTTTCTTTTATCGATAGTAGGTCCTTGTATTTGTAATGCGTTTAAATTCTGCTTTGCTGTGGATAACTTTTGCCAACAAAAAAAACACCGCTAGTTTAGTGTGAACACACAGACTAGATTCGCAAAAACAAGTGCAAATATTTGAAGTCCAGAAATGTCGTTTTCTATTTTCCATTATAGATATTGATCAGGGATTGTGGAGTTTTCTTGGCAAACAGAACGCAATATCTTTTTATACTTGCGATATAGGTACTATAGGGCAAGCTTTGCATTTGGAAAATAAATCGAACTCGAGATTTTAATCAGAGTTGACATTACGGTGATAGAGAACACAAGAAAAGTGGGTCCCGCAATTCCGTCTGTCTGTCTGCCTAAACGGCTGAAGCGAGTTTCTTCAAACTTGTTATTTAAGCGTTTAAGGTGATTGTCCAAAATAGATTTTTGAATCGTTGTTTTAGCCCCAAAAATAACGGTACTTGCCATACAAATTTTTCTACCATCTTAATTATCTCGAAAACGGCTCTAATGATTTTGATAAAAATTGGTGTGTATACTACTTTAGGTATGGTCTACATTTCGTTGGAAAATTGCCTTTAAATATTTTGTTATTAAGGGTACCCCCCATACAACTACTTTATTGATTTTCGACTTTCTCATAAACGGCTCAACGGATTTCGATCAAGATTTTTATACAGGAGCTCTTTCAAATTCTAAATAATACTGCATTTCGAAATTTTCGAAAAATAGTTTGTTTGGATTTAAAAAAAAAAATATTTTTTTTTTCTGAAAATTCAATATTTCGAAATTTTGTTTTTGAATTTATATTTAATTACTTAAAATGTTTACACCAATTTTTTTTTGAAAAAATTTAAGAATTTTTATATATAAAAAAATTAAGTGAAAAACGACTTTAAAAATACATTTAGCCGTTTCTATTAAGAATCTTTGCATATAATGTGATCGAACATAGGAGCAAGTACCTGCGATACAGTCGTGCTTTTTTTTTTTAAATTGTAAGTGTGATGTGTGTATTTATTTTTCTTTATTATGAAGAGTAAACAAAACCGTTTGACGTTTCAGAAAAATTAGAAAAATTAAATTTAGTGATCCAGGATAAAAAAAAATTATAATTTTAAAAGAATAGAAAACTGGTACGGGATCAAAATATCGCTGAAGGATCGATCATTTTAGTTGAATAGAAAACCATTTAAACAAAATGCACGACTGGATCGTACGAACTTGTTCTTGTAAATAACAAATTTAGTGTAGCTAACCACTGACGCTGTTAGTAGGTATGGGTTGTCCTTATCCTTTGTAGTTATCCTTTGTAGGATTAAAGCTGATGTAGGTAAGATTGCCATGATTTTTAATATAATGAATTGTGGAATACATATGATTCATGGAATGGTTACATAGGTACCCACCTACAAGTGTATATTTGAATGAATTTGACTTATAAAAATTAGGAGAATAATATGTACCTACCTATACAGGTATGCAGATATGTACATATACATATATGTTTAAATAAAAGTGAATGCTGTATAGATGGGTAAAAATCGTTTTTTAAACTTATAAAAACTGCTAAAACCATCACCTTAATCAGTTTCTCGAAAAAAGAAGAACGCCATTAAATGCAAGGGATCAATGAAAATTTTATAAAAAAGTTCTGGAAAATTGTTGAACGGATTTTAATGAAATCCGGTTTTTTATTTTTTGTTTCTTGAAAACAATTTTTTTTTTGAAATTTTGGTATGCAGTCTTTTAGAGTTTATTTATATACATGTGCCTTTAAAATTTAAAATTATTTTTTTTTATTAGTTTTAAAAATATTGATTTTTCAAAAACAAATTCAAAAACTGATTTTAATTATAAAAAAAAGTTATTCCAAATTTTAATATGCAGAATTAGTTTGGCTATCTAGATCTACTCAGATATAAAATTTTACAGAAATCAAATATACAGTTAGCGAGAAACAATTTCAAAAAACCGTTATATGGAAGGTATCGTTAATAGTCTTTTTCCGTAAACTTGATTCATATCAAATAACAGCTATTACAAACAAAAACATTCTCAAATGTTTTTATCAAAATCGTTTGAGCCGTTTTCGAGAAAAATCGGATTTACCCTCAAGGTCATATGGCAGGTACCGTTATTTGTAGGCCTAAACATTAAGTTTCAATTTCCCCTCTGAGGAATACCAAAATAATCACATATACCACATTTGAAGGTAAACTCTTACGCCGTTTAGGCTGCAGCTCGTTATACATACAGACCGACAGCCTGTCAGACATTTATTAGCTGCGTTTTATTATCTACGGGTCTGGGTCTGGGTTATGTTTTAACACGTATTACAAAAACAACACGAGATCCAGGTTTCTATCGGGGTTTCTATCTGGGCTTGCAAATATTAGTATTAAATTCGGCAAACAGAGTGTACATGTAAGTACATAACCCAGATCGTTTTATTTTCACGGGGTGAACTATATGGGTTATTGGCGATAATAAAACACGGCTATTGTCGATCACGTTTTGAGACTTCTCTATGATCGTAATGTCATGTTTGATCGTTAGAATTTTTTTTACGAATGCATAACTTGCCATATAGTACCTATATAATCGCAAGTAAAAAATCAATCTTTTTTTTTTTTTTAATAATCTACACGCGCTCAAGGGATTATGAATAATACCCTTTAAATTTTCAACACAGCGCGGGCGTGAGGGTGAGGTAAAGGAAGAGAAAGAATGATAGGAAAGATGTGTGGCGCGATATTCGGAGACTGTAGTTGGTTGTTGTCTCAGATTTTATCTCCAAAAATTCTAACTATAAAGAGGGAAAGAGATGGGGCTCATAGACGTCAAAATAAATGTGTTGAGCGAGTTCATTGTGTACACAGTCAAACACTTATATGTACATATGCACATTGCACATTATATACGTAAATATGCATATGTACGTACCTACATATCAATAGTAATAGGCTATTCTGTCTAATATCTTCCTGAGGACAAGGAACCACTTGGCAGCTTTGGCTATAAACAAAATAATTATCTAATTCTAACTAAAAGTAAAAGTTTGCCTAATAAAAGGTACAATTTCAAAATATGTACATATGTATGTATGTACAGTACAAGCGCTATATAAATTGTCAGTATTTTCTCCCATAAATAAAAAAAGAAATCAAATATGTTTATTAAATTAATTAAAATGATGATTACCTAATTCAATTACTTGTTATATCACAACATTTCTGAACTAACCCTAAACACAAGTTTTATGTAAAAGTTTTAAATGACATTTTATAAACCAAACCAAACACATCAGTTTCCCCTTAATAAAAATGTTTAAAAAAAATCAGCCATGCAAAATATTTTGTATAATCCCACCATCACGTGCTATAGTTGTTATAACATACATTTGTGTGTTTTGTTTTGATCTGAAGTATATTATGTTATGGCAACAAGTTTATAAATAACATAACACAAACAAAAAAAAAAAAATCATAATCGGTATTTTCATGTTGCAATCGACTGTGTTTCTTGCACTTGCCAATTTGGAACACGATTCATAGAAAGTTGTTTTACCATGAAGATATTATTAATTTGTTTTTTGATAAAAGAAATTTTTATTGGCGCGAGAAGTGCACTTCATGAAGGTTTCAAGATAATAACACAGTTAAAGAATTATTGAATGGATCTGCAATTAAATTGAGGACAACATTTAATAAATGTATGGTAAACAAAAATATGGTTACCACACTGAATCATTTTGCTTTTTTACTTTAAAAATTGTTAATTTACATGTATACCGAATTCAGTGAAAAACCAACCAATATTTTTAAATGTATTAAATATAAACTGAACACGATACAATATGTATGTTTGTAATATATATCTTATTTGATAAAACATTTATTTACACAGTGATTCAAGATATTTTTTTAAAATTTTTTTTCAGGTGTGTGACTACTTCATAATACATGCTTGTTGTGAGTATCTATACTATTTTGCTTATCACTTGTATAAATATATTATGTAGCTTATGATTGCCCACTCGACTTGTACCACACAAGTAACTGTATACAGATATATATTATAATATGTACTTTGTAAAATTGGGCCAGCAAAAAAAATTAAAAGTTTTCCCGGTGGCATTTTGTATATGGCAAACGTTGCTTAAAATTAAAAAAAAAAAAAAGGTTAAAACTACAAAGTTCAAACATTGGCGATAACAAGTTTTGAACCCTTATTATTTTCGATACAATAACATTAGTTATTAGAGATTTAGATTAGCGAGTGATTTATTTTTCAATAAATAACGGGTGAATTTTTTGCTACTTGGTTTTTGACGTTTATATTTTTGACAGATCACACATGACAAATTCCACGAACATTTGACATTTCGATTTAGTATTGTTTGCCATTTCATCATGAATATCGATCCAAATAAAAATTTCATTCACTTTTTACAAGTTTCTGTGTTTTTTTTTGAATTTTCAAAAACCAAGCTCTTAAAAAATCACCGTTTATAAATAAAATAAAATACAAAACCAAATTCATAAATTGTAAGTGCATGGCTGTGCCGTCTGCCTGATTGACCATTAAATATAAATAATTAATTATTACGAATTGTGATAGGTTTTACATCGATTTTTTGCGTATACATATGTATATATATATTTTTCTCAATTTAAAGCTTTCCAATACGATTTTCGTCGGTATAGAAGGACTTATTTGTTGTGGATGAAAAAAAATTGTAGCTCTATTATTTTCTAAGAAAACGGTATGTAGTGCTATACTCTGTCCAACAAAAAATAAGGGCGAGCTTTTTTCACACCAGTGGTGCCTGTGTATACTGTCACCATGCTGAATTGAAAAGAAACTACCACTGAAAAAGATTCTAGTCACTAACCAACTTACAGAAATTGTTATGATAATTTCCTGCCTTCATTGCATGTCTAAAGGATAGCATACTGATCATCTACTCGCTTCTACTTTCGCCGTATAAGTTGAAAAAATATACATTCCAATGGAGCTACCAATGCCCATTGAGAACAATACAAAATAGCTTTTCAGTGTTTTTTTTTTTTACAAAAGAGCTTTTTGTGTTTAAGCTTATGAGAACAACATTTAGCAAGTTGAGGAGGAGAACCGTTGTCGCTTTGATATTCTCCTTTTTATTTGGTTGTATTTCTAAATAGCCCGTTAAAATGCAGATAATTTTTTTTCGTTTTCGGTGTTCTTGCAGAAAAAGTTATTTGTGCAAAGTATCGAAACGTTCAAAGTAAATTACCTACGTGGATATTCATTACAAAAGGTTTTATAAAGTGAATTTTTTGTTTCATCAAGAGTGAATAATTGCTATTACTTACTATTACTTTAGATGGCGCTTACAATCCAGGATGGATCACGGCCTCAACCAGCAAACCTCTCCAGCTAGCCCGGTCCCTAGCTAGCTGCCATCAGTTACGTACACCAAGTTGGTTGAGGTCATTCACCACTTGATCGAGCTACCTAAGATGAGGCCTTCCTCTGTCACGTTGTTTACCGGGATTGGATACAAAGACTCGTCGGGCTGGTGCGTCTATGTGCATGCGCTCCACGTGACCTAGCCATCTCAGTCGCTGTATTTTCAGCTTTTTGACCAGGTCGATATCGCTGTAGAGCCCGTAAAGTTCGTCGTTAAATCTTCTTCTCCACTCACCACCGATTCACACTGGGCCAAACATCACTCGAAGAATCTTTCTCTCAAAGCAACCCATCTGGATTTCATCCGATTGTGTCAGTGTCCATGCCTCTGTCCCATACAGAAGGCCTGGGATGATTAAAGTTTTATATAGGGTCTCCTTGGTTCTTTGAGAGAGGGCTTTACTACTCCAATGCTTTCTAAGCCCGAAGAAACAGCGATTTGCAAGTGTGATTCTTCGTTTGATCTCCGCACTGATATTGTTGTGCGATGTAATAGTGGATCCCAAGTAAACAAAGTCTCTGACTACTCCGAAGTTAAAACTGCCAATCGTGACGTTTTGTCCCAGTCGATGGTGTTGGGCTTCTCTTCTCGGTGACAGCATTTATTTAGTTTTCGTGTCGTTAACAGTCAAACCCATCTTCACCGCTTCCGCTTCAATACTTGCAAATGCTCCACTGACAACTCGCTTTGTTCTGCCTATTATGTCAATGTCATCAGCATATGCAAGGAGTTGGACGGACTTTTGAAAAATTGTGCCTCTGGTGTTGACATTTGAGTTGCGCATAATTGCTTCCAGCACGATGTTGAAGAGGTTGCATGATAGCACATATCCCTGTCTCAAATCTTTCTCGACATCAAAGTCGTCGGTGAAGTTCTTACCGAATCTGACGGAGCAGCGAGATTTCTTCATTGTCATTCTGCACAAGCAAACAAGTTTGGCAGGGATGCCGAGATGTGACAAGGCTCTGTATAACTCGTCTCAATAAACGCTATCATAGGCGGTTTTAAAGTCGATGAAGAAATGGTGTGTATCGACTTGGAATTCTTGGGTTTTTTCCAGGATCTGCCAGAGTATTAAAATCTGATCGTTAGCTGATTTTCAAAATAGCTCTTAACGGCCTTTAGTCCAACAAAAATTGGCGTTTCGTCCCGGCGATCTCACATGGACTCATCAGTTGACTAGTGAGGACCTTTGTCAATACGCAATTTTTGCCAAGTTCAGTTCATCTTACATAGATTTCGTGAAGAACATCTAGTGTGAACTATATCCAACAAGACTAGAATTCCTAATCATTAAATTGGGAATTTTCGTGTATTGCCCGTGGCCTGGTATTATTTATATAAGAAGGTTTTTTTTTTTTTTTAAATAATACAAATTCTATATACTACTGAAATACATCAGCCAAGTAGAAGACTTAGACTATAATATTTGGACTTGTTGAATTATTGATTCAAAATAGCTTTTAACGGCATTTAGTCCAACAAATTTGAAGTTGAGTTTCCTCGCCTAAATCCACATTGATAAGATCCGATCAGGTCGCTGGTAAAAGACGGATACACAAAATAGCCGACATAATTTTGTATGCGATGTTGAGGAGACTTATACCTCTGTAGTTGGCGCAGTTCAGAGCATCTCCTTTTTTGTGGATAGGGCATACTATGCCGAGCTTCCATTCATCTAGAAATGAGTTGGTGTATGCTCCTGACCAAGTCATCTCCCGCTGCCTTAAACTGTTCAGCTGGCAGGCCCTCTGAACCCGCGGCCTTGTGCGACTTAAGTTTGGATATAGCTGTTCTTACTTCTTCTAGGCCGGTTGAACGGATATTTGACCATCATCGTCCAAGTTCAATGGGTTGTTATGCATAGCAACGGATGGTTGGCAGTCTTCGCCGCTTACCAACTTGGAAAAGTGTTCCTTCCAAATCCTAAGCACCGTCTGTGTATCTCCTACGACTTTCCCATTTTTATCACGGCAGGCTTCTATTCTGGGCTGGAATCCTTGGGTAGATCGTTTCACCCTTTGATAGAACTTTCGAGCGTTACCCCTGCCGTAGCATCCCTCAATAGACTCGACCGCTTGCTTTTCGTGCTACCTTTTCTTCCTTCTTAGGAGTCGGTGTTCCTCTTCTTTTTTGCACATAGACCTCGCGGGCCTCTCTTTCACCAGTGCTGGTCCTAGCTTGCAGCATCGACTCATAGGCTTCGTCATTGGCTGCATGTGCCTGCCGACACTCCTCATCGAACCAGAGGTTTCGCTTTAGTTGTCGATTGAAACCCAGCACATAAGAGGCGGCACTTCTGATGGCTAGCTGGCAATAATTCCACTGTTCGTCTATAATTGGTGCTGCTGGTGCGTTTTCCGAGGGATTGAGGGCAACGCGGTCGGCAAAAGTTGTGGCAGTCTCGCGATAAAAGTTTACCGACGTTGAACTTTTGTCCTAATATCCTCTCTTCGCTGAAGCGCCAAGGATATCCCCATCCGGACTCTAGATACTACCAGGTAGTGATCCGAGTCTATGTTGGCCCCTCGGAAAGTTCGGACATCCAGTATGCTGGATGCATGCCTGGTTGACAGTGCCTTGATCTGGAGACTTCACGTGCAGATCCGAAATTCGTTGTCAGTATTTCGTTTGCTAGGGTCATCAACATTTGGATCATCCATATCCGAGGCTTGTAGTTGTTTCATAACTATCTAGTTACCCCAGTGGCAGGAGCCCCCAACCTGGAGGGCCAGGTCGTTTAATGACTCCAAGGACGAGAGTCCGGACTTACCGCTCCTTATAAGCCTGTGCTCTGATTACTTCTGAGTAGTCTAAACAAGGTGTTCACCAAGTAATTAGTAGCAAAATCCTACTCCACTTCGACCTGTCGACCATGGGTGGCCCTTCTGCAGAATCAAGTTCCGCGATCGAATAGCTTTAGGTTTCACTGTAATAGTCACCGTAAGCCCCTCCGCCACGTCAAGGCTTACCCCCAGGAGGGGAATAATTGCTATTGCGTTAGTAAATAAATAGTAAATTGATATTATATAACTTTTAGAGTTTTCACGGATAAGGTTATCCGCGCCTATTGGCTTACTGCTCGCTTGTGTGTGTGGAAAAAGATAAATCATTTTTTTCTTAATTTAATTAAAATTTTAATTGTTTTAAATAAACAGATGGTAGCCCATACACCCATACACACATTTCTCTCATATTTGCGGCCATTTATAATGATAAGTACGAAAACCCTATGAGGAAATTAACTTGAGATAGGTTTAGCCAATGCTACCAGGGTGAGAGGCAAATGCCCTATCTTCCCTGTACTGAATATGTTTGTTGGACAGAGTATAACTTGGTATCAAGTATTTTCTAAAGCTTTTTAAAAAAAAAATTTTCTTTCCAACACAAATTTTAGACGTAAAATCTGGAAATTATTGCATTTTCAGAATATCTTATTTCGGAAAATGTAGTGTTAAATTGACACACGTAATTCATTGATTTGGGGTTTTTATATACATTTGTAGGTTTGAAAAAATCGGAAATTGCTGATAGCGCTTGGTGTTTCTTTGCGAAAAGCTTAACTGCCTTTCCCGCACGTTTTGAATAGAAATAATAGGGGTATTCACGATCCGATGTATCTGGTTTTGTATCACTGCAATACTGTAAAAGTGTTTGCACTACAACAACAAAATGTGTATACTGAATGTCAAAATCTTACACTTTTACACTTTTGCTATTCCCGAACCCTATTGTAACAGAAAAATACAAAAACGAATTTGTTATCTCTACCATGACGCTTCAACATTATATTTAAGGGCCAAGAGGGCCTTTCAAAATTTCGTCCATAATTTGAGACTTAATTTTCAACCACAGTGTGGTTTCGTTGCATAATCATTCAAACCACTATAGGCGATAGCAAATTTAATTTATGAGTAAGTACATATACAAACAAATTCTACAAGAATTCTGTCTGTCTGTATAATTTTTCTACCATCTTAATAATTATCTCGAATATTGCTCCCACGATTTTGATTTAAAAAAGTGTGTGCACTACTTTAAGTATATTATAGTCTACATTTTAGTCAAAATTTGTTTTTAAATATTTTGTTATTAACGGCACCTGCTATACAATAATTTTTTTTTATTTTCGACTTTTCCATAAACGGCCCCAAGGATTTCAATCAAAAAAAATTACGTTACGTTTAATTATAAATAATACTGCTTACCAAAATTTTCGAAAAATATTTTTTTGGATTTTTGAAAAAAAAAATATATATTTTTTTTTTCTCAAAATTCAATATTTCGAAAATGGGTGAATGATTTTTTTTATATTTTGTTTTTAAGTTTATATTATTAAATATTTAAAATTGTGATACCATTTTTTTCTGTAAAAACAAATTGAAGAAATTTTGTATTTAAAAAACTATTTGCATACGATGTGCTCGAAGATAAGATCACGTACGTGCGATCCAGTATCCAGTCGTGCATTTTATTTATTTTGGGCTTTCTCATAAACTGTTCGACGGATTTCGATCAAAATTTTTACGTACTTGCACTTGTGTTAGATCACATCGTACAAGATTCTTAGAAAAGTTATAAATTTTAACTTCGTTAAAATTTTGTACTTCGTTTTTTTTTTATACACAATTCCTTTACTTAATTAATTAAAAATTGGTATTGTAATTTTATGTATTTTATAGTATACGCTAAAAATATAATTTCGATAAAAAAATCATTACCCGTTTAAGGAATATTGAATTTTCAAAAAAAAAAAAGAAATGATTTTTTTATTTTTTATTTTTTATTGAAATATTTGTAATGCAGTATTATTATAATTCGAAGGACCTCCTATATAAAAATTGTGATCGAAATCCCACGAGCCGTTAATGAAAAAAAAAATGCAAAACTGGATCGCACGTACTTGCTCTTATGTTCGATCACATCTTAAGCACAATATTTTTAATAGAAACAGCTCAATATGTTTTTTATATTTGTTTTTAGTATTTTTAATTTAAATTTTTAAGTATGACAATTTTATGTATGAAATAATATAAATTTAAAAACTGAATTTCAAAAAGAAATCGTTCACCCATTTTCGAAATATTGAAATATTCAGATATTCTGTTTGTGAATCTGGCCGACTACAACGGCATCTTGTCATGCTATAAATTATATTATATGATAAATTATAAGAATTGTTTATTTAAATAATTAACTTTATAAAATCAATCTAATCTAAAATCTACATTCAAATTCTATAACGATTTTTACTTCAAACAAGAAATCAGATGGATTTCATTTCTCATCAAATTAAAAATAAAACTAGATACTTAGGCACTTGAACTACTAGAGCAATTACGTGTGACTCAGACTTATGCATATCTTAATTTTAAATTAATATCAAAATCAAGTACATTTTCGCATTAGTTTCTCTCATTTGCAATTAAGCAAAAATAGTCATCATTGTATCAATGCAAATCTCTGAGCTTAAAAAAAAATGCACTCGTTTAGAATATTATGCGATTCAATTCTGATCTATTCTTTTTATTCATGTTCACACTGTTTTCTAGATGTTACTCTTTGGCTTTATTTCCGCCATTTCTGTGGCTTCCTCGACTATTAATTACTTCTTCTTTAAAAACTTGGATCTGTTCTCTTTATATTATAAATATATACAGATACTTTAATTGACTGCAGCTTTGTATTAAAGGCGTTGTGATACCGCAGATGTGTTATTGTTGTTCTTAAGTTTTTTATGATCTTGTTGAAGTACCCCACACGGATCGAATAACTTCCATACTAACCATAGATTCTTTGAATGTGTGTCTATAAAAAAAATTCTAAGCTATTTATATCGAACCAACCAGTTAAGAAACCACTTGTTGCGTGAGTATATAGAAGTAAACTCCAGCACAATGCAACATAATATGCTACATTTTAAAATAGTCACTCTGCGGCAAAGCAAGCAGTTACCATTAATATACTTCTCAAAGACCAAACACATAACAAATCCACCACGCCACACAGCGCCGCGCGCCGCCGCCCTCCTCTATAAATTGACGTTTCGCCCTAAAAATGTGGTCAAAAGTTATTTTATAGGTTTCATCAATATTAAAAATAATATTTTTTTTAATAAGATGATTACGAAAATACAATAAAGGAGATTATTTATTGTAAAGAGGAGTTTTTATTAGGTACAATTAAACATTGCGTCGTGATTGTTTCGAAATATATATTTTGTTTTTGAAAATTCGATATTTCTTAATGTGATGTTTTTTTTTTTTAATTATGTTTTTAAATTTATATAATTAGGTTTTTAAAAATAGTCGAATTAAAATTCAATAATTAACGTTTGTAATGGGTTATTCATTTTGCGGTTTCAAAAGTAAATGTAAATAAAACACATATAAAATATTTTTTTTCATGATATTTCTTTTTTATTATAAAGTTTGAACGTTGAAATTATGTGTGAAACACTATATCATTTAAATGACCACCACGCGAATTGTTGCAAGCATCGATTCTTTTGAGGTAATCGTCAACCACTTTTTGACGCATATTGGGCAGAATCTCAGCCATAACTTGACGAATGTTGGTTTTCAAGTGCTCAAGAGTTAAAGGTTTATCTGCATAAACACGGTCTTTCGTGTAGCCCCACAAAAAAAAGTCCAGCGTTGTCAAATCGCATGATCCTGGTGGCAAGTTGATATCGCCACAACGAGAAATTACGCGGCCAGGAAATGTCTCTTGCTATAAAGCCATATTCGCTCGAGTTGTATGGCATGTGGCACCGTCTTGTTGAAACCACATATTCTCCAAGTCGTATTCTTCAATAGCAGGCAAAAAAAAGTCGGTTATCATATGACCATAACGCTCCGAATTGACGGTGACCAAATAGTGACTTTTTGTGGATGTAATGGCCTCTCTTCAATTACTTGATGATTCTCAGAACCCCAAATACGACAATTTCGTTTATTAAAATACCCACCGAGTGAGAAATGTGCTTCGTCGCTGAAGAAAATTTTGTTCGAAAAATCGCTGTCCACCGCCTGTTGTTCAAGCACCCATTCGACGTATCTACGACGTTGTGAATGGTCAGCTGGTTTCAGTTGTTGTATGAGCTGGACTTTATATGGATGTAGTTGTAGATCCAAATGCAAAATGTGCCTTAAGACAGTCCTAATTCCTGAGAACGACGAGGAATCGACACATTCGGGTCTTTGGCAACACTTTCACTTACAGCAGCGATAATTTCAGTGGTACGAGCGAAACGATAATGCACAGGCCTTACAATATCTGTAACCAATCCAATCTCTTCAAATTTCTTCACAATTTTGCCAATTGCTTGCGTAGTTGGACGATTATGTAAACCACAATCTCCTCTTAAAGCACGATATGTTGCTGTGGCAGAATCACCATTTTTGTAGTAGGTTTTAACAATTTTTATGCGTTGTGCGATAATTAAGTGATCCATTTTCGTAAATGTCAGACTTTCAACTGAAAAAAAAATTGGTTTAACAACTTAGTTTGATATATGTCAAATTCCAGCCCTATACTTTTGAAACCGAAAATGGATAACCCTTTATAATAATAAGCTCTCAACTTAAAATTACAACAATTATTTAGAAGATCCCAAATGTTCTGTAAATATTGAGACATTTCAATTTCGATTTTATTTCAGTTTTGATTTCTGTATGAATTTTTCATTTTTATTTTCATATACGAAAAACTATAAATGATGTTGGACAAAAATTTTATTGATCTTCAGAATTTCAAGTTAAATGTGATTAATTAAAAAAATTGTGTGGACTGTGTACAAGATAGATAGATGGCTTAATGCCGTCTGTCCAAGCTTGACAAAATTACATATTTACATCTAGATTAAAAAGACTCTTCTATTATTGATTTTGCTTTTTAACAGTAGGAGTGCAATTTGTTCCGATCAGTTCCATTCAAAATGGACCTCACCTCCGCTTCTTTAATAATTCGCTTCCCAAACCCCTGTATTCTAAATTCATTCAATATAGGGTACCTGCCAAGAAAATGATATATGTTTTCACGCTCTCGTAAGTTGCACAAAGATCAAAAAATTGGCAAATCTTCACAGTGTGGACTGAAATTCAAGTTAAATATTTCTCCTCTGGCTTTTAAGATCGTTGATATTGTGTCGGTAGAGTATCGTTCATTGAAATAATTGTTTTCGCACAGTTGATGATTCAAACTAGCTTATATTTCACGGTGAACAGAGCTTTCAACATGTTCAATGCTATCTGCATGTATCTTCTCATCGATTGCCGAAAGTAAGTTGTAGACCACCTCTTTCCAATTCGTGATGTTTTTTTCGTTTAGGTTTAAATTGTAACCACTGAAATTGGCGAGATTTTTCCATTCTTCAAGGAATAGCGATTTCGTTTTTATAACGTATTTTGGTAATCTTTCATCGTTTAAAGACATGGTTTTCAAGATATAGTTTACTTGGAGTTTAAGGGTTGCCATGAATAATGGCGGAAGACCAATTTCCACCAGCAGCATGTTGTTTGGTATGCTTTGTGGCAGCTTAAATATCCGCTTTAAAAAGAATCGGAGAAGTTTTTCTTCTGTCTCGTATTGTCTATAGCCCCACGCTTGAGCCCCATACATTATGATTGACTTTGAAACAGCCTGAAATATCTGATATTTTATTTTGATTGACAATTGTTTGTCTTCCAGACAGTTTTTCCAAGCCGCACTTATGGCCAATTTCGCTGCTGGCAATTTTTCTTTG
The DNA here is from genome assembly GCA_910595825.1 of Philhelius pedissequus. NCBI lineage: Eukaryota > Metazoa > Arthropoda > Insecta > Diptera > Syrphidae > Philhelius > Philhelius pedissequus. Next base: position 204,898,781 of record OU343161.1, on the reverse strand, counting down.
AAATGCTTTTCCATGTTCATATTACTAGTTAAGGTGATTCCAAGATATTTGTAGGATTTAACTGTTTCTAACTCCTTTCCGTCGAAAAACCACTTTTCTCTTCCTTGCTTGCCTTCCTCCAGCTTTTCGGAATATGATTGCATTAGATTTAGATATATGTTGATACTTAACCTCCATTATTGATAATATCTTTGCAGCTGGTTTATCATTCCTTGTAAATTAACCGGTGAATCAGCAAACATGACCAAATCATCTGCATATAGCAAGACCTTTAAGTGAATGCCGCTGATTCTTATTCTTCCACCCAGATAATCACTTATGTCATCTATAAACATGATGAAAGTTTGTGGACTGAAATTGCATCCCTGTTTAACACCTGTCAAAGTTTCAAAGAATTCTCCTAACTGCTTACCGTCCCAAACTGCTGACGAGGTTTTTTCATACAACTTTTCTATGAGACCTCCAAACTTTCTAGACAGCACTGAGTTGTATAATGTGAGGAATAGTGCACTCCTGTCCACTTCTGTCAACGAAGAAAACATATAGCTTTTTCTTCTGCCTTATAAAAGAATTAGCTATGGTTGTGAGGATGAAGATTTGATCTGCTGTTGAGTAGTTTTCTCTAAACCCGGCTTGAAACTCACTGAGTAGCTGATTTTGAGAAGTCCACTTCTGGAATCGTCTAGTTAAAACACCCATAAGTATTTTAAGGGATGAATTAAAAAATGCTATCCCTTGCTAATTTTTGACTTGGTTGGGATCACCTTTTTTGTGAATAGGGAAAATCACACTCTGGTTGAATCTAATTGGTATATCTCCCGCATCAAATATTCTGTTGTATTCATTAGTGAGCATTCTCTATTCCATCAGTTCCAGGTACATTTCGGTCCTTACTCTTAACCAGCTAGCTTTTGACTTCTTCTTGTGAGAACGGCCTGTGAAGGAGCTCGTTCTTTGTATCTGGTACAGCGTATTGGAATTTTGTTAGGTGGATAGTGTCAGGCGGGTTCAGAATATTCTTAAAATGATTTTCAAGTTTTCTGAGGTCGAGGCTTACACCAATTTTTAGTTTTTGCCCGTTTTTTTCTGTTAATGAGTTTCCACAGAGTAGCTGAGTCTCTGCATTCAGTTATTTATACAGCTAAGGAACTCTGAAACTTAAATTTCTTTATCTGGCAGGTCATCTTGAACTCTCGATTTGCTTGCCATATTTTTGTAGTTCGGTTCGTCGTATCTTCTATATAGAATTTACAGTGAAAAAGATTTTATTCGTTTCAGTTCACATTCCTGATCGAACCGTGGTTGCTTCTGAGTTTTCATCAGCGGCGTAGCTGAGAACTCAGGGGCCCTCCCGTAAAAATCTCGATAGGGCCCCCGTTTTTTTATTTATCGATATAATTTTTTTCAAATATCCACGAAACTCTGAGGCATCATTGCTGACATACTTTAATCATGATATCATATTCTTAATGATTTGTTTAAGCGTAAACGGTCGACACCTCTAAACAAGGTGTCAACGTTTCTCCATAAGAATAAAGAGTAACAAAATATTTTTAAGAATAAAAAAATATTGATAAGACTAAAATAAAAATCTTTCTACAGGCGAAAACGAAAATAATGTTTTTAAATAATAAACAAAATGAAATATATTTGAATAAAGTTGATTTTATTCGTAATTATTAAAGCGAAACAAGTAAATAATAGAATATTTGAATTAGGTTTACATAGAATAATGGAATCGTCCAGATCGTTTGGCATTTTTTTGAGCGAAATCTTCTATGACTAAATTGATATTAAGTTTTTTCGCTCTTTCGCATTCTATAGAGAGCATAGTTAAAGCTGATAATCGCACTTGTGTCATTGTGCTGCGTAAATAATTTTTAATTATTTTCAATTTGGAAAAAGATCACTCTACTGAAGCTACTGTAACAGGTAGTGTCATGAAGAATTTAATAGCGAGTATTACCACTGGAATATTGCTTAAAAAAGAATTATGTTTTTGTATTAAATATTTAAAAAGATAATGTATAGACATGTTATCTGAGATATTTTTCTTTAATTAAATTTCGAAGCGATAAAAGCTAGTGCATATAATCTCTAGATAATTCTTCTGAATAGTAAGTGATGAGGTCTTGTGATGCTGTAAGCAGTTTTAAAAAAAGACAGCGAAATCGATGGCTAGTGGCTCTTACTCCTTCAAATCGAGAATTCAATTGACCAATAATTATGTCTAGGTAAGCGTTAAAAACATGAACTTCGAAATTTTTTTTTCGGATCTGCAATTGCTTCATGTGTTGATAATTCATCAAAAAAAGTTTTTATTCTTTTAGGTCTTTTTTTTCGAATTCAGCGTCTAGGCCCCAGCTTTTAGCTAAAATATCAGCTTCTTGAACAACGCTTTCAAATTCATTTCTCAATTAATTTCTTAACATTTTCAAGCGATGTTTTGAAAAGCTCGGAAGCATACATCAAATCAACATTTTTTAACTGCAATTGTTTTGATACTAATTTCGTCATTTCTAGTAACTTACACTCCATGACTAGGAAAATTAAAAAATCTAATTTAATTATATTTTTATACAAAATTTCTGCATCATTTCTTGTTTCTTTATCTTTCCATGTTAAACTTATTTTTAACTAAGCTTTCATAATCTGTCTAAAGCCTAATTTATAAGCGTAGATAGAGTCGTTTCTAGATGACCACCTTGTTCCACATAGTTTTTTCAGTGCGTGATTTTTTATTGAATCTGTGGACATTACTTCGAGCAGTATTCCCCAACGCTTTATGCTGACACTAAAAAATACATGCAGTTTTTGAAGAGTTTCATAGTAAGTCTGCATTTGCACCAATGATTTGACCGAGTCTTCTTAAACTAAATTTAAATTATGGGATTAACAATGTACATAAGCCTCATTTGGTTGTAAGCTTGAAATTCGTTTCTGTAGACCAGAATAAATGCCGCTCATTACACTCGCTCCATCATAGCCCTGACCACGACAATTTACGATTGGTATATTATTATTTTCTAATATTTTCAACATCTCAGTTTGTAAGCCGTGAGCACTTTGATCTGTAACATGAAAAAATCCTAGGAAACTTTCTTGAATTAGTTATTATAGAAGCCTGATCACCCTGGGGCCCCCGGAACCTCGGCCCCCCTGCGCCGCGGGCCCTGCGGACGCACAGCTACGCCATTGGTTTTCATTTGTTTTTTAGGCAGTAAATTTGCAGAATTCTTAATAACTCGTTTAATATCCTTCCCATTCGAATTAATCCTTTCCATCTCTTTAGTAAGCTGTGTCTGATATTTTTCCTTTTGGCTGTGATTCCATTTCAATTTTAGAACCATATTCAATGAAGTTTCGGAGTCAGAGATCTCTGCGTTGATAAACTCAAGATAAGTCACAATTCACAGGTGATCAGAGAAGTTTTGTGTTTGTACATAGAAATTCTTTATTAAGTGATTCCATTCGCCTCCGCTAAAGCTCAGGTCATTTACTGAGCTTCCTTGAGGACCCACAAAAGTAAATTCACCTTTCGGATCGACTTCAGAACATCCAATCTGAATTCTCAGCCCGTACTCACTGCAGAAATCTAGGAGAGTATAACCTTTACTATCCAAAACCTTATCCTTGTAGCATCGAGTTTCCGAAAAGTCTTCTGGATTGCCAAAAAAAGGCTGTCACGTTCCAGTTCTTGCATTGAAATCTCCAGTAAGAAGGATATTGTTTTGTTCCTGAAGATTATTAATAACATCTTTTAGCATTTGCAGATCACACCCCAATTGAGATCCTTGAGATCCATTTAGATATACCGGAAGAAGAAATAGTACCCCGCTGATTTCTGAAATTCTATTTTGATGTCCTGGATATTTTTTCTATAGCCGTAAAAACAACCTCCACTAGCACGACCTCTGCAACTGTTGCGAACGCCTGGCCTCCAAACTAATACATAATTAACAAAGTAATGCTCATAATTTAATTCTCTACCTTCTAAAAGGTGTGTTTCAAATAAACAAAAAAATTCAAACTTATTAACATATTTTAAAAAATCAGAAAATAATAGTTTACCGCTTACATTGTAACTTAAAATTTTATAATTTATATATTTAACAAAATTGTTGATTGTGTACAAAATCATAAGTATCTTGTGTCACGTCGTAAAAATGATCGTATACATGAAAAAGTTGTATATGATTTTATTAAAAAAAATAGATTTGTTTGTAGATTGCTGTTTTGATGAACGAATGATATTTTCGGGTGCGGTTTCATCAACAAAAATAAAATCAACAATAAATTCTTGAAAGGTGATAACTTTTTACACAACTTTCTCTTTAGAGTTATTGAGTTACATATTACACTGTTGGGTGACACTATTTTTTTAAACATAAATAATTTAGTTACCCATGTTGAATTGCATTTGTAGTCAGGTCAGGTTTTTAAATTATTGTTAACGTAGTTTTGTTTTTTATTTTTTTTTAATGAAATGCAGTTGGATTTTTGAGAATACTTACTTCTATTTTCACTGTGAAAAATTCTTAGTTGAAATGTATGAATTAAACATATTCGGCTAAAAAGATTAAGAACTAACTTATTAAATAAAATGTACGACTTAAACGTACGAACTTGCTCTTGTAGCTAACAACTTGAATGTAGCTAAACATTGAGTAGGTGTGTATTCTAGTCCTATTTGCAGGCTTAAAACCAATGTAGGTAAGATTACCTTTGATTCTTAGTAACGGGTGATTTTTTTGCTACTTGGTTTTTGACGTTTATATTTTTGACAGATCACACATGACAAATTCCACGAACATTTGACATTTCGATTCAGTATTGTTTGCCATTTCATCATGAATAGACTTACGCCTGAACAACGTTTGCAAATTATTGAAATTTATTATCAAAATTCGTGCTCTGTGAAAAATGTGTTTCGCAAGCTTTTATCGCAAAATTGTCTTCAGCGACGAGGCTCATTTTTGGCTAAATGGATACGTGAATAAGAAGAATTGCCGTATTTGGAGTGAAGAGCAGCCAGAGGCAATTCAGCAGCTACCAATGCATCCCGAAAAATGCACTGTTTGGTGCGGTTTATGGGCAGGCGGCATCATTGGGTCGTACTTCTTCAAGGACGATGAAGGCCGCAGGGTTACGGTCAATGGAGAAAGGTACCGTTCGATGATAACAGATTTTTTTTGCCGAAAATGCAAGAATTGAACTCGGTCGACATGTAGTTCCAACAGGACGGTGCCACATGCCACACTGCACGCGAAACCATGCATCAATTGAGAGGCGAATTTGGTGAGCAGTTGATCTCACGTTTTGGCGCAGTCAATTGGGCACCAAGATCATGTGATTTGACCCCGTTAGACTATTTTTGTGTGGGGCTATGTTAAGTCTATTGTCTATGGGGACAAGCCAAACACGATTGCTGCATTGGAAGCCAACATTGAACGCGTCATTGGTGAGATTCCGGCCGAAATGTGTGAAAAAGTTTTCCAAAATTGGACCTTCAGAATGGACCACCTGAAGCGTAGCCCCAGGCAACATTTAAGTGAAATTATTTTTAAAAAGTAAATGGCAGAAATTGATTTATCGATCCAAATAAAAATTTCATTCACTTTTTACAAGTTTCTGTGTTTTTTTTGAATTTTCAAAAACCAAGCTCTTAAAAAATCACCGTTTATAATAAATTATCGAATGGATGATTCAAGAAATAGTTACATAGGCACATAGCTACAAATGTATACCTTTTTGAATCTAGATTAGGAGACTAAAATGTATCTGCATACATAGATAGACCCAAGGTATGTAAATACATATGTACATATAGTAATGAAAGTGAAGAATATAGGTTTTTAGGTAAGGTGGCCTTTGGAACTGTTTTCGTTAAGTCTGTAAACTGTTCGTTCACCTTACAGGAAAAATATCAGCTACTTGCTTCATAGCTTCTGTCTTATTTTGCAATTTTTTTATGAATTTGTTTTATCGAGTAACAATTTCTTTTTTTTTCGGTATTTAAATCTTTTGAAATCCTTGAAGCCATTTCCAACGAATTGTACAAAACTCTTAACACACCTTTTTAAAAATACACGAGTTAAAATTTCAAATATGGGTGGCAATGGAGCAGTGGATAAAGTGATTGATTGCTAACTAGGACGTGTGGGTTCGATCCCCAAGCAAGGCGCATTCTTTTCTATATCTCTAATTTTAATTGGATGCCGCCCATGGGTTAAAATGAGACAGTCAATACCTTGTTCTCAAATCCACTGTGCCAAACTAGTGCCGTGCAATTCAGGTTGCATTTAAAAGACCTTAGGTCTTACATGCATATAGTTAAGATTTAAAAAAAAATAAATATACCTTTTAATCATACATTTTACACAAAAATACTTTACTTCACATTAATTAAAATCTACGCAAATAGTGTTCTTCTTCCAAGAAAACAGCTTAAAATTTTGTAATTTTCCATACATTAAAAGAAGTGAAAAATGAAAACACTCAACGATAACACTCATCATTCAAAACTTGTTTTAAAGCACTCAAATCAAAAGTACCTCAACAGAAACCCAAGGAAAAAACCGAATGAGTTAACAAGTGGACACGGGTAATTTTGAAACCACATCAATATTTAAAGGAAGTTCAGCGGTTGAAATGTTGAATAGCAGCAGCAGCCATAAGCCACCAGCCACCGCAAAATCAATTCAGTCCACACTCAAATGCAATGAAATTTGTTTTTATTATTTTCTATATTTACGGGCGGGCAAACACTTTTTATGGAAAAGTTCTTTCAATTTAGTATGGTGTAAAAATATGACACGCTACTGATTTTGAAATAGCTTTCCCATAATATGTATACTGCCTATTTTTCTGGGACATAGTATAGAATTTTTTTTACTTTTTTACGAATGCATAAATTGCCTTATAGTACCAAGTAAAAATAAATTTGAATTAAAATATGTGTTTTAGGTAAAGAAATTTATAAATAATGTGTATATATTCTTCCAGAATTCAATTTCCTTATTTTCAAACTATCTTTACTCAGTTTATACAAACTTGTAAACTAATTACAACTTTTAAATTGCAAATTTTCTGTTGCACTTTGTTACTTTATGTTACAATAGGAGGAAAATTCACCAATTTCCAACTTGTCACATTTTAAAATGACAATTGTCACAGAGCTCGTAGTTTTGTCGTTTTGTGTTATCTACAATTTTTTTAAGACTTGTCGTATTTTACTTGACCTACAAGTACTTATCGCGGTGTGTTATAAGCTTATGATGGTTCTTCAACCTCCTGGTTTTTTACTTGCGATTATAGGTACTAAGGCAAGTTATGCATTCGTCGAAAAAAAAGTGTTGAAATAACAATCAAACATGACATTAGGATGATAGCGAAGATGAAAAAAGATGGTCTAAAAATTCTGTCCGTCTGTATGTCAGTCTGTCAGTCTGTCAGTCTGTCAGTCTGTCAGTCTGTCAGTCTGTCAGTCTGTCAGTCTGTCAGTCTGTCAGTCTGTCAGTCTGTCAGTCTGTCAGTCTGTCAGTCTGTCAGTCTGTCAGTCTGTCAGTCTGTCAGTCTGTCAGTCTGTCAGTCTGTCAGTCTGTCAGTCTGTCAGTCTGTCAGTCTGTCAGTCTGTCAGTCTGTCAGTCGTCTGTCAGTCTGTCAGTCTGTCAGTCTGTCAGTCTGTCAGTCTGTCAGTCTGTCAGCCTGTCAGTCTGTCAGTCTGTCAGTCTGTCAGTCTGTCAGTCTGTCAGTCTGTCAGTCTGTCAGTCTGTCAGTCTGTCAGTCTGTCAGTCTGTCAGTCTGTCAGTCTGTCAGTCTGTCAGTCTGTCAGTCTGTCAGTCTGTCAGTCTGTCAGTCTGTCAGTCTGTCAGTCTGTCAGTCTGTCAGTCTGTCAGTCTGTCAGTCTGTCAGTCTGTCAGTCTGTCAGTCTGTCAGTCTGTCAGTCTGTCAGTCTGTCAGTCTGTCAGTCTGTCAGTCTGTCAGTCTGTCAGTCTGTCAGTCTATCAGTCTGTCAGTCTGTCAGTCTATCAGTCTGTCAGTCTGTCAGTCTGTCTGTATGTATGTATAGACACTTACATCCCAAACGTGTGGGCCGAATTGCTTCAAACTAGGTATATAGAGTTTTTTAGGTATTGTACAGAAAGGAAATTTAATTTTTTTTAGCTCAAAAAATAACGGTACCTGCCATATAACCGTTACGTTCAAAACTATTTTCTCAGAAACGGCTCTAACGATTTTGATAAAAAAAAATCAGTGCGGCTCTTTAGCTACGACCGATCATATGGTTGAAAAAAAATTAGAAACATGTCTATAAGTGGTACTTTCCATAGGACGGTTTATTTTTTGCTTTCGACTATCTAATAAATGGCTTAACCGATTCTTTCGAAATTTCACAAAAATATAGTTTTGGGTTGCCCAAATTATACTGCGTACCAATATTTTTAATTAATATTTTTTGTATTTTTAAAATCATTTTTAAGAAAAAAAATTTTAAAAAATTTATATTTCGAAAACTGCTCATTAAATTTTTTTTCAAAAATTATATTTATATGTATTTATTGAATACCTATGAATTAGCGTTTTTAAATTTTTTTTGAAAAATGTTTTCAAAAAGTTTAAAAAGAAAACTTTTTTTCTCAAAAACCGCTCGCAGATTTTAAAATTTTTTTTCTCATAAATTCAAATTTATCTAACAAATAAAATGGCGTACTTTTTTTGATCTTAAATTAGTTTAAGTATTTATTTCAGAATTTTGAATTATTTTTTCTTTGATTAAGCCGATTTAATATTTTGTTTTTAAGTTTATATTATAATATTTCACACTGTCATACCAATTTTTTTTAGAAAAAAATTAAAGATATTTTGTTTGTATTAAAAATGAAGTAAAAAACTGCTTAAAATATATATTTAGATTTTTGACAGAAATCTTTTGCATTAAGAGCAAGTTCGTGCGGTCCAGTCGTGCATTTTCTTTCTGTAAATAACCGGCTTGTCTAAGGCTAGGCTAAGGCTAGATTGATTTCTAAGTTGCTTATGTGCGCGATCATCGTTCAACTAGTGATTAAACTATTTCGTTTCGGAAAAATTGCATTTGCGCGCCTAGCCTAAAGGTGTCCACCGAATCGATTTACGATATCAAAGTGATTTTTAAATGCATATCGCGTATTGATGATTGAACTACCGCTTAAAAACTATGACTCTACGGCAAACGCCCGCTCCTCCCTCGTCCACATCATGATCGTTACTAAACCTAACCTATATATGACATACAAAAATATTAGCTGGCGCTCTTTTGAAGAGCCTCATCCCACCTTTCTCGATATAAATGTCGCTAGATGGCGCGAGTTTTAAATAAGGAAGTTTTGATGCCATACTACGTCATTGACTAAGATAATAAATAACAATGGTCCAAGGAGGCTACCTTGAGGTACACCTCAGTTCTTTCAATTGAAAACTTCTACGCGTAAATCAGTTAGTCACAAACTATTTTCCTTCACAAAATAGTCAACTGATTTTTTCAGATGTAATAATACAATTATTATTAAATAACAAAGTTGAAATGTTAAATATTCAGATTAAAACAAACAAGTAATAAAAAATAGGAGGAACTCTAGACATTTCAATTAATAACACCTCTGTTTATTGAATTACTATTTACGCGGTCAGTAGGGCAGTATACTTCCCATATAGCCGCGCGTAGCGCCATCGCAGCGCCTTGAATATTTCGTAATATGAGACTAAAGTGTAGCTAATGCATTCTTACAATTACGTACCATAAAGTATTTACATTACAATTTTGTAATTCGCGGAGTGTAAAGCTTATACATAATATAGATTTCCGTGTATTCATTGATTACATAAACTTAAATACAAATATATGATTCAAATAATCGTTTAAAAAAGTATATACTAAGTGATGTTTCTTACTCAAAGAAAATTCCATAAATCTTTGGCTTTTCGACTTAATCTGCCACCTTCGACATTTGACATATATTCTCAACTTCACTAAATCTACTAATTAAATACTACATTATCGTGTATCCCGAAAAGAGGTAAATATTAAATTAAACAAATTTATTGCCTCTGTAAGAGACCGACAGCGTACATACAAAATTTAAGACTTCTCAAATTATTGTATATTTGTTGGCTTCTTCGTGAAGATTAGTTTTAATGTGCCTTTATTATTCTATATACAACAAAACCAACGCACACATTCTCAGAGCAATAAATTATTATTAATGTTTCTTGGCCTTTTTGGTCAATCATTATTTTAAAAAAAATCCAAGGGGTATGACCGATGACAGTAAAATGCAAATAAAATCTAAGAATAGAATCCAAAAACACATAAGTATGGTTATTCTAAATTGGAGTCAAAATGTCAACAGTCGTAATGTTATGTATGATGCACTTGAGTTTTATTGTTCGTTAATTGAAGTAATGTATAGGCAACTAGCTAATTTAGTTGGGCTTTTGACAGGTAGATTATTCTGCGCATTAACTTGGTCTCTGTATTAGTACAGCTATAGATATTTGCTATTACTAAGAGATCCAGTGACCGATTTCTCTTGTATATAGAGAAGTATGGTTATAACGTGCACAATGTTTTATGATCTTACTAAATAGAAATGGCTACTTTTTCTATTGTAGCATATTTTTTTTATTTGCGTCTTTACTTTCTGTTATAGTCTACCATGACACTTTCTTATGTGTTTACTCTTTACGTCACCAGGGGCCTGTTTTATACAGGAAGTATTTGTCGCAATTAAATCCAAATAAAGAAAAATTTGATTAGCTTGTTAAAATGATTTCTTTTGTATGACAGCTGAGGTTCTTGGGGGCAAATACTACTTGATCTGTGTACCCAAAAACCCAGTATTTTTAGTGTGGGGTAAATTTCCAAAAGTGATTTGTGAAATCACGGAGAGGGCTGTGTTTAAGGGTAGTAATTGGGCAACGAGTTATGGACTAGGGGTTAACCAAGGCAAAGTAGAATTTTATTCTTCACTGCCAGGAACCATTTTCACCCTACCTCGATAAAATGGCCACAATATATCAGTATATTCTTGTGCGATATATTGGGCCGTATTAATAGTCATTTTTCAACTGTGTCTAAGTTAAACCTAGGTTAAGTTGAATTTTCGGACGTCGATTCTATTTTTTTAAGTTTATCGTTTCAATATCATTTCATATCACCAGTCACAACAGAAGAAATCCTACAGATCTAAATGAAGTTAAATATAAACAAATCTCCAGGAGCAGACGAAATAAGAGAAAAAGACCTACAAATAAATGCACGAATATTTATCCCAATATTGGCACCCATGGTAAACCTCAGTTTTCAGCAATCTTATGTACCAGATGAACTTAAAGTTGCTATAGTACGTCCTATTTACAAAGAAGGTACAAAAAATGCCATATTAAACTATAGACCTATTTCTATACTTCCCATAATGGACAAAATATTGTAACAGGTAATGGCAATACGACTACAAAAGTATATCAACAAATATAATATAATTAATAAAAACCAATATGGGTTTATTAAAAACAAAAAAACCAGCCAACAGCCAACTTCTCGCTGAGTTTGCAAATGAAATAAATAATAAGCTAAACAAAAAGTACCATAATCTCGTAGTTTTCATAGATTTTAAAAAAGCCTTTGATACTTTACGATACGAAAAACTCGTCGAAATGTTGGAAAAAATCGTGGTATTAATTTGGAGTGGTTCAAAAACTATATCACAAACAGAAAAATGAAAGTTGAGATATGCAACACAATAAGCTAAGAAAAAGCTTAAATCATGGAGTTCCACAGGGGTCAATATTGGGGCCGCTGCTTTACATAATATATGCCAACCAATTACTTACTGGTTTAAAAAATAGTACGGGTTATGCTTCTGCTGATGACACAACGATCGTGGTCAGTCATAGAGATCTACCAACTGCAACTAGCATAATGCAAGCGGAGTTCGATTCTGTAATAAGATGGTGTTATGACTTTGGACTTATAATAAACATACAAAAAACTAAACTAATGTTGACCATAACGCTCCGAATTGATGGTGACAGTCCTTCCATCGTCGTTTTCGAAGAGTAAGGTCCAATCACACCTCCGGACCAAAGAGCGCCCTAAACAGTGACTTTTTGTGGAGGTAATGGCCTCTCTTCAATTACTTGAGGATTCTCAGAACACCAAATACGATAATTTTGTTTATCAATATACTCACCGAGTGAGAAATGTGCTTCGTCGATGAAGAAAATTTTGTTCGAAAAATCGCCGTCCACCGCCTGTTGTTCAAGCACCTCGGTTTCGGCAACACTATCACTTACAGCAGCGATTTTTTCAGTGGTACGAGCGAAACGATGATGCACAGGCCTTACAATATCTGTAATCAATCCAGTCTCTTCATATTTCTTCACAATTTTGCCAATTGCTTGTGTAGTTGGACGATTATGTAAACCATAATCTCATCTTAAAGCACGATGTGTGGCTGTGGCAGAATCGCCATTTTTGTAGTAGGTTTTAACAATTTTTATGCGTTGTGCGATAGTTAAGCGATCCATTTTCGTAAATGTCAGACTTTAACTGAAAAAAAAAATTGATTTAACAACTTAGTTTGACAGATGTCGAATTCCAGCCCTATACTTTTGAAACGGCGAAATGGATAACCCTTTATTTATTTCAGAATTTTGAATAATTTTTTCTTTGATTCCAATTTAATTTTTTGTTTTTAAGCTTATAACGGGTGATTTTTTTGCTACTTGGTTTTTGACGTTTATATTTTTGACAGATCACACATGACAAATTCCACGAACATTTGACATTTCGATTCAGTATTGTTTGCCATTTCATCATGAATAGACTTACGCCTGAACAACGTTTGCAAATTATTGAAATTTATTATCAAAATTCGTGCTCTGTGAAAAATGTGTTTCGCAAGCTACGTCCGTTTTTTTTCCGCTCATTTTTGGCTAAATGGATACGTGAATAAGCAGAATTGCCGTATTTGGAGTGAAGAGCAGCCAGAGGCAATTCAGCAGCTACCAATGCTTCCCGAAAAATGCACTGTTTGGTGCGGTTTATGGGCAGGCGGCATCATTGGGCCGTACTTCTTCAAGGACGATGAAGGCCGCAGGGTTACAGTCAATGGAGAAAGGTACCGTTCGATGATAACAGATTTTTTTTTTGACGAAAATGCAAGAATTGAACTCAGTCGACATGTGGTTCCAACAGGACGGTGCCACATGCCACACTGCACGCGAAACCATGCATCAATTGAGAGGCGAATTTGGTGAGCAGTTGATCTCACGTTTTGGCGCAGTCAATTGGCCACCAAGATCATGTGATTTGACCCCGTTAGACTATTTTTTGTGGGGCTATGTTAAGTCTATTGTCTATGGGGACAAGCCAAACACGATTGCTGCCTTGGAAGCCAACATTGAACGCGTCATTGGTGCGATTCCGGCCGAAATGTGTGAAAAAGTTTGCCAAAATTGGACCTTCAGAATGGACCACCTGAAGCGTAGCCGCGGGCAACATTTAAGTGAATTTATTTTTAAAAAGTAAATGGCAGAAATTGATTTATCGATCCAAATAAAAATTTCATTCACTTTTTACAAGTCTCTGTGTTTTTTTAGAATTTTCAAAAACCAAGCTTTAGTATTAAATATTTAAGATTGTCATACCAATTTTTTTTAGAAAAAAATTAAAGAAACTTTGTGTATAAAAAATAAAGAAAAAAATGACTTTAAAAATATATTTAGATTTTAAATAGAAATCGTTTTTTTTTGTAATTCATTTTTATTTATTATTAACTTATAACTATCTTAAACCTAGACAAAAATGTTTAAAAATAGCCTAATTATCAATAACTTACAACTAATTTACTGGCCCTTTACGGGCGCTCTAAACTAAACTATATCTCTTAATACTAATGTCTTTCGACCTAAAAACTATTTTGATTAATTCCAATTATTTATTTTTATTTTACTAAGAAAACATATTTTAAAAAAACTCGGTATCATATCATTTTTAAAATTTTTAATTATAAACTACCTAAAACTAGACTAAAAATATTTAAAACTAGGAACAACTTACTTACACTAACTAAAAATAACGTAAGCTACTTAAGATAGCAGCATTTTTCCGTGTTTTTTTTTATATTTTGCAAACGCATGCAGACACATACATACATGCAACCCATACATATATATACGTACATATTTATGGATACGCACATACATATAGATACTCGTGCATGCATGCACATATGCCCCCGCATACACATTTTTTAAAATTTTTTTTGTGCCACCCCGACTGTTCCTTATACCTAATTTTCCTAAATCTATGTAAGTCGGCCAAGACAAAATCTTATTCGACTTTATGTACATATCACTTTCAGAAAGCCACCAGAACTGGTTCTATTGCTTTGCCCTATCCCTTCGGTCCCGATCGGACACAGTTTTTCTGATCCGAAGGCGCTCTTCTCCACCTTAAGCGATGACGTCTCGATCATATAGGAGTCGCCTATCTACAGTTCTTCGGCTGACGTGGTAGATTAGCGGAACCGCCATTCTATCCTATACAGCCCTCGACTGTCTAAATAGAGGAATGCCTCGGGTGGGATATAGCCACTTAACCCCGCACTCTCGTGGTATTAATTTTTGGGGTAATTAGCCCCAAAAATTAAGCTGTTGGTTGAGGACATCGCTTTTGCAATGTGACCCCAAATCAGCTTAAACAAAAAAATATCTATTCTGTTTATGTTGGCTCCGTTACATAGAACCTGGTTGGAATATTATCGTTTGTACTCCGACTCTGATGTTCTGTGTAATCCAAGGCAACGTCTAAGGCATTGCCTCTCAAACACCCGAATCTTTTCCATTTGAGATGGGGCAACGTTGAACCACACCGGGCATCCGTAGTCAATCATCGGCCTGATGAGGGCCATGTAACAAATCACCTTCACTCTGCTGTCAAGACGGCTGCTATAAAACAGTCGTTTTGTCAAGGTAAAGGCTACCCTAGTCCTGGCCAAGGCAGCACCAATATGTCTGTGGAAATTCAGGTACTGATCCAACCAGATGCCAAGGTACTTTACTACAGTTTTACTCGCCAGTGGATGTCCATGTGGCCCTACGATTACCAGCTTGCGCCAGTTCTTTCTCGTATCCCTTGAGGCGCTAGACAACGGAGTCCGAAACAAAATAGTTTCTGATTTCTGGAAGTTGATTTTCAATTTCCAGTCATCACAATATCGCTGAATCTTGTCGAAATCACTCTGCAAGAGGTTTTGATGACCTCAACTGTATGAGCTGTTCTGTATGCAATTAGATCGTCGGCGTACGCAATTGTCTGAGTTAGACTACCTATCAGATCGCTGGTGTAAATGCTGAATAGAATGGGCGAGTTTACCGCTCCCTGCTGAAGATCCTTTTTTAATATTAAAAACTGTGGTAGAAGTTACATTGCCACTCTTGGCAACAAACTTTCTACCATTTAGCATGTCATAAAGCATATACAATAGAGGTTTACTTATACCTGGCCAGGAAAGCTTTAGATAAAGACCTTCTAGCCATACGGTGTCGCAGGCCTTTTCCAAATCAACCAGGCATGCCCCGTACACTGCTTTTTAGATTTGTTCCATTGGATATCAGAAACCAGTTTAGACGCGGCATGAATTGTATCATGTCCCGCCTTAAAACCGAACTGATTATCCGGTATGATATTGTTGTCCCCTGCCCACTTGAACAGAGCCCTATTAATAATCTTTTCAAATACTTTGCTGATACTCGGAAGAAGACTTATCGACCGGAGATTCGCCGGATTGGAGTTGTCCTTTCCCTTTTTTGGGAGAGGATGCACCACTGCTGTCTTCCACCGTACTGGATAATATGCATTATTCAGCGCGTTGTTAAACAGTGTGGTATAAATGTCAACTGATTCCTGAGGGAAATGTCGTAGTACAACGTTGGATACACCATCGACTCCTGCTGACTTCTTTTTCTTTAATGAATCGAAGATGAGCTGGAGCTCAGTCTTCGAAATTAACAGGGAACTAGGCCTATTTCGCTCGCCGATTATTGCGTTTGCCAAATCTTCATCATTAAACCCAGTAAAACCAAGGTTCTCAGATCTCCATTCGGCGAAAGAAATCTTTTGCATACAATGTGATCGAACATAAGAGCAAGTTCGTGCGATCCAGTCGTGCATTTTACTTTTTTTATTTCGAACAAATTTTAGAAGACTTATTGAAATATCAGATACAAATTTGTATTTTTTTTTAATCTTTGCCTTTTTCTGTAAATTGGAAATGATTTTTATATGTAGCGACAGTTTCAATAATTTATTTAGGATACTGCAATTTTTTAAAAATTTAACTAAATTTAAAATGCCGAAAATATGCATAATTTTTGACGTTGTTTGGTAATATTTGAGTACAACATACAGAAGCATATCCATATGTATCAGTTTTCGAAAAAAAAAAAAAAATAATCTTGTTGCCATATGGTCGTTCAAGAGATTTTTTCTGAACGAAATAAAGTGAATTTCTTCTTCACAACTGCCATTTAGGTTACATATAAAATCTGTCAAGGTAGACATGTTAAAAAGAAACTTCCAAAAGTAAAACCCCTTACAAGGCAACCTTAACTCATATTTTTTCGATAATAAACTTTATTTTAAATTAAAATGCTGGTTGTCCTCAGGTATGGCGTATGGGCTACATTAACCATCACAGTTTTATACGTTTTTAGGCCTGAAAATAAAGTTAATTTAACAACAATCTCCCCATTTTATTAAATCAAATAAAACAACAGAAAAAAAAATAAGCACAAGAAAAAAATCATGTTATGCAGGTTAATTGAACAATAAAAATACATTAAACTCGATTTGTTGCTTTTAACCAGTGCTGCCAGCTCCATGTAATGATGGGTAGGTTAGTTATACTCAATATATATACTCAGACAGTTAACCCGCTTCTACTTACTTACACGAGGCTTTTTAAAGAAGCAGAACAACAACTTGTCAACTTTTTGATTCCAAATCCACCATGGCATAACCAACCTGTAATTTAAATTCAACATTGTCCACAGACGAAGTGCGGTGAGTGTATATGTTTTTGCATATAAGCTTTGCTGCGGGCAGCATTATAGAGATTATTCGCGATTTCATTTAGGGTTTTCACCAGTTACTGACAGGTTTTGTGCGTACACCACCAACTTCGCATGCCAGCATGCATGATGATTGCCATAAAAGTTTGCCTGGAATGCAAGCCCAAATGGGAACACTTTAACTTTGTTTTAGTAACTCGCATAGCACCACAACAGTGCTGATGGCCAAAATAAGTTTTTTTTTTTGTCGAAAGAAAATTATTACAGAAGTGCAGAGTCGAGCTTCAATAGAAACGTATTGCGTTGCCAATCGCAGCTTAATACGTGCGGCCAACTATTATTAGAGGAACGACCAGCAAGCGACTGGTATTTAGAATTTCAGTTCAATTTGGAAAACAAAATGATTACGTGAGAAAAATCTTTAAAGGTTTTTAAATCGACCCAAGTGGCGACAGCAAGACAACGCCAACGGCTCGGCTCGATAGTGTGCGGTAGCAATGCCTCCTATATGTGGTATTGTGGTGGCGCGGTTGCTCTTAGACATCGACGATGACGGACATCGTCGTCGTGTAAAGGCCTTAGATACTTGTCGGTAGTTATGCAGATACGAAGCTCACGCTTTTATTTATATTGGTATATCATATGGGCTCACCTACCGCACAGGGTCGTAGTTAAAGACTTAGCACAAATAGGCGCTATTAATGTTAAGATGGGCCCCAGAAATAAGCAAGAATACCAGTTCTAAAACTGAAAACCATTTTATATAAGGTTATCAGTTTCAGAAATTCTTTATACCTGCCGGCGCCGAGTTAATTCCTTTAGTGTTTTTTTTCAGTCATTTTAGATCTTAAGTTAATTAAACAAATTCGTAGCTTTTATGTTTTAACTCAGCGGTCATTTCTGTCAAAAACCATTTAGAAATAAAAATGAGGAACTATGGAAAGAGTGATTTCGATAGTGTCCCCATCTCTATTTCGATAGTTAAATGGCAATTTCTATTTTGACGCACATCGATTTCGATAGGATAGTGACACAATTGTCAGTTAATCCCGCAATTAAATAAAACACAAGTTACTTCAATAAATAACTTGTGTTTTATTTAATTGCGGTATTAACTGGCACTAATTTTACTCATAGTTAATTCAGCACTTCACTGCACAACTTCCACTTATCAAAATCAAACTTTATTAAAAGGCAGATTTTGCACTGGAAAGCATCAAAAGATTTTAACTTTCGTGTTGGTTAACCAAAAACTATTGAGTGAATGACAAATACTGAAGTCGTTGCGTGTTGTTCATCATTAACAATAGTATGGTCTTTTTTATACTAGCAGGTACCCGTGCGTTGTTTCTGCTTTTCAACCTCAGGGTAACAGTTTTTTGTTTGTTTTGATGATAAAAGGTACTCGTGTTCTTTACTCTAGTCCTGACACTATGATTACAATATTACCTGATAATCGGCTGAGTAGTTAAGTAGTTTGTTACTTAAAAAAAAGTCTGTAAACAATATAAGCCTCTCCGACAATCAATTTATTTTCACATTCATTGGAACCTTAAGATGTTCCGTCTTACAGAAGAAAATGTTTATTTAAGTGCATCCAAACATATACAAATATAGCTGTTTCCCGCTGTGGTTATATGGATATGAGTGCCTGAACTAAAACAAAACAGTTTGCTTGTATCTACTCTGTACTACTGACTTGGTGTACAGATTTCGTGTTGCTTTGGTTTACTGGAATAATGGATTGGATACTGGAACTGCAGCTGCATGTTGTGTGTGTATGTGCTTTTTGGCTTCTTGTGAATAAAAGCTATGTTGGCTATTTGTAGAATAAGCAAATATTTCAACTATGCAAACCGCCTGTGTGCTATTCCAGACTATAGTCTATCTCTGTACCAAATTTTATCCAAATCCGTTCAGCCATTCTGGAGTGCTTGTGCAACAAGCATCCATCCATCAACATTTTCACATTTATAATATAAGTAGTGCAAAATTAAAACAAATCTATCCCACGGTACCATGCATTTTACCAGGATAATGATAAGCCTATGTGCTATTCCAGACTATAATCTATCTCTGTGCCAAATTTTATCCAGATCCGTTCAGCCCTTCTGGCGTGATTGTGCAACAAACATCCATCCATCAAAACTTTCACATTTATAATATTAGTAGTGCAACATTAAAACAAATCTATCCCACGGGACCATGCATTTTACCAGCATAATGATAAGCCTATGTGCTATTCCAGACTATAATCTATCTCTGTGCCAAATTTCATCCAGATCCGTTCAGCCCTTCTGGCGTGATCGAGCAACAAACATCTATCCATGCAAACTTTCACAGGGTATCCTCTAATTTTTGCAGGATATTTTGAGGTATTATTCCTGGGATCATTCAAAGAAAACAAAATTGAATGTGGTACGAAGGTTACTCCACCACACCCATGACACCCCCCACCCACCCAAAAAAAAAAAAAACAAATCATGAAATAGATTTAATTATGAATAGTAATTTATTTGGGTCAAATCACTTCATCTGAATAAAACTTAAAACTTTTTCGAACAAATATCTAAATGACTTTGCAACAACATAGCCTGGCTATACAAGAAAGTCTTCAATTTATGTCTAACGAAATTGGGCACAGACTCTCATATGTATTTCTTCCAGGAGAGACACGGCGGGCGCCGCAAAAATGAACTACGGCCATGCCTACTGGATTGTTGTCTGTATTGTTTCCCATCAGGCGAACTATAAACTATATTTGCATTAGTAAAGCGAGCAAGCCATACGAATAGCTAATTGCAGTACTTTAATGGCGATAATATGAAAGCTAACAATATTTTATAGTCCCACTATCCACTATACATACATACACACATATTCGCATAGATATGATTCAAAACTATGCCAAAGTTATTACCGACTGACAGATACCATAATTTGACGTCTTCTGGGTTTTAGTTTTTTTTTTTTTTTTCTTCATTTGACAAGAGAGTGTTTCATTGGAATATTCAATGCACGAAGTCGAATCGAAAGTATACAATGGTTTATTGTTCAGTGATTTATAGTTATGGACTTCATACTTGAGACTGTTGACTGTATGTTTTTGTTTTTGAAGGAAAGCACATCGTTAACATTTATATCGTCAAGAAACGAAAATAGAATTGGAAATCGTCAACCTTTAGTAGTGAAAAGATAAAAAGAAAAGAAAGAAACATCAGAATTTCGTTGGATAAATTTGAGTTAACAGAAAAAATTAAATGCAATGAAATTCAATTATCATTGGGGTAATATTCCTAGACAAAAGAATAAAACTTTTTTGGCAGCATTGTGCAAATTTCTTGAAGCTGAATCTAATTTAAAGAACAAATTGAATTAAAGTGACTAACTAACGCCAAGACTTGCGCATTTGAAATATGTATCTGGCAGATGCGAAAAGCAAATTTAATTCTATATATTGTCATCTAATCTTTAAATTGTCAATTGGCAAATAATTGTAAATTCATATTAAGTGTGAATTTTATTACAATATAAATAAATTTAATGGAATAATTTGTTTGTTAAATAAAAATGCGGTTTGAGTTGGTTAGAGTGTTTAATGATGCAAATTATTCAGTTGAAGGTTGTGTACTCTTCTCGAGAAATGAAAACTTGATGTAAATGAATTCTATAGAAAGGAGCGATCATAGAATTTTATTATTTTTTAATTAGAATCAAGATTGAATGTTAAGGAGTTTTGAACTCTCACATGCAAAATCGTATTTCCAAAAGCAATGTTGAATTTAAAATCTTTGGTTTTTAATGGTGATCATTAATTTTAAGATCGAAAAAAATGTTGTAATCATTCACATACAATAACAACTCTAATAGTTGAGTTTTTACAAATTGTAATGAAATGTCGAATGCCGAATTCCTAAAACTTACGTAATAAAAGTTACTGCTTTTTCCTTGGGGACATTCACTCAGTTGTTCTCAGCAATCTAGAATAACTTTCTGTTGTTGTAATGTGTGTAAAAGCACATCTGATGAAAAACAGGCTGTTTTCATGAAAGTTATCTTGAGTTATCCCAAAATTTTTTGAATAACTAGCTATCGGAGATCAAATGTATAGAACAGCTAACTGCAAAATTCATTTGGTATGCGTCTTGTTCTGATTTTTGTGACAGCTTTCAACTTACCTATCTAATTGTCCACAGATATACTCCGATAGCTTGGTATCCAAGATAAAATATCTAATAAGTAAGTGAACGCCCGCATTCATTATAGAACTTTTGTGTATACGGCCTTATGCCGGATTTATACGATTGCCAAATTGGCAGTATTACTGTCAAAATCTTTGCATTATTTTGTTTGTTGTGTAAACGGTGGAAAATGTGGCAGTATATTTGTCATTAAAAAACTGCCAGCCAGAATTTTCGTTAAGTTGTCGCATTATACTGACATCGCGTAAATTCAGTACTGACAACAATTTTCAAATAATGACAATTTGCAATAAAGAATGAACTTGATCATTCTTTACTGCCAGTTGGCAGTATTTTTTATCTGTCATTATTTTAGCTTCGTGTAAACGAATCTCGTTAATTAAATTAATGACAGCATTATTTTGGCAGTAAATACTGCGAACTTGGCAGTAGTGTAAATCAGGCATTAGGTACTTACAGTTCCTGTGTCGGAATAGGCTACAATTTCTGGGCATTATATTGTATTATATGACGTAAGCAACCCGTTTTGCTAGATGGTTAGTCAGGATCGTAAAAAAGAAAACACGAAGCTCCAAAATGAAGGACGTTAAGGTGTATTCGTATTCCGGTTTTGAGTAGTCCTTAGTGTTACTTTTGGATCCGGTACTACTTTCGGATTTTCTGATTTCTGGTGACGTTCGACTGTGGTAGAGTATCAAGATCAAGTCCTGGCTTATCAGTTCTGGATCAGCACGTACAAGGCCGCTGGTGGCTCTCGACGCAGCCGGTCGAAGCTCTGGTAGATCAGCAGGTACCGAAGCCTCTTGTGGCAATTACCTAACTTACAACGTAGACCCTTACCACTGGTGGGGGGAAGCTTCGACCAATAAATCTATAATGATCTGATCGACTTAATATCAGAATTAATATCACCAAAAGACTTTAAGTGTGGACAATATCACCATGATTTTAATGTTTTTCGTAAGAACCAAGTGGGAACTCTAAAATTATGAACGAAAATCGTGACCTTAGTTGATTTTTCGGTGACGTTATATGCTTATAATGACGGTGAATCATATCGAACTAGAATTTAATTCCAGCTGCATATTGAAATTCGGTAGTGGGTATTTTTCCTTTAAAAAAGTAGGTAGCATGTAACGCTTGGTTAACAAGCGTCCCTCTAGGGTTCCTAGGGATTATTTTGTTTAGCGCCTAAAATAAGGTACAACCGTATTTGTTCGTCCAAACCTACGACCGATGAAAAGTTACGCTCGTAACATTTAGTTTGTTAATGGTATTTGTTTCGTTAAGACATTATAATCATTATTTAAATGTTATATAATGGGTTATCCATTTTCCGGTTTCAAAAGTAAACGTAAATAAAACACACATAAAATATTTTTTTTCATGATATTTCTTTTTTATTATAAAGTTTGAACGTTGACATTATGCGTGAAACACTACATCATTTACATGACCACTACGCGAATTGTTGCAAGCATCGATTCTTTTGAGGTAATTTTCGACCACTTTTTGACACATATTGGGCGGTATCTCAGCCATAACTTGACGAATGTTGGTTTCCAAGTGTTCAAGAGTTAAAGGTTTATCTGCATAAAAACTGTCTTTCGCGTAGCCCCACAAAAAGCGTTGTCAAATCGCATGATCTTGGTGGCCAGTTGATATCGCCACGACGAGAAATTACGTGGCCAGGAAATGTCTCTTGCAATAAAGCCATATTCGCTCCAGTTATGTGGCATGTAGCACCGTCTTGTTGAAACCACATATTCTTCAAGTCATATTCTTCAATAGCAGGCAAAAAAAGTCGGACCATAACGCTCCCAATTGACGGTGATAGCCGTTTCATCATTGTTTTCGAAGAAGTAAGATCCAATCGCACCTCTGGAGCAAAGAGCGTCCCAAACAGTGACTTTTTGTGGATGTAATGGCCTCCCTTCAATTACTTGAGGATTCTCAGAACCCCAAATATGACAATTTTGTTTATTAACATACCCACCGAGTAAGAATTGTGCTTCGTCGCTGAAAAAAATTTTGTTCGAAAAATCGCCGTCCATTGCCTGTTGTTCTAGCACCCATTTGACGTACCTACGACGTTGTGAATGGTCAGCTGGCTTCAGTTGTTGTGTGAGCTGGACTTTATATGGATGTAGGTGTAGATCCAAATGCAAAATACGCCTAATTCCTGAGAGCGACGAGGAATTGGCACATTCGGGTCTTCGGCAACACTTTCACTTTCAGCAGCAATATTTTCAGTGGTACGAGCGAAACGATAAATGCATAGGCCTTACAATATCTGTAACCAATCCAGTCTCTTCAAATTTCTTCACAATTTCGCCAATTGCTTGCGTAGTTGGACGATTATGTAAACCATAATCTCATCTTAAACCCCGATATGTGGCTGTTGCATAATCACCATTTTTGTAGTAGGTTTTAACAATTTGTATGCGTTGTGCGATATTTAAGCGATGCATTTTCGTAAATGTCAGACTTTTATCTGAAAAAAAATTGGTTTAACAACTTAGTTTGACACTCCCATCCATAAACGAAAAAATATATTTTAGTCCGCTAGGCGACTGTAAGATAACCCATTACTATTAGAATGAATTGAAACATTTATGAAACTGCTGGTCGGACAGACTTTTTACTTGCGATATAGGTACTATAGGACGAGTTTTGCATTTGGAAATCAAATCGAACTCGAGATTTTAATCAAATTTGACATTACGATGATAGAGAACATCAAAAATGGCGATCTGGACGGTGTGACAAGTCACATCACTATAATTTCTGCACCATACTGCCTAAAGGTGATGAACATCGAAGAAGTCTTCGCTAAGATGAATTACGATGCAAAACATATGTTAACAGATCCTACAAGGCGCAATAGTTTAGTTGATGTTATTAATAATTCTGTTGCGCAACTGTAACTTCTACAAACTGCTGCTGCAGGAGAACCATTGTAGACTAATATACTGTTATTTGCTTTAATGTTGTACTATTTAAATCATTGCATTTATCTACACACTGTTTTTATGTCCATACTATATTATTTTGATGTTTTTTTTCGTATAAATTATATTCAAAACTATTTGATTTCCAAACACGTGAAATTGATTTGCAAAAAGTTTAATTTAATTTGCAAAAAGTTGAATTTGAATTACAAAATGGTGAAGAGAAGAATGTAGCGGTATTAATAATATAACCGTTTTTTTTCGATTTTCGTTCAATTTTTTTATACAGGGGTCGTTTAAATTCTTAATGTTACTGCATGCATACCTACCAACATTTTCAAAAAAAATTGTTTCATTATATAATGTTTTATAGTTATGTGTTTTTAAGTTTATTGAATACTTCAAATTCCCATACCAATTTTTTTTTGAAAAAAAAAAAATAATTTTATATAAAAAAATTATTAAAAAAGCTACTTTAAAAATATATTTACTCGTTTCTACGAAGAATCTTGTGTTAACAATGTGAGGGAACATAAGAGCAGGCGTGCATTTTATTTATTGTAACGGGTGTTTTTTTTTTTTAATGTAATGGCCAAGAATTTAGCTTTATTATAAAGATAAGGGTTTGCCATTAATTGGCCGCCGCGGCTGGCTCTAATAAATTCCAGCCGAGAGGCCCAATTGTCGACTACTTTTTGCAGCAATTTTTTTTTTTTTAAATTTAACTATATGCCTGTAAGACCTAATGTCTTTTAAATGCAACCTGAATTGCTCGGCACTAGTTTGGCAACAGTGGATTTGAGAACCAGACATCCAATTAAAATTGGATGTATAGAAAAGAATGCGCCTAGCGTGAGGATCGAACCCACACGTCCTAGTTAGCAATCAAGCACTTTATCCACTCTGCCATTGCCACCCCGCAATTGGGGCCGTATTTCAGCAATAATGCGCCGAATGTTCTCTGCTAAGGCGTCAATGGTCTCGGGCTTATCTGCGTAGACAAGCGACTTCACATAACACCACAAAAATAGTCCAGCGGTGTTAAATCGCACGATATTGGAGGCCATTCCACAGACCCCCACGACGCGAGATAATGTGCTCACCAAAAGTTTCTTTCAATAAATTGATTGTTTCCTTGGCTGAAGGCATGCAGCGCTGTCTTGTTGGAACCAAACGTCATCCGCATCAACATCCTCAAATTCAGGCACGAAAAAGTCATTACCTAATCATGGGTCTACAGCGTTATGGCCGGCTGCATTTTTAAAGAAATTGGACAAATGATTCCCTCTGCCTATAGTGCACACCAAACATTGATTTTTTGAGGATGTAACGGCGTCTCAATAATGGCTTGTGGATTATGATCACTCCAAATACGACAATTTTGCTTATTAACATACCCATTTAACCAAAAGTGAGTTTCATCGCTGAACAAAATTTGCTTGTGATGCGTCGCGCGAACCGAACCATCATTTTGGTAATAAAATTGCACGATTTGCAATCGTTGTTCAGGAGTAAGTCTATTTATTATGAAATGGCAAACCAAACTGAGCATAAATCAAATGACAGCTGTCAAAAAGCCCAACTCCGAAAAAAGTATTGCCAGATTGAAAACCACAAGTATATTAATAAATATGAATTAATATTTTTTTTACGACGATCGACGATATGCCTAAATAAAAAGTGTAACATTGGCTTTAACCAAAAATGTGGGAGGAAGGACCTCGAATCTTCATTTTGAGTTACAGTTGAACAAAACATTGAGAGGGCCGGATTTCAAACATCTGTTTTTTTTTTTTTTTTTTTTGTAAATCACCTATTGATGGTTCTTATCTAAATGCTCACTTATTTTTAATTTATTTTTGTTTGGATTATGTGCTTTATGGTTGATGGTACACATACGTATTTTTTTGTTACTTTCTTGGCTGTGGTGATAACGTGAGTGATAAAGTTGCTAAGCAACTTTAATAGGTTACAATTAAGCATACAGATCAGAATCAACATTATATTTTTCCAGGAAAACATTTTGTGTACTTCAATTTAATGCTCAAAATATTTTTTTATGATTATTTCATGGTTTGATTTGCACTTAATTAAAAAAAAAAAAACAATAAAAAGCACAATTTTATGTGAGCAAGCATATGAGCACTGTTCCATATGGTTTTTCGTAAGTGAAATTTTCAGATAAAACAATAATAACCCTAAGAATGCAGAGAAAGCTTAAGTACTTGAGATTTTTTTTAAGTGCCTTGTAGGTTCAACAAGTTTTATAGGCTTCTTCAATTTTCACATCGCTGCGGTAGTTAGTCGTTTAGTTATACCACTCTCACTGGCATTAACTATTGTGACAAGTGTGACGTGACTACACTATGATTGTCTTTGTTATCAATAAATTATCCATACAATAATAATTTTACCAGCCTTATGTTGTTATATACGTGATTGGTGGCAAGTAAAAATTGTGTTATTACCCTGAGGGGAAAATAATTTTTTTCAAAATCTAAACAATTATTAGATATTAGCTGTGTTCTATTGACAAAAGCTATGCGCAGCAACACATTATAAATAAAAGAACCTGCTTTCGAAAAAAATAAAAGCAAAAGTCTGCTTTGGATAGATTTGCGACATTTATTCGAGGATCGAATGAAATTATGTTGTTTAGTTGGTAGTTCCGATGACTTTGATGATTCTTGAAGTCTTTATTCGTAGAGTTCTTGTTTCTGTCAATGGCCACGTTCACCAATTTATTAGATCTAAGTTATCTCCGATACTAAGCTATTCGAATATATTTGTAAACGATTCGGATAGGCTAGCTGAAAGCAGTCAAAAATTAATAATTTTTGGTTAAGTATGTGTTCTTTTCTTAAAAAAGTTGTTTCAGATCTATTCACGTACAGGAAAAAATAATACTAACGCAAGACCCAGGCGTACAGTACATTTAATTTATTTTTGTTGCTTTATAAATCATATTAATAAGCATAGGTAGGGGGCGCTCTTCCACTTTCAGTAAAAGTTAAAGTTAGCTTATTCATGCGAAACTGCCAGATCAAAGATACTTTAATAAAAAAATGTTTGAGTGGATTTGTGTCAACTGCTGTCAAATTGACTAAAAATGAACTAACTAAAACTTGAGCAGCGCCCCCTATCAACTCTCTTAAATTGGAATAGCAACAAGCGCTTAACTAGCAAGTCAGTGCATATCTATTATTTAGTAATAAATAAACACGTTAGTGTGTGTTATCGATAGAGCACTTATAAGACGTGCAAGACATAAATTGTCTTTCCATTGAAAGATTATTCCGATTTCTTCTAAAAAATCTTAATTTTTGTATACCAAAAATTGGAAATTTAAAGATTTAATTTCATCTGCGGAAAAGGGTTATATTTTAGAGCTTTTCGGCGAAATTAGCCAAGAAATACATTTTAAAAATTTGAAAATAGTCAGAAAATTTCAAATGTTATTGATGGATGTCGTAGATAATCAACTTGACCTCAAAATTCATGTTAAACCAGATTTTCACGATCTTACGTTATTTTGAATTCAGAGTCGAGTTGACTGTTGACCGCAACCAGTGAATATAAAGGTGGACATAATCATTTTTTTTCACTGTTTATTTGTTGTAACGTTAACAATTTTTACCAAAACACGACTATTTACCCCAATTGCGATATTCTTAAAGGGGCTTTCTGTCCATATTTTATATTACTCACTTTTAATTAACCTCTCTACTTCTACTCGATCTTTGAACCGCATATAAACGAAGTTCAAAAAATACTTAATAGTTAAATAATGAATGCGATCATTTTTGCAAGGAAGTACTATGTGAACATACCCCTCCATTGGCACAACATCTGATTTATTGAAAAAAAACGTCAAACACATAAAATAATTTTAAACTCGACATTTTGGAATACACAGTGGAAAATTCAACTTTTTGCTATTTTTTACCAATTCATATAGTTAATTTCATTTTATTTGGATTTTTTAAAATTAAAGTTCCAGTTTTCGTATATGCTTTAAATCTGAAGAAATAAAAACAAATCAATTGTTGATTTTTTGCAGTTAGTTATTTGACACATGGTCGATAATACCAACTTAAAAATAGAAAAAAATCAGGCCGCTGCGGATCGTTCTTTTGGAAAAACCTGCTTTGCTGCCGATAGATTTCCCAAAAGAATACTGCTATTATGAGTTACGAATATTGACGACAATTATACTGACATTTGATCAAAAGACATCTTAGGAATTAATATTGTAACACAGCAGAATCAATAATATATGCAGGAATGTTTGAATGTAATTAAAGTGAATAGATGGTACATATGTAGTACAAAGGGTTTAAACATTTTCTAAATATTATAAACAAAAATTTCGAATTGTTTCTTCAATAATAATTACCAATAACTTTTAACATTTATAATAATTACTTTAATGTTATACCAACTCGTTTCATTGAGAAATCCGCACACGTATATTAAACAGCTTTTGTATTATAAAGATACATTTTGTTCTCATACAAAATTACACGTCAGTTAGATTGTATCTAAGTTAATTGTAGTTTAATTTAATCGAATAATTGAAAACATTTTCTTGACAATTAAATGACTATTCTCTGATTTTGCGGTGACATGCAAGGTATTTATTGTTAAACAATTATCCTGCTCACAAACAATGACAAAACACAGATAGTTTATTAACATGCGATTACTTCTCCTGTCAATTACCCATCAATTCAACGTTTCTAAAATACTATATAATTTCCATTGCATTACTATATAATTTCTCATCTAAAGATACTTATCAAAGATTGTTAAAAATCAAAACAAAAATAAAGGTAATCGTGTGGACATGCGACTTAAATTTAAAAACAATCTCAACGATTTCTTATTTGATAATTTTATTTACGACTTTATGAATTTCCTCTTCAAAATGCGGGTGTTTTTTGTTTTATTATTAAATTATGTGTCAGGCTTTGCGCAAAAATCATTATATAAACTGTATGAATTTATAAATAATAACTAAGTGGAAGTTAGTCTTGTAGAAACCGCACTCGAACATGTCTATCAATAAATTAAAAATGGTTGTAATTGTATTGTTTATTTCAAAAAGCTTATCTAACAGAGAAGTTAAATACCTATAAAGAGTATTCGCACTTCAAATCATTTCTAAATCGGACCTTACAAAGTTTTCAATCGTGAATCGTCATTTAATTTACATTTTTCTAAAAAAAAAAAAAAAATTGTGTGTGTCATTAAGTCGGCACGCAAATAAAGCTCCTACGCTTTTCTTTAAGAACAAACAATAGTTTACATAATTATTTTTGAAGTAAAACTTCTTTTGCGGCGCGCCGTTGGCTTTGGGGTTAAACAAATTTCTATGGAGCTGTCAAACGGACCAACATCTGACGTGACCCGACATATGACATGCCCCTACACGATACACTCTCTAAAAAACAAAATGCACGACTGGATCGCATGTACTTGCTAGAAATGGCTAAATGTATTCTTAAAGTCGTTTTTCACTTAATTTTGTATATATAAAAATTCTTAAATATTTTATAAAAACAAATTGGTATGAAAATTTTAAGTTATTGATAATATATATTTAAAAACTAAATTTCAGAAAAAATCGTTCCCCCGTTATCGAAATATTGAATTTTCAAGAATTTTTTTTTTTTACAAAATTCAAGAAAAATATTTTTCGAAAATTCTGAAATGCAGTATTCTTTAGAATTCGAAGGAGCTGGTGTATAAAAATTTGATTAAAATCCGTTGAGCCATTTGTGAGGAAGTCGAAATTCAATAAAATGGCTGTATGGCAGGTACCGTTAATAACAAAATATTTAAAAAAAAAAATGTTTGACCAAAATGTAGACCACACCAATTTTTATCAAAATCGTTAGAGCCGTTTTCGAGATAATTAAGATGGTAGTAAAATTTGTATGGCAAGTACCGTTATTTTTGGGGCTAAAACAACCATTCAAAAATCTATTTAGAACAATCACCTAAAACGTCTAAGCACCAAGTTTGAACAAAATTGGTTCAGCCGTTTAGGCTGTAAATCGTTCTTCAGACAGATAGACGGAATTGAGGGAGCCAATTTTTTAGTGCTCTCTATCATCGTAATGTCAACTTTGATTAAAATCTCGAGTTCGATTTTTTTCCAAATGCAAAACTTGCCCTATACACATAGTTCCTATATCGCAAGTAAAAATGTGTACGGACAATACCCACAATGTTAAACCGCCACAAAATAAATTGGCGCAAAATTTTAGTGTTAAATCATTCTTAGTATGATATTAGGCTAAAAAGAGGAATTTGCTAATTTTAAACCAGTTTAGTATCGTACTATTTTCTTAACATTTTACTAAAGTTAAAATCACAAAATGGCTACTTTATTTTTTTAGTATCGTGCTAAATCCACATGCCACTTTGACATTTACAAACGTCAAAAAGTTATGTTCGCTTACTTTTTGCAATATTTTAGGCGTGTTTAGTTGTAGTTTATTAAGAAAATAGATTTAGTATGGTGCTAGTTAAAAAGTGTTTAAGCCCTTAACATCATGCTGTTTAAAATTTTGCGCCATTATTATTAAAACAACAAATTCGAAATTAAACTACCATACATAACACTTTTTTTGGGCATAATTAACTTATATGTTTACTATATACTTACATTAACAATAAATTAGGATAAATATTTGCAATATTTGCAAAATAAAATAATCAGAATGAAGTACACAAACAAGCATTGCCTATAACGGATGTTTTTTTTAGACGAGTGGTTTTTAAGAAGAAATAAAACGCATATTATTTAATGTTATGACCAAGAATTTTGCTTTATTATAAAGACAAGGGTTTGCCATTATATTTTAAAAGTGATTTCGGGCAAGTGGACACGGCGGGCGGCCGGCGGCTGTAATTTTTTGTATATCAGCAATAATGTGCCGAATATTCTCTTTCAAGGCTTATCTGCGTAGGCAAGCGACTTCATATAACCCCACAAAAAATATTCCAGCGGTGTTAAATCGCACGATTTGAACTCCAGTTGTTAATCCTGCGAAATCATGAGTTAAAATTGCTGAATCAACGTTCAAATACTTAAAACACGGTGGTACAACGTGCCCTCAGGAAACTCATGGATTAGACGTAGATTCTCATTCTGTAGGTACCTACATGAATTGTGTGTTTTTTTTGTGTGTATTCAAGGAGAAATTCTCTTTTCTTTGTTGCTTTGTTTTTTTTTTTATTCAATTTTTTTGTGGGTTTGTTGTGGATTAGCACAGATTAATGTAGTAAGTATACGAGTTGTGTGTATTCGATGAGGAATTTTTTTGTTGGTTCGATTTGTTGATAAGATTAGATTACTGCGTATTGTGTGTATTTGACGTCGATTTTTGTTGTTTGTTTTGTTGATGCTCATATATTAGTGTGTAGTAGTTTGAAGAAAACGGTGTAACACAAACTGTCAATGGGGACCGTTATTTAAAGATGTTGAAGGAGTTTTTTTTACCCAGAACTTCGCCGAAGACATATCCCTTTCAGCAGGATTTGGTTTCAACAAGATGGAGCAAGTGCACACGTAGCCACACAAGTTATGGCGGAGCTCCAACGAAAATTCCCAAACAAATTGATATCCAGAAACTGCACTTTCCGCTGGTACCCAAGGTCACCTGACCTGACTGCACCACAGTTTTTTTTTATGGGGTTACGTCAAGCAGGAAGTGTACAAAACAAAACCCAGGAATTTGACTGAATTGAAGCAGTCCATTAAGACAATAATTGAGGCGATCCCAATTTCAACCCTTCAGGCCGCAATGAACAATTTTCTGATCAGGTGCCACATATGCGTGGATGAGCGTGGAGGTCATTTGCGGTCTATCATCTTTAAAAACCATTAGTTATTTAAAATAAAATTTAATTTTTAATCCAATAAAAAAAAAATTAATGAAATACATCGATTAAAATAAAAGTTATTTAAATTTCTTATTGTATCACGATTCGTGCGCCACCCTGTATACGGTAAGGACATTATTGTACTCTGTGGACTTACCTATGAGGTATGCATGCTGAAAGTTATCTAGATGGCATCCATCCAGGATATTACTAATCTGAAAATCGAGAATGCGCTTGGGATTTTAAGCAACAAGTATGTCAGGCTAATCTGCCGAAAATCCTTTGCGGAGTGGTGACCACGTCAAGTTGGCAAACTTTCGGAATAAAAACCACTTTGACTTGTCTCCATGTCTCGGACACATGCTTGAAAATCATTTCCGGCCATGTCACCGCTATGTCGTGCAGATCTTAGAGCATAATTGGTAATACCTATGTCGTCCATGCCTATTGATTGACATGGGAAGAAAGTATTAATTGCCCATCAGTCAATATTTTCTCCTGTTAAAAGGAAATTTATATGGTCTTGATGTTCTTGACCTTATTTCTGTTGAGCAAGTCCTTGCTTGGTTGTCGGTTTTACAACCTGGGAAGTGCGTTGTTAACAGTAAACTCAGTGACTCAGTTGGAGAAACTGTCCAGTTTTTTTTTTATCCATAATTGTTTATTTCAGTAACAGGTATTGATAACTGTTATTTAAAGCCCATTTTAGACGATCAGTTATCAGTTCAGTTATCAGTTCAGTTGTCAGTTCACTTAAAAAAGGCAGTGCTTTTAGACATCAGTCTGGTGTTGAGTTGAGCTTTCATTTTACGTGTGAGCAGTCGAAAGTCTGAAGATAAATTTTAATGAAATCGACCATAATATCATTCCTTTTCGACATATTCAACCTTATCACGAATTCCATCGTAATCGGAAACTTGTTATGAATCTTGAAAAAATTTATAACAGAATTTGCCATTACGAACGGATTCTGCGAAAACGTTTTTCGGGATTCGTAAGACTTTCCGTTTACGATGGTTCACATGATATGGCTGATCGAAAGAAAAAAAAAACTGTTGATTCACCGCCAAGAATCAAGAAATATCTTGAAGAACGAAAGCTCCTTAATGACCGGCAGTATGGCTTTCGTAGCAATAGGTCCACTGGTGATCTGATGGTACCTATATCTCAACAAACAGATCTTTACATCGTTTTGGAGAAAGTAAGATTATTGCGCTTGATATTTCGAAAGCATTTGATAGAGTTTGCAACCAAGCTCTCTTATCGAATATGCATGCATTTGGTATAGATGAATCTCTTATTCGTTGGATTAGAAATTACCTTTCGGACCGTTTAATACAAGCGTTACCATGCTCTGTTTTTTCCACTCATTTTGATATTCTGAACTTTAAAACCAATGCACATCGGTATCTCCTTTTAAATTCTTCCCTATTTTCCTAATGCTCGCCCTGTGCTTGAACACATTAAGGGTAGTCAAAATCCCTTTAGTGCGCGCACAATTATAAAAAAAAAACTGGAATTGAAATGACGACTTAATTGAGAACTGAGCTGATACGCATTTACATATCAGTTTAACTGACGACTAAACGGCCAACTTATGGGAATTCCATCAGTTTCAGTTTCAGTTAAACGCTTCAGTTTTTGCGTTTAGACATCAGTTTATAACTGAAAGCTTAACTGATAGCTCAACTGAAATGATCGCCTAAATTGGCTTTAAAAGTAGCATTAACAGATATTGCAACTAGCAGTTTGGCCCATACCTATGGCCTATTGCTATGTCCATGCCAAATGTGACACGAGTGTCTCTGAGTTTTGACACAACCGTGAACTTGAAAGAAAATGGAAACTGTAATATATTACATTTAATATGTGTACTGTGGTTAAACATCTTCCGATATTGTGGTACATTTTGGGTGTAACAGTCTTGTTGCATCTATAATATTTATAAACGGTGATTTTTTAAGAGCTTGGTTTTTGAAAATTCAAAAAAACACAGAAACTTGCAAAAAGTGAATGAAATTTTTATTTGGATCGATAAATCAATTTCTGCTATTTACTTTTTAAAAATAATTTCACTTAAATGTTGCCCGCGGCTACGCTTCAGGTGGTCCATTCTGAAGGTCCAATTTTGGCAAACTTTTTCACACATTTCGGCCGGAATCTCACCAATGACGCGTTCAATGTTGGCTTCCAAGGCAGCCATCGTGTTTGGCTTGTCCCCATAGACAATAGACTTAACATAGCCCCACAAAAAATAGTCTAACGGGGTCAAATCACATGATCTTGGTGGCCAATTGACTGCGCCAAAACGTGAGATCAACTGCTCACCAAATTTGCCTCTCAATTGATGCATGGTTTCGCGTGCAGTGTGGCATGTGGCACCGTCCTGTTGGAACCACATGTCGACCGAGTTCAGTTCTTGCATTTTCGGCAAAAAAAAAATCTGTTATTATCGAACGGTACCTTTCTCCATTGACCGTAACCCTGCGGCCTTCATCGTCCTTGAAGAAGTACGGCCCAATGATGCCGCCTGCCCATAAACCGCACCAAACAGTGCATTTTTCGGGATGCATTGGTAGCTGCTGAATTGCCTCTGGCTGCTCTTCACTCCAAATACGGCAATTCTGCTTATTCACGTATCCATATAGCCTGCTCGGTGGGTCGATTATGACGACCATAAAACGGACGTAGCTTGCGAAACACATTTTTCACAGAGCACGAATTTTGATAATAAATTTCAATAATTTGCAAACGTTGTTCAGGCGTAAGTCTATTCATGATAAAATGGCAAACAATACTGAATTGAAAATGTCAAATGTTCGTGGAATTTGTCATGTGTGGTCTGTCAAAAATATAAACGTCAAAAACCAAGTAGCAAAAAAATCACCCTATAATGGGAACAGTCATCAAATGTATAATGTACATCATAGTGATTCATACTTATGGGAGAAGTCTGTTTTAATGTATTTAAGTGTACGACTATACGTATACATATAATCTTAGATATCCACACATACATGTATGTATGTATGAATGTAAACTACACCCAATTAAATATTTTTTTCTGTTTCTCTTTTACTACATACTCTCTGATCTTTTGAATAAAAATACATTGAACTTCATGAACTTAATCTATTAAAGATACATTTTCTTAAAATTATTATGTATTGTGAACACTAATGTAATTGAGTGTTAGGGTAAGGCCAAAGCTAAACCAATTAAGTAAACCTTTTACGATTGTTTGACATTTGATTCTGTCTAATAAAATTATTTTTATTTATTAATTTATATGTGCACTTAAAATAAATTAAACTTGAGCCGTATGGAATGCGTTTTCTTTCTATAAATATAACCACCAATTCTAGATTTTTCCAGTTTCATTATGGGTAGGTATCTACTATTTAATTTGCAATACAAACCTTAAATGCTTGGTCTCATTTTCCAATTATTGATTTGGATAAGTAAAGAAATGCCTGCAAGGAATAAATACACTATAAAACAGAAACACCTTCTGTGGCGCACCTGTTCTTGATATTTTATTCATTGACCTAAAAAAAAACACATGGTACAAATACTTAACTTTTGTATTGATGTGTGTACAATGTACAATGTACATACAATAAATTTGTTTTTTTTTGTACGCAAATTGTATCAGTGGTTTCTGTAAAAAAAAATTCATTAAATAATAATTAATTCCAATTTATTGACACCAATATTTATATGTGAATAATGTCACGTTTTATTTTAATAACTTTTGGACGTTGTATGTATCACTTTTATATTGTCGCGTTGCTCATGGTTGCAGTCCAAAGGTGAAACCCACTAAGCACCGGACACAATAATATTGAAGAAAACGAGATTGATATAATTTTATTTAAATGCAAAAAGTCACATTTTATAAGATATTGTTGCAGATATGAAAAACTATGCCCTGAAGCTACATATTATGTTCCAATATCTTCAAAACGCGATTTGTGCATATGCTTATTTTATTAATGTAATACAAAAAATTGGTGTTTATTTTTATACAATTCTATATAGATACTACTGAAATTATTCAGCCAAGTAGAAGACTTAGCATTATATTTAATTGGACTTGTTGAATTATTGATTCAAAACAGCTTTATACGGCTTTTAGTCCACAAAACACCTTATTAGCTATGTATGTCTGGCCCAGTACAAAATCTTCCAATTTTAATGATTAAAATTTAAATCTTGTTGGCTATTGTTCACATTGTTTTTTTGTCAAAAAATCCATGTAAGTTGAACTGAACTTAACAAAAAGTGCGCTCACTAGCCAACTGATGAGTCCAAGTGAGATCGCCGGGACGAAACGCAAATTTTATAGACTAAAGGCCGTAAAAAGCTATTTTGAAACAAAAAAGAGTTGTTTTCCAGTTGTGATAATTTGAGTAATCATAAAATGAAAAAAAAAATGAATCCAATGATAGAGACAAAATTAAAAAAGAAGTGTGTATTCCTTGTATTCATAACGGGTGATTTTTTTGCTACTTGGTTTTTGACGTTTATATTTTTGACAGATCACACATGACAAATTCCACGAACATTTGACATTTCGATTCAGTATTGTTTGCCATTTCATCATGAATAGACTAACGCCTGAACAACGTTTGCAAATTATTGAAATTTATTATCAAAATTCGTGCTCTGTGAAAAATGTGTTTCGCAAGCTACGTCCGTTTTTTTTTCCGCTCATTTTTGGCTAAATGGATACGTGAATAAGCAGAATTGCCGTATTTGGAGTGAAGAGCAGCCAGAGGCAATTCAGCAGCTACCAATGCATCCCGAAAAATGCACTGTTTGGTGCGGTTTATGGGCAGGCGGCATCATTGGGCCGTACTTCTTCAAGGACGATGAAGGCCGCAGGGTTACGGTCAATGGAGAAAGGTACCGTTTGATGATAACAGATTTGTTTTTGCCGAAAATGCAAGAATTGAACTCGGTCGACATGTGGTTCCAACAGGACGGTGCCACATGCCACACTGCACGCGAAACCATGCATCAATTGAGAGGCGAATTTGGTGAGCAGTTGATCTCACGTTTTGGCGCAGTCAATTGGCCACCAAGATCATGTGATTTGATCCCGTTAGACTATTTTTTGTGGGGCTATGTTAAGTCTATTGTCTATGGGGACAAGCCAAACACGATTGCTGCCTTGGAAGCCAACATTGAACGCGTCATTGGTGAGATCCGGCCGAAATGTGTGAAAAAGTTTGCCAAAATTGGACCTTCAGAATGGACCACCTGAAGCGTAGCCGCGGGCAACATTTAAGTGAAATTATTTTTAAAAAGTAAATGGCAGGAATTGATTTATCGATCCAAATCAAAATTTTATTCATTTTTTACAAGTTTCTGTGTTTTTTTGAATTTTCAAAAACCAAGCTCCTAAAAAATCACCTTTTAGAACTCACGAGCCTGAAGATAAAATCTTAAGGAATTGCATTCCACTTCTCTTGAACTGCGATTCGCAGCTTTGAAAGCCTTGTTGGAGCAGGTATCCGCTCTATCGAATTCAAGTCCGTGCTTCGAGCTGGCCACTGCACCGCACGAATACCGACGTGGTTACCACATAGGCTGTACTAGGCCTAATGCATTATCATGCATTAACTGCATATCCAGTCCGATACCACATGGTCTGTGAGGATTTCCGTAATGCATTAGCGATCAGAGTTCAATCTACGTTCGATGAAAACTAAAGCTGTATGGGCGGTTAAGGAGATGCCACCCAGACCATTACACATCCACCTCCACATGCAACAGTTTTTTCGATACAACATTGAGAAAAACGTTCACCAACGCCACTATAATACTCTCAGACATCGAGTAGTCTGCTCTCATCAGTAAAGAGTACATTACCGCACTGCTTTAATGTCAAATACCTATTCTCTAAATCAAGCCGTGCTCGACGCACGGTTGGCTACGGTTAAAATGCTGGACCTGTTGCAGGTCTCTTTGGAGTCAGGTTCTGTTGAGAAAGTCTCCTTCTGACGGTATCTGAACTTATGAATACTTTGTGTTCATCACGCAGACTTGAATTTAGGCGGTGATTTTGCAGAACAGTAAGTTGAAGTAGCCCTGTGTCTGCCCGTACCTCCAGCCTCTAGGTATCTCCTGTAAACACGTTGCTTCGAGGATCTGCTGATTTGAAGTCTTCGAGCGACCCCACGTTGCGCAACGCCCGCTTGAAGCTGCTTCCTCTGCTGTCGGTTTCATTATTCACAAAAAAAAAAATAAAATCCACGACTGCATCGCACGAACTTGTTCGATCACATCGTATGCAAAAGATTTCTATTAAAAATCTTAATATATTTTTAAAGTAGTTTTTTACTTTATTTTGTATATGTATATACAAAGTTTATTTAATTTTTTTTTATAAAAGAATTGGTATGACAATCTTTAATATTTAATAATATAAACTTAAAAACAAAAAATTAAATTGGATTAATCAAAGAAAAAATAATTCAAAATTCTGAAATAAATACTTAAACTAATTTTAGCTCAAAAAAAGTACGCCATTTTATTTCTTGTAAAAATTTGAATTTATGAGAAAAAATCTGTGGAGCGGTTTTTGAGAAAAAAAAATTCAATGACTATAATTAAAAAAAAAAAAAATATTGAGCAGTTTTCAAAATATAAATTAATTTTTTCTTCTAAAATGCTTTTAAAAATACAAAAAAATATTAATTAAAAATATTGGTACGCAGTATGAATTGGGCAACCTAAACCTATATATGTGTGAAATTTCGAAAGAATCGATTAAGCCATTTATTAGACAGTCGAAATTAGAAAAAACGGTCCTATGGAAAGTTCCGTTTTTAGGCATTTTTAAAATTTTTTTTCAATCACATAATCGGCCGTACCTAAAAAGCTGCACGGTTTTTTTTAAATCAAAATCTTTAGAGCCGTTTCCGAGAAAAATAGGTTTTAACGTAAAGGTTATATGGCAGGTACCGTTATCTTTTGAACTAAAAAAAAAAAATTTCCCCTCTAAACTCTATATACCTAGTTTGAAGCAATTCGGCCCAACCGTTTGGGCTGTAGGTGTGTATACATACATACAGACAAACATACTGACGGACAGAATTGTTAGACCATTCTTTTTCGTCTTCGCTATCATCGTAATGTCATGATTGATTTTTATCTCAAAACTTACCTATAATCGCAAGTAAAAATGATAAAAATTCGAAAAAATTTCGATAAAGCTGAATTTTGGTGGAGAGTTTCATTTTTACGCCCTTAGATTTTCTAAAAAGTACCCTAAATTTGGAGCGGAGCAAAAAATTTTAAAGGGGTAAAATTCAGTTTTTTTCCAAATTACTCGAAACCCATTTTCTTGGAAAACATTATTGGTAAATATTGTAGATCCTGTCATTCTACACAAAAAAGGTGAAGACACTTTGTATCGTACAATTGTTAGATTTGGAGAAAAATGGTAGAAAACATTGGGGTGTAGTACATTTTTTTCAAAAAAAAAAGTAATACATTTTTGTTTTTGAATGGCGAAATTTTTTGTTTTTAGTAATGTTTTGAAAAACATAATCTTAAACAAAAAATGCGTATGATGTTCAAGGAGAATGTGTTATTTAAGAACAAATTCTTATCGTTCAATAACAACATGAGCTTAAGCCAACTTAGCTTTGTATTTAAACAAAAAATATTTGAATTAAGCTTTTTCATATACGGAAATACGTTCGTTTTCCGTTCTAAAAAGAATTAAAAATGATCGCCGTTCCCGGTTAAGCGAAGAATGATTACAAAGATTTAAAAAAAGGGCGGCAAGACTTATTGGCCCGGGCGCCAAAGCTTTAAATACACCTCTGCTTGGCAGTAAGACCAAAAACCTACAGGGGTATTCACGATCCGATGCAACGAAAAGGTTTAAAATTGCGAAATTTTTTTCTATAAATCGTGAACGCACCTTTTCTATTCTATTGCAACTCTTGAGTAAAAATGCAAAATTAGTTTGAACACAACCACTTCTGACAGAAAATAACAGCTGCCAAACTGTCAACGACACCAGGCAAATTTTGCACCATTGTATTTTTCTGTTGCAATAGGGTTAGGGTATAGCAAAAGTGCAAATGTGTTGTAAAATCTTAGTCTTTGTAAAAAAGAGCAGTAACATTTTCTTTGGTAAACAACAATTAAATGACTGATATCAAAAAAGAAAAGAAGTCAGTAAAAAAATATGACGGTGCTGGCTAAAGAACTTTACAATGTTGAAATAAAGAGGGCGCTGATTAGGGTTCTTAGATATTAGACGTGTTTTATTGGGAATCTATCCATAGTACCCTAAGTTATTCCCAAAAAACGCATTCGCGGTAGACCAGTTCTTAGTTTTGTAAGAAAGGTAACCCAGCACAGTTGTCATAAGCAATGCATAGGTTCTGTGTAAAGCAAAACTTTGAATATATAAAAATTATGACAAATCATTAGCTTTTATTCATATAAAGTAGAAAGTTGACAAAACGTAATAATATTAATATTAAAGACGAAAAAAGATGGTCTAAAATTCTGGACGTCTGTTTGTCTGTCTTTCAGTCTGTCAGTCTGTCTGTATGTAGAAACCTACAGCCCAAACGGGTGGGCCGAATTACTTCAAACTTGGTCTATGGAGTTTTTTAGGTATTGTGCAGAGGGGAAATTGAAATTTTTTTACGTTACGTTAAAGCCTATTTTCTCGGAAACGGCTATAACGATTTTATTTTTTAAAAAATCATCTTTTTAGATAAAACCGATCATATGGTTGAACAAAATTTGTTTAAATGTCTAAAAACGGTACTTTCCATAGGACCGTTTTTTTTTATTTCGACTATCTCATAATGCCTCGACCAATTCTTTCAAAATTTCACACGTATATAGGTTTCAGTTGCCCAATTTTACTGCGTACCAATATTTTTAATAAATATTTTTTTTTGTATTTATATTTTGAATACTGCTCAATAATTTTTTTTTCAAAAATTATAGTTATATATATTAGCTGAACACCTATGAATTGGCCTTTCTGATTTTTTTAAAAAAAATTTTTTCAAAAAGTTTTTTAAAAAAAAAACTTTTTTTCTCAAAAACCGCACCACAGATTTTTAAAATTTTTTCTCATAAATTCAAATTTTTACAAGAAATGAAATGGCGTACTTTTTTTGAGCTCAAATTAGTTTAAGTATTTATATCAAAATTTTGAATTATTTTTTCTTTGATTAATCCGATTTAATTTTTTGTTTTTAAGTTTATATTATTAAATATTTAAGATTGTCATACCAATTTTTTTTTTAGAAAAAAATTAAAGAAACTGTGTATAAAAAATAAAGTAAAAAATGACTTTAAAAAATATATTTAGATTTTAAATAGAAATCTTTTGCATACGATGTGGTCGAACATAAGAGCAAGTTCGTGCGATCCAGTCGTTCATTTTATTATGTAAGTTGCTACTATGGATAGATTTGTTATGCATGGATTCTCCAATAAAACACGCCTTGTCCCTAAGTAAATGTTTATCATTTGGAGGTTGGTTTAGGAACGAGTAGTCTCCTGTATTGAAAAATGTTATATGTTAATTTCTTTAAAACACTTGACAAAATTGTGCAATTGCCCAATATCTTTCGTATATTTGTTATACGCAAAACTTTTCTTTTAAATGACAGGAAATTCTTTATCATATTGATTGAATATATTTTATAAATAAATCAATTATTTGCACTCACAAATCGTTAATCAATCATAAAATCAATAAACCAATAATCGTATACATATGTATATCGATATCAACACAAAACGTATGTGAGCCAATTTAATAAAATATGTATAGCTTTTATTTCTGAGAATTACTACTTAAAGCTTATCGGTGATATTATGATAACTGATAGACTGAGAGGCCTTTGCTTGGCACATGCCATTTTTGTGGTCAACTTTGTTTATTGCGTTACTCTTACTCAGCTGATATGACATAGAAACTTGTATCTATTAAAATAATAAAAAAAAAACAAACAAATTATTTATTAATCAAGAATTATCACAAAAATCAAAATTATTATCAGCACGACAATTAACTACTGAAAAAAACAC
Source organism: Philhelius pedissequus (assembly GCA_910595825.1). NCBI lineage: Eukaryota > Metazoa > Arthropoda > Insecta > Diptera > Syrphidae > Philhelius > Philhelius pedissequus. The sequence goes on along the minus strand of OU343161.1, from coordinate 204,856,537 downwards.
ATATGTATGTATCACATTTAAATTTTATGGCTTCACATAAATTTTATCAATATTTGAAATTTCATACATTCCAATGGAAAAACTGCGTATACGTCAAATTATAATTATTGAAAAAAACATTAGCCTTTGGGAAAACTAGAGACAAATAAGGGCTTTGCTTAACAAAGCCTTTTATTTGTGTTCAATCTACAGAACATATTCAGCCTTATTTTGAAATTCGATAGAATTTTATTTATTCATTCGAATGAACTTCGAATATTTTGACATTCGAAAGAATAATATTCATTTTCATACAATAGCACAAAATAAACTTGAATAAATCTTATTTTCAAAGTCAGCTGTTTGAAATTTACTGACATTTCTATTTGATTTAGTATGACCAAACTGACTTTTTTTCGTAAAATTTTTTTTATCAAAAAATTGGTCGGAAAATAAAATCCTTATTATTACAGAAACATAAATAAAGTAAAGTTATGTTTTATGCTTACTAAATCTATAGTATTAAAATAAAAGCATTAATTAAAATTTTATTTTTTAAATAATTATCTGTTTGTATCAGAAACAAAAATCAAAACAACAATACAACTTTTCTATAATAAAATACTAGATTTTTGCTGAACTTTCTTTTCACTTTAATTGTGTTTAAACATTTTTAACAAAGAAAAAACACAGTTGTTCAACAAACAACTTCAGTCCTTAGTAACTTTACACACACCTGGCCACACTTATCAATTGTCAATACAAAAGTAATGTCGCTTGCCAATACAATTGTTATTTTCTTTGAAAAAAAAAATATTAAATAAGAAAAGCGGATGGCAATTGTTTTGTTTTTGAAAAGTGAAGACGGCGACGAGTAAAGTATTAGAAGGATAATGGATACTTCAAATCCATTCGAGGTTGAAAATTCAAAGTATATCCAACGTAAAATAACATTCCGATTGGCCCAATAGCTACGATTAAAACATCCAATAAAAGTAATTTATTTAAATTATTTTTTAACAACAATATCTAAACTAACACTTTTTGTTAATCTATTCGCCAGGAAAAAAATTGAACGAGAACTAATGCCGGATTTAACCGAGTGACAAATTGACATTATATCTTTCATTTTATTGACATTACTTGCAAAATCGTGTAAATGGTTTGAAAATTTGTCATTATTTTCGTCATTAAAAAAATGGCAGGGAAGACTGGCATTAAATATTGCCATTATAATGGCATCATGTAAATGCACAATGATGTCATTTTGCAAATTATGGCACACTGCGAGGAAGAATGAACTTGCTCATTCTTCAATGGCAGATTGCCTTTATCAATCAAACAGTCATTATTTTGCCCCGTGTAAATGCTAATCATTATTGATTTAATTCTACCATTATTTTGCCAGTTTAATAGCATGAATTAATGGCAATTTGTCACTCGTTTAAATCGGGCATAAATGACATTTGATTCGAAAGATTTGGTCAGTTTTGGAGAAAAAAATGAACTTTCGACCGATTAAGTGAACTTTCGAATCGTTCGAAACTCAAAATATAAATTATTCGAATTTGACTAAATTTTGCACGAAAGTGAATTTCAAAATAAAGCTGATATTTAGCAATTAGTTTTAAAACACATACAAAAGTCAATTGCCTATAAAACGTTCTTAAATGCAAGCTTCAAAAGTAACTTACTTATACGGCTCCCGATCCATGGAGGGTCGCTGCCTGACATATTGCGGTCTTTCATTGATTGCGGTCCCTAGCACGCTCCCTCCAATAACCGCCTGGTCCCTGTAGCGGAAGTTCGGTCTTCCTGGTCATCTCGAACCTGATGGCTGGGATTCGCAGATTTTCTTGGCTGGAGCGTTGTTGTCCATTCGCTCGATGTGGCCGAGTCAGTTTAGTCGACGCGCTTTGGCTCTTTGGACTACATCCACATCTTGTACAATTCTCGATTGAATCTTCTCCTCCATTCGCCTCTACGCATATATGTAGGACCAAATATCCTCCGAAGAATTTTTCTCTCGAAAGTGCCCAGTATCAATTCCCCTTTTTTACTTATCGTCCAGCGAACTGGTAAAATTATCGTTTTGTATAGCGTGCACTTTGTCTTTCGATAAAAGAGTTTTGAACCCATTTGTTTGGCCAAACCGAAGTAGCAGCGGTTCGCTAGGGTATTCTTCGTCGAATTTCCACTAAGATGTTCGTGGAGTTAATGTTCGTTCCGAGGTAGGTGACTACCTTGACTACCTCGAAATTACTGAACCAACAGTGACGTTTTGTCCCAATTGATGGGCAGATGAGGCTTTGTTTGTTGATAGCATATACTTGGTTTTGTCCTCATTCACTTCACGACCAACGCATTTCGCCTGTTCATCAATAGCTGTAAATGCTTCAAGTACAGCTGGCTTGAAGCGGCCGATGATAACGATGTCGTCCGCATAACCAAGCAGTTGGGAAGACCTGTTGAAGATAGTGCCTTACAGGTTAACACCACTCTTGCGTACTATCTGCTACGTTAAAGAAGTCACATCATAAAGCATCTCCTTGTCTGAAACCTGTACACGTCTGAAAAAGCTCGGATGAGCTGTTTCCCATTTGCACGTTGTACCGCGTATTTTGTAACGTCATGCGGCATAGCTGGATCAGTTTTTTCCGGGATCCCGAGTTCCGACATCTCCAATAGAAGCTCTTTGCGACTTATGCTATCATATGCGGCCTTGAAGTAAATGAAAAGATGGTGCGTCTCGACTTGAAAATCGTTGGTCGTTTCCAGGATTTCCTTCAATGTGAAAATTTGGTCTATCGTTGATCTGCCTGGCTTGAAGCCACACTGGTACGTGCCGATGGTATTGTTGCAGAAAGATTTTAGACGCTCACATAGTACGTTGGATAGGATTTTGTAGGCAACATTAAGCAGGGATAAGCCTCTGTAGTTTTTGCAGAACATAGGATCGCTATGGAGCTATTTGACCTGTCGTCGGGCATGCTTTCCTCCTCCCACACTTTGTTGATGACCTAGTGCATGCACCCTACCAGGACATCTCCTCCATACTTGAAGAGTTCCGCAGGTAGGTCATCCGAGCCGGCGGATTTTTTGTTCTTAAGCTTGGGGATGGCTTTCTTAACGTCTTCAGTACTAGGCGCTAGGACTTGATCTTCATTCACTGGGCTCATGCTTCTTGCAAGCTGCAAAAGTAAACTGTTTCAAAACGCAAATATGAATTTGTCTGCATAAGCATTGTGCTCGATTATGCAGTTTGCAAAGGTCATATGTTCGAAAACATCACATGCTGTGCAGCTGTGCAGTTAAAAAATCGACATAAAATCGTTTGTCTCTCTTGCACCTAAAATAATTATAAGCGTATAGTGGTGTTTTGTGTAAATTAAAAACGAAAAATTTCTAATTGTAAAACACATTTTCTATTATTTCTAACTTTCAAGAAAATACATTTTTGTTTCCCACAAATATTCCAGTTAAATCATTTGACGTTTATCAAAAAGGAGTTTATGCAAGCAAGACGATAGCGATCATTTGACGACCATATTGACTTTGACATGGCGTTTTCGTTGTTGACGGCGTCGTCTTTAAGAGATGAGACTTTGACAAACTGCATTATCAATAATGATACTAGTTTCATTTCCAAACATTTCAAAAGTGCATTTTTGACGCATATGACGTTTTAGAAAATGGCCTTACCCTGTAGGCGGCGATTGCAACAGTTAGGAAGTTCACGTAAACTATACAATCAAAATGGGATAGCGCAGAGTTGGCCTTAAAGTTGGCTACATCTAATCAGTCTTAACATTAGTTTTCACACTTCAGATATTTGTAATTTAAGATAATATATTATTTCTTTTCCACACAACTTTAAATATGCTATTTTTTTTATCACATATTGTACTCGTACATAGAAAGTGTGTATACATTTATGTATAATCCAACTCCCCATAGATTTATCATGCCTCTGAATTTCGAATTTTAAATTTCCAGGGCAATTTAACATCGCATTTTTTTTAAAACCTTCTTGTACATCGAAGTCTTAAAAGATATAAAAGTATCCGATTTATGTAAACTGCTAAAACAAACAGGGGAATATTTTATTTTATATCAAATAAAAAAATTCTAAACATCAAAACCTTTACATTGCCTTATGAAACTAAAAATAAACAGAATCACAACCACTTTTTAAAAATATACACTCCGCTTCACATGATCATAGTCACATTTTTTTTTGCTGTGGGGCAAGTTGGAATCTATTATTGGCGCTAATTATAAATTATAAGTGTAGATTGTTTGTCAGAAACCTAAATGTGCCTGACTCATTGACGGAACTGATTAGTCTCATGCTAGGTAGCAGAATAATCAACTCAAGCCTATGGGACTCAGAAAGAAGGTATGTCAGCAGAGGGATTTCGCAGGATGGTGTTTACTCCCCACTTCTATGTTATATTGTGTATTTATGCTGCCCTAAATATACCACTTAACCTAATTTTCCTCGATATTTTCAGCAAACAAGTGGCCCCGAGTACAGGTATTCGTCTCAAAGCCATCTCTCAATGGACTAGCAATTTTATGACCATTCTAACATTCTGAACACACACCACAAGTTAATCTTCGTCAAGAACTTCCAAGTTACCATCCCACCAAGATATGCTTGGAAGGATGAGAGGTTCTTATAAGATGAAGTAGCTCACTTCTTTTCGGATCGTTTAAAACCCGAAGAGGGAGTGGGTGGTGGTGTGTACTCAGGCAGACTAAATCTTAGTCTCTATTACCGTGTTCCTGTCCATAACACTGTGTTCCAAGAGGGAATTCTGACGATTAAAGAGGTTCTATATCCTGGCTAAGGGAAAACGTGATATCCATATCGGATATTAGCATCTTCTCAGACTGTCAAACAGCCCCAAAATCACTTGGCACTGTTTCGACAAACTATCTAACTGCCCGCAACTGTCGATCATTCCTGAGGGAGATGGCAGAACAGTTTAACATTTCCCTGATTTGGGTGCCGGCCCATAGGAATATTTTAGGAAACTGCAAAGCTGATGAACTCGCCAGAAATTAAACCCTAATACCAATTCTAACTAAAATGAGAGAAATCGGTATGCCTATCGCTAAATGTACATTTATGCTATAACAAAACGAACATGAGATGGGCAAACATCACTACCTGCCTGGCTACTATACTATGTCCAACAAAAATAGTCAGTTCGGTACAGGCCTTATGGGAGAACATTGGTGCCTGTAGCTGAAATTGCAACTGAAAATAACCACTGAGCTACATACAAATTGCTTGTGTAATATTGTTAAAACCAGCCTACATTCCACTATAACCTACCTACTGTACTGCATATCCAAGTACACGTTGCTGTTTGTGTGCCTTCACCATGCACTCAACCCTCAATGTGTGTTTTTAAAATAAACACATTGAATCAGAGTTACCACTGCTATATGTTTGTGGTAGCTTAGTATGCTTACTACTGCAACCCTGTAAGAGCTTTGAAACAATACGAACTTATTGGAACCTATTACAGTCAGAGTGAGAGGCAAGCGTCCTATCATCCCTGCACTGATTATTTTAGTTGGACAGAGTATGGACAGATCTGGCTAAAAATGGATCAAAGACGCTGAAAAGGTGTGCTCTTTTTGAGCAGGAAACATCTTGACTCGGTAATAATGGGCACTGCCTAATTGGCAGACACATCAAAAGACATGGCGTATTCTCCAACAACTTTTGCAGAAGTTGTATGGATGAATAGGAAGAGGAGACTATCTCCCATCTTATTTGCCCATAACCTGCTCTCTCCCAAAGACGTAGATTACATCTGGGAGAATACTTCTTCCACGACCCCAGTGATCTAAGATACATACAGATTCATCAGCTCTATCGCTTCATTAGTGGCTCCAAATGATTTAATTAAAGAGATAATATCTCTTCATGTGGTATCACAAAAGACCTATCTGTTGTCTAAATATGTCAGTCGTTTTCCTGATAGCCACTTCAACCTAACCTAACCTTGGTATCAGTAAACGTAGGGAAACTAACACAAGCATTCAAATAAACTATTGTATTGAGTACCTAATACAAAAATATTTTGAGGTGGACTCAAGAAGTAAAAAAAATAAAGCTTTAGGTAAATTATGTTTAATTGGTCTCCTAAATAATAAAACCGACCCATTGCGCACTCAGCGAAATAAAAGCAAAGATGAAGACGAAATTAACACTCTTTTAAACACACGACCTAAAGTTACCTTAAATTTGCCGCCTTTCACCAATTTTTAGCGTTGTTATCCTGCTTTTATGATCTCATCAATGACAATACCGAAAAAACCATAGAAATTTTGTAAGCTAAACACACTTGATATAATATAAGTTTCCAGATAAGGCTAAAAAGCACCATCAACTTAAAAAAAACCATTAATCTCAATCCAGAGACGTAGAGTGTATATTAAAGTATTTGTTTTCATTGTATAATGTGCAATAAATGGAAAGCTCTAAATTTTGCAGCCTTCAAAAATGTTTTATTTATTTAGATCTTCGTTCTTTGACATGTTCACACAATTTAAGTAATAAGCACTGTGCATATTAATTCTTAAGTAAATAGCCCTTGCGGAAAATAACCCAATTAAAATAAAATTCTTAAAATAACTTCCCTTCGTCAGCCAGCAGCGCGGCGCGGCGTTATCGCATCGTGTGAATTGACAAAGATTTGATTAGTGTCACTTAACACATCCCACTATCCGTGTCGAACGCTCTTATTTGATCTTTCTATTTTAATGTTTTTTTTTTTTTGTATTCCTAAATATTTATTCTATAGCGAGGGATGTAAGACAATATTATATACACATAGCCTGGCATTAGCTCCGCTCTTGCTCACCACAGTGCAAATTAATTGCATTTTTAATGTTTTTTTTCTTGTTCTTACAGATAAATCTACCACACGTTTAAATGAAATGTTGGCCGCAAAATGATGTTGAGTACAATTAATTCCACTACCAATAATAATTTCATCATCAGCAATATTATGACCAATCACGGAACCCAGTCCAAAGATGAAGTTGATTTTGTACTTCGACCACAAGTAACAGTTGCCAACAAGGATTGGAAAAAGGAAGATGTTGCACCTGTGGCGGCGGGGGCGGCAACAGTGGTGCTCGATCAACAAAATCACAATAAGAATATTGAAGTTCAGAATGGCTTAAATAAAACAGTGCTGCTAAATAGAACAAATTACAACATTGTTAATAACAGCAGTGACGTAAAAGGCAACATAAAGGCATCTCTGTCCAGCTTAGACAAGCTGTCCTTGTTCGCTTTCAGCAAGAAAATCAGTAGTAAATCGAGTCCTGGGGTTGTCACAAATGATGCGACACAAACGAACGATACCAAATTGCAAACGTCACTTATAGGCCCTGTACCACAAGACTCACAAAACTGTGGTAATCATCATAAATTCGTTAAGGCTGCTTCCATAGCCAGGCTACTTGGCAATACCTATAATACGAAGAAATTTGAAAAGGAATTGGCGGCGGCGGCTTCGGCTTCGGCTGGCGGCGGTAGTGGTGATGTAAAGACGAAATTTAATACTTTTTCCGGTGGACGTCGAAGAACCAATGCTCCTTATATGGAAAGATTTAAAAAGTACTGCAAGGAAGATGAAGACCTGCCGGATATCGGCAGTGGATGTCACGGTAGTGGTGGACTTAGTGCAATGACAAGTTTAAGTGTTAGCAATAAGAATGTGGCAGCACTTAATTTGGAGAATTTTCATGACAGTAATAAGGACTTAAGTGCGAAAGCTTTTCGAACAATTTCCCGCGGGCTAGGCAAATTGTGGTGGAAGAGGACGCATAGCGTAGACATAAGTAATCCAGATCCAGAGTTTAAGGTCTCCTATTTGGGTAACGTGCTCACTGGTTGGGCTAAAGGTCAGTTTCATTTTTTTTTATTGTTTAACCTCTAATTCGAATTGTAACAGATTGTTATGAAAATTTTGAAGATTTCCTTCAAATTTTGCAAAATTAGAATAATTTAAATAGGATATAAATTGGTTTGAAATAAAACGTCTATTTGCCCATATGTATCTCCATTTCATAATAGCTAGAGTTTAAACCCGAATATTGGTGGCATTGTAATTGAATTCGCTTGACAGGAATTTCGATATAACAAAGTTTTTTGCTTAAAATTTTTGTCAAAAATGGTTTTTATAATTTCGTAGTGTCTTAATCAATCGAAGCGTACTATATGGCGAACTCGAATTTCTGTCTGTCTGTCTACCTTTCGTTCAGTCTATAGCCTAAATGATTGGATGGATTTGCTTCAAACTTGGTGCATATTGTTTTTTCGGAAAATATATGCCCAAACTATTTCAAGTCTCAGAACATCGCGCCACACATCATTCCTATCCTTCTTTCTCTTCCTTAACCCCACGCCCGCGCTGTGTTGAAACATTTAAATGGTAATATAATCCCTTGAGCGCGTGCAGATTATAAAAAAAAATCTTTTTAGATGAAAAATAACAGTACCTACCTGTCTTACATTTTGTTTTTTTTTTCTCAAAAACGGCTCCACCGATTTTTATAAAAAATAAAATGCACGACTGGATCGCACGTACTTGCTCCTCTGTTCGATAACATTATATGCAAAAGATTTTTAATAGAAACGGCTAAATGTATTTTTAAAGTCGTTTTTCACTTAATTTTTTATATATAAAAATCCTTAAATTAAAAAAAAATTGGTATGAATATTTTAAATATATATAATATACATTCAAAAACAAAATTTCAGAAAAAAAACTTCCCCCGTTTTAGAACTATTGAATTTTTAAATCCAAAAAACTATTTTTCGATAATTTTGAAATGCAGTATTATTTAGAATTTGAAGGCACTCCTGTATTAAAATTTTGATCGAAATCCGTTGAGCCGTTTATGAGAAATTCGAAATCTATAAAATGGTTGTATGGCACCCTTATAACCCTTACCCTTAATAACAAAATATAAAAAAATATTTTTGGACGAAATATGGACCATATCCAAAGTAGTAAACACACCAATTTTTATCGAAATCGTTAGAGCCGTTTTCGAGATAATTTAGATGGTAGAAACATTTGTATGGCAAATACCGTTATTTTTGGGGCTATAACACCGATTCAAAAATCTATTTTGGACAATCACCTAAAACGTCTAACCACCAAGTTTGAACAAAATCGATTCAGCCTTTTAGGCTGTAGATAGTTTAACAGACAGACGGAATTGCGGGACCTACTTTGTTGGTGTTCTCTATCATCGTAATGTCAATTTTGATTAAAATCTCGAGTTCGATTTTTTTCCCAAATGCAAAACTTGCCCTATAGGACCTACAAATGTATATCGCAAGTAAAAAATTAATTCATTAATGAAGGGAAAAGCAGTGGCGTTACTATACCATCTGAGGCTTGTGGCGTCCAAGTAAAAATAGTCACGTTAGAATTTAATTTTAATAAACCATTCATGTAAGTAGTTGCTCAAAACAATTAATAATATTATGTGCATTTTAGTTAAATATCTAATAAGTTTTATTTTCAAGAGCATTGTTTTATACAAGTGTTTATAATGAAATAACAATTTACTTTCAATAAGATTTTTTTATGAATAAAATTCTTTTCCCCGATCTTTCTGTTCCGCAAAAGTATCTATAACATCATCAAAGTTTAAAGATCGGGCCAAATAATTTTCAATAGACAGAATAGCCAATTTGCGTAGCCTGTCTTGTGCCACAGAGTTTCTTAAACAGGTTTTTATTAATTTTAGTTTCGAAAAGAAATTGTAACAAATAACATTAATTTCAAGAAAGCTGAAAGACATAAAATGATTCTTTATTATTAATAAATTTGCTTTAGTTATTTCATCTCTGAAAGTGAAGCGAAAACTGAGAATTTCCTTGCAAATGATTTAGATATGTCTTTTTTATAAACGGTGATTTTTTAAGAGCTTGGTTTTTGAAAATTCAAAAAAAAAACACAGAAACTTGTAAAAAGTGAATGAAATTTTTATTTGGATCGATAAATCAATTTCTGCCATTTACTTTTTAAAAATAATTTCACTTAAATGTTGCCCGCGGCTACGCTTCAGGTGGTCCATTCTGAAGGTCCAATTTTGGCAAACTTTTTCACACATTTCGGCCGGAATCTCACCAATGACGCGTTCAATGTTGGCTTCCAAGGCAGCAATCGTGTTTGGCTTGTCCCCATAGACAATAGACTTAACATAGCCCCACAAAAAATAGTCTAACGGGGTCAAATCACATGATCTTGGTGGCCAATTGACTGCGCCAAAACGTGAGATCAACTGCTCACCAAATTCGCCTCTCAATTGATGCATGGTTTCGCGTGCAGTGTGGCATGTGGCACCGTCCTGTTGGGACCACATGTCGACCGAGTTCAATTCTTGCATTTTCGGCAAAAAAAAATCTGTTATCATCGAACGGTACCTTTCTCCAGTGACCGTAACCCTGCGGCCTTCATCGTCCTTGAAGAAGTACGGCCCAATGATGCCGCCTGCCCATAAACCGCACCAAACAGTGCATTTTTCGGGATGCATTGGTAGCTGCTGAATTGCCTCTGGCTGCTCTTCACTCCAAATACGGCAATTCTGCTTATTCACGTATCCATTTAGCCAAAAATGAGCGGAAAAAAAACGGACGTAGCTTGCGAAACACATTTTTCACAGAGCACGAATTTTGATAATAAATTTCAATAATTTGCAAACGTTGTTCAGGCGTAAGTCTATTCATGATGAAATGGCAAACAATACTGAATCGAAATGTCAAATGTTCGTGGGATTTGTCATGTGTGATCTGTCAAAAATATAAACGTCAAAAACCAAGTAGCAAAAAAATCACCCTATGTATATCACAAATTCTAGAGCTTTTTTTTAAATAAATCAGTGTCATTTAAAATCTGGAAAGTGGAAGGTTGCAAAACACTGACATTATAAACATTTTCATTCATTGAAAGGACACTGAAAGTATCGTCACGTGGATTTGAAAAATTTATATGTAAATCGATAGGTAATGGTACGCGTTGATTTAGTAAGTTGAAAATTGTTAAATAAATTTATTATTATAAAAAAACAAAAATGTTTTACTTTACCGCAGTTTTTAATGAATTTTATTGCATTCAATAGCAAATTGAGTGATTTAAGAGCACGATTCCCCCCCCCCCCCCTATTAAACCGATCAAATAAGCACGTTATACCCTTCCGTCCAAATGAAGTTTGTCAGTAAAATTTGCGGTTAATTTGCGAAATTTACTATCGAATGAACTATAATTCATCAAAATCCGCGATAACAATAGATACAGTTTTGATTTTTAATAATATATTTAACATGTTTTCGGCTTACTAAGTCAACGCGTACCAAGTTGATTTTATTCGTATAATTGTTAACTATCGATTTACTTTCAGTGTCACGGGCTTCTAGCCTAATTGGTTAATAAAATGAAGGAATTCCCCGACCATCACTAGCTCGCCCGCGTTACCAATGTACCGCGACAAAAAAAAAACAAGCAACCAATGGATGCGTTCTGAAAATTGACATCTTTTTGTTTTGAATGTATTGAAATTTTAATGATTAGTTTAAATTTGTGTATAGTCTTTAGTTGTGCCTTACTTTGATTGATTTTAAGTACTTACAAATATTATAATTTTTAAGTACTTAGGTACAAAATTGTGTTAAAAATGTTATGTTATTTCTGAGCTCGTGGCCTCTTGAGCCGCGGCTCGTGGCATTTTGCCAGCTATGCCACCCTATAGTTACGCCACTGGGGAATAGGTACATTTTGATATTTTTTTTTTTGACAAAAAAATGGTCACCAAAAGCAGCAGCAGCTTCTAGAAATTTTAAACACTTATGTAATCCAATTTTTTTCAATTTTTTTTAATTAAGAAAAACTTTTTTTGAAAACTCAAAATTTCGAAAACCACTCAATCGATTTTGTCGAAACTTAGTATTTGGTAGTTTTTTGACATTATCTTGTATAGTTAAAAAAAAAAAACATTTTCCTGAAATAAAAATCAACGGTACCACCCATAAAAATGTTTTTAAAAAAAACATTAAAAAAATATTTGTCAAAAACTTCTCCAAGAATTTTGATAAAAAAAATGTGTGTGTTTTTAAATTAGTGCTAACCACTTTTAAGTAAAACAATATTTTACTTTGCGTTCTTATTAACGGTACTTCCCATAGAACCACTTTTAATATATTTTCGACTTTCTCACTATTCAATGAACCGATTAAAATTATTTTTTCTTTATGGAAATGTTAAAAGTGTTAATAAAATTGCATAGTAAAATGTTTAAAAAAATCGTTATTCCAATTTAAAAAAAATAAATAAATCGTTTTTTCGAAAACCAGTCACTGATTTTTCTTGAAGTTAAAAAAATTATATGAATATTAATAATTACTTCAAAATGGGGTTTCAATTTTTTTAAGTTTTCAAAATTTTAGAAGTAAAAACTATTTATTTATATTTGTCGGTAGATTAGCTAGAATCATCCAATCAACAATTCATTATTTTTTTTTTTTAAATTCATTTTTATTTCATATTAACTTATAACTATCTTAAAGCTAGACAAAAATGTTTAAAACTAGCCTAATTATCAATAACTTACAACTAATTTACTGGCCCTTTACGTGCGCTCTAAATTAAACAATAACTCTTAGAACTAATGTCTTTCGACCTAAAAACTATTTTAATTAAATCTTATTATTTTATTTTATTTTATTTTATTTTATTTTTCCAAGGAAACTTTTACAAAAAAAAAACTTGGTATCTTATCATTTTTTGTTGACTTATAAACTAAACCTAAATATAGATTAAAAATAATTAAAACTAAATAAAACTAACTTATACTAACTAAAAATAACTTAAACTACTTAAAATACATAATAATACTTAAAACTACTTAAAAACTAGAACAGCCACAGCAGCATTTTTTTCGTTTTTAAATTTTTTTTGTTTATTTTTTATATGCATGCAGACACACAGCAACATGCAACCCACCCATACACCCATACGAATACATGCACGTATGCCCCCGCATACATACATATTTTTAATTTTTTCTTGGTGCCACCCCGACTGTTCCCTATACCTAATTGCCCTAAATCTGTGTAAGTCGGCCAAGATATACCATCTTCATCTACTTTAAATATTATGATGCTGTTCAGAGAGACACCAGAACTGGTTCTCCTGTTTCACCCTATCCCTCCGGTCCCGATCGGACACAGTCCTACTGAACCGAAGGCGCTCTTCTCCACCTTGAGCGATGACGTCTCGACCATACAGGAGTCGCCTATCCACAGTTTTCCGGCTGACGTGGTAGATGAGCGGAACCGCCCCTCCATCCTGTATCAGCCCTCGACTGTCTAAATAGAGGAATGCCTCGGGGGGATTTGACCACTTAACCGCGCACTCTCAAAATATTCGTTATTGGGGTAATAAGCCCCAAAAATTAAGCTGTTAGTTGAGAACATCGCTCTTGCAACGTGACCCCGAATCAGCTTAAACAAAAAATTATCTACTCTGTTTATGTTGGCTCCGTTGTATTGAACCTGGTTGGAATAATATCGTTTGTACTCCGACTCTGGTGTTCTGTAATCCAAGGCAACGTCGAAGACACTGCCTCTCAAACACCCGAATCTTTTCCATTTGAGATGGGGCAACGTTGAACCACACCGGGCATCCATAGGCAATCATCGGCCTGATGAGGGCCATGTAGCAAATCACCTTCACTCTGCTGTCAAGACGGCTGCTATAAAACAGTCGTTTTGTCAAGGCAAAGGCTCCCCTAGCCCTGGCCAAAGCAACACCTATATGTCTGTCGATATACAGGTACTGATCCAACCAGATGCCAAGGTACTTTACTACACTTTTACTCGCCAGTGGATGTCCATGTGGTTCTACGATCACCAGCTTGCGCCAGTTCTTTCTCGTATCCCTTGAGGCGCTAGTCAACAGAGTCCTAAACAAAATAGTTTCTGATTTCTGGAAGTTGATTTTCAACTTCCAGTCATGACAATATCGCTGAATCTTGGCGAAGTCACTCTGCAAGAGACTTTTGATGACCTCAACTGTATTAGCTGTTCTGTACGCAATTAGATCGTCGGCGTACGCAATTGCCTGAGTTAGACTACCTATCAAATCGCTGGTGTAAATGCTGAATAGAATCGGCGAGTTAACCGCTCCCTGCTGAAGACCATTGTTAATATTAAAAACTGTGGTAGAAGTTACATTGCCACTCTTGATAACAAACTTTCAACTATTTAGCATGTCATAAAGCATGTACAATAGCGGTTTACTTATACCAAGTCTGGCAAGTTTTAGATATAGACCCTCTAACCATACGGTGTCGAAGGCCTTCTTCAGATCAACCAGACAGGCACCTGTACACTGCTTTTTAGATTTGTTCCATTGGACATCAGAAAAGAGTTTTAGACGCGGCATGAATTGTGTCATGTCCCGTCTTAAAACCGAACTGAGTATCAGGTTGATATTGTTGTCCTCCTCCCACTTGAACAGAGCTCTTTTAATAACCTTTTCAAATACTTTGCTGATACTCGGAAGAAGACTTATCGACCTGAGATTTTAGGGAGAGGATGCACCACTGCTGTCTTCCACCGCACTGGATAATATGCATTATTCAGCGCGTTGTTAAACAGTGTGGTATAAATGTCAACTGCTTCTTGAGGCAAATGTCGTAGTACAACGTTGGATATACCATCGACTCCTGCAGACTTCTTTTTCTTTAATGAATCGAAGATGAGCTGGAGCTCATTCTTCGAAATTAACAGGGGACTGGGCCCATTTCGGTCGGCGATTATGGCGTTTGCCAAATCTTCATCATTAAACCCGGTAAAACCAAGGTTCTCAGATCGCCATTCGCTTATATCGTTTCGGAGCCATAAGTGATGAAGCAGAGCTCTGTTCTCCACGTCATGATTCGGGCGAATGCTAGCATGCACCTTGTACACTTGCTGCAAAGCAGCCCTCACAGCCTCCATCTTCTCCTGCGGATCTTCGATTATGAAGAGGTCATCGTCCAAGACGGCGCGTCATCTGGGTCTATGCCTGCTGTCAGAAGTACGTCTCTGTTTTGTGTCGTCCTCTGGAGCTTAAGACACCTAAGGTCTTTTTGATCTTTTCTTCTGAATATCTTATTAATTTGTGGGAACATACTCGGGTCGGTAGCGTTCACAGCCCGAATTTTGTTGTCCCAAAACAAATTAATGGACAACCTATAATTTTCTTTGATCAATTGGTTGATGTTTTTTATGGACGACTTCAGTGTCCTTATCTCCAGATCTCGTGTGTCAGTAAACCGTCTGTACAAGCGTTTTAGTCTTGTCAGTAAGCCACTTTTTTGTCTGTGTAATGCATCAATTGTCGCGTTACGGTACATGTCAGTTGCGTTACGTTCTTTGTATTTCAGTATTGTCCTGTTCATTGTTCGTTGAATTGTTTCGTCCATTTGTTCTAAGTATCTGTCAATTTCAGTATTTGTCATGTTCCTGTCATTTGGTGGGGATATACCATTTGATCGTAATTCGCTCAATAAGACGTTCGAGAAGCGTGGCCAGCGCACCTTACTGTAATTGTAAGTATGCACCGGTACATACTCCTCCAACTCCATAAGCGCGTTCGGAAGTTGTATTACGGCGGCGAGTCCGGAGTGGTCACTGTCGTACTCGATCGTTCGTAAACAATTTCTTGGCCGTTGACCCAGAGCGTCAGTAATTGTTAGTCTTGCGTCTTTAAGCAATAGATCCAGATAGGCAGCGCTTCTTGGAAACGATGGCCTGTCTGTGGCTAGAAGATCGATGCGATACTCTAGGTTGTATCGACCCATCCAATTAAATAGATGGTTACCTCGAGGATTTTGTATTTGATTTCCCCAATCTATGTGCTTGGCGTTTAAATCACCAGCCAATATGTATTAATTCTCTTGCGAGCTCAATCTTAAGCATTCAAAAAGCTTTTCAAGCTCTGTTATAAACTGGGTAGGCTGAGGTGTTTCCGGTGCATAGGCAGCGATCACATACATTCGCTTCCCCTGTTGGAGATGAATGCATATGATGCATGCCTCTAACGTCCGAAATTTTCGCACACCACTATTATATATTACCTTATGACTAATGCCTTTACGTATAAAGATTGCGACGCCTCCTCCTTGAGTGGAGTTGGGTCGGTCTCTTCTTACGATATTGTAATTGTTGTTAGTCAATTTATGTTTCTGGTTAAGCCGACAATTCATTATACTAAGAACCAAGGTAATCTTACTTACATCGGCCTTAAATCTGCATAGGATAACTAGACTACCTACCTACTAACAGGGTTAATGTTCAGCTAAGTTAAAGTTGTTAGCTATCTATGTACAAGAGCAAGTTCGTATGATCGAGTGGTGCATTTTATTTTTGTTTTAAAAATGACTTAATTCAAATGGAGGTTTGCTTTTTTTCTTTCCGAAATTTAACATGTCCTGACTCGGTATTGGACTAATTAATTTTGGTCCTTTTTCCAAATAGGTACGCTCAAGTAGTATGAATATTGTAACTTATAAGGTTTTCGCGGTTGCTTACATATGACATAGTTTTTATATTATTCATAAGTATGAATATTGTTAAATTCTACAAAATGGTTCTATTAACAAACGAAAATTCAAAAAAAAAAATGTTTGTGTAGGTGCTCCTGGCGACATTTGTTTTCAACTTTTAACGAAAATAGATATAAACCTTAGAAACTGACGAAGGGGTTAAGGATATGCCTACATAGCTTTCTATACGCCTGCAGCAAAACAATCGAATGAAATTATAGTTATTTCGTTGGTATTCGCGATGCCTTTCATGAATCTCAAAATCTTTATTCGTAGAGTTCTTGTTTCAGTCAATGTTCACTCATTTATTATAGGTAAGTTACTTTGGACATCAAACTATCCGAAAATATTTATGAAAGATTCGGATAGGTTAGCTGAGAACAGCCAAGAAAAACTAAATTCGAACTCACTCATTTCATTTAAATAGCTTTTTGAACCAGTTGTAAAAACGTGGTTTCAAGAATTTTAATTCACCGATTTTGGCGGGTTAACTGAGATTAAACAATGGTTCAAGGTTCAATACAAGCTAGAACTTCAGTAAATTCGCTGAAATTGGTGAAATAAAATTCCTGAACCACGGATCAAATATTGAACCACGTTTGTGCAACTGACCTTAAATCAAACTTAAGTAATTAAATAAGATGAGTAGGCGAGAAAGGCGAGTCATCTCACTTCATTCGCTAAAATAGCAAAATGTTGGCAATGCAGTGCTTGTTTCTATACTTAATGCATTGTGATGTCTAAAGCGTAGGTAGGGGGCGTTCTACAACATTAATTTAAAGTTAAGGTTAGTTTATTCGTGCGAAACTGCCAGATCAAAGATACTTTAATAAAAGATGTTTGAGTGGTTTTGTCACAGCTGCTGTCAAATTGGCTAAAAAAGAACTTACTGAAAGCACTTTCTATAGTACTATCATGAAGCCGAACGATCGAAGCGGCACCAAGACTTAAGCTAGGCACAAACGACGAACATGCTTGCCGAGCATGCTCGGTTGCGTTAGCCATAAACGGCGAACACATTTGCCGAACATTCATTTCGTGCTGATTCTTCAAATAATTAACATGTGCGATTTGCCATGATTTATTTTTCCCAACCTTATTTTCGGAGTTTTCAGTTTTGAATCACATATAAATTCATCGCTTTGCTCGCGAACATGGCCATACACGCAGCCAACGAACACGACAAAATCGAAATGTTTCGCCAACAGCGAGCGGATCGCGAACCAGCCCATAGACGAGAAAAAAACAGCGAATGCGAACATGCTCAGCGAGCATGTTCGTCGTTTGTGCCCACCTTTACCAATCGACCCTTGGCCATTAGAGTTATGGGAGACTTGGGGATATGTATACAGTGAAGGAATATGATAAGAATATTATTATGAAGTAAGAATAATAATAATTATGATGAATAGGAATGTTGTATGCAATGCTTTAAGGGTTGGAGTGAGAGAAAAAACACAAATAATTTTGTATAGAATAAAGGGTTATCCATTTTGCGGCTTCAAAAGTAAACGTAAATAAAACACATAAAATATTTTTGTTCATATTTGTTTTTTATTATAAAGCTTGGACGTTGACATTATGTGTGAAACATTACATCATTTAAATGACCACCACGCGAATTGTTGCAAGCATAGATTCTTTTGAGGTAATTTTCGACCACTTTTTGACACATATTGGGCGGTATCTCAGCCATAACTTGACGAATGTTGATTTTTAAATGCTCAAAAGTTAAAGGTTTATCTGCACAAAAAAAAGTCCAGCGGTGTCAAATCGCATGATTTTGTGGCCAGTTGATATCGCCACGAAGAGAAATTACGCGGGCAGGAAATGTCTCTTGCAATAAAGCCATATTCGCTCGTGTTGTGTGGTATGTAGTACCGTTATGTTCAAACCACATATTCTCCAAGTCGTATTCTTCAATAGCAGGCAAAAAAAGTCGGTTATCATATGACCATAACGCTCCGAATTGACGGTGATAGTCGTTCCATCGTCGTTTTCGAAGAAGTAAGGTTCAATTACACCTCCGGACCAAAGAGCGCCCCAAACAGTGACTTTTTGAGGATGTAATGGCCTCTCTTCAATTACTTGAGGATTCTCAGAATCCCAAATACGACAATTTTGTTTACTAACATACCCACCGAGTGAGAAATGTGCTTCGTCGCTGAAGAAAATTTTCTTAGAAAAATCGACGTCCACCGCCTGTTGTTCAAGCACCCATTCGACGTATCTAAGACGTTGTGAATGGTCAGCTGGCTTTAGTTGTTGTATGAGCTGGACTTTATATGGATGTAGGTGTAGATCCAAATGCAAAATACGCCATAATGTGCCGTAAGACAGTCCTAATTCCTGAGAACGACGAGTAATTCACACAATCGGGTCTTCGGCAACACTTTCACTTACAGCAGCGATATTTTCAGTGGTACAAGCGAAACGATGATGCATAGGCCTTACAATATCTGTAATTAATCCAGTCTCTTCAAATTTCTTCACAATTTTGCCAATTACTTGCGTAGTTGGACGATTATGTAAACCACAATCTCCTCTTAAAGTACGATATATGGCTGTGGCAGAATCACCATTTTTGTAGTAGGTTTTAACAATGCTTATGTGTTGTGCGATAGTTAAGCGATCCATTCTTAAATGTCAGACTTTCAACTGAAAAAAAGAATTGATTTAACAACTTAGTTTGACAGATGTCGAATTCCAGCCCTACATCGGCTTTAAATCTGCATAGGATAGCTAGACTACCTAAACCTACTAACCGCGTCAGTGGTTAGCTACACAAAAGTTGTTAGCTACAAGAGCAAGTTCGTACGATTCAGTCGTGCATTTTATTTTTGTGTGATCACACACTTGCTTTTATAGCACTTTTTGTATCATTTTAATGATTTTGAAAGACCAACAACAACTTGAGTGTTTTGGTCATTTTTAGCAGGAGTATCTAAAAAGGGCTTTGTCCATGTTTTATGTAACTCAATCTTAATTAACCTCTTTACCCCATCGATCTTTGAACCGTATATATACGAGGTTCATAAAATACTTTTGCAAGCAAGCACTCTACGAACATACCCCTTTATATGCACAACATCTGATTTATTGAAAAAATAAAACGCCAGAAACATACAATTTTTTTGTTGGGTATAGATTTTTCCTAAAACAATGGCTAACGAGAATTCCTATCTTATCTTCTTATGATTAAGTGCCTCTATTTAAACCCTTCGGATTCGTCAGACAATTCTAAAAGACACTATGATAATTCCAACCGACTAACAACACTCGCACACAAATTGTTTTGAGTTGAAAGTTAGTTCTTCTCTCCATTAATTCATTTATTTAATTATTATTAACATATTTAAATTTATAATCAATTTTTGTTTTATATTTTAACTTTTTATTCTCTGATTTGTAAAGTTTTTTTTTCTACTATGAAACCACACGAAAACAAGATACTCAGGTTTAAACTTATAACAACAAAAAAAAACACAAAATTAAAGATAATTAAATGCCTATAAATTTACGACTCTTGGAATGAATGTGACTGACGATGATTAGTTTCTATGCTGATAATAAACTCGATTTAATAATCTAGAACTCTTCAAAAAAATTATACATTCATATATACATAAAATAGTGACAATTATATTTATATCTAAATTCATACGAATGCCTATGATTGCCTTTGGCACGTGTGTTAAAAATTTGGTGCTAGGTGTTTTTTTTTAGTTGTTGACACAAAAAAAAAAAACAAAGAAAATGTAATTTATGATAATGTAAAGGTATGCATATTTAATAGAGGAAAATTACACTATTATTCTCCCCTTCTACGAAAAGAAGATAGCTATTATTATTATTCTTGTCATGAGTTCTAGTTGTTAGTTTATCACAAAAGTGGACAAATTATGTGTAAACAGAGGTCAAACTTGAAGTTCAAGTTCGAGTTTCCTTGAAATGTCATTGGCTTTGAATTAACAAAATTTAATGCGTCTTAAAAATTTAATGGGATGCCAAATTCTATTAAGCAGCCCTATCCTTCTTCTTTGTTATTTAAATGTTTTCTAATATTTTTTTAATTATCTGAGAGATCAATTTTTTTTTTAGCAAAAACGAACCTCACACAATCACAAATGATATAACATCCTCGGTCTTTGGTTCTTCGAAAAAATGGTAATATTTTTATAGATACCTCAAAATAAATTATTCGAATCCGATAGTTTTTCATATCGACTCTGAATAGTTAAGTAAGTAATTCATTTATTTACAATTTCAAATATATTTTTCCATTGTTTTTTTTTTTTTTGGAATTTAAAAGCTTTGGATTTGCCGTCAGCTCGACTATCAACTTTAGTTGATTTTAAATACACAATAAATTATAATATTCAGTTTTGATTTGATTTTCTTTAAATGTTTATTTTGCTGGCGTGCCTAGGATAACATACTTTTTTTATTTACTTATTGTTTATTAATTAATTACAAAGTCAACTTTTTTTGATATTCCATTTATAAATAAAATGCACGACTGGATCGTACGAACTTGCTCTTGTAGCTAACAACTTTAATGTAGCTATAACCATTGAGTTTAAGTTAGTTAGGTGTAGTTATCCTATGCAGGCTTAAAGCCTTTGTAGGTAAGATTACCTTGATTCTTAGTAAATATAATAAATTGTCGAATGGATGACTCAAGGAATAGTTACATAGGAAATATCTTGAAGAACGAAAGCTCCTTAATGACCGGCAGTATGGCTTTCGTAGCAATAGGTCCACTGGTGATCTGATGGTATATCTCACCGAACAGTGGCACAAATCTTTACATCGTTTTGGTGAAAGTAAGATTATTGCACTTGATATTTCAAAAGCATTTGATAGAGTTTGGCATCAAGCTCTCTTATCGAAAATGCGTGCATTTGGTATCGATGAATACCTTCTTCGTTGGATTAGAAATTACCTTTCGGACCGTTCAATACATTGATATTCACAAAATAAATGCTGGTGTGCCCCAGGGCTCCGTATTGTCATTTTTATTAATGATCTCTTATCTGGAACTTCTAATCCACTCAATTGTTTTGCTTACGATAGTACTTTCAACTTTTCATATTCGTTTTCAGATGCACCACCTTGTTCTTCAGATGTGCAACTGCAATGGCAGCGTATGATAAGCTCATTAAATTCTGATCTTGACAGCATTGTCCAATGGGGAATAAAAAACCGCGTAGAATTTAATGCTTCAAAATCTCAGTGCTGTCATCTGTCGTTAAAGCAGAACCCACCCCACATGCCGTTATCCATGAGCGGCACTTGCATTGAAGAAACCGATCAGCTTTCAGTCTTTGGCATGTGCATCACAGACCACCTCTTGTGGAATGAACACATATTTGATGTCGCCAAAAACGCTGCAAAATGTTTGGGATTTCTTCGAAGATGCAAGAAATTCTTTTCCCCGTCTGATCTGGCTGTAATCTATAAGGCCTTCGTTCGTCCAAAGCTGGAGTATAACTCGCACATTTGGGCAGGAGCTCCCAAAACTCGTCTGAGTCTCTTAGATAGAATTCAAAAAAGAGCTTTAAGAATGATTGGCTATAGAACTATAGTGGATACATTTACATCTCTTGAACATCGTCGTAATGTTGCATGTATTTCGCTATTTTATCGCTATTTTTATAAAAAGTGTTCTAGCGAAGTAGCCAGATGCATTCCTCCCCCTAAACAATTCAACCGTAATTCTCGCGCTTCTAGGAATGATCATCAGTTTACCCTTGAGCCCAAACTCGGACGTACTGTGAAGTACAGAGATTCTTTCTTTAGTCGTACAACACGTATGTGGAATGCTTTACCAGGCTCTATTTCCCCCCCTCATTTTGACATTCTGAACTTCAAAACTAATGTACATCGGTATCTCCTTTTTAATCCTTCCCTATTTTCCTAAAGCTCACACTGTGCTTGTCATGTTAAGGGTAGCCAAAACCCCTTTAGTGCGGGTTTATTATATAAAAAAAAAAAAAAAAAAAAATAGGCACCTACCTACAAATGTATATTTAAATCTAAGTTATGGATTTTAATAATGTAAGTTAGGAAAGTAAAATGTATCTACATACATATATAGGTGGGTAGGTATAGCTATATGCATATAACTTATAATTTAGGTGCAATATACAATATTGTGCACTCATAAGATTCATGTGATTTTTAAAGACACATATGTATAATAAATGCCTAAAGTGTGTTTAGTATTCAGTGACATACGCAAAAATTCATAAAAAGGGAATAATAATAAGGTAGAAATAAATGAATAATACACATAATTAAATGTTTTTATATTGCCTAGTCGTTATAGTTTGAGGGAAAACAAAGATTTGAACTCTTGGACAAATAGGAATATATCAAAAAAAAAATTCAAAAATCGTTGGAGCGGTTTTTTAATAAATTAATTTTTTATGTATAAAATTTTTAAAACAATTTTAGAAACAAAAATTTAAACGCCATTTTGGAGATATTATTAATATACATATAAAATTAAAATTAAAAAAAATTCAGTGACTGGTTTTCGATTTTTCAAAAAAAAATGTATTTATTTTTTAAAATTCGAAAAACTTTTATTTTTGAAGTTTTCGCATGCAGTTTTATTAACAATTTAAGGCGCCATTTATACAAAAAAAAATATTTTAATCGGTTCAATATTCCAATGTTGAGAAAGTCAAAAATTTGAAGAGTGGTTCTATGGGAAGTACCGTTAATAAGTACACAAAAAAAAATATTTTTATACTTAAAATTGGACTGTACTAATTTAAGAACACAACCATTTTTTTATAAAAATTCTTGGAGCCGTTTTCGAGAAATAAATTTTTTTCTTAACGGTTTTTTTTTTAAACATTTGTATGGGAGGTACCGTTGTTTTTTATCTTAGGAATATAGTTTTTTTTTAATGTTCAAGATAATATCAAAAACACCAAATGCGACGACGCTTCGAAAAAACCCATTAAATCGTTTTCGAAATTTTAAGTTTTCAACAAAAAAAATTTTTTTTTTTTAATTTCCAAAAACGAATTTGTTTGAAAAATTTTGGCTTACAATAGTGTTTAAACTTTTCAGGAGCTTCTGCGAAAAAAAATTCAAAAATATCAAATTAACCGTTTTCCAGAAAATCGAAAACCAAAAAAATTATACTACTAGAGGTACCAAAAGTAACAATTTTTTTCCAAAACAAAAATTACTGAAATGTTCCCTTTTACTTCATTAATGAACTGTTTTTTTTTTATAAAAATCGTTGGAGCCGTTTTTGAGAAAAATAAGTTTTTTATTTTTGGCCAGAAAAAAATGTATGGTAGCTACTGTTATTTGTCGTCTTACAAAAATGAAAAAAACGTGTGGGCATATTACCGAACAAACAATATATACCAAGTTTGAAGCAAACCCATCCAACCGTTTAGGCTGCAGACTCGTGGACAGACAGACAGACAGACGGAATTGGGGGACCCACTTTTTTCGTGTTCTCTATGATCGTAATGTCATGTTTGATTGTTAGAATTTTTTTTTGCACGAATCCATAACTTGCCTTACAGTACCTATAATCGAAGTTTTTAATACATAATGTATGCGGGTGTCCCAAAAGTCAACGTCTCGTGGTAGCAGACTCTGCACTCGTTGAATATGGTATGGATGGAGCTCATTTTTCTTCAAAATTCGGTGTGCTGTACTTTTGGGTACTCCTGTTCTTATTAATGAATTTTATTAATACTTTTATTTAAAACTTGAACCAAATCAATAGTAGTTACTTATAAATTACTGTTCACCTCCCTCGAACTCAAACTTAGACACGAGAAAATGAATAAAAACAAATTATCTTAAAACCGGGTTATTTGAGAAAAAACATTTTTGTTTCCGTTATTTATGAAATACTAGCAGATACCCGTGCGATGCTACGGACCCACGGGAATCTAATGAAATCATCTATTCACCTACAAAATTTCATTCAAAACCGTTCAGTCGTTGAATTTAGGCGAACATGCTCGCCAGCATGTTTTTTTTTTTTGTAAATGGGCTGGTTCGCGAGCCGCTTGCTGTTGGCGAAAAATTTAGATTTTGTCGTGTTCGTTGGCTTCGATGTTCGTCATGTTCGCGAACAAAGCGAAGATTTTATATTGCATTCAAAAAGTGAGAACTACAAAAATAAAGTTCCAAAAATAAATCATAGCTAATCTTATGTTCTAGCTGCTAAACAAATTTCATTTAAATCCATTCAATGGCTGAGGCATGAATGCGGAACAAAAATCCAAGTATATATTTTGTTCATATTTAAGTCTCTCCACAGGAAACGTTTCGTTCCATTTTTCGGGATAAATTTATAATATTAGTTGGATTATCCGAAATTTTCCAAGCTTCACAACGAATTTTCCACCTTTATACTGTCCAAAATCATCAAATCATATTATAAATATATATATATGTATATGGATATCATCGAGAACAAATTTTTCGCGTTTTTTTCGGAATTTTTCGAGTTTTTCACAAAGAATTTTCTATTTTTCCATTCTATTCCGGAACATTTGCATACACAATTCCATACAAAAAATCAGTTTTCGATTTTCAAAATTTTCTTTCGTAAAAACCTTCTCCTGGATAATACGAACAACTAAAAAAGAGTTGGAGCCATTTTTGCACACTATTTTTAATAGCAGATGTCCGTGCGATGCTATACCGAAATTGTAGATCATACGTACGGAAAGGGAAATGAAAATTACGTCTGGAAACATTGCTACAATTTTCAAAACAATGCAATGGAGGCATTTTAAATTTATAATATAGGGTTTTCCAATAAGAGGTGTTATTTTGATATTCAAAAAAAAGAAATGGGTTGTTGAAGCGTGTATCGTTCCATTTTTATTAATAGCGTAGTTTCTACTTGTCAAATGTCAAAAAATGACAGCTTCAAAAGTGACAGCTACCGAAATAGCGGGCTATTCAAAATAACACCTCCTTATTGGAAAACCCTGGAAAACCCTTGGGTTTTCCAATAAGAGGTGTTATTTTGATATTCAAAAAAAAGAAATGCGTTGTTGAAGCGTTTATCGTTCCATTTTTATTAATAGCGTAGTTTCTTCTTGTCAAATGTCAAAAAATGACAGCTTCAAAAGTGACAGCTACCGAATTAGCGGGCTATTCAAAATAACACCTCTTATTGGAAAACCCCTTATTTTGAATTTTTAATCGATTCTTGGACGTGCTATTACTTTTCAAAAAATGCATTAAAGAACACATCGAAGTTAAGAAACATCGATATTTCTGATTCGATAATTTCGGACATCGATGTTATTTTTTCGATCTTAACATCGATGGTTTTCAATATCGCACATCCCTACACAGCGTTGTTTGTTGACATTTAATTCGAGTTTGACATAGTGTGCTTCGGTTTTTGATTCTGACTTCAAATCTAGAAGGAAATTTCTCTTCTATCCGGGGGATCTGTCATTTGATACCAAAGGAATAGTTTCAAAAGCATTTGAAACCTCCGGCGACCAATCGAAAAAGCCATTAGTTAAAGGTTGCTATTCAAAAGAACCAAACAAAAAACAACTAAACTACATTCTCGCAGAAACCATACCAAAAATTAATTACATTGTACAGTGAAA
Source organism: Philhelius pedissequus (assembly GCA_910595825.1). Taxonomy (NCBI): domain Eukaryota; kingdom Metazoa; phylum Arthropoda; class Insecta; order Diptera; family Syrphidae; genus Philhelius; species Philhelius pedissequus. The sequence goes on along the minus strand of OU343161.1, from coordinate 204,830,300 downwards.
CCCGCTTAAGCGAAACAACAAAAAATCTTTTCTTAAGTGAAACCCCCGCTTAATTGAAAAAAAAAATTAAGAAAAAAAGTTTCATTATTACTTACTGTATTACTTACAACTCAACTAAAGTTAGATCATAGCTTTTGCCACGTTGATACGTTTATTAGATATGTTATCTCTGGGGTACGAAAAAGCCTGAAAACGATTCGAAAAGGTTAGTGGAAAGCAATCAAAAGCCAGAATGAAACTCATATCAAATGAATTTTGCAGTTAGCTGTTCTACACATTTGCCATCGGATTAGCTAGTTGTTCGAACATTTTGGAATAACTAAAGATAACTTTAATGATAACAGCTGTTTTTTTTTATCAGATATGCTTACTGGTTACAACAACAGAAATTTATGTCAGATAATTGCGAATAACTGTGCGCTTTATCAATTAGCTTCAATATCAAATAATTAATAAACCAGCATCAATTTTAAACCGCCATTGCTGGACCATGGAGTCTTTTTGATTTTATTTTAAACTTTAAAAAATAACAATAATAATTTTAGAACAATTAACTCAAGGGCAAAATTAATTAATTTTTTTAGGAGAAGGTTGTGTTGAAAAGCAATTAAATACCCTTTGGCGCAACTACCAACAGAACAACAAACCCGACGTGATAATGCGAATAAAAGTTTGCGCCTCTGGACTGAAAGCAACAACACGACAACACGGATTAACCGAATACTGGGCGAATCGGATAACCCATTGCTGTGCTCCGAAGAATTTCCCGCGCGTATTCTGTTGGATTTACAGACATGAAGGCAGGAAACTCAAACATGAATTGCGATGTCATGCAATATTGTGCAGCAAAGAGAAAGTTGTTCAAGAAATCTGTAGTACCTTAAAGGTGAGATGTGAAGATAAATATTTCTCTACACTCATGAACTAACGGTTTTTTAATGTTTTTTTTTTAGGAAAATCTAGATCGGGCTCTGAGAGATTTTAAGCGAGAGAAAATCCTCAAACAGAACGCAAGATTAAGTTTGGCTAATTCGGCGTATGACAATCCAAGTCTACCCAGGAGAAAAATACTACTCTCTGTGGGTGGAAACAATTATAGACCGCCCTTAGAGCGATCAAAGTCAGCACCAAAGCTAATGTCGATCGAAGAAGCGATCGGCGAGGAAGATGGCGAAGATGTCGAAGAAACCAATGAACCAGAAATGAAAGCTTGTTGTCAAAAGGATTCACTGTACCCAGCTATGACTTTGGGAAGACGAAGATGCAGGCGTGGTCATTCCATAAGGCGTACTGGGAAGACAAGGCCAAATTTTTGTGAAGCATTTGATAATAAAACTGGCAGTAATGGATGCTGCAATACCAAAGAATACAACAAAGACAAAACGAATCAAGTCGAAGAAATCAAAAAGAATGAGAACAAAAAATCAGCAGATTTGGGTTCCGGATCCGACGAAGACGATTATGAAAAATTGTTGATCTTCAATAATTACGACACAGATTCACCTTTAGCTGGAGAACTTCTCCCGTATTTCGACCTGCAGATGATAAAAAGCACAAATAGCACGAGCTTAACAGATCTTTCTAACAACTTAGATGATCATAATCACGATGAAAGTAATCACGCAGAAGATGCACTGGTAGATGAACATCCAAATTATGAACCTTCAGCTGGTCACATTGAAGCCGAGATATCCTGTCAAAGTGTAATTGAAGGCGTTTGCAGCGACGATGATGATGAGGGGGAGCTTTCAACGGATGAATTATTTTTTCGACAGGCTAGCATATTGAATATGCTTCATCGAAACTCGATGCGAAAAATACAACATCTTTCCATGAGCAGCGAAGAGAGCTCATTGGAGAACCAAGGAGCAAATGGCGCTGCTCCAGTGATAGCGAATCGTAAACAACTATCAATGGATAGTGATGAAGGATCCATATCGAGTGGATGCGAAACCGCCAGCACAGTAACAGCAAATGCTGATGATCAATCACTGAAGTTCCGTCACATTCAGCAACAGCAAAGGACCCAAACAATGAGTTATTTATCCAATGAAAGACTTTTAACTACAGAAGGAATATCTGTTGACGAAGAGAATTGCCAAAGAAACTTAAATGATGGGCTTTTACGCTCGAAAATCTCTCCAAAGCTTAAGAAGGAGCCTAATTCGCCATTACATGAAAGCACCCGAGTTAAACCAAAAACCGACCACGATGGTTCAGATTCTGAATGCAGCGATGAATCAGGCTATGTTGAATATCAGGATTTAAAGAAGACAAATAGTAACAGCTCCAGTAGTCAGCGGGCGAGTACAAGTACCGCAGTTTGAAACCATTTCACTTATACTTGTCATAATGACGAATATTTTTTTAAATTAATAATCTACTCGTACATACATATTTATTTCAGCACAAATTTTATTTGAACCAATATTATTGATTATTATGTATGATGTGTTGTAATTTGTAAAGTATTCTTTTTTATTGTTTAAATTTAAATGACCTCTTTTAATGAACACACTTCTGCTCTCCGTATTATTTTAAGTTATTGTAGACAATGTTTTAGGCTTAATTATTTTTAAACTTAAGATTATAATAATTTTTATTGAGAAAATGATTGTTTGTTGCATTGTTTTTTTTTAAATTTTATTTAACATATTATTTGTGAAATTTATATTATATATCTAAAGTTTATTGAAAATATGAAACTAAGAACTATTTAAATCAAACTATGTATGTGTTGTATTTTATTGATGGAATAAGAAATAAGATAAATTACGGGTTGATAGTATGTATGCGTTTGACATTTTAATGGTTTTTACCATTACCATTATAATTGTAGCCCACTTGATACTTTTTTTGCTATCACGAAATTTATTTTCTGCGAACAAAAATGTATCAGCCATTACATATCATTGAGCCTACAAAAATCACTGCAAACTTATGATCATAGACTTTTTCCCTTTTTGGCTTATTCCTCTTCTTTGGTCAAATGACAATTTGCTAACATGTTACCGTTTTTTACACATACTTTTCGAAATCATCAATGATTTGACAGCTCAGCTCCTGGGCATTGTACAAAGAAGGCACATATCCCTCTATAATTATTTCTCTATGCTTATGATTCACAGAAATTAGACAATTTTTAAGTCAAAAAAAAAATACTAAGGGGGTTCTATTTCATTTTTATTAAGCTTCAAAAATAAAACAAATAATTTGTTCATATAACTCTATATATTATATAAATAAAAAACAAATATTAAAAAGTTTACTGATTGTAAACTTTGCTAAAATATTTGTCAATCAAGGGCTAAATTTATGATCTAAACAGTCCTGATTTTTGAGGAGATCATTTGAATGAATAAGCCCTAAGATTGAATCGACCTCAAGTCGATTTATTATTTTGGTTTTGAGAAGCGTAACCTTTAAAAAAAATACGTTCAGTATTAGCTGAAGAATGTGTCAATGAAAAGATTTCGAAAACAAATTTCATCAGAATTGAATGTGCCAAGCTATCGTCGGTCAGTTTAAATTATCCAACATATTGCCAGAATTCATCTATGTCGTTTATTAATTTGTCATTTACTTTAATGTTAGAATTAAGAAGCAGCATTCTCCACTCTTTATATATTTCCTGAAAAAAATCTTCAGCTACTAAATTTGGAAAATGTGTAATAGTCGAAAAATTGATTGGAATTTTTAGTTTTCGACATTCATTGGAGACAAAGATTCCATATCTTTGAAGACACTATTGTTGAAATTAAATTTTTAACTAAGAAAGACAAACAATGACATTGAAAATTTGAAAGCCTAGTATTGTTCAAAATTGTTCCCAGATTTTAGGTTTTCGGATTCGAATATATTTTTTTTCTTTTTATTTAAAAAATTGTCAATTGACTGTTTTTCTTCAACAAACTGAATTTGGATTCTGAATCAAAATGAAAGAACAACACATAAAAATAACTGTAAACGGCTTGTAGTTCTTTTTTTATCTTGTTTTACATGAATGTTGAATATATAAATGTTTGAATCTTCTTAAATTAAATATAACAAAGGAGTTGCATATGTCGATATCGTAGAATATTCGCCTCATTTGTCTTAAAATTTTGACAAAGTTATCTTTTTTTTTTTGAGATTTTCAATGAATTCATGATTTCATGGTGAAAAATCATGAAATTCATGATAAATCAAGAGATTCGACAACACTGGTCCTATGAAGAAGGAACCATTTCAATTGGTTTTTAAAAATGGTATATTTTAAAATCGAGACTTTTCAAGTGTTTAAGCGAATTTTTTTCTCTAGTTTCTAGCCGCATTGCTAAATTTTTATAGGAAATGAAATCACAATAGCAATAAATTTCGCGGGAATTTTTTCCACTCGCGTTTTGTTCGACATTAAATAAAAATGGAAATCAAATTCCATTTTAAAAGTACATACATGCAAGCAATTTAGCTTTATTGCTCCCTTCGTCCGAAAAATCTTTCTTTAAAAATTTTAAGAGCTATTGCGAGCTTGTCACGAATGAAATTTCAAAATTTCGCTTAGAATGAAAAATGCCATTCATTTCGACTAAGCTCGTGGAATATGGTCTGTGATGGTATATATACATTTTTTTTTTTAAATCTCTAATTGTTCTCTTCTGTAAAAGAATCTACTAAAAATATCAAAGAAAAGAATTTATGTTACATTTGATTTATGCATGCTATGCTACGTAACTAAAAATAAAAAAAAAGTGATATAATAAATGTCGTTTCCGTAATTGACAGCCTGTGTTTTTTTTAGTGCATTGATATGAATCTAAAAGTTCTTGTTTTTGCTACCAAATTGTTAATTTCAAATACAAACAAAAATTAACAGAACTTGAAACTAAAATGAGCAGTTTTGGGAAGTAAGTGAATATACCCAAATTGTGAAACTGCGAAAAAGAACTCTAAATATACAAATTTGACTTTTATAACTTCAAAAAAGTTGACTCGCATAAACTTAATGATTGACATCTCATTCAATCAAAATCTTTATCCATTTTTTTTTCGAGATATAAGGGGTATTCACGATCTGGTGTACCAAGTCTTGTAAAATTGTAAAATTTAATTTTTTTTACAACAGACTGTGAACACACCTTTACTAATCAGTAGCAACACTGAAGCAAATGTCAAAATTTGTTTCACATTTGTTCTGAAGAAGGCTTAAGTTTGTGTTAAAAAAATCAGACCACGATTAGTTGCTCTAATCGTGGTCTGAATTGTTACTGCATTTGCGCGCACTCTCATGGTATTCACTTTAGCAACCAAACTGTTGCAAAACTGAAAGTTGCATATTTGCGCGCCTAGCCTTATAGCTCATAGAATTTCATACGAATAAATATTTTGTGGCGCACTGTGGAGCATTCCTCTATAGTGTAGTTCCACCCAATGCGGTTTGTCTTCTCAAATTGCTTTTTTGTAGATCTAAATTAAAAGATGATTTTTTTTCACCAAACTTGGTTTATTTACAACTATCAATAAAAATTGAACACAAAACGAAAGTTGGGTTTGTCAATAAAAGTAAAACGGAATTCATTCGAAAAATATTGTTTTTTTTTTCAAAATGGATATCAAAATTTGTTAAAATTGATTAATTGACATTAGGGGTATGCAAAATTGCAGATAAAGGTGCAATTTTAGACGTACTTCAGAAAATAATTGAGCAAAGAATACAGTTTTTAATAGTAAAAGTCAGAAACTTTTCAGAAGAACAGCTTATAATTTATTAAAAAATGGAGTTATCTAAGATTTGAGAAATATAAACTGGCCAACTATTAAAAAAAGAATCAAAAAGATCGATTTGTCTTACGAATGAAATTAATAATTATAACACTCCATGAACACATCCATCGAGATTCAATTCAATTGTCAATCGTACCAACAAAACTAACAAAATCAGAATCGAGACTCGACTGAACGTCAACCAGCCATCCACCGTAGCTTCTACTTTAGCTTTTTATCGACCGTAGCGAATTGTATGTAAATTGCTACGGGGGATAAACTTACGGCGGATAAATTTCCCAATAAAACACGGCTAATGTTACACAATTGAAAATGGACCGAAAAATTTAAAGGAGAGATTTGCCAAAGGAAAATGATTTACCATGCCCAATAAAATAAGACAAGAGCATGACAAGATTCACTGTATACATTTTGTAATCATACAACCATTTCCAAATTCAATGAGATGAAACTTTTCACGACGAGATTTAAGAAAATAATATAAAAGCTAAAACGATTTTAAATTACTTTATTATTTTATGCATTGGTATGCTCGCCTGGCACTGGCGGCTTCCACTTAATTGGATAACGTAGTGTGGAACCCTACATGAAAATTGTACAGCGGTTTCGTTTGCCTATGCAAACTATTTACGCCTTTAACATTTCGTTGACTGAATTCGTTTGTAATAAAATCAACAAAGAGGATAAATATCGCAAATATTTATCATAATTTATTGTTTATTTATATAGTAAACAATAAGTTAATTATGCAAAAAAAGAAGCGGTTTGTGTCGTAGATTATTTTCGCGAGTGTTGTTTTAATAAACATGTGTGTTGTGCCGGTTAAATATTGTCTGTATTGTGCGTATTCATTTTTTTTTAGAGAGCTTGTTGTGTATGGTCGGGTCACGTCAGATGTCGGATCACGTCAGGTGTCGGTCGGTTTGACAGCTCCTTAATAAGTATTCACTCCAAAGGCCGCAAAAAAAGTTTTAATTCAAGAAAATAATCGCTTAAAATAGTATAATAAATGTATATATATATGCATATAAAGAAAAAGTTCTGTCAAAGTATTAGTAACATAGTGCATTTCAATCATACAGGCTGACAACTCATAAATTTTTCAGTAAGTATAAGACAAATTTATAAATGAAAATCTTGCCCAAAATTTGCTAAGTAATAAATGTTCCTAGACGAAACTAAAAAGCCCTTGCAATGTCAGACAATCTCAAAATGCAGTTCATTCTTTTTTCGCTCACAATTTGAACCGTCTTCGTACATTTGCCTGGCATGAGACTAATGTGTTTAGGAATTTGGCCTATGACTTGGTTTGCAAATCTTGCGCTCAGCAATTCGGTCTAAGTTTAGAGCAAAATAAATATTTGCTAACATTTTAAATATAATGCAGAATCAATCTCCCATTCCATGTATAAAAAAAGTACTACTTTTGACTAAAAAAAAACATGCCTGGCTTGCAAAGGCTTCCATCTTTTTCTTTGTATTATTACGTTTGTTTATAAACGTTTGGATTGATTTCTATTATTGAACCTATTTAACAGCCATTTTCTGCATATTATTCTAGTAGTAAGTCTTTGCTTTATAAGCTAATAAAGTCTGGCGCAAAATTTTAAACGATTTCGTAAAATGTTAAAGCCACTTTTAGCAATTTACTAAGCCGAAAAGATGATTTAGCTAATTTTAAACGATTCTAACATTTTTCTAAAGTTGAAATTACGGAATGGCTACTTTAACTTTTAGCAATTTGCTAAATCGCTGATGGACCCGAGTGTCCCAGGTTCGAATCCTGCTGGTGCAGAATTTTTTTTTTTTTTTTTTGTAAATAAAGTTAAAATGATGAAAATAGAAATATATAATACCTTTTTAGAGCACATGTTGGGTTTTCACCAACATATAATTAATTTACAACGCATAACAACAATAATTGTGTTCATTAAAATTCAAACCCTGCAAATGCTCAGCTTTCTGCTTAATTGGCAATTTCCTAGTTTAGAAAAGGTTTACAATTTTTGAAATAGTTATTCAATCAATAGCACTTAGGAAATTGCTAACTAGTAAAATGCTAAGCCATTAACAATGGGTTGTTTAAAATTTTGCGCCGTTTTTGAACTTTTGAACTATTTTCTTTAAAATGATAAGTATACGCCCCAGTGAACTAGTAGCATTAATGCGCATATATTAATTAAATTACATTTGTGTTTTACTTACGTATATATGCAACCAAATGCAAGTGCTTTGGTAACACTGTAAGATAAGGCAAAGAATAGGAAGAGTTGAATAGTCGAACACACATCAATAAAAGTTATCCAAACTTGAATTGTTTTTTCTTTTGAAGTTATGTATGTATTTTAATAATAAATTGATAAATATATATTTATTATTATTTTATAAATTGCTATATTTTTACTTGTGATGTAGGTACTATTGGGCAAGTTTTGCATTTGGAAAAAAAATCGAACTCGAGATTTTAATCAAAGTTGACATTAGGATGATAGAGAACACCAAAAAAAGTGGATCCCGCAATTCCGTCTGTCTGTCTGCTTGTCTCTGTAAAACTATCCACGGCCTAAAACGCTGAACCGATTTTGTTCAAACTTGGTGTTTTAGGTGATTGTCCAAAATAGATTTTCGAATCATTGTTTTAGCCCCAAAAAGAACGGTACTCGCCATACAAATGTTTCTACCATCTTTATTATCTCGAAAACGTCTCTAACGATTTTGACAAAAATTGGTGTGTGTACTACTTTGGCTACGGGGGCCGTGGCGCGTTGGATGTGTTCTCGCCTGTCAACCTCGTGGTCGCAGGTTCGAATCCTGCCGTTGTCTATGTCGTCTTATTTTTCATTAAAAACTAATTTTAAAATGTTCATAAAATTAGTTGCTGGTTTGCTCACCCATGCTGTTCAGTCATAACACTAACAGCATAAATGTGACAGAGGACAACAATATCATACCGGATAATCATTTCGGTTTTAAGGCGGGACATGACACAATTCATGCCGCGTCTAAACTGGTTTCTGATATCCAATGGAACAAATCTAAAAAGAAGTATACGGGGCCTGCCTGGTTGATTTGGAAAAGGCCTGCGGCACCGTATGGCTAGAAGGTCTTTATCTAAAGCTTTCCTGGCCAGGTATAAGTAAGCCTCTATTGTATATGCTTTATGACATGCTAAATGGTAGAAAGTTTGTTGTCAAGGGTGGCAATGTAACTTCTACCACAGTTTTTAATATTAAAAATGGTCTTCAGCAGGGAGCCGTTAACTCGCCGATTCTATTCAGCATTTACACCAGCGATCTGATTAGTAGTCTAACTTAGGCAATTGCGTATGCCGACGTTATAATTGCGTACAGAACAGCTCATACAGTTGAGGTCATCAAAAAACTTTTGCAGAGTAACTTCGACAAGTTTCAGCGATATTCTGATGACTGGAAGTTGAAAATCAACTTCCAGAAATCAGAAACTATTCTGTTTAGGACTCCGTTGTCTAGCGCCTCAAGGGATACGAGAAAGATCTGATGCAAGCTGGTGATCGTAGAGCCAAATGGACATCCACTGGCGAGGAAAAGTGTAGTAAAGTACCTTGGCATCTAGTTGGATCAGTACCTGTATTTCGACAGACATATAGGTGTTGCTCTGGCCAGGGCTAGGGGAGCCTTTGCCCTGACAAAACGACTATTTTATAGCAGCCGTCTTCACAGCAGGGTAAAGGTGATTTGCTTCATGGACCTCATCAGGCCGATGATTGCCTATGGATGCCCGGATTGGTTCAACGTTGCCCCATCTCAAATGGAAAAGATTCGGGTGTTTGAGAGGCAATGTCTTAGAAGTTGCCTTTGATGACACAGAACAATGGAGTCGGAGTACATACGATATTATTCGAACCAGGTTCTATACAACGGAGCCAACATAAACAGAATAGATATTTTTTTGTTTAAGCTGATTCATGGTCACATTGCAAGACCGATCTCCTTAACCAAAAGCTTAATTTTTGGGGCTTATTACCCCAATAACGAATACTTCGAGAGTGCGCTGTTAAGTGAATACATCCCTCCCGAGGAATTGCTCTATTTAGACAGTCGAGGGCTGATACAGGATGGAATGGGGGTTCCGCTCATCAACCACGTCAGCCGGTAAACTGTAGATAGGCGACTCCTGTATGGTCGAGACTTTATCGCTCAAGGTGGAGAAGAGCGCCTTCGGTTCGGTAGGAGTGTATCCGATCGGGACCGAAGGGATAGGTCGAAACAAGAGAACCAGTTCTCGTGGCTCTCTGAACAGCAGTTTGATATCTAAAGACTATTAATCATGTATGTCTTGGCCGAATTACATAGATTTAGGGAAATTAGGTATAAGGAACAGTCGGGGTGGACCAAAAAAATAAAAAAAATATGTATGTATGCGGAGGCATATGTGCATGTTTCTGTGCGGCTGTATATGTATGTACGTGCGTATATGTATGTACGTATATACATGTACATATGTGTTGGTGGCATGTTGTTGTGTGTCTGCATACGTATACAAAATTTAAACAAAACAAAATTTAAAAACGAAAAATGCTGCTGTGGCTGTTCTAGTTTTTAAGTAGTTTTAAGTGGTTTTGGGTATTTTTAGGTATTTTAAGTAGTTTAAGTTATTTTTAGTTAGTATAAGTTAGTTGTATCTAGTTTTAATTATTTTTAGTCTAGCGTTAGGTAGTTTTTATGTAAACATTTAAAATGATATGATGCTGAGTTTTTGTAGTAAAGTTTTCTTGGTTAAATAAAAATAAAATAATTAGATTTAATTTAAATAGTTTTTAGGTCGAAAGGGATTAGTATTAAGAGATACAGTTTAGTTTAGAGCGCCCGTAAAGGGCCAGTAAATTAGTTGTTAGTTATTGATAATTAGGCTAGGTTTAAACATTTTTGTCTAGCTTTAAGATAGTTATAAGTTAAGATTAAGTAAAAATAAATTTAAAAAAAATAAAAAAAACAAAATAGAAATATTTTTGGAATGAATTTTGTATTATTATAATCTGGTAGATAATTTCGTGGCATTTATATTTTAAGGCATACATCCGTTGCCGCTACGAATTACATAGTCATTTCGATCAGTTTAATTTTTAACTAAGTATGTATTTTTCCAATAAATCTGGCCGTATTGGTTCAATGGTGGCTTGAATATTAGTTTCCAATGCTTCAAGAGTTGCGAGTTTGTCTGCGAGAGGTGCGTTAAGTCGAATAAATGGGGGCATTTAACAGGAACACTTCTGGAAATATATAGCTGTCACCAAATTGATTTTGCAATAAATTTATGGTTAAGCGCGCTGTATGGCAACAACCAAATGTTGTGAATGTTTAGCTGATTAATATTTGGAAACAAAAATCAGTCAACATGGATCGCGATTCTCCGTACCAACAGCTCATTCCTCAATTCGAAAGAAATAAGGACCGATGATATTAATATAGAAAGTCTTCAAAAACTGTGAATTTGTCAACTATTCTTAAAAAGTATAAAGTATGGAAGTACCTAGTACTTAATTGTCATTATCAGTTTTTTTTTTCAAAATTTTGTTTTTAATATTAAGGTTAAGATATTTTGGTAAACTGCTTTTTTTTCAAAAAATATATATTTTTCAAGTTAACTTCAAAACATTTAAGCTTTTTAACAAACAGTATTGTAGTCAATAGAACCACGTTTCTGGAGAAGACTGCAAACGACACCCTTGAAGTTTAAAAGTGCGCTGTCCTGCAACTGCTGATCATATTTCTAAAACAAAAAAAAACACGAGTAATATAATTTATGTCCTTTCCCACATTTCAATTTGGGACAAATTTAACATACGCTATCAAAGACAATAGTTGGAATGAAAGAAGGACGATAGGTTTGAGTTATCTGCTCGGCTTCTAGCTGTAAGACGGTGCCCAATTCTGTGTTCATGCATTCCTTAATATCTCCTGATAGACCAGCTGATTGTGCACAATATTGATTAGATGAATCGTACTGTCCACTCATTTGGCAAACGACAAATTTCACTTGGGTCTCTTGATTGGAGGTTTGGTGCAATACACATGATTGCATGCGATTGCCTTCACATTCCGCCGGACCATGTTGACAGAAAAACTGAGCTCCACCATCTACGCTCTGAATAATCATCGTGTAAGTATATATATATTTTTTTTTTGAAAGAAATACAAAAATATTATTACCTCTGATTTTCCAAATGGCACTAAAGTAATATCGATGACATCTTTTAAAGAATCATAATTTGGGCCCAATTGGTTTGTCATAAAACGAATACTGTCAGGGCAAAGTGACTCATATAAGACTAAAACCTTAATCTGAAATTAAAATGAAATTAAAAATCTATGTTTAAAAAAAAACATAAGTTAAAAAAAATCCCAAACATTTTTTCGGTTAATGAATTACATATAGTGAATTTCATTTAAATTTCAAAGATCTCCTCTCAAAATCGAGATTTAAACCTTTCAATGAAACTTGTTTCCAGATTTAATTTTAGTATTTGTAAATCACTGACATACACATTTCTGAAAAAACATATCTCCATCAACAGCAGATGATGATGAAGACGAAGACGAAGCAATTAAAAACTTCACTAAATTTATAAATTCAAAAATATTAACTTCTACGTCAATTCTCTGTTTTTTTTTAATCAATTATTTTACGGACTGCCACAAGGTCACAACAAAAAATAACAAAATATTTTCCATTTGACGTTTGACAGAAAAGACTTTTTACATGCATATGTGGATTTAGATCAAATCTGCCAACCCATCAGAGATCAAATCTTTCGTCCTGAGATTTGATCTAGATTTCCTCTTTTTTTAATAGGATCAAGTATTTTGACAGAAAGAGCAAATCTTTTCTTGAATGAAACTCGCTAAAAGTGTATACATGGAAAAGTGATTATTACTCTCATTTTTAAAAAGTTATGGTTTGATACCTACACCAAAATGGGAATCTCATTTAAATTATCTTAGATCCATTTGTGAATTTTGACGTCTGTGTCACTAATTGATGCACCTATTAGGAGAAAAATGAGTATTACGCTTAGATTATTCCAAGCTGTTGTGAAGGACTTTGAATTGATAAATTTGAAGACATGCACTGTTCTTTTCAGTTTGATGAGGTTTACACGCTGGTGGCAGTATCGGCCCTTATTTCTTTCGAAATGAGGAAGGAGCTCCTGTAACAGTGAATGTTGAGCGAATGTTGATTTTTTGTTTTCAAAATTAGTCAGCTAAACATCCACGACATTTGATTGCAACAATACGGTGCAACTTGCCATACAGCGCGCTTAACTAAAAATTTATGGCAAAATCAATTTGGTGGCAGCTTTATTTCCAGAAGTGGTCCTGCTAACTGGCCCCCTCGTTCGTGCGACTTGACGCATCTCAATTGGCTGAAGCATTGGAAGTCAAAAGAGAACTTTCTGTTACAAGGCAAGAAAATATTGATTTCAAGGCAGCTTTCGATACAATAGACTTATTTTTTTTTACAAATTGTATGGATTGGGCTTATCAAGCAAATTTGGACGAGTTCTAAATTATTTGTATAAATGGGACCAAGCTGCAATTTAAAACGGAGCAGAACTTTCGGACTGGTTCGAATCTTTATCTGGTGTGAGGCAGGGATGCTTATTGAGTACAACCTTATTTGCACTCCTCACGATCTGTCTGACTATGTTTCTGGCGTTGTTCTTTGAATTTGATCTATATTCATGCTTGCATATTCCCCCGAAGCTCTGCAACTTATGATTAACAGTGTGTATGAATATTGTTTATGGAACCTGATAGGCAACACACAAGTGTTTAAAGTAATGATTTTTAGAAGAAATTGTGAAAGAATTGCATCGTATGAAAAGTGGAAATTTAAAAGAAAATATATCGAGCGTCAACGAATACATTTTTCGAAAAACTTGTGTATGTAAAAGCATTTTAAGGAAAGCTACAGAAGACAAAAATGGCCATTAATATTTCTTGGAATAGATGTTTTCTGAACTAAAGCATTACGCATGGCAAAAAGCAATATGGAACTCATTCTTGGGGATGTAAGAAGTTTGGCTCAGTTAAACAACTCTTAAGGTTTTATGTTCCAGCAAACATGCCAAATTTAGTTATTATAATTTAGGCGGTGCTATCACATCTGTTCATAAAATAGCTTAACTTCCAAGAGGATTATTTGCTTAAGGTCATGAAGATGCCCGAAACCCTGTCGCAGGGATCACGACATGTCAGAAAGAAATTATCTTTACGGTTCGAACAGTGTTCAAAAGATTGCTACAATTGTCAGGCTTCGAAGTGAATTGCTCAACCGAAACTTTATTCCCCAAAGAGAAGATTTGCCATTGAAATGTAGTATATATATGCAACCTAGCGGAACGGGAAGATGTTATTCACTTCGTTGGAAGCTGCCCAACTCTTACAGAAACGTATTTGAAAGTCCTTTCTTATCGGGGGGTCAGATTATTATGCAGCTGAACGAGATGTACCTCGGCTCTATGAGTACCTACTGCAAAATGTCTTTAAAATATAGTGAAAGAATACAAAATAAAATTTTTTGAAAAATAAATTCCACATTAGGCGTTTTTCTTTTTTCGTTCAGATAAGAGCACTTGTTCAAAGCAGATCGGATATAAAGCTGAACACTGATATTTTTTTTTAAACACACTTGAACCACAAAAATCAGAATACATTTTTTTTCATTTTAACCATAAAAAGCAATATAACACAAGGCTACCCTAAGTTAAAAATAAACGAAAACAAATTTTTCGACAAATCAGACTTTGCAGTGAACTAAAAAAAAACGCCTATTATTAAATAACGAAATATACATATTATTATCCAAAATCGTGAATTTATGTCGTTTTCCATTAATAATCCAAATCGAACCAGTTGACCCTCGATTCTTGATTCAGAATTTTAATATGAGTGGATGTGTAAGGCGTGAAAAAAAACAAAACAATGATATGAAAATTAGGGATGGGTGATGTTCATCGATTTTGGCAAAACATCGATGTTAGACGAAAAGATATCGATGATTCAACATCGATGATGTTGAAGAATGTGAAATATCACAGCATCTATGTTAAGATTCAAAACATCGACTTTATAAGCAGAAATATTTTGTCAATGACCTAATACTTATAAATGTTAGACAGCACTCGACGGAACTAATTTTAAGGGGAACTACGCTTCAGAACTATTTATGTGAAATTGGCGCTTATAGCGATAGATAGCATCATTTCGAATTTTGAGAATTTCATTCCAACAAAGAGCAAATCTAGATCAAATCTCAACACGAATGATTTGATATGAATGCACATATATATGTCAAATGTCTTTTCTGTCAAGGTGGAGTTTTTGATTGCTTCGACTTCATCTTCCTCGTCATCTGAGGATAAAGATGTGTTTTTTTCTGAAATGTGTGTCAGTCATTCTTCAATACCACATTTAAATCTGGAAAAAAGTTTCATTGAAAAGATCAAATCTCGATTTTTAGAGGTGATCTTTGAAATTTGAATGAAAATCGTTATTAGTGCGATGTAGCTCATACGTCAGTTTAGGAAGCATTCGGAAGCCATTAAGATCGAAGAGGCCATCAAACACACGCCAATTCAAAATTTAAGGATAGTTCATTACTAATAATTTTTTTTTGAAAAAGTAGACCAGCACCACTAGAGCAAAGGAATCTGATGATCGACCTTGGCAAGTCGTGAAATAGCTATAAGTATAGCCAAAAATAATTGAAAAAAAACTTGGTGGTTGGTAGCCCACTCAAGTTGTTGCTTGGCATTCAAAGTCATTAAATGATAAGAAAAAGTGCTTTAAAAGCAAGTGTGTAATCATAGAAAAACTGAATATTGTTTGTATTGTCAATCTAGCATATGCCTTATATCATGCTATAGACTTTTGTATAAATAATAATTGTATGATCAAAAGAAAAATGTAATAAAGTCAATCAATCTGTCAGTTTTGTTTGACTGATATAGTTTTATATTCGTTTCAGCAAATATAGATTAAAGAAGGCTTACACATTTTAAATTCTATCAGCCCTCATGCTGTACTCCACGACTAACAAGTTTAAGTTAATTCGCGAGTTAATTTTTTTTAAGAATAAAAATAAAGGGTCCTTCAGAAAATCCATAAAGAAAATCTACTACAATAAGTTTGAAATCTATCTTGTTTCTTTGTGCATTTCTGTAAATTAGTCAGGTATTACACAGCGCGTTTCTCATTTTCAATAATGCGTGTTTATTTGACAGCTATCTTTCATTTTCTTTTCTTTGCTCAGTGCAAATATTGAACAAAAAATTATTTTTAAATGAAAAATGGAAGGTAAAGTTATTTATATATGTAGGCATTCCGATTGTAGAGAATAGGGTTCATTTGGTTATTTAAAATAAGCTTAGAAGTGTTTTCTTTGCTCCATTTAAATTCGACAGCCATTTGGATTGGTGTTCGTTCATCTACAGCGAAAATTAAATGAAACAAGTCCGAAAAATAAAGATAGAGTAGAAAGAGAAACGTCAAAAACACTCAAGGAAAATCCTAATCACGCGTGTTCAGATAGATTTATTTCTGTTTCATCTTTTCGTTCTTCCTTTCTCTTTCGCACTTCATTCACGCAGGGTTAAACACGCGCTGTGTAATACCGGACTTATTCTCAAATGTCAATTTTTATTCCTTCGCCTACCCACCACTGAAGAATATTTATAAGAGTCAAATAGAAATTTTGTTTGATCTATAACAAATTTCACATATTCCAATTGGTAAATATGAGTGTATGAGCATATACGTACATATTTATATCTTTACTATTGAAAGTAATTCGTCAAATAGAATAGATAATCTTAAAACTATTTAATTGGATTTTACAAATTATTAATTCAAAATGGATTTGTCTGCTGATCTCATTTTATATGTTGCATAGATAATTAATTTAAGCAACTTTTGAAGTTCATATTATATTTGCAACTAACTAAGTTAATTTTATTACTTATTTGGCATTCATATAACATAGATCTGAGATTAAGATTCCGAAATGAATCACTATTATCACATCAGACTGTTAATTTACTTCTGAGTTAATTTGAAATTTTTAAGTTAAGAAAAAAAGTTTAATTCGTGAACAAAATGTTAATGTTCTCACGCAAGACAATACCCAAAATTTGTGCAACAAAAAATGCACTTGGATGTCTTACTCACTGATACTCAAGCAACTACCCAGAAGAAAATAATTTCGTATGACGTTTACCACTGATTTAATTATAATTTAGGCCTATACTATTTGGCAAGACCCTTTATTTGTTTACGAATTTTCACACAAAAGTAAACCAAATGTTCATATCTAAAAAAAAAACTTGCCCTTATAGTAATTCGTTTAAAATTCTGCTCGATTCTGAAATCATTTATTTTGTTCTCGAACATTTTTTACCTTCCCCCTAGATCTTCAACATAAGATTTACTTACTCATGGAATAACTAATGGCGGTATCATTGGCGAATTTGATGCGGAATTTGATGTTTTACGTGGCGAATTTTCTTATTTAACACACATTTTTAGAATCGTTTTTCAACATTTAAATGGTATCTTCTAGAAGTATATAAAAATACTGCATTCATAGCAAACAACTTTTATGTAGCTATTTATGCTTTTATGTAACCATTGAGGTTTAGTTGGTTAGTCCCCTTTTACACAGGGAAACCAGTTGCTGGAGATTTTTTTGACGTTTTCCTCTAATTGCCTTGTAGCTTTCACACGAAAATATTGATGAGGAAACTGAGTTGCTCGTTTTTTGAATTGCTTTTGATTTGACATTCGCTTTTTGTAAACAAACAATTTGCTTCGCGGCTGGAAAATTCTAGACAATTTTGAGTTATAAATTAACCGCAGCTTATTTTTAGAAAAATAGATTCAAAATAAAGAAACCTGGTGCGATTATGTAGGTAAATGTTGTTTTTTTTTTATTGTGGTTTTAAATTATGGTTTGCTAAATTAATATAATAAAAGGTTAAGGAAAAATAATGAACCAGGAGAAAATTGATTTGTTGTGCGTTTCTCTTGCCATCCAAATCTTGGGCCCAACACATGATAGTGATGATGGGAAGATTATATTGGACTTATTGGTATGCACCGAAGCTTTATTGGTACAGTTGGACACATAAGCCACAGACAGGATGATATGACTGATACCTGTGGTGCTGCCTGCTGCTGCTAATTGTATGTATGAAATGTGTACCAACTCGTGATGGATTGAATTAAATGCCTTGCCTACAAGAATTAAAACTTAAAATTTTCTTTCACAATGAATTTATTTAAGTAGCTCACTTGGTTTGGTTAATGTAATAATATAATTGTAGGAAACAATTTCTCTTTACAAAAAAAAAATGGTCGACATCTATCAGAGACAGAAGTCAAAATGGAAACCTAAGAAAATTTCAAAGCATAACGTCAAAAAAATCTCTTCAAATCGTTGACCGGGGAGATTTTTTTCATTCCCTTACTTCTTGCCCTTCTCACATACAAACTCCCAGTTGCCGGCAACTCAGTTTCCTTGTGTGAAAGGGGTCTTAGGGGTAGTTATCCTATGCAGGTGTAAAGCCTATATGTAGTTAAGATTACCTAGTATTGTCGAATTAATGATTAAATGAATAGTTACATAGGTACCTACCTACAAATGTATACTTAAATCTAAGTTATGGATCTTAATTATGTAAGTTAGGAGACTGAAATATATCTACATACGAGTATATAGACATATTGATGGAACCTAAGTATGTACATATAATAATGAAAATGTAGGATGTAGGGTGGGTAGGTAGCTATATGCATATAACTTTATAATTTAGGTGCACTATGCATACATAAGATTCATGTGATTCTTAGACACATAAATGTATAATGGCCTACATTGTAGTTAGTATTCAGTGATGTAGGCAAAAATTAGTAAAAAGGGAATTATAATAAAATAGAAATAAATGGATAATACCCATACTCTCGTAAATGTTTTTATATTGCTTAGTCGTTATAGTTTGAAGGAAAACAAAGATGCAGTTTGAATTCGTTGATAAATAAGAATATATCATAAAGAAACAAATCAAAAATCGTAGCGGTTTTTTAATAAATTAATTTTTTATGTATAAAATTTTGAAAACATTTTTGGAAAAAAAATTTGAAACGGAATTTTGAAAATATTATTAATATACATATAAAATTCAAATTAAAAAAAAAAATTGTGTGACTGGTTTTTGAAAAATCGATTAAAAAAAAATTTATTTATTTTTTAAAAATCGAAGAACTTTTTTTTTTTAAATTTGATTATGCAGTCTTTTTAACAATTTTAGGCAGCATTTGTATAAAAAAAATTATTTTAATCGGTTCATCCCATATTGAGAAAGTTGAAAATATGAAAATTGGTTCTATGGGAAGTTCCGTTAATAAGTACACAAAAAGAAATATTTTTATACCTTAAAGTGAACTGTACTCATTTAAGAACACACAGATTTTCTTATAAAAATTCTTGGAGCCGTTTTCGAGAAATACATTTTTTTCTTAACGGTTTTTTAACATTTGTGTGGGAGGTACCGTTGTTTTTTATTTTAGAAAAATAGTTTTTATTAACTATTCAATATAATGTCAAAAATCTACTAAATACGAAGTTTCGAAAAAGTCGTTTTCGAAATTTCGAATTTTCAAAAAAAAAATTAATTTCCAAAATTTTTTTTTTTTTGAAAAATTTTGGTATACAATAGTGTTTTAACTTTCTAGGAGCTTCTGCGTAAAAAAATTCAAAAAAATCAGATTAACCGTTTCGAGAAAATCGAAAAACAAAAAAATGGTTCTACAATAACACTTTTTTTTTCCAAAACAAAAATTATTAAAAGGTACCCTTTCCCTTCATTAATGAACTGATTTTTTTTAATAAAAATCGTTGGAGCCGTTTTTGAGAAAAATAAGATTTTTTTTGCTGGCCAAAAAAAAATGTATGGGAGCTACTATTATTTGCCGTCTTAAAAAAAATGAAAAAAACATGTGGCCATATTATCGAAAAAACAATATGTACCAAGCTTAAAGCAAATCTATCGAAGCGTTTAGGCTGTAGACTCGAGGACAGACGGAATTGATTAATTAACTGATTTGTTCTTATCAAAATCGTTGGAAGCGATTTTAAGAAAAATAAGATTCAACTTTTTGGCAGGTAACGGTACCTCTTTGGTCTTAAAAAAAATTAAAAAAAAACACGTCTGAAACCGAAAAAGCCATTTGAACCAAGTTTAATGAAAATCCATCTACCCGATTGGACTGTTAGTGCAGCTAGACAGTCAGACAGACAGAATTGTGAGATTCACTTTTTCCTCTTCTATATCATGTTAATAGCCAGTTTGATCCAAATCTCGAGTTAACTTTTTTTGTTTGCCTACACAGGGGCGCACTTTGAAAAAAGGGCTCCAGATAACAATTATTTACTCTTACTCTTTCCATAATAAAAACAAATATCTTTCAAATCCACATTTTGTATCTCTGCTCTCCGATATATGGAAACTCACTATCAGTGACGTAACAACAAAATCGAACAAGTTAATCTCAGTTCAAAAAACAAACTTATTTTAAATATAACCTTAAATAGCTACATATATATTTTATATGGACGTGCCTCGATCTAGAGACATGCCAACTATATGACAGTTTCCGACTTCCGGAAATTAGTTGTTTGCTTCAGTAGCCTCCCAATCGCGCGAAGCGGGTGGAATATTTAACAATTTTGACGGCGACCAACTGTTGTAAAACTGTTATAAATATTCATTTCTTCAGACTCGTTCATTTGCTATAGGTCACCCTAGAGGTATATTGGGTACCACCAGAGGTCAATATTTACTACTGAGTCTTGTCGCGAGTCTACTTTTTAACAAAATTGCTTCTGAGAAGCAAACAAAATTATCGGCGGAGGCCCATGGGTCAATTTTCCGCCCCTGGGCTTACATAGGTGCAAGAACGCACTTAATGAAGTCAAGGCACTTAAACGTTGTTATTCACATGATATTAGATTTATTTAAAAGATAAATCTTACGTAATTTGATTTTAGATATTTGGACATTGCTTGTGAACAGTGCAATGTGAAATTCCAATTTTCGAACAATCCTTAGAGTCGCGGGGATCATACATATGCACATAAGTATATATCAGCAAGACTTGCAACTATTATAGACTCTTGAAGTCGTCAATCTTATCTGGTTTTGCTAGTGTAGTCTATTCAACTCAAAAAATAATTCAAAGTTTTATTTAATCTTGAAAGCCAATACACAGGTTTTAAAACATTGAATCATGGTTGAAGTGAAAGTTTTAAATAATCTTGAATCAGTTGCCTTTGGTTAAATTATTGCCAATCAATATAGATATTGAATTTCTTTAGGATTCAAAACAGTGTCTTCGAAATCGTTAATTATTTAATGTATCTATTGTTTTATCTTCTAACATTATAGCCTGTAATAATTTTTGGGTTGGGGCCAAAATTCTACTGGGGTCAAAATTCTTTTAACAAAATTCTGCTTTTTAAAATTCAGCTATCCGAAATTCTGCTTTTCAAAATTCTGCTTTCCAAAATTCTGCATATCAGAACTCTGCAAATGATAAAGAAAAGAAAGGTTTGGAAAATGTTAAAAGCGCGCGCAGAGTATATACTCTTACTTTCTGAAGGGCCAATTTTTCAATAGGCAGTTAAGCGGTCAGTTAGTGCATATTCTCTAGATAGAGCAAAAATCAATTTTTCATTAGTCAGATACAACTTAATATAGGGATAAATGTATTATTTATGGAATAAAGTTATCTGCTTAGAACAGAATAAGGAGTTATTCTGAGTAATAAAATAAATAGCTATTTTCGATGTCAAACACATTCTGAAAAATGATTGCTTTGAAATAAACTTTAAAAATTAATTTCTATGAAAAGTTCGATACTCGAAATAAAATTGACGTTCAAATTAAATTATTCTATATATTGTTTTTTCTTGATTGGAAAATTCGATGTTGTTATCCGGTTGTTTAAAAGACAAGCAAGTTTATTCCTCTGGCAAATAACTGCATGTTTATCTGGAGATTAAAATATCGGCTCTAAGAGTTTTTTCTTGTAATTTTTTTTTCATACTTAAGTTAAGTTGTTTTTTACTTAATTTTCTATATTAAACTTTTTCTTAAATTTTTCCGAAAAAATAATTGGAATGACAATTTTAAATATGATATAACTTAAAAACAAAATTTTAGAAAAAATCGTATTAAATTTTCCAAAAAAAAAGTATTTTTTTTTAAATTCAAAAAATTGTTTTTGAAAATTTTGAAATTCAGTAATACTTTAGAATTCAAAGAACCTCCAGTATAAAAATTTTGATCGAAAACAGTTCAACCGTTTATAATAAAGTCGATTATCAAAAAAATGCTTGTATATGGCAGGTCGTTAATAACAAAATATGTAAATAAAAAATGTTTACCCAAAATGTAGACCGTCGTAAAGTAGTACACATACTTTTTTTTTATCAAAATCGTTAGAGCCGTTTTCGAGATAATAAAGATGTTAAAAATATTTGCATGGCAAGTACCGTTATTGTTGGGGCTAAAACAACGATCCAAACTCTAGCTTACACAATCATCTAAGACGCCTAAGTAGCAAGTTACAACCGCTTAGGCTGTAGATCGTTCTACAAACAGATAGACAGACGTGTTCTCTATCATCGTAATGTCAAGTTTGATTAAGATCTCGAGTTCGGTTTTTTTTCCAAATGCAAAATTTACCTATATCGCAATTAAAAAGTGAAATATTTTTTTAAAAAATAAGCAGAATTTTTTTCATTTTTATTAAGGACAGAATTTTGAGAAGCGGAATTTTGAAAAGCAGAATTTTCATATTCAAAGCAGAATTTTGAAAAGCAGTATTTTGAAACCAGAATTTTGACCCGCTCCCATAATTTGTATGTAATTCTGAAATATATTTTCTTAGAAGTGTTTTTTTATATCGCTGGATTTTTAACTTCACAAACAACACAAGAATGATTTGCTATCAGTTAAATATAAGTTTCACAGTCAATAATAAATAGATTAATTGGATTGATAGGAATTATAGAAAGCTATCAAGATATACCATAAAAAATATACAAAAACACAAAATGAGAGTATTATCTACAAATACCTATAATATAGATAGTTAATACATATTATAAAAAATAAATATAATTTCATATGCAATCTAAATCAGAAAAACAAAACTGTTTACAAAAATATTTTTGGTTTATAATCCAAAACTTTTCGATTGTCATATTAAAGATAAATGACAGATTTTTTTTAAGGTGGAACACACAAATTGAAATGATCTGATAAATAGGAGACTTTATCTTTAAATTCGATTACAATATGTATACTTGCGATAGGCTCTAAATATTATATGGAAAGTTAT
Source organism: Philhelius pedissequus (assembly GCA_910595825.1). Taxonomy (NCBI): domain Eukaryota; kingdom Metazoa; phylum Arthropoda; class Insecta; order Diptera; family Syrphidae; genus Philhelius; species Philhelius pedissequus. The sequence goes on along the minus strand of OU343161.1, from coordinate 204,807,096 downwards.
GGATCCGTAAAAAAAAATAAAACCCGAGATTTTGATCAAACTTGGCATTACGATGAATGCGGAGACGGGAAAAGTGGGGCTCACAAATTCTGTCTGTTTGTCTCACTGCCTGTCCTCGACTCTACAGCCTTAACGAATTGTTGTATGGATTTGCTTCAAACTTGGTATATATTGTTTTTTTTTGGAAATATACCTACAAGTTTTTTCATTTTTTAAGACGCAAAATAACGGTACCTGCCATGACCAAAAAGGTAAATCTTATTTTTCTCAAAAACCGCTCCTACGTTTTATATTTAAAAAATCAGTTCATTAATAAAGGGAAAACGAACATTTTGGTATTTTTTTTTTTGAAAAAAAATGGTACGTATTTTTGGTACCTCTAGTATAGTAAAATTTTGTTGGCTTTCGATGTTCTGGAAAACGGTTCAATTAATTTTAGGAAATTTAAAATTTTTTTTTTTTTTGAAAACTCAAAATTTTATAAATGACTTAATGGAATTTTTCCAAAATTCGTATTTGTTAGTTTTTTGATATTATCTCGAATATTTAAAAAAAACTATATTCCTAAAATAAAAACAACGGTACCTTGCATAAAAACGTTAAAAAATCCGATAAAAAAGTATTTCTCGAAAACGGCTCCAAGAATTCTTATAAAAAAAAAATGTGTGTGTTTTTAAATTAGTACTGTCCGCTTTTAAGTTTAACGGTACTTATTAACGGTACATCCCATAGAAACACTTTTCATATTTTATGACTTTCTCACTATTGAATGAACCGGTTAAAATTTTTTTTCTGAAAATGCCCCTACAAGTGTTAATACGTCTGCATACTCAAATTAAAAAAAAAAAGTTTTTTGATTTTTAAAAAATAAATAATTTTTTTTTGTAAAATCGATTTTTCAAAAACCAGTCCATGAATTTTTTTTGGAAAATTGAATTTTATATGTATATTAATAATAGCTTCAAAATGGCGTTTCAATTTTTTGTTTCTAAAAATGTTATAAAAATATTTAAAAAAAACCCCTCCAACGATTTTCGATTTTTTTTCTTACAGTTAAACCTGTCAAATTGGACCACCCTTGGGACCGAAGAAAAGTGGTCCAAAAAGGTTACTTTTTAATCGGCCCTGTCCACTTCGACAGGTTTTCCCCGGATGCATACGTGTCTGTTAAGAGTATATAAAAATACGACTGCCAGTGCATATACAACCTATACATTTCCAGAAAATATGCAATCAATTAGATATGTTGATATAGCCAGTGGTCTTGCTTGGAGAATTGTACCACAAATTGGTACATTATCTTTTGTCTTGTTAAGCAAAACCATTTGGATGTCAAGACATCAATTTCGGTAAAAGGTATCTACAAATGAGTTCATACGTTTTGTTGTAAAGCCAACGAATTTTTCAAATTACAGTTTGATTTCCTCCTTCGCGCTCAAAACTTTTTGGGTTCGAGATTTGCTGTAATCAAAATTTCTTTGTAAGATCTCTCTGAGACAAATGTGCATCTTCGAAACACATAAGCATTTTGCTGATACGCATCATAAATATTTATGTTCAAGTTAAAACGCTTATGGGCTACTTTTTCCTCTGCGTAAATTGTCACATAAGCGCTTAACTAAATGCTTAAGATGAGTATCAGCAAACGGGACTTAATAACTTCAACCTTTTTTCCAGATCAAGCTCAATGCAATTTCGTTTTCTCATTGAATATACTTTTACTTTTTTTTTTAAACTTAGTAGCTTTATTGAAGACCAAAAACAAACACATTTAAAAAATCAATTGCACTAACTGACCAGAAACCTTTGCCTATAAGCAATATAAAAAATTCAAATTGTTTCATTTGCCAACTAACGAAAGCTAAAACTACAAACTTATTGCGATATCACGTGGTGGCGCGCGTGGCGCGCGGGGCGATACCAACAATTAAAAAAAAATGCCACGTATAAAAATTTCGTATTTCCTACGCTTGTACCAATTAGACAGGTGATTACATTAAGCAACGCATGTTATCTTAGTGGTCCATGGTCTGATTAGAAGGTGCCCCGATTACAAGGGGAAATTTGTATGAAAAATAGCAGGGAATGCATAAGGTTCGGTCCGAATATGAGGTAGTCCGATTATAGAGTGTCCCGATTAGCAGGTCATACTGTATATTCTTATTTATTCAGGAATTCAAATGACATCTTTGTTTTCCCTCAAACTATAACAATTAGGCAATATAAATTAGTTGAATTTTCGGAAGTTGATTCTACTGCTTAAACCTTATCATTCCAAAACATTTGAAGCTATTTGTATTGATAATCTTATAAAAATATAAAACCAACAACTTGTAAGTAAAATCGGCCAGTATTCATTGAGCTAAAATTGTCTTTTTTTTTTTTTTTTTTTATAATCTACACGCGCTCAAGGGATTATGAATACCCTTTAAATGTTTCAACACAGCGCGGGCGTGAGGGTGAGGTTAAGGAAGAGAAAGAATGATAGGAAAGATGTGTGGCGTGATATTCGGAGACTGTAGGTGGTTGTTGTGTCAGATTTTATCTCCAGGGATAGCGGCTGAACTAATGCGGAGAAATTTCCGTGTCTTATTTATCGTTGTCCCTTATAATTCGCATTAATTTTTTTTATCCTTTTGTCATATTTTATCGGTATACTAGTTTTACTCAATCACATGTTTTTAGTGTTATGCCTAAACAGCATGTCATGAGTAAACCAGCAACTCATTGTATGACAATTATTTTTTTTTAGAATTGGTTTTAATGGAAAATAAGAAGACATAGACTACGGCAGGGATCGAACCTGTGACCATGAGGTTGACAGGCGAACACACAACTATCACGCCACGGCCACCCCCCAAACTGTTAAACTGTTGTTTAGATAAACTTGGGTTTATCAGCGACATTGAATATGCCCCATTGTATTATGTGTATTATCCATTTATTTCTACCTTATTATATTGCACTTTTACAATTTTTTGTGAACGTCACTGAATATCTACATATATTTACCTCATACATTAATATATTGTCTATTATTATATAATTATCGTGTCACGTTATTATACACGATGAACTCCCAAACTATCTAACCGATTTTCACTTTTTTTGTTTAATGCTTATTGCTGGCATGTCTAAGATAGGATAGCTTTTAATACTTATTTTCTTATTAATTAATTGCAAAATCAGATTTTAATCAAACTTGACATTACGATGACAGAGAACAGCAAAAAAGTGGGTCTCACAATTCTGTCTGTACGCGAATATACAGGTTGAATGGATTTGCTTCAAATTTGGTACTTCAGTAATATGCCCACACGTTTTTTTCACGGGTCCAACGATTTTGATTAGAAAAAGTCAGTTAATTAATGAAGGGAAAATGTACATTTGCATAATTTTTTTAAAATTTAATTTCTGATACCTCTAGTAGAACCAATTTTTTGTATTGTTTTCGATCTTCTGCAAAACGGTTAATTTGATGTTTTTGATTTTTTTTAATGGAGAAGGTCCTAGAAAATTTACACAGTATTGTAAACCAAAATTTTTCAATTTTGTTTTAAAAACCTCAATATTTCGAAAATGACTTAATCGATTTCTTCGAAAATTTTCATTTAGTACTTTTTTGACATAATCTTGAATAATTAAAAAAAAAACTATTCTAAAAAAACATAAAACAACGGTACATCTCATACGAATGTTAAAAAGTCCGTTAAGAAAAAAATGTTTTTCTTTTCAAAAACTGCTCCAAGATTTTGACAAAGAAATATGTGTATGTTCGTACAGTCCACTTGTTAGTAAAAAAATATTTTATTTTGCATACTCATTAACGGCACTTTCCATACGACAAATTTTCATATTTTCGATTTTCTCACTATTGGCAGAACGTATTAAAATTATTTTTCTTATGCAAATGCTCCCTATTCATATTCAAATTTTCAATAAAACGTTTTTTCGATTTTAAAAAAAATTAATTATGTTTTTGAAGTGATAACTTTTTATGGGAGTGTAAGCCAATTCGTTACGTAACGCGTTACATTCGATAAATTATCTCACATATCAACTAAAAGAATGATGAGTCACTTTTGATTAAAAATCGATTAAGCTAGTAAAAGTGAGGGAGTGAGTAAGTGAAATGAAATGTCAGACTTCAGCAGTGACTGGCGAATCATCTCACTTCACTCGCCGAAATAGCTGAATCTCGGTAATGGTATGACTTGATAATATTCATGATTTCCGTTGGAAACTGGGTGGCGCTCGTTTGAACCTAGATGAGGAAAGAACCAACTTGAAGTTGGCTCGTAGCAGTCCATGTATAGTATGTCAATGATGGATTTAATTGTTTCCTCAGAGAATTGTTACTTCTCCACCGTCCACAATTTATTTACAACGGGCTTTCAACAAGAAAACTATGAGTGCGTGCAGTCGTTATGTCATGCAAATAATTTTGTAAAATGATGGTAGCGCTCAGTTAAATGAAATTATTATGATTAAAAAACCGATATAAAAATTTAAGCTCGATTTCGTGCGACAGTGTGGAACATCTTTTGATTTTGTGGGTCATTTGTGGGACAATTTTCAAGATGGGTCAGATCAAGAAAATGTGGGACTGTACCACGTAATGTGGGACGAATGGTAACTTTACTGTAGATCGTCTACCTCTACAGTCTAAACCACTAAAAAGATTTTCTTCAAACTTGGTACTTAATCGATTTATTTGATTGTCTCAAATAGAGTTTTGAATCGTTTTTTTCACCCCCAAAATAATTGTACTTGCGTACAATTGTTTCTACCATCTTTAATATCTTAAAAACGGCTTTTACATTTTGGTATACAAAATTATTTATACATATATTTAGTTATTAACGGTACCTGCCATACAAACATTTTTTTCTGATTTGCAACTTTCTCATAAACGAATCCAAGGATTTCGATCAAAATTTTAATATAATTCCAAAATATTTTTTTGCAGTGATAACTTCTTATGGGAGGGTAAGCCGCTTCGTTACGTAACGCGTTATGGCACCAGTCTGTCTGGCTTTCCTTCCTCCCGCGCTAACGCAGAACTTTTGAATTTAATCAAATTAACGAAGAAATTTGAAGCTTTTCTCAAGTTAAGCAATTTCAATAGTTTAATTATGTAGATTAGTTTAAGTTACCACTTCTATCCCGAGACGCACATGTTTTTTTTAAACCGATTTTTGGAAAACGAGTCACTGAGTTTTGTTTAAAATTACAATTTTAAATGTGGGTATATTAATAATAATTACTTTAATTTGGCGTTTTATTTTTTTTTTCTTCTAAGAATGTTTAAAATTTCTTTTAAGAAACCGCTCCAATGTTTTTTGAAAGTAGCTTTTGAGTAAAAGTACCCTTAATTGAAAAAACATTTTATGACATCTGCCAAATCAGATACTATAAAGGTGACTTATTTTCAAGTCGAAGTATTTAAATATAATAGCTAAATTTTCAAATATTCCTAAAATCGAAATTTTTGATTTCAAAAATTTCAAAAGCCATTTACTTTAAAATTTTAAATAAAAAATACCTCTGAATTAATGTACTGCTTATTAAATAGAAACGTTTATGTTAATTTAATTTAAAATTTAACAGCAATCGTCTCTCAGTATATTAATTTTAATTTTATTAATTTATTTAATAATTTTATAGAACATTTATCAAAAGCATATTTAAACTAAAACGAAAATGTGAATCTATTATTGGTTTTATTTCTCTTTTTATAATGAATTAGAAATGTTCAAAATAATACTATTTTTAAAGTTTTATTATTTATTATGTTTTTTAATTCAGTTATATTATTCGTAGAATATTATAATCTTAACAAAACAACAAAAATATTTTCTATTTTTTTACACAATATAGTTGCGTGCATTACGGGTGTTTTTCGTCTTAAAAATATTTTTTTAAGTGGGCTTCGTTGCTCTTATAAGATTTTGCATCTCTACGTAGTCATAATAATGTTGAAAAAAAAATTCATAGATCTTTTTTAATTTTTTTAAGCCTTAGCATGATATTATAAGTTTTGGGAAATAGACCCCTCCCTCCCATTCATGTTTAGTTATCTTATACTCTGTATACAATTACCTATACATAAATCTAAATGCAATACACAAAATGTACAATTATTTCTACCAATAGGAATCTTTCGTTGCTTATTGTTTTCTTTCAAATTCAAAATTCTTTTATGTCGGAGATAAAGATAGGTAAATGAACTTTATATATTTAAAACCGAATGATATTAACATAATTTTAACATAACATTTTTTTTCTATCAAATTAACAAAACAAAATCTGTATTATCAATTCTAGTTATAAAGGAAATTTATTGAACAAATTACTGAATCAACTATTTAAAAATTACTCCATTTGTTTCACATAACTATTTGTACACAAAATTGAAAAACACCGTTAAGTGTTTTTCACCTGACCTGGAATTGGTTGATCATAATATGCAACTTCTTAGACCAAGAAAAAAGTTAATCAAAGCGAGAGGAGAGATTAATTTTGTTTTAAAGTTAATAAACCAATTCAATAGAGATGTTTATTCTACATAGTACAATGTATATACATACATACAATTTAAATAAATTGCTGGTATTTGTTTTGGCGCCAACTCATCGCCTTTATTGGAACAGCTTAAATCGATCAACGCGCTTATGTATTTTGTTATGGTGAATTGAAGTTTACCTTTTCTTCAACAGCACTGGTGATTGAAATAGTTGCTATACAGGCAATTAAGGGAAGAATTATTTTAATTGAAAACATTTTTCTTGGTAATAAATTTTTAACTGGGTTATATTTTTTTTGTTTCAACTAACTAAAATTATACGAGCTCTCCGCGAGGTTAGGTTTTGCTTGCTCCGATCGTTTGGTACTACTACTGGCTCTTACCACCAACCAAACCAATTTTACCAATAAATTCGACGACCAAAAAATGCTGATACTGCCACAGAAGGCTACCGTCAGCACCGCCCCTCGAAGACTTGTCAAGTCAATGCATTTTAGTGTTACAACTTTTTGTTGGTATCTCTTTTTTTTGTGTTAACATTTTTTTATTTACGACTTGTTTGGTTTGGACATGTTCAGGTGCGGATATAGAATTTTATTTCGAAGGGGTTATGCTTTAATGAGTGCTTAAGATTATGTCGTGTTTAAAATGAAATAAAGCCAAAAATCAAAGAGTTGCTCGTATTTCCTTTTAAATCTGGATTTGGCTTAACTTCGCTATAGAATACGAAATAGAGCCATTCGGCCATATGGTTTGTTAAGTCGCCAGATTGACGTCTATGTCAACAATTCATACTGCTATATAGGTACTATAGGGCAAGTTTTGCATTTGGAAAAATTCGAAATCGAGATTTTAATCAAACTTGATAGACACCGAAAAAGTGGAACTCAATTCTGTATGTCAGTCTGTAGAACGATCTACAGCCTAAACGACTAAAGCAATTTTTTTTCAAACTTGGTACTTAAGCAATTTAGGTGACTATCTCAAATACATTTTGGAATCGTTATGTTAGCCCCAAAAATAACGACACTTGCCTTACATACGTTTTTTTTTTGATTTTCGACTTTCTCATAAATAGCTTGGCGGATGTTGATCAAAATTTGTATGTACTATTCCCCTTAAATCCTAAATAATATTGCACACCAAAATTTTGGAAAATTTTTTGAAAATTTAATGGTTCGAAAACTTATAACGATTTTTTTCAAAATTATATTTTTAAGCTTATATTCTTAATTAAATAAAATTACCATACCAAATTTTATTCAGAAAAAAATTAAAGAAGTTTTGTATATACAAAATTTAGTTAAAATCGACTTTTAAAATATATTTAGCATTTCTACTATTGTCGTTTTTATTTGGCAATGCGGAAGCCTTCCGGACTCTTCTGAAAGTGTTCACTTGGGAAAATATGACAGTTCTAATTCTGAAAAGAAAAGAATTTTGCTTCTGGATTTGAAATCAGAAGCATTCACACATTTATATACTTGTACGTCAAACTCGACTGTTTTCATTCTTTGTATCATAATTGTGCAACAAACATTTTTTTTTTTTTGAATTTGAATATTTCCACGTACACAATTATTTTCACACATACAATCTCATTAAAATTTAGAATCGTCAGAATCACTCAAAGGTATTCAGTTTGGATCCGGGATCGGAGAAGAATTCCGAATTGCCAAATAAAAACGCCATAAGAATCTTCTGCATAAAATGTGATCGAACATTAGAGCAAGTACGAGCGATCAAGTCGTTACCTAGCCTGTCCAAGAATTCCAGTTATTTCAACTCATTTTTTGGGTTTTCTGTCACAATGTGAACTATATCCAACAAGATTAAAATTTCAATCATTAAAATTGTAAGATTTTGTCCTGGGCCAGGCAAAGAAAGTACAAAAAATGACATTTTAAACTACAGACCTATTTCTATACTACCCAGTATGGAGAAAATATTGGAACATGTAATGACATTACGACTACAAAATTACAAATATAAAATAATTAATAAAAACCCATATGGGCTTACTAAAATCAAAAACACTAGCCAACTTCTCGCTGACTTTGCAAATGAAATAAATAACAATTTAACAAAAATTACCAAAATCCCAAGGTGTTCATAGATTTAAAAAAAGCTTTTGATACATTACGATACGAAAAACTCGTCGAAATGCTGGTAAAAATAGGGATCCGTGTTATTAACTTGGAGTGTTTTAAAAACTATATCACATAAAGAAATACGAAAGTTAAGATATGCGATACAATAAGCAAAGAAAAAAGCTTAAACCAGGAGTTCCGCAAGGGTGGGCCTCGGGACCGGTGCTTTACATTATATTTGCCAACCATTTACTTACTGTTTTGCTAAATAGTACGGATTATTCTTTTGCTGATGGCACAGCGATCGTGCTGATCAACTGCAAGTAGCATAATGCAAGATGAGTTCAATTATTTTGGTAAATGTTTTTTTTTATTGTGGTTGTTAATAATGGTTTGCTAAATTAATATATTAAAAGGTCACGGAAAAACAATGAACCAGGAGAAAATGATTTGTGTGCAGATTTGTTGTGCGTTTCTCTTGTCATCCAATTCTTGGCCCAACACATGATGTGATGATGGGAAGATTATATTGGGCTTATTGAAAAGCACCGAAGCTTTATTGGTACAGTTGGACACATAAACCAATGTCAGGATTATATGGATACCTGTGGTGCTGCCTGCTGCTGCTCGCTAATACAGGGACGTCATTATAAACCAAATGTGATGATGAAGCCACAAGCTGAGAGCTTAGTTGGTCCTTGCGATTTTGTTGTCGATGTTCAATGTCTAGGCGCATAATTATATGAAATGTATACAAACTCGTGATGGATTGAATTAAATGCCTTGCCTACAAGAATTATAACTTGAAATTTTCTTTCACAATGAATTTATTTAAGTAGCTCACTTGGTTTGTTTAATATAATAATAATATAATTGTAAGAAACAATTTCTCTTTAAAAAAAATATGTTTGACATCTATCAGAGACAGTAGTCAAAATGAAAACCTAAGAAAATTTCAAAGCATAACGTGAAAAAAATCTCTTAAAATCGTTGACCGGGGAGATTTTTTTCATTCCCCTTACTTCTTGCCCTTCTTACCGACAAGCTCCCAGTTGCCGGCAACTCAGTTTCCTTGTGTGAAAGTGGTAAAATCGTTGACGGGGAGATTTTTTTCATTCCCCTTACTTCTTGTCATTCTCGCACACAAACCACAAATAAGCCAAATAAGATTGGAAACTTTCGTACGTTTTACCCCCCAAAACCCATTTGTTTACATTGTTGTATTTGTAGCTTTGAAACTCTATCCATGAATAGATGGGAAATCGAAAAACAAAACAAAAACAAATTACTAGGGCTGTGTTGTGTATGTGTCTATAGGAAGAGGAACAGAAAAGATTCTTGTGTGCGTTTTTATCAATGTGTTTATAGGAAGAGGAACAGAAAAGTTACTTGTGTGCGTGTTTCAGCTTGTAGGCAAATGTCAAATGAAAGCAGAGGTTTCCGGTCTTTACATTATTAGTTTATGCCACAAACTCCCAGTTGCCGGCAACTCAGTTTCCTTGTGTGAAAGGGGACTTAGAGAACTTCGGAATTGATATACCTTCCGATGGCCTGATGAAAGAACTTCTCAAAAAGCAACTATTAAGACGCCCATAATATTGACACACATATAAAAAACAAAAAAAAACACAAACAAAAATTATTGATATAGTACCTAACCACTCTTCTGCAGAAAAGTCTTTGAATAATTCACAGAAAACTTTTTGTAAATAAAATATATTATAAGTTTAATAAGTAAAAACCTGAATTGAATTGAGATTTTATTTTTATAATTGTAGACTTTTCTTTCCTAATTTCTTTTTCTCCATAACGTCGTAAACTATCCTAATGTTGCTCTTTTATATAAAAGTAAACGAAGTTACAAAGTATAATAAAACAAAAATACTTTTTTGCATAGTCTCAGTCTCATAAGCATATGAGACTGTTAGTAGAATCGGCTAAAGATATAGTTATTCTTAATATTTTTTTTTACTTATTATTCTTATTGAATAATACGTAATAATATATACAAATTTTTATCGAAATCCATTGAGCCGGTTATGAGGAAGTTCGAAATTTCAAAAAAATGGTTGTATGACAGGTTTCCCATCCCTAGTTGTACAAATTTATCGTTTGACACAGAAGAATCTACCTGTCTCTCTTCTACATCAGAAGAGAAACTGAAACACCCTTTGCATTTTGAATGCGGGCGTTCACTTACTTATTAGATATGTTATCTCTGATACCAAGCTATCGGAGTATATCTGTGGACGAATCAAAGAGGTTAGCCGAAAGCTGTCAAAAAAGCAGAACAAAATGCATACCAAATAAATTTTGCAGTCAGCTGTTCTATACATTTGTTCTCGCATAGCTAGTTATTCCAAATTTTTTTGGGATAACTCAAGATAGATTTCACGAGACAGTTGTTTTTTCATCAGATGTGCTTTTGCACGCATTACAACAACAGAAAGTTATTGAGGATTGCTGAGGTTAACTGAGTGAACGTCCCCAATGATACTGTAAAATTTAGATTAATATTTAATCTTTTGAAATTTTGAAAACACTATTTGAGATTTACTTTATCTACAAAAGATTCACTTCCGGGAAAAACGTAGTATTAACATTGCGAACACTATACTAAAGGGCTAAAAAGTTAATACACGCCAGAGAGGGTAATTTCCTTCAAATCCACCTTCATTTTTTCCGCGCCTTAAAAAGCTGCTGCTCCTACTTTTACGATTGTTCATTAAAAAAACAAAGTTTATAAATACTAACTTCAACAGGGTGAAATTGAAAGGCAAATGCTCATTGAATTTATTTATCTAATATAAGGTGCTAATTATTAATTTTTCGAAAAATAATTTTTAATTATCATCTCTTTCAGAAAGCCATTTTTGTCATTGAATTCAAACTTCTATTCCTACAGGGAACAATTTTTGAAATTTAGTTGCATCATAATCGAAAATGTCAACCATTGGGTGCTAAATATCAACTTTCAATTTCAATACATATGAACTAATAATAAAGGGTTATCCATTTTGCGGTTTCAAAAGTAAACGTTAATAAAACACATATAAAATATTTTTTTTCATGATATTTCTTTTTTATTATAAAGTTTGAACGTTGACATTATGTGTGAAATACTACGTCATTTAAATGACCACCACGCGAATTGTTGCAAGCATCGATTCTTTTGAGGTAATTTTCGACCACTTTTTGACACATATTGGGCGGTATCTCAGCCATAACTCGACGAATGTTGGTTTTCAAGTGCTCAAGAGTTAAATGTCTATCTGCATAAACACGCTTTTTCGCCTAGCCCCACAAAAAAAAAGACCAGCGGTGTCAAATCGCATGATCTTGGTGGCCAGTTGATATCGCCACGAGGAGAAATTACGCGGCCAGGAAAAGTCTCTTGCAATAAAGCCATATTCGCTCGAGTTGTGCAAAATACACCATAATGTGCCGTAAGACATTCCTAATTCGGGTCTTCGGCAACACTTTCACTTACCGCAGCGATATTTTCAGTGGTACGAGCGAAACGTTGATGCACAGGCCTTACAATATCTGTAACCAATCCACTCTCTTCAAATTTCTTCACAAGATTGCTTGCGTAGTTGGACGATTATGTAAACCATAATCCCCTCTTAAAGCGCGATATGTGGCTGTGGCAGAATCACCATTTTTGTAGTAGGTTTTAACATTTGTATGCGTTGTGCGATAGTTAAGCGATCCATTTTCGTAAATGTCAGACTTTCAACTGAAAAAATAAATTGTTTTAACAACTTAGTTTGACAGATGTCGAATTCCAGCCCTACACTTTTAAACCGCAAAATGGATAACCCTTTATATGTATTGGAATTTGGCAATCATTAAAGGGGACTATTGTTGTAATTTTTTATTGATTTAATATCAGTCAGCTGTCAGAGTTTACTTTCACTGTACTTTATTCTACTTGTATTTTTTTTAAATTTGATTTTGAATTATATACTATATTGAAACAATACTAGAAATTAAGAGATACATTTTATTATTTAATGAAAACTTGCAAGGTCAACCCACCAAAATTTTATCAGTATTCAAATGTGTTCCTTAATTTGTAGTTGTTTAAATATTATTTGACCTTACATATTTGGTATTCACACTTCATGGAGTAAGGACTGAGCGTACTTTAAGATCTCAATTCTTTTCACGTCTGAATTGTTACATAGTTATTTTTGTATATTAAAACTTGGCTCTTATTGTAAGATTTATGTTTTTGATCTGAGCTCACTGCTTTTTGCAAAGATTTTAATGCAATAATTGTTGGGGATGCGATAATGGTTTTGTTGCAATTTGAAGGTGGCTTACCAATTAATACCAATGAAAATAAGCAGACACTTCGAATAAAAAATGTATCTGTAGTACATACAGAGAAGCTCTACCGGTCTACCAAATTTCATCATTCTACAGCAATTAGAAGTGATATATATAAATTAAAACATTTTTCATCAGAAAGTGGCTGCTTTCTAAATGAAAAACGTCAAATTTGATATTTTGCTCTTTTTACGTACCTACTTTAATGCATACCACTCAACTAAATTCATACATCAATCGGAAGCTCTCCATTAAATTGATAACAATTCTGAGTCAATTTAAGCACTATACCGATCTACCAAATTTCATCGTTCTGCAGGAATCGAAAGCACTCCATATTATTGACGCAAATTTTGAGGAAGTGGGTGGATACCACACCCCTAAATGGAAAACCTCAATTCAATTTCGTTCCCCGTGCTTGCACCAGAAGGCATACCGTTGTAAAAAATAAACAACAAGACTGTTCGATTTCGGAAGTGCTCCATAATTTTGATGATCAGTCAGTCAGTTTAGAGGGCAAGTTTGATGATCTGTCACTAAGTGAATCAGTTATAAGGGATTTTTGTGATTTGTGAGGCCTTACATCTCAGGAACCACTTATCCTAAACATAAATTTGGTAAGGCATCTGTGCTTGAAGGCACATACCTATTCGGTATTTGAAGTTTCTTACTTTTTTAGGCTTTTATTTTTAGTTCAGAGCAGAATCTGAGTTGTCAAAAAATTTGTGTGTGTTTCTCGTTTCGTTCTGAACATTTGCAGTGCGCTCTCGATGTGCTCGGACATAATCGTCTGAACATTATGCGTAAATTGCTGAGCACGCACGAAATGTCATGGGTGTCAAGATGGAAAATGCGAAGAAAAATAATCAGATACAATTTAATAGTCGAAATCAGTTGTTCGCTTTTTGATTTTCTGTATCTGGTGTGTATATGTGTACACAATAAGGGTAGTTTTGTGTTATATGTATTTCTTTATTATAATTAAAATGCAAATGTATTCTGGTTTGTGTGGTTAAAGTGTGTGTAAAAAAAAACAAATTAGTTTTCAGAGCTTGCTCTGTTTGCAACAAGTTCATAGCATACGCTAAGCACTCAAGCACTGTTCAGAACTCTGATCTGAACGGAAAAAGTAAAACGCCTATAATTGGTACTGAAGATAGAGGTGTGTCGAAAATCTCCTGAGTTTGTTCCTGTAAATAAAAGGTGTATTGCCAGAACTTGGCTGGGCACTCGAAAAACGGCCATATTTACCAAGAAATCGCTGCAATCTTTTTTATTGAATATATATGTATTAGCGCACAAATTGACATATTATTTATAAATATCATGGCCATTCATTAAATAAAAACTATTAAACTTTCGGATGTGTTTTATTAGTTGAGCCCTTTAAAGTAATTTAACTTTTTCGAAAACAAAACGACAACGAAAGGGAAACCCTTTCCTTAACTTCTATTGCTTTTAAAGTTTTTCAATTAGTTCTCAAACGAAATTGTCTCATTTGCAGTGAGTGTGGGCACTTTGAGTAATTATGTGAAATTTAAATCACTTAAATCCGCAATTTCAGGCCCTGTGAGAATTTACTAAAAAGCTACATCAAGATCTTTCTTTTTTTTCAAACTCTTTCCACATTGTACACCTATATCTAAAGAATTCTAAGCCATCTGCCAAGAAAGGCGAACTAAGATTAAAAATATTTCGGTCATGTTAAAAAAAATGGACCAAGATGGTTTCCCTGTGGTACACCGTACACCTGATGATACTAAAGAAAGTATCAATTGATAACTGATGTTTTTATTGGTTTTATTTACGATTGTAAGCTCCTTGTCAATAAAAGTCTAACAGAACACAAATATTAACGTTTTAAGGCTCAGTGATTAATACTTTTTTTTTAAATTACGTAACTATTCAGTTAAAATCAAAATTTTAAATTAATATAAAAGAACAGAATTCAGAATTTTAAAAAATGTTGGTATAAAATTATTGTAAATGTTATTTAATATTATTATTATTTTTTCTTTAATTTTAATTTTTAAATCACCCTGTTTAAATAAATAGATAAGAAATTGAGAGACCTTATCTAAACCATGCGTTGTGTAGGTGCGCAGCTTTTCTCTTTTCTTCGTTTCCATAATTTTGTTGAATATTTGAATTGCTAATAATTTTGGCGTATATTTGATATCCAAGTCTATAACAGACTATACGTATGTATCTGTCAAAATAAAATTTTGAGCATGCACATTCAGCAACTTAAAAAAAGATATGTATATTCAATAGAATATTATTCAATAACTCGCGTGTTTAACCAGCTGTGTTTTCACTTTAACGTCAATTTGTTTTATTTTTAAAACGTAAATAATGCATAACGTACATACATACATACACACATATACACTATACAGTCAATCTTCTTAATTACGAATCATCAAATTGAAATAAAATTTGCTATTTATAAAAAAAAACATGCCAGTTTTCGATTGCACATTTACAATTTTAGTGCTTTCTTTGTCCGGTGTAACTTGTCGTCTATCCATAATAAAGGGTTATCCATTTTGCGGTTTCAAAAGTTTAGGGCTGGAATTCGACATCTGTCAAACTAAGTTGTTAAACCATTTCAGTTGAAAGTCTGACATTTACGAAAATGAATCGCTTAACTATCGCACAACGCATAGAAATTGTTAAAACCTACTACAAAAATGGTGATTCTACCACAGCCACATATCGTGCTTTAAGAGGAGATTATGGTTTATATAATCGTCCAACTACGCAAGCAATTGGCAAAATTGTGAAGAAATTTGAAGAGACTGGATTGGTTACAGATATTGTAAGACCTGTGCATCATCGTCTCGCTCGTACCACTGAAAATATCGCTGCTGTAAGTGAAAGTGTTGACGAAGACCCTAATGTGTCGATTCCTCTCGTTCTCATTTTTGCATTTGGATCTACACCTACATCCATATAAAGTCCAGCTCACACAACAACTGAAGCCAGGGGCCCAATTCCGCAAGAGTGAGTTTTCTCTGGGTACACAGAAAGTTGTGTACACATACATTTTTCTGATTCCGCAGGGGTGCGATGCATTTTTATTTGACAGATAACGTGTACACAGAAAATTTATTCACGCATATTTTGAGGGTGAATATTTTTTTTGCACAGAAAAGCATTCACGCGGAATTGGGCCCCAGCTGACAAGTCCCAACGTCGTAGATACGTCGAGTGGGTGCATGACCAACAGGCGGTGGACATCCATTTTTCGAACAAAATTTTCTTCAGCGACGAAGCACATTTCTCACACGGTGGGTAAAACGCAAAATTATGTCAGTTGACAAGCCTCAATACCAGTCTGCCATCAAGTTTTCCTGATTTAAGCACACACGAAAAAGTTTTTCGTCCAAGATTCTCTCAGTGAAACGAGAGAAATTGGAGCCCAAATCATTGGCTTGATTTGTTCCACCTTGTGTCAAATGGGAATCAGCTGACACGAAAAATGAATTTTCATCAGGAAAATTATTAAATACGTTCTTTACAAAAAATGATTGTTGAATTGCAAATAAGTTTTGCCAACAAATCTTTCAATTTTCTGAGTTATTTGTCATCTATTAGTGTAGCATTTGTATCTTAAAAAGAGTGAAAACATCATAAATTATCCACTATACTCTGTCCCAGAAAAATAAGCACTACACGTCTTATGGGAAAGCTTTTTCAAAATCAGTAGGGTGTCATATTTTTGCACCATACCTAATTGAAAGAACTTCTCCATAAAAAGTGTTTGCACGCCCGTAAATATATAAAATAATGAAACAAAATTTCCCAACTTCCTACTCAGGGCACATCTGGGGTTCAATTCCCGATCTGTGAAGTTTTAAAGTGAACAAAAAATATCATTTCAGTTTTCACAGAGATCTATCATTTTCCAACTTCACGCACACGCCTAATGCGATTCTAGAACTCATTGTGATGAAGCTTGTACTAAAAAGTACTAAATGATAAATTCTGTCATTTCTAATTAGATTTTTTGTTGGGAAAGGTAAATATTTAATTTCAGTTTCTAAATAGAATAAGAATAATGTCCGGAATAATAATTCGTTTAATAAATTAATAAAAGACGTCGCACTGAAAAATTGTGGGTTTTATATTATATTCAATAGTATCTCTGTTTTGAGTAAGATTTATTATTTTTTCATGTGAGGATATTGAGGCTTTCCCTTCGAGATGGGCAGAATCTATTCGAAGTTACAATTAGGAGCACTTTATTGAACTTTATAGATTCCCAAAACATTTATGCATGGATTTAATACGTGAATTGAGAGCATTCTTGAAAAACACTCAACTTATAAGTGCGCTTCAAAGCCATTTAAATATGGTAAAGTGCTCTGCTTTTTTTGCAATGGGTAGTTTCCAACAATCTGTCGCGGGAATGAGCACCGTCGCGTCGGCTGTTGTGAATCTGTTGATTTAACAATTTCGTTACTTACTCGAATTAACACAAATATAATTTACTACCAAAATAAATTTGTGTATAAATATAATTGTTGCTTACTTGTCATGTGTCAAATCCTGTTTTTCTTCTTAATATTCGATTAGAAACATTTTCTTCACAAAACAATTGACTGTGATAAAAAAAAATTATCATATGAAAAATGTTTGGCTTTTAACTTCACTTTTTCACGAATCGAGAATCGAATTAGACGTTAAAGCGTGATAAAATTTATCACTTCACATCTTCACAGATCGGGAATTGACCCCCTGATGAGTGTCGACTCAATTGCTTTTGCTGTGGCCTGTGGCTGCTGCTGCTATTCAACCCCCATTGAATACTGATGTGCTTTCAGAGTTATACTACGTTTTCACCTACCACTTAATCCAGATTTAAGTGGATTAACCATAAAACCTCTTTGATATCTTCTAAATCTTGAAGATTTCCCATACACATTCTAATCTCTTTAAATGAAGATTGGAAATTAATCTCATTGAAATCTTCTTCGAAGTAGAAGATTCTCAAAAGAAACAAACCTTATTTCGTAGAACGCGCCTATATTCTAATGTCATATTTTCTCCATTGACATTCAACAAAAAAAAAAACTGTCCAACATTATTTAATTTGTTTTTGTCTGGTATAATTTGTCGTTGCCTTCAAATTCTGTTTTTGTTTATAAATAAGTATACAAATAAAAAATGCAATAAAGCTACAAAGACCAAAGCGGCCGGTGCCTCGAATTTGTAATGGAAAATGTTTTAGCTATCCTACAGTAATACTTTGAAGTTGTTGTTTCCCAAATATATAAAAACGAAAACCGTGCAAAGGCGATTGCAGTATTTATGTGAATATATCTATTTGCTGCAAGATGTTGGGATAACAATATTTAAAAGCTATTACGCATTTTTATTTATTGAAATTAAATTTGTTCACTGCACCGAAATTATTATTTTTCTTCCCAATTATTTTGTTTTTGTCTTGTTGTATTGACTTTTGAATGACAATTCATAGTGAAAACGTCAAACTAATCTATTTTTTCACTGGTGAAAACACTTGAAGATTAATTTTTAATCTTCTCAATTTAAACCGTATTATCTTAAGGTGAAAACGTAGCATTACCCGTGTCCATTTCTTAACTCGACCGATTTGTTTCCTTGGGTTTCTGTTGATGTACTTTTGATTTGAGAGCTTTAAAAAAAGTTTTGAATGATGAATGTTATCGTGGAGTGTTTTCATTTTTTTGCACTTCTTTTAATGTGTGGAAAATACCATAAACTAACAGCTTAAAGACCCGAAACCTCTGCTTTCATTTGACATTTGCCTACAAGCTGAAACACGCACACAAGTAACATTTCTGTTCCTCTTCCAATAGACACATTGATAAGAACGCATACAAAAATCTTTTCTGTTCCTCTTCCTATAGACACGTAGACAACACAGCCCTAGTAATTTGTTTTGCTTTTCGATCTCCCATCTATTCATGGATAGAGTTTCAAAGCTACAAATGCAAGAATGTAAACAAATGGGTTATGGGGGGGTGAAACGTACGAAGGTTTCCAATCTTATTATGGCTTATTTGTGGAAAATACGTTAAAATGCAGGAACAAATTTTAAGCTGTTTTCTTTGAAGAGGAACATTATTTGCCTAGATTTTAATTAATGTGAAGTAAGGTATTTTTGTACAAGATGTATGTTTAAAAGGTGTATTTATTTTAAAGTTTTGTGCAGTTTGTATTTTTAACTCATGTATTTTTAAAGAGGTGTGTTTTTATTTTAGAGTTATGTATGTACAATTAGTTCGAAATGGTTTCGAGGATTTCAAAAGATTTAATTTCCGAAAAAAAAATTGTTGACGCGACAAAAAAAAATATAAAAAATTGGAAAACAAGACAGAAGCTGTGAAGCAAGTAGCTGCTATTTTTCCTGTAGGTGAACGAACAGTTTACAGACTTCTTAACGAAAACAGTTCCAAATGCCAAATTCGCCACCAAAGAAAAAACAAATCTGATAATGAATATTTTTTTATTTAAAAGGGTGGAAAATATAAATGTGTTTTCATTTTTCTAATCAAAGCAAACGATTAAATAAAAATTCCTATCGAAAAAACAGCGGTAATTCTACATACTATTCTTTCATATTTGGGTCCATTTAAAATACACACTACGAAAACCATGTGAGAGCTTTATTGAGTGACAGATTTATGCAATCCACTGTAGCGAGAATGATACCTTCACTGCCTATTTTTCTGGGACAGAGTATAGAACTTTTTTTCTGATTCGTATATTAGCGTCTGTGGAACCAGTAAAGGTATCGGATGGCAAAGGACTCGAAAATTGTTTCTTCATTCAAGTTTTTTTTTCTTTCGTAACACGAAGCGATTTGCGAATGAATGCCGAAATTAATTTGGAGCATTAAACAATTGTTAGGACATAATTGCTATTATTTTTTAAAAATTTATGTATGTTTTCACAACCTTATTTCACTATTCAGATAATTACTGAAAACAAAATCTTGTCAAAATGACGTCTGTCAAATGTTCTGATGATATTTTGGTATTAGTAAAAGAGGTGTAAATGTGCCGAAAAATCCAAACCTGCAAAATTGATTTCCGATCAAAAAATAAATTGATCTTTTTGCCCATTGGAAGAGTTTAATTGTAAAAATCTGTGTTTTGACAGATCTGAAGGAAAAAAAAATTAATTTTTATTACCAAAAGAAAACCCCGTAATAATTTTGAATTTTAGTACTTTTAAATTTATTTATTGTTCAACAAATCTTTCCCCACAACAACCAGGAGATTTGTTTTTTGTTTTATCACATTTATATATATACTGTCCACAATTTGCTTTCTACAAGAATGTATTGGGAATAAATTGTCAGGAAGGAGCAGGAAGTCGGCGCTGTGATTGCCAAATCTACCAAATTTGTAAGTCTGGAACACGAATTTGTTAATTGGGTACAGTGTGGAATACTACTACTCTCATCAAGAGGAAAGCTCGCAGCGGCACCTGCAGTCTACTTTTAGTATTTTATGTATTTTGATTTAGTCGAAATTTTCGTATTAAAACAAATTGAAGTTGTGCTGAGAATTAAAAAAAATATATACCTACCTAAATATATATCTAAACAATTTATTGCTAAAAACATAAACATATCTAAACTAATTTATTGCATCTGCTTTATATAGATGTTAATTCATTCATTATTATTTATTTATTTATAAACTGTGTTCCTTTTTAAATAAACTTTATCTTTTTTAGACAAAGATAATGAAACGCTGAGGGTACTGCTGTCATGAGCAAAACAATTTAGTGGGTTAGAAGTTTCAGAGAAATGATCATTGACGAATATGAGAAAGAGAGTCTGAGACAGAACGAAGCCCTGGGGCACACAAATATTTATTTTATTATTGTCAGATTTGAAACAGTCCAAACGAATTGTAGTAAGCGGTCCACAAGGTAATTTTTAATCCAACTAAAAAGAGATTCTATCAAAAGTTGAAATATCAAGCGGAATAATAGTACGTTCTCCAAAACGACATAAATATGTGTCTTCAAAATATTTCTTAAGCTCATAAATTAATAATAACTATCTAATTTACTTTTAATCTAAACAAATCTCCGGCCGAAATTCTGTATTTTTAAATTCTGTATGGTCAAAATTCTGTATGATACTGTATGGTTAATATTCTGTATTTTAAAATACTGTAAATCTAAAATACTGTACCTCAAATAATGTATTAGCAAAATACAGTACTATTCCATAATAATCTATCCTAAATTTCTTTATCTGGAAATACTGTATGAGCAAAGCACTATGCCAAAATTCTGTAACCAAATATATTGTATTTTTGTATAATTCCGTTCATAAACTTCCATTACAAAGAAAAACAAAAAAACAGAAGTCGATTTATGTATAAATCATTTATGGAAAATCCAAACAAATGTAGTTATATCCACCTTTGAAAACAAATTACAAAATATCTATGTAGAAAAACATTGCAAGCTTACTATGCAATTCCCACCACGCATAAATATAACATCATTATTTATTAACGTATCATAGCCGGTATACATACGACTATGTTCTCTTTATAATTTCTCGGAACGCAAAAATGTTATGCATTATCTTATGTGCAGTTGCATAGCATAGCATAAGCTAAACGCATTGGAAGGTTGTGTACAGCCTACATAAAAGTGATATTGTAACGAAAAGTATTTTTCATTTGATATCACCCATGTCACTTTTATTTCTTTTAAGGATGGGTAAATCTGTATTTTTGGCATGTACCAACAACGAAGCTGGTGGAAGCCAGCCTACCCTTATGTCTCGTCGACTAAGCTAGCTGAGCAAGATATCTTTCGGAGAAGATATCTCTTTTTTGTGTCGCAAAGAGAAAACACGAGTATACACAATGAATACATTATTTTGGCATTAGCACATTAGCAAAATAATCAATATGACAAACAAAATTCAAAGCAGTGCAATTTCAATTAACTTAAGAAAACTAAAAAGTTTTTCTGTGCACAGCACGTTGGATCCCTTCTTAATACTCTCGCTTTGAGACCCACATTTTCTTAAATGTGTCTTAAACAATATCAGACCACACATCCATGTTGAATAAACACGATCTGTAAATAAGCATACAAATTTAAGAATTTATAAAATACAAAAAAAATCAACTATAAATTCCTTTAATGTGTTTTTTCGTATATGAGTAGCTATTACCAAATTCTTTGAACAGTGTCGAACCACCAGAAAGAACTGTATTCTAATACAGCATCTTTCACAAATCCATACTGGACTTTTATGTTGAATTCACTCTTTGCCTAGGAGCCCTAAACCGAAAAATTCATAATTTTACAATTTATTCAATTAATTTTAAATGTCAAAGGAACTGTTAAATTAAATTCAGCCAAATTCAGCCAGAAATCAAACGAAATGAGATAATTTGTAATGAAAACACTTTTTCTGTAATTTGCCAAATTACGTAATTTGAGCTCCAATGAAAACGCACTATAATGGCCTTTTCGATTGGCCGTCCAACTGTTCTGACCCCCACACTAAACTTACTCTAAACAAAACAGGAAACGATTTTGGATTTCATTTCAGAATCGATAACAGAATCCCTAATACACTCAAATAATTAAAATATCAAAATCATCGGATTGATTTGTTTTGTGTAATTTCGATGTCTATTGAATTTTGACTACTTTTCTGGTAAAATAACATAAAAAGAAGCAAGTTATAATTATTATTGATACAAGAAAATATGTATCTAATACTATATTCCCACCGAAGAGAAATCTCGGATTTCGTAGATTTCATCCCAAATCTTCGCATTTCACCATATAGTTTTGGAATTTCGAAATCCGAGATTTAGTTGAAATCACAACGAAATCCCAGTACAGATGCGGGCCATTCATAGCGAACGAGTCCATTTTAAACTTCACCATACTTCTTTATATGTGCAAATTACGACCTTTCACTGTAACGATAAGGAGATAAAAAGACGGAGTATGAATTTTTGTGTGACAACGTGGCTTTTGTTGATGAATTAGATAAGCAAAAATGGTTGTTGTTTGTGGTTCTGAGAGCGAAATCGTGGTTTGCCGATGTGAACACCAATTTGAAATCTCGAAATCTTCCTGCTGAAATCTCAGATTTCGCTTTGGTGGGCACATAGTATAAATTGAAATCAAGTGTTTTGGAAATTCATTTTAGCCGATGTGATTTTTTTTAGTTTAATTTTCACAACTACAGGTCCCTATTGCGATTGTCAATTAACAATTTGATCATTGATAAATACTGAAATTTGTTTTTAAAACTGCAATTTATTAACAAACTGAACAACTATTCATTATTTTTTATCGATTTTCTTGTGGATCTCAACATAGCATCATTATCAATCACCAAAACTTTTATTAATTGGGTGGATTAATATTAAATTTCAGTATTCATCAACTATCAATTTGCAATTGACAATCACAATAAGAGTGACAGTATTAATTCAATTCAGAATCAGAAATTGTTTCCGTGTGTTTTATTGGTGGAACGTGTTCCGGAAGGCCAATAGTGTACTTGCGGAATACGTCAATGGCAAAAAAAATTGCAGATAAATTACTTTGAGGGAAAACATTGTTGGATTCTTTATATAAAATTGTTTTGTTTTCCCACAAAATGTCACTAGATGTATAGAGAAAGGGATGGGACACTTTAGAGAGAGATAGCTTGGTAAAAAGCCCTATAGAAAAGTCAATAACATATTCTTGTATAGGAACAATCTACTTTTTATCATATGAAAACATGGTGGCGAACTACCTTACCGTTGTTACAAATATAACGCTGAATCATTTCATTTGATGTTTTGACATTTTTATTTTTTATCTGTTCTCGTTTGAGAACAGAATACAGAAGTGTTGATTTGATAAGGTGAAGAAACAGAAAATTTGTACGAAAACAACTGAAAAAATTTAATCTATTTTACTAAAGAAAACAAATCCAATATGAAGAAAAAGGTTATTATATTATAAACTACCACCTTTTAAAATATATTAACTCTTTTATTTCTTAATTTAAGGTCCTTTTGATGGGCAAAAGCGGATCTGGTAAAACCAGTATGCGATCCATAATATTTGCCAATTACATAGCTAGGGACACCACCCGACTAGGAGCGACAAGTAAATTTATCATTCTAATAAGAATTTTACATAATTTAATAAATATATGTATTTTATAGTCGATGTTGAACATTCACATGTGAGATTTCTGGGAAATCTAGTGCTTAATCTTTGGGATTGCGGAGGGCAGGAGTCATTTATGCAGCAATACTTTGCGTCGCAAAAAGATAACATTTTCAGAAATGTAGAAGTTTTGATTTACGTGTTTGATGTTGAGAGCAGGGAATTGGAGCGTGATGTGCATTATTATCAATCTTGTCTGGAGGCATTATTGCAAGTAAGTTTTAAAGTTAATTCGTAGTTAAAAAAAAATCTGATAAATTAATGAGTAGCTTAGTTGCTCACAGTGGAACAAATCCCTGATTTATTTGGCTTATTATAAACCTAATATCGTCGGTATACAAGCAAAAGGCACTAAGTCAAAAAAACATATTTTTTAGTAAATTGATTTTTAAGTTTAGCTTAGTCATGAAAATGCAATTTTGTCTTTGGTCCCACAAAAAACAATATTGGCATAATGACATTCCAGGATTGTTCGTTCAGTGACGAAAAATTTAGAACGGAACATAACAGATTCGTGAGAAACTTCAGAACAAGATAGAACAACTTAGAACAGTCAGTCATCTGACAGAGATAATAAGAAAAATGCGAAGTGCGTTCGCTACTAAGCGGCTGGTCATGGTTCAATACACACTGAAGGCACAAGAAGTTTTTCAATTAAAATGAAAAAATAGACCAGCACCACTAGAGCAAAGGAATCTGATGATCGACCTTGACAAGTTGTGAAATAGCTATAATTCCAGCCAAAAATAATTGAGAAAAAACTTGGTGGTGGCACGCTCAAGTTGTTGTTGGGCATTCAAAGTCATAAAAAAAATTATTGTTCTTTACCTACACTTCAAGTTCGTTTATTTTGGCAGAAACATTATTAAAAATAATCTGAAATTGAGTTGAATTTATTAAAAAAAATATTTTTCATGAAATTGAAATGATTCCGACACGAAAAATGATTTATCAACTAATGGCCTTTTCGATTGGTAATCCGGAAGAACTCTCCGATCCGGGATTCCAATCGAACAAGTTAACAGTCCATTCTGGATTTTGAAATTGAATGTGAGGGTATGTGTAAGGTGCAAAAAAACAAAACAATGACATGAAATGTAGGGATGGGCGATGTTTATTGATGTTGGCAAAACATCAATGTTATTCGAAAAAAATATCGATGTTTCAACATCGATGTTAAAGCATGTGAAACGTCGCAGCATCGATGTTAAGATTCAAAAGATCGACTTAAAATAAACTGAAATCTTTTGCAAATTAACTCATGCTTATAAAGGTTAGACCGCACTCGATGGAACTGCACTTCAGCGGAACTACGCTTCACAACTATTAAGTTGAAATTGTATGAAGTTCAATTGGCGCTTAGTGGAATTTAATGTAGCTCATACATACAAAAACGAAAAGAAAATTGCGATAAAAAACATTGCTACAATTTTCAAAACACTGAAGGTATTTTGAATTTATAATATATTGAATTTTTAATTGATTTTTGAACGTGATATTATTTTTCAAAAAAAAACTTTAAAAAACGTCGATGTTAAAAAACATCGATATTCTGATATCGATATTGTATTTTCGATGTTAGCATCCATGTTTTACAATATCGCTCATCCCTACACAACATTGTTGTTGACATTGAATTCGCGTTTGACATTTAGTATTTGAGTGTGTGCGTGCTTCTGGTTTTGATTCTGACTTCAAATCCAGAAGGAAATTTCTCTTCTATCCAGGAGAAGAACTGTCATTTCATACCAATCGAACAGTTTCAGAAGCATTCGGAAGACTTCGGAAGCCTTCCGGACGACCAATCGAAAAGGTCATAAATCTACAACAACAATTGTTTTTGAAAGTTCTCATGAATCTGTTCTAAAGTGTTTCAAACTGTTCCGAACATACTCATTGAACACCAAACCAAAACAGCTTAGAACAGAAAATTTCTTATTGAACAGTAAAATCCTGTACTTTTCTGTTCTAAAGTGTTCTAATCTCTTCCTAACAGCCTCATTGAACACACATATTATTTTCATATACAAATTTTAATCTTTTGACAGTCCAATTGAAAAATATTGCAGTTAAACTAAAAAATATGCTGACTTATGGCCTTTTCGATTGGCCGTGCAGAACTGTTCTGACCCCCAAAAAATGACAGTTGTTACTCTTAACAGAACAGAAAACGATTCTGGATTTCAATTCAGAATCGAAAACAGAATCACTAATAAACTCACATAGTCGAGGAAAATTAGACAAAAAAATGATGAAACTTCGAAAAAATTCCGACAAAGCTGAATTTTGGTGGAGAGCTTCATTTTATTGTCCTAAGTATTTCCTAAAAAGTACCTCAAATTTGGTGTGGAGCAAACATTTTAAGGGGAGGGTAAGGGAATGGAGAATTATCGAAAACTATAGGTTTTTATGAAAAAAGCTGTAGGTACCCATTGTAGCTTATGTTATACACAAAAAAGATTAAGATACTTTTTACACAATTTATAGATTTGGAGAAAAATTGTCGAAATCATTGGGGTGTAGTACAATAAATAAAAAAAAATTAATAAATTTATGTTTTTGAGTGGGGATTTTTTTGTTTTTATTCATGTTTGCAAAAACATATTCTATATACAAAAAAAAACAAATTTTAAATGTGGAACCGGGAGGGTAATGCTGCCATTTTAAAAATTCAATTTTTTTTATTTTGCTTAATAACTCGCAAAATATTTATATTTTCTGAAAAATGACATATTAACGACTTCCCTATGTCAGTTCGTTCTTAAGTTATAGCGTACCAAAGTTTAATTGTTCGTTAAAATGGGAGCTATATTAAGTCTGGTTGCTTTAACGATTGAATTTAATCTATATATCTATTTTGATATTTATTTTATTTTATACTTATCTTATTTTACTCTTGTAATAATATCATGTAAAAATTGTATAATAACATAAATAAAATTATATCTATCTATCCATCTATCTATTCACTTTCATACTGTTTCAACTTTTCCTGGTGCGTTTTCCTGATCCCTATAACTGTCTCCTTAGACATTAAAATAATGGTCAAATAACAAAAATTCCCGGAAAGCCAAATATTGGTGGAGAGCTGGGGCTTACCATTACACATAAAGTTTCAAAAATCCCCTATGTGTGCTACAAAAGTTATTCGGGGTCAAAGGTCAAAATTTGAGGTTTTTTGTATTTTTCTCGAAAGCGGTAAGTTTTCTCAAAAAAAAACCTGAAACCAAAGTTGTAGATCTTAAAATTCTCTAGAAAAATGGTCTTAATGATTTTTTTCTAAGAGTTACAATTCGTGAGATATCGCGATTCTAATGCCCTAAACAGATGTGCAGCTTTTTCACATGCAGCGAAAATAAATTACACAGGTTCTTATGAGGATTGACACATTCCAAAGGCTGCATGAATCCCTCTCTACACGATGGGTCTATTTCTAAATTGGCTGCCAAATTTCATGCAACCACAACAGCAAAGAAAAAAATCTGAAATAAATTGCATTTGGCATTACTCATGTTGACTTAAAAAAATAATATTTTTTGTTTTATGATTTAAGAAAGTGGAGAAAATCTATGAATTGGTTAAGAATAGTCATGAAGGACAAAATGAGAATACGAATTTGTTTTCTCTTCTTATTTCATTTAACATCCATTTTCAGTAAATTCAAAATCTCTTAGCGCGCAATGACTGTTCTCACGGGGCACGTTCAGATGTTGATATGCTAGCCTATCTAAGAAAAGAATACTATCTATCTAAGTTTCTGAACACCCAAAACCGGATAGATTAAATTTGTAGATTTTCGTCTACGTTGTAGATTTCTCATGGGATACAAGAGTATACAAAAGTTTTTCGAATAGCTTGAGATTTATTTTTTGGTAGCAGCTATTTTGTCACCAGCTGTGGTTTTAGACGGGATTACAACAACACCAACCTATACGCACCTATACGGATAGCTATGTATCGATTTCTGAATGCGGACATAATTTTGGAAAAACTATGCATCATGAATGTCAAAGAGTATGCACATGTGTTTCGGTAAAGCAGCGATGTAAGCAGCGATGCGTACAGACATGCTGCACATCTGTTTTAGCCATAAGAGTCACATTATACATGATTTGCAAATATTTCAACGCCACCTGTGAGGTAGTGTACTCGGCGCGTTTTTTGTATCATGGTTTCCACTGTAGGCCTCTAACTGTCATGACAATTTTAGGATAATTTAAGGGAACAATACCCATCAAGTTGTAGATATTACCTTATTATAGATATTGATTATTGGGTTAACTATTGTTTTGATTTTTTTAGATATTTTAATCAGATTCATACTGTTGAAAGTTTACTTTCAACAGTCATGTCTTCTTCGATTTTTTCTTCTTCTTTTTGCTCTTGCTGGATGTTCATAAATTGTTCAAATGTGGCGGAGTCATTGGTCTCTCCATTAAAATCACATAAATCTTCCTCTATTGTACTCAACTGGAAATTTGATCAAGGCTGACCTTGACAATTGGTATATGCTGGAGAACACAGCAGCCTGACTTTTTTACAGCCACATTTGACCTTTTTTGCAATTGCAACAAATAGTGTTGAGGAGTTATTCTGGAACAGGTGGGAGTAAAGTTTTAATCGGTTCTAGAGTATTATCTATCAATTTCCAACACCAGTCTTCTGGGTTCAGTTGATTGCCTAGCCTTGTTTGAACTAGATAGAAAATCGATACAAGTGTTGAATAGCAGATTCCGATGTTGGAGGAAGACATGATAGTTGTACTTGTTTCTTGCTTCGCGTACTTTTACAAAAGTTAAGTATCGGTATTTATCAATGCAAGTAATTTTTTTTAAAGCTTCGTAAACCGCAAATTAAACTTTTTCTCCTTCAGATCTGTCAAAACACAGATTTTTACAAATAAAGCCTTTCAATGGGCAAACAAATCAATTTATTTTTTGATCTGAAATCAATTTTGCGTTAGACTTACCCCTCTAACTAATACCATAACACCATCAGAACAATTGACAGTCGTCGTTTTGACAAGATTTTGTTTTCAGTAATTATTTGAATAGTGAAATGAGGCTGTGAAAACATACATACATTTTAAAAACATAATAGAAATTATGTATTAACAATTGTGTAATCCTCCAAATTAATTTCGGCATTCATTTTTTAAACATTGAGATCGCTTCGTGTTAGAAAAGAAAAAATAAAGTTATGAAGAAACAATTTTCAAATAATTTGCCATCAAATACCTTCTGGTTCCACAGACACGAATATACACCAATACCGTGATAAAAAAAATAAATCTGAAATCGTTACCATTCGCGATGAAAAAAATCGAATTTCCGATCAAAATCTGAAATTACCAAAAGATATACCCCAGCTCTACACCAATATTTGGCTTTCCGGAAATTTTTGTTATTTTAAATGTCTATATTGACCGGACTTTTAGGCTTTTTAGCAGAACTGATATTGAAATTTTGTATGAAAAATATTAAAAAGGAAAAAACCGTACCATATTTAGTTAAATGAGTTTGAATGACCAACAACAACTTGAGTGTGCTACCACCAAGTTTTTCTCATATTATTTTTGGCTGGAATTATAGCTATTTCACGACTTGCCAAGGTCGATCATCAGATTTCCTTGCTCTAGTGGTGCTGGTCTACTTTTTCATTTTAATCGAAAAACTACAAGATACCTTTATTGTGTATTGAACCATGACTACTGCGCATCACGCCACCGATCCAACCCAATGCAGGTTTTTCTATTTATCAATTGCATTGAAACGACTAGAGCTTTTATTAACCACACAAGTTTGTTTGTTGTTCATTCGGGTTCTTTCTTATTTTCTCCTTAATCATTTATAAGCCAACCTTTTTTGTTGTTCTTATAAGGAGGCAGATTTTTATATGAAATATTTGACACTGGTTATTTTTATTTGTATTATATTCAATTTTTGTATGCTCACTTACTTTCTTTTAAAGCACTTTTGCATCATTTTAATGAGTTTGAATGACCAACATATTTTTTAATGAATTGATTAGATTTATTTAGTGGGATAATAGAATACAAATGATATAAAGTTAGTAGATTTACTCAAACAATAGTAGGTAGTTAAATAGGATAAGTTTTTTAGGTATAGTTAATACAATAAAAAAATGAATAGATACTATTCAATATCGTTTTAAACCAAGGATGGAAAATTTCAGGAACCACTTTCTTTTTTACACATTTCAATTAAATTTTGTTTGGGTTTCGCCTATTTTGAGAGGTTCTTTATGTAATCTAGGCCAGACATTTAATACATGATATTTTGGAACAGGGTTCCTACCTCTTCGAATAATCTTTAGAACATTAACATTCCTAGTAATAAAAAACGCTTTATCCACCTTTAGTCCATGGACTTACAAACCCATGGAATAAGAGTTAGACCACGGACTAAAATTTCCTATTAATAAAAAGTCGAACAAAATCTACTACAATTAAGTATCAACTACTCTACCTCTTTTTATTCTATGTCCCTGTAAATTTTGATTTTAAATGCCAATTCTTAGTCCATCGCTAGACCACCGAATTGGATGTTCTAGCGAAGGACTAAGTTGGTAAACGTCAAATACCAGGAATTGTGTTTTATAAATAGTATTTCGCACTTAGTCCACGGAATAAGTTCTAAACCTTCCCTAGTCCATGTTTATTAATTTGGATGTAATAGTCTTAAAATCGTCTTTTAAATTATATTTAAATTTAAGAACTCTTGGTTTGTTCTACAATATTTTTCGGTAATTGATGTACGCATTACAAGTTTTACAACAGAAGATGCATTTTAGTATTACACAGTAAACATTGATCTTTCATCGGTGCAACAAAAGGATAAATTATATTCGGTACCAATTCAATTTGATTTGTAAGTCATTATTTAAATTTACAAATGTTGCTTCACTTTACTTTAGACGGACGGGCTCAACCAGCAAACCTCTCCAGCTAGCCCGGTCCCTAGCTAGCTGCCACCAGTTACGCACACCAAGTCGGTTGAGGTCGCTCACCACTTGATCGTGCCACCTAAGATAAAGCCTTCCTCTGTCGCGTTGTCCACCGGGGTTGGATACGAAGACCTGTCGGGCTGGTGCGTCGATGTGCATGCGCTCCACGTGACCTAGCCATCTCAGTCGCTGTATTTTCAGCTTTTTGACCAGGTTGATATCGCTGTAGAGCCCGTAAAGTTCGTGGTTAAATCTTCTTCTCCACTCACCACCGATGCACACTAGGCCATAACTCGAAGTATCTTTCTCTCAAAGCAACTCAGCTGGTTTTCATCCGATTTTGTCAGTGTCCATGCCTCTGCCCCATAGCAGCACTGGGATGATTAAAGTTTTATGTAGGGTCTCTTTGGTTCTTTGAGAGAGGGCTTTACTACTAAAATGTTTTCTAAGCCCGAAGAAATAGCGATTTGCAAGTGTGATTATTCGTTTGATCTCCGCACTGATATTGTTGTGCGATGTAATAGTGGATCCCAGGTAAACAAAGTCTCTGACTACTTCGAAGCTATAACTGCCAATCGTTTTGTCACAGTCGATGGTGTTGGACTTCTCTTCTCGATGACAGCATATACTTAGTATTCGTCTCGTTAACAGTCAAACCCATGTTCGCAGCTTCCGCTTCAATACTTGCAAATGCTCCACTGACAGCTCGCTTTGTTGTGCCTATGATGTCAATGTCATCAGCATAAGCAAGGAGTTGAACGGACTTATGAAAAATTGTGCCTCTGGTGTTGATATTTGAGTTGCGCACAATTGCTTCCAGCACGATGTTAAAGAGGTTGCATGATAGCGCATCACCCTGTCTCAAACCTTTCTCGACATCAAAGTCGTCGGTGAAGTTCTTACCGACTCTGACGGAGCAGCGAGATTCCTTCAGTGTCATTCTGCACAAGCGGACAAGTTTGGCAGGTATGCCGAGATGTGACAAGGCTCTGTATAACTCGTCTCTATCAACGCTATCGTAGGCGGTTTTAAAGTCGATGAAGAGATGGTGCGCATCGACTTGGAATTCTTGGGTTTTTTCCAGGATTTGCCGGAGTGTGAAAATCTGATCGTTAGTTGATTTTCCTCGCCTAAAGCCACACTGATAAGATCCGAGCAGGTCGTTGGTAAAAGGTTCTAGGCGGATACACAAAATAGTCGACATAATTTTGTATGCGATGTTGAGGAGATTTATACCTCTGTAGTTGGCGCAGTTCA
Organism: Philhelius pedissequus; assembly: GCA_910595825.1. Lineage (NCBI taxonomy): Eukaryota > Metazoa > Arthropoda > Insecta > Diptera > Syrphidae > Philhelius > Philhelius pedissequus. The sequence continues at coordinate 204,774,705 of OU343161.1, read as the reverse complement.
GAGCATCTCCTTTCTTGTGGATAGGGCACACTTTGCCAAACTTCCATTCATTGGGTATACTTTCCTCCGACCAGATTCTAGAAATGGTTGGTGTACAAATGTTTCTTTGCTGAGGTGCAAAATGCACTAAGTCAACTTGTGCGCTTTAATAGTATTAAATATTACCTAACTGACGTAGTGCATATTTTAACTTAAAAAAAACTCATGTTTGGATGTCAAAATGGCTTCAGGGATGTATTGAGTGCATAGATATCATCAGATAGATAAATAATAATAATAATGTTTATTGAACTGATATATATACAATTGGATCTTAATTCTATTTTACATTACTTATATTACATTAATATTTTAATTTGTTTTAGCACTTAAGGAGCTAAGATATACATTGTTTTAAATTTTTTTGTTAAAATTTAAAAAAAACTGTCCTTGAATTTCTTGTACTACTTACTAAAACCTGTGTGGATAATCTCGGGTTGTTCAAACCCGGCTGTTTTCTGGTGATGTGGGGGTTAATGTGGCATCTAGCCACTTTGGTAGTTTGACGCTGCGTCCTCGTAGAATTGGATTGCTTCGTCGTCGTTGATATAAATAAGTCCTTCGTCCAGTAGCGCTATCACATCCAGATATCTTGGCTCGGGGTATCTCTCTTCGCTGGTCATGGTATTCACTAGGGTGTTTGGGTGGTTGATTAGGCATCAGTCTTTTGGCAGCACTGATCATTTCGAGGGGTGTTATTCCGGACGCCTCGAAAAGTCGTTTGTTGCTGAAGTGCTTTTGTCGTCGCTGGTCAAAGTGGATTCCCGTGCAGATCCGGAGGATTTTGCTCTCAAACATTCCAAGCCCTCTTATGCTGGTTTTGGATACAGTAAACAATGTAGGAAAACAATATGTGATAATGGGCGTGAGAAGGTGCTTATAGATAAGCAGTTTCGTCTTCTGGCTGAGTCCATTCCTTTTCCGCATTAGGGGGTGGATTCGGTGAAAAGCGAAATTTGCCTTTTTTAGGGTAGCTGTCACGTGCGGGTTGAAACGAAACCTCTCTTCGAAATTGATACCCAGATATTTCATAGTTGTTTTGGATCTTAGTTGTGACCCGTCGGGCAGATTGGTAAGAATGCTTCGGCAACTTGTGGCTGACGGCGTGTTCCGATGCGCCGCTGGTCTTCTGAAGCAGGCCAGCTCGGATTTGGCTGAGTTGACTTTGATGCCCCATTTTGTGTAGAATTCCCACAGGCGTCTTACATGTTTTTCTACTCTTAGGGCTGCAATAACTGGATACATAAATTTGGCATATGTTAGCGAGTCGTCTGCATAGAGCAAATTCATAGAATTGTTTGGTTGGGGCTGATCCGATGTGAAAATGTTGTAGAGGTATGGTCCTAGCTTCGATCCTTGGGCAACTCCTGCTCTGATGCTTTTGGTTGTTGACTTGCTGTTTTCTATTTGGACACAGAACGATCTGGAATTAAGAAAGCTAAAAATTATTTTAATTAGTGTACTTTGAATATTAAAAATGGTTAGTTTGTGTATAATCCCCTGTATCCAGATGCTTTCGAATGCTTTCTCAATATCCAAGAAGCAGCCAACAGCAACCTGGTAGTTGTTGAGGGTATTAACAACATCCTTCTGGAATCTCAAGAGTGGATGTAATGTAATGAATGTTGCTCCCGAAATCCCAACTGCATATCCGGAATGATCCGGTTAGCGGTGCAGAATATCTTCAACCTCCGAAGAATAAGTGCCTCAAGAATTTTGCTGGTATTGCTTAGTAGAGATATGGGACGATATCCTGATACGCTACCCCTATCTACTTTCTTCGGTATCGGCACTATCTTCGCTGTGGTCCATCTTTTCGGAAAAGAGCAGTTGTTGATGCAGTTTTTAAATAGGATCCTGAGAAATAGTATCATGACATGGGGGAATTTCCTTATGATATAGTTGGAAATCATGTCTGGTCCTGAAGATTTCAGATAGTTAAGATAAGAAAGATTTTATTTAGTAACGAAATTGTACATATTACAATGTTTTTTTTGATAAATCACTTTGCATGACATTTGCCGTCTGCCTGATTGACAATTAAAATTAACTATAGTTGTTGAATTATATACAATTGATTATTGGTCTTAATTTTTCCTTTTCATTTTTAACAATACATACATACATATATACATCTTTCAGAAATGTTCGTTTAAAATATTTTGTCTGTAACATAGTGCTATTTTGGAGTAGATAAACAATTTCCTTACATCTGTATCATTGAGGAGGTGAACCATTTGGTTATCCGCATCCAAAAACATCTCTTCTTGTTTCTGGGATATTTCCCCAAAAAATAAAATACATCCTCTCTTTCTCCAAGAATGCACAAACTACATGTGATGGGCAAGTCGTTCCGATGGGGGATATAGTTCAGTCTGAGAAGCTCTCCACGTAACCTAAGCATCATGGAAATTTCTTCGCATTTATTTTTATCGTTGAAGTAGTTGTTTGGAATTAGGTTATGATTCAGCTGGCTGTAAATTACCCTATGAAACTTAATGCTTCTTCGAAATATCGTGCTCGTTTAGCTGCTCGTTTAGCTTTTTAATAAAAGTGTATAAGGTCGGCTTGCAATTACTAATGTCCCTCTCGTTCAGTATGATGTCGCAAGATTCTGCTAATTTAAGCCAATCTCTGTACCAGCCTGTCTTTGTTTGAATTGTATAAAGGACTGCTTCCTTTGGAAGGCGTTCTGCTGGCATGTGTATGACTTTTAGTATATAGTCAATTCGGAGCTTGAGTGTCTTAATAAAAAGTGGTGATAGACCAGTTTTCAGCATTAGCATATAGTTGGGCGTGTTCGACAGTAGATGGAAAATTCGTTTTAGGTAAAACCTCGAGAGTTTTTCAACACAGTCATACGGTTTTCCTCCCCAGATTTGCGCAGCATAGAACATAATGGCTTCTGACGCTGCCCCAAAAACCCTATATTTACTGCTATGCAGTAATAATCTATTCTGGAAACAGTTCTTTCATGCTGTATTGATTGCAGTTTTCGACTTTAAAAGCTTCTCCAGGAGATGACGCTCCATATTTAGGTTTTTTAGTTATGTAAACCCCAAAGTACTTGTACTCTTTAACTACTTCAATGTTTTCATTATTGTAGTTCCACTTTTCATTAGCACAATTTCTATCACCACCTTGCTTGAAGATTATTATTTTTGACTTCTCAAGATTGACAGTAAGATTTCAGAGGCTATTTTAATCAGTTAAACGATTTATCATTAACTGTAAGGTTTCAGGTGAATACGCTAGCAACACTAAATCACCCGCAAACATCAGTAGCTTGATTAACGTATCAGCATACTCCACTCCTGGTAAATAGTCAACGAGTCCTTCGATGAAAAGTGCAAAAAAGATGGGGCTTAAGAAGAAACCTTTCTTACCCCCGATATAGTCTTAAACCACTCTGACAATTCCTCAAAAACCCACACTGCCGATATTGTTTTCGCATAAAGTCGTTCTATTATCCTTCCAAATTTACATGACATTCCTATATTGTACAGGGTGGCGCATGAATCCTGCTACAATAAGAAATTTAAATAACTCTTATTTTAATCGATGTATTTCATAAATTTTTTTTGTATTGGATTAAAAATTAAATTTTATTTTAAATAACCAATGGTTTTTCAAGATGATAGACCGCAAATGACCTCCACGCTCATCCACCTGATCAGAAAATTGTTCATTGCGGCCTGAAGGGTTGAAATTGGGATCGCCTCAATTATTGTCTTAATGGACTGCTTCAATTCAGTCAAATTCCTGGGTTTCGTTTTGTACACTTCCTGCTTGACATAACCCCATACAAAAAAGTCTGGTGTAGTCAGGTCAGGTGACCTTGAGGGCCAGCGGAAAGAACAGTTTCTGGATATCAATTTGTTTGGGAATTTTCGTTGGAGTTCCGCCATAACTTGTGTGGCGACGTGTGCACTTGCTCAATCTTGTTCAAACCAAATCCTGCTGAAAGGGATACGTCTTTGGCGAAGTTATGGGTAAAAAAACTCCTTCAACATCTTTAAATAACGGTCCCCATTGACAGTTTGTGTACACCGTTTTCTTCAAAGAAGTATGGCCCTACAATACACCTTGATGAAATTGCGCACCTCACAGTGACTCGTTCTGGGTGCAGTTCCGTCCCATGGAGCATTTCTGGATTAGATTCACTCCATATACGGCAATTGTGCTTGTTACCATTACCTTTTAAGTCAAAATGGGCCTCATCAGACATGAACAAACAATTTATCAATGTGTTGTCTTTTTCGGCCATTGCAATCATTTTTCGGCAAAATTCCAGGCGAACAGGCAAATACTGAGGGTTTAATTTGTAATTTGGACTTTGTACGGAAACAAGTTTAAGTCATCATGAAGTATCCGTTGTAATGACCGTCTGCTAACTCCAATTTGGCCCGATAACTTTCGGTCGAAACACTTGGATTTGCCTGTATTGCCGATGCAACAGCCAGGATTGTATCCTGAACCCGAACATTGGGATCTCGATGATACGGTCTTTGTTCGATGCTTCCAGATTCGGCAAACATGTTCACCAGCCTCATAATGGTCCATCTACTCGGGGGAGTACCACCAAACTCCAGCCTAAATTCCCTTTGGACGGAAATGACGGACTGGAAAGAATGGTATCGCTGCACTTTCCAAATCCTTTTTTCAGTATCCCAGGCATTCATTTTGATAAATCTAAATAGTAGCCTATAAAATAAAAAAAAATAAGCCGATTACTCACACTGAAAAAAAGTTATTACGTTTTATTTTTGTAGCACGATTCGTGTGCCACCCTGTTCATAATGATATTTGGGAATACTTTGTTGATAAGTTCGTTTTTCGATGAGACAAAGTTACAGAAATTATGAGGAAATGAAATCAATCCACTCGATTCGTCGACAGGAACTCGACCATTACCGAGAGTCAGCAATTGCTCAGATAAATCTCCAGCAGATGTATCATTAAGAAATGCAACTCTCATGTTTGTTGTCAGCTGAAGTTTCTTCATATAGCGCCATAGATTCGATGATTTGATGCTATTTCGTCGGCAGGCACTGGTCTTGGAATAACTGACAGTGTTTGGCGGAAATCGCCAGACAGTAAAATCATTACTCTTCCAAAACATCTCGAGTCATTGCGTAGATATTTTAATGTTCGGTTAAATGCTTCTAATGCACGTTTTTGCGCCATTGTGCATTCGTCGCAGATGATGATTTTTGATGCTGATAAAACTTTTGCATTGCTAAGTTGTTGGCAATAGTACATGTTGGTTGCTCAATAGTTTGAAGATTTAACGGCAATTTTAATAATGATTGAGCATTACGTTATCCTTCTAACAATGTGGCTGTTATTCCAGAAGAAGCAACTGCAACCGAAATGTTGGATATCTTACCAGTTCCACCATGTGCATCCAGGAAATATAAACCACCATTTCCATCATCAATATCTTTCATTAATGTAACACAAACTTACTTTATTTGGGGTCAACAGGGGTACATTCGTTTGAACTACTAAATCTTAATCCTGGTGATCATATTCACGTTCCCGTTCCAATTCTTATGTTATTCATTTCACGATTTGGCGCTGGTATTCATAACCTGACTAATAAACTACCGCACACCAGGTAACACATGTCTTCGGTCAAGAGTAAAGCTCGATTATGTATCTCCTGATTCATCTCAATATCGTGATTTCTGGAACTGACACGAATTTGATGTAAAATATCTTCTGACATATTATCCTTGTATTTTGGCCCCAGGTTAGATGGGGTCGATGGGAAGCATGTCAAAATGATGATAGCAAATAATTGCGTATCTGACTTGGAGATGCAGCGATAATGGCTTTAATGATTGTCGAATCCCAATGGGTATCGTTTTCTAGTAAATTGAGTTATTCACATGCAGTACGATATGTTGGAAATTTTATACCATTAACGATCCGTAATGTCTCAAATGACGTTGGCCCACTCACATTTACCAGCATCAATCGTAAATAGAAGCATTCCCTAATTATTACTGATTATTGATTTCCGAAAAAAATTATAATTATCAAATTTTTAACCTACTTGACCGTAGACAAAATTACGTTTAGCTGTCATTTGCGTTTTGTTATTCAGTGTCAGATGCGTTTTTGTTATACCACGTTTTATAGTGACTTGCATTCTCTTTGACACGTTTTATATCACGTCACAAGGGAACGCTGTCTCCTGCTACCTCCTCACCATTTTTCAGCCAATCGGTTCAGCCGTTCTTGAGTTATTAAAACTGTAACTAACACGACTTTCTTTTATATATATAGATATGAGAAAGGGATTTAAGCTTCCGATCACATAATAAGTCAAGGTCGCGAATATTCTCAACAAACGGATATTGGGTTATTATGGAGAAGGTAAAGACGCGGAGTAGATATATTGCGCTTCCGTTAAAAAGTGATTGACTGGTATTTGCCAGTTCCATCAGTTTTTTAGACACTAGATTGAAAAATTGTAGAGGTCTAATTGAATGAAAGTTGAGTCATGTACCGACAAAATGGTCTTGAAAAACTTAAACCAAACTTAATAACCATTTCGACATCGCTCATGGCGAGAATAAAAAGAAGTAGAACTGAGTGGCTGGCTTGCGGGAAGCCAAGTGTAGCTATCAAAGGACTGGATAGGGAACACCTGAAGGGAACCTTGTAGTAGTGAAGAAGATATCCATTTTAATAGGATATCTTCAAAGCCTAGGGTGGGTAGTTTGAAAAGTTTAAGGTATGGGAAATTTTGTCAAGGGTCTAAAATCTGTAGAGATAACCTCAACTTCGTTTCCGTTTTCTAGGGCTTATAGGTAAGAGACACGAATCCAACTAGATTAGTGGTTGTAGGCTTACATTTCTGAAAGCCGTGTTGACTTACAAAAAAAAAACGTCTAAGATCGTAGAAAAATTTTTCGAAATATGGGAAATCTTGGCAATTGGTTTTTTATATCGCCTTTTTGTGTATAGGGGTTTAAAAAAGCCGTTTTGTGTAACTGAGTGAACTCACCTTGAGAAAGCGATAAACTAAAGATTTGTGAGAGAAAGAAAGACAGAAGACCATCAGCATCAGGCTGATCATTTAGTTGATTTAGCTTATGCTCTATAAGATTAAGGTAAGTTGAAGATATTTGAATAAATTCGATAACCCCCAGGTTCACAGTGCAACTTTAAAGGCCACTTTTGGTTTAAACCTAAGATCAACAATTTATTCGGTTTCACAACGTCGTTTATTATTATTATATGCCCGCCCACTTTCCCCTTGCTACCGGTGCGGAGGAGGACCTTTTAAATATTTTGTAATGGGTTATCCATTCTGCGGTTTCAAAAGTAAACGTAAATAAAACAGAAATATCATACAAAACAAATATTTTATATATTTTTTTTTAATGATATTTCTTTTTACTTGCGATCATAGAGAAGCCTAAAAATATGATCGCCAAAAAATGTCTGTCTGTCAGTCTGTCCGTCTGTATGTATAACGAGCTACAGCCTAAACGGCTAAAGCGATTGCCTTCAAATTTGGTATGTGTGATTATTTTGGCATTCCTCAGAGGGAAACCTTGAAGGAAAATCTTATTTTTCTCTAAAACGGCTCCAACGATTTTGATACAAAATTTTGAGAATTTTTTTATTGGTAATAGCTATCATTTGATATGAACCAAGTTTACAGGAAAAGTCTATTAACGGTACCTTTCATATAACGGTTTTTTTAATTTTTGGCTTTCTCGGTAACGGTACATTGGATTTCTGTCAAATTTTATATCTGAGAAGATCTAAGTAGCTAAATTATTTTTGCATATCAAAATTTTGAATAACTTTTTTCTAAAAAATTGCATACCAAAATTTCAAAAGAATTTTGTTTTCAAAAAACGAAAAATAAAAAACAGGATTTCATCCAAACCCGTCCTACAATTTTCGAGATAATTTTTTATAAAATTTTCATTGATCCGTGGCATCTAATGGCGTTCTTCGTTTTTCCGAAAAACTTATTGAAGTGATGGTTTTGGCAGTTTAAATAAGTTTAAAAAACGATTTTTCCACCTATCCACCATTCACTTTCATTATATACATGTATGTACTTGTACATATTTAAATTATTACCCTCCTAATTTACATAATTAAAATCCATTTAAATATACATTTGTAGGTACCTATTTAACTATTCCTTGAATCATGCATTCGACAATTGATTATATTAAGAATCAAGGTAATATTAATTACATGGGCTTTAAATCTGCATAGGATAACTATAATAGACTAGCTACCTACCAATAGCGTCAGTGAGTAACACTAAAGTTGTTAGCTACAAGAGCAAGTTTGTACGATCCAGTCGTGCATTTTATTTATTATAAAGTTTGAACGATGACATTATGTGTGAAACACTACATCATTTAAATGACCACCACGCGAAGCCATTGCAAGCATCGATTCTTTTGAGGTAATTTTCGACCACTTTTTGACACATATTGGGCGGTATCTCAGCCATAACTTGACGAATGTTGGTTTTCAAGTGCTCATGAGTTAAAGGTTTATCTGCATAATAACGGTCTTTCGCGTAGCCCCACAAAAAAAGTGCAGCGGTGTCAAATCGCATGATCTTGGTGGCCAGTTGATATCGCCACGACGAGAAATTACGCGGCCAGGAAATATCTCTTGCAAAAAGCCATATTCGATCGAGTTGTGTGGCATGTGGCATCGTCTTGTCGAAACCACATATTCTCCAAGTCGTATTCTTCAATAGCAAGCAAAAAAAGTCGGACCATAACGCTCCCAATTGAAGGTGATAGTCGTTTCATCATTGTTTTCGAATAAGTAAGATCCAATCGCACCTCTGGAGCAAAGAGCGCCCCAAACAGTAACTTTGTGGATATAATGGCTTCTCTTCAATTACTTGAGGATTCTCAAAACGACAATTTTGTTTATTAACATACCCACCGAGTGAGAAATGTGCTTCGTCGCTGAATAAAATTTAGTTCGAAAAATCGCTGTCCACCGCCTGTTGTTCAAGCACCCATTCGACATATCTACGACGTTGTCAATGGTCAGCTGGTTTCAGTTGTTGTGTGAGCTGGACTTTATATGGATGTAGGTGTAGATCCAAATGCAAAATACGCCATAATGTGCCGTAAGACAGTCCTAATTCCTGAGAACGACGAGGAATCGACACATTCGGGTCTCGGCAACACTTTCACTTACAGCAGCGATATTTTCAGTGGTACGAGCGTAGCGATGATGCACAGGCCTTACAATATCTGTAACCAATCCTGTCTCTTCAAATTTCTTCACAATTTTGCCAATTGCTTGCGTAGTTGCACGATTATGTAAACCATAATCTCCTCTTAAAGCACGATATGTGGCTGTGGCAGAATCACCATTTTTGTAGTAGGCTTTCACAATTTGTATGCCTTGTGCGATGGTTAAGCGATCCATTTTCCTAAATGTCAGACTTTCAACTGAAAAAAAAATTGGTTTAACAACTTAGTTTGACAGATGTCGAATTCCAGCCCTATTCTTTTGAAACCTCAAAATGGATAACCCTTTAGTTTAACTTTTTATACTTTGTTTAAACCTTGAAATGAGTTCAATGACGTTTAAACTTCAGTTCAGCGTTTGTAACCACTTTTCACTACGGTGGCATTTCAATTTGACAGCTGGCTTTTATAGAATTGTGTTTGTGAAGAAGGAGTAGTATTTACAAAGTCGCAAATAATTTTTTTTTCTAAAAATATTATTTCGCCCTTTTTTTCAATTGTCATAATTGGTCTTTAGTACATCCGATGTCCGGTAATGATATCCACTCTTTGAATTATTTTCATTTGTAACGAACTCTTATATTGCGACATTACGAAAAATGCTGCCAACTCTTTTTTTATAGAATCTAGTTAAACAAAGTTCAACTGATCGGAAGATCTGATTTCACTGATAGCAAGTTTTATTCAAATTTCAAAGATCTCTCAAAGTCGAGATTTGATCTCTTCAATGAAACTTTGTGTCCACATTTAATTAGAGTATGGTCAATGACTGACACACACATTTCTGAAAAAAAAACATATCTTCATCATCAGATGAAGCAATCAAAAACTCCACTAAATTTATAAAATTTAAATTATTAACTTCTTTTTCCATTATTTTTTTAAGTTTTTACCACGGACTGGCTCAATTTCCCAACAAATTAATAACAAAATGTTTTCCATTTGATGTTTGACAGAAAAGACGTTTTACATCTATGTGTGCATTCAGATCAAATCTGCCAACCCATCAGAGATCAGATCTTTAGTGTTGAGATCTGATCTATACTCTGTTCAATTTATATTTTCAGTACAGGTCTTATGGGAGAGCTTTTTCAAACACACTAATGCCAGCTGTTGTTTGCATGTCAGAAATTGCTACTGAAATATTACAAAAACCCACGTGCATCCCACCATGGCTTGTCTGCTCTCCGGCTGAGAGATGACTGATCTTCAATTTTACTCTGGCTTATAGTGTTTATTAAAGAAATAAACACATTAATTAAGAGTTGCCATTGGTCCGTTGATGGAAAGTATATACCTTTTTCTTTGGTTTTCGCCATGGAGCTTTCAGAATCGAAGCTTTCTTAGAGCTTTTGGGAGCTTATATTTTAAATTTAAGGAAAAAGGTGTTGTCGCTGCGTTCTTTTCTGCTTACATCTTTTTTTTTTTTGTTTTTGAAAACGGTTAAAATGGAGCTATATGTTGGTAATTTCTTAAAGGAAAAATTAATATTTGATCAAGTTTTTGATGTAGTTCGGTTCATTAATTAATTGCAACATTAAATAACCAAATAGTCATGAAAATTAAAATAAATTGGAGATGGTTTCGTGTATATAAATATAATATTTAAAATAGTGCAGGTGCAATTTAAGGTGATATTATTATTCTTATGCTGTTTTTATTTACATTTAAAATAACTTCTTCGAAGGACACAAGTTTCTTTTTCTACGTTTTTTTTCTGTTATTTATTTTCACGTTAAAATAGAATAGGCCCTCTGGGGAACTCTTAAAAAAACGCGGCTACTATCCTACTTCTTGTTGGTGTTGAGAAAGAAAGATTTATTTTTATTTGGATTTAGTTTAATTTTTTTTAGATTTAGTTTACAATGTAAATGTTTCCGATTATGAAATCTAAATTAACAATTGGAAACCCTACCGACTTTTGTGAGAGAAATATGCCAATATATAATGCTCACTACGGCAACCATAGAAAATGGAAAAGCTTTATAGAAATAGGGATAGCTTATTGAAATCCATAATAGTAAGGGTGAAAGGCATATATCCTATCTTCCCTGTACTGACAATATAAATTGAACAGAGTATAGATTTGCTGTCAAAATTCAAAAAGATGAAATTTTTTTTTCGCTATGAGAAACCGCACTAGTTAAGCCAAAAATTTAAACTCAGTTTAAGGTTTGCTGACTTTAAGTTTAAACTTCCACTGTGAAACTGGGGGTAAGTAATCAAAATATGTAGAATCTGAAGCAAAAAAGCCATCGTTCAATGATTGTTTAAAAAAAATAGAGGCAAGAAGAAGGAAATAGTTAGTGGTTCACTTGAAGTTTCATTATTGAAAATGAGCGAGATAGCAAAGTTGATGTAAATGTTTTCCTTATTTCTTGAAATTTGGAAATGCTGTTTTTTTTTCTAAAGGCGCGTTTATATTATGTCGAACGATGCCGATCGGCCTATGCCCATTAGCCAATCCGAATAAGTATTGACGTCCCGATCGGCCTTTGGTCCATGCCGCAACCGAACCAAATTCAAACCGAACCACATGGATCCGATGACAGAAACCCGAACCGAATTACAAAGTGTGGACGTGCCGCGAACCGAAGGTTTCACTTACTCATTGACAGCTCGTGTTTTAAAATTTAAATTTACGGTTTTGATTTTTCAGTCTGGCAAATTTTACGTGTTGTTCTGTAGTAACGTTGGTTAAATATTTGGGTTCGACACCGTCCACACTACAAATTAAATGTAGACGTCTATGCCGAACCGACCAGAATGAGTGGCGCGGCACAGGCCGATCGGCATCATTCGGCATAATATGAACGCGCCTTAATGATTCGACAAACATCATTTACTTCGAATAGTTTAAAATAAAATTTTTTTTTAAATATATTTTTAGTGTACATTTGTATGTTATGTTAACTCTTTCAGCAATATTGTAAAAAAATTTCAGAATTCTCCAAATGCAAAAATATTCTGCCTCATTCATAAAATGGATCTGGTTGCGGAAGAACAACGTGATAGTCTATTTAAAGGGCGTGAAGAAGATCTAATTCGTTTGTCTCGACCCGGAAACATAACTTGCTTTAGGACTAGTATTTGGGATGAGACTTTATACAGGTAAACAAAAGAAAAAAAAATACAGTTTTCGATGTATATTGTTACTTTATTGTGAAAACTACTACTTCTTTAAAGAGCTTGGTCTAGCATTGTTACAATGCTCATACCCAATGTAGCGGCATTAGAAAACTCTCTAGCACACTTTGCGAATGTCATCGATGCCGACGAAGTTCTTCTCTTTGAAAAAGCTACATTTCTTGTGATATCTCATTGCCAGAGCCGGCAGTACCGAGACTCTCATCGTTTCGAAAAAGTCTCTAACATCATCAAACAATTTAAACTAAGCTGTTCGAAACTAGGTGCAAAGTTCCAATCAATGGAAGTTAGAAACAGTGTATTCGCTGCATTTATCGACACTTTTACTAGCAATACATATATTATGGTGGTCATGTCGGATCCCAGCATGCCGTCCGAAGCGACTTTAGTAAATATTCGCAATGCAAGGAAATACTTTGAAGAGCTAGAGAATCCCAATAGTAATGCTGTAAGTCACCAGTTCCACTGAGATTGTACCGAAAATTCGCCATATTAGTAGCTAGTTACTCGTTTCTTTTTTCATTTTAACAGAAGCAATGTTTTTTTTTCACGTTAATTACATAAATATTATTAATAATATATATTTTTTGAATACCGTTATAAACATTCAACTATAGTCTAATATACAAGGAAATAAATTGTCTTAAAACTTTTTATATATATAAAAAGAAAAAAACAGTGACTAATCTATTTGCACATAAATATCACTTTGCTTTTTTACCATGAATCTACATGGCTTTTCCATATTGTTTTTTTTTTTCTTTTTTCTATGAATAATATTTTCTAACTTCTTCGGAAAGCTTATGAAAATTATTCTCATCGACTGGAACAAATCTTTTGGCACCTCGGCTGAAAAAATAGACATCTCCTGTGTAGATGTCAAACCAAAGAGCATGGATATGCAAATCGTGAGTTTTTAATCTTTCCTTAAGAAATCCATAGGAGGCAACATTCGAAACCTGATGCAATGTATTAATTTGTGAGAGTTTATCTTCGAGGGCAAATTTATCTTCAGGGTCAATATAAGCTACGAACTTTCTTGAAGGTGTTTCTGAGGAAAATATGAGAGGATCCTTCATTCCGTTGTTCTTCCATTCGGTGAATTTGGTTAAACTCGATCCAGCATGTGTACACATCCAAGAACGGAGTGGAGAAAGACGACGATTTTTCTTTAAATAAATTTATTATTGGTTAATTTTTTTTTTTTTTATAATATATTAGTAAAACTATTTTAACTTACTTGGGAGCTAAAATCAGGATCTTTCAATTGGTAAAGGAGATTCATCGCTTTACAATCGCTATGACCGCAAACGATAATGTGCCGTACACTGTTTATCACACAGCCTAGTTCGAGAGCAGCCGGTTCACAGCTAAAATACTCGTCTTCGAAGTGATGGGCATGAGGAATGACATTTCCTGGATTTCGAACTAAAAGTTTTAAAGTTATTTATTAAAAGTTTGCAAAGTAATTTTGTGAAATGAAAAGTTTATTAATTAATAAAAAAAAAAATGTGTTACAAAATTTGCTTTTAGGAAGGGAAATAACTACTGGAAAAGTGTAAAGTGGTTTGAAAGCCTAGTTATGGAACCGCATATGGGTAGGTCAATCGATTCTACGAGGGTATTGCCAAATGCATTGATTACAAAACAACGTCTTTTATTGGTGGTGGTCTACTAAAACCCGACAATTTGATGCGAATGTACCTCTTACAAGTGTTATTTTTAGAGATTTAGTTTATGGGAAATGTGCATTCATACTTTAACTACATCTTTTTCAATATATTGACATCAAGAATACTGATAGATTGTTGATTGCAACATTATCAATTTAGTTGTATTGATCGCTATGTGTAATCGGGAAACAAAAAGTAAAACAGATAAAATGGAAAATCTGTTTGAAGTAATAATAAATTGGATAGTGTCAACTCCAACGAAAATATACCACACTATTTTGCTACTGTTTCCGGTGTAAATTAGAATAATCCAATAGGGGGGTTCTCATTCTCAAACGTGCTGGAAAAGCATGGCTTAATTGACTCGAATTTGAAAATGTTATCGCTCCATCAAACGACTTGTCCAGCATGTTGGATGGATATCAAAATATTTTGATATTTTGCTTGCTTGACAAACGTGTTGGAGAATATGAACGCATGCTTGTCAAGTCAGTAGGAAATTTCATTCTAAGAAAACTTGTCAACCTGTGTGCATCAAACGAAAAGAAAAAAAAGAAGCATGGCTGAAAGCGGAAATTGCTAATTTTGGAGAGGTTTTTTTTTAAATTATATCGGGGTTTAGGAGAGACACGGTGAAGTCAATAAAAAAGAACATTAATTCCATTTGAACATGTTTTCTCAGAGAACTAAAAAAAATGACAAAGTGTAAGATCTGGGTCAGGAAAAGAAGAGCTATATGGTCTTTCGTTGTGGTATTTCAACGGTTTTCTGCGTCCATCCTGAGATAATTTTTATAATCAATTTCAATTCGCCCAACAAATTAAACGAACAAAATTTTGGACGTTTTTTTTAGCCATTCCTTAGTCCAAATTCGTTTCCTCTTATTTTGTTGCCTTTTTTTTTCTTCTTGGTCTTCATCTTCTAAAATCTGATCAATTACAAGAGCTGCAATTGAAACTTCCGCCATGTTCAAAATTCTAAACAGAACTAATGTTTGACAGCCTGTTTGATTAATGTGAACGCAAAATGGCTTCAATCCATCAAACATCATCAAGCCATGCTTGTCCAGCATGTTTGAGAATGTGAACCCCCCTAATGAGTATGATTACTTCCTTAAGTGCAGTCTTAAGTAAGGCTTTAAATCACTTTCTGGAGAAATGTCGTTTGATTTATTCGTGTTGTGTGCGGGTGGTGGAGCTATGTCCCCTTTCACACAGGGAAACCAGTTGCGGGAGATTTTTTTGACGTTTTCCTTGAATTGCCTTGTAGCTTTCACACGAAGAAATTGATGAGGAAACTGAGTTGCTCGTTTTTTGAATTGCTTTTGATTTGACATTCGCTTTTTGTAAACAAACAATTTGCTTCGCGGCTGGAAAATTCTACACAATTTTGAGTTATAAATTAACCGCGGCTTATTTTTAAATTCAAAATAAAGAAACCTGGTGCGATTATATAGCTAAATGTTGTTTTTTTTATTGTGGTTGTTAATAACGGTTTGCTAAATTAATATATTAAAAGGTCACGGAAAAACAATGAACCAGGAGAAAATTGATTTGTGTGCAGATTTGCTTGGTTGGTCCGTGCGTTTTTGTTGTCGATTTTCCATGTTTAGGCGCATAATTGAATTAAATGCCTTGCCTACAAGAATTAAAACTTGAAATTTTCTTTCACAATGAATTTATTTAAGTAGCTCACTTGGTTTGGTTAATGAGTAATATAATTGTGAGAAACAATTTCTCTTAAAAAAAAATATGTTTGACATCTATCAGAGACAGAAGTCAAAATGGAAACCTAAGAAAATTTCAAAGCATAACGTCAAAAAAATCTCTTCAAATCGTTGACCAGGGAGATTTTTTTCATTCCCCTTACTTCTTGCCCTTCTCGCCAACAAACTCCCAGTTGCCGGCAAATTGTAAATATTTGTTTTATAAGTGATTAATGGCGTTTTTATTTGGCAATCCGGAATCCCTATCCGATCCGGGATCCCAACTGACTAACTTTGTATAATTCTGACGATTCTGAATTTAAATGAGATTGTTGTGTGAAAATAATTGTGTACGTGAAAATATTCAAATACGCAAAAAAAATGCTTGTTGCACAATTATTATACAAAAAATGACAACAGTCGAGTTTGAAGTTCAAGTATATGAATGTGTGAGTGCTTCTGGTTCCGATTCTGATTTCAAATGCAGAACCAAAATTCACTTCTTTTCAGCTTCCGGATTGCCAAATAAAATCGACATAAGATTGTTCAGTGACAAAAAGTTAAAACAGAATAGAACAGAACAGGTTCGTGAAAAACTTCAGAATAAGATAGAACAACTTAGAATAGTAAGTCATCTGCCAGAGATTATAAAAAACATTATTGTTGTTTACCTAAAATTCAAGTTCGTTTATTTTTGCAGAAACATTCTTAAAAATAATCTGAAATGGAGTTGAATTTATTTAAAAATAATTTTTCCATGAAATGAGATAATTCCGATATGAAAATTAATTTATCAACTAAATCTAACAGCGTAATGTTTTTTTAACAACAACAATTGGTTTTGACAGTTCTCACAAATCCGTTCTAATCTGTTCTACCTAAAAAGCAAGTGCAGAAAATCCTGTTCTAAAGTGTTCCAAATTGTTTCAATCAGACATCGAACACCAAACCAGAACAGTTTAGAACAGAAAATTTCTCATTGAACAGCAAAATCCTGTACTTTTCTGTTTTAAAGTGTTCTAATCTGTTCCGAACAGCCTCATTGAACACACATTTGATTGGACTGTGTATATTTTAACGTTTTTTTTTTTATTTAGTTGCATGAGAAGATCCGATGGTTGTTGTCTATGGTTTGACAGTTAAGAATGTCTAACTCTGTTGACATTTCTGTTAAGTAATATGAAGTGTGTTGCCGTTCTTTGCACCCAAAAATGTGAAGACTGTCATTTTTATACGAGTGGGGGTAAAAATCTCTCAGAGAGCAACAAAGTTTCACAAAAGTACGGGAACGTTTTGAACAAAAATTTTAGCCATTTTTTAAACGTCAAAATAAAACTGTATTTTTGAAAATGTTTATTAACCCTGGGTGGTTATCCTTCGACGAATCGACGAACACCTCTGTTATTTTCTCTGATATCTCTGTAACTATTCACCCCTTTTGATTCTATCTTGGTACAGCATCTCATATTGTTGATCTCTACCACTGAGCGCACTTATGGTATACTGCGATCAATGTAATTACGTTCTTATTACAGGTGTGTTCGCCGAAACGACGAAGGGTAACTTTTGTGTGATTTTTTTTATGCTAACAACAAGGAAGAAAATTGAAAATTTTTTGGCCAATGTTCAAGAAAAACGTCAAGACCACATTCAGTAACCGTTGGGAGAAAGAAAATGGAAATTTTGTGGATTTTTCCCATATTCCAAAAGAGGAATGACGAAATTTATGTGCTACAAATGCAAAAAATCGTATGTGGTGAACACTAAATTGAAGCTTGTGCCTCTTGTATATATATATTTATTTATCTTCGTTTTTTTAGTTTTTACAGTTAATATGAATTATTACTTTAAGTTTTTAGCAATTATTTCAAAATATTATATTAATTTATTATTTTTTGTAATTTTTTTTTAAACCAATCGCTGTTTGTGGAACAAAATGAAGCAATAATTTTAATTCTATTTTTAAGTGCAGAAACAATGTCGGTACTAATAAGAAATCGTATTTATTATTTAAAAAACATGACTAAGAGCTTCAGATAAAATTGTCAGGATCGAGGTTACACAAATTTAAGGATAATGTAGATTTAAAGGTGAACTTCGTCGATTCGACGAAGCATAACTTTAGTGTATGTTAAATATGCATAACCATCCAGGGTTAAAGTTTTACGTAAAATTATTTCTTAAAATAACCAATTTGATATCACAATTTTTTTTTTACACGAATAAGCCCGACCAGACTATACATTTGATTATTTTCAACGTTTGTAATGATAGCCATGGCAACTGACAACTTATGTTTTTTTTTTCTTTTTTCCTTTGTTTGACAGTCTTAATCATTTTGTCCAAAGAAATTTCTTGGACTAAAATTCGCAACCTGGGAAAATATTTTACTCTGTCATAAGCGCTCTCTTCTGTGAAAAACTACGAAAATTTGGTGTACGGGAACAATATTTGGCTGTTTTTAATAGAAATGCGTCGATTTTCGCAGTTTTATTGGGCACCGGGACGCACCTATGGTTTTCCTTTCAATGAAGACGGATCGCTACTAAAATTTAATTCTTTTTGAGTTGAAAGAAATATGAAAAAAAACGTAGAAATCTTTTTTTTGAATATGTGTGTGTGGTACTGTCAAACTGAATTGTTTTCCTCATTTTAAAATTCTTTGCTAGTGAAAATCGAAATCGACTTCAATAAATTTGATGTCCTCGATTATGAAGGAAATATTATTGTTAACGGAAATTCAATAGACATTTATAACAGAAAAAGTACATAATTTAATATAATTTATACACGAATGTATATTTTTCTTAAATTAATTTGATAGTGGAGATTTTTAAGGTGTTTTTTTATTTTAATAAATTAAAAAGCAACTTGAAACATTTGAAGCCAATATTCAAGCCTACATTGGAGCCATGCGACCAGATTCATAGGAAAAAGTAGTCAACAATTGAACTGATCGAATGTATTATTATTTAAATTTCACAAACTTTAAAAAAAATCAATTTCTTTGCCTATGGAATTCGTTTTTTTGTAAGGAAATCGACATAAGGTTTGGTAATTCATCATGAATCGTTTAACACTGGAATAACACTTCCAAATTGTGGAAATTTACTTTGAAAAAAAAAAAAAATTTGTTCGCGAAGTTCATAGAAGTCAATATAATCACATGCTCATTTCTGGCTAAATGGCTTTGTTAATAAATTGACTGTTTAATGAGGCTTATACGCTGGAATGCGAGTTTTATAGAGCTATGCTGACTAATTTTTTATTTCCAAAAATTAATCAGTTAAACATCAAGAATATTTTGTTCCAACAAGACGGCGCAACTTACCATCAAGCGTGCTTAACCATAAATTTATTGCAAAGTCAATTTGATGCCAACTTTATTTGCAGAAGTGGTCATGTTAACTGGTCCACTCGTTAGTGTGATTTAACGCCTCTCGACTACTTTTTATGGGGCTATGTTAAGTCATTAGCTTAAGCAGACAAACCCGTAACTCTTGAAGCTTTGGAAACTTATTTTCAAACCACCATACGGCCAGATTTATTGGAAAAAGTAGTCAAAAATTGGACTAACCGAATTGACTATGTAACTCGTAGCCGCAGCGGATATGTGTCGGAAATCATATCAAATAAATGCCATGAAATTATCTACCATATTATATAATAATAAAAAAAAATCATTCCAACAATATTTCAGTCTTGCATTATTATTAAAAGTTGTCAAGCTCTGAAAAAAAACACCCCTTATAAAAAGCATACAAATATCTTATTCAATAATATGGACCTCTTATCTTGAAACAACCCGGCGTGATAACAATTTTATAATTATATTTCTTATTAGGGTTCTATAATAATTAAGTTTCATCATCTCAAATTCATATGTAGACAATCTTGCTTAGACATTGCCTCGCTCAACGTACAAAATAACACTTGATTTATTTTTTTTGAAAGTATAACTAATTAAAAAAAAAAACATGCTCGTGTGTATATAATATGTAGGTTTATGTATATCAAATAATTATAAAAAAAGCTAATATCTGCATATCGAGAGCTCTTGTTCATTCACCTCTCTAATTAGTCAAAAACGATAAAGATCATAGATTCGTCTATTTTATAAATCTTACCAACAAACATGTCTCCAACATGAGTCTCTGTAAATCTGGTGGGTATCATTCGGCTGTCCATGCATGTGAAGAATACAGCTTTTGGCTAAAAGTAAATTTAAAATAATTTATAAGGAAACATAATCCGGGAGTTAAAGTTTATTATCTTTTTTTAGTGATTGCAAAACAATTTTAAAAGATTTAACATAAAATGTTACAAAAAAATCAAATTCCTGGTAGATTTTAATGTGGTTATCCTTTGGTAACACAAATCAATTTATTTTTGATTTAGATCTGTCAAAAAAACTGATTTTGACAATATTTGCTTTCGATTGGCCAAATAAATTGATTTATTTTTTGATTTTAAATCAATTTTGCAGATCTGGATTTTTCGGCAGATCTATCCCTCTTTAACTAACACCACTGCATTATAATTGACAGCCATCAGTTTGACAAAGACAGCTGATACCGTTAGCTGGTTCACAAACACAAATATACACCAATACTACAGCAAATAAAAATCAATATGAAAACGTATTTGAATCGTTACGAAAAAAAATCAATTTATAGATCAAAATATAAATTTACCAAACGAAAACCCCATAACACACATAATATTAATCGGATTTCTGGGTGCCCATTAAAATGGTTGGTCACTCAGGTATCCGATAATGATTTTTTTTTATACCAGAGGTTATTAAGCTTTTTCAAAAATTATTTTCTCCCGCATTTTGCATTAAAAAAACAAATTTTACCATTTTTTGCAAAAAGTGTAAAAGTTAATTAAATCTTCTACCACCAATGTTTTAGCTTAAATACTGTAGAATATTGCAAACAAAAAACTAGAATTTATTCACTTGTAGTCGTGATATTGAAAAACGTAAAATAAGGCAAATAAAACTACACTGAACGAAAAAATGCACATATCTTATGTTCTGATTTGAATAAAATGTTTGTATGTCTGTTTTTTAGAATGGATATAAAGTCTACTACAAGCAATTACATTCTTTACCGGGCTCCCTGTATACAGTTGCGGTAAAAACTTGCGGTGGACTAAAGGCCGTTAAAAGCTATTTTGAATCAATAATTCAACAAGTCCAATTAAATATAATGCTAAGTCTTCTACTTGGCTCAGTAATTTCAGTCGTATATATAATTGTATTATAAAAAAAACACCTTCTTCTGGTAAAAAAATAGCACCATTACGAGAACCAGATTTCATTTAAAAATGAAGTTTAAGCCAATATTTTGAGGGACATTTTGAATATGCGAAAAGCTTATATTAAGTCCAAAAATTTACATTCAAAAAAGAATTCCAACTTTTATTCATCAACTTATTAAAAAGTTTCGGAAAACTCAAATAAATAAGCAGTAAAAAGAAAATATCACCATTTTGCTTCATCACACAACTTAAAAATAAAAAATCTTTTTCTATGATTTTATTCTTTAGGGGTAGTCCAGCAAAATTAGTATTTTGTTGAATAGCCTTTATTGGCTATTACTGCTCCACAACGTCTAGTCATTCAATTTACCAAATTTTGCCACCTTTCTACCGGAATATTCTTCCAGGATACCTTTACTGCAGCCCAGAGTTCTGTGTTACTAGTCGGTTTGGTTTCAGAGACTGCTTTCTTCACGTCAGCCCACAGATTTTCAATCGGATTTAGGTCAGGCGATTGCGCTGGCCACTCCATCACATTAATTGAATGATCTCCAAACCATTTTTTAGCCTTCTTACTGGTGTGCTTGCGGTCATTGTCCTGTATAACGTTTTCGAGTATACTAACGTAAACGTGTTGATCCATGATGGGTTTAATTCAATATATGGGCCCAACTCCATAGTAGGAAAAACAAGCCCACACCATTACCTCCGTGCTTAAATACGAGTACTTTATTTGTTTATTTGGGATTATATTCCACTTTCGGATGTCTTCTCACTTAGGAACGAGATCCTTTACCGCCAAACAATACGATTTAACTTTCATCTGTCCAAAGAACGTTGTGCCATTTCTCTATTGGCAAATTCAAATGCTGTCTTGCAAATATTAAACACTTTTTAGCATATTTTACAGTTAAAAGATGGACTTTTCTTGGACTCCAAGCAGTTAAATTATGTTCCCTCAATCTGTGTCGAACGATTTCCACGCAAGCTTAAATTGTCAGCTCTTTTGCAGGCTTAAAGGGATTTTTATGGCTTTCTCGGATTAGACGCCTTATGAGAGTTGTCGTCATAACAGGTTTTCGTCCACAAGATTCGGTTTTAGGTGTGTATATTATTGCATTTCATTTTCACTTCTCCATACGTTTTACCTTCCGAGATCATTTTTTTAATAATTTCCCGTTTTTCTTTGGTACAATGCTTTCCACGACCCATTTTCTTTTAAAAACTGCAAATTTTGTGTTTTAAATGAAGATATCAATTTTAGAGAAGACTATTCAACAACAGACCAAATTTGTACGCTTGTAAATATCGCCGAAACGTACATAAAAAAGAATAAAAAGTTGGTATACTCTATTTGTAGACTTTCGTGCCGCCTTTGAATCCATACCACGAGAAGCGCTTATATATAACCTTTATAAAATCGGAATTTCGAGCAAAATGGTAAACATCTTAAGAGCCTTGTACAAAAATAACTTAGAAATGATGTGGGACGGTAACTGGGTTTCGGAATGATTCGCTACAACGATGGGTGTCAAACAAGGATGTATACTGAGTTCGTTGCTATTTGTTGTATTCATAAATAATCTAACTGATCACATAGGAGAAGGAATCAGATTCACCACAACAAACATCCCTGCATTATTGTTTGCGGACGATATTGATATCCTTGCAGAAACCGTTAAGGTATGTAGCTCATGATTAATAGACTGTCACGTTATTGCAGAAAATGGAACTTGTCCGATAATTTGGCGAAAACGAAAATGATGATTTTTAGAAATGGTGGCGGAAGGTACTCAAGATGCGAGCGTTGAAATTATGAAGGAGAACAAATAGATGTCGTTAGAGAGTATAAATACATGGGGGTTTTAAATACAGCAAATCTTAATATGAAGAAACACTTTGAAGTAAAACTTTCGGAAGTAAAACGAGCGATTGGCTCAGTATGCGGAAGATGTATCGGCAGCAAGTAAGCCACAGCTCAAAACAAAAAATCATCCGTGCAACTGCAACATCTATCCTGCTATATGGAGCACAACTATGGGGTTACCGTTCATATTCTTCTGTGGAAAATTTTCAACGATGTTGCATCAAAAGAGTGTTTAAACTCCCAAATAGCACCCCTAATTACATGATCCATCTAGAGACAGGTATGCCACCGCTGTTCCTTACAACGTTAAAGTTTCACTTTGACTACGTTGACAAAGTTATGGAGATGGATGAGCGAAGACTGCCAAAAATTCTCCTGTCCCACATGCTTGTTACGAAAAGTAATTGTGTAAATTAATGGGTTATTATGTCACGAGACGGAGGAATAAATATAAATTTTGAAAACATGGATCAAGCCGCCATTCGTAAATATGCTTTCACTAAAATTTTAGAGAAAACAGGCAAACTTCTCTATGGCTCTTTTTTAAACAAAGCAATATCGTATGTATTACAGTAAACTAACGTATAACCTAAAAGCCAAAACTTATTTCATGAACACGAATTCCATTGAAAAGATTAATGCACTGTTCAAAATAAGAGGAGAACTTACCAATCTTAATTACATACCACATCGACACGATCTTCCTATAGAATGTAGCCTCTGTATTATGAGAGAAAGAGAAGGTGTCTACCATTTCATTGCGAAATGCCCAATTTTGTGTGAACTAAGAAGGCAGTATTTTGGAAAGAATCTACTAGAGATGGATGATGTATTGGTTATTTTGAATGGTGGCCGCGGTTGGGACCTGCTCTCTAAATATATTATTAGTTCTTCACTATACAGAACCAGAATTATTGAAGGCAACTTTTAAAATAAAATATAAAACTATTAATTTTAAAGCTATGCACTAACAATGTATATAAATGTCAATCTGTTAGGCGGCAAATCGCCAAACCATTTGGGCTATAAGCTAATTATTTAATTGGTTGTAAAAAAAAAACAAATGATTATTTAGTCAAGAAAAACTAAAAAACTAACTAACTTCTAACACTTGATCGCCTTACCTTGAAAAATATTTGTTTGTAACGAAAACTGCGGTCAGTGCTATTATTTTTACCTCCTAAGAAAAAAACCGGTACCATTTCAACGCCAGAGATATACAATAGAGAGGCAATAACATAATCACCCCTATTTCGATTGTCGTTCAACGCGATGGGTCTTTCTGAATTCCAAACGTAAAACATCCTTTTTGCCAACATCAATGGAACTTGACGAAAAATCAAGCGATATTCAATCGTCTTGTAATCTTTTTGCTAAATACTTTCAATCGAACTATAATACAGATGTTATTTCAAATATTAATGACTTTTATTCAAAAATCTCCCCCCCCCCCCCCACAGATTTCGATTTAAAGTGTTTTTCAAAACAAGACGTTCTTGATGGTTTGATTGAACTCGATTCGAACTAAAAAAGCTGGAGTGTATAAAATTCCCCCGATCTTATTGTCAAAATGTGCCTCGTACTCTCTGCTACGCTCTTAAAATTAGTTTTAATAAATCTTTATCTGGTGTTTTTATTGATGATTTGAAGTTATCGTTTGTTAACCCAATTTACAAAAGTGCCCTTAAACACATCGTTAAAAATTACAGACCAATATCAAAACTTTCCGCTGTACCAAAGTTATTTGAAAAGTTAGTGACTCAGAGGCTACTTTTCGTAGTCAAGGAATCAATAACGTCAAAGCAACATGGATTTATTAGTGGCCGATCAACTTCAACTAATTTGTGCCTTTTTTCCCAATTTTGTTTAAAATCTATGGAAGGCAAAAAGCAAGTCGATGTCTTATACACCGATTTGGTTAAGGCATTTGACAGAGTTCACCATGGACTATTATTGCACAAACTTCTAAAGCTGGGACTTAATAGAAATGTTTTGAAATGGTTGAGGTCCTATCTGTCAAATAGTAAGCAGTTCGTCCAGATTGATGGTTTTACATCAATATTTATAGACGTGGAGTCGGGTCTCCCGCAAGGAAGTCACTTGGGACCACTACTGTTTGTAAATCATATTCCTGGCATTTTTAATAGTTGTGACTGTTTGATGTTTGCAGATGACATTAAATTGTATAGGCAAATATCCGCAGTTAGTGACTGTGTAAGCTTTCAAAACGATATTGATTTATTTTTAAATTGGTGCTTATATAATCATCTCGAACTAAATACATCAAAATGTAAAATTTTTAGTGCTTACAGAACGTTAACTTTTGCTTATAAATTTGGAATGGAAACTCTCTTAAGGGTCACTGAGGTGAAAGATCTCGGTGTTACGAGTATCTTTGATTCCAAGCTCACATTTTCTTCCCACATTGATTTTATTGTATCGAAAGCTAATTCTAAGTTAGGTTTCTTCAAACGAACTTCTCGCGTTTTTAAGGATGTGTATACTTTGAAAACAATTTTTGTTTTATTAGTGTTGCCCATATTAGAGTATGGCTCTGTAGCTTGGTCACCATTTTACGAAAATGCAATTACAAGAATAGAAAGATACAAAAAAGGTTCTCGCGTTTCGCGTTACGAAATATGAGATAGTCCGACGGAATGCCTGCATACTTTTCAAGATGTGCGTTATTAGATTTAAAAATCCTTAAAGCCCAATTCGTTCTTTTTATAAAAGACATATCAACTAATTGTATAAATTCTGAAGAATTACTTGCGCAAGTTTCTTGGTACGTTCCAGAAAGAAATCTAAGAATACGAAATGATCTGTTTTATGTTCCAACTCATCGTACAAATTGTGGCTTCAATAATCCTGTAACTCGTTCTTTATCATTGTATAACTCCATTTGCAGTGAAGTCGACCTGTCCATGAGAAGGGATACTTGTAAAAATTTTGTTCAAAATATATTTCATTCAAGTTGAGCTAGAATAAGTAAATTAAAATTAATGTAAATAGATACCTATTTGTTATCAGCAGATTGTTAAATCAAATCCATTGATAAATAAATAAATAAATAAATAATAGGCTGTAAATACCAGTGGTGCTATTTTTTTTACCGGCACTGTATGTACTATACTCTGTTCAATTTATATTTTCAGTACAGTGAAGATAGGATATTTGCCTTTCACCCTTACTAGATAGATAGATAGATTCTTTATTTTTCCATCATAAGGTTTTACAAAATTTTATATAAATATAATATCTAGACTATGTGATATTAATTTTGAAGTGATTTAAAATACAAAAAAAGAAATTTTAATTGGACGAAACTACTGTTTTTAAAAATTAAATAAATAGGAAATCGAGCCAATCAGCTAGGGAATTGATTTCTATAATTAAGAGCGTCTTGAATATATTTGACTAGGCATAACCATCCCTTCTCTCCATTAAGTATTTCAAAAAAAAATTCTAAAGTAAAAAAGCTAACTCCAAAGTGTAATCTTCGGACCTCTTGTAGAATGGGACACTTGGCCACGAAGTGGTAAATAAATTCATTTTCTCTTTTATTACAAAGATTACAGAGCTGTGGCAAATCTTGTCGATGCGGGATGAAATTAAGATTTAAGATTTCGACTCTCGTTCTAAGAATGAAACTGATTTGTAGGCCGAAAGATTATTACAAAAGTAGTTATGATCGGTAAGAATCTGATGGTTCAATTTTTTGTAGTGGTTTCTCGAGGCTGATAAAGCTAATTTTTTTGTCTACTAGAGCTATAACCTCTGCAAACTGTTTTTGCCAGTCTTCAATTCGATCTTCTGACAGATGCAAAACTGATTCGTGGTCAAGTGCCAACTGCTTTCACTCTTTGAACGGAGTCGCATTTCTTAGTAACAAGTTCTTTAATAAAATTCTATGGAGTAATCTTTCGTTTCTTTTCATGGTTCTTACAATGTAATCCGCGCTAGTCTTCAAGTTTTTAATGTAGATTGGCGTTATCCCTGATTTTACGTAAATTGCATAATTTGGAGTGCAGTTGGGTAAATGAAAAAGTCTCTTAAAGAAATTTCTTTGTACGAGTTCAAAATTATCAAAATATTTGTAACCAAAGACTTGGACACCGTATGTCATGCAAGTATTAATTGTTGCGTTGAAAACCTGATATTTAGAGCTTAAATCGATGTTTTGGTTTGAAAAAATGTTGGCCACATTATGTTTAAAGCTAGTCTAGCTTCTCGACTATTTTCTTTAACGTGCTTGCAAAAGTTTAGGTTGTAAGTCAAAAGGACACCCAAGTACTTAAATTCCTGTACAATATCAATACTGACCACAATTTTTCTTCCGGCCGTCTTCTTGATTGCCTACCTTCAAAGATTAAAATCTTAGTTTTTAAAGAATTTATATGAAGACCCCAAGTATCACATAAAGAACTTAGACAGTTTATTTGCATTAGAAGTGTTGATGGTTACTATTATGGATTTTAATAAGCTATCTCTATTTCTATAAAGCTTTTCAATTTTCCATGGTTGCCGTAGTAATCTTTATAAATTGGCATATTTCTCTCACGAATGTCGGTAGGGTTACCAATTGTTAATTTAGATTTCATAAACAGAAACATGTATACATCGTTAACTAAACCTAAGAAAAAAATAAACAAAATCCAAATAAAAATAAATCTATCTTTCTCCATACCAACAAGAAGTAAGATTGTAGGCGCGTTTTTTTAAGAGTTCCCCAGAAGGCCTAATAAATAAGGTATAATAATAAGCAACTTGTGTCCGTCGAAGAATTTGAAGCCATTTTAAATGTAAATAAACACAGCATAAAAATACTATTATCACCTCAAATTGCACCGCACTATTTTAAATATTATATTTATGTACCCGATTAATTAATTAATTAATAAACCGAACTTGCTCAAATAGTAATTTTTCATTAAAAAAATACCCAACAAATAACATTTTTTTTGATTTTTTTTGTAACAAATCTTTTATGATATGTCAAAATCCGTCTGTCAGATTGACAATTGTATAACGATGTGATATGTTTAAAAAAAATAAGAGAAATAAATAGAATAAACCAAAAAAAAAAAAAACAAAAAGTTAGATAATGTAAATGTTTGTTACAGTTAAAATTCTTCTCTTAAAATTTGGTTTCTATAACTTAATGCAGCTTTGACATATTTATACAAAGCCTTCCAATTACTTCCATTGAGCATATCAAGTACTTCATCTATTATATAACTGGCTTTTCCTAGATACAATTTTCTCAGTTCTATAAGTATTGGACAAACTCCTGTGAAGTGCATTATATCTTCTCGGGTGTTCATATTACAAAGACTGCATTGAATGGATAGACCCGGTCGGTGTGGCATGTAGTTTAAAGGCAAAAGCTCTTCTCTTATTTTAAAAAGTGTTGATATTTGGTCAACTCCGGAGCTTATCTCAAAATAGCTTATCTTGCTTGAATCATGCATTAGCTTTGAGTATTAATCTCTATAGATGGATGACCTCGCTTCATCTACGAATAATTCGTGTATCTCTTCATCCAGAACATTAATGATATTATACAGTTCAGATTTCATCAGATGAGGATTTCCTAATTCTAGATGTAGAGGACATCCAGTTCTTTCAGCGAGCTTCTTCCATTGTCCAACACATGATCATTTTTTTACAGCGCAATTATCGTCACAATCCTAGGTAGTCTTGTAACTTCCATATTAAGAACTTTAAGGATATAATCGAAGTGGAGTTTCAAAATCGCAATGAACATTGGCGGAAGTCCTGTCTCAATGTGAAGCATATAAGTTGATGTCGTCATAGGCAGCTGCAGTATTCTCTTCAGAAAAAAACGCAGCAACTGTTCCACAGAATCATTTTTTTGTTATCCCCATACCTGTGCTGTATACAGTAGAATTGATCTGGCTGTTGATTCAAAGTTCTTATTTTGCATAAATGTTTTCCAGGTTGTGCTTATAGTTGTTTTCGCGTTCTTAAGTTTTTCATCTAAATGGCCAAGATATTTATAGTTTTCTACTATCTCCACTGGTTCTCTTTCATACTTCCACACATAATTCAGGTACCTCTGCCTTTTTCCTCTGCCAAATACCATTATTTGCGATTTACTCTTATTTACTGCAAGGTACCACATTTTGCAGTATTCTTCAAGTCTCGTGATCATCATCTGTAGCTTTATTGGTCTATCCGCTAAAAGAACAATGTCATCTGCAAACATTAGTACTTTAATTCTAAAATTACGCATTTCAATTCCTCCATTTAAATACGAAACTATATCGTTCAAGAACAAGGTGAATAAGAGCGTACTCAAAGTGCACCCCTGTCTAAGCCCCGTAGATGTATTAAACGTTTCTGACATACTGCTCCCATCGAAAACCTTTAGTACACAGTTCATATACAATTTTTTTTAGCGTTTTTATCATTTTGGTAGGTATTCCCAAAGCAGATAGTTTAAAAAACATTAAATCTCGATCAACGCTATCGAAGGCAGCTTTAAAATCTACAAAGTAGGCATATAGTTATGTTTGTACCTTGTGAACGGTGGATATCTATGACAGTACTAAGCGTAAAAATTTGGTCCACAGTAGAGTACCCATGACGAAAACCTGCTTGACACTCACTAAGTATGTCATTTTTAACAAATAACAAATAATATAGTTGCATTTTAACCGTTTTCCAAAAAAAAAAAACAAAACCAAATATCTTAAATTTAAAATATATGCTCTCAAAAGCTCTAAGAAAGCTTCGATTCTGAAAGCTCCATAGCGAAAACCAAAGAAAAAGGTATTACAATTTCCATCAACGGACCAATGGTAACTCTTAATTAATATGTTTATTTCTTAAATAAACACTATAAGCGAGAGTCAAATTGGCGATCAGTCTCCTACTCTCAGCCGGGGAGGAGACAGTTCCTGGTGGTCAAGTACGTGGGTTTACGGATTATTTCAGTAGCAATTTCTTAAGTTGTGTGCCATGCAAACACCAGCCGGCACCAATGTGCCCATAAGGCCTGTACTGATAATATAAATTGAACAGAGTATATCACCCTTATTACGATAGGCGTTTATCTTGAACGACAGCTCTCACTTTTTGTGTCGAGTCACTTTTTAGGCGTTTTAGTGTCGGTATTACGATCCGTTTTTCTCACAAAAATTTAAGTTCCACTCGAATTAAGGTGTTGCGTTCAGAAAAATGAAAATAAAACCCCCAATCGTAATACAAATATTTGAAAATGATATTTGTCATTTAAGCGAAACGCCTATCGTAATAAGGCTGTATATGTACATATACAAAAAAAATAAATGCCGAACAAAATGTACAAAAAATTGAAGTCTTTAGCTTGGAAAAATAAATCAATAGGTTTTTTCGTTGAGCCCTGATGTCACACTAGAGTCCCCCTAAAGCGAAAGCCTAAAGTCACCTGGTTTCTTGAAACCTAGGGTCGCCCTGGCTGAACTCTCCCAGAAGTACATATAAAATTTAGTTTTTTTTAGCTGAAGCGAGTTGAGATGAATAAAATGTCAAAGTCACATGAGGGTGAGATCTGATGTGGAAATGAGCGATATTGAGAAAACATCAGTGTAACATCGAATGTTCATCATCGATGTTAATAATTATCGAATTGAAAACATCAAGAGCGCTGAAATACCCTTTTAAATTTTCAGAACCCGTAGATCTAATCATATTGTTGATTTAGATGTACGGTACTGGCTTAATGCGGAGTAAACTTAAAATCAAAATTTAATTATTTGGATACGTGACAAAAGTAGTATTTCATGCTAAAACGCAAGATTTGTTTTGACAGCATAAAATCTATTTCGTTTAGAAATAGCCATTATGAGAGTTTCTTAATTAGATATATTTAAATTTACAATTAAATTTAAAATACAAATTATACTAACTTTTTTTTAGATATGTGGTTTTCAATATGGCAATACTTTTTTCGGAGTGGGTCTTTGTGACAGCTGTCACTTGATTTATGCTCAGTTTGGTTTGCCATTTCATAATGAATAGACCTACTCCTGAACAAAGTTTGCAAATCCTGATAATTTATTACCAAAATAATGGTTCGGTTCGCTCGACGCGTCGTTATTTCCACAAGAAAATTTTGTTCCCCCCATGAAGCTCACTTTTGGTTAAATGTGAACGTTAATAAGCAAAATTGTCGTATTTGGAGTGATCATAATCCACAAGCCATTGTTGAGACGCCGCGCCGTTACATCCTCAAAAAGTCACTATTTGGTGTGCTCTTTAGTTATATAAGTTTTCTTTTAAATAAAAATTATATAATTATTATACAATATTTTTCTAAAAAAAGTATTGCTACGGCAATTTTAAGTATTTAATAATACTATACATTTGAAAACATAATTTAAAAATAAAAATAATCCACACGTTTTCGAAATTCAATATTTCGAATTTTTTATAATTTTTTTTGAAAATCCAAAAAAATATTTTGCGAACATTTTGGACAGGGTCAGGGAACACCAAAGTAGGCCTTTTCTTAAATCCCAGATAAATGCTATCAAAACTGGAGATAGTCCATTTACTGTCGAACATTTTTTTCTTCTCAGAATTCTTAGAAATATAACAAAGAATCATGCCCTAAAATATTATTGACGAATTAAGGTGCACAGTCCATTGCATATACGCTTACATATACTATGTAGCTATACAAACATGAACCTGAAAAGTTTTGTTTAATTAAATCCTCTATTTTTAATACCACCGCGAAAAATGCCCTTTAGAATAAATTTAAAAA
The DNA here is from genome assembly GCA_910595825.1 of Philhelius pedissequus. Classification (NCBI taxonomy): domain Eukaryota; kingdom Metazoa; phylum Arthropoda; class Insecta; order Diptera; family Syrphidae; genus Philhelius; species Philhelius pedissequus. The sequence goes on along the minus strand of OU343161.1, from coordinate 204,742,970 downwards.
AAATTATACTTTATGACTTGTTTTTGGCCACTAGCCAGATAATTAATTAGGACGCGTTTCTTATGCTGAGATAGTTCTTCTTCATCAAGTAGGTACACTGAAGAGTTCCTTCTTTTCTATTTCATCTACAACCATGGCGAAAATAGTAAAAACACTTCTTACTTTTAAGTAATACTGTATGTTGTACTTTAGATGAGTGCATGTGTAAAAAAATTTCTGCATTATAATAACGATAATTATATCATCAATCTATTCTACGTATAATCTTCCGAGTAAACAAAAGCAATTGATCATATTCTGCAGTAGGTTGATTGCAACTACAGGGTGCGCCAGAGAAATTTACTTATTTGAAAAAATTCCCGCGTGGTGATTTGGGTGGTTAGAGGGGCGAGAGAGGGCGCATCTGGAGGGGGAAGTTCCCAAGTTTGTTTCTCCCTCCAGTCAGTTGCCACCATGCTCTGGTCTAGAGAGCAGCGGGCCTTCGCAGTCGAGAGCTTCTTTTCTAACGGTCGCTCACTTGTTGCTACGCAACGTGCCTTCCGCGCTCGCTTTGAAATTCCTCCTCACAGACTCGTTCCTGGCCGTAATTCGATTCTGTCGTGGGTTAACTCATTTCGGGAGTGTGGAAGTGTCGCTAAACCCAGAAATGGACTTCAACGGACCATCAGAACTCCGGAAAATATCGCAGTCAGTTGTGCGTTCTCCCCGGCGTTCGGCTCGCAAACACGCAGCTGCTATGGGAATTTCTGACACCTGATTTCTTTTTATGGGGTTATTTGAAATCTCTGGTTTATGTCGATCGACCACGGACCATAGCACACCTCAAGAACAACATTCGCGACGCCATTGCCAACATACCGATTGATATGCTTCAAAGAGTGGAGACGAATTTGAAAAATCGACTTCATCAGTGTATGCGCAATGGGGGTCGCCATTTATCCGATGTCATTTTCAAGACTGCATGAGAAAAAAATTGGGATATTATTTTCTCAAATAAAAAAAAATTAAAACAATAATTGAAGTACTTTTGTTTTTATTGACCTTTCAAATAAGTAAGTTTCTCTGGCGCACCCTGTACAAGATTAGCTGATAAAAAAATAGCAACATATTAAAAAAAGATTAAAAAGTTAGCTTGTTGATTGAAAAAGTCAAAAAACCATATAAATCAAATCCACGACTGGAACTTACGAACTTGCTCAATTCTCTTGTAGCTAACAACTTTAATGTAGCTAAACATTGACGCTGTTTAGTAGGTATAGGTAGTCTAGTTATCTTATGCAGGTTTAAAGGCGATATAGGTAAGATAACCTTGATTCTTAGTATAATGAATTGTCGAATGGATGATTCAAGGAATCGTTACATAGGTACCTACCTATAAATGTATATTTAAATCTAAGTTATGGATTTTAATAATGTAATTTAGAAAAGTAAAATGTATCTACATACATATATAGACGGAACCTAAGTATGTAAATATGTACATACATAAATAATAATGAAAATGGAGGATATAAGTGGGTAGGTAGTTATTTTCATATAACCTTATAATTTAGGTGCAATATGCATACATAAGATTCATATGATTTTTGATATACAGGGTGATTGGTACAAGATGCGACAAAAAGCTAGGACGTGTAGGTTGGACTTAGAGAAGAAAAAAATCGTATGGGTGGGGGAGTCTATTTCCCCGGGAGGGACAATTTTCTAAAATAAAATTGACTTAAAACATAAACAAAATTATTTAAAACCAACGGTAAGACCTACAATGCCATGTTATACCTTTTTGGAATATATGTGGTTGTTTGGAAATAGGGAGGGGACTTTATTCGATAGTTTTGATTTTAAAATCGGTGCATCTAATTACATTTCTTAAAAACGCTAGCGCATTATTATAATTGAAAAAAATACTTTCTACAACAATAAATTACACTCTTTTACCAATTGTTCACGGTTTAAAACGTTTATAGTGTTTATTTCATAAAAAAACTATCGAAAATATATCGAATATATCGATTAAGTTGCTCATCTCTGCCTGAAGTTTATATCCATCGCAATGCGTCGTCGTATTTCTTTAAAATTTCTTCCGATGACAGCTACTTCGAACTGAAATTGAATTTTCGACGAAGATGCGTTGAGAAGAAAACTCCGCTCCGACGGTTAACTCGATAGGGCAGATTATTAAATATTTAAGATTGTCATACCAATATTTTTTTTAGAAAAAAATTAAAGAAACTTTGTATATATAAAAAATAAAATAAAAAACGGCTTATTTAGATTTTTATAGAAATCTTTTGCATACGATGTGATCGAACATAAGAGCAAGTCCGTGCGATCCAGTCGTGCACTTTATTTTTAATTATTCAAGATAATGTCAAAAAACTACCAATAAGGAAGTTTTGAAAAAATCGATTGAGTCATTGTTGAAATTTTGAGTTTAAAAAAAAATTTGTTTTTCAGTTTCCAAAACAATTTTTTTTTTTTTGAAAAATGTTAGCTTTAGTGTAATTTTCTAAAAGCTTCTGCGTAAAAAAGTGCAAAAAAAATCAAAACACCTAACTGTTTCCCAGAAAATAGAAAACCAAAAAAAATGGTACCTCTAAATGTACCAGAAATAACCGCTTTTTTCCAAAAAAAAAATACGAAAAGGTACCCTTTCCCTTCAACTTTTTTTTTTTTATAAAAATCGTTGGAGCCGTTTTTGAGAAAAATAAGATTTTCTTAAGATTTTTGGCAAAAAACTAATTTATGGGAGCTACTGTTATTTGTCGTCTTAAAAAAATTAAAAAAATCTGTGGGCATATTACCGAAAAAAATTATATCTACCAAGTTTGAAGCAAATCCATCTAACTATTAAGGCTGCAGATTCCAGGACAGACGGAATTGAGGTACCCACTTTTTTGGTGTTCTCTATGATCTAAATGTATAATTTTTGATTATTTTTTTTTGGAATGCATAACTTCCTTTATAGTACCTATAATCTTCCCCATAAGGCAACAGTGGAGTAATGTACTTGTAGTGATGAAATTAAAATAAATTTATTTGGAATAGTTGTAAAGAGTTTGCCCACCGCCCAAATAGTGACCCCTACAACCTGAGTTACACAAAACCAGCCGTAATGCATGAAGCCGGCAGCATAATGATATGGGGTTGTTTTTCCTTGTGGGGTGTTGGTCCATTATTTGTTATAGATGGCGGTGTATTTAAACATATTGAAGACTGTTATGCTGTCGCGACGTGGGACGATAGAAATAAGCCTATTAAATTGTGTTTCCAACAGGACAACAACCCCAAGTAAACATAACTCGACTAAGAGCCGATTTTTCAACCTCCAGATAAACATCCAGTTAGGTGCCAGAGGAATAAACTTACTTGAATATTAAACAACCGGTTAACAACATCGAATTTTTCAATCAAGAAAAAACAATCTATAGAATAATTTAATTTGAACGTCACTTTTATTTCGAGTATCGAACTTTTCATAGAAATTAATTTTTGTTTAACGTTTATTTCAAAGCAATCATTTTTCAGTGAAATAATTCAATAATGTCAAGTGTTTTTGACTTCGAAAATAGCTATTTACTTTATTCCTCAGATAACTCCTTATTCCGTTCTTAAATGAGCAGATAACTTTATTCCTAGATTAAGTTGTATCTGACTGTTCAAAAACTGATTTTTGCTCTATCTCGAAAATATGCACTTACTGACTGCTTACCTGACTATTGAAAAATTGGCCCTAAGTCAACAAAGCTCTGGTTTCAATGAAACAAAATTACCGTTATTGAGTGGCCTTTTTAATTTCAGACATAAATCCTATTGAGAATCTTTGAGATGAGCTAAAGATTTACGAATATTTTAGTGAACATAAATCTTCCAACAAAGCGAATTTCTTGAGAAATGTCTAAGAAATGCGGTACTCGATCCCTCAGGAAAAGTCCTAGAAGTTGGTAGACTCTATACCGAATCGAAAATGCAGTTTTAAAAATAAAGGTTTTTTTTTAACTCATAAATAAAGAAAAATGACACTGGTCATCAGAAATTCCTTGTTTTTTGTTTTTAATACATCAAGTGTTGCTATTTTTGTGAGAAAGCTTACTACAGACGAACTTTAGTTTAATTTTTCAAAAAATTTTACATAAACAAGATTAACAAAGTACTTACCAAAAATATTCCAACAAACATTTTTGAATATTTGCCTAATATAAATGTACTACATAAAATATTACTAAAAATTAGGGAGTGATTCTACTATTTTGGCCATGACTGTATGTAGCTAATAAAAATATAGATGTATACGTTTAGCCCCAACATAAAAGCTTACTCATTTTTACCGGCAATATTGACGTAATTTCCAAAACAAAATATCAAATACCCACTGTTATACATATCTGTAACTAAAGGTTCAATATGTTAGCTGATATTTAATCGCACAATGTAAACAGTCCAAAGATCAATGTTTTTTTTAATCTAAACACTAGCCAACGTTACTCGTATTGACATCGTGTTTCAATATACATAGTAAGTCATTGTCAATGGGAGAAAGATACACTCAGTGGCAATGGAAACCTGTCAATTTATTTGATGGAGTCATTATTGTGGTCTTAATTGCATTCACTCACCTCAGGGTGGTCGCGGACTTGTTCGAATTCCTTAACCATCTGCAGCCGGTCGGTATTCCGATAGAGTAAAATACCTCGCAATATTCTGTTCATGCTTTTTTTTTTGGTTGGTTATTAATTTTTTTTTGTCGTTGGATTAAAGGCCTGTTGTTTTTGTGGTAAATAAACAAATTATACTAATTAATTCTTTTTGTACTCGTACGTTACTTTCTTTTAATCAGACAGAACGTATTATAATTATTGAAAACTCAAAAAGCTTTTTACTTTTGTTAAATATATTTTGTTTCTGATATTTAGATGTCAGAATCAGAAGTAGATAGAAGGAGGAGAAGAAACAGGTTGGTTGTTTGAATATAAACTAACGCACACACGTTTTGGCCCAGTTTCGAGAAAATAAATTCAAATAAAATATGTAAACGCGGGCCTGCTGATTCGTACAAATGAGAAAAGCAAACTAACTGCCCGCCGCCGCCGAAAGAAAAATCTAAACAACTTAAACTTGTAGAAGTCATCATATCATCGACATCAACTGAATATATACGACATGATTTGGAACGATGACGATGACGGAGTATTATACTATACAACTGGATGGGTATGTGAAAAGCTTTATCTAAGTTCTCCAAATGAGACTATGAGAGTGCTTCAAATTTAAATGTGTGCTTTTGGTGTGATTTTTCCCCGTTCCGTTTTGAGGTACCTGTCATATCAATAAACAATAAAACCTACTAATGGATCGCATGAACTTGCTTTATAACTATTTACATAAATCGATGGTTGTGGTTTGACATTGAAGTTATTTGATTAATGGTTCAACACAGTTAGAAATGATAGCAAAACTATAATACACAAAAAGATTAATTTCTTTCTTTTTATAAACGGTGATTTTTTAAGAGCTTGGTTTTTGAAAATTCAAAAAAACACAGAAACTTGTAAAAAGTGAATTTTTATTTGGATCGATAAACCAATTTCTGCCATTTACTTTTTAAAAATAATTTCACTTAAATGTTGCCCGCGGCTACGCTTCAGGTGGTCCATTCTGAAGGTCCAATTTTGGCAAACTTTTTCACACATTTCGGCCAGAATCTCACCAATGACGCGTTCAATGTTGGCTTCCAAGGCAGCAATCGTGTTTGGCTTGTCCCCATAGACAATAGACTTAACATAGCCCCACAAAAAATAGTCTAACGGGGTCAAATCACATGATCTTGGTGGCCAATTGACTGCGCTAAAACGTGAGATCAACTGCTCACCAAATTCGCCTCTCAATTGATGCATGGTTTCGCGTGCAGTGTGGCATGTGGCACCGTCCTGTTGGAACCACATGTCGACCGAGTTCAATTCTTGCATTTTCGGCAAAAAAAAATCTGTTATCATCGAACGGTACCTTTCTCCATTGACCGTAACCCTGCGGCCTTCATCGTCCTTGAAGAAGTACGGCCCAATGATTCCGCCTGCCAATAAACGCAACCAAACAGTGCATTTTTCGGGATGCATTGGTAGCTGCTGAATTGCCTCTGGCTGCTCTTCACTCCAAATACGGCAATTCTGCTTATTCACGTATCCATTTAGCCAAAAATGAGCGGAAAAAAATACGGACGTAGCTTGCGAAACACATTTTTCACAGAGCACGAATTTTGATAATAAATTTCAATAATTTGCAAACGTTGTTCAGGCGTAAGTCTATTCATGATGAAATGGCAAACAATACTGAATCGAAATGTCAAATGTTCGTGGAATTTGTCATGTGTGATCTGTCAAAAATATAAACGTCAAAAGCCAAGTAGCAAAACAATCACCCGTTATATTCGTTTCAACCACCTTCTGGTTTTTCGATTGTGGAACAACAAGGGAGCATGTAGGTATTATAATAATCTTATTTAGTTCTGATCTCGACAGCATTTTTACTTGCGATATAAAGGTATGGCAAATTATGGATTCGTAAAAAAGTCGAACTTGAGATTTTGATCAAACTTGACATTACGATGCTAGAGAACACCAAACAAATGGGTCCCGCAATTCCGTCTGTCTGTCCCCGAGCCTACAGACTAAATAAATGATTGGATGGATTTGCTTTAAGCTTGGTGCATATTGTTTTCTCGGTAATGTGACACACGTTTTTTTTTTCATTTTTTAAGACGAAAAATTGCGGTACCTGTTATACATTTTTCTTTGCCAATAAGAAAAAATTTATTTTTCTCAAAAACGGCTCCAACGATTTTTATAAAAAATAACAGTTCATTAATGAAGAGAAAACAGTACTTTTTTGTATTTTTTTGTTGAAAAAGTGGTTATTTTTGGTATACTTCTAGTAGCACCATTTTTTTTATTTTCGATTTTCTGGAAAACGGTTCATTTGATTTCTTGGAAATTTTGTATGGAGAAACTCTTAGAAAGTATAAACACTAATGTAAACCAAAATGTTTGAAACATTTCTTTTTTTTTGGATATTAAAAAAAAAATATTTATCTGAAAACTCAAAATTTCGAAAACTACTCAATCGATTTTTCGAAACTTCTCATTTGGTAGTTTTTGTTAACATTATCTTGAAAGTTGAAAAAATTATTTTCCTAAAATAAAAAACAACGGTACCTACCTCCCATACAAATGTTAAAAAAAAACGTTAGGACAAAAATGTATTTCTTAAAAACTTCAAGAATTTCGATAAAAAATGTGAGTGTTCTTAAATTACAGCGGTCCCCTTTTAAGTAAAAAAAAATATTTTATTTTACTTCCCATGGAACCACTTTTCATTTTTTCGAATTTCTCACTATTGGATGAACAGATTCAAATTATTATCTTTATGTTACAATTGTATTCTTTTTTTTATTTCCAAGTTTTTTTGCGATCAGCCCCCCAAACTTTAAACCATTGTGTGGTGATTATCTAAGACCATTGCCAGATGATAGGACATACAATTATTCTTAAGCTTTATGCGAATGCTCCCTAAAAGTGTTAACAAAACTGATTACTTAAATTTTAAGTAAATAAATAGTTTTTCGATTTTTAAGAAAATAAATATTTTTTTTTTTTTTTTGAAAAATCGATTTTTCAAAACCCAGTCACTGAATTTCTTTGAAATTAAAATTTTTTATGTATTTTAATAATTACTTCAAAATGACATTTTAATTTTTTTTTAAAATGATTTTAAAATTTTATATATGTTTAAAAAATTAATTTTCAATTCAAATGGCATGTATTTTTTCATCAAACTTTAAGAACTAAGCAATCTTTATTATGTGAAGCACCCATTTATTTTTACCTAATTATATTTCATTTTTACGCATTTTTACATGCGTCACTGAATACTTACATTAATACTAAGTAGGCACTCATACATTTAGATAAACTGTATCTTTAAAAATCACGTGAATCGTATTTATATTGCACCTAAATTATTATGTTATATGCATATATCTACCTACCCACCTATATCCTTCACTTTCATTATTATATGTAGGGCAATCTTAATCAAATTTGGAGTATATTTTAAGGCACATTTTGCATTATTGTTCCACGGGAAATTTTTGTGAAAGGACCCATTAGACCATCACAACAAACTGAAACTTAGAAAAAGTCAAATTGTCTCACTGTTTGCGAGCAGTGCGATCAATGATACAGTGTAAGACAAACGAAAAAAAAAGAAAAAAAATATAAAACCTTAAATAAGTGGGTAATTAGTATTCTATTAAATTAATTAAGTAACGTAAATATATTTCTTCAAAGAAAAGTAACAAAGAACAATAAACTAAAAAATGTAAAAAAAAAACAATGAAAGTACCTGTTAGTTTTTTGGAAATGTCTCACTGTTCGTCTTTCGTCATTTCATATAAAAACAAAAATTTTACAAGAATAACAGAGAATTCTAAGATTTTGTTGTTTTATTATAACAGAACACATAAATGTTATATGTAACAAAAATTCTGTGTATTTACGTGATTATTTCCCGTTACTATGCCAAATTTAAACACATTCCGCAAAATACTTCGAAGAGTGTAAAAAATTTTTAAAATATTTTTTTTTGGGTAGATTCAATTTTTTTTTGCTTAAATTGAAGTGGATTAAAAAGGGATTTCTAAAAGTCAAGTACATATAGGAACAGATTTTAATTTTTTTTCTGAAATTGCAGTAAATATACTTCAATTGAAGTAAAGTGACATCACTACTCCTAACTTACATAATTAAAATCCATAATCTACATTCAAATAATACATTTGTAGGTAGGTACTTATGAAAATATTCCTTGAGTAATCCATTTGTCAATTCATTACTCTATTTAAACCTGCATAAGATACTACACTACTTATCCACTTACAGCATCAATGTTTAGCTACAATAAAGTTGTTAGCTACAAGAGCAAGTTCGCACAATCCGGGGCCTATAATATAACGCGACAAGTCCAAATTCACTTGTCAAACTATACAAGTACGACAAGGAGAAGTGTATTCTGTAACACAACGCAAAACTGTTGCACTTGTCAGAATTATAAATTTCCCTTGACTTGTCTGACAAGTGGCCAAGGAAAAAAAATTGCCGTTTTAACAATAATAAAAGAAGAATAAATATTCTTTTTGGAACTTTAAGCGATATTTAAGCAAAATAAAATAAAATGCACGACTGGATCGCACGAACTTGCTCTTATGTTCGATCACATCGAATGCAAAAGATTTCTGTTAAGAATCTAAATATATTTAAAGTAGTTTTTAACTTAATTTTTTATATATACAAAATATCTTTAATTTTTTTCTAAAAAAAAATTGGTATGACAGTCTTAAATATTATAATATAAACTTAAAAACAAAATATTAAATCGGCTTAATCAAAGAAAAAATAATTAAAAATTCTGAAATAAATACTTAAACTAATTTAAGCTAAAAAAAAGTACCCCATTTTATTTGTTAGATAAATTTGAATTTATGAGACAAAGATTTTAAAAATCTGTGGATCTGTTTTTGAGAAAAAAAGTTTTTTTTTAAACTTTTTGAAAACATTTTTCAAAAAAATTAAAAAACGCCATTCATAAATACTCGTACATATAAATATAATTTTTGAAAAAAATTTGATGAGCAGTTTTCGAAATATAATTTTTTTTAATGATTTTAAAAATACAAAAAAAAAAACTAATTAAACATATTGGTACGCGGTATAATTTGGGCAACCTCGGTTGAGCCGTTTATGAGATAGTCGAAAGCAAAAAAAAAGACTGACAGACTGACAGACAGACATACCTACAGACGGACAGAATTTTTAGACCATCTTTGGTCGTAATACCATGTTTGATTGTTATCTCAAAACTTTTTTTTTCGACGAATGCATAACTTGCTTTATATAGTACCTATAATCGCACGTAAAAAACGAAAAGTGGAGATGTTTACTTTGTATTCGAAGAAAACGCAAACAATATTTACATATTATTTTTGTTTTTGATGTTTACTTTGGCAAAAAGCCTGAATATTATTCCACAAAATAAATAGGAATAATTTTTCGGCAAGATACATACTGTGCCATTGATTTTGATTTCAAGTTCAAAATTTATTCTTGGTTTAATCGTTTGGGACTATCAAAATCAGAACCAAATAAATACATTTTAAATTGAATATGTTTTAAAAACAAATTTATAAATTATTTTGGTATGTACATTATATTCTTCCACAATGTAAATAACTTATTTTCAAACTGTTTTTACTCAGAATATACTCACTTGTAAACTAATGACAACTTTTAAATTACCTATCACACACTAGGCATGCTTAATCCAATTTTATGTGACACTTGTCACTTTCTCTTACAAAAGGAGGGAAATCCAACAATTTCCCACCTGTCACATTTTAAAATGACAATTATCACAGAGCTTTTAAACTTGTCGTTTTTGTGTTATAATTTTGTTTAAGACTTGTCGTATTTTACTTGTCCTACAATTACTTGTCTTGTTGTGTTCTAGGCCCCCGGTCGCGCATTTTATTTCATCGAGAATAATCCCATATTCTGTTTTGCCTAAAATGTCCTACCTTACTTCCTTAACACTCGCCCTTTGCTTGATCATTTTCGGGGTAGTCGAAATCCATTTTAGTGCAATGAACGACTGAATCGTACGCCCATACTTGCTCTTATTTTCGATAATCGAACATACAGCGAACAGACTTTTTTCGTGTTCGAATTTTATCAAAATTTCAGGTTCGATTTTTTCTCAAATGCCCTATAGTACCTTAATATATCTCAAATAAAACTTAATTTCGTTAGACTCGAGAAAAATTTAAATAATTAAAATGGTTATACACACATAGGTATTGTAGGCGTATTGCCAGAGAATCCTGCCTACCGTTCAATCTTTGATGATGTATTTACACATCCCGAGGAGTTAGATGAAACCAACACTTCATTAAACTCCAAGAAATCTACAGGATCTCTCGGTCGCTCCAGCTATGTACTAAAAATTGCCTGATATTGACACTCTTCTATTGACTTTAATTGATGGTTGAACAACTGCTACTTTGCAAAAGCTTGAAAAATTTCAAGTTTTATTCCAACACTAAAGAATACCAACAGACAAAACGTGAAAGACTACAGGCCAATTACTGCCTTCGTCTTGTTTTATAATCAATGTCTTGGACTCATTAATGCTGCAGTAGGTTAAACACTTCGATGATGAAAGAATCATTATTCCCAACTTTTAGTACGGATCCCAGGAAAAACATTTGACAATACAATAGGAAGATCTTGAATAAGTCAAGTTGACATTCGAAAGCCGTGATATTAATATTATTTTAATGTAAGCATTTAGCTGATCTAAAACAAAATCTTAAAATTGAAGAATTCTCCATCATCGTCATCTAAGATTTGTTTAAAGACTCGAAGCCAATACTACTTGCCTTATAGAGCAAGTAAAAAGATAAGCTCCATAACATGCGGTTAACAAAAAAAAAATAATAAAAGTATAAAAATAAGCACAAAAAGCTCATTGTAGCGCAATTAATAATATAAAATGTACGATTGGGTTGCCCGAACTTGCTCAAACCGATCAAGTTGCTTAATATGTTTATTTGAAATTTAATGCATAGGCGAAATAAATCATTTAGAAATAATACGAAGGTATCAGAAGAAATTATTGAAAAGTTTAAGCGCTTTAAAAACAAAGGCTCATTATTTTAAACAATTTAGTAACATATTAAAGCGGTTTTAGTATGAAATTAAGGTAAAATGGGGATTTTGCTAATTTTAAACAATAATTATCGAACTATCTTTTAACTAAAGTTAAAATCACCAAGAGGCTATTTTATATTCTTACGACCATATTAAATCGATATGATTTCATTTTCAAAAGACAAAAAGTTGCAGTTTATCAAAAAAATTAGGTATAGTACAGGGTGCGCCAGAGAAACTTACTTATTTGAAAAAATTCCCCCGGGGTGATTTGGGCGGTTAGAGGGGCGCATCTGGAGGGGGAAGTTCCCAAGTTTGTTTCTCCCTCCAGTCAGTTGCCATCATGCTTTGGTCTAGAGAGCAGCGGGCCTTCGCAGTCGAGAGCTTCTTTTCTAACGGTCGCTCACTTGTTGCTACGCAACGTGCCTTCCGCGCTCGCTTTGAAATTCCTCCTCACAGACTCGTTCCTGGCCGTTATTCGATTCTGTCGTGGGTTAACTCATTTCGGGAGTGTGGAAGTGTCGCTAAACCCAGAAATGGACTTCAACGGACCATCAGAACTCCGGAAAATATCGAAAGAGTGAGGCAGCCAGTTGTGCGTTCTCCCCGGCGTTCGGCTCGCAAACACGCAGCTGCTATGGGAGTTTCTGACACCACTGTTCGACGAATTCTCCATGAAGACCTTCAATTTCATCCCTATAAATTGGCTGTTGTGCAAGAATTAACTGAACGCGATTTTGTTGCCCGCGACGCCATTGCCAACATACCGATTGATCAGTGTATGCGCAATGGGGGTCGCCATTTATCCGATGTCATTTTCAAGACTGCATGAAAAAAAAAATTGAGATATTGTATTCTCAAATAAAAAATAAAATAAAACAATAATTGAAGTACTTTTGTTTTTATTGACCTTTCAAATAAGTAAGTTTCTCTGGCGCACCCTGTATAACCGAGTTAGTGCCTTAACATCAGCAAATTGTTAAGCAGTATACATAGTTAGTAACATCAGACTGTATATAATTTTGCATCATTGTGTATTTCGCTTGAAGTGAATTGAAATTTGACTTCGAATTAAAATCGAAGCGTTTCGAATAAAGAGTATGCTAATTCAATTTCAACCCTTTTTACTTTATAAATTCTAAAGTCATATATACTCTGAGTTTAATAACTCAATTTTCAATTGTAAATTCATTCATTCCATTTTAATATCTCTTTTAATAAAGAATAGTTTGTTATTTTTAAATAATCATATCTTTTCTTCAAAATATACAATAATTTGGCGACGATTAAAGAAGATTTTAATAAGCATTCAACATTTTCAATGTAAGATAGTTGCATTCAATACTGATTACTTTTTTCTTTTTTCAAAATGAATAATAATCAATTTCAAAAAATGCTTAAAGCATTCCAATACCAACAGAAGGTTATTACAAATTTGGTTTCGCAATTACAAATGAGCCCGTCTCACACAAATATTCAACCTTTCGATAACTTCGATTCCGAAAACGAAAAATTTTTTAAATTATTTGGAACGTAACGAAAATTATTGTTGCATGGAAAATATAACAAATAATCAAAAGAAAAATGAACTCCTATGCGTTTCCATTGGCTCCCAACACTATAACAATCTAGAGGCATTTCTTGGTCCAAAAAAAACTCAAAAATTTTGAATATAAAGATCTTGTAGACAATTTCAAGAAGATGCTAGCGTTGTGTTTTTGTATCTCCTCAACATAATTTTTTAAATACATTTTCAAAAGGAAACTCAAAACATTGCCGATTTTGTTTCCTCACTACAGAGAGATATTCTCGATTGTGCATTCAATGTTAAATGTGAATGTGAAAAATCTGTGTATGTCTCTGAAATTTTTCTCAGAGCACAGTTTATCCGTGGCTTAAGAGATGATTGGTTAAGCGAACAAATTTACAGTCAGATAAGACAGCATTTGATGACATTATACTTAAAGCTACATCTCTCGCAGCTTCAAAAATCGAAAGCAATGAACTGAGACAACATTCTAGAATTTCAAGCTCGCACTCTGATGTCAACAAACTAACCAAATCAATACATATATCAAATTCCAAGAAACAAGTACATTACAGATACAGTTATAAGTCAAATGGTCATACCGACTCAAAACCTCGAACCATCAACTACAAAGTTCTGGGAATAGGAAACTACTGTTTAAGATGTGGGCGTAACAACCACAAAATTTCATCTTGCCGAACTAACAAATCCCATCTCAAATGCACTTCAAGTAAAAGAGAAGGACATGTTTCAAAGGTATGCATTTCCACTCTTATCTCACGATGCTCTACTAGGTAGACAGTGGATTAGAAGTCTAGGTATCGAGCTTAAGAAAATTGATTCAAATCCGACAAATTCAGAAACTCTTTTCCAAACTCAACCCGACAGCTCAATAGATGACGTTCTTAAACCATTTTTTCTATTTTTGAAGATGAAGTCTATTGTGTTCCAAATTTTCGAGTTAAAGCTATTTTTACACGAGAGAGAAGTGTGCCATATGCTCTGCAAGAAAAAGTCGAAAAAGAACTTGACTCACTCGAAAAAGACCGAATTATTAATACCTTAGTTTCTATAAACTGTCTTAACTTTGGAATCAAAACCACACCTTCAGATTTTAATCGAATTTTATGTCAAATAATTCAAGGGCTTCAGGGCTTTGAAGCTTATTTCGATAACATTATTATCCACGCAACGAGTGTCTTCAAAATGTAACTGCATGTCTTAAAAAATGTATTCAGCATGCTTTACATATCAATAAGAAGAAATGCTCATTTTTACAAGAGACAATTGAATATTTAGGACAGGTTGTTGAATTCAACAAGATACGAGTAAGTAAATCTGCAAAAAAAATATGCATTCTCCTTCGGACCCAGATAAAGTTAAACAACTTCTTTGACTTGTTATATAGGGTTTTCCAATAAGAGGTGTTATTTTGATATTCAAAAAAAAGAAATGCGTTGTTGAAGCGTGTATCGTTCCATTTTTATTAATAGCGTAGTTTCTACTTGTCAAATGTCAAAAAATGACAGCTTCAAAAGTGACAGCTACCGAATTAGCGGGCTATTCAAAATAACACCTCTTATTGGAAAACCCCTTATATAATCCTCGATTCATACCAAATTTTTCAACTACGGTTTAAGCTCTTCGCTGTCTTCTCAAGAAAGAGCAAAAATGGTAATGCACTTCAAAATTTGAATCAGCTTTTATAAAATTAAAGAAAGAACTATGCAGCGATCGCGTGCTCATGCCATTCAACCCCACTTTACCTATGGTTTTAACTACTGATGCCAGTCCTTTTGGTATAGCTGCTGTATTGAGTCATCTTAGAAAAACTAATAGTTTATGCTTCCCGTTCTTTGACGAAATCTGAACAAAACTACAGTCAGCTAGACCGAGTAGCAGTAGGAATCATATTTGGTGTAACACATTTTTATGAAGACATTTTTTACTTGTGGCAGATAACCAGCCATTAACTCGAATTCTCCATCCACACAAAGCATTACCACATTAATGACTTCAGCTCGACTTCTCAGATATGCCTGATTTCTTTCCAGATTCAATTACTCCGTTCAATTTAAAGCTGGAGAAAATAATCAAAATGTTGACTGTTTGTCACGAGCTCCAGTTCAGAAACCAATATCTTCAACCGACCAAGAAAGGTGAAGAGGTCAACATTTTGTACGCTGAAACATTATTTAAAGTTTCAAGTGAAGAAATTATCAAAGAATAAACTGAAAAAGATTCTGAACTACAAGAAATTATCAATGACCTGCAAACAAATTTAACTTTTTTTTTTTTTTTTTTTTTTTTTTTTTTATAATCTACACGCGCTCAAGGGATTATGTTTCAACACAGCGCGGGCGTGAGGGTGAGGTTAAGGAAGAGAAAGAATGATAGGAAAGATGTGTGGCGTGATATTCGGTGACTGTAGGTGGTTGTTGTGTCAGATTACTTACACTCAAAGATGGAATTATTTTTTGAAAAGATCGAATTCTCATTCCACAAGCCTTACGCCCAAAGATTCTTTCATAGAACTTCACGTAACTCAATTAGGTATTACTAAAATGAAACAACTGGCTCGAAGAGATAGAGATATTGAACATTTAGTAAAAAAAAAAATTGCGAAAACTGTGCAATCACCAGATCAATCCATCAAAAGTTCCAATGCATCCTTGGGATCTGCCTCAAGAAAACTGGAAACGTATCCATATCGCGGATAAGTTTTCAAAATTTCTACTTTTTAGTTTGCATAGATGCCGAAGTTAAAGTCATCAAAGATACACCGTCTAGTTCAAATAATTTACAAATGCTTCAAAGCATATTTTCAATTCACGGATATCCCCAAGTTATGGTTTCGGACAATGCTTCAATTTTCCGTAGTAAATAATTTCAAAATGTTTGTTCAATTCATGCTATTTTTCAAAAACTTATTGCTCCTGAACATCCTGCAACAAATGGACTTGTCGAAAGAAATATTCAAACTCTAAAACATAGAATTAAGACTCTATTAAATGATCAAACTCAAATTCTCATTAAAATTCAGAACATACTTCTAAGATATCACGCAACACCCCTCTTGTGGAAAATCACCATCTGAACTTTATCTCCATAGATAGAATACAAATGGATGATATTTTCCGTTAAACCCAAAACCTTCTAAATTAGGATGCAAACCATGTCGTTCGGTAAAAGTGGGGGAGAGAGTTCAAGTAAAAATTCTTAATAAATGGCAATTTGGGTAAGTAAAAAATAAACTTGGTCATCGTCACTATCTTATTACTCTTGACTCTGGTCGAATAATCAGACGACATATCAATCAGCTTCAATCAACACTGATTAAAAGCAAGACCGTTTCGTTTGAACCATCTCAAAGTTTTGATGTTCCGAGATCTAGCAAGCCTAATCTTAATAACACTTCGGTCAGTTCATTTTCACCTACCATTGATAGTATTCCCCAAGACAAATTAACTCAATCTGTATCAATAAGCAATCGTCAACCACAATCTCAACTAGAATTAAGAAGTTCAATTAGAAACAAACATCCTCCAATTCGATTTGGTTTTTCTTAATAAGTGGGGGAGACTGTGGTATTTTTAATATAAATACTTTGCAATTTCAACCTGTTTTATTGTATAAATTCTAAAGTCATGTATACTCTGTTTTTATTAACTCAATTTTCAATTGTAAACTAATGCATTTGATTTTAATTTCTGTTTTAATAAAAAATAGTTGGTTATTTTTAAATAATCATTCCTTTTCTTCAAAATATACAATAGAAAAAAAAATGCACGACTAAATCGCACGTACTTGCTCTTATGTTTGATCACATCCTATTCACAAGGTTCTTGGTATAAACGACAAAATAAATATATTTTTATGGTCGTTTTCCACTTAATTTTGTATAAACAAAAATTCTTTAATTTTTTTTCTAAGAAATATGTATATCCGTTTGGCAATTTTTAAAAACATTATTAAAAAAAAAATAGTTCACTTGTTTTCAAATTATTGAATTTTCGAAAAAAAAAGATTTTTTTCTTTAAATCCGAAAAAAATCATTTTCGAAAATTTTGGTAAGCAATATTATTTAAAATTCGAGTGAGTAGGCGCATAAAAATTTTAATCAAAATCCGTCGAGCGGCTTATGAGAAAGTTTAAAATCAAAAAAATTCTTGTGTGTCAGGTACCCTCAATAACAAAATATGTAAAAAAATTTAGACCACAATGCACATTTTCGAGATAATTAAAATGGTAGACACAAATTGTACGGCAGATACCGTTAGTGTTAGGGCTAGACTTAAAAATCTTTTTGAGACAATGACCTAACCCAGCAAACATTTTAATTCAGAAATGAACGATAATTAATTCATAAAAGTGAAGAAACCGGACGAAAAAGAATTCACTTTTGATGCAATTTGAATCCTTTTACCTGGGCTCTTAGACACCAATTTGAATCATTGTAATGATTCATTTATGATCTGAAAATTCGTCATTTAAATGAACGTATATAAGAGCTCCATATATTCATTTAAATGATTAATGCCTGAATCTTTTCTAAATCATAGAAATAATTCCAATAAAATTCAATTAAGTGAAGGATTTCTAGGTACGAGTATATACCTTCACTTTATTTAATCTTACAGGAATCATTTTTGCGATTCAGAAAAGGTTCAGGGATTAATCATTTAAAGGAATATATGGAACCCTTATACACGTTCATTTAATTGCAGAATTTTCAGATCATAAATGAATCATTAAAATGATTCAAATCGGTGTCAAAGCGCCCAGGTAAAAGGATTCAAATTGCATCATAAGTGAATTCATTATTTCTGATTCATTTATGATTGAATATTTCATCGGTGAGCCTCTGGAACATTTTTTGATTTGCCTCTTGTTTGGCATTTATAGCTTCCAGGACTTCTTAATTGTTACACGATGCTATAATTAAAGAAATGATTTTTATATTTCTAACAAAATTTAACACCATTTTTTACATACCTTTATGTTTTATCATTTCCTTTTTTAAATATATCTTTTGTTAAGTAAGTAGGTACCCATTTACTATTAAAACACAAGCTGATGGTTATATACCTATCTAAACCGATCTTTCGAAAAACTTTTCCGAACTGATAATCGACTATGCAAACGAAACTTTTGTCATTACAATGACCCGTCATCATTACCCCTTAGTAAAAAAAAAATAAGAGGACGAACTAAAAAGGATCTCCATATGAAGGATCCAACAACAAAATCTGAGTGTTGTTTTTTTTGACAGAGAATACATATCTCTTTGTGTCTCCCTGGTAAGAATTTGTAGGATATTTGTATATATTCATAATTCATTCAAAAAACTGAAGGTTTCCTGAATATTATTCTTCATTTTTGGTGATTAGAATCTGAACCTTCAGATAAATGTTTGCTGGGAAGACACTTAAAAGAAGAAAATCGCTTCAGCCGTATATTATCGAAAGACAATCAAATTTAATTCTTCATATGATCTATGACTCGAAAGCCACAAAAGAAAAATCGTAATCCATGAATTAGGAAAAGGATATTTTTCTCTCCCTTCCTTTCCTTTTTAAATTTTCTTTTAGAGTGTTCTTTTAAGAGCAGCAAACAAATTTAAAAAAATTATTATAGTTCGTTCAGATGTTTAAATGTTATAATAAAAAAAGTTAACCACTCACCAATTAAATGTTTCATTTTTAACACACTATCAGAATTTGTCGAAGAGAGCTTATAGCAAGCTCCGTCTTGCGACCAATGGTTTGCCAACACAGAAAACTGTGTTATACCACTGGCTCATCATTTAGTGCAGTGTTAGTTGTTAGTAGGCAAACTCTATTACAAATAACACTAACACAAGTACAACATGAAAATATAACATATAATATTACGTCAATACAAAACAAGAACATAACAATTAATTAAAAAAACATTTAGGATCGTGGAACACTGGTTTTGAGTAGATTTTTTAATTTAATTTTACTGATATTGAAATCAAAAACGTTTGAATTCCAATTTAAAAGTCTACCCATACGTGTCAATGGCTCATGCATCCCATAGTTGGTCCTATGTGTTGGGACTTTAATCAAGTCGAGTCCACGAAGATTATAACCTCCACCCCGATAATTAAAATAAATTGAACATAGTAGGTCTGGTGCATCTGTGACACCTGTTATTATTTGGTGGAAGAATACCAAATCATTGTTTGTTTTTCTCTGGGCCAGTGTTTGCATTTGAAGAATAGATAAACGTTGGTCATAAGGGAGGGCATTAGAAGGATCACTCCACTGAAGCCAGTTCAATGCGAAACGAGTAAAGTTTCTTTGAACAGATTCTAATCTCTCAATATGAACATCGTAAGGAGGAGTCCAAACCTGCGATGCATACTCAAGATGGGGACGAACCAAGCAGTTGTATAAAGCACGGGTAACAATGGGATCAACAAATTCTTTGGACCAACGTTTAATAAATCCTAACATTGAATTGGCTTTGTTAACTATGATATCAATATGGACAGAAGAGTCTAAATTTTACGTGAAAAGAACTCCAAGGTCCCGTACAGTTATAACACAAGTTAAAATGTGCCGTGAAATAATATAGTCATGAGAAGAAGGAGAACGTTTTTTAGAAAATGTCATTGTTTGACATTTTGTCGGGTTAATATTCAAACAGTTCTTTTTACACCACAAGGCAAGGTGGTTAGTATCCTCTTGCAATAGAGTTCGATCCTTTGAGGATGATATATTTTTATAAATCTTCATATCGTCTGCAAATATAAGAATTTCGCTATTGCGTACACAAAGAGGAGCATCATTATTAGCCAATGTAAAGAGTAATGGTCCAAGATGGCTTCCCTGCGGAACACCTGATTTGGCAATAAAGGATCTTGAGTAATAATTTCTGAATTTGACTTCATATGACCTATCTTCAAGATACGATGATATCCACTTGATGAAAGATGGAGGAAACCCGTATGAATTAAGTTTAAACTTGATAATCTGATGAGACAATTGATCAAAAGCTTTCGAGAAGTCTGTGTACGCACAATCAACTTCTTGACCACTTTCTAGGGAGTTTAAACATTTATTCAAAAAGAAACTAGATTAGTAACAGTAGACCGTTTCTGCATAAAACCATGTTGTTGGTTGCAAATAATATTTTTACATATAAATGTCAAACTATCACATACAACTTGTTCGAACAACTTCGGAATGCAAGAAAGTTTAGAAATTGGTCTATAGTTAATAATATTGATTTTATCTCCCTTTTTATATACTGGGGTTATAAATGCATTCTTCCAAATTGAAGGAAATTTTCCCAATTTCAAAGATAGTTCAAAAATATTACTCAGAGGAAGAGCTAAAATGGACCTACATTTTTTTAATACAGCAGTTGGTATTCCATCAGATCCAACAGAATAGTCCTCTTTTAAATGTGACAAAAAGCTCAAAATTTTTTCACGCTCTATTGTAATATTGTTAAATGATACTTGAGGACAATTTCGTAAAAAATGAAAATAGTTTTCGTCAACAACTACAGGAGAATCAATGAAGGATTGGCTAAAATTACTTGCAAATCCCTCACAGATTTCAGAAGTTGTATTCAAGATTACGTCATTATAAATGATGTTTACTGGATACCCGTCACATTTCTTTTTAAAATTTATGAATTTCCAGAAGTTTTTCGGGTCTAACTTCAAAGAACGCCCCATGGTTTCGAGATATTCGTTATAGAGTTCGAAAGAAAGTTTTTTGAGTTCTTCAAAAAGGGAAATGTAAACTACTTGATTCTCTACCGTTCATACAAAAATGTTAATAAGAATTCAATTTAGTAACACAAATCAGTTGCGCAGCAGCATTGGTTTCTCAATTTGTTGTGCACAGCATATTGGATGACCGAAGCTTTAGCTAAATGTGTAAAAGTTAAGAAAAAAATTTAAAAGAAAAGTAACCAAATGAACGATCTTTACAAAAAAAAAAACCACATAAAGAAATTAGAAATGCATATGTACTCAACTTTCGGAGTTCTGGATTCGGTTTCGGATTAGGAAAGAGAGACAAATAACAAACACAAAAATTATTGATTTTGGATATGGTTGTTATTATCTTTAGTTCGGGCTGTGGGAGGTTGATGATGTAGTTGATGCTGGGAATGACGATGGTAATAAGAATGATGCTGATATGTATAATTGTTGTTGCAGGAATAGAGCTTGATGGTATATTTTAAATAGTTTTTTCTTTCTAATTTTTTTTTTTTTTGGAGATGAATAAGTCTATTGCTTGTCTATTGTACATAGAATGATGATAGGCGTGGATTATTTGGACTGTCAAAGTTGACCAAAGCAAGAAATTGTCCTGAGACCATGAGTTGGTGGTGATAGAGAATCCTGTGTGGCTAAACCAAATTGCATAGAACACTTTGGCGCACGTGATATGACAAGTGTGATGGTGATGCTGGACGTTGGTACGAAGGTTGATCTGTTGAACTGAACACGTGGAACTGAGGAATGTGTAAACATCAAGATGGATTATGCGGACTCGAGCTTCGTGGAATTGCCAGAAGAGTCTCACGGAATGTTAGCTACCGAAAGCTCCGGAGTATTACTCAGTGTATCCAAACGTCGTTTTTGGCTAATAAGATTCTGTCTTTGGAGAAGGCGTGAAATGGAAATTTTGGTATAGATGCGAAATAGTACCGCCGGTGATGGTGCTGCTATTCCTTTTGCAATCTTGGATTGCATCTGGAATACCTCATTTGCTGTTCTGCTGCTCTTATGCTGTTTTCTTTCCTTCTGTTCAATGGCATTGGTTTATCTCGGTAAGAAAAACGTATATTGGTTTCTGTAATCTCTTCTTTTTCTTTTTTTTTCATTTTTTTTTGTCACACAAATCGAATAATGGCACTAACGGGGATTATACAAAGTCATGAAATTAGGAATTATCTAAGAATACGACTTAATATTCTACCTGTTGTTAATCCAATCTTGGCACAATAGTTATTCAAAAAAAGGAAATTGCTTTATTTATAGTTTTGCCATTAAACTAATATTTTATAAATAAATAAGTAATGCACTTTATTTTATTTTTTTTTTCAATTTGAGGTTTAGGACGATGACTTTTCGTGAGGAGGTCCACCACCGGCTGAGATCAACGATAAAAAGAAAGATCAAGTTGACGAGAAAGATATTACACCTTTCGATTGGTTTCAATTCCATATTTTCGGCAAAGTAGGAAATGGATACGTTTCTTTTTTGGTAATTTGTAGATCGATAACATATCAAATAAATCGAATACCAACTGAATTCCGCATAGGTAGAGTTCGTAAACTCATAATTGTATTCTGACGTTTGTATTGACTGATGTAAAATTTTAAATAAGTGGAATGGTCCACAACAAGCAACCAGTACATATCTCTGAGCTTATTATTTAAGTCTTCGCATTTCTTTTTAACATACGGTTTCCATTTTAACTTCGCGTCTAGAGTCATTCCGAAATATTTTGCTTCATTAGCAAACGGAACTTGAACCGTATTAACAAATCATATAATAATCATTTATCGTTTGGCCCACTGCTAGTATTGCAGTGTCGTCAGGAAACGTGGCTACGATAGTATATCACGTGTAAATAATAGGTACAATATTGGACCTAGAACACTTCCTTATGGTACCCCAGCCACTATTTATTTGAGATCTGAGTAATCCTTCCCATGTCTTACTCTAAAAAGTCTATTCTATAGATATGCTTTTAGAAGCCTATAAAGTGCTTCAGTCAGAATGTATCTTAATTTAAAATTAAGGCCTTCGTGCCACATCTTATCAAAAGCTTGCGACACGTCTAGGAAGACCGTCGAACAAATTTTCTTTTCTTCAAGAGTTTTCTCAATGATGTCAGTGATCCTATGATCTTGGTCAATTGTCGAGTGCTTGCTTCTAAATCCGAACTGATGTTCAGGTATTAAGCGCTTTTCTTCTACTATTGGCTGCAGGCCCAGAAGTAAAATTCTTTCAAAGACTTTAGATATTCCGGGCAGAAGCGAAATAGGTCTATTAGATTTCTTATCATGTGATGGTTTTCCTGGCTTCCGTAAACCTAAAATCCCGCAAATCTACACAGCGCATGTTGCCCCTCTGCAATACACCTGGCTTGGTCAAATATTGGATTTGAGATGGGGTTGAATTTGGATGTATGCAAATCCTTTATTTGGAGAAGTTGGGAACTTATATAAAGTAATAGTCGAAATTTTGCTGGGAATTACTTTATAATACCAATTTATTATTTAATGTGAGGATCGATTTCAAAATATTTACCTATTTTATTTCAGGAAACGCAGATTCGTGTTTCAATCTATACAAAGGATATACCCACAATATGTTCACTTGAAGGGTTTAATAGCCAATTGTGCAAGAAATTGGTAAAAAAAAGGTAATTTATTTAAATTTGTCGACCATATCTTATAAGAGCATCAAGTGGTTACAAAAGATTTTTTGATGTGTATTGATGGTATGTTCAAATGATGTTTTTCAACCTCCAAAAAAAAAAAATACAGATATAAGAGTAGTTTAATTGAAACGACTAACATGACATTGAACAAAAAAAAGATTTAACTAACTTTTGTGACATGATCAAGGAAATTTCCGTAATTTTGAAGAAAAACTCGCCTTATGTTCAATTTGTTTTAAAAATCACAAAACTATTTTGTTAGAACTACGTTAACATTTTAGATTATGCCTAAATTGCTACCCAAGGATATCAAAAATTATATAAAAAAAATGATGAATACCAAAAACATCGAATTTCAGTCAAAAATTTTCCTTCGGATTCTAAAAAAATACTGTACATATATCATTGAAAAATATTTGTTTGAATTTTTAAAAAACAAAATAATTTTGAAAATTCAATATTTCAAAACGGGTGGAGGATGTGTTTGATATTATGTTGTTAAATTTATGTTATTAAATACTTAAAATATGCCAATTTTTCAGAAAAAAAAAGAAAATATCTAAATTGTGAACACAGAAAATTAAGTAAAATACGATTGTAAAAATATGTTTAGCGTTTTCTACTTAAAATCTTGTAATATGATATGATCTAACATACGAGCAAGTACGTGCGATCTAATAGTGCATTTTATTTTTTAATAGCTTTGCCTGTAAAGGGCAGTTAACTCCTTCTTTCATTTTTTCTCATCTCCTTTTCAATTCTTGCAAAAATTCTTCCTCTATCCGAGTAGGATAAGAGTGACTTCCGGAAATTTTTAGGCGATGACAAATTAATTATTAGGTGCAAAACATTCTACACTTACATTTTGTCAATAATACGTACGATCAAATTGTATGCACAAGATTCTTAGCAGAAACGGCTTATATTTTTAAAGTCGGTTTTTATTAATTTTTGTATATACAAAATTTCCTTAATTTTCTTCTGAATAAAATTTAGCTTGACAATTTTATGTAATTAATAATATAAGCTTAAAAATATAATTTCGAAAACAAATCGTTATACGGTCTAGAAATATTGAATTTTCGAAAATCAAAAAAAAATATTTTTCGAAATATAATTTTTGATCGAAATCCGTCAAGCTGTTTTTGAGATAGTCGATAATCAAAAAAATGGTTGTATGTACCTTTTATAACAAAATATGTAAAAAAAAAAGTTATGAACAGGAGTAACTATTCAGGTTTTTAAACTCCAAAACGAAATAAAGCCAAATTTGCCTTATTTCCTTTTCAAAAGCGAAATAAAGTCATATCGGAAATTTGGCATTAAAAATGTTCATTTTTGCCTTCTTTTCGCTGATAAGCCCTAGCGACGTCACCCCAACATGCAATACACAATTCAATCATTCAGATGAAAATGCTTAGTGACATGTATAACCATGGAAGTCCTATTTATAAAAAATGGTTAATCCACCGCTAGTCTATGACTTTACTAAACCAAAGAATAAAAGTTAGTTTGCAGACTAAAATTTTCCATTAATAAAAATTAAATTTCCATGAAAAAAATTTACTGCAATAAGTATCAACTCTATATCTTTTTTATTATATGATCCTGTAAATTTTGTTGAGGTCAATTCTAAGCCCTTTATTAAACCACCATCTTCGATGGTTTAGCGATGGACTAATTTTATAAATGTAAAACAGTAGACATTTTGTTTAGTAATAATATTTGGTACTTAGTCCACGGAAAAGTTCTAAACCTTCCCTAGTTCATGTTTATTAATTTGGGTAAGATAGTTATAAGATAAAAGAGATTCGAAACTGAAAGTTTTCGATGAGAATAAGTAAAGTACAGACATTTAAAATAAAAATACTTACCTCATTTAAATAAAATAGTTTTAAGGTAGATTTAAGAAAAAATCTTAAGAAATCTAACTCGATCAAATCAAACTTAACATTGCGATGATAGAGAACACGAAAAAAATTGGTCCCGCAATTCCGTCCATCTGTCTATCTGTAGATCGATCTACAGCCTAAAAAAGGCTTAAGCGATTTTCTTCAAAACTTGGTACTTAAGCTTCCTAGGCTTAATACTTTTTTCTAATATTTCTTGTATCCTCAAAAAATAACAGTATCTGCCATACAAATTGTATGTACCAAAAATCGAAAACGCCACTAACGATTTTGATAAAAAAAAATCAGTGTACATTTTTTTTAAATTAAAATTAAATTAAATTTTTATTTTTGGATTTTTTGTTTTCTCATAAACGATTTAACGGATTTCGATCGAAATTTTTATGTAAGAGGTACTTAGAATTCAAAATGTCTAATACTGCTTACCAACATATCAAAAAATTTTTGTTTTGGAAATAAATTTCAGAAAAAACGGGGTAACGATTTTTTCTGAAATTTCGTTTTTAAATTAATATTGTTAAATATTTATAATTGTCATACCATTAAAAAAAAATGTAAGACTATTTTTTATACGTATAGGAAATTAAGTGAAAAAAGACTTGACGTTTCTATTAAGAATCTTTTGCATACAAAGTAATCCAACATAAGAGCAAGTACGTGCTATCCAGTCGAGCATTTTATTGTTTAATTTAAATTGAATTTTTTTTTTTTTGATTTCTTACTTTCTCAATTACGACTCAACGGATTTCAATCAAAAATTTTATATATTTCTTAATTATATACTCCGGATTCTAAAAAAAATACTGCATTCATTGAAAAATATTTTTAATTTTTGATACATTTTTTTTTTGAAAATTCTATATTTTGAAAATGCGTGGACGATTTTTTTGATATTATGTAATAACATATATTATTAAATACTTAAAATTAATATATGTACACATTTTTCTCAGAAAAAAAAAAAGAAAATACAGTCGAACTTCGATAATTAACTCGAATATTTGAGAACTCGAATGAAATTGGATGGCAATAGCGCGAAGCCTGAAGTTTATATGTGATTTTTGTTTGATAACTCGAACTTCTATAAGTCGAATGTCTTGATAACTCGAATGTCTCGATAACTCGAAGATATTATTTGGCGTCACCTTCGATTAGTCGAATTTTTTAGCGAAATTATCAAATTCTGTGGATTCTTACAAGTTCATTTCATAATGCATTGCGTTTGTGGGCACTGTGTTTGAATGTTGTAATTAAATTTTGTATATAAAAATTAATAATTTTAAGAAGAAATGTAAAAACAATACAAACGCATGTGCATACGTAGGTATTGCTTTTGTTTTTTTGTGTGGATTCTGCTTTTAATATTAATTTTGTTTTATTGTGACCTTTAGTCCAAATTTTTTGTGGACTATGTGGATTTAAGCCAAATTGGATATATCTTATGAGCTTTAGTCCAAATTGCGTTTCGCCCGGGCGCGATAGTTGGGCTCATCAGTTAGATGCTTAGATGCTATCGAACCCTACAAGCACAAGTAGCACAAAATAGTATATTTTCGGTATCGCATTTCTTAATTCATACCTTATTCATTCTTAAATTGGTATGCTTATTTGCGGCTTCTTTATTTAGTCTTTATTTCTACTTTATTATTAAGTGTTTTATTCAAGAACTTAAATTGTACGTTGACTTCTACTTTAAGCTTTCTTAAATACTTCCTAAATAGGCGTTTCTAAAATCAGCATTTTCATGTTTTTTTAATACGTCTTTAATGCTTATTAATTTGGTTTTGGTTTTATTGCATTAAATGGGTATTTTTTGAACAACTTCATTTTTACTTGCGATTATACGTACTATAAATATCAGTCTCATCGCGTGACCACGAAGTTTGAAACTTCTTCGAAACGTCGGGAAAAAGAAAAAGAAATAGAAAATATTTCTTACATTTAACGCGGTAAGTTCCGAAAAATTTAAACTTTATGTAATATGAATATCATCCGCGAAAATAATAACCTAAAATCTCATACTATAAGACAAGTTATGCATTCGAAAAAAAAAATTCTAACCATCAAACATGACATTACGATTATAGAGAAGCCTAAAAAAGTGATCGACAAAAAATGTCTGTCAGTCTGTATGTATAACGAGCTGCAGCCTAAACGGCTTAAACGATTACCTTCAAATTTATTATGTGTGATTATGTTGGCATTCCTCAGAGGGGAAATTTTATTTTTATTTTTAGGCCTAAAAATTACGGTACCTGGCATATAACCGTGAAGGAAAACCTTATTTTGCTGGAAAACGGCTCCAACGATTTTGATAAAAATTTTTGAGAATTTTTTTGTTGTAATTGCTTTTATTTGATCCGAATAAAATTTACGGGAAAAGTCTATTAATGGTACCTTTCATATAACGTTTTTTTTTTAATTGTTGGCTTTCTCGGTAACGGTACACTAGATTTCTGTCAAATTTTATATCTGGAATGATCTAGGTAGCCAAAAAATTCTGCATATAAAAATATTGAAACATTTTTTTTTCTAATTAAAATTTATTTTTGAATTTTTTTTTTTGGAAAATCAATATTTTTAAAATTTATCAAAAAAAATAGTTTTTAATTGTATATTCGCATGGCAATTAATAAACTCTAAAAAAATGCATACCTACCAAATTTTCCAAAAAAATTGTTTTCAAAAAACTAAAAATAAAAAACAGTATTTCATCAAAATCCGTCCTACAATTTTTGAGAATTTTTTTTTATAAAATTTTCATTGATCCGCGTTTTTTTTGGAAAAACTGATTAAATTGATGGTTTTGGCAGTTTTTATAAGTTTAAAAAATGATTTTTATTTAACTATACACCATTTATACCATATATATAGGTAGTTACATATCACCCTCCTAATTTACACAATTAAAATCCATTTAAATATACATTTGACTATGTAACTATTCCTTGAATCATGCATTCTACAATTCAAGATAATCTTACCTACATCGGCTTTAAATCTGCTTAGGATAACTATAGACTACATTATACCTACTAACAGCGTCAGTGGCTAGCTACACTAAAGTTGTTGACTATTTAGCATAGCTTGACGGTGTACCAATATCAACGTGTTCTAGTGAAATTTTCTGCGTTTCTATTGTTGTTTCTTTCATTTGATTATATAGACAAACCTTCAAGCTTCGAATTCTATCTGCGTCAGTTTCTTAATGAATTAAAGGATGTAATGCATTATGGTTTGCAATAGTTAACATCAAACGTATTGAAATCGAAGTGATATGTTTTCCATTGAATTCACCCCAAGATCACAAATTAAAAGTTAGACTATTTCAAAAATATGCGAAAGTGTAAAACATTTATCTATAGAATTGTAAAAATTTTCTTTTTAGATGTAGCTTATCAAAAATCTATTATTTTATCGGTGCATGGACATACATAACCCCGCGCGACATATGTTAGTCCAAAATTCTTTGTGTTTTACTTATGTCCCATTTTGGTGGGACAGGCTTAACCGGTGAACTCAGCCCTATATCATTTGGCTTGAAAACCAATGGTTGTTAGAATACCGTCCAGCTCTTAAAAGCTTAAATCGCGTGCATCGCCAGAACAAATTATAAATTTTCGCAATGAATCGAAAAAAAAAATTAAATCAAAAGAAAATTTGCATACACCCAAACTGGACCCGACCCCAAATCCTATAATTGGGTCAAGCAGGGGGTCCCACTGAAGTGGGGCATAAGTCCAAAAAAAAAGAATTTTGGACTTATGTCCCTGCGCATATTTTTTCACTTTTTAATAATGCAAACTTTTATGGGCTTAGAATTATATTATAAATACAACTAATACACGCCAATTCCTTTGCACAAGTGGATAACGAAAACGTAATTTAAGTTAGCATTTTTCGACACGCGCAGTCATGTATTAGGTTGGCTGAGTGAGTAGCGCATAGGCATCACGAGATCTGGAGATAAGGATACTGAAGTCGTCCATCAAAAACATCAACCAATTGATCAAAGAAAATTATAGGTTGTCCATTAATTTGTTTTGGGACAACAAAATTCGGGCCGTGAACGCTACCGACCCGAGTATGTTCCCACAAATTAATGAGATATTCAGAAGAAACGATCAAAACGACCTTCCGTGTATTAAGCTCCAGAGGACGACACAAAACAGAGACGTAGTTCTGACAGCAGGCATAGACCCAGATGACGCCGTCTTGGACGATGACCTCTTCATAATCGAAGATCCGCAGGAGAAGGTGGAGGCTGTGAGGGCTGCTTTCCAGCAAGTGTACAAGGTGAATGCTGGCATTGCTGGCATTGCTGGCAGAGCTCTGGTTCACCACTTTTACCTCCGGAACGATATAACGCAGTGGCGATCTGAGAACCTTGGTTTCACCGGGTTTAATGATGAAAATTTGGCAAACGCCATAATCGCCGAGCGAAATGGGACCAGTTCCCTGTTAATTTCGAAGATTGAGCTCCAGCTCATCTTTGATTCACTAAAGAAAAAGAAATCAGCAGGAGTCGATGGTATATCCAACGTTGTACTACGACATTTGCCTCAAGACGCAGTTGACATATATACCACACTGTTTAACAACGCGCTGAAGACAGCAGTGGTGCATCCTCTCCCTAAAAAGGGAAAGGACAATTCCAATCCGGCGAATCTCAGGTTGATAAGTCTTCTTCCGAGTATCAGCAAAGTATTTGAAAAGGTTATTAATAGAGCTCTGTTCAAGTGGGCGGAGGACAACAAAATCATACCGGATAATCAGTTCGGTCTTAAGACGGGACATGACACAATTCATGCCGCGTCTAAACTCGTTTCTGATGTCCAATGGAACAAATCTAAAAAGCAGTGTACGGGTGCCTGTCTGGTTGATTTGGAGAAGGCCTTCGACACCGTATGGTTAGAGGGTCTCTATCTAAAGCTCGCCAGACTTGGTATAAGTAAACCGCTATTGTACATGCTTTATGACATGCTAAATGGTAGAAAGTTTGTTGTCAAGAGTGGCAATGTAACTTCTACCACAGTTTTTAATATTAACAATGGTCTTCAGCAGGGAGCGGTTAACTCGCCGATTCTCTTCAGCATATACACCAGCGATCTGATAGGTAGTCTAACTCAGGCAATTGCGTACGCCGACGATCTAATTGCGTACAGAACAGCTCCAACAGTTGAGGTCATCAAAATTCTTTTGCAGCGTGACTTCGACAAGATTCAGCGATATTGTGATGACTGGAAGTTGAAAATCAATTTCCAGAAATCAGAAACAATTCTGTTTAGGACTTCGTTGTCTAGCGCCTCAAGGGATACGAGAAAGAACTGGCGCAAGCTGGTGATCGTAGGACCACATGGGCATCCACTGGCGAGTAAAAGTGTAGTAAAGTACCTTGGCATCTGGTTGGATCAGTACTTGTATTTCGGCAGACATATAATAAAATAAAACGATTGTTTTATAGCAGTCGTCTTGACAGCAGGGTGAAGGTGATTTGCTACATGGCCCTCATCAGGCCGATGATTGCCTATGGATGCCCGGTATGGTTCAACGTTGCCCCATCTCAAATGGAAAAGATTCGGGTGTTTGAGAGGCAGTGTCTTCGACGTTGCCTTGGATTACACAGAACACCAGAGTCGGAGTACAAACGATATTATTCCAACCAGGTTCTATACAACGGAGCCAACATAAACAGAATAGATAATTTTTTGTTTAAGCTGATTCGGGGTCACGTTGCAAGAGCGATGTCCTCAACTAATAACTTAATTTTGGGGCGTATTACCCAAATAACCAATATTTCGAGAGTGCGCGGTTAAGTGGCTACATCCCTCCCGAGGCATTCCTCTATTTAGACAGTCGAGGGCTGATACAGGATGGAGGGGCGGTTCCTCTCATCTACCACGTCAGCCGGAAAACTGTGGATAGGCGACTCCTGTATGGTCGAGACGTCATCGCTCAAAGTGGAGAAGAGCGCCTTCGGTTCAGTAGGACTGTGTCCGGTCGGGACCGGAGGGATAGGGCGAAACAGGAGAACCAGTTCTGGTGGCTCTCTGAACAGCATCGTGATATTTAAAGTCGATTAAGATGATATATCTTGGCCGACTTACATAGATTTAGGGCATTAGGTATAGGGAACAGTCAGGGTGGCACCAAAAAAAAAATTTAAAATATGTATGTATGCGGGGGCATACGTGCATGTATCTGCGTGTCTGTACATGTATGTGCGTACGTATATGTATGTGCGTGTGTACATGTGTGGGTGGGTTGCATGCTGGTGTGTGTCTGCATGCATATAAAAAATAAACAAAAAAAAATAAAAAAACGAAAAAAATGCTGCTGTGGCTGTTCTAGTTTTTAAGTAGTTTTAAGTATTATTAGGTATTTTAAGTAGTTTTAATTATTTTTAATATATATTAAGGTTTAGTTTATAAGTAAAAAATAAAAAAAAAATGATAAGATACCAAGTTTTTCTAAAAAATAAAATAAAAAAAATTAGATTTAATTAAAATAGTTTTTAGGTCGAAAGACATTAGTTGTAAGAGTTATTGTTTAATTTAGAGCGCCCGTAAAGGGCCAGTAAATTAGTTGTAAGTTATTGATAATTAGGCTAGTTTTTAAACATTTTTGTCTAGCTTTAAGATAGTTATAAGTTAATATGAAATAAAAATGAATTACAAAAAAAAAAGCGCATATGCACGGCATGAGAATGGAGTCGAGTTCAAATCTTGGCTGGTGGCGGAAGGTAAAAAAAAAAGATTTTTAAATACAATATAAATAAATAATAAAATATATATCACTACAGGAAAAGGCAAACAAGAGGAGAATCTATAAAAGTAGGACAATGGAAAATGGGAAAACCAAAATAAATAACAAAAAATAAAAGAAAATAAAAAAAATTGAACTTTTGTGATTTCAATTTTTTATTGTTTTTTGAAATGTCACCTCCTAAAGAAGGAGTAAAGAAGTATTAAAGAATACTGCTTCTTCTTTAACAACGAGTAAAGAAGTATTTAAGAAGACTACTTGAAGCGCAAATAAATTTAATACTTATTTAAGAACGAGTAAGGAATTATTTAAGAAGAATCTTATTCCCATTTAAGAAGATATTAAGAATCAATTTAGCTTCTAAATCCCTTCTGTCGGACCGCCCAATTGCTACTTTTTTCTACTTAAAAAAAAAACTTAAATCCTTTTTTTTTTTTATTTTATTTTTTTTTTTTAAATTCATTTTTATTTCATATTAACTTATAACTATCTTAAAGCTAGACAAAAATGTTTAAAACTAGCCTAATTATCAATTACTTACAACTAATTGACTGGCCCTTTACGGGCGCTCTAAACTTAACAATAACTCTTAGAACTAATGTCTTTCGATCTAAAATAACTATTTTAATTAAATCTAATTATTTTATTTTATTTTATTTTTCAAGGAAACTTATTAACAAAAAACTTGGTATCTTATCTGTTTTTTTTTGTACTTATAAACTAAACCTAAATATAGATTAAAAATAATTAAAACTAAATAAAACTAACTTATGCTAACTAAAAATAACTTAAGCTACTTAAAATACCTAATAATGCTTAAGACTACTTAAAAAATATAACAGCCACAGCAGCATTTTTTTTTTCGTTTATTTTTTATATGCATGCAGACACAGAGCAACATGCAACCCACCCATACATGTACATACGCACATACATATACGTACGCACATACATGTACAGACACGCAGATACATGCACGTATGCCCCCGCATACATACATATTTTTTATTTTTTTTTTTGGTGCCACCCCGACTATTCCCTATACCTAATGCCCTAAATCTATGTAAGTCGGCCAAGATATATCATCTTAATCGACTTTAAATATCACGATGCTGTTCAGAGAGCCACCAGAACTGGTTCTCCTGTTTCGCCCTATCCCTCCGATCCCGATCGGACACAGTCCTACTGAACCGAAGGCGCTATCCCCCTTGAGTGATGACGTCTCGACCATACAGGAGTCGCCTATCCACAGTTTTCCGGCTGACGTGGTAGATGAGCGGAACCGCCCCTCCATCCCGTATCAGCCCTCGACTGTCTAAATAGAGGAATGCCTCGGGAAGGATGTAACCACTTAACCGCGCACTCTCAAAATATTCGTTATTGGGGTAATAAGCCCCAAAAATTAAGCTGTTAGTTGAGGACATCGCCAAAGCAGCACCTATATGTCTGTCGAAATACAGGTACTGATCCAACCAGATGCCAAGGTACTTTACTACACTTTTACTCGCCAGTGGATGTCCATGTGACCCTACGATCACCAGCTTGCGCCAGTACTTTCTCGTATCCCTTGAGGCGCTAGACAACGGAGTCTTAAACAAAATAGTTTCTGATTTCTGGAAGTTGATTTTCAACTTCCAGTCATCACAATATCGCTGAATCTTGTCGAAGTCACTCTGCAAGAGACTTTTGATGACCTCAACTGTAATATCTGTTCTGTACGCAATTAGATCGTCGGCGTACGCAATTGCCTGAGTTAGACTACCTATCAAATCGCTGGTGTAAATGCTGAATAGAATCGGCGAGCCGCTCCCTGCTGAAAACCATTATTAATATTAAAAATTGCGGTAGAAGTTACATTGCCACTCTTGACAACAAACTTTCTACCATTTAGCATGTCATAAAGCATATACAATAGAGGTTTACTTATACCTAGTCTGGTTGGCTTTAGATAGAGACCTTCTATCCAGACGGTGTCGAAGGCCTTCTCCAAATCAACCAGACAGGCACCCGAACACTGCTTTTTAGTTTTGTTCCATTGGATATCAGAAACCAGTTTAGACGCGACATGAATTGTGTCATGTCCCGCCTTAAAACCGAACTGATTTGTCCTCCGCCCACTTGAACAGGGCTCTATTAATAACCTTTTCAAATACTTTGCTGATACTCGGAAGAAAAACTTAAATCCTTCTTAAGGAAGAATGCAAGTAACGATTTAGAATTATTTAATTTTTTTTTTTTTTTGCTCATATACTTTTTAATTCTGGCAAAACTTCTTATCACTATTGAAGTAGGCTTGCAACTGCCGGAAACTTGTAGTCAATAACAAATTAATTATTATGTCCAAACATTCTACATTTACAGTTTGTCAATTATACTTAAAAAATCATCCTATATACAATTTTATTAAGTATGTAATGGCGCTGCTTATATTGTTCGTTTTTATCAACCTTTTCCCAGCCCCTCTGATCTACCTTATTAAATACAACTTTCACCAAGATACACACTTGTAGTTATTTGGACGTTCGATTATCAATTCTCATGGTAAATCACATTTATAACTGATAATTTGTTGGGTGATTTTTTTTACTTTAACACCTTTTTGAGCGAAATCTATGTAGATAACTCTTATTTCAAACCTTGCAACTATCTCCATAAATAAAG
The DNA here is from genome assembly GCA_910595825.1 of Philhelius pedissequus. NCBI lineage: Eukaryota > Metazoa > Arthropoda > Insecta > Diptera > Syrphidae > Philhelius > Philhelius pedissequus. The sequence continues at coordinate 204,707,908 of OU343161.1, read as the reverse complement.
GATTTTACTATGTATGTTTAGCAGACATTTAATACAATATAATTCCGCCTGTCGCAAGACGTTTTTTGACTTGTAAAAAGAAGAACAACTAAAATGTTCTTTGGCCCCAATAAGGGACTTGAAGTTCTTGAAAGAATGTGGCGGCGTTCTGTACTAAAAGTGAAAGTCAAGAATCCATAATAAATTCCATACCTTTAGAAATGCCATTTGTATTTCGTCAAATCAAAAACTCAAATTATTCTGAAATAATAAATACTTTCGAAACTAAAGAAATATCCCGCTTGGAACGGGGAGTTTCCTAATTGACGCTGTAACCCCAATTTTAATTCAATTCAACTTTTGCCCTAAAACAATTTTATTTTAAGAAAAAAACTTGCAGTTTTAAAATTTTTTTGTAACTCTTGCTATATTTGCGTTTATTTACATTTCCAGGATACAACCGGAAACAAAGTGTTAAGCAATCTAGGTTGCCATTGGGTCAAATCTTTGTTGTCCGAAATCAATCCGAAATTCTCTGCCCCACCTTCTAAAATATGAAACCTACTTCAGCATAACTGTACAAGATGTTTAGGTTTTTTATATTGTCTAATCACACATACGCACGACTATACAATGAGGTTATATATATATCTGCCAGAAAAGGTGCTAAATAAAAGAATAATACTTTAACCGTTGTTATTTAATTTAAGAATAATCGAAAATGAAGCCGAAAATTCACTTTTTAGAATGATGTCACTGAAGTTCGGTTTCAGTGGCCAAACATGATGATGGTAATGATTTAGTTAAGCAAGCAACCATCGACATCATTCACACACTTCAAATGTAGGACAGTGCTTACATTAATAATGTGAAAGTGAATCACAGCCAACTCAGAATATGAGAACCGGAAAGAATCCGTGTCAAGCAAAGACTTTAAGCCAAAGCGCTTTTTGTTTAAAGAAAAAGAAAATAACAAGTAAAAAGTTTATGTCATTTGATTGGTAATATAAACGGTTTTTTTTCGCAAACCATTGTAACCTCCAAAGCAGACAAACTTAGCGATTGGAATTATGTATTTTTGTTTTTTTTTTTCCTCAGAAGAACTATCCATTCTTGGTGGCTTTTAGGTATTTCTTGTTCTGCTTAAAAAAAAAAAAAAAAAAAAAAAAAAAACAGCCAAGTTATTGTGCAGACAGGTACAGAAGAGTAGCAGTGAGTGAAAATAAAATGAGGTTAAGAATTATTGAGGTCATCTTACTCACTAAATTTAAGGTTTTCATGTACCTAATTATTCAGCCAAAAATATCTGAGTCAAATAAGATAATAAAAAGGTTCAGGAAAACTTGTTCATATTCTGTATTCATTGCAGCGGATGAGTGTGGGCATGTAGTTGTTTATTCTGTATAGTGAGCTGCACTGGAAGAAGGTCAAGAATAAGAAAGAAGGCCTAGATTGACAAAATTTAAAATAAGGTACTGGTCTGCTCGTAAACTCTTCAATTTCATACATCACCTTTATAATGTTGTGACTTGTGAAGTTGTGATGGTTTTGTAATCAAGCCTGATGTACATATGTATGTACATAGATTCGTAGGTGTTCATTGGTGTCAATTTAAAATAAACATGGAATCTTTGGTACACTATTGTTAGTTTGTTTGTTAAGCGGAGGGGAATAGATTACAAATATGTATACACCGACCGTTAGAAAGGGTTTGTCAACAGACTATCAAGCTGAATATAAAAATCATGTGTGTGTTTAACCGTTAAGGTAAGTAACGGTTGTTTAAAATTTGTTTGAGGTTTCGATGCTTGACGTTTTAGAGGTGGGGTTTAAAGATGATGGATAAATATTGATTTGATTTTTTTTTAAGAAATTGGAATTGCTAAATTATGGACTTTCCGATTGGCGTGGGGAAGGCTTCCGAATGCATCTGAAACTGTTCCATTGGTATTAAATGTCAGTTCTTCTCCTGGAACCGTTTCCGTATTACAAATTACAAAAAGAAAGGCAAAACAACGATAGCGATATGGTGACTATTATATGGCTTACGATATGGATGCATGACATTTTTTGCCAAATAAAATCAAAAAAACAATTTTTTTAAGCGCATCCAACTTCATTCTTTTAGTACTATAGCTACATTAAGTCATGTGTCAAAATAATTAAATACGAGAGCCAAACGCAGTGATTGAGAAAATGATTATCGTTTAAAAAAATACAACGACTATCGTAAAACGTAATCGCAATTTAAGAATAAGGAGGGATCTTGGACAATTATCGTAATTCGTAATACGGGCCCTGGAAGAATAGAAATTTCCGTCTGGATTTGAAGTCAGAATCAAAAACAGAACAAAAACACAATTTCAAACTCGAATTAAATGTCAACAACAATGTCGTGTAGGGATGAACGATATTGAAAAACATCGATGCTAAAATCGGAACGGACTAAAGGCCGTTAAAAGCTATTTTCAATCAATAAATTCAACAAGTCCAATTAATATAGTGCTAAGTCTTCTACTTGGCTGATGAATTTCAGTAGTATATAAAATTTGTATTATTAAAAAAACCTTCTTAAAAAGCATCCATGTTTTTTTAATAATTTTTTGTTGAAGTGATAACTTCTTAAATGAGAATAAACCTATTCGTTACGAACGCGTTACGGCGCCAGTCTGTCTGACTTCCCTTTCTCTCACGCATACGGACAATATTTGCAATTTATAAAATTAACGAAGAACTGTTGAAGCTTTTCTCAAGTTAAACAATTTCAATACAGGGTGGCCCACGAATCGTGCTACAATAAGAAATTTAAATAACTTTTATTTTAATCGATGTATTTCATTAATTTTTTTTTATTGGATTAAAAATTAAATTTTATTTTAAATAACTAATGGTTTTTAAAGATGATAGACCGCAAATTACCTCCATCCTTCACGTTCTTCCACGCATATGCGGCACCTGATCAGAAAATTGTTCATTGCGGCCTGAAGGGTTGAAATTGGGATGGGCTCAATTATTGTCTTAATGGACTGCTTCAATTCAGTCAAATTCCTGGGTTTCGTTTTGTACACTTCCTGCTTGACATAACCCCAAAAAAAAGTCTGGTGCAGTCAGGTCAGGTGACCTTGGGGGCCAGCGGAAAGTGCAGTTTCTGGATATCAATTTGTTTGGGAATTTTCGTTGGAGTTCCGCCATAACTTGTTCGGCGACGTGTGCACTTGCTCCATCTTGTCGAAACCAAATCCTGCTGAAAGGGATACGTCTTCGGCGAAGTTCTGGGTAAAAAAAACTCCTTCAACATTTTAAAATAACGGTCTTCATTGACAGTTTGTGTTACACCGTTTTCTTCAAAAAAGTATGGCATGACAATACACCTTGATGAAACTGCGCACCACACAGTGACTCGTTCTGCGTGCAGCTCCATCTCATGGAGCATTTCTGGATTAGATTCACTCCATATACGGCAATTTTGCTAGTTAACATTGCCGCTTAAGTCAAAATGGGCCTCATCAGACATGAACAAACAATTTATCAATGTGTTGTCTTCTTCGGCCATTGCAATCATTTTTGGGCAAAATTCCAGGCGAACAGGCAAATCCTGAGGGTTTAACTTGCTTGTAATTTGGACTTTGTACCGAAACAAGTTTTAGTCATCATGAAGTATCCGTTGTAATGACCGTCTGCTAGCTTCAATTTGGCCCGATAAGTTTCGAGTCGAAACACTTGGATTTGCCTGTATTGCCGATGCAACAGCCACGATTGTATCCTGAATCCGAATATTGGGATCTCGATGATACGGTCTTCGTTCGATGCTTTCAGATTCGGCAAACATGTTCACCAGCCTCATAATGGTCCATCTACTCGGCGGAGTACCGCCAAACTTCAGACTAAATTCCCTTTGGACGGAAATGACGGACTGCAAAGAATGGTATCGCTGCGTCCGTTTTATTTTTGTAGCACAATTCGTGCGCCACCCTGTACATTCCTTTTCGAAGTCAACAGTTTTTTTGCATTGCCGGCAACTTCTTGTTGTCTCATAAACTTAAGCTTTCGAATTCGCGAAAAACTTGATGTCTTATTGAAAAATTATATTACAATCTTAGGGAGGCTCAAAATTGAAGTCAAAGGGAGTACAATCTTATTTCTTTAAACGGCTCTCGGAAACGACTCAAATTATTGTATGAAATTTCAGAGTTTGTTCTTACTAGCAAAAAAAAATAATTTTTAAGTAAGACCCGCCCACATTTCTTATTGCTTAGTTTTTGTTTTTCAAACACGGCTCAAATGATTTTAATGAAATTTTCATAGTTTATTTGTATGGACGACACAAATTAAGATATTGTTTTTAGTAAAGTCCACATACTGCCAAAACTTTTTTTTATATTTTTTTTGGTTTCTTGGAGACGGATCTCACGATTATACTTTGCTCTTACGATCAGACCTGCTTTAATGATTTCTTGGAAACGGCTCTAACGATTTGAATAAAATTTAGTTTGATCTTATGATCGAGAGAGATTAATTTAAATTTGATAACCAACACTTCTAATTTTATTATTTCTTAGTATCTTTGGAAATTACTCTATAGAAGTTGTAATTTTGTGTGTAGATAATGTTTTATATTTTAAATGTATCTAAGTAGATATTGTTTAAAGCCGTTCCCGGAGGTTGTTCAGAAATATGGATTTTTCCTTTCTGATTAAACGCTTTTGATCTTGAAGGTTTTCTTTGAATGTAGCATCAGGCTACATATAAAATTAACGATACCTGCCATATGACTCTTACGATTTTTGATTTAAAAAAAACAGTGCACCTTTTAGGTACGAACGGTTATATGGTTGAAAAAAAATGTTTTAAATGTCCAAAAACGATACTTTCCATAGGACCGTTTCTTTGTCTTTCGACTATCTCATAAATGACTTGACCTTTTCTTTCGAAATCTCACACGTATGTTTAGGTAGCCCAATAGATGATGCGTACCAATATTTTTAATTAATATTTTGTTTTTGTATTTTTAAAAGCTTTTTTTTTAATTTTAAAAATTTATATTTTGAAAACTGTTCAATATTTTTTTTTTTTCAAAAACTACAGTTATATGAATACTTATGAATTGCCGTTTTTGAATTTTTTGAAAAATGTTTTCAAAAAGTTTAAAAAAAAAACTTTTTTCTCAAAAAACGCTCCACAGATTTTATAAATTTTTTTCTCATAAATTCAAATTTATCCAAGAAATAAAATGGCGTACTTTGTTTTGAGCTCGAATTAGTTAAGTATTTATTTCAAAATTTTGAATTAGTTTTTCTTTGATTAAGCCGATTTTATATTTTGTTTTTAAGTTTACATTATTAAATATTTAAGATTGTCATACCAATTTTTTTTAGAAAAAAATTTAAGAAATTTTGTATATATAAAAAATTAAGTAAAAACCGACATTAAAAATATTTAGCCGTTTCTATTACGAATCTTTGCATATAGTGTGATCGAACATAAGAGCAGTCGTGTATTTTATTGCTTTAAGAATAATAAAAAAGGCAAAATGAAATAATTTGGAAAAAAGCCAGAAAATTCTCCGTTGTTCGTTTCAAATCGAATGTATGTACATACATTATTACACTTATACAATTATGTATATTTTGTTTTAATTTTATTTTATTAAATAAAGTTTTAGTCATGTAATTTATTTTGAGTAACCGATACGGTAACTTATGTTAATCACACGCCCTTGAATTTATTTCTACAGAATTCCATTAGCACAGTAACTAAAAAGCCCTTGCACAATATTTTTTATTTTTCAGGCTTAATTTTCAAAAACGTTTTGGAATTTACGGCAGAATAAGCTGTTTTTCTGGTCTTATTTTCAAACAGAACGTTAGAAAATTAAGCCACACATTTTTTTATATTTTTCGGCGTAATTTCCATTTTCACTATTTTGCAATTTTTCCTAAATTACGGTGTAATGCCCATACATTTTGGCCAATTTTCCTAAAATTTGTTGGGCGGTTTTTCCAAAATTATTACGACCATTTTTTTTGCAAAATATTCCGCGCATATTTTTCTATGACTTAATTTCAGTGGACCGAAATAACTTTTACGGCTCCCGGAAATTATGCTAGAGGAAATTATGCCAAATTTTTTTTTCCAAAAAAATTCTTCATACTTAATTCTATTTTTTTTTTTTTCATAGGAAAAAAAGCCAAATTTTTCTGATAATCTTTCCCAAATATCTGGCATATACCCAAACTTTTACACACCCCAAATCCTATATTGCGTCAAGCAATATATGAGCATGCCCCCCTTTAAGCGCCGAGACAATTAAAATTTATTGTTTACCTTTGAAAATTTTCTGACTTAATGTCCATTTTGCTTTCAATATCTTCTTCCACACCTATCTGGCATAATTTCCAATATGTCTGGCTTATTTTCCGAATAAACTTCTGCTCTTTTTTCCAATTTTGAGCCAGAAAAAATGTTGACGTTTTTCAAAAAAAGAATTCTGGCAGAATTTCCTCTGGAATAATTTCCGGCAGTCAACTATTACTAGGGAAACTAATAACATAACATTTTCATATCAAATTCGAAAATGAAAGATTTTGAACAAAGTTTGATAAAAAAAAAATGTCGATAAACAATTTTAATTTCAAAACGGGCAAAACAAACCCTTAAACTAAAAAGACTTCCCCAGAAATCATTGCAACAGGTTGATATACATAATAATTAATGCATGGCGTTGTGTGTCGTGATTCGTGAACCAACTATAATTGCTTGCATGCGTCACAAGATCCATTCTAATTATATATCAATCCAAAATAAGCACCAATAGTAAAAAAAGTATACCTATTTAGGTACCCGGTCAAACTTTAAAATATTTTTATTTTATTCTAGCCAATGATTCCAGAAACCCAGATTAGACATATATAACTATTGTTGTTAACTACTAACTAAAGCCTGAAGTACTATGTATTCAAAGCTGAGCTGAGGCACGTTTGTTTCGTTTGCGTGTTGTTAGTTTTGCCAATTATGTGCCGTCCTCATTTTATTCTTTTTTTTTTTTCTTAACAATAGATGTGTGCGTTTTTTTTTATAGGTTCTTCGCTGTGTTACTGACTACCGATAATTCTCAGAAAGTAGGTCACTTGCGATTTCATGACCGACTTTTCACAGAACTGTCTTTTTTATCACGTCCGTCTTCGCCTTTTCTTTAGCTTTTTGTTTTTATTTTTGTCTGTTCTTCTTCTCTCTTCCGCATTCCATCTGAAACAGTATTATGCGCATGATCTCTGACGATCTTAAGAGACACCCATAGGTCCTAAAGGCCATTATATACAAATACAACTGAGGTGAACCTGCTTCTTGCAGAAATCTTAACACTTGACTTCATCTTCAAAGCCAACATAAAACAACAACAAAAAAAACTGTTGGCTAAATTTTTTATTTTTTTGAAAACTTGCATCAGCCATACTAATTACATACAATCACCCTCAGTTCTGGCGCATAAACATTATTTTATGATTAATCAAAATTAACCAATTAGCTTAGGTACCTACTGAAAAAAGTAAAACAAAACAACAACTAGACCCCAACCAATCCAATGTGTATCTTATGAAATAATTCGTTTTTAGTGCATAAAACTTACGACTTAAAAATAATTGAAAAATAAAAAAAAAAACTCCACTTAGAACTTATGCCATGCCAATGAGTACATACCTATTATACCTAGATATAGGTATTAATCAATTTAGTTTTATTTCTTTGTTTAATTCTACATTTATACAGGGTGTCCGCCGGGAAGGTATATTACTTTGTTTTGCCGCCATTTTGGTAAACATTAGTCTTGACCGTTCATATTTGGCTGTCGTGAAGTAGACACGTGGCAAATTTATTGTGGAAAAATATTCGATAAACCAACGTGTTTTAAATAGTTAAAACATTTTATCAAAATCAATCATCGATTACTGTGACGATGAGAAAGTTACGTGAAATTTTTGGGAGAAACAACGTGCCAACAAAACGCACTTTTTTTCGTGTAGTGAATGATTTCGAAGAAAAGGGATCTGTAGGTGACAGGCCCAAGCATGGACCACAAAGTACTGCAAGATCGGCTGAAAACATTACTGCTGCTCAAGGAAGTGTTCAAAACAATCCTTCAATCTTAATTCGACGCCGTGCTCAGGAGCTTGTTCTTTAACAACTTTGGCTACAATTTTGCACAAGGATTTGCATTTGTTTCCATTTAAGATTTAGTTGACACAATAGCTTCTTCCACAAGACCATTTACGCCACCGTACACATGCCAATGGGATGTTACAGCTAGCCCATGACAACCCCGATTTTCATGAAAAAATCATAATGAGTGACGAGGCACATTTTCATTTGAATGGATATGTGAATAAACAGAATAGTCGGTTCTGGGCAACGGAAAACCCTCAAATTATTCATCAGTCACCTTTGCATCCAGTAAAAGTTACAGTCTGGTGTGTAATTTGGTGAGGAGGAATCATTTGACATTACTTCTTTGAAAATGAAAACGGCATAACGGTAACTGTGAATGGGGAGCGATATCGTGATATGATTGAACACTTTTTAACGCCACAGCTGCATGCTTTGGGTTTGATTAACATGTGGTATCAACAAGACGGTGCAACATCGCATACAGCCAGGATAACAATGGAATTACTGCGAGACCTCTTTCCACAAAAAGTTATTTCAAGAAATGGTGATTGGCCTGCACGGCGGACGTTTACCTAATATTGTATTCCATACATAATTGCCGACATTAAATAAAACATTTATCAATATAAGATCCATTCTCGTTCATTTAGTCAAAAATTATAAACAAACAAAGTAGTATACCTTCCCGGCGGACATCCTGTATATAGCATCTATCTTTGGGGCTGCATGATAGTTAAGCAAGAACAAGTGGTAAATCAATAAAAAGAAAACACAACGTTTGTAGGTTTATAACAGCCGGAAAACAAAACTAATAAAGTTGGTAGGTTAGGTACTTATAGGAAATTTGCGTCTTTCTATAATCTTTATCTCAAAACTTTAAAAAATAAATCAATGCTCTGTGCCGGACTAATTCACGTTGAGGCTTAGCGATCAATCACATGGGGGTGATTAATAGAAGAACTTGTACAATGTACAATTTAAAGGACAAAATTAGGTAACTGGCATTTTTTCCGACTGCTCTATATTTTTAGCTGTTTTAGAGCCGATTTTTCAATCTCCAGATAAACATCCAGTTAGTTGCCAGAGGAATAAACTTACTTGACTGTTAAACGGATAACAACATCGAATTTTTCAACAAAAAAAAAACAATCTATAGAATAACTAGCTGACCCGGCGAACTTTTCTCCGCTTAAATTAATTTATGTCAAGAAAATAATAATTCCGAGCATGCACAATACTGTTTCATGTAATGTGGTCAATCAAAATTCTTTATTCTAAAGTTTTATTAAATAAAATAAAAATAACTAAATTAACAATGTTCAGCCACATATAACTGACCATGTGAGAAACATGGGAATTTGAGATTGATGCCACAAACATCCAGCGATTGTCCCTGCGACTTATTGATTGTCATATTACACGTTTGTTTGGTTGAATCGGATGAAGTTAAGGGGCTCTGTTTCTATTTTTACGTAAATATCAACGATGTATTGTTGCAGTAAATATGCCGAAATCATAGCAAATAGTTTCCAACCTTACGAATCATGAGTCGATATGCTTAAAAATTCTTTGACCTTTTTATTTGATTCCTCGCCTAAAACACGAAGGATATATTAAAATTCAATCCAAAAGTCTGTCAATGTCTCCACTTTGGACGACGGCATACTGTTCTTGAGATAATGTTTCTCGAATTTGCGATATGTTCGCTAGATTTCGTATATTTCGATCTGAGTGTTCGTCTGTAGTTTCGTTTGCACGAACAGTCACCATACGTTGTTCATTACGACGTGAAAGGTTTGACCGTCTTACTGGTGGCATGATAACTTAACCGAAAACCAAACAAAATTAATATTCATCGAAAAAATGGATCGAGTTTCATAATTACCTACTTATGAAATCACAAATTAGACTTGGAACTGCTGAAATCAATCACTAAATGGCCAAATGAAAATGTTCTGCAATCACTTACCAAACCACATTGAAATGAAAACATTCGAAATATCTTTGGTTTCGTCTAACTCACAAAAATCATTAAAATTTCCACTGATTCGCAAATTACCCAATTTCAATTGCGGATTTTTATCTCACTTTTCACAATTTTTTCAATAACGAAATTATATAAATGAAATCGATTGAAATCAATGAATCGCATTTGATAAGCATACAAATACTTTGAGCACAATGAAAATTTTAAAAAAATTAATTAAATTTCATTTTATTTGACCGCACGCAATAGCAAATACAATTCAATTTGAATTACGAAATATTCCTTATATTCCATATTCCATTCCTAAGGCCAACACGAATCCATCAATCCCAAAACCTTGAAAATCAAACGATGTTCCAGGATTACCAATTATCCTGAAAATTTTCCAGAATTTTTATCCAGTGTGCTATATACCCTTCCTATGGCCAAGAGCGCTAAATCGTGAACAGATTTTCCTCCATTATCCTATGACCTTTCTTAAGCCAATACGAATTTATCAAGCCCTAAATAGTGAAAATCGAAGTACCCATTCGCGAGATATGCACCAAAAAAGAGGATGATCGCTGACTTCCAATATTTCTGGCTTCTTTTATGCCCCTCCCAGGGTCAATACTAATTTATCAAGTCCTAAATTGGGAACACCAAAGTAACCGTTCTCAAGTTATGTACTAAAAATAGTATCATCCCGGATTTCAAATTTTTGTGTAAATTTTCCGGGATTTTTTTTTCAATTTTTAATTTTAACTATATGCCTGTAAGACCTAAGGTCTTTTAAATGCAACCTGAATTGCACGGCACTAGCTTGACACAGTGGATTTGAAAACCGAGTATTGACTGTTTCATTTTAACCCATGGGCGGCATCCAATTAAAATTGGAGGCTTAGAAAAGAATGCGCCTAGCGTGGGGATCGATTTAATTTGTACGTCACTTTTATTTCGAGTATCGAACTTTTCATAGAAATTAATTTTTGTTCAACGTTTATATCAAAGCAATACATTTTCAAAGTGTTTTTGAAATCGAAAATAACTATTTATTTTATTCCTCAGATAACTCCTTATTCCGTTCTAAAATGAGCAGATAACTTTATTCCTAGATTAAGTTCTATCTGACTGTTGAAAACTGAATCCTTAACTGACTATTGAAATATTGGCCCTTAAAGTCTAATGTAAGAAGTTTAGCATTTGCTCAATAAAGAAATATATATGAGACTAATAATAATTAGTCAAAATTTGAAATTCAGATTCCTTTATATAAGATTTAAAATTCAGCAACCAATTCGCCAAATTTGACAGGCGGGAAAGTTGACAGGTGACAATTTAACAACTTGACAATTGTTTAAATTCTGCTCCATAAAAAAATTGACAATTTTGTAAAATTGTCGGGGAATTTGCGACAGTTTGCCAGATTTCGTATCATACAAAAATTGTAATGACAATGAATTGTCAGGGATCTTTCGAAAATTGTCACAAATTCCCGACAAAATTGAAGTGGCAATTTTTGTATGGAACACAAAAAAAATACAAATTCCAATTTTGTCAGTAAGTGACAATTTCGATAAAAAATTTCTAATATTGATGAAAGTGAAAAAAATGATGTGCCATTTTAGCGAAGTACGCCATCCTCGAATTTTTAAAGAAAGAATAAAAATGATTTTGCTGCATTAAGTGATTCTGAATTTTATTAAATAAATTTCGGAATATAATTTGTTAAAAATCGGTCGACAGGTTCAGCATCCCACAAAAACAAATGGTGTTCTTGATGCTAAGACCCAACTTTTATGGGCGTCACACCAGCTTGGAAGTGGAGCTCAGTATCATGTAGTTAGTTGGTGATGGAGAGGGAACGGATTGTAAAGAAGGTACAAATTAAATGAAGGAGAAAAACAGTTATTTTACTTATACAAACATACATGTATGCAAACCAAATATGTGGATATATACATACATAATATTGTAGATCAATTCAGCCTCTTGAGTACGTTACAACAAATTTATCATTGTGCTGGATTTTACTTCTAACGGGTGATTTTTTTGCTACTTGGTTTTTGACGTTTATATTTTTGACAGATCACACATGACAAATTCCACGAACATTTGACATTTCGATTCAGTATTGTTTGCCATTTCATCATGAATAGACTTACGCCTGAACAACGTTTGCAAATTATTGAAATTTATTATCAAAATTCGTGCTCTGTGAAAAATGTGTTTCGCAAGCTACGTCCGTTTCAGCGACGAGGCTCATTTTTGGCTAAATGGATACGTGAATAAGCAGAATTGCCGTATTTGGAGTGAAGAGCAGCCAGAGGCAATTCAGCAGCTACCAATGCATCCCGAAAAATGCACTCTTTGGTGCGGTTTATGGGCAGGCGGCATCATTGGGCCGTACTTCTTCAAGGACGATGAAGGCCGCAGGGTTACGGTCAATGAAGAAAGGTACCGTTCGATGATAACAGATTTTTTTTTGCCGAAAATGCAAGAATTGAACTCGGTCGACATGTGGTTCCAACAGGACGGTGCCACATGCCACACTGCACGCGAAACCATGCATCAATTGAGAGGCGAATTTGGTGAGCAGTTGATCTCACGTTTTGGCCCAGTCAATTGGCCACCAAGATCATGTGATTTGACCCTGTTAGACTATTTTTTGTGGGGCTACGTTAAGTCTATTGTCTATGGGGACAAGCCAAACACGATTGCTACCTTGGAAGCCAACATTGAACGCGTCATTGGTGAGATTCCGGCCGAAATGTGTGAAAAAGTTTGCCAAAATTGGACCTTCAGAATGGACCACCTGAAGCGTAGCCGCGGGCAACATTTAATGAAATTATTTTTAAAAAGTAAATGGCAGAAATTGATTTATCGATCCAAATAAAAATTTCATTCACTTTTTACAAGTTTCTGTGTTTTTTTGAATTTTCAAAAACCAAGCTCTTAAAAAATCACCGTTTATAACAATGAACAAATTGTCACGACAAATTGTTCATAGTCAGTGACAAAATTGTCATGGTCTTTAACTGACAATTATTTCATCAGTCAATACGATATGAAATGAAAACTAATCAGATAAGTGCGGCAAATTTGTAGAATTGTCACTTGTCAATGTTTATGAAATAGGCCCCAGGTTATGTTAGGTTAGTTTGAAGTGTCTGTCAGCGTTGCATCTGACACACTTAGAGCAGAGTTGGTCGTTTGTGATACCATAGATAATCTCGCTATTTGTTGAACCATTTGGGGCTCCTAATGAAGCATAAAATACTGTAGATGCCTATATTGTTTAGATCGCTAAGATCATCGAAGCCAAAGTCTCCAAGATAGACCTTACGTCTCTGGGATATATTAGGACATGTACACAGAAGATGATTTCACCTCTTCTTCGTCCATGCAGCTTCTGCAAAAATCGTTTGAATAAACGCCAAGCCTCGTTGCGTGCTTGCCTATAAGGCAGTACCGGTTGTGACACCAATTGGAGAGTTTCAGATCAAGTTTTGACCAGAACTTTTTGTTTTGTCGTCAGGCAGGTGGTTGTATTTTTCGATCTTCGGTTTGTCCTTTATAAAGCATCTTGTTTCAGAATTAACTTACATGTAGCGATGGATATACCTATATTTGCCTTATCAGTAATAAATGTAGTGTCGTTCCACTTTTTGCAAAGTTCATCAGCCTTACAATTCCCTTGAATATCCCTGTGCCCTGGCACCCAACATAGGTGAATATTGAACTGCTGCGCCATCTCCATAAGAGATGAGCGGCAGTTGAGAGCAGTTATGGAGTTTATAGAGGAGGCTTCCAGAGATTTAAAGACCTCCTCACAATCTGAGTAGTTACGGGTAGCAGCTGTAGTTGATATCACGTTTTCTTTGAGCCAGGAAAGGACTTCTCTAATTGCCATAATTTTCGCCTGGAATACGCTACACTGTTTCGGAGGACGGAAAGAGAGACTTAATTTTAGTCTGTTTGAGTAGATACACACCCCCACCAAAAAGTAGATAGCATCATCTTCCAACACTGATGGAAAAAAGGCAACGTAAAATCTAAGAAATCGTATTTGGTTTAAAGTTGGAAAATAGTATAATGAACGTGTTTAATTTAACGTTGAAAATATATTGATTTAACTACGCATCGTTGTTTTAAGTACTGTCATTCGTGTTTTAAAGTGAACCGTAGTCGATTCAACAGGGAAACAACTTTCATAAATTATTAGGTACGTTCAACGTTGATTTAAAGTGGAAAATGCTAAAATGTATCCAAAATTAAAGTTCCATGCACAACTTTCAAAGGGTCCGCCAAATAACTTTTTTTTTTTTGAAAATGGGCGCAAAACATCGAGTGTAGCTTTGGCTGTGTGGCACGTAGCGCCGTCCTGTTGAAACCAAATATTGCCAATATCCTCCTCTACAATTTTTGTGAAAAAAATTCGTTCAACATGGCCCGATAACGATTGCCATTGACTGTGACGGCCACTCCTTCCTCATTTTCGAATTATGCCTCTGGACCAAAATCCGCACCAAACAGTGACTCGTTTTGGGTGTATCGGCTTTGCAATGTATGCGTGCGGGTTTTCTGTACCCCAAATGCGACAATTTTGCTTGTTTACATACCTTCCAAGATCAAAATGAGCTTCATCTAAAAAGATAATTTTTTTGGCAAAATCGGCATGTTCTCTAAGTCGATCGCAAGCCCACTTAGCGAGCGTTGTTCAAGCGTATGCACAACCATATTCGTTCAGTGGAAGGATAAACCTAATTATCTGTCAAATCAGACATGAGCTAAGTGTTACCATTCACGAAATAAGCACTAGTTGTAAAAAAAGTTAGATGGCGGACCAGTTAGTTGTTTCTACTTTGTTCAACATCATTTCGAAGTTGCAGCCACTTACAAATAACACTTATATTTACATTAAATTATTTTTCCACAAACATTGATGAAAGTTTTCAATGTAAAATCAACTTTAATTTTCAATTTTAAGCGGACCCAATGTAAAACCGAAATGTTTAAAATTTAAAGTGGAAGCGATGTAGAAACAAAGTGAAATGTATTCATTTTCACATTGATGTAGCATTTTCAAACTACTATCGACGTAAAATCAAAGGGATTCATAGTTGATCTTAAGTGGATTCCATGTAGAATCATGACAACAGCAAAAAAAAACTACCAGCAACGTAGTGTTGGGTCGGCGCCGGCGTCGTCGATCGTGAAGCTTTGGCTTCATATCAGTCGTGTTTTGTCTTTTTTAAAATAGTCGGAGTTTAAACAGTCTAATGTACCAATTAAAGACGATGAACTTTTAATAAAACTTTATGAAGATAATTTGAAATGGAATAAATTTTCCCTACGTTGAAGAGTAAGTTTTGTTTTAGTGAAATCATAAGAAAATTAATCCTGGTATGATGGAAATTTGTTTATTTTTTATACATTAGATTATTTGGAGCAAGTCTTAAGCCAAAACACCATTTTCTGGTGGCTTATCCTGAATCCCGATGTGGACCGTTTTCTTGGGGTATGCGGTTTAAAGCAAAGCACAAGTGTATCCCTACATTAATATCCAGTAAATTCAAATTTGTATTAAAAAATAAAAATACAATTTTTATATTTCAAAATGATCGTTTTTTATTAAAAAATTGGAAAACTTTTATTAAATTCAGATTGACGTAAATCATGGGTGAATCCAAGTTGTTATTTAAAAAACGTAAAATAGTAATTTCTACAACGTTTCATGGTTCTTAAGATTAAAACTAAAACATTTCCATTTCAAAGTAATTTCTATTAGAAATTCTTACAACAACATTGAAATGTATTGAAATTAAAATTATAAGATAGTAATTTCAAACTGGTTCGTAATATTTTTAAGCTCGAATACATTTAATTTAACGATGCATCATTCTAAAAATAAAGTGGGATCATTATACTTTCAAAGACGTATGCCTTTGAATCCAATATGGTGCACAGTAGAATCGATGTTGTTCCATTTTGTTTTAAGTTGGATGATATTGATTTTAATATGGTTCCACCTTAAATCAAAGGAAAACGTATTTAAATCAAGCATGAAAACTATTTGTCTTCATATTGGAAAAAAAGTTTAATCAATGATGTTCCACTTTGATTCTAAAATGTTCATCTTTAACCCCGACTCATTCCTAAATATACTTAAATCAAAAACAAAAAGATCTTACGTTGTTTTTTCTCTGGGTGAAGAAGCTTAAATCCTCCCAGACAGATCTTGGAGGAATGGTGACTTGGAAGTTTTGGCTGAATTCTAGTTTAGGGATGGTGTTATCAATGTAATTTGGAAGTGATCCGAACGAGTCCAAAATAAGAGAATGGCCAATATCATTATTGATCCATGGCTAAGAAGCTTTAAGGCGGGCGGCTGTGCTCGCTGCCGTCTGCTTGCTGAAAATATCGAGGGTCTTGTAGATGGAGTAGAAGGTCTGGCGCAGCAGAGGATGGTATTCTTAATGCTCCGCTTATACACATTGAGGCTGATCACATTAACACATTGCTCAGCCATACCATACTGTTACGCCATAGGGGTGAATCGGTCAGATTACCAAAGTATATTGCCAGTGAGTAATATACGGCGTTGAAGGCCCCATTTATTCCATATAGCTTTTTTATATGTGAAGAGTGCCACTTTGGCTTTTTTTTTTAAACTCTTTCTTCTAAATATAGAAACTTAATTTGTTATCTAAAATAGGACCCAAATATTTACCTTGATTTGATGAAGCTAGTGGAGACCTTTGGTAGTAGGAGGATCTACGTGAGGAATTTTGTATTTCCATGAAAATAGGACAAGTTCCATTTTCTGAGTGTTGCCTCCTATTCCACACTTTTCTGCCCAATTTTTTAGCTTATTTAAAAGCGTTTTGTAGGAGTTCTTTTAGGATGCTGGTGTACTTTCCTTAAACGAGTCTATAATTTTGTTGAAAGAAGATTGTTAAATTAATTCGGAAGAATTATAAATGTAAGTTGCTTATCAAAAAATCTATCTACTTTAAACTTCAAAAATATAGCTCTTTTTATACCTTATAAGATCTGGGCCGAAGAGAGCTTTGTACAACCGACATCTTGCGACCAAAGATTATCTTTTTTTTAAATTGTTTATTTATTTCACTTAAAGTCTAACAAATTTTTATCTTAGTTTAATAAACTTAAAAACTATTGAAATTATTTTTTTTTATTGTTTTAGTACGTGGCATAAGGTTCTCAGTACTTAGATTAGCATTTTCTCGTATGCATACTAATTACTGTTTAATTTAGTATAATGAATTATTATTTATTATGAGTGCTTGGTAACATTGTGTTTATGATTATTTTTTTTTCATTTTAAGGAAAATGTGATAGAAAAAACCTTTTGATATCTTTATTTTTTATTTTTTTCTTAAAAACTAAAAGTTAAAAATACTTAAAACAACTAACCTAACCTAAAATAACCTACAGGGTGATCTGGTGAATGATCTCTAATCATTCGGAACTTAGCAGGATCAATAATTGCTTCCAATAATCTAACCTGCCGTCTCGAATAATCAGAAACCATAAATCAGGACAGTTATACTAAAAAAAAAAAAAAAAAAACTAATTGCTCGCGACAACCCAGTCAAGCCACCAATATCTTTCTCGATTATAACGATCGAAATTTTGTTCATCCCTTTGAGGTATGCTTACTCAGTATCTTAGGTCCATATTTCCATTTGCTAGTTCGGAAGGTTCATAGAGTATTCTTTTATCTGTAGCTCTTCTTGCCAGATGGTATAGTATAGGTACGTTCATTGAGTCGGATAAATAGCCCTGTGCATCCAGAAACAAGAATGCCTCAGGAGGTACAAATCCACTAGTAAGTGTATTTCTGAAGTATCCATGGTTAGGATAGAATAATCCAGAGACAAGATCGTTTTCGGTAACGTTTGATGACCTCTCAAAATGATTCCTCACAAGATCGAGAATAACGTTGTCGATTCTGGATACACCGGAAGCATCTAATAGTTTCTTGTTTGAAACGTAATGCCGAAAGTCAGAATGTGGGCTTCTGTACATTTGAATGCAAGCTCTAAGGCATTTTCTCTCTAACGTTCGAAGCTTTTCCATATACGACGGATTAATATTCTACCATACTGGACTCGCATAAGTCAGAATTGGACGGATAAATGCTTGATAGCAAAAAAATCTTCACATCGGATCTTATATAGCTGGAGAAGAAAAGACGTTTAAGCGACATAAATGCCGCCCTAACCTTTTGTAACTGAGTATTTCCGTGATCGTTATAATACAAAAATTTGTCTAAATGGATACCCAGATACTTTACAATAGTCTTTGATTCAATGGGGAGACCCTCTGTGTTTATTATTTTTAAGTTTTTCCAATTTCGTCTCAAATTCGAATTTCCGCGTCTTATTGGGCTGCGGAACAGTAGTGTAGTTTATTTTAAGCTTCCACTCCAAGCAGAAAGCTTGCAGCTTATTAAATTTCCTTTGCAGCTCTGTTTGAATATCCGCAATTATGGATCCACAAAGTGGTATCGTCAGCAAACGCTATCGAGTCATCGATTTCCCTCAATATGTCAGAAATATATATACTAAACAAGTGGGGTGCCGAAACAGTGCCCTGTGGCAAACCATTAGTGATATTAAAAATGTTAGTCGTAGTGTATTGTCTATCGGTGACAACAAATTTCTTATGTTTTACCATAGATGAAATCACCCTAATAAGGTGGGGTGGAAATTCATACCGTATAAGTTTAAATAAAAACCCATTGATCCATACCGTGTCGCAGGCTTTTTCGATATCTACTAATCAAGCAGCTGTATATCTCTTTGCGTTTAGATTCCAGTTTACGTCGGAAATGAGTTTTGTAACAGCGTGCAGTGCTGAGTGATTTCTCTTGAACCCAAATTTGTTCCGCGGTATTACCTCCTTTTCTTCGCATACGAACTGTATGGATTAGCTAACACATGGCTGATCATTTAGTGCCATTAAAATCAAAGAGGTTTGCGTCAAGATTTAATCATCAATATGCGGCTAATATGCTTTAAGCATCGGAAGAGGGTAGCCAAAACCGTTTAGTATGGATATCGTGGAAAGGAGTTTATACGTTGGAAGTGGGTTTCGTTTGCTCAAGTAATGATTTTATAATTTGAATTGAAATTTAAGTTAATAAAATTGCATTAAGTAGTGCAGAAGTTGATAATAAAACCGGTTGTGATTTTATAATCGAATAATTAATAAGCAAACCCTTTTACAAGTGGAATTTAGTAGAAAAATCTGCAATTGTAGCAATAAAACAGAAATGTAAATAAAGAAACTGTTCGTAATTTTCCACATTATCTTTTAAATGAACTAAACACGTCATATGGTTAATTTTTGATATACCCAGCTTTAAAAAAATGATTGTGAGGTGTTAACATAAAGAGTTTTTTTTTAAATTAAACGTTAAGCAATTTTTTGAACTTGTTCAAAATGATGATGTAGTGTCAGTCTTTCTAAAAATATTTAAACTATCTGAACTTACTTTTCCCCTAACAATTTTATCCATTGAACGATCTTTTTTAGCACTTAAAGGAATAGACATATTTGAGAACTACAATTGGTCAGAGAAGATTATCGAACTGTCAATGATTACCATTTAAAAAAAGCTTTTGCTATAAAAACAACAGTTGGAAGATTCTTTTTATGAAAATGTGATAAAAATATTTTGTATAAAATCAATAAGAAATTGGGACTATCAATGAACAATTGAAAGTTATTAGCAAAAGGATCACAATGAATACGCGGGTTATTAAAAACAACCCCCTCTGCCGTGTAAGACGCTTGGATTGAATTCAAAATAGAGCCCTAAGAATGATTGGCGATCAAACTATACTGCAAACACTTACATCATTAAAAAACCGTCGAAATGTTATTGTCTCTCATTATTTTATCGCTATTTTTATAAACAATGTTCTATACTCTGTTCCAGAAAAATTGGCAGTGCAGGCGAAATAGGACGTTTGCCTCTCATTCTTGCTACAGTGGATTGCATAAATCTGTCACTCAAAAAAGCTCTCACAGGGTTTTCGTAGTATGCATTTTAAATTGACCCAAATATGAAAGAATGTTATGTAGAATTTTTGTTTAATCGTTTCGTTTATAAAAATTAAAACACATTTATATTTTCCACACCACCATGAGGTAAGATAAAATGTGCGTTTTTGAAGTATCCCAGTATCGCTTTTAAATAAAAAACAAGCAATAATAAAAAAGATTATTCATTATCAGATTTGTTTTTCTTTGGTGGCGAGTCTTGGCCTTTCGAACTGTTTTCGTTAAGAAGTCTGTAAACTGTTCGTTTACCTACAGGAAAAATATCTTCGCAGCCTTTGCTTTTTTGGAAAATAAAAGAAGTGCAAAAAATGAAAACACTCCACGATAAGAGTCATCATTCAAAACTTTTTTTAAGCTCTCAAATAAAAAGCACCTCAACAGAAACCCAAGGAAAAAACCGAACGAGTTAACAAATGGACACGGGTAACCCTGAAAGCACATCAATATTTAATGAAGGTTGAATAGCAGCAGCAGCCACAGGTCACAGCAAAAGCAATTCAGTCGACACTCGGATGTACGCTGAGTAGGACGTTGGGTTCGCGTCAGATGCAATGCAATGGGCGGTCAAAAACTGTTTATGGAGTAGTTCTTTCAATTTATTATGGTGCAAAAATATGATATGCTACTGATTTTGAAAAAGCTTTCCCATAAGACGTGTACTGCCTATTTTTCTGGGACAGAGATAGTGAAATATTCAGCTGCATTCCTCCCCTTAATCTATTCAATCGTAATACTGGCGCTTCCAGTAATGCTTATCAGTTTACCCTTGAGCCTAACTTCGTCTTACTGTCAAGTACAGAGATCATTTCTTTAGTAGTACAACATGACTGTGTAATTCTTTATCCGGTTCTATTTTCCCCTCCCATTTGATATTCAGAAATTCAAAACCGCACATCGGTATCTCTTCCCTACTTTTCTAAAGTTCGAACTGGGCTTGATCGTTTTAAGGATAGTAAAACCCCTTTAGAGCGCGTATAATTATAAAAAAAAGAACATACATTCGTGACGAATAAAAAAGTCATGTCAACGAAATGTCGAAATGGACGAATGCTTTGAAAATTAATTTCACGACTCGATTGATATAAAAATAATGATTCATAAGTCTGCAAAATGGTTTTTAGAAATTATAAAAAAATGCAGTAAACACTTCAAAAGATTATTTTTAATGCATGCTTAGTTGCGTATCATAAAAAGTATATATTTTCTTATACTAAATTCAACGGAATATATAATAAATACTATTTCCTCCGTGAAATACCAGTTATTTTTAGTATTTACTGTGATAAATATTTTATTTGTTTTTGGATGTTAAAATGGTTGGTGTATTTAGGGTTGATTATACCAATATTTGCGGGCTAAGGAAAAATGTTTTTGCTGCGTATGTCCTAACTGTTAAAAACAGGCCAGCTGTTTTGGCAATTAGTGAGAGTTAAATAGGCGAAAATTCGGCTCAATCGGAGTTTCATCTATTTGGGTACAACTTAGTGCCATTATTCTGTTCACACCATGGTATCGCCGTACGTAAGAAATGATGTAGCGTACCAACTCCAACCACAATATGGTTTGTGCTCAAACACAAATTTTAATGTCACATGTTTTATTTATCGGAGCCCAAATTTGGACAGAGCTTCAACTTTAAACGAATTTGATGCTTTGTCCGACTCCATTCAAAGAATTGTTTCCCATTATCCCTACACAATTCTAGTTGGCTCCGCTTTTTGAGCCAGACAACACCCGAATGAAAGTATGCTGATGCCTTTCCTTAGTTAAACCAACTGACTCAGCTTGTTGACGAGCCAACTCGACTACCTGACATTGCAGGTCTAACCGTCAACACCCTAGACTTGTTCCTTACCTCCGACCCTAATAAAACACGGTAAATGTATTATCGCCTCCAGGCACATCAGACCATATTGTATCATATCTACAAATTTCTAATGCGAACAACACTCAGTCAAAGAAAAACTACCTATGAGAACCGTTTGGCAATATGGGAAAGCAAACTGGGACGGTCTCAATAACTTCTTTAGGAACTTTAACTGGTCGCTATGCTTCCTCGATATTGACGTAGGATCCCAGCGCAGATATGATAACAAATTTAATTCTTCACGGAATGAGAAATTTTATCCCGAATATGGTGAAATCTATCAAACCGAAATAAAATGCATGGTTTGATTCGAGCTGTAAAGTTGTTATTAGGGTTAGAGATGTAAGTTTCCGGAATTATAAAGCCAGGAAAACTGGAAAAAGTTTCAACAAGCTAGAAAGACTTGCAACGTTCATATTCTTAGAACCAAATTTTTGCCTGACCAAAAATTAAGACAAAAAATACTACAATGTCCCAAAGGTAGTAAGAATTTTTGTTCATTTGTAAAAAATATTCTAAATTCAAGTTCGTCTTCGGTTCCAACGCTCGTCTTTAATGACACCCCTTTTGACAGTTCTCGTGAAAAAGCCAATTTGCTTGCAGCGCATTTCGCTGTTAATTCGACGCTGCCAGAAAGTGTAATGACTCCTCCTGTACTTGAGAGCGTAAACGATCTTATGGGACGAATCTTCTTTCGAACTCGTGCAGATGCTAGAGTCCTCAAAGGCATTGATATACACAGATCCGCTGGCCCGGATTGTATCCCTCCCATCGTTCTGAAGAGATGTTCTTCAACGCTGGCAAAACCACTGCGTAAGCTTTTTCATGTATACTACTCTACTGGTTTCTTTCCGAGCGGATGGAAAACAGCATTTGTCCAGCTTGTCCCTAAAAAATGCGCATCTTCTTCACCCTCTAATTACCGTCCAATTGCACTTAGGTCCCTTCTTTCGAAGGTCATGGAAATGCTGATTAATTATCAGCTTAAGAAATATCTTGAAGAACGAAAGCTCCTTAATGACCGGCAGTATGGCTTTCGTAACAATTTGTTTGTCCACTGGTGATCTGATGGTATATCTCACCGAACAGTTACACAAATCCTTACATCGTTTCGTAGAAAGTAAAATTATTGCGCTTGATATTTCAAGAGCATTTGATAGAGTTTGGCATCAAGCTATCTTATCGAAAATGCGTGTATTTTGTATCGATGAATCTCTTCTTCGTTGGATTAGAAATTACCTTTCGAACCGTTGATACACGTTTTATTAGACGATTTCTCACAAAAAAATGCCGGTATGCCCCAGGGCTCAGAATTGTCTCGGACCCTTAGCGGAGCGAAATAGCCAGTTGCATTCCTCCCCTTAAATTTTTCAATAGTAATACTCGCGCATAGGAATGCTCATCAGTTTACTCTTGAGCCCAACTTCTGCCGTATTGTTAAGTACAAAGAATCTTTCTTTAGCCGTACAACCCGAATGTGGAATACTTTACACGGCTCTATTTTCCCCTCCTATTTTGATATTCAGAACTTCATAACCAATGTGCATCGGTATCTCCTCTCTACTTTCCATCCCTACTTTCCTAAAGCTCGCACTGTGTTTGTTCATTTTAAGGGTAATCAATACCCCTTTAGTGCGCTCATCCGTTAAAAAAACTTTACTAATGTTTATGCATTATGGCCCACACATTCTGACATTCTGCATCTGTTAGCTACCTCGTATATGTACACACATTTGTCTTTTTGATATCTAATCTGGCATTGGCAAAAAAGATGCTGGTGCTTGCTTACCATGCATTTAAAAAGAAAAGAAAACATCCATTAACATACTATCTATATTTTGTCTTGAATTTATCTTTTCTTACTTTATCTTATTCTCTCAGTTATTGAAAGAGGTACATACATATGTACATATATCTAAATATTATTCTATTATTTTGCACTTGTACTAGTAATTTTAAAGTCAATGCTAAAGAAATGTTGGCCAAGCCAAGCCAAGACTTCCAATCAGACGCGCAGCGCATAAGCACAGAGAAATGTAAAGAAAAATTATCATTGACTTCTCGTTCTTCTTATTCGTTTAGGTTTTTTTTTTTTTTTTTGTATGCATTCGTTTTTGTAAAGACAAAAAAAGTAGGCCATTGACACAGTTTCCGTGCTTACTTCTTCATCATTCGTATTTCGTTCTATATTTTAGCATTCCTTGCAAGTACTTGTTTAAACGTTTCTTCTTTTTAAAGTCTAGTCATGATTCTTTTCTGATCTGCCATACCTACTACATACCTCACATCAAAACTCACACACAACACAAGAGGTTTGTTTTATTGAAGTGGTAAGATTGCTTTCATTAGTTTTAAAGCCAATGTGAAGATGAAATCTGACAATCTTGTCAGTTGACTATATCAATATGACATTGAGTCGAATAGGTACCTACATACGTCACTTAACTGTCAAAGTCGAGTTTATGTACGAGGCTCTAATGTATCTATCTACCTACATATTCTTTATTTATTAAATTTCGACAAAAGTTTTGTACAAATCAATGTGAAAGTTTTACAAGATCCGGGAAATCTTTGTAGCCTGTTAAGTACTCATACCTAATGGCAGTTGAAAAAAAGAGAACTATTTATGCATGTACTCATAAAAATATTTAAACAAAAAAGCATGCTATAAAACTTAAATCAGTAAATCATTTTTAGACTATTAATACAAAATATACGTATACTCGTAAATACCTATCAATGGATTTCAGATTTTGTTGCTTGAGTACTATCTTTAGACGTGATAGTTGCCTATGTGTATGCGTATAGATAAAATTAGATGCTTGACAGTCAGGATATCAGAATCTGAAATTGATAAATCATTATTCTTTACATTTGTTCAGTTTGTTCCTTAAAACACAAATCATTCATCAAGCTGCTCTTGACTTTATCATCCCATTATTGCAGCACTAGAGTTCACACATATATATAAGTGTTAAGGCCTAATATAGTTATACATAACCTAAAAATAAATTTAAAGAAATTTCTTGAAATTTCGTGAAATTTCTAATAAAAAGAGTTAATTTATAATACTCGTACCTACTTCCAAGTTTTACATTCTAGCATATTTTCCAATGGACATGTTGAACTGCGGGGTTTCTGGTCGTTTGGGATTATCTATGTATGTATATGTATCTATATTCGCCACTTATTTTCATAATAATATTTAGTATTTTTTTTTTTTTTGCAATTTATTATAAGCAAAGTCGTATGAGAAAACTTTAAAATGCTATAAAATTTAAATTATGCAAAAGAATGCGATAAAAACAAAATTCGACATATTATAATATGTTGTGGTACTTATTGTTTTAATACAGGTACCGGTGTGAATTCGATTCACCCATTCGACCACCTTCCGCTCTACCTGTCCATTCTGATATCCGTTGAATGAACTTCACTATCCCAAGTTCATATTGACTTTTATAACAGATGCTCTTGTGAAAATCGTATGAAATTTGGATAAAAATGTTTGGTTATTTTTTTATTTATATTTGAATTATTTATGTATGTATCGAACTTTTTTCCCTGCCAAAAAAAAAATTAAATAACCAAATTCCCAAAAAAAAGAAAAACTTGAAACGTGAAACGATGATTCTTTTTTTTATTTTTTTTTTAATTAGAAAACTTGTTACTTAAAGCTTATAGATTTTATTTATAAACAACTCAATTCAATTTTATTTTGTATGGAAGACTCACTTCGAATGAGCAGCAATAGTGAACATTCAGAGAAAATTCCCCCCGATGAATAGCATAATAGAGCTTTATGATTTTGAAGTAATTGGATTACTATCTATTTCAAAATGAAAAATAAAACAACCTACGTTTTATCCGTCGGTTTCATAATATTTTGTTTTAGATTTTCTAACATTTCTCCGAAGTTCCCAGTTCGAAGATTCTCTTATTCCTCTGGTTAGAATTCGAAAATTTCCAAATTTAATTACGAAGATGCAAAAAATTAGAAATGAATCAAAACAAAAAATCAAGAATTCACAAGATTGTCACATTAACACTTGTTTACGTGAATGTCAAATTGATTCGGGCAATGTGAAACGAAATCGAATGGGTGGACCGAATATATAATTCACAAGATTAGCAGAATAGGGCTGTAAGCTAGAGTATATGATCTCCCAGAAACCTAAACCGTTTTCAAAAAAGTCATCTGCGGCAAAACTGCATTTGTAAAATGTTTCTTAGCGCCATCTTTAAATGTAAACTATTGATAAACGGAAACACTAATTTTGCTACTTATGCCGTGTTCTATTCAACCGAAATAATCGATCCCTGCCAATTTTATCAATTTTTTTTTTTGATCCGGGTTTAAAATCACAGATCTGGATTACAGCGATTTACACGTACATTAAGCACGCCCTTACACACACACCAAAACAAAGCTAAATTTGCTGAAACGTCAAATGGTTTTGTTTAATCTTCATAATGAAAAAAAAAACCACACATACGATTACAAATAAAGGGGAGCGTATCAGATCTCGCTTTTTAAAATCCTGGTTTTTGAAAATCCCAAAAACAAAATTTAAAATCCCGTCTTCTAAAATGCTATTTTTAAAATCCCTCCTTGTCCTTTCGAAATCTATCTTCTTCAAAATCCCAAACTGTTATAATCCCGCTTTTTAAAATCCCGTTTAATCCTTTTTAGCCCGTTTTGTATTTTGATAAATATTACGTTAAACACATTGCATACACAAAACATGCGCATAATCACTGATCAAAATCCCTATTGGCAAATAGAAAACGCCATTAAGCATTGTGTTTTATAACGATGTTTGCAAAAATCACATGTCAGATAACATCATGTGCGGTGCAGCTGTGCAGTAAAAAAAACGAGGTGGCATTAGAGACAAAAACCAAGAGAAAGAAAATCGGAAGTCCCCCTTGCCACCAAAATCATTTCAGTGCGCTAATTTGAATAAAAAAGGCGAAATTTTGCATTTTTGGAAAGTTTTTTCTAACTATTTTTTCTATATTTAAACAAAATATTTGATTTTCCACAAATACTTTGTTTAAATATTGTTGCTAACACCCCCGAGAGATTCTGATTAGAATTTTTTTTCGAAAACAGTATCCATCTTGTTTTGCCGTTTGGTATCTTTCGAAAACATCAATTGGACTTGCAGTATTAAATTGACATTTACCAAAAAAGGGTTTTTGAAAGAGGGCGATTCCATTTCGAAGATTACAGCAGCTGCATTGCAATGCTTCCCCATTGTGATGCTTTCGAACAAGACTTTCGTAAACTGCATTACTATCGAATGCAGTTCAAATTTGTATTTGTGGTTTCGAATAAAGAACTTTGCACTTGCAGTTTAAGAACATTTGGCATTTGTTTTTATTTTGTATTTGGATGACGTTTTCGGAAACTGCCATTGATATGACGTTTTCGAAAATTTCGCCATACTAATTAAGAATTATGGTTTTTATATAATATTCCCATCAGCGATGTCCTTTTTTATTTTCATTCTCGGCCAGTATTGCCAGAAACTAGATGGTAAAGGGTCATCCATTTTGCGGTTTCAAAAGTTGAAAGTCTGACATTTACGAAAATAGATCGCTTAACTATCGCACAACGCATACAAATTGTTAAAACCTACTACAAAAATGGTGATTCTGCCACAACCACATATCGTGCTTTAAGAGGTTTACATAATCGTCCAACTACGCAAGCAATTGGCAAAATTGTGAAGAAATTTGAAGAGACTGGATTGGTTACAGATATTGTAAGACCTGTGCATCATCGTTTCGCTCGTACCACGGAAAATATCGCTGCTGTAAGTGAAAGTGTTGCCGAGACCCGAATGTGTTGATTCCTCGTCGTACGACAGGAATTAGGACTGTCTTACGGCACATTATGGCGTATTTTTCATTTGG
Source organism: Philhelius pedissequus (assembly GCA_910595825.1). Taxonomy (NCBI): domain Eukaryota; kingdom Metazoa; phylum Arthropoda; class Insecta; order Diptera; family Syrphidae; genus Philhelius; species Philhelius pedissequus. The sequence continues at coordinate 204,679,913 of OU343161.1, read as the reverse complement.
ATCTACACCTACCTCCATATAAAGTCCAGCTCATATAACAACTGAAGCCAGCTGACCATTCACAACGTCGTAGATACGTCGAATGGGTGCTTAAAAAACAGGCGGTGGACGTCGATCTTTCGAACAAAATTTTCTTCAGCGACGAAGCACATTTCTCACTCGGTGGGTATGTGAATAAACAAAATTATCGTATTTGAAGTTCTGAGAATCCTCAAGTAATTGAAGAGAGGCCATTACATCCACAAAAGTCACTATTTGGGGCGCTCTTTGGTCCGGAGGTGTGATTGGACCTTACTTCTTCGAAAACGACTGTCACCGATAATTCGAAGCGTTATGGTCATATACGTGCTATTGAAGAATACGACTTGGAGAATATGTGGTTTCAACAAGACGGTGACACATGCCACACAACTATGGCTTTATTGCAAGAGACATTTCCTGGCCGCGTAATTTCTCGTCGTGGCGATATCAACTGGCCACCAAGATCATGCGATTTGACACCGCTGAACTTTTTTCTGTTAGGCTACGCGAAAGACCGTGTTTATGCAGATAAACCTTTAACTATTGAGCATTTGAAAACCAACACTCGTCAAGTTATGGCTGAGATACCGTCCAATATGTGTCAAAAAGTGGTCGAAAATTACCTCAAAAGAATCGATGCTTGCAACAATTCGCGTGGTGGTCATTTAAATGATGTATAGTGTTTCACACATAATGTCAACGTTCAAACTTTATAATAAAAAAGAAATATCATGAAAAAAAAATATTTTATATGCGTTTTACTTACGTTTACTTTTGAAACCGCAAAACCTTTATATTTAACTTTCATTTTACTTAATTAACTGTCTTGAAAGAAACGTAAAAAAAATAAATAAAATATTTGAACTTTTGTGCCTACTTAAATGCATATATTTTTTTAATATGTATTTTATTTAAATACTTACTTACTTCAGATCATTAGAAAAATCATACATCCAGGTGTATAGGTTCATTTAACTTGAATATTTGTCCGCCAGATGGAATCTAAATCTTACAGTGTAAACTCTAAAAAAAATTGAAAAAAGCAAAATAAACATTCAAATCATATTAAATGTTGGAAACAATTTATATTTCATTTAATAAATATTTACATTCGGAAAAAAATAAATAATTGCACAAAATATATATATAAAAAAATAGTCAAAGGAAAAGATGTTTTAAATAGGATGAACAAATAATAAGAATTTATATAAAATCATACAACTTAAAATTACCAAAAAAAAAAAAATTACTAGAAATACAAGAGAAATATTATTTATTTAAGGACTCTTTTTGTTTTAGTATATTAAAATGCTTCTTTCTTGAATATACAATCTTAAGTAAATAACAACTCATTTTTTATTTGTTTTTTTTTCTATAAATTACATTATATGTTAAAATTTAATGAAAATCCATTTTAAATAAATTCAACCACAATCGGAATTCATTGTATAATTTTTTTTTAATTAAAATTTGTTTAACTAATACCATTGACTCCTTAACAATGTTTAGGTAGGTATGTGAAATAAATTATAAAACAAAAACAAAACTAAGCAAATAATATTTAATATCATGAGTTTACTTAAAATAAAATTAATTTATATTATATTATTTTGTACAGTAAAGTATTCTTAATTTTAATTTAATTTTGTTCGTTTTTGTTGTTATTTTTTGTTTATTTAAATTTACATATTGTATTTAGAACATGTGGTTCTAATTTTCTATTTTGATTTACATACTAAATTACACTTTGTTTATACAAACAGCGATTTATTACATTGTTTTAAAGAACTTGCAATTGAGGTACATTTTTTTTAAATTAGAGCAATAAACTTAAGTAGTATGTATAGGCACAGTTGCACCAAAACGGAACAACAGTTGCAAAAAGACAATTGGACGCTCCGTTGTTCTTACATTGCTTTTGTTCTCTTGTTAGGTTAAATGCATTTGGTTGATTAGATCATTTGATTGGAAAATATTTATTTGTATTAGTTGGTGGATTCGAAGGAAATATATTTGCAAAATAATATGCAATTTTTTTAACGAACAAATATTCAATTTCTGTCTTAAAAATAAGACAGAAATTTGGATATGAAAGAAAAATTACTCCAAAAATGTTCGAATAATTTGTTCGGGGTATTCTCCTCGATTTCATAAGGGAGTACAAATAAAACTACTTTTTCGTCGGACTATTTGTCAAAAGTAATAATTGTATGATGAAGCCATTTTGTAAGATGGTTGCGTTCATGGGTGTGTGCGTAAATTTGTGATTACCACATTTTCATATTTAATTGGAATAAAAAAGGAGAAGAACGCTCAGAAAATGACATTTAGGCTTATTCTGCCACATCTGTTATTCTGCTATGAATTTTCTGTTATGATGCATAACAGATCTCCACCATAAAAGATATTTTATAATTGGTATTCAGGAGTTCGATTTTTTATAAAAGTCGGTTATGGAACTTCGAAAAAGAAACATTTATACGAACAGACCTAAAATCTGCTATCAAACTATCAGCTGTAGTAAATAAAAATTCTCGGCAGTCAGCACTGACGAATGACAATAAATTAACCTATGGAATTATGGTATTTTGTTTCGCGAAGATAAATTTTTGTTCTCTGAAATTTGTCCATAACAGTTCCTGAATTTAATATATCCAAAACGCACAAAGGCAAGATAAGCGACTACTTTCTTATGTTTCATCCATCAAATGTGTTCTGTGTTTTAGAGGAATTGAAATAATTTAGTTTATAAATTATTTACATATTTTAGTTTGTTATTATGCATTTTAATTATTGTTTGTTATATCTGTCTCCTCTTAACAACAATTCATTAACGAAATAAAAGTTTTTACTACATATGTTGAAATCTTTTATGATAAAAGTAACAAAAATGTGTCTTTTATTCTTTTATGATTCATAAAAGATTACATAACAGATTGTGGCACGCTGAATACCAAAAATGCAGTTCGTAAAAGACTTGTTGAGAATTTCGAAGTTTTGACAGCTCAATAGCAGATTTCTTAACAGATTTCATAGCAGATTTAGCATGCAGAATACCAAAATTATAATTCATAAATGATTTTTTGACAACTTAAACTTTTGTATGAAAATTCATAACAGAATAGCAGAATAACAGAATAAAAGATCTCGCCGAATAGACCCAATTAATAAATTAATCTTTAGTAATACATTTACACTATACAATTTACCCGTAAACTAAATTGATGCTTTCAACGAAAGAAAAGAGAACAGTGCTAGTTTCATGATCAGTATAGGGGTATTTATAATCCGTTGCAACTGGTTTACTATCATTGTAATAGTGCAAAAGTCCAATTTTTTTTTTGCACCACAACAACAACTTTCACTGACTAAGATCCTACAACACTTTTGCACGTTTTTTACACCCTAACCCTACTGCAGCAGAAAAATACATGGGAGTACAATTTGCCTGGTGTCGTTGACAGTTTGACAGCTATTATTTTTTTGTTAGAAATGTTTGTGGATTTAATCAGAGTCAGAGATTCAGGTCAGATTCGAACTGATTTTGACATTTTTACTCTAGTGCTGCATTGAATTAGAAAAGGTGCGTTCACGATTTACGCAAAAAAAAATAAAATTTCGCAATCTTACACGTGAATAATCCTAATGATTAACTCAGTTAAAGGACAGCTGATTCATCTATCAAAATCATTATTATTTGCTCTCGAATTTATCCTCCTCGCGTAAGAAGGACATCGTTTGGCGACATCGCTTGAACGATTGTAAACTTTCATGTATCGTTTGTATACATATTTGCATTCGGTATTCAAAAAATAAATGGCGGATTTATTGGTATTGCGAAGGTGAATGACACCAAGGAATGCTTAGGCTCCTCTTTAACATCCAACCAAAAAGTAATAATAATATGTATGAACATTTTCTAATAACTTAATCATTTGCTTGTTACCTATTTGTGTTTTCTTATTCGTTTTATTCTTCGTTTCCGCTTGTGGAAAATACATTCATAATAATTTTGGATTCTACCGCAATTCGCGGTCCACATTTATTTTGATTTGATGTCTTAGATTGTTCTCAAACTGTGGACGACACGATGGAACGATGCGATTTACACGAATCAGCGTTTTGACCATAGTTATCATAGCAGTACAAAGATGGGAAATTTCGGCAACCACTTTGGTTTGCTAAAAACTAGTACCGTTCAAAACTGATATTTTTGCAACTGTGTGTAGTTTCAATAGACCTCATATTGTTCTTGAATTTCACATATATTCATGGATAGAAAGTCAAATTTACAAATACAACAATGTAAACAAATGAGTTTTGAATGGTGAAACGTACGAAAGTATTACTCATCTATGGTTTTGACAACTGCACTTACGACAATCATAATCCAATACATCTAGTATTTTTCGGATGGGTAACACTTTTTTTTATATTTTTTAACGCTCTAGAGTTCTTTGAACTATATAAGAAAGCAAAACTGTGAACTTTGAGTGAAACAGTCAAAAAATTCAATCAAAAATGACATAAGGCATTTGTATTGAACGACTAGAAATAACAAATAATCTGTTTGATTCAACCAAGTAAGTTATTGTTCACTTAAGAAGAGACCAAAAGCAACCAACAACAACGAATTAAATTATCATGCCATACAATTGTATGCTTACAACTCACTCAAATGTCAATGAAGTTGTCAAAAATATCAAAAACACATAAAGTTTGAAGATAATCGAAAACTTCATTTGCATATGAGGAGGGAAATCAATATAAGCAATTAATATTGTACTACGCATGATTTTTCGTGGCGGCGCGGTGGCAGTTGAAAGAAAATCTCTACATTTTTATACATATATATATATGTTTGATCTTGTGTATATATATATAATATATATGAGTATGTGAAGTGGTCTCTTTCGGCTTTTATATATGTATATGTTTGTATTTATGTAGTTGTAATGTAATTTTAGGTATTTATATTTTTGTTTTAATTTTTTAACAAAAAAAAAAAAATTCAACACAAAAGTGTTAAATCATCATGTCAATCACGCCCAATTCTCTTATGTATCTGTTGATGTTTGAGCAAATGAGCTTTTTGTCGAAACGCCTTTGCGCAGACGTCGCATCGGAATGGTTTCTCACCGGTATGCGTCCGCAAGTGTACTTTGATATTGCTTTTATTTAGAAACCCTCGATTACATATGTTACACCGATGTACGGGTTTTTCTTTTCCTAACAGACCCGAGAGGTCATTTGAATTAAAATTAACTGATGACGGTGACATAGAGTTCTGTTGAATTTGTTGACTGCCGCTACCGCTGCTGTTACTGCCACTGGACGATGATGTCTGTTGATGTTGATGATTGTTGGACGATGTCTTTTTTTGTGAACGTGGTCGTTTCGATTTCGGCGTGCTGGGTGTAACGGTGGTTGTGTGGGGGTAGTTACCCAAAATGTCAGGACTACATATGCCATCCGGTTTCATGGCATTTGAAATTGACGAGTATTGGGGAGGATTTGAGTTTAGATATCGACTGTTGCCATTGATAACCAAGTTGTCTGTTGTAGAAACAACAGAACCGGGCGGACTGGTCGACGTTGAAGACGTCAGTTCGTTGCAGTATGAGGTAGAACTTGGTGCTTCACTCTTGATGGCACCGAGAGGTGGACCGTTTTGAAGACGGTTATGCAGCAGTGGCATGTAGCCGTGCGTTAGAAGGCTTTGTAGCGTTGAAGTACTCGTGTTGGCTGGTGAATTTGGCGGAATGAAGTCACTGAAGCTGTCCTGTTGTGTAACTATTAGTTTGCCATCTTGCTGGATGCAATTTCCGTCGATCCACGCATCAATATCCATCCATGAGTCTCGAGTGTCATTGCCATCGTCGTTGTCTAATTGATTGGGAACAGTTGTGTCCGCTATAGCAGATCCAATTATCGCTGCAATGTCATCGATAGAGTTCATATCAACATAGACACCTGATACTGAATCTGGGCCCTGATCGGACATTAAACAGCTGTCCGCCACGGAATAAAGCTTACTATCTAACTGACTATCGGCAAAAAGTTTCACATCGGAAAGGCAGGCATCATTACCATCCGAGCTGAGTACAGATTCGGGCAGGCATGTTGAGGAGGAAACAATATTTTGATCGGCTGATGAGCCGCCATTATTGTTTGAGCTGGCAGATTGGTTTGTAGTCGTGTGGTAAGCACTTTGAGCGTAATTGTTATTGCTCTCGTCAGGCAATCGCTGTGCAATTGCATGGTAATGATGGCCTGATATGCCATTGATTGACAAGTGACCCGTGTAACCGGTAAATGGTGGCAGAGGCTTAAGATCAGACAATCCAATGGAAGAGGAATTCATAAGCAGGTTATCGAGAACATCCAGAGATCCTTTTTGATCTGATTCACTGGGTAGTGAGTCAAGATCATGCTCCAAGAGAAGCTTATGTCCATCTAGCAGGTACTGGTCTTGACTTCCATTTTGTGTTTGTCCCCAACATGGGCTCATTAGGAGGCTTTCAACTTCGGATTCATTAGGCCCGTTCATTCTGCAAAACCTCATTGTTCACTAAATGAACGTTTTATGTATGTCAATTGTTTTGCTTAAAAAAATAATCTTTTTTTTGCTTGATTTTTTCGGACTATTTGTTTTTAGTGTTGATGAGTTCTAGTAGTATTTGGAATATTGATTGTTTTTTTTATATATTGATCACGTTGTCCTTAGGTGTTGATAAAGGACGATTTGTTCTTTTTTCTTGTTTGGGATGGGGCACATATTTGTATCTGCAAAATAAATATACAACAAAAATTTAGTAAATGTAAAAATGAAATTATGAAAAATTAATAAATTTTGTTTAAAATAATTAAATTAACCAAAAAATTTATTAAGTTTAAGAAATATTTAAAAAATGGTTCGATTGATTTTTCTTACAGGATAAGAACTGTATACAAAATGGAAAAATTTGTGACAGTTGTTGTGTCACAAGCATTTATAAAGAACAAAATTGTCATCCAGTTTGACAAGTTTTTATAACATCACCAAATTGCACATTGAATATTGGTAAGCGAAGAAGAATTGAATATGTGTTTAACAGCAAAGATTGAATTAATTTCAATCTTTAACGTTTCTATAGACTAAGTATATGTCGATATGCAAAATAACGTTATCAGACACTTTTTGAAGACCCGTTTTTCCAAGATAGCATTTGAATTTTGTAGAAGTTTTTAAATCCATTTGAATCGGAGCCATCCCTGAATCGATTTTGACAGTTCACGTCTTGACAGGTAGGCAAAATACTATATTTTGACGTTTGGATAATATTTTTTTTTTTTCAAATGTCACCCAAAAGATTTGATATCAACTTTTTCCGCAGCAAAAAATGAAGTTGGAAAAATTTCAAATTTTCTGATTTAAAATTTAAATTTTGAAGAGGTTTTCTTAATCCATTCAAATCGGAGCCATCCCTCAGTCGATTTTGACAGTTCACCGCTTGACAGGTGGGCAACAAAAATATTTTTTTTCCAAATGTCACCTAAAATTCTTAAATTCAATTTAGAGGAAAAAAAGTCTAATTCGTATTCTTCTCTAGATTTTCGCAGTATTCTTGTCTAAGTATAACTAAGTACATATGTGGTTTGATATTTTAACGCGCATAGAATATTTCGCAAAAAATAATAATAATATTTCTTCTAGCTAAAACCGAAATAAAACCACCGAGACCAGCGAGAATCTCGGCGAATTTTAGTACCAAATTTACGGTCTCGTCTCTAGTGCTTTTAAAGTAGTCCCACCGCGGTCTCGGTCCGGAGATTATAGTTTCAGTCTGGTTGCCAGCCTTAGTTCCAAGAATACCACTGATTTCGACCAATTTTCTGTTTCAATTTAAGCGATTTTAGTCTCTGGTTCGCCTTTCATTTGAAATAAAGATTAATAAATTACAAAGCCTATTGTTAGTACAAACTTTGAATTGTCGTCTTTTTGCTCGAGAGTTGGTTAACTCTTTTCATTTTCTCTATATAGACGAAGTGCTTTCCAATAAACGCGTCAAAACAAAAACAAAATTAAAACAATGAATTCCGATTTATTTGATGTAAATAAATTGACTCTCGTGCTGAATTTTTTTAATTTCATTTTAAATAAATTTAAAAAAGAAAAAAATCGGTGGGATCAGTCAACTCATACCGAACTGACTCATTGACAGACAATTCACGTTCTAAGCAACTGAACAGTGGACATATTTAAAGTCGCAGTTTTTTGGAGGTTTTCGTGTAGGTATGATTTTTTAGTGGGACTTATTTGGTACAACCTTGTTTTAGGATCCATAAAAAAACAATCTACCTATGAATTTCATCTTTTCTCAATATTTCGTCGGCTTTCACGACTTCTTCAGTGGTAGGTATTTGTTTTAAAATAATCTTAAATTAAGAATATTTTTTATTTATTTAAATTTATTTAAATTTAGGGTGGCAATGGCGCAGTGGATAAAGTGCTTGATTGTTAACTAGGACGTGTGGGTTCGATCCCCACGCTAGGTGCCTTCTTTTCTTTACCTCCAATTTTAATTGGATGCCGCCCATGGGTTAAAATGAGACAGTCAATAACTGGTTCTCAAATCCACTGTGCCAAACTAGTGCCGTGCAATTCAGGTTGCATTTAAAAGACCTTAGGTCGTACAGGCATATAGTTAAATAAATAAATAAATAAATAAAATAAATATATTGGAAGCATTTGCCCACAGTACACATTAAAGGTAATGCATATGTATATTCCGAGTTTTCATTTTCGTTCAAGTTCGCGCATGTGTCAAAACTCAGAAATACTTGTGTTACATTTGTCATGGGCCAAAATTCTAGTTACAATATCTGTGACTGCTATTTGTAAATAACAGTTATAAGTACATGTTACTTAAATAAACAAATGTGGATCGAAAATTGTCAGTAAAATAACAATTTTAATGAACCACTAATTTTAAAATTAATTATCAATCACTTTATCATCTACATATGTTCCGCTATTCGATTCGATCGAAATTGTCGATTGACCTAATTGCTTTATTCCATCAGTTTTTCTTTTTTAGTTTTTACATTCGTTTTTATTTGAAAAAAAAAAAAAAAGTTTGAAGCCTTACTGCGCTCTTTTCAGAAGTACTATTCAATTTTAAGTTGTTCCCTATTCAATTAGTTTATGTTGCCAGTAATTTTATCAAGGTATTTAAATCCATATATTTTAAATATCTTTATTGATTTTGCATAATTGCGATTCTGCACGCTTATTTGCAATTTCAATTTTTTAATAGTGATTCTAAGGGGTTTTCCAATCAGAGGTGTTATTTTGAATAGCCCGCTAATTCGGTAGCTGTCACTTTTGAAGCTGTCATTTTTTGACATTTGACAAGTAGAAACTACGCTATTAATAAAAATGGAACGATACACGCTTCAACAACGCATTTCTTTTTTTTGAATATCAAAATAACACCTCTTATTGGAAAACCCAAGGGTTTTCCATGGGTTTTCAAATAAGGAGGTGTTATTTTGAATAGCCCGCTATTTCGGTAGCTGTCACTTTTGAAGCTGTCATTTTTTGACATTTGACAAGTAGAAACTACGCTATTAATAAAAATGGAACGATACACGCTTCAACAACGCATTTCTTTTTTTTGAATATCAAAATAACACCTCTTATTGGAAAACCCTATACATGCTTATTTTTTTACGATTTTGTTTTTGTTACTGATACATTTTATCAAATATGATAAACAAATTTTAACAACATGACCTACTACAATATATGGAATGCTTTGAGCCAATACTCGTTTTATTCCGAATTTTCGATATTATAAAAAAATCGAATACTAAGACCCAGTTTTTACTTGCGATTCAAACATAACATTACGATGATAGCGAAGACGAAAAAAGATGGTCTAAAAATTCTGTCCATCTGTATGTCTGTCTATATGTATGTAGAGACACCTACAACTCGAACGGGTGGGCCGAATTGCTTCAAACTTGTTATATAGAGTTTTTTAGGTATTGTACAGAGGGGAAATTGAAATTTTTTTTCGACTCTCTCATAAATGGCTTAAACGATTCTTTCGAAGTTTCACACATATATAGGCTTAGGTATCCCAAATTATACTGGGTACCAATATTTTTTTGTATTTTTTTGAAAACTGCTCATTAACTTTTTTTTAAATTGTAGTTATATGTATTTGCTGAATACCTACGAATTGGCGTTTTTGAATTATTTTTGAAAAATGTTTTCAAAAAGTTATTTTTTTCTCAAAAAGCGCTTCACAGATTTTTAAAATTTTTTTCTCATAAATTCAAATTTATCAAAGAAATAAAATTAGTTTAAGTATTTGTTTCAAAATTTTGAGTTATTTTTTCTTTGGTTAAGCCGATTTAATCTTTTGTTTTTTAAATTTATATTATTAAATATTTAAGATTTTCTTACCAATTTTTTACAGAAAAAAATTCAAGAAATTTTGTATATATAAAAAATTATGTAAAAAACGACTTTAAAAATATATTTAGATTTTTAATAGAAAACTTTTGCATATGATGTGGTCGCACATAAAGAGCAAGTTCGTGCGACCCAGTCGTGCATTTTATTATTATTATTATTATTATTATTATTATAATTTTATTGGAAGTATAATACAATTGTAGTAACAATAATTTAATAAAGCGTTAGCTACCAGGGCTTTTAGCTATTTGAAAAAATTCAAGTTTTAAATCAAATATTCTACGTTAAGTTTAACTAAAATTAAGTGAACAAGTTTTATAGTATCTTTAGAAATAATTGATAAAAGTTGTGTTAAGGGTTTTCCGGATGTATTTCTTGATATTCTGTCGATGTAGTCGCATTGTAGCATATGAGAGATGGTGAGGGGTGTGGTGGGCGTACAAAAGTTGCGTGATGGAGGAGGTTGCTTAGAAATAACATGCTCGTGAGTAATCTTTGTATGTCCCATTCTTAGCCGAATATAATTTTTGGTCCAAGATGAAAGTAAGTCGCTAGGGTAAAGTGCTCTGTCTGCGTTTGGGTTGATCTTGGAATAGTGATGACGATACTCAAGCCAAGAGTTTTTTAAGTTAGATCTCATCGTCGCATTGCAGTGTTTCTTAAAGTCTTTGGCATTGAAAAAATAGAAACTGAGAAGGGGCTCTTTTTGAGCCTTTTTGGCTGCAAGGTCAGCGAGATTGTTACCAGCGATGTCCATATGCCCTGGAACCCAGGCAATTTTAAGGTTTTTTTTTTTTTTTTTTGTGAATAAACTTAAAATGGAATGTTGTGTCCCATTAACATTTTCCTCTAATACAATTGTTCCTAAATTTACGCAAAGAGTCCTCAACTTCAAACATAAACTGCGCGACTGGCTCGCACGTCCTTGTCCCATCAAATCGTAAGCACAGGATTGTTGGTTTATATAGTTTTTACTGAAACTAATATCAATTTATACAAACAAAATTTAAAAGTATCATTAGAGTAGTTTATTATTACTTTATTTTGTCTAAAGTATTTAATAATACATAGGGCTTTTTTTTTAGCTCCATGAGAAGTTTCGATGGTTGTTGTCAGTTGAGAATTACAAATTCTGTGCATGTTTCTGTACAGTAAGGCTTGGCAATTAATATGAATCGTTTACCCTCGGAACAACGCTTCCAAATTGTGGACACTTTAAACAAATAAATCTATTCGCGAAGTTCATAGAGCACTTCGGTCATTTTGCGGTCAATATAATCGGCTCCTAGTGATGAACTCATTTTTGGTTAACTGGCTTCCGCCAATAAGCGAAATTGGCATATAATGAGCGAGATTAATATCAAGCGATTAACGAGTCACCATTACATCAATTAAAATTGACTGTTGGGTGCGGTTTACACGCTGGCGGCATCTTCGATCTTTATTTCTTTCGCAATAACGAAGGAGCTGCCGTTCCGGTGAATGTCGAGCGCTATCGAGCCATGCTGACTGATCTTTTGTTTCCAAAAATTGAAATTTGATTCAACAAGACAACTTACCATAAAGCGTGCTTAAGCATAAATTTATTGCAAAATCAATTTGGTGACAGCTTATTGCCAAAAGTGGTTCTGTTAACTGGTCCCCACGTTCGTGCGACTTAACGCCTCTCGACCACTTTTTATGGGGCTATGTTAAGTCATTGGCTTATGGCGATAGACCAGAAACTCTTGAAACATTAGAAGTTACCATCAACGCCATATGGCCAGATTTATTGTTAAAAGATTGAACTGATCGAAAGGACTATGTAACTCGCACATATTCCGGAAAGAAAGTTTAAAAATAAATGATTGTTGGTACAATATATCTGTCTTGTATTATTATTTATAACTTTAAAAAACACGCTTTACAATTTTTGTAAAAATCGAGAAGGAACCGTTAAAACATTTTATGTTAAATTTGAACAAAGTCGTTACAAAATTAATTTTTCTCTTGGTAATCACATAACACGCTTAAGTATCAAGTTTCGAGAAAATCGGCGCAGCGATTAAGGATGTTGATCGATGTACAAACATAACGACCGTCGGAATTACGGGGACCCACTTTTTTATAATCGTAAAGGGTGTCGCCGTGGCGCGATAGTTGTGTGCTCGCCTGTCAACCTCGTGGTCGCAGGTTCGATTCCTGCCGTTGTCATGTCTTCTTATATTCCATTAAAAACCAATTCTCAAAAAAATTGTCATAAAATGAATTGCTGGTTTACTCATTACATGCTGTTCAGGCATAACACTAACAACATGTGATTGAGTAAACTACTCATAAATATGACAACGAAGTAAAATAAAATAATGCGAATTATAAGAGATATAAATAAATAGGACACGGTAATTTTCTCCGCATTAGTTCAGCCGCCATCCCTGGAGATAAAATCTGAGACAACAACCACCGTCTCAATACGTCGCGCCACACATCTTTCTATCCTTCTTTCTCTTCTTTCACCGGTAGCCGCGCTGTGTTTCAAAAACATATAAAGGGTATTCATAATCCCTTGAGCGCGTGCAAAATTATAAAAAAAAAAAATCACTATCATCGTAATGTGATTGATCAAAATCCCGAGTACAATGTAAATACATAGCTATACCGCAAATAAAATAGAATTGGCTGCAACTTTGTTAGAAATTATCCACATTTGGAACCATTGGACAGTTAATTTCTTCTTCACTGTTAACTTCAAGAAATTAACATCCCAAAGACTGAAGTCTGGTTCCGCCTAAATGGCCGATCGGTTCAAACCATCAAAACGAGCGACAATATGGCTTGTAGAAATTGGTGTTTTGAAGTTTCCATTTGTGGAACGATGAAGAAGCAAAAACTAAACTTCTGTCTGTAATTCACAAAATTTACGGCTACGGTGGCGCAAGCCACTTTATGATGCAGTGGCTAATGCTTGGCCAATCGCTTAATTTATCACGTACAGGGTGTCGTGGCATTTTGCACTCGTATCCGCTGGGCAATCTTACCCCAAATGACTATTCATATTCACTTAATTAATAGTATTGAAGCTGGATATGTATTCACTCATCGCCACTCAAGCCAAAAACTTCTAACTTACTTGTTAATATTTGATTTTTTTCCAAGATCCACATGATAACAAAAATTTAAATATGTAAATATGATATTTAGGATAACGACATACAATGTATTTACATACTCGTATATTGCATTATTCATAAACTTTTTTCTAGCATATTCTAAACTGGACCACAATAACAGTCCCTAAGATTCGTTTAATCAAGTTTTTCTTGAATAAATTAGCAAACACCATATTGAATAGATTCCATATATACATAATGTATGTATGAATAACTCAACATCGACAGCGAAAGTGGGAGGCGTTTGTTTAGAAAAGATAATATTTTTAATACTATTTTTCGTGGTTTAATATTTAACGTATGGAATTCGACGTAGCTAGTTAAATGTATATAGAATACCTAAATGATTTTTTTTATAACCTGGGGTTTAATATCAAAGGGCACCATAATGTTCTGCCATTTTCTGGCACTACGCCCTTGATTTACAGGAACAAACTCAGGCGATATTCGACCCCCACTCCATCTTCAGTACCAATACAGTCAGAAACTTCCAAAAAGCACAGACGCCTTACCAAATTTTAACTTTTTAGCATCAGTGGTTCCTGAGATAAAAAGCCTCAAAAATAACAAAAACAGTATTTGATTCACTGACTAACATATTATAAAAATTATGAAGTACTTCTCGACAACGTATAATCATGTAATTTTACACAACGGTAAGTCTTTCGATGCAAGCAAATTTGAGGATTTCCATTCAGGGGCGTGTTATCCGCCCACTTTCTCAGAATTGTTAACGATAAAGAGAGCTTCCGAATGCTCGTTTAACAATTAACTATTCACATCTTTGCAAAAATGAGTGAGATCACACTAAAAACATAAATGTTATGGGGTTTTCGTTGGGTAAATTTATATTTTGATTTATAAATTGATTTATTTCTTAACGATTCGAATACCTTTTCAGATTGATTTTTATTTGCTATATTATTGGTGTATATTTGTGCCTTTGAACCAGCTATCGGTATCAGCTGTCTTATCAAGCTGATGGCTGCCAATTATAATGTATAGTGGTGTTAGTAAAAGAGGGATAGATCTGCCGAAAATCCATATCTGCATATCTATTGATTTAAAATCAAAAAATAAATCATTTTATTTGGCCAATCGAAGGCAAGAATTGTCAAAATCAGTTTTTTGACAGATATAAATCAAAAATAAATTTATTTGTGTTACCAAACGATAACAACATTAGTTAGAAAAAAAGCCAAGTTTTTTCTATATAAAAATCTCTCTGTAACAAGTCAGCCGTTAAAATTAGTGAGATCTTAAAATACGCCAACTACTTACTGCATAAAGTTTTAATACCAAATGTTTAAAGTAGAATCATATAGAAACAACTACAAATTAAGAGATACATTTTATTATTTGGCAAGCAAGTACCCGTTTGTCGCTACGGATTTTGGATCTCACAGAAATCTAGTGTCCTCATATATCTGCCTTATAAAATTTCACTCAAATACGTTGGGTAGTTGAGGTGTGAAAGCGAAAAATAACATATACATTTTTTCTATCAAACCTCTCCTACAGGAATCGTGTATTTATTTTTTGGGATAAACAATAACCCATATTAAATTTCATCCAAACCCATTAAAGAGTTGATAAGTAATTAATTCCTTAACAAACAAATTAATTACTTAACAAACATCCAAATATTGGGGGTGGCCGTAGCGCGATAGTTGTGTGCTCGCCTGTCAACCTCGTAATCGCAGGTTCGATTCCTGCCGTTGTCATGTATTGTAAAAATTATCATAAAATAAGTTGCTGATTTACTCAGTACATGCTATTCAGGCATAACACTAACAACATGTGATTGAGTAAACTAGTATAGCCATAAAATATGACAACAAAATAAATAAAATAATGCGAATTATAAGAGACATAAATAAATAAGACGCGGTTATTTTCTCCGCATTAGTTCATTCGCCATCCCTGGAGATGAATCTGAGACAACAACCAGCGCTAGTCTCAGAGCATCGCGCCACACATCTTCAAGGGTATTCATAATCCCTTGAGCGCGTGCAAAATTATATATAAAAAAAATCATATATTTGTGCCCGTCTGAACTTACTACTACTACTGAGTACTGATTTGGTGTACAGTGAAACCCGCTTAGGGGAAACGACGAAAAATCAGGAATTTTTTTTTCAGTTAAGCGGGTTTTTCACTAAGCGGATCTCGGATAATTAAAAAAAAAATTTCAGTTAAGCGGATATCGGATAAGTGAAAAATATATTTCAGTGAGGCAGACTTCGTGTTACGAAACAATTTCTAATATCGAACTTTAACAGCTGAAAAACAACCAGCGTGAGGATAAGGAAGAGAAAGAATGATAGGAAAGATGTGTGGCGCGATGTTCTAAAATTGTAGGTGGTTGTTGTCTCAGATTTTATCTCCATGGTCTTATTTATCTATGCCCCTTATAATTCGCATTATATTTTTCATTCGTTGTCATATATATCGGTATACTAGTTTTACTCAATCACATGTTGATAGTTCTATGTATAAACAGCATGTAATTAGTAAGCCAGCAACTCGCATGACATATATTTTAGAATTGGTTTTTAATAGAAAAATAAGATGACATAGATTACGGCAGGGATCGAACCTTTGACCATGAGGTTGACAGGCGAACACACAACTATCGCGCCACGGCCACCCCCTATGTAGGTAAGATTACCTTGATTCTTAGTATAATGAATTGTCGAATGGATGATTCAAGGAATAGTTACATGTGTAGCTTCCTTCAAATGTATGTTTAAATCTAAGCTATGGTAAAATGTATCTATTTACATACACATACATATTGATGGAACCTAAGTATGTTAACATGTACATATAATAATGGAAATGAAGGATGTAGGTGGGTAGGTAGCTATATACATAGAACTTCATAATTTAGGTGCAATATGCATTACATAAGATTCATGTGATTTTTAAAGACACATACGTATTTAAAAATGTATGAGGGCCTATATTGTGTTTAGTATTCAGTGACGTACGCAAAAATTCGTAATAAGGAAATAATACTAATATTATAAATGTGAAAGTTTGGATCGATGGATAGATGGATGTATGAATATTTGTTGCTCAATAACTCCGGAACGGCTGAACGGAACTGGATGAAATTTGATACAGAGATAGATTATATTGTCTGCTACCTTTTATCCCGAAAAAATGTATGGTTCCCGTGGGATAGGTGACAAGGCGCATAGAAGCACACGGACTTGCATGAAATTTGATTGGTAGATGGCTGGGGTACTGGACTCTCACATAGGTAATTTTTATCCCGAAAAAAATTAACGGTTCCTATGTGACAGGCGTAAATATGAAAAAATATATACATATACTTGGGTGCTTGTTCCGCTTTCAAGCCTCAACGACTGAACGGTTTTTAATTGTAGGTGTATAGATGTCATTAGATTCCCGTGGGGTAGAAAGTCCGTTTAGCATCGCACGGGCATCTGCTATTAAAAATGGTGTGAAAAAATGTATTGTGATTCATCAATAATTGAGAACGAATGGGCCGATTTGGCTCGAACTTTTTTTTAGTTGTTCGTAAAATCCAGGAGAAGGTTTTTGCGAAACAAAATTTTGGGTAAAGCCCCCAGAAAATTCGGCAAATTTTAAAAATCGAAAATTGCTTTTTTGTATTTAATTGTGTATGCAAATGTTCCGGAATGGCTTTTGGAATGAAAAAATAGAAAATTCTTAGTTGAAAACTCGAAAAATTCTAGAAAAACGCGAACATTTTTTTCTCGATGATATATAGATAAATTTAAAGCATATTTGATGATTTTGGACAATGTAAAGGTGGAAAATTCATTGTGAAGCTTGGAAATTTTCGGATAATCCTACTGATATTATAAATGTAAAAGTTTGGATGGATGGATGGATGGGTGGAATGGATGGATGTTTTTTTGCTCAATAACGCCAGAGCGGATGAACTGATCTGGATAAAATTTGGCACATGGACACACACATGCTCGATTATCACATAGGTCATTTTCATCCCGAAAAATGGAACCGAACAGTTCCTATGTCTATATGGGAGAAGCTTATATATAAACAAAATATATACTTGGTTGTTTGTTCCGCATTCATGCCTCAACCATTGAATAGATTTTAATGAAATTTGGTAAGCAGCTGAAAGATTAGGCATGATTTATTTTTCCCAACTTTATTTTTGTAGTTCTTATTTTTTGAATCCAATATTAAATCTTCGCTTTGTTCGCGAACATGACCATACACGACGAACATCGAAGCCAACGAACACGACAAAATCTAAATTTTTGGCCAACAGCAAGTGGCTCGCGAACCAGCCCACATACAAGAAGAGTACAGCGAGCGAGAGCATACTAGGCGAGCATGTTCGTCGTTTGTGCCTACATTCAACGACTGAAGGGTTTTGAATGAAATTTTGTAGGTGGATAGATGAATTTATTAGATTCCCGTGGGTCCGTAGCATCGCACGGGTATCTGCTAGTGTAGAAATAAATGGATAAAACACTAATTAAAAGTTCTTATATCTTAGTCGTTATAGTTTGAGGGAAAGCAAAGATGCAGTTTGAATTCATTGATAAATAAGAATATATCAAAAATAAATTCCAAAATCGTTGGAGCGGTTTTTTAATAAATTAATTTTTTATGTATAAAATTTTGAAAACATATTTAGAAACCAAATTTGAGACGCCATTTTGAAGATATTATTAATATACATATAAAATTCAAATTTAAAAAAAAATTCTGTGACTGGTTTTTGAAAAATCGATTTTTCAAAAAAAAAATTGATTTGTTTTTTTAAAAATCGAAAAACTTTTGTTTTGAAAATTTGAGTATGCAGTTTTATTAACATTTTTATGGAAAATTTGTATAAAAAAACTTATTGTAATCGGTTCACCCAATATTTATAAAGTCGAAAATATGAAAAGTGGTTCTATGGAAAAGTACCGTTAATAAGTACTCAAAAAGAAAAAATTGTATACATAAGTGTACTGTACTAATCAAGAGTACACACATTTTTTTATAAAAATTCTTGGAGAGGTTTTTGAGAAATCAATTTTTTTCTTAACGGTTTCCTAACATTTGTATGGGAGGTACCATTGTTTTTTATTTTAGAAAAATAGTTTTTTTTAGCTATTCAAGATAATGTCAAAAAACCACTAAATACGAAGTTTAGAAAAAATCTATTGAGTCGATTTCGAAATTTTGAATTTTCAAAAAAAAATTAATTTCCAAAAAAATTTTTTTTTGAAAAATTTGGTATACAATAGTGTTTAAACTTTCTAGTAGCTTCTGCGTAAAAAAATTCAAAACAATCAAAATAACCGTTTCTGAGAAAATTGAAAACCAAAAAAATGGTTCTACTAGAGGTACCAAAAATAATGATTTTTTTACAAAAAAAAATTTGTCAAAAGGTAGCCTTTCCCGTCATTAATGAACTGATTTTTTTTTATAAAAATCGTTTGAGCCGTTTTTGAGAAAAATAAGATTTTTGTTTTTGGCCCAAAAAAATGTATGTGATCTACTGTTACTTGTCATCTTAAACAAAAATGAAAAAAAAAACGTGTGGGCATATTACCGAAAAAACAATATGTACCAAGTTTGACGCAAATCTATCTTAACGTTAAAGCTGTAGACTCGAGGACAGACGGACAGAATGACAGACAGACGGAATTGGGGGATCCACTTTTTTAGTGTTCTCTATGATCGTAATGTCATGTTTGATTGTTAGAATTTTTTTTTTACGAATACATAACTTGCCTTATAATAGTACCTATAATCTCAAGTAAAAAATCAGAACCTAGTTATTAACAAACAAATAATTTATTTTTAAACAAAACGAATTTGTACCCAATCAACGCTACTTTAAGCTTAGTTTCTTTTATTTACAGATCTATTTCGTGTTACAAAAAGAACAATGTATGTAAGTAAATGGAAATTGCGGTATTTCCATTTTATTTAAAACTTAGCATTTACATGTGTCATGAATGCGGAAGTGGTGGAGTTTGGAGGTGAACGTATAGAAAAATGAAACAATTCAGCAACCGATTTTTTTTTTATTTTTAATTTTTCACATAACGAAGTTTTTTTCTATAGAAAAATACAAAAATTGAAGGAATTTTTTTTCAGTTATGCGGGTTTTTCACTAAAGCGAGTTTCACTTAATCTGGTTTCACTGTAGAGCCTTTGTGTTGCTTTAGTTTACTGGAACACTGAATTGGCTACTGTGCATGTGTATGTGAGCATGGTTTGCTTCTTGTCAATAAAATTATTGGCTCTTTGTAGAATGAGCAGATATATTATATGTGCTGTATGCGAAATTAAAACAAACCTATACCACGGGAACCATATATTTTACCGGATGAAAAGTAGCCTATGTGCTATTGCAGACTATAATCGATCTCTGTGACAAATTTCATCCAGATTCGTTCAGCCGTTCTGGACTGATTGAGTAACAAACATCCATCCATTCAAACTTACACATTTTTAATGTAAGAAGGAGAAATACCGATTAAATTTTGTTATGTCCAATTGGAAAGGTTTTAAGAACTTGGGCAGTAAGCCCGAGTGGGGCTTACATTTAATGTATTGTTAATCGAAGTTTGAGTTAGGAAGTAGAAGGAAAATTCATTAGGAAGTATTCTATGCATATTTATTTTAAATGGATGGATATGAAAATACGAAGGAAAAAATGATATGGGTAATGAATTACACATTCATTTAGAACGGTGAATCAATAATGTTATACTAAAGCATTGCTGGTTTGGCTCATGAAGAAATTCTAAGGCTTGGGTTCGATAGCCCGCTTTTTTATAATTTCGCTTTTTATTATTCCGTTTCTTAAAATCCAGTTTATAACAATCCCGTTTGTTAAATTCGCGTTTTTGGGATCAACACAATGTTCAAAAATGACGGAACGTAAGCATTCTGCCCTCTTAACGCAAAATATAGGATTTGGGTGGGCCCGAGTTTGGGCGTATGCACAGTTTTGTATGTATCATGTATCAAAATACAAAACAGGCTAAGCGGGTTTAAATAGGTTTTTTTAATAAGCGGGGTTATAATAGATTGTGATTTTTAATAAGAGGGATTTTAAAAACTGGATTCCGATACGCTCCCAAATTGTGCAAATTCTAAAAAAATGTTTTTCCCACATATGTGTTTAGTCATATTAATTCAAGCCTTACCCCCATCAACTTACCACAATAACTATTGGTCGATAAACTTTGTAAGCATTTTTGATGCACTGAAACATGGAATATCTCAAAAAGTCTTTGCGATTTGCTTTTTGTTTTAAAACTTAGTCTTATATAAAGCGAAAAACACTTCCAAAAGATATTAGAATACATTCTAAAATATATTTTTCAAAGTAATAATTTATTTTAAAGATTAGAACTTTTACGTGCAGATCAGGCTGGGGTATGATTGTTCGACAACCAGATTTATGGAATTTTACATTAACAATTTTTCCGGCACCCATTTTTATATTCCGGAATTCAAAATCAATGTGTATCTGTATCTCCATTTAAATCCTTCCCTTGCTTGATAATTTTAAGGGTATAGCCAAAACCCCTTTAGTGCACACACTTTTATAAAAATAAACATTTAATCAATATCGGTCGGTTGATCGTCCCACAACTAATGGCAAATAACGAAACAAATATACACTTTATGCTGGAGAGAAATTAAATTTAATAAATGGAACTTCGCACTGTGCTTGTTCATTTTAAGGGTAGTCAAAACCCCTTTAGTGCGCGCATCCGTTTAAAAAAAAATTCAGTCAGATTTAAGTACATTTTTCTTTGGAGGCAATAGATCGGTTAAATTTGGTATCTAATAGATTGACACCCTAACAAAATTGCACTTAAGCCTTGCGATTTACTTAAGAAAGTTCTAGAT
Organism: Philhelius pedissequus; assembly: GCA_910595825.1. Lineage (NCBI taxonomy): Eukaryota > Metazoa > Arthropoda > Insecta > Diptera > Syrphidae > Philhelius > Philhelius pedissequus. The sequence goes on along the minus strand of OU343161.1, from coordinate 204,658,382 downwards.
CGCATAAGAAATAGTAAAATAAATTGATTAGTTTTTAATCGACCAGATCGAATAAGTCCGAGTTGAGAGTGATAAAAGTCTCTTTTTGGCTGGCTCTTTAGTTTTTTCAGGGATATTTAAATATGTACATATTTTTTTTTAAATAATGCGCGCACTCAAGGGGTTATGAATACCCTTAAAATGTTTAAACACAGTGCGAGCGATTAGGAAAATGAGAGAAGATTAGGCAGGAATTACCGTTGTACATTGGTTTTAAATGCCTGATTATCGCAATGGGAGGGAACAATTCGGTCGGGTAAAGCATTCCACATTCGTGTTGTGCGGCTAAAGAAAGAATCTATACTTGACAGTACGTCCGAAGTTGGGCTCAAGGGTAAACTGATGGGCATTCCTAGAAGCGCGAGTGTTACGGTTGAATAGTTTAAGGTGAGGAATGCAACTGGCTATTTCACTAGAACACTGTCTATTATAATACCGATAAAACAATGAAAGGCATGAAACATTGCGACGGTGCGAGACAGACTCAATTGTTTTAGTTATTGTTTCATCACCTATCATTTTTAAAGCTCTTTTTTGGATTCTGTCCAGGAGACTTAAGTGCGTTATGGGAGCACCTGCCAAAATATGACTATTGTACTCAAGCTTTGGACGAATGAAGGCTTTATAGATTACAGCCAGATCAGAAGGGGAGAAATATTTCTGGCATCGTCTCAGAAAACCCAAACATCTTGCAGAATTTTTGGCGACGCCAAATATGTGTTCATTCCACAAAAGGTGGTCAGTGATGCACATACCGAGAACTGAAAGTTGTTCGGTTTCCTCGATGCAAGCGCCGCTAATGGACAACGGCATTGGGGGAGGGTCCCTCTTTAACGACAAAAGACAGCATTGGGTTTTTGAAGCATTAAATTGTACGCGGTTTTTATTCCCCATTGTCTAGATGTCCTGTCTAGATCAGAATTTAATGAGCTAATAATACATACGCTGCCGTTCAAGTTCCACATCCGAAGGACATGGATGAGAATCTAAAAACGAGTATGAAAAGATGAGGGTACTGTCGTCAGCAAAACAGTATATTGGATTAGAAGTGTCAGACAAGAGATCATTGATGAAACTGAGAAAGATAGTCGGAGACAAAACGGAGCCCTGGGTCACACCAGCCAAACTCTATCAAATGCTTTTGAAATATCAAGCGCAATAATCTTACTTTCTTCAAAACGATGTAAAGATTTGTGCCACTGTTCGGTGAGATATACCATCAGATCACCAGTGGACCTATTGCTACGAAAGCCGTATTGTCGGTCATTAAGGAGCTTTCGTTCGTTTCCATGACCTTGGAAAGAAGGGACGTAAGTGCAATTGGACGGTAGTTAGAGGGTGAAGAAGCTTCGCCTTTTTTAGGGACAGGCTGGACAAATGCTGTTTTCCATACACTCGGAAAGAGACCAGTAGGGTAGGACAGATGGAAAGCTTACGCATTGGTTTTGCCAGCGTAGAAGAACACCTCTTCACAACAATAGGGGAGATACTATCTGGTCCAGCGGATTTGTGTATGTCAAGATCTTTAAGAATTCTAGCAACTGTACGAGTACGAAAGATGGTACGTCCCATGAAACTGTTTTTGCTCTCAAGTACAGTAGGAGTCATGACACTTTGTGGAAGCGTAGAATTAGCAACAAACTGAGCTGCTGGTAAATTTGCTTTTTCTATCTACATACATATTTGCTTTTCATTATCAAAGCTGGATCAAAAATAAAATAAAATGCACGAATAGATCGTACAAACTTGATCTTGTAGCTAACAACAACAATGTAGATAAACATTGACGATGCTTATAGGTAGGTAGTCTAGTTATCTATGCAAGTTTAAAGCCGATGTAGGTTAGAATACCTTGGTTCTTCAATTAATAGTTACATAGGTAGGTCCCTACCAACAAATGAATTTTTAAATATAAATTATGGATTTTAATTATACATTGGTAGCTATATGCATATAACTTTATAATTTATAAAAATAAATATATGATGGCCTGCGTAGTATATATGTAGGTATTCAGTGACGTACGCAAAAATTCGTAAAAATTGAATAATAATAAGGTAGAAATAAATGGATAATACACATAATTAAATCTTTTCGGATTGCTGAGTTTTTATAGTTTGAGGAAAAAAAGATACCATTTGAAATGTTGTACAAATATGAATATATAAAAAAAATCAAAAATCTTAAAACAAAATTGTTTTTCTGTCTAAAATTAAAAAAAAAACCATTTTTAGAAAAAATGTGAATCGCCATTTTGAATTAATTATTAATATACATATAAAATTTTAATTCAAACAAAATCGGTGACTAGTTTTTTTTATATATATATATATATATATATTTTTTTTTTGAATCGAAAAACCAATTTTTTTGAATATTTGAGTATGCAGTTTTATTAAACATTTTTAGGGACCATTTGCATACAAAAAAATAATTTTAATCGGCTCATCCAATAGTGAGTGATAAAGTCGGAAAATATGAAAAGTGATTTCGATGGGGTACCGTTAATAAGTACACAAAATAAATTATTTTTTAATTAAAATTGGACTGTACTAATTAAAGAACAAACACATTTTTTTATCAAAATTGTTGTAGCCGTTTTTGAGAAATACATTTTTTTCTTAGCGGTATTTTTGCCATTTGTTTTAAATATTTTTTGGATAATGTCAAAAATACTACCAAATACGATAAGTTTATAAATAAATCGTTGAGTCGTTTTCGAAATATTGAGTTTTCGAAAAAAAAACTTGTTCTTAATTAAAAAGAAAAATTGGTAACATTAGTGTTTAAACTTTCTAGGAGCTCTTGCATAAAAAAATTCAAAACAATCAAATTAACCGTTTTCCAGAAAATCGAAAACCAAAACAAAATTTTTCTACTAGAAACAAGAGGTTCCAAAAATAACCACTTTTTTTCCAAAAAAAAAAGGCAAGAGTACGATAACTTAGGCGCCAAGAAATAATAATGTTTTTTTTTTAAACAGTTCCATATAAGCATTTTTTACTATGGGTCTATCTCCTCCCGTTTCGGCGGAAGGGGCAATTTCATAAAAAAGTACTTAAAATAGAAAAAAAAATATTTAAAAATAACAGTAATACTTTCAATTAAGTATTATGCCTTTTTAAAGCCTAAGTACTCTGTTCTATTAGCTTATTTTTAAGCCAAGTACAACCTATACATATTTAAAAAAAAAATCTGTAAAAAAAAAACAAAAAAAGTTTAAAGTGTAATTTCTTAAAATTGTAAAATTTTGTGTATATAATTTATTTTTTTTTACCTGAAATTAGTTGCTGTATTTAATTCTTAATCAAAAATTTGAAACAATATGATTGTATGTCTTCTAGTATTTGAGAAAATTGGAAATTACAAAAACTACTTTTTTATAGGATATTTGTTTTTTTGGCGCATAAACAAAGAGCTATGTACTGACACCCCTTCTTGGACACAGCATAAGATTTGGGGTAGGTGCGAGGTTGGGTGTATGTAACATTTCTTTTGCATTTAAAGCACTCGACACTAACACCTCAAAGTGAGATCACCGTAAATTCCAAAAATCAAAAATCTAATAAAAAATAGGTTTCGTAATTTTCAATTTTCTCGAAAACTAAAAAAACATAAAATCATAAAGTTTTCACTTTTTAAAGAATTAATTAGAACACCCAGTTTCAGAAAAAAAAAAATAATATATATTTTCTTAAATGTTTTTTTTTTCTCAAATTTTGAGTTTAAGACCCCTTGATTTAAAAAAAAAGATATAATTCCTTAATATAAGTATTTTTTTAATATCTTTTCCATTTTTAGTACTTTCGCCTCCCATAGTGTTTTTGACCCCTCTACAAAAACCGAACTCTCGCTCAAAAAAAAACAATTACCAAAAAGTACCTTTACTTTAATAGTTTTATAATAGTTTATTAATGAAGGGAATATTTCTATTTTTGGACAAAAAATGTATGGCAGGTACCGTTATTTTTCGTCTTAAAAAAAAAAGTAAAAAAAAGTGTGGGCATATTATCGAAAAACCAATATGTACAAAATTTGAAACAAAAACATCCAATCCGGACCCAATTTGTCCGTCTTTGCTATAATCGTAATGTCAAGTTTGATCAAAATCTCGAGTTCGATATTATTTTACAAATCCACCTACATATCCATACATATTTATGTAAATCGCAAGTAAAAATAAAAACGCAAATGTGTTGAAACAAAATCTGAAAGAACCTCAAATTTTCGCTCAATAATTTATAATTGAATTTATAATATTATACATAAACATTTATAAATTGAGGTTAAAAAAGTCACTAAAATCTGACTTGACCACATCTCTAAACTAATGAATATGCTTTTTATCTTATAGCTAGCACTAAATTAGTGAGAATAGCCAATAGAATTTCATTAAGATGAAATATCAAAAACATAAATTAATAATACAAATTTATCTTTAAATGTAGGTCAAGCCTTTTTTGCTTAGGGGTTTAACGCACTAAAATCTATACCTTTAAAATTTTTCTTTAATAATATTTTCTCAGAGAAACAAACTAAATTATTACTTAGCAATAAAACGTATGTAGGCACCTATACTTTCGCCATATAACAATAGTTAAGGTTTTTTTTATTTTATTGAACCACATGCTTTAGGTCAAGATCATAAGATCATAATTTAACACACCTGCTACTACCTATAGGTACTTAGTTTCAACTAAGATTTTGTCAGATCGGACTTGTAGATAACTTCTGAACGAAGAAAAAAAAAGAACACTAAGTAGGTACCTACCTAAAAAGATGTTAAAACAAAAGAACACAAAGTAACTTTAATTAAAATGCAAATTTAAAAATCTTTAACTAATTCTCCTGATACGCTGTAGGTATAGATACGAGTATAATAAAACTTCAATATTATTGATTTCAAATCAGTTGAAAGAAATTTAAATCTCAACAAACAAAAACTAAATACATACAACCACTACACTACACTATACAACAAAAAAAACAAGTTCTTAACTTGAAATTAGGAATTTGGGTCAGAAAAATTGTGTCCTAAAGTCCGCTCAAACATTTTTTTTTTGTTCAAAAAAAATAAAGGGGCTAGGTCGAGCTTATAGTAGATGGTACGTATTCGACAACAGCAGCAGCTAAATTTCGAGTCAAGTCTAAAGATAGACAATCTCTCACAGAGTTCCAATTTAGGCAAATCACACAGGTATATGCACATACATACTTATGTAGAGGTAACAGTGGGGCCGACAACGCCATCGGCAAAAACAAAAAGCAAAATAAATTTCGCTTTCGACAGGTTTGGTGTTGGCGTCATACCAATCAACCAATCACACTACACAACAAGTTAGGTCATACTTGTGTAGACTGATGAATGATAGTGCAGATACATGAGTATACACAGAAAGTATCTGTGGACTCGCTGAACGCAGTCCCCATAGAAATGAAGCCAGACACAAAATTGTGTGGATGTATTTGTTTTCTGTTTGTGTCAGTGCTCTGCGCTGTGTGAATAGTAGAGAGGATAAAAAGAGAAGAATCAAAGCGATAATCATTAAAGCCATCTCACATAAAAATAAGTACCGTTATTCAAAAGACCTGCTGACATACTTCCGCGATCAACAGTGTAGGTATATTCATAATGAAATATACACTAGCACCAGATACAAATATATATACATATAGACACAAAATGTAGTTATACAGGTAGGGATACATATGTATACAACATATACCTACTTTATACCCGTTTGGATCATTTATGACGATGATGTGAAGCAGGGGCATAGTCAAGCGGACGTAGGGGCTGAGCTCTTATGGCTGATGGCTGAGGGAGGTCGACGAAGACGATGGCGTGGCGCGGCGTCTTCGGACTGTTGGCACAGATTTGTGGGATTTTTGTGGTCGTTGTCGTCGTCGTGCCTGGGGGCTTCAGATACCTACATGTGTGTGCAGATGGAGACTTTTATTCGTTTCTTTAATTTTTCCTCATATTCATCCGTAACGAAGAAAGAATTTGTGTAGTGTAATACAACGACCGACGATGCTGATCATAAAGTGGGGATCAAAAGAGAAATGAAATTATTGTTGTTGTGTGTCGTGTCGTCACTATGACTCGTTGGCCTGAGCTTGAGCCTGACACAGATAAAGAGTAAAATTTTCGTGGGCTTGAAGTGAAGGCTTGGATCAGCTAGCAAGCAGTAGCAAGCGGACAAAACTGTTCACGCAAATGGGGTGGTTCTATTAAATGGACACGTGCAATTGTGGATACCAAATGTGTACAAACAACTAGGTTTTCTTGCACCTGGTCCGAGGGTACAATTTTTTATTTTTTTTTGTCTTTGACCGTCATTTCGTGTTTAGAGGTTATGAATGAACTCAGAAAAAATGTTGCGGAAGCTTTGCGCCGCGCCGCGCGCCGCGCGCCGGGAGCTTTTTATTTTATTCTGTTTTTTTCTTTTTTTTTTTGTTATACCTATATGTATGTATCTACGGTCAATTTGCATGAAAAAATTGCTTTGTGTAGAGATAAATATATATACTTTTTTTTGTTGGGTTTTGGGGTCAACAAACTGTTTATTTTTTCGTGGGGGTTTGAGTTGTATAAAATAGTTGCTAAGCTTTTTTGAATGCTGTTATATTGTATTTCATAAGGGATTTTAACCGGTAGGGTAACGGTGAATGACATGTTATAGGTTATTATATATTTACACATACAGATGTATAGCTTTTTTTAGTGGGAGATGTTAATTTTAGTTTTGATCGAAGATATGCCTAGAAGAAGTAGGTATGTATTATTATATTTTTGTATTGTTTTATGGTGAAGATGATGATGATGCTGGTCGCAAATAATTTGAAGGAATTGATTTTACAGACTTATTTTTAATCATGCAGAGCAGATAGATATTTAAGTTCGTTATAGGTATATTATTATTACTATTACACTTTGTGAATGTAAGCTTAATTATATTAATTAAATAATTAAGTAGCCTTATACCTTATTAGAAAGAAATATTTGGGCTTTCTTTGGAAAAAAACGTGTTGATATACCTAGTTTGGTAGCAGGTACATATCTACTCGTTTGTATACGGATATTCTTTAGTTGTATTTAATAAATTGAATCGAAGCAAGGTAGATCTAGTAAGTATGAGTTCAAAAATTATTTATTAAAATTAATATTTTTTTTGTATATCATTTAGTATAGGTACCTACCTAATATGTGTTCTTTATACTTTTACTTTAAATCAATTTAAATACCGTATAACGCAGACGACAGGATATTGCCATGTCCTTATTCTTAAGAAAACAATTTTGTAATAATTGTTGATGAAATAAACAATCTAACTAGAATTAATTTGATAGTGGAGATTTTTAATGTGTTTTTTTTTATTTTAATAAATTAAAGATTTTATTTTATTTAATAATTTTATTATTATTTATTTATTACATTTCGGAAGCTATGCTGCTATCGTCAGTAGGCTCTATTTGATTATATATTGTATACATATGTATATATATAACTAGCTATCAATCTCTATATCTATCTAGTATAAATGAAGGCTTATTAGGAAATACTACGAATTTTAATAGGTAAGTAAATAGGTAAATACCATTCGCATTGGAAAAATATAATGTAGGTATAAATTTTATAATACGTATGTAGGTAGGTAACCACTTTAAGGATTATAAATTAAGAAAATATTAACTATTAATTGTGTGAATATGAATTACTAAGGCTAGTAAAATATCTAGGTACATAGGTATGTATTTTATCTATTAGAGATGTGACGGATATCCGGTAGGTATTCGGTATCCGGCCTATACGGCTGCTTTTATAATATTTGGCCGGAGCCGAATAATCTTTTTATATCCGGCCGAATACCGGATAGTCGTTTTTTCAGTAAAAAAAAATAAAAAAATATTAAGTCTTTTGATCTGATTGATTTAAGTTCATATAATAAAGATGGGCTATCAACAATTTAATATTGTACGTTTACTATAGCCAAATTATGGTAAACGAAAATCAGTTATTCTGCATTCATGTGTACTTTTATTTTTTTTTTATTTTATGCACTTTCATAAATTAGAGATTATAATAATACTCACATTAGACTAATTAATAATACATTTAAAACAGAAAATAAAAAAAACTTAATATACAATAAATAATAATTAACATAAGTTCAAAACTAATAGTTTGTTAAATAGTCTAAAAAAAATAACATACATTTTTAAACGCACTTCTACTAAAATTAAAGTTAAAATCTTTGTAACTCGAAGAGTTTTTGATTTCCCTGGCACTGTGAGTTATATGCTCATTGAAGGCATAACTATAATCTATCAGCAATCTCATGATACAAGGTTAGAGTTCTGTGAGCAAGAGAAGGAGCGTATGGATCGATTAGAGCTAAGAGAGCAGGACAATCTATATGATACATACTCGTAAAATGTCATTATTGATTTTCCAATGTCTGGATGCCAATAAGCTGGCATCTTACTTTATAAGAAAGACATTTTGTTTATTACTAACCTAGTGCATTTTTTTATTGAATACTCTCGATTCTTATAGTACAGAATATTGTAATATGGATTTCAAACTAAGCAGCAATATTCAATAATCGACCTGACATAAGCAACGTAAAGGGATTTTAATGTATAAGGATCATTTAAATCAAAAGCGAGTCGATATATGAAACCTAACAAGCAGTTTACTTTATTATCGAGAAGCTGGATCGGTTTAATTTGAGTACCAGACCACCCAAACTATTAAACTTTTAATTTGGGCAGATATCCGACCGCCGAATATTCGGCTATCAGGCCTAGCCGCGGGCCGAATATCCGGTATCCGGTATCTGGCCAAAATCACTATTCGGTACAACTCTAGTATCTATATCGGGATATGTCTGTCTGTCCAGTGTGTCTCGCTTAAAATGTTTGCGCACGCAAATTTGTTATGCCCAAATTGTTACCTAAGAATTGAAGTGTTTTCTGTATTTATTTTTGTCAAAATTTTACTTTCTTTATATTTGCTTTCCTAATTTTAATTAACGCTAATTATTAAATTTAAAAAAAAACTGAAGAATTAGAAATAAAAATAATTTCGTGTTATATGCAATACAATATACATATATGTATGTATCTATTGACGACGAATATTGGTCTTAATCGAACTATTAGTTAGTAGCTGAATATATATGTATGTATAGGGCTTGGATTTTCATGCAAATGCATATTTTTTTACGAACACCTTGGAAGCAAAACAAGTCAATAAAGTATATACCTATACGAATCAGGAAATTTCCTTGAATATTGCAATCAATCGCTTCTGCATCATACAAATTTGCATATTTTACTATAAATGCACTTGTTGCATATTTTACTATAAATGCATATTTTACGTATTTCTATAATAAATTCAGACTTTTAAAGCATATTTCTCTAAAACTGAACTAGACAGTAAAAAAATATCCCTTTTATGTCAGTACAAACGAACCAAAAGAACAAAAACTATTATAAACGGTGATTTTTTAAGAGCTTGGTTTTTGAAAATTCACAAAAAAACACAGAAACTTGTAAAAAGTGAATGAAATTTTTATTTGGATCGATAAATCAATTTCTGCCATTTACTTTTTAAAAATAATTTCACTTAAATGTTGCCCGCGGCTATGCTTCAGGTGGTCCATTCTGAAGGTCCAATTTTGGCAAACTTTTTCACACATTTCGGCCGGAATCTCACCAATGACGCGTTCAATGTTGGCTTCCAAGGCAGCAATCGTGTTTGGCTTGTCCCCATAGACAATAGACTTAACATAGCCCCACAAAAAATAGTCTAACGGGGTCAAATCACATGATCTTGGTGGCCAACTGACTGCGCCAAAACGTGAGATCAACTGCTCACCAAATTCGCCTCTCAATTGATGCATGGTTTCGCGTGCAGTGTGGCATGTGGCACCGTCCTGTTAGAACCACATGTCGACCGAGTTCAATTCTTGCATTTTCGGCAAAAAAAAATCTGGTATCATCGAACGGTACCTTTCTCCATTGACCGTAACCCTGCGGCCTTCATCGTCCTTGAAGAAGTACGGCCCAATGATGCCGCCTGCCCATAAACCGCACCAAACAGTGCATTTTTCTGGATGCATTGGTAGCTGCTGAATTGCGAAACACATTTTTCACAGAGCACGAATTTTGATAATAAATTTCAATAATTTGCAAACGTTGTTCAGGCGTAAGTCTATTCATGATGAAATAGCAAATAATACTGAATCGAAATGTCAAACGTTCGTGGAATTTGTCATGTGTGATCTGTCAAAAATATAAACGTCAAAAACCAAGTAGCAAAAAAATCACCCGTTATATCTCTTTTATTAATTTCGCAATCAAATTGATTTAGTTGAACATGCTGTTGCAACGATAATACGGTTGAAAGACTTACGGGGAAAGTCTTAAAAAAAAAACTACGGTTCACATTGGACTGCAATGACGAAATTACCCAAAGAACTTTACAGTCTATGATATTTGTTCTTTTTCTTTAAAAAATGCTAAACTAACTTCAGTTGACGCCGAGCGATCTTTTTTGTTGTATAGGGCATTCTTATGACCAAATCGGCAACGTTTTGATTTCAAAAACTTTAGGAAAAATTATTATTGATCTATTCAAATAAAAATTTTCATAACAATAAAGGAAATATAATTGTATGTTATTTTAAATTATTGATTTTAATTAAACAAATGAAGTTTTTTATGTTTAAGCTAACTGTGTGTTTTTTTATTAAATGTTAAGTTGTAAGTAGTAGTTATTTTATTTTATAATAAAAATAAAAAAATTAACTTATTGATTGATATTTTTAAATTGAACCAAAATTAAGTTAAACTGATTTTAAGTGCATATTTTAAAAGCATATTTTGCAATATTTTAAGAGCATATTTTCAGATTTTAAGTGCATGAAAATGCGAACCCTACATATGTCCATATAGGTACATTCAAATTAGTTTATATGTACATATGTACATGTACAAATTAGAGCATAATAGATCAATGTATGTAAGCTAAATGATGAGTCAAACAAATCAGATCGAACAATAATGCATTCATAAAGTGAAACATTATATCTAGGTGTTTCCCATATTTGAGTCATCAAAATTGATTTGCAGAGCAAATAAAAAAACATAAAACATATTCAAGTTAAGATATTACAAATATTGCAGCCCTATTTAAGAAAAAAAAACTTGAATCTAAATTTATTATTAATAAAGATGCATAATATGTTTTAATGTTTTTTTTTGCAAAACATCGATATCGGTCGAAAATCATAGTCATATTCGTTGCCAAAATTGAATTGAATTCGATGATCAGGGTATAAATATTTTTTTTTTATAAATAATAATAAATGCAAATTGTTGCGTATATTTTTACATTTTGGTGAATCATATTTTGCTAATTCCATTAATTTTATTGGGCAGATTATTGTTTACATTATGAGTAATAGAAAAGAGAAAGGTGTTACAAGTAAAAATCGAAATTCAAAATTTCGCCTAGGTATATCTTTTTTTCACATAAATCAACAGCATTGCAGCTCAGCTTATGAATAAAAATTTAATGTAATATTAAAAATATTACCGAAACTATGAAAACTATTGTTTCTGGAAAACAAACTTATAAAATTATGTTATAATGTATTTATTATTTTTGGCCTTTCTTTGTAAGTTCGGGCATCAACTCTTTTGTTTAATTGATATTGAAATATTCAATTGACAATATATTACCATATACCTAATTACATATGCTTATATCCATCTTAGGGTCTATGGTTTTGTTTCTGGATATTTGAGTTTGGATATTTTTAGAAGGTCAAAAGAAAATTTACTTTCATGTTTTTTCCTTGTAGTTAACAACTAAAGGGATATTATGCAAAAACTTTATAGCGTGAGGATTGGAATAATATAAGAAACTTATAGAAGAAGTGGTCTTTTTCACACTATTTTGTCAATCAAACTTTTGAAATTTTGTTCAAAAATAGTTTCCTTAAGAAAAACCTTCTTTTTCTAAAAAAAAAAAATAAACAGCATAGATTTTTGACATGTATGTTGGTGTTTGCATTGTACATTAAATTATGTATCTCTTATCATGTAATATTTTAAAAATTAAATTCAACTTATTTATTGGATTAGAACTTAAATTTTAAAATCAAATTCCTCTTGAAAAGTTATATAGAAAATGCAAATCCAAAAAACTTAATCAATAGTTTTCTTTTGTTTAAAAAAAAGTAAATATTTTTAAAAACCTGTTCCTTATTTGTTATTTTGTATACATATGGATGACAAAACAGTTCTGGTTAAAACATGATCTGAAACGCTCCAAGTGTTTGAAAGCCTTAAGTAGATTGCAAATCAGCTCCGTAATTGGTGTTATAACTGGACACTGCCTCATAGGCAAGCACACAACGATGTTCGGCGTTTAATCAAAGGATTTCTGGAGAAGCTGCATGGGCGAAGAAGAAGTGGAAACTAATCCTCATCTTCTGTGTAAATGCCCTGCTCTATCTCAGAGGCATAAGCTTCATGTTGGAGGCTTTTTCTTCGTTGATTTCAGAGATCTTAACAAAGTAGGTATCTACAGTCTCTTACGCTTCATTAGGAGCTCCAAATGGTTCAACGAATAGGCAGATTATCTCAGGATGAATGTGATATCACATGGGATCAACTCTGGTGTAAGTGTGTTACAATATGGAATTGGTATGTCAAGCCATAAATTAATTTGGTGCAGGAATTAGGGAAATGTTCAGTGTTGCAGAATGCAAATGGATAAGTTGAGAGCTTTTTATCTTAAAGGGTCTGTCTTTCCTCGTATATATTGGTAGCACCTTTGCCAAACATTTTAGCTGAGATATAGAAGTTCTAACTGAAAAAAATTATTACGCCCCTGAATTTGGAGACGCGTTAGAAGAAAGCATTTTTTCCACAATGATAAATATAAGCATTTGAAATAGGTACATCATTTTAGAATAACAAAATTTTGAAATATAACCCCAATGCACTTTGAAGCTGTTGAATTTTAACCAGACCATTCATGGATTCTGTATTTCTATAAATTATTATAACTTATTTCTTTCATTTGTTGACTGATCATAGCGGAAATATGTCTTTGCAAGTCAGTTTTCTATCAAAATCGATAACTGCCGAAAAGCTTTTGTAAAATGATCAATTCGTAAACTAAATAATGTAAGACAGAATTTAAAAACACTTTTTCCGATTGAGAATCAATCTTATTTTGAAAATATTCTGTGAACACTGTAATTTCAAAATTTGTAATTCGACTCTTGATTTACAAAAAAAAATAATAAATGCTTTATTGTAGCAACTTAACACTTAAAAATGACTACAATTAAATTAAATGTGTAACTATTCAAAAACGATTGAAAACTTTAAAAATTCTGCTGGCAAAGTTATTTGTATACCTATGCATAAAATGTGTCACTATTTTAACTTTTCTCCCTCGATTATAAACACAAAATTTGAAAACATACGTAAACTTTGCTTCAGAACATTAAAAATCGTGTATTGTACTGAAATTTAATTATTTATAGAAATAAATCTTTGTTCAACACTATTTTGAATTAGTAGACAGAGGAAGTATCAAACAAAAAAACGTAATCCCAATAAATGTGTTTTCTTGGCGATTCCAACATTCATAAATAAATAATAATTGATTGAATACATTTTTCAGGCTTTGTAAACAATATTAAAAGTTTTAACACATACCTATCTTCTTCAAGTTTTAAAGTTCGAACGTTAAAAGTTGGTTTTAGCACTTACTTCCAATTGGGTATCATAGTACCACTGGGCGTAATAGTTATAATTTTGGCCTATCTCGCCTTCGCCGCTGAAATTCTGGGATCATAATTAAGTGGTAAGCCAACTCCACTTAAAATGTTTTTTTTCTGATCAGGGTAACTGCTTCTCGATAGATAAACAGTTTGTCTTGTTTTTATAAAGGGCGTCTAGTCTAAGCCCTTCGGACTTAGCTATCTAATTAACCATTATGCATTCTAACGCAGGAATGTTCGAAGATTTGATTTAGAAGGTCAAACAGAAGGTTCGTACAAATCATTTCACTTTTCGAATTATGGTCCATCACCATCAATCACAGGTGTAGGTAGGTACGTATATATGTAAGTAATAATAAAATGCTATCCTTTGTTTTTATTAAAATTTATAGTTTCATAAATGTCGCATGCATAGGAATTTTTGACACTTTTTAAAAACTGGTGGTTAATAAAATTCATGTGAATCGTACACTGTTGTGTAAAGAGAAATTGTATGTATAAGAATGTATGTAGATAAAAGTGGAAACACACACAACAATCAGTAGCTCGAGCAACCGATTAGATTTATGAGGAAGAAACAAATAGTTTGCAACAATATATTGATTGAAATTTTACAATATGCAATTCTTTTATCTCTAATTTGAATTTTAGAAAAAAATTCCAACAAATAATAAATTTTAGTTCTGTCCAATTAGTAGTTTTTTTTTTAATTATTCAATACTTTCCGATTTTTTAGTTAAAACACGCGTACCTATCTGTTCTTCAATTTTAGAATTCATTGATTAAAAAAAAAAGAACTTAATCAAAACTGACTGTCAAACTTTATTTAATAACAAAGCTTACGCACTTAGCCAGTTCAGAAAAACAATATCTGACTGTCAACAATTGATCAATGATTCCAAACTCCTGTTGCTCTGAATTTTGTTAAGAAATATAAGTACAATTTTTACCTGCGATATATACATACATAGGTAATACGTATATGACAAGTTATGAATTTGTAAAACATTTGAAATCGAGATTTACATCAAACTTGACATTACGATGATAGAGAACACAAAAAAATTGGATTCCGCAATTCCGTCTGTCTGTGTTTCTGTCCTCGACACCACAACCTGAACGGTTGGATGGATTTGCTTCAAACTCGGTTCATATTGTTTTTTTAGTAATATGCCCACACGTTTTTTTTCTCAATTTTTTTAAGACGAACAATAACGCTATAGTTATCTGCCGTACATACATACATAAAAGAAAAAATCGTATTTTTCTCAAAAACGGCTTCAACGATTTTTATAAAAAAAAATTAGTTTAGTAATGAACGAAAAAAGGTAGTTTTTGTAATTAAAAAAAAAAAGTTATTTTTTATTAGATACCTCTAGTAGAATCATTTTTTTTTTTGGTTTTCAATTTTTAAGGGAACGGTTCATTTGATTTTTTTTTTATTCAGAATCTTCTGGAAAGTTTAAAAACTAATGTTAGCCAATTTTTTTCAGAAACAATTTTCTTTTTAAATTTAAAAAAAAAAAACTTTTTTTTTTTGAAAACTCAAAATTTCGAAAACGACTCAATCGGTTTTTTCGAAACTTTACATAAGTATCTTGAATGCTTAAAAAAATCTTTTTTCCTCAAACACAAAACAACAGTACCTTCCATACATATCGTGAATTTTTTCGATTGTTTCGGGTGTAGAGACCTCAACTGGGCGTCCAGGACGTTCGGCATCTTCAGTGCTTGTACAGCCACAACGAAATTCAGTAAACCACTTTTTTACCATTGAAATCGATGTTGCAGAGTCCCCATAGGTCTCGGTAATGGTTTTTTTTTCGCAAGAAATAATGCTTAATAAGCACACGAAATTCACTTTTTTCCATTTTCTCCTCAAATTAGTGAGTAGTCTGATAAAAATAGCTGTCAAACACAAACTAACTGACGCAGCAAGTTTAAATTTTGACAGGAGTCAACTGACAGATGCCTGTTGACAGGAGCAGTATTGCTGCTTCAGTAAAGAGGTCAGAAATTCAAAAATTCACGCCCTTGTACCTACATATCTACATCCTTCATATTCATTAAGTTCAATCTGTATTATGTATGAATATCTAACTCTCCTAACTTACATAAAAAGTCTATCTAGCTATGTAACAATTCGAATAATCATCTATTCGATAATTCATTACACTAAAAACCAAGGTATTCTAACCTACATCGGCTTTAAACTTGCATTGGATAACTAGACTACCTACCTATTAGCATCGTCAATGTCAAAGTTGTTAGCTATAAGAGCAAGTTCTTACGATCCAGTCTTGTATTTTTTTTAATACTGTTTATGTATCTACATATATTATTTCTGAGATCAAGTCCTTTAGTTATTTGAGATCTCACTTTTTAAAACAGTCTTATTCAATTATAAGTATACACAGGGTATATAGGTATAAAATTTAAATGTTTATTTAAGATTCTCACCAGACCTTTGTAGTTATGCATTTTTACAAAATGTCCTTTGGCGTATATACCAATCCAACTCGCAATGACATTTTATATTTTAATTTTAATTTCGCACTGTTGTATTTTGTTAAAAATAGTTACTCCTTTTTTTGTAAATCCTTTTTAATTGGCGTCTTTTGTTTTCATAGTTTTTTTTTGTATTCCCAAAATGTTTCGTCAATGAAATACATATATATACACATACATAAAAATATGTATGTACGTGTTGAGAAAATAAAAAAAAACACAAAATAAATAACAAATAAACCTAACCAAAAACCAAAGGCCAAAAACCTAACCCAGAAAATTTAAAAAGGATAGAAAACAAATAGAACCATTTAGGTAGTATTTTACCAGAACACAAAAAGGGTTAACACAATATAGTAGCTAATATTATTAATAACAAAAATAAAATAAAAAAAAAAAACAAGAAAACAAAAAAATAATACTCACAAATAACAGTTAGAATAGAATTAAGAAGTTTTTGTCATGGCTATACAAAGGTTCATAATATGTAGATATATGTATGAGTATAGTGGATAAACCAAGTTATGCAGAAAGGTACATATGTATGTAGATGGATTTTGTTTTATTTACAAAAGATATAGGATAAGTATTAATTTTGTTAAAATTGTTTAAAAATATATTTTATTTTCTTTTGTTGATGAAAATATATATTTACAAAAGTTCTTCTTTGGTTGCGGAAGGGTATATATGTATATGTATGTATGTCGAAAGATAATTTTTTTTTTCTTGGGGATTTGATTTGAAAATTGAAAATGGAACAAAAATATTGTTTAAACTTTTGTTGTTTTTCCTTTTTTATATTTTATTTTGTTTTCTTTATTATTTTGAAACGTGTACATTTTTGTATTGATTTAATTAAATAATCATTTTATTTTGCACTTCACTGTTATTTTGATTTTGATTTCTTTTTTTTTTTGTAATTTTTAGATATTTTGAACTTTAAAAAAATATAAAGTATATATCACTGTAGATTAATTAATATCCTATTTTAGGTTGAAAATAAAAATGTAGGGTAATCCAAATTTTGTGTTTTGATGGTTATTCCATTATTTGTTATCCGTGTTCGTTTCTTTATTTCTTTATTTCTGTTTTGTATTTTTAATGCGGAAATTAATTACGTTTACGGATTTTTAGACACGAAAAATATACGCGTTAATTGGTTTTTTATGAGTTTGAAGAGAGAGGTCTGTAAGCCGACGCGTCATGCACGAAAAACCTCTAAATCCGACAACGTCAACGGTAGAAAGCTAACTGTGTGTAAAAGGTAAAATTAAAAACTCCTCATCCAAGAGCTCTTCTCTAATGCAGAAAAAGATACTACTTGTAGATTAAACCGTGCCGATCGCCTCGTGTCCGTACCGAGGAAGATACATCCGACAAATAACACAACACAACACAATACCAATGAAATTAGGCACTCTAGGTCGCACAATACTAACTTACTACTTAATGTGTGATTCTATTTCCACACGAAAGCGATGAATAAGAGATACAAAAATATTTCTGTGTTTGTGTTATTTGAGGTCCAAACCGAACCACGGATTATAACCATCGCGAACCTCAAGCCTCTAGTATATGATTTTTCGTCATCACCATCATGATCATCGCTGTCGCTGCAAAGAGACCAAGCGCAAGCAACCATCCGCAACATCATCCAACCAAAAAAAAAAAAAAGAAAAGAACGAGGCGAAAGAACTTCAACACATAACACTTACACAGTTACAGTTTCGTAAAACGATATGTATTTATTTATTTGTGGTGTTGCTTACAATATATGTAATTCGCATTTCTCGCCGTGATTCCTTATAGTCTTCTTTTCTTCTGAATCTGAATGTGAATGAACAAAAAGTTCGGAAATGAAAAATGAAGACTTGTTGCTGGTAGCGTACCGGTGAGCGATGGTGCGTAGCGAACAGCATACAACATTACAACTTGTTCTTTTTTCTCTGTTTATTTTTTTTTTATTTTGGATTCTTTTGCACAGCCTACAGATCCACACACACACACACACACAGGGGCAGATTGTAAGCAACTTGACCTAGAAAACATTATTCCTGTTATTTGTAAATGTTGCATATACATATGCTAATCCAGACTCTTTCTTTTTGGGAGACATGTTGCAGCGACGAGACTTGTTTTTTTAATAAGAAAAAAAAATTGTGTAGGTAGATAGGCACTAAAAAAAAAACAAAAAAGTATTCTGAGGCATAGCTTATATTTGAGTCAGTGATATATGTAAGTAACTGCATTGGCATATTTATGATTTGAATGGATAAGTTTGTCAAAATTTTGATTTGGAACTTTTGAATTGGGACCGTCAGAATAAATGCACGTAGGTATATCTAGCTGATTTAAATTAATGGGGAACATTGCCTTCTACTTGAACCAACCGAACCCAATAAGTTACGTGTGACTATGTATTGCTTCGAAATATTTATAATGTCATTTCCTAAATATTAAATATACATGTTAAATTACTCATAAGATACTTAAAGCATACAGTTGAGAATAATTTAAATTCTTATTAACTATAAACTTAAAAAAATGGAGAAATAATTAAGAAAAATGTGATGTGTTATGAGAAAGCTTTTATAAAAAAGAAAAACTCATTGGACTTATCATAAAATCTTAAAACTAATATAAAACAAAAATGTATACATATTATTTGGCAATATTTTTTAATATTGGGTTTTCATTAGATAAGCATCTCTGCTAATATATAAAAGTCTAATTTTGTTTCGATGTCAGTTGGTCTGTATATGACAGGTAAACTGACGACTTACCATTTGACACGCCATAAAAATTATTGTATCTTATTCTGTTGTCCTTTGGGCAAGTTATATGCTATTAAATTTAATATATAGGTTATGTTTTATATGCTTAATACACAAATATTTGCACTTACCTCTTAAATTTATCCTGATTTTAAAATATAATTTGCAAATTTATATTTCCTTTTGTTTACGTTTTGCTGTTTTCATGGATTTTATATCCAAATTGGTTTATGTTTTGTTTACCTCCGCAGTTATTATGGATTTCATTTCCAAACTAGCAGAAAGTCCCCGGTGTTGCCCGGGCACCCGAGGCAAAAGTCTTTTAATACAATATCTTCCAAATGAAATACAAAATTAAGAAACAAAATTTGTAAGGAAAAGGATTTCACATTTATTTTGTCGTTTATTTAATTCTGTTTGTTAGTCTGTCACTCTGTCCGTCTGTATGTATAGCCTAAACGGCTTAAGCGATCGCCTTCAAATTTGGTATGTGTGATTCTTTTGGCATACCTCAGAGGTGAAATTTTATTTTTAGGCATAAAAATAACGGTACCTGCCATATAACCATTTGGAAAATATCATTTTTCTCCAAAACGGCTGCAACGATTTTGATAAAAAAATTTGAGAATTTTTTTGTTGGGAATAGCTATCATCTAATCTGAACCCAGTTTACTGGAAAAGTCTATTAACGGTACCTTTCATATAACGGTTTTTTTGAATTCTTGGCTTTCTCGGTAACGGTACATTGGATTTCTTTCAAATTTTATACCTGACAAGATATAAGTAGCCAAACTAATTCTGCGTATCAAAATTTTGAATAACTTTTTTTTCTAATTAAAATAAATTTTTAAATCTTTGTTTTTCAAAATCAATATTCTTAAAACTAATAAAAAAATAATAATTTTAAATTTTATAATCACATGTATATTAATAAACTCTAAAAAACTACATACAAAAATTTCAAAAAACATTTGTTTTCAAAAAACTAAAAATAAAAAACAGGATTTCATCAAAATCCGTCCTACAATTTTCGAGATACTTTATTATAAAATTTGTATTGATCCGTTGCATCTAATGGTGTTCTTCGTTTTTTTTTTAAACCGGTTGAAGTAATGTTTTGGCAGTTTTAATAAGTTTAAAAAAAGGTTTTTTCCCACCTATACACCATTCACTTTCATTATACATATACATATATATGTGCATATTTATATTATTAGCCCCTTAATTTACATAATTAAAATCCATTTAAATATGCATTTGTAGGTAGGTACCTATGTTACTATTCCTTGAATCATGCATTCGACAATTCATTATACTAAGAATCAAGGTAATCTTACATCGGCTTTAAATATGCAAAGGATAACTATAGGCGGTGTAAGAAATTCGACATTAGACGTGTTCTTTTTCTGTAATTTATGCGGGGCTTATACACTGACCGTCGCCAGGACTATTTTCATGAAAGCAAAAAGGTTGCTTTCGCACTAAACTATCAATTTTTTCAAGTTTGCAGGGAAAATTTATTTTCGTGTGTAAACACATACAATCGCGAAATCTTGTATTTTCACGGTTACAAGCGCCGCTGAATTCATGCATTCATATTCCTTGCATTTCAGCGTAAAGTCGCGTGTGCTTGGCACCATCTTAGAAAGAGGGTATGTCAGCAGAGGGACTCCACAAGGTGGTGTTTTATCCCCACTTATATGGAATACAGTGGTAAACGAAATGCTAATTGACATGGAAGCAGACGGATATGAGGTAATAGCATATGCCAATGATGTTGCCATTGTTGTAACAGGTAAACACGCTCCAACTCTAGTAGACTTAATGCAAAATGCTCTCAATCGAATAAAAATTTGGGCAACCAAATGTAGTCTGAATATTAACCCAACCAAGACAGAACGTGTCCTCTTCACTAGGAAATATAAAATTCCCCAACTTATACCGCCATCAATAAATGGTACACCACTGACTTTCTCAGACGAAGCCAAATATCTAGGTCTCATACTAGATAAAAAGCTAAGTTGAAAATCCAATATACAAGAAAAAGTAAGAAAAGCAACAGTTGCACTATTCTCTTGCAAAAAAGCCATTGGAAATAAATGGGGCTTATCCCCACAGATTACCTATTCGTGGTACACAGCGGTCGTTAGACCGATACTTACTTATGGGGTAGCAGTATGGTGGACTGCTATTGTGACAAATTAAATATGGTTCAAAGGTCAGCCAGCTTATGTATTAGTGGAGCACACTGCTCCTCTGTAGCAAAACTAGGACGATCCGACTACACCACAAACCAGCTTATCTTCGACAAGAACTTCCAAATTACCATCCCACCAAGATCAGATTGGGAGAATGAGAGGTTCTTAAAAGATGAGTAAGCCCACTTTTATACGGACGTTTCGAAAACCGAAGAGTGGGCGGTGGTGTGTACTCAGACAGACTAAATCTTAGTCTCTCTTTCCATCTCCCTGACCATTGTAGCGTGTTCCAAGCGGAAATTCTGGCGATTAAAGAGGTGTTATCCTGGCTAAGGGAAAACGTGATATCTAAATCGGATATCCGCATATTCTCTAACAGCCAAGCAGCCCTCAAATCACTTTACGTTGTTTCCACAAAGTCTATAACTGCCCGCAACTGTCGATCATCTCTCAGGGAGATGGCAGAACACTTTAACATTCACCTGATTTGGGTGCCGGGACATAGTGATTTTTTGGGAAACTGCAAAGCTGACGAACTCGCCAGAAAAGGAACCCAAGTACCTATTTTACCGAAAATGGAAAAAATCGGTATGCCTATCGCTATAAGCAAACTATTGTTGCATCAAAGCTCCATAAAACAAATAAATTTTAGATGGTCAAACATCACTACGTGCTTGGCTACTAGACAAATCTGGCCAGTAATAGACCCAAGACGCTCAAAAAGTTAACTCTTTTTGAGCAGGAAACATCTTGGCTCCGTTATAGGTATTGTAACTGGAAACTGTTTAATTGGTAGACACGCCAAAAGACTTGGAGTTTTCTCCAATGACTTTTGCAGAAGCTGCATGGGCGAGGAGGAAGAAGAGACTATCTCACATCTTCTTTGTTCATGTCCTGCTCTCTCCCAAGGACGAAGATTACATCTGGGGGAATACTTTTTCGACGACACCAGTGATCTCAGACACATTGAGATTCACTCACTTCACCGCTTCATTCGAGGCTCCAACTGGTTTGATTAAAGAGTAAATTTCTCTTCATGTGGTATCGCAATGGACCTGTCTAAGGTCTAAGTGTGTCAACTGTTATCCTGGCGACCCCTTCAACCTAACCAACCTAACCTAGTAAATTTTTAACCTTAGTACGCTGCTGATGCGAAACGAAAAATCCCTTACAAAAATGACAAAACGAAGTCATAAAGGAAAATTTTCGTTCCGCTTTTCGTATTGTGGTACACAGTTCCATGACGAAATTTAAAAAGTCTCCACTCACTTTTCGCAGACAATTTATTACCCAGACTAGAATTAATTGTGTGCCGAAAATTAGATTTCAGTTTTTAGTTGTGATGTTTCTTCCATATAGTTTATTTATTTTTTTTATTGGTTTGGTTTTTTCTTCTTGAATTTGTTCGTTCATGTTTTCATGTTAGCATTTTGCTGTCCTAGTGGAGAGACCACTGAAAATGTTCGTTTCGCATCAGCAGCGTACTAGACTTAAGCACGCAAAAATCCACCAAAATTCAGCTTTGTCCGAATATTTTTTAAATAAATATCTTATTTTCCTTGACTAACAATAATTATTCGTATGTATAGTGTAGTAAAGTGTCACTTAGATCTCAAAAACATGAATTTGCCAAGTCTCTTCTAAAGAGTTTAAAAACAAATTCAAATATCATTTATTTCGCGTGTACATAATATTTACTACTTTACTGCCAAAATTCTTCCAAATAATGTAGTTTGTATATATATAATTAAAACGGCACATAAACACATTTTTATTAATTTTAAAGTAATTTGATGTGCGCATAGTTCGGTAGATAACGAGTTCTCAATTATCAATAATTTATTTTCCCATTAAAGTTGCCTTAAGAATTGTACCAAGCTTGCAATTTATATATCTGCAAATCCTAATTGCATTTATTTTTTTTCTTTCTTTAACTCACGACGACATCATTCAATTCGAATATACTCCGCTTTAGGCGCTTAGTTTAATTGCAGAACTATACGAACTGAACGTTATTACGTCGTCGAGTCCCTGTAACAGTAGTCCTAGGGAGGAAACCATAGACAATGGATTGGTCACTTTACCAAAACCAGATCGAGTAAACTACCTAGGGGTGTGTTGTCATCGTTGTCTGTGGGTAATTTGGTTTGTTTGTTTGCAAATATTATTGCAATACCCGCCAACCTACTTCACTAAAATATAATGTGTCACCTGAGAGATTTCAACTTGTACGGATCATAAATTAAATTTTCAAAAAATCTACTACCTGTATAGATTGGAAGACCTTTTCACGGAAGCTGGCATTCTGTGTCTATTTTTTTTTATATATATGTAGATGCCTGTCGGCGGCCACGTTTGTTGTCTTCATTTGTATAGCAAAAATCCAATTTTCCTGTTGTATAAGTTGTCACTTGCTCAGAGTGACAGGACAGGTTGCCAAAACATTGAAATTTTCAATTGTCACGGTTGTGGGGAATTCTTAAAATTCTGTGGGAAATAATACGTGTACGAGTAGATATATGACAGGTAGCAAACCATTGATATACCTACAACAGAATACGATGGTGGCCAAATTTGCAACTATATACAATTATAAAGTAAGAACAAGAAGTCTTTTGTTTCAAAAAATAGTATGGTTTGTTTCCTTGTCAAATCAATTCGAATAAGTATTGGGAAAAAACATTGAAAATTATACACAGTGATACCACACAGGGACTTATTTACCATACAATTCTGCATCATCCTACAATCAAATATAAATCCTACCACACACACATCATATTTGTAAATTTATATTTCATAAAGTATTTTTTTCTTTATATGGGTGCTATTCATAATTCACATAAATAAAACCGGAAATAGGTCAGCCAGAACCGGATCTAGGTATTAAGGAGCTGGCTGCTACCCACTGCAGTGGATATAATGTCGTAGCATGCGGAGCCATCGTCATCGTCGTGATCATCATCGCAGTAGCTCTGCTCAGCATCATCTTGCAAGTTAAGAAAACCTACATAAATGTGATGAAGTTGATACTTACCAAGGCAACAGGGTGTCTTAGGTACCAAATACTAAATGACGCCAATAGTACTCAAAATTTAGCCAAGAGTTTTATTCGAATGGTACATATAAAGGGTCCGCCATCTAACGTTTTTTTTTTCAACTAGTGCATATTTCGTGAATGGTAATACTTAGCTCATGTCTGATTTGACAGATAATTAGTTTTATCCTTCCGCTGAACGAATATGGTTGTGTATACGCTTGAACAACGCTGGGAAATAGCGACATTACTTTGAAAATCATGGTAATGTTGCAGAATGTGTGCGAAAATTGCGTACGGATTTTGGAAGAAGAGAAGCACCGTCAGCTTCGTATGTTCGTTATCTTGTGAAAAAAGTGAAAAAAACTTGCATCCTCGTCGATAAACCAAAGCATGAAAAGCCAGAAACAGTTCGTTCACCCGAGAATATTGCTGCTGTGGCAGAAAGTGTGCGTGAAGCGCTATCAACATCAATTCACCGTCGTTCTCAACAATTGAACATTTCGGAGACATCATTGAGACGTATTTTGCATAAAGACCTTGGTATGACGCCATACAAAGTCCAATTGGTTCAGGAGTTGAAGCTAACTGACCATCCAATGCTTTTTCGATTCGCTAAGTGGGCCTGCGATCGGTTTAGAGAAGATGCCGATTTTGCCAATTTTATAATTATGGCATAATTGGGCCATTTTTCTTCGAAAATGAGCAAGGAGTGGCCGTTACAGTCAATGGCGCTCGTTATCGGGCCATGTTGAACGAATTTTTGTTCACAAAAATTGAAGAGGAGGATATTGGCAATATTTGGTTTCAACAGGACGGCGCTACGTGCCACACAGCCGAAGATACACTCGATGTTATGCGCCCTGTTTTTGAAGATCGCATTATCAGCCGCAGAGCTGGTGTCGTTTGGCCACCTCGGAGCTGCGATTTGACACCGTTGGACTATTATTTGTGGGGTGCCGTAAAAGATAAGTGTTACGCCGACAAGCCAGAGATAATTGACGCTTTAAAGGACAATATTCGTGAAGCCATTGGTGAAATACAGCTGCACACAATCGACAATGTGTTTAAAAATTGGACCGATCGTGTAGGCTACTGCATGGCCAGCCGAGGCAGCCATTTGAATGAAATTATTTTTCATTATTAACCGGAAGGATTGTACTTTCAAATAAAAAACGAAATTTGAGAAAATATTCAGTAGTTTTTTTTATAGCATTTTCAAAAAAAAAAAAAAAGTTTTTTGGCGGACCCTTTACTATGCATAAATGATCTGTAAAATTTTGTGCACAGGATAATATTGTACGGCACTTTTTCTTGGAGCCAAATTTTAAGCTGTTTTTGTTGGTTATATGTGGTTTGTAACTTTTAAGGTTTTCGCGATTGTTTACATATAACATGGTTAGTTTTCAGGATTGGCCGCGTTATAACTATTTAGTATTTAGCGAGTTCAATACTGTACTCACCCCTAACGTTCCACTACGAATTGCATCGAGCGTGGTCAGCGGTAAAGTGCCATAGAGATGTTAAGAGCCTTTTGTCTAAGCAGGTGGAAACTTTGCGTCGAAGGTTCTGTCTCTTACTGATGTTGTTGGTTTGTAAAAGTGGAGAGCAAACTATGCTCACTGTATCCGCGTTGGGGTTTAGCGGCAATTGGATCGACCTTGTAGTGTTGATTATGGGATCCCATGGTTTCGACAACTTGAAACTTTTGTCCGATTGAAATTATGGTGTCGTTTAACTGCAATCGCTTTGAGCTCCAAACGAGAGGAATATAATGAGGTACGTAAGCTAGAACCTTTTCTTTATCGAAGTGGATCCAGTGCTGTTCATCTAGATGGTGGGGAATATGTTCACATATGGCAGAATTTTCCCTTTGGTTTTTGCTAACAGCGCGGATGAGTTCTTTCAAAATTGTGACACTGCTCCTCTGAGTTTGTCCTATACATATGATGACCCACATCTGCAGGGTACCGCATATACTCCAGGTGTTTGGAGGGCAATTTACGTTTTGGTGATTGAAGATTGAATTTACCACCTTTTTGGGTGGTAAAAATATATGGTTTTTACTCAATATCTCTATTACACCTCTTACATATGACAGAACAGCTATCTTCTCTAAAGGGTTATCTTCCCTTTCTTGCGGCGAAACTAGCTTCCACTTTCTTTGCTTTTTTGAATAGCCATTCGCTTTAAGGACATTGTCCAGCATAAAAAGTTCAGTGCCGAGATGATCGCTGTCACATATCCTCTGGGCACACTGAATAAGCGTATAAACATCCTTTTGCAGAAAAAACTGTTATTTGAAGGAAAAATATCCCGATGTTAGGCAAAACTCCAAAAGTGACAAATAGTTTTCATTGATACCGGCAATTGAGATAAACTCACTGATGATGGTAAGTACAGGGGTTCGTTCGTCCCAAATGTCCCAAAGTAGTAAAAATTTGTATGGCCATTCTCAAAAAAACATTCGAAATACAATTACGTCTTCGGTTCAACCGCTCGTCTTTAATTACATCCATTTTGTCAGCTCACGTGAAAAGTCAAATGGCTTGCAGTGCAGTTCGCTGTTAAGAAAGTGTTATGATTCCTCCAGTACTTGGGAGCGTAAATGATTTCATGGGACGAATCTTCTTTCGCACTCGTCTAGTTGCTAGAATTCTTAAAGATCTCGATATACACTAATCCGCTGATCCGGATAGAATCCATCCCAGCTGTTCTTCAATGCTGGCAAATCCCTTGCGTAAGATTGTTCATCTGTCCTACTCTACTGCTCTCTTTCCGATTGGATGGAAAACAGTATAACCCAAATTAATAAACATGGACTAGGGAAGGTTTAGGACTTATTCCGTGGACTAAATGCGAATTTCTATTAATAAAACATAATTTCTAATATTTTACGTTTACCAACTTAGTCCTTCGCTGGACCATCGAAGACGGTGGTCTAGCGATGGACTAAGAATTGACATTTAAGACCAACATTTACAGGGCATTGAATAAAAAGAGGTAGAGTTGATACTTATTGTAGTAGATCTTATTCGATTTCTATTAATCGGAAATTTTAGTCCATGGTCTAACTCTTATTCCATGGTTTTGTAAGTCCATGGACTTACTGTGTTTGTCCAGCTTGTCCCTAAAAATGTCGAATCTTCTTCACCCGCTAATTACCGTCCAATTGCACTTACGTCCCTTCTTTCCAAGATCATGGAAACGCTGGCAAATTATCAGCTTAAGAAATATCTTGAAGAAAGGTCCTTAATGACCGGCAGTATGGCTTTATCGTAGAAATAGTTCTACGGGTGATCTGATGGTATATCTCACCGAACATTGGCACAAATCTTTACATCGTTTTGGAGAAAGTAAGATTATTGCGCTTGATATTTCAAAAGCATTTGATAGAGTTTGGCATCAAGCTCTCTTATCGAAAATTCTTGCATTAGGTATCGATGAATCTCTTCTTCGTTGGATTAGAAATTTACTGTCGGACCGCTCAATACAAGTTGTGTTCGACGGTTTCAAGTCTGATATTCACAAAATAAATGCTGGTGTGCCCCAGGGATCCGTATTGTCTCCGATCCTTTTTCTCATTTTTATTAATGATCTCTTATCTGGAACTTCTAATCCACTTAATAGTTTTGCAGATGATAGAACTCTCAGCTTTTCATATTTGTTTTCAGATTCACCTCGTTGTTCTTCGGATTACCGCGTAGAAGTTAATGATTCAAAAACACATTATGTCTTCTGTCGCTAAAGCAAAACTCACCCCCATATTCCGCAATCCCGTGGCGAAACTTGATCAGCGTTCAGTCCTTGGTATTTGCATCACAGATACCACCTCTTGTGGAAAAATCACATATTCGATGTCGCCAAAAATGCTACAAAATGCTTGGGCTTTCTTCGAAGATGCAAGAAATTCTTCTAAGTCTACATTCAACCAAACTTTGAGTATAACTCTCACATTTAGACAGGAGCTCCCAAAAACCAGCACACATATTCAATGACATATAAGTCGGGGATTTGTGATGAAAGGTAATGGTTTCCTTAATCGACGTGTTTAGAGACGTGCCAACAGTGTGGCAGAAAAGTAGAGTTTATACGGCCCTGTAGTTCTTTGCTTCAGCAGCATCCCAACCACGCGAAGTGCGGAAAATATTCAAAACTTTTAAGGGCGAAAAAATGTTATAACTGTTATAAATTGGCATTTCTTTAGACTCGTCCTTCCTCTATATCCTTCCAAAACATAATTACAATTCTACTTCTGTGGCATGTACGGTACCTACACTATAATATACTGGATAGCCTATTATCTTTTTTTATAATTTTGCACGCGCTCAACGGATTATGAATACCCTTTATATGTTTTTAACACAGCGCGGGCATTCGGTGAAAGAAGAGAAAGATAGGAAAAATGTGTGGCGCAATGTTCTGGGACTAGAGCTGGTTGTTGTCTCAGATTTATCTCCAGGGATGGCGGCTGAACTAATGCAGAGAAAATTACTGTGTCTTATTTATTTATGTCTCTTATACTCGTAATTCCCATTTTTTTTTCATTTATTTATTTATCATATTTATGGGTATACTAGTTTACTTAATCACATGTTGTTATAGTATTATGCCTGAACAGCATGTAATGAGTAATCCAGCAACTCATTTTATGACAATTTTTAGAATTGTTTTTTAATGGAATATTAGAAGACATAGACAACGGCAGGAATCGAACCTGCGACCACGAGTTTGACAGGCGAGCACACAACCATCGCCCCGCGGCCACCCCTTCTATTAGTTGAAGATGAGATAAGGTGCGCTGGTACCTTGACGTTTAACTGAGTAAAAAAGTAAGTTGACATAGTAAGAAATACTTTTGTATTTTATTGTTTTATTCAAATATATAATAACTGCATTTGAAATATTGCTGAATTTGACGTTTAAAATTAATTCGAAGCGTTATAAAGTATTAAAACGACATGGTGCCTGCGCACTTCTAACAGTCTTCAAGTAGCCTCATCTTTTTTGTATGAATGCGCTACCCAGTGTTTTATAGATGTCAGTGAGCATAAAACAACGTCATGAAAGAAAATGAAAGAGTTGCCCAATAAGCATATTTCCAGAGGGGAATGCGTAGTCATTTAAAACTTTTATTCTGGTTTCTGGTTTTGTACCCTCGATTGACGCACTTAATCTCCATGACCGCTTAAGCAAATACACCTTATAAAAAACATGAGCACATGGTCTACAGATCTTTCTGAATGTGAACAGTTTTTTTTCTAGATGATTCCTCTGAAACTCGCTGGTAAATATGAAATTTGTTCAGTTTGTTGTTAGGTGTTGTAAGCCCTACCTTCCTAATGAAAAAAGGCGAATAGGAACCAAGTTCTTCACAAACATCACATTTCTAATTTCGATATACCTTCCTATTTGTACATGTCCCAAAATTGTGTTCGGTGAGATGTCTACGTATTGTTCATTCACTAATGGAACCTTTTTTTAGCGATTTCATTTCCAGCTGCAAACCTGTCGAGGCCGGTTGTTATAAATTATAAATTTAATTAATATGTTGCAGTTAACTATCCGGTGATAGTTCCCGCTTATACCGCGATTTTAAAGCGGATTCTTGTTTAGTGCACAAGACCGGAAGGTTAAGTCCTTCGCACAAGGCCGGAAGGTTAAGTCCTTCGCAGGCGACCGGCGCTGCGCTCTAAATTCGTCTAATCGATAATTTCGATTATCGTACTATTGCAGTGTTGTAATAGCCGTTTTCTATGATTTCACGTAATTTTTTTTTATTTTATCCCGAGATCTTTGTGCAGATCTTCGTTTCTAATGTACCAAGGTGCGCTTACAAACGATCTTAGCAGTTTATTTTCAAATTATATTTTGCAAACGGAACTTGAACCGTATTAACAAATACCGGTTATCTATTTTTTTTGTATATGTACGTAAAATCCACATTCTACTTCGTTCAGCAATATCATCCATATTTTTATTCAATCATTTATATTACTAAGAGCTTTTTGTAATTTAGTTGTAGCATCGTTTACAGTTTGACCCACTGCTAATATTGAAGTGTCGTCAGTAAATGTGGCTACGATAGTCTCTTCTGCTTGAGGTAAATCACGTGTAAATAATAGGTACAATATTGGACCTTAAACATTTCCTTGTAGTACCTCAGCCACTATTTTTTTGAAATATCTATTATCTAGATATACTTTCAGAAGCGTATGCACAAATTGAACTTTATGATATAATTGACTAAATTAAAAATGATTATTTTGTCTTACCAAGTTAGCACAAAAAGATTCACGATAATTTTCCCAATAAAAAATACATACTCTTAATAAAACACGGCACGGCATTTCTGCTCAAAACTTTGTAATAGATTGAACACTTGCTGATTTATAATAAAATAGATATGTACTTATTGAATAGCTCTTAATTAAAACTCCTGAACCATTGTCTATTACAAAACATTGTCGTCTAAAAAAGTCACGTTATAGTTTTAAACCACAACAGCAAAATCGTCAGATGGAGTTGTGCAGATGTTTTGGTAGTATTAAGTTAAAAGTTTATTAATTAATTATGGCTATTAAATGTTTGAAGTTTTTAAGTGTATTGCAATTTCCATGACACCCTGTTTTTAAGTCTTTATATATAAAAAAAATAATAAATTGTTAGTTGATCTAAAACTAGGCAACTTGAACGAAAGCAGAGCACAAAAATATTTCACTGTATACCTAGTTCATTCAACAGTTGCAGGAGTTACAATTGCAAGACTGCAACTGATATTGAGTTCCCCATGCTGACTTTTCTGTCTGTGTTTTATAAAGTAACTCACAGATGCAATTTGATTTTTTTTTGTCTGAAATCCTGCCTGATGTATGTATTTGAACTCTAAGAATAAGCGATTGTAGATAGGTAAATGGCAAATAAACTACTAATGAGAATTAAAATACAAGATACAGTAAGCGACTATTTTATAGGCTCATATTTTTGTTTGTTTACAGTTGCTCTTCAAAAGTCATTTCAATTATCCATTCACCAAACAATAAGGAAATTGTCATGTGTTCAATTTAACCAGTTTTAATACGATCGCATTTGTAAAGAATAAAGTTTTTCCTTTAAATTAAAATAGTCAGATGTGTATTTAGTGATGGTTTCTAAAAAGTCGTCAAAGCATCGTTATATTTACATGGCTGATTTATAAAATAAATTTAATGTTCAAGAATATTGGGGGTGGCCGTGGCGAGATAGTTGTGTGCTCGCCTGTCAACCTTGTGGTTGCAGGTTCGATTCCTGCCGTTGTCTGGCTTCTTATATTCCATTAAAAAACAATTCTAAAAATTGTCATAAAATAAGTTGCTGCTTTGTCATTACATGTTGTTTAGGCATAACACTAACAACATGTGATTGAGTAAACTAGCATACCCATAAAATATGACAACCAAATAAATAAAATAATGCGAATTATAAGGGACATAAATAAATAAGGCACGGTAATTCTCTCCGCATTTATTCAGCCGCCATCCCTGGAGATAAATCTGAGACAACAACCAGTTCTAGTCTCAGAACATCGCGCCACACATCTTTCCTATCCGTCTTTCTCTTCTTCCACCGGATGCCACCGCTGTGTTGAGAAAAAACATATAAAGGGTATTCATAATCCCGTGAGCGGGTGCAAAGTTATAAAAAAAAAAAAAAAAACGTAATTGGAGATAAATGTATCATTTTAAGAAGAAATTTATACGGTATTTATACTCATGCTAATAATTGATAATAATTTAAGCTTTCGCAATTGTTAATTTTCAATTTTGTATAAGATCACTTAAGCGAGCCCAACGCATCGGTTAGTTTAATTAACAATAAAGTTGCTTTTTTCAAACTATTATCACAATAATAGGTTTAAGGCAATAATATACGGAGGGTATGTAGCGGAAGTATGGATTGGTAGGAAAAAGGACGGCAGAATCTTAAATTCCGAGTACGCCATACCAGATTTTTATTAATATACATGTGATTATAAAATTTAAAATTATTTTTTTGATTAGTTTCAAAAATATTGATTTTTTGAAAAAAAAAAGTTTTAAAAATTAATTTTTATTAGAAAAAAAAGTTATTCAAAATTTTGATATGCAGAATTAGTTTGGCTCCTTAGATCTTCTTAGATATAAGATTTGTTAGAAATCCAATGTACCGTTACCGAGAAAGCCAAAAATTAAAAAAAGACTGTTATATAAAAGGTACCGTTATTAGACTTTTCCCGTAAACTTGGTTCAGATTAAATGATAGCTATTGCCAACAAAAAAAATCTCAAACATTTTTATCAAAATCTTTGCAGCCGTTTTCGAGAAAAATAAGATTTTCCTAAACGGTTATATGGCGGGTACCGTTAATTTTAAGCCTAAAAATAAAATTTCAATTTCCCCTCTGAGGAATCCCAAAAGAATTACACATACCAAATTTGAGGGTAGTCGCTCAACCCGTTCAGGCTGTAGCTCGTTATACATACAGACTGACAGACAGACAATTTGCCGATCACTTTCTTAGACTTCTCTATGATCGTAATGTCATATTTGATTGTTAGAATTTTTTTTTATGAATGCATAACTTGCCTTATAGTACCTATAATCACAAGCAAAAATCAAGATATTTAAAAAAAAAAAAAAAAAGTAAATTAATCAACAAAAATAAACAAAATTGAATCTATAAGACAAAAAGAGACAAAAGACAACTCAAAATTTTTACTCGCAGTGGCAGATATTAAAAAAAAAAAAACAAATACCCCTTGTGGTAATTTCGACGTTTTTTTTTTCTTAAAGCCAAAATAAAATCAAAATTATATTTAAAAACAGACAAAGTGGTAATTTCTCGGCTGTCCTAAGAAGCTTTCCAGTACACGACCGCCGCATGTGCTTTTTCCGAAGCATTTCCGAAGTGTTTCTGAAGTTTTTTCAATGTTTTCCGGAGTATTTCCTGAAGTTTTTCGGAAGTTTCTTTGAAGCTGCGACCGACACGTACGGAGTGGATTTCAGAAGTACTCTCTTAAAACTCTCAGCAAGACATTAAAAATAGTTCAGTCGAATCATTGGGGCTTCTCTGCCGTAACAAAGCAAAGGAACTAAACACCTAAAAAAACAAAAAGGACAGAGTGAGTCATAGAAGAAGATATATTTATATAGCTATTAAAGAAAAGAAGAAAAAGAAAGCATTTTAATAATTAATATGTATACAAAAATTATTTGATTATATTATAGAAAAATTTAAATGCCTAGAAAAAAATGGTGTGTTTGTGTTTGTGTGTTATTCATTATATGTTTATATCTATATTATCAAAGGGCATGGTAGTGCCCAGCCAAGATCTGGATCTATACCTTAAACAAAGGCGATTTTCCACACCCTTCTAACTTCAGTACCAATAAAGTCAGAAACTTCAAATATTTACTAAACTCACCAGGTTGAAGCAACTCGCTAAATTTCAATTTTTTAGCATTATTAGTTCCCGAGATATAAGACTGCAATCCTAAAAACCGTAACTGACTAACTCACTGACATATCATCAAAATTATTTTAAAATTTGAGCTTTTTTATTCAGGGGCGTGGCAACCGCCAATTTGCATTGAATTGATACCAATAATAGCAACCACATCTGATTGGCGTAGAATGATGAAATTTGGTACAGCGATAGGACTTGACATGCAAACACAGGGAAAATTAAAAAAATTGAAGTGGGCGTGGCAACAAACCATTTTTTACAGAATTAATATTAAATATATTGAGAGCACTTGCGAGTCGAGTCTTACAGGATTATGAAATTTGGTAGAGCGGTCAGTAGTTTTCAGAGGTATAAAAAGAAAAAGTTGAAATTATGACTTTTTTCATTCAGGGGCGTTTCATTCACCCACTTCTTATCAATTAAACTTCTGGAAATTTATGAATTCTAAAAAGAAATGTGGCGGGAATCCGGTAAATCTCATTTATAATTACGTAATATTGAGTAAAATTTCTGAAATCTGTGAGGGATTTGCAAGTAATTTTAGCCAATCCTTCATTGATTCACCTATATTTGTTGACGAAAACTATTTTCATTTTTTACAAAATTGTCCCCAAGTATCATTTAACAATATTACAATAGAGCGTAAAAAAATGTTGAGCTTTTTGTCACATTTAAAAGAGGACTATTCTATTGGACCTGATGGAATACCACCTGCTGTATTATTAAAAAAATGTAGGTCCATTTTAGCTCTTCCTCTGAGTAATATTTTTGAACAATCTTTGAAATTGGGAAAATTTCCTTCAATTTGGAAGAATGCATTTATAAACCAAGTATTTTAAAAGGGAGATAAAACCAATATTATCTGTAGACCAATTTCTAAACTTTCTTGCATTCCAAAGTTATTCGAACAAGTTTTATGTGATAGTTTGACATTCATATGTAAAAATATTATCTGCAAGCAACAACATGGTTTTATGCAGAAACGTTCTACTGTTACTAATCTAGTTGTCTTTTTGAATAAATGTTTAAACTCCCTAGAAAGTGGTCAAGAAGTTGATTGTGTATACACCGACTTTTCGAAAGCTTTTGACCAATTATCTCATAAGATTATCAAGTTTAAACTTAATTCATTCGGGTTTCCTCCATCTTTCATCAAGTGGATAACCTCGTATCTTAAAGATACAAATTCAGAAATTCTTATTCAAGACCATTTATTGCCAAATCAGGTGTTCCGCAGGGAAGCCATCTTGGACCATTACTCTTTACATTGGCTAATAATGATGCTTCTCTTTGTGTACGCAATAGCGAAATTCTTATCTTTGCAGACGATATGAAGATTTATAAAAATATATCATCTTCAAAGGATCGAACTCTATTGCAAGAGGGTATTAACCACTTTGCCTTGTTGTGTGAAAAGAACAGTTTGAATCTTAACCCGACAAAATGTCAAACCATGACATTTTCAAAAAAACGTTCTCCTCCTAGGTTTTATAAAGCGTTGGTCCAAAGAATTTGTTGATCCCAATGTTACCCGTGCTTTATACAACTGCTTGGTTCGTCCCCATCTTGAATATGCATCACAGGTTTGGACTCCTCCTTACGATGTTCATATTGAGAGATTAGAATCTGTTCAAAGAAACTTTACTCGTTTCGCATTGAAAGGGCTTCAGTGGAGTGATCCTTCTAATGCTCTCCCTTATGACCAACGTTTATTTATTCTTCAAATGCAAACACTGGCACAGAGAAAACCAAACAATGATTTCGTATTCTTCCACCAAATAATAACAGGTGCCACACATACTCCAGACCTACTATGTTCAGTTTATTTCAATTATCGGGGTGGAAGTTATAATCTTCGTGGACTCGACTTGATTAAAGTCCCAACACATAGGACCAACTATGGGATACATGAGCGATTGACACGTATGGGTGGACTTTTAAATTGGAATTCAAACGTTTTTTATTTCAATATCAGTAAAATTAAATTAAAAAATCTACTCAAAACCAGTGTTCCACGCTCCTAATGTTTTTTTTTTGTTTATTGTTATGTTCTTGTTTTGTATTGACGTAATATTATATGTTTATATTTTCATGTTGTACTTGTGTAAGTGTTATTTGTAATAGAGTTTGCCTACTAACAACTAACACTGCACTAATTGATGAGCCGGTCGGTGGTATAACACAGTTTTCTGTGTTGTCAAACCATTGGTCGCAAGACGGAGCTTGCTATAAGCTCTCTTCGACCAATTCGGATAGTGTAGAAAAAATTATTATTATCATTTCAATGGAGCACTTCTAACTTAAAAAATTTGTAGAGATGTAGGACTTGTAGTAAATACAAAAAGCATAAATTAAAAACTTACGTTTCCTTAAGAGAGTCTTTCATTGGGTAAAAAAAATTAAAACAAAATAAATACAGTGAAAAAATCTATGAAATTGTCGCCGACTGTAGAAGTCGAATGCGTCGAAAATGACTGTCAGATTTAAATTACAATACCCCAAGCTTGGAAGTTGAATATCAGCTCTATGGCTGCCTTATAGCATTCATCTGTCTCCATGGGTCTGGGTCTATTATCAAGAGCAAGTTCAATGACAAAACAAAAACAACTGAAGCGGTGAATGCGTTCGTTCGTCCGTCGCGTCGTCGTCGTCGCAGCGCATTTCATTTGGATTCAGTACAACACTACTACTCAGTTGTTTCGTTTCATCTGTATTAATGTATCTCTGCTCTGTATCTCTGATATATATATATATATATAACTTTAGGCCAAAACTATCTGTACCAAACAAAAAAAAAATTAAAAGAAAAAAATCTTTGTTGTTGCCTGTACTTATGTACCTATACTTAGGCCGACTGCTGTTACTACTGGCTGATGATGGCTATGAGGAGGACAACTATGGCACTGTTGTTGTTAGTTTTTGGAGCCCACGTTACTCATGCAGACAACGTCATGAAAACTCAACGAGATTTGGGTGGGGGCCGCGTCAAAGCTGGTTTTGTAAGTTTCTTATATTCTCCCATCCCAATAACCGTGGCTGTCTTCGTCTTCATACCTACGTTCGGTTGGTATTCTACGTCGGACGGGACGTGTGTAGAGTGGTGGAGTGATATTATAACGGTTTAGTATTTTAACTGTCTTTTCTGATTTTTCACTTTTGTTTGAGGGTACGCACCTCTTATTTAATTTTTGAGTTCTTTTTTTTTGTTGGTTTTCATGTAAACTTAAAATTATTCCAACAAAGAGAAGCTTAAATACCTCTCAGAAAAGGGCTACACATTTGAGATAAACCGTATTTAGTGAGTATAGTCTGGCATTGCTATGCTGATGTACTGTTATTGAAGAATGCTATTGACCCATTGCTTCTAAAGGCAGCACTTATATTTTTTTTTTTGTTGAAATAGCTATAAGATAAACAAAAAAAATGAATAACAACTCTTTACCGGAGGTAACTACTTTTTGTAATAGATGCACCATGATGATGATGATGATGATGCATATCTGACATTCGTGAAGGCCTTTTAATGGATTTGGGCTCGAAATAGATGACTCCAAGACTTTAGTTGAGCTGCACTTGGCAATAGGAAAGAACAACAAACAAAGATACACATGAGGCGATTTATTGAATTTTATCTAGGAAAATAATAATTAAACCAATGGTTTTTTATGTAACTACATATAAGGGTACCTACAAAGGCGACACAAATCGCTTAAAGGTAAAGGCGATCAGATTGGTATTTAGGTGTCTATTAAATCGAAAACAAACTCTTTCCACAGAACCTAGGTAGGTACCCAGCTATTAAGGTAGACTCGTTTTGGTACTTGTATTGAGGTTTCAATTTCTCAGAGGTGAGACTTTTAAACAAATTCATTAGGAAAAAACAAATAACGACACCTACATATCTATGTACATATATGACCAAATCTTTGTTGGATTTGGACTTGTTTATAACGGGTGATTTTTTTGCTACTTGGTTTTTAACGTTTATATTTTTGACAGATCACACATGACAAATTCCACGAACATTTGACATTTCGATTCAGTATTGTTTGCCATTTCATCATGAACAGACTTACGCCTGAACAACGTTTGCAAATTATTGAAATTTATTATCAAAATTCGTGCTCTGTGAAAAATGTGTTTCGCAAGCTACGTCCGTTTTATGGTCGTCATAATCGACCCACCGAGCAGGCTATTCAGCTCATTGTGACCAAATTTCGCACCAGTTTCACTTTATTGGACATTAATCCACCAAATCGTATCCGTAGAGTGCGTACCGAAGAGAATATTGCTGCTGCATCCGCCAGTGTTGCTGAAGATCGCGATATGTCCATTCGGCGCCGATCGCAGCAATTGGGTTTGTGTTATTCGACCACCTGGAAGATTTTACGCAAAGATCTTGGTTTAAAGCCATACAAAATACAGCTGGTGCAAGAATTGAACCCAGGCGACCTACCACAACGTAGAATTTTCGGTGAATGGGCCTTAGAAAAGTTGGATGAGGATCCGTTTTTTTATCGCAAAATTGTCTTCAGCGACGAGGATCATTTTTGGCTAAATGGATACGTGAATAAGCAGAATTGCCGTATTTGGAGTGAAGAGCAGCCAGAGGCAATTCAGCAGCTACCAATGCATCCCGAAAAATGCACTGTTTGGTGCGGTTTATGGGCAGGCGGCATCATTGGGCCGTACTTCTTCAAGGACGATGAAGGCCGCAGGGTTACGGTCAATGGAGAAAGGTACCGTTCGATGATAACAGATTTTTTTTTGCCGAAAATGCAAGAATTGAACTCGGTCGACATACATGTGGTTCCAACAGGACGGTGCCACATGCCACACTGCACGCGAAACCATGCATCAATTGAGAGGCGAATTTGGTGAGCAGTTGATCTCACGTTTTGGCGCAGTCAATTGGGCACCAAGATCATGTGATTTGACCCCGTTAGACTATTTTTTGTGGGGCTATGTTAAGTCTATTGTCTATGGGGACAAGCCAAACACGATTGCTGCCTTGGAAGCCAACATTGAACGCGTCATTGGTGAGATTCCGGCCGAAATGTGTGAAAAAGTTTGCCAAAATTGGACCTTCAGAATCGACCACCTGAAGCGTAGCCGCGGGCAACATTTAAGTGAAATTATTTTTAAAAAGTAAATGGCAGAAATTGATTTATCGATCCAAATAAAAATTTCATTCAATTCTTACAAGTTTCTGTGTTTTTTTGAATTTTCAAAAACCAAGCTCTTAAAAAATCACCTTTTAGTTGCCGTGTATAATTTGTTTCTTATAAAATGTTTAATATCTATACTAAGAACATTTACCTACTCCGCAGCATTATTGCTGTGTCGGATAGTCGATTTCAGCAATGGGTGTACATACATATATGTCAAGTTATTTGTAAAAAAATCGAACTCAAGATTTCGATCCAACTTGACATTACGATGATAGGGAAGACGAAAAAAGTGGGTCCACAAATTCCGTTTGTCTGTCTGTAGAACGATCTACAGCCTAAGCTGCTGAACTGATTTTGTTCAAACTTTGTGCTTAGGCGTTTTAGGTGATTGTTGTTTTAGCCCCAAAAATAACGGTACTTGCCATACAAATTTTACTACCTTCTTAATTATCTCGAAAACGGTTCAAACTATTTTGATAAAAAATGGTGTGAGTACTGCCTTGAGTATGGTCTACATTTGGGTCGAAAAAAATTTTAAAATATTTTGTTATTAACGGTACCTGCAACGGTACAACCATTTTATTGATTTTTGACTTTATCATAAACGGCCTAACCGATTTTGATCAAAACTTTTATACAGGATCTCCTTTAAATTCTAAATAATACTGCATTTCAAAATTTTCGACAAAGAATTTTGTTGGAATTTTGAAAAAAAATATTTTTGTTTTTTTTTCTGAATTTTTGTTTTGAAATTTATATTATTAGATATTTCAAATTCTCATACAATTTTTGTTAAGAAATAATTTAAGAGTTTTTTTATACATTTAGCCATTTGCATTAAGAATATTTTGCATATAATGACCGAATATAGGAGCAAGTACGTGCGATCCAGTCGTGCATTTTATTTCTTTTTTTTTTTTTTGCCAACAAGAAAAATCTTATTTTCCTCAAAAAACGGCTTCAGAAAAAAAAATAAGTTCATTAATGTACCGGTATGGTACTTTCTGGTATTTTTTTTTTGGAAAAAAACAGTTTATTTTGGGTACCTATCTAGTAGAACAATTGTTTGGTTTTCAATTTTCAAGAAAACGGTTCATTTGATTTTTTTGAAATTTTATATGCAGAAAAGTTTAAACTAAATATTTCGAAAACGACTAAATTGATTTTTTCGAAACTTCATATTTAGTAGTTTTGTAATATTATCGTGAATACTTAATATAACTTTTTTTCCAAAACAAAAAAACAACGGTACCTCCCATAAAAGTTTGAAAAAAAATGTGTCTTCTTAAATTTGTGCAGTCCACTTTTATGTATAAAAATATTTTATGTTGCGTACTTATTAACCGTACTTCCCATAGAAAGACTTTTCATATTTTCGTCTTTCTCACTATTGGATGAACCTATTAAATTTATTTGGTTCATGCAAATGCTTCCTAAAAGTGTTAATAAAACTGCATACTTAAATTTAAAAAAAAAATGGTTTTCGATTTTTAAAAAATAAATAAACATTTTTTTTTTTGAAAAATCGATTTTTCAAAAACCAGTCGCAGAATTTTAGATGTACGTTAATAATTACTTCAAAATGGTGTTTCCATTTTTTTTTCTTAAAATGTTTTAAAAATAAAAAAACTATTTAAAAAAAACGCTTTTTGATTTTTTTATTACATATTTTCATATTTGTCCAAGAATTTAAAACTCATGTTTTCTTTCCTCAAATTTAAGCGATCTAATGTATCATCCATTTATATATGTATATACTATATAGCCTAGCGCATCATACATTTTATTATACATATATATATGTATGTTTAAAAATCACATGAATATTATGTACATAAATTGCACCTAAGTTATAAAGTTATGTGCATATAGCTACATACCTTCACTTACATACATTATTATATGTACAAATTAACAAGGATATTATTAATCCACAATCCATTAATCCATATAGTTAAAATTATTATTATTATTATTATTAATTTAGATTTAAATATACATTTGTAGGTAGGTGGCTATGTAAATTCCTTGAATTATCCATTTAACAATTCATTATACTAAGAATCAAGGTAATAAAGGGTGGCGCACGAATCGTGCTACAATAAGAAATTTAAATAACTTTTATTTTAATCGATGTATTTCATTAATTTTTTTTTATTGGATTAAAAATAAAATTTTATTTTAAATAACTAATTGTTTTTAAAGATGATAGACCGCAAATGACATCTACACTCATCCACGCATATGCGGCACCTGATCAGAAAATTGTTCATTGCGGCCTCAAGGGTTAAAATTGGGATCGCCTCAATTATTGTCTTAATGGACTGCTTCAATTCAGTCAAATTCCTGGGTTTCGTTTTGTACACTTCCTGCTTGACATAACCCAATAAAAAAAAGCCTGGTGCAGTCAGGTCAGGTGACCTTGGGGGCCAGCGGAAAGTGCAGTTTCTGGATATCAATTTGTTTGGGAATTTTGATTGGAGTTCCGCCATAACTTGTTGAAACCAAATCCTGCTGAAAGGGATACGTCTTCGGCGAAGTTCTGGGTAAAAAAACTCCTTCAACAACTTTAAATAAATGGTCCCCATTGAGAGTTTGTTTTACACCGTTTTCTTCAAAGAAGTATGGCCCGACAATACACCTTGATGAAACTGCGCACGACACAGTGACTCGTTCTGGGTGCAGGTCCGTCTCATGGACCATTTCTGGATTAGATTCACTCCATATACGGCAATTTTACTAGTTAACATTGCGTTTAAGTTAAAATGGAGCTCATCAGACATGAACAAACAATTTATCAATGTGTTGTCTTCTTCAGCCATTGCAATCATTTTGCGGCAAAATTCCAGGCGAACAGGCAAATCCTGAGGATTTAACTTGCTTGTAATTTGGACTTTGTACGAAAACAAGTGCGCCACCCTGTATTACCTACACATAGGCTTTAAACCTACATCA
The DNA here is from genome assembly GCA_910595825.1 of Philhelius pedissequus. Lineage (NCBI taxonomy): Eukaryota > Metazoa > Arthropoda > Insecta > Diptera > Syrphidae > Philhelius > Philhelius pedissequus. Next base: position 204,616,399 of record OU343161.1, on the reverse strand, counting down.
TGATAGCTAGATTACGTACCTACTATTAGCGTGAGTGGTTAGCTACATTAAAGTTGTTCGCTACAGGAACAAGTTCGTACGATCCAGTTATGCATTTTATTTTTATTTACATTACAAAAATTATTGGTTTCTCACCCAGAATCAAAGGTAAGCCAGTTCATATGAATCATTATTCAGAATCTGAAGGATATTTTATACAATTTTGGATCAAAATTGTTAGAGCCGTTTTCGATTAAATTAAGATTTACCAATTTCGGTACAAAGAATTGTATGGCAGTTACCGTTAAACATAAAAGGGACGACTAGGTCGCATGTTATTGCTCTTATATTCAATCACATCACAAGGTTTTTAATAGAAACGGTTTTTATATTTTATATACAGAATTTCTTAATATTTTTTTCTAAAAAAAATTGGCATGGCAATCTTAAATTGAATAATATAAGCTGTAAAATATAATTTCGAAAAACAATCGTAATCCGTTTTTGAAATATTGAGTTTTCGAAAACAAAAAAAAAATAATGTTTTTTTTTTTCAAAAATCCATCAAATATTTTTCGAAAATTTTGGTACGCAATATTATTTAGAATTTGAAATTCAAAAAAATACTGACTTCAGTATTTTCAGATTTATTTTTTCGTATTGAGATTTACATCTTTGTTACTCTCTTCTGAATGTACAACGGCAATGTATGATAAGCTCATCATATTCTGATCTCGAAAATATTTTCCAATCGAGAATTAAAAATCGCGCACAATTTAATACCTCAAAAATTGGATAATATTTCCTATCATTAAATCGAGACCACCCCCAAAGGTTTTGATTAAGCTTCAAAACTTCAATTTTAAATTAAATACAATCAACAAATATGGTGTACTTCTTTATTTTACAAAAATTGTCTTGACTTTTTCAATAACTACATTGTTAATTTATTTAAACCTTAATCTTACATGCTTATGGCCTTAAACCACTATCTCTGTCGAACTTCGAATTCATTCCAGTTCCAAAGATTGCGTAGATCTTCGTAATCTTTTCTAAAACCAAAAGAATGAAATACATATTAAATATTTGTATCGCTTATACATATACCTATGTATTTCGAAAATTAGTAATGTTACCTTTCACTTGTTAAAATCCTCAAGAATTATTTGTATTTACCTAGAAAAGCCGCAGCTGCGGATACAGAGAGGGACATTGAGGTTTATTCAACCATTACGTACAAAGTCTTTACCAATTCTTCAATAAGAGTGTTCATTATTTTATTTTACAACTGGACAGTTTATTCTTGTCAAAAATCATTCATTATGAAAAGTATTGCAATCAGACCAGAACAGGGCTTCAAACACTTGCCTTTCTTTGTCAGTTGCTGTTCTTAGCTTTTTAGTTAAAAAAAATGATAATTATATCATGTTCGTATAACAGTAACTAAAATAATTACAAACAAGTTCTAAAGAAATAATTGAATGAATGAATTATCTCATTAGTCTCAATATTTATAATATCGTCTTTAGAGAAAGCATTTATTTTATTTTGAAGAAGGCAATTTAAGATTCAATTAAGATTGCGTCATAAATATATATCTTTGTGTCCTCATTTAATTAAAATGTCCCACTCAATCGAAATACGCTAACTAACTACCGAGTTCTTCAAAACTAGGTTATGCATACATTCGAGTATTATAATCCATAATTTATTATAATTCAAGTTCTTAAAATTGATATGAAAGCCCTTATAATAATTCTAACTCATGAATAATATTCATCCAAAAGACCACAATCTTTGATTTGAATTTAAAAGTGAAATTAAAATTCTTCCGCATTCGCACCTTAAAGGTGGTAAAGCTTTGAATTTTTGTTTGTGTAAATTATTTTTTTTTTTCTGTATTGCATTCAGAAAAATGTCACAGCCAGAAAAATACATAACAAATAATAATAAAAATCCAAATTACGATATAATATATAAGTATGTAATATTTTTAAGTATGACCAAAGTAAACATCAATATCAAATGTATTTTCGGTCTTTTTTAAGCCTCAATGACATAGATATAAATTTTGTTAAGAGTTAAGATATAAATAGATGATGTGTGTACATGATGTTCTAAATTGTGTTTTGCTCAGGTAAAACGTGATAAAAATTTTAACTTAAGTTCCGTAATAAGTTCAAAAAAAATAAATATAGGTACTGAGTAGTTGCTGAATGGATTCCAAGTGGTGCAATCTTTTTGCAGGTCTTACCACGATTTGCAACAAATTATAGCAATCCAATATACGAGTTATCGAAGAGTGGTATTTGCACTATTAACTGATGTGTGTTCGCATCACTTTTATAGAAATGAACAAGTTTATACCTATATATGCATTGAACAGTGGGTATGTTTGTGGTTTTTGATGACACAATAGCCGCCAATACAACAGGATTTTCAAAAACAAACAATCCCTAACAGCCTGATTTTTTTATATTTTAAGTTGCTATTAATGACTATATGTCAGTCAAATAATTAAATGCAAAAAATAAACAATTTTGTTTTTTTTTTTTATTTCTCGAGATTAAGGGCATTTAAGATAACTAAAAATTAAATTAAACAAAATGCACGACGGGATCGTACGAACTTGCTCTTGTAACTAACAACTTTAATTTAGCTAAACTTTGACGTTGTTAGTAGTCAAATAGTCTAGTTATCCTATGCAGGTTTAAATCCGATGTAAGAAAGATTACCTTGATTCTTAGAATAGTTAATTTTCGAATGGATAATTCAAGGAATAGTAACATAGGTACCTCTACCTACAAAAAAGTGTATATTTAATTCTAGGTTATGGATTTTAATTATGTAAGTTAGGAGAGTAATATGTACCTATATACATAGATGGAACCCAGGAATGTTATGAAAGTGAAGGATGTACATGGGCGGGTAGGTATGTGCACATAACTTTATAACTTAGGTACAATATCCATATGCATGTGATTTTTATAGACACATATATATAATTATTAAAAAACATATAAAATTCAAATTTCAAAAAAATTCAGTGAAACCAGTCGCAAATTTAACATTTAAAAAATCGATTAAAAAAAATTATTTATTTTTTTTTTTAATCTAAAAACTAATTTTTTGAAAATTTGTTATGCAGTTGTATTAATACTTTTAGGGAGCAGTTGCATAACCTTTTTACTAAATTTTTTATACGGGTTTCTTTGTTACGTTTTTGACTATTTTTAGAAACCTCTTAACAATGTTAGACAAATAATTTTGATCTTTTTTTGAGTAGGGGTTATTTTGTTCCATCTGAAACTTTTGACTATATTTCATTTATTTAAAGAACTGGGCAAAGTAAGAACTGTGTTTCTTTACCCCTGATGATCAATCTATAAAAAAAAACAATATTTTGTTTACAACTTAATTAATTGCATAGCTCCTGGAAATCTGTTTTTGGCGGTTTAATAGACTACATAACATCGTTCCAAGGGTATATAAGTTCATCTTTTTGAGAGGGTAATTTCCAAAGCTTAAGAGATCTGCGCATAGAGTTCACGATGATTGTTTTTTCTGAGGTATATCTGTCCTTCATAGATGAATGCAACAAACATCTCTACCTTTCGAACAACTTTTTCCAAAAGGACTTCATGGCGATCGCCTGTAGATCTGCTTTCTAGAAAATCGAAAAATCAGTTTTCATCTTCGTCCTCATTAACAAGCTACTTGAATGTCCTTGGAACAAAGTAATTCCAAAAATTAAAAAATATATTAACAAAACATTTTTTAAATGAAAAATCTGTTTTACTTCAATTAAGCTTACACAAATGTTTTTACGCACCAAATTTTGGACTTAAGAACTTAGACAAATTTGCTACGTGAACTACACAGGCCAATTACTTTCTTACCAACTGCCGGTATACGGTCCATTTCAACACATTGCAAATGTATAAATGTATGTGTGTAAATTACAGCATGTTCGGTTTATAGAATGTTATATATCTGAGCGTGAATCAAGAAACCAACTATTTTCCCTAGTGGCGCAAAGTTACCCATGCTGGCGCAAAGTAACCTCATGTTACGGTAATTTGATTTAAAAGCTTAGAAATATATTTCCGAAAAAAATCGTTATCAGTTTTTTGATCGAAATCCATCCAGCCGTTTATGAGAAAGTTGAAAATAAATAAAATGGTTGTATGGCAGGCACCGTTAATAACAAAATATGTAAACAAAATGTAGACTACTTCATAGGTAGCTTATCAAAATCGTTAGATCCGTTCTTGAGATAATTAAAATAGTAAACAAAATCGTTGGGGCTAAAAACAAACGATTCAAAAATTCTTTGAGACAATCACCTAAAACGCTTAACTACCAAGTTTGAAATAAATCGCTTCAATAGCTAAAACTGTAGCTCGTTATGCAAATAGACAGACGGACCGAATTTCGAGACCCACTTTTTTGGTGTTCTATATCATCGTAATATCAAGTTTGATTAAAATCTCGAGTTCGATATATCACAAGTAAAAAAAAATTATTGTGATATCATAATATTTTGTAATAGAGTTGAAAGTTATTTGGTTAAAAACGGTCCACTGTTTGGCAATTTATTTATAAAATGAAAGTTTTTATTTTTTTTATTGATATCGAATTGTAAGCGAATCATAATTTTTTCTGTTTCTTCTTCGACTAAGAATCCAATTTTTCTCTTTTTTCCTACTCATTTTGCTGTTTCATTTTCTTTACGAGTTTTCTTAAACGCATTTCTTTTTCCTTATGTATTTATGAACAAATTTTCTTTTCAATTCGATCGTTAGTAGTCAGACAAGGCCAGGTACATAGTCTGTTTGCTGGTAATGTCATGTATGGTAATTATTATTATTTTATTCTTGTATTCAAGCCTCATCCTTCTAGCCATGGATTTTGTTTTTATCATTTATGGTACAATCACCGGGTACCACTCTAGTTTCATTGAAATCAACCGGACGACGAATGTTATACAGACCGTGCTGATGATGATTATGGACCACAAGTACAAGACCACAAACCAGTAAACGCTGGTATATTATTATTCGCTTGCTGATTCAGCAAACAGTAACGATGGAGACAGTACAAGATTATCAAAAGCCTGGGCAACGACGAGGAGACACATTTGCTTATTTATTTATATTTTTCTTATATTTTGTACCCATTCGCTATAAGTAGCTATATATATTATATATTTATTTACGGATTGTAGTTGTTGCTGCATTTGTATGTGCTTTTTTTTACAGTTTCACGATTCTTATGGCGGCCTACATCTATGGCATTGGAAGTGGGTCACATTGGAATTGGGTCTCCCATGATAATAATTACCATTAGTTGCGGAGTTTTACCAGATTATTATAATTTCATTTCTTTTGGTTTTCTGCGTTCTTTATTTCTTCTTTGGGTACAATATTTTATTAAATTTGATGGCAAGGTAACATAACTGATGAAATACACCAAATGACTAAAAGTTCTTTTAATAACTTATTTTTTGGCAAACAAGAAAACGAGAAACAACGGAATAATGAAGGCAATTATTTTAAGTTATTTTTGTTGTAATTTTGCCTTCAAGTTTTGATCTTAAAAATATTATTTGTTAGATTTGCAGATGCTTTTTTAATTCTGTTTTTTTTTTGCTGCTGTCCCGCTTTGAGAAATTAAATTGTTATCTAGCTTGTTAGAAGTGAAACGAAATTAGAAAAGACTTTTGATCCATAATAGGGTTTTAATTTGTGAGGTAAAATGGAGTACAAACAATTTATTTTAGAACTGTAGTTAAACTAAAATCAACATAATTTCTTGTAGATAATTATCTCGTTATGAGAATCGAGTCAGAAGAAAATACAATATATCAAACTGTTAAAAAATATTTCAAACAAAAGAGCTGAGCTGCGAACATTTTTTTTTTAAGAGTGTCTAATGAATGCAAATATTGTTTACGATGTGGATGAAATGTTGTTTAATTCGAGGAGGAAAGGCACATAAATAAATATTGATTAAAATCAAAAAAATAAGATGAAAAACTTTACATACATATATGCGCATTTGTTTAACTATTCACAAAATATATCTTTGGCTTTTGCCGTCAGCCAGAAAAATGAGATCTAAAATTATACAAGGCACTATTTTGAGCTTAGACGGAGTAATTTAAAAAACTTGTTTGATTATTTTATTTCTGTAGTCCAGGCCTGTACGAATAAAAATGGATAGTACCGTCCAGTGCTGTCCATTAAGTATGAGAGTATGATGATGTTGCATAGTAGGTACTGGATGTTGTCGTTAAAACAGTGTGGTTGATAATTCAAACGCAGCAATTCTCCTCTGGCTTTGAAGATCAGAGATATTGTGCTAATATTAATATCGGCCATTGAAATAATTGTTAGCACCCATGTCATATTGTAGTTGCCCATATAGAATCCGGATCTCACTTCGTTTCGCTGACTCTGCGATATTGGCCAAAATAAATTGCTTTCTCAATTTGATGTCTAGCTATAATATTAGCTAGACGGTTTCTTGGCAGCTCAGATACTTTTAGTATGTACTGCAGTTGCATCTTGAATGAAAATATGTAGATTGAGGACACTCCTGTCTCCAGGTGCATCATATACATAAGTGGGCGTGTTTTCAGTGAGCCAGAATATTTTTGTTTTTATAAAATATCTTAAAAGTTTTTCTACCTCCTCATATTGCAGAAATCCCCATATATGAATTACATAGCAAAAATACCGAACGCATTACGGACTCAAAAAGTTTATAGTTTGCAGTCGGAGTAATATGCTTCTTGCATAGGACTCCTTTCCAGTTGCAGTTGATTGCTTTCCTTGCATCTGCCAGCTTTGCCAGCAAGTTTTTTTTGAAAGACAGCGATGGCGTTATGATTACTCCCGAAAACTTGTACTCTCTCACTCCTCCAGTTCTACGTTCTCCCAATTCCACTTTTCTTCTCTTGCGTATCGGCCTGCTCCATTACGGATAATCATTACTTTTGACTTGCTGGTGTTGACGGTCAGACTTCATAAGTTGCAATATATGAATTAATTCCTCCGGGTAAAAACTTCGCGAGATCATTAATCATTCAGTTAAAATGGAAAAGAGAAGTATACTCAGATGGCAGCCTTGTTTGACTCCTGTTGTCGTTTAGAACCAGTCGGATCCTTCTGCAGCATCGCATACTGCTGTTTGGTTATTCTCATAAAGTTCTCTCAACGTAGATAACCTTTTGGTGGATATTCCTAAGTAGCTAGTTTGTAAAATATAGAGTTCCGCTCGATTGAATCGAAAGCTGCTATAAAATCAATGAAGAAGGTGTATAACTTCTTTCCATTAGCTAATTATGATCATATACGATGAATGTCAAGAAGAATATGTCATCCACAGTTGAGTATTCATTTCTGAAACTGGCCTGATATTCACTTAGAAGATTGTTGAATTGTATTCATAGTGTCAGTCTGTCCAGAATCACACCAGTAAAGATTTGCATGACTGACAGAGTTCATAAAAGAATAACCCCGATAATTGCTGGGGTCGTTCACGTCGCATTTCCTGAAAATCGGGAAGATAATATTTCTTCGGAAGCTTGCTGGAAAATTATGACTCCAAAATAAGTAGTTGTACTCATCTGTTAGTTTTGAGAAAAAGTTTCCTGATGAGAACTTGTAAAATTTATAAGGGAGTCGATCGTTCCCTGGGGCCTTATTTGTGTTGCACCTAGGAAGGACAGTCATCACTTCTTGCAATTCATTTTTTATGACAATTTTTAGTGTAGTGAATGCTTGGTTCAGAGTTTCGTTTTCGACCAGTGGGTAAGCCAACTGAAATTTAGATGGCCTTTCCAGTATTGTTTTTTGGGTAATATGCCCACACCTTTTTTTTAAGAGTAGCTCCCATACATTTCGTTTGCCCAAAACGGCTCCAACGATTTTATAAAAAAAAAATCAGTTCATTAAAAGATAACTTTTAGTAATTTTGTTTTTGTTTGGAAAATATGGTTATTTTTGGTACCTGACCATTTTCTTTTTCGATTTTCTGGGAAACGGTTAATTTGATTTTTTGAAATGTTTACGCAGAAACTCCTAGAAAGTAAACCAAACTTTTCAAAATAATATTTTTTTGGAAATTAGTTTTTTTTTTGAAAACTCAAAATTTCGAAAAAGGCTGAAGGGATTTTTTCGAAACTTCGTATATGGCAGTTTTTTGACATTAACTTGAACTCTTAAAAAAAACTATATTCCTAAAAAAAAAACAACGGAGTATGGGAGGTACCCATACAAATGTTAAAAGACCGTTAAGAAAAAAATGTATTTCTCGAAAACGGCTCCAAGGATTTTTTTTTAATGTGTGTGTCCTTAAATTACGACAGTCCACGTTTAAGTATAAAAATATTTTATTATGCGGCTTATTAACCGTACTTCCCATAAAACCACTTTTCATATTTTCGACTTTCTCACTATTGGATGAACCAATTAAAATTATTTTTGCTATGCACATGCTCACTAAAAGTATTAATAAAACTGCATACTCAAATTTCCAAAAAAAAGTTTTCCGATTTTTTAAAAATAAATAATTTTTTTTTAAAATCGATTTTTCACTGATTTTTTTTTGAAACTTGAGTTTTATATGTATATGAATAATATCTTCAAAATGGCGTTTCAATTTTTTTTTCTAAAAATGTTTTTAAAATTTTATACATAAAAATTATTTTTTTTGAAAATCCGTTGTAACGATTTTTGAACTTTTTTTTTGATATATTCGTATTTGTCCAGGAATTCAAATGGCGTCTTTGTTTTCCCTCAAACTATAAAAACTAAGGAATATAAAAACATTTTATTATGTGTATTATCCATTTATTTCTATCTTATTACATATATTTCATTTTTACGAATTTTTGCATACGTCACTGAATACTACATAGAATGTAGGCCCTCATATATTTATATATGTATACATTTGTATCTTTAAAAATCACATGAATTTTATGTATGCATATTGCACCTAAATTATAAAAGTTATATGCATATAGCTACCTACCCACCTGCATCCCTTATTTTCATTATTATTTATGTATATTTATTAATTATGTATGTAGGTACATATTTCTCTCATAGCTTTGTAGGTAGATACTTATGTAACTTAACTATTCCTTGAATCATCCATTCATCAATTCATTATACTAAGAATCTAGGTAATCTTACCTATAACGCCTTCAAGCCTACCTACTAAACAGCGTCAGTGTTTAGCTAAATTAAAGTTGTTAGCTATAAGAGCAAGTTCGTACGATCCAGTCATGCATTTTGTTTTTTAAATCAAATAATACCAAGCCGAATAAGTAAAATTAATTTTCTTATCTGGTTCGACAGTCAATGTTATTCTCATTCAAAAGCGTGTGAAAAAGAAGCTGATACCGAATGTTGTGCCCAGTGTGGCCAATTTAGCATTTTTCCTGCTAAATTTAGCAGGAAAAGTTTGTTTTTATCATTTATATTTTTCAAATCCTGTCGGCAGTTTTTTAGCAGGAAATTTGGGTTTAGCAGGAAATCTAGCAGGTTTTCATATTTCTCAAACCTAAAATAAAATATTACTTTAAAAAATTAACACTCAATCAAACATAAATGCGTATCGCTCATTACAGAGCTTTAATCGTAAACTTCACAAAATCTACGAATTTTGCAGCAAGTAAACTTCTTTTCTTTAAAAAAAAAACAGTTTTTCGGATTTATAAGCAACCACTAAAAGATTTTTTTAAAGATAAAAACCTGAATTCTGAACTTATTTCCAAAATTGAATCTCAATGGAACAACAAAATCTACATAAATAAATGGGAGAATATTGAGAATTTTGTTGAATTTTGGGGCGAAATAAATAGGGTCACCGATGCATCCAATGAAAACCCTTACAAAGTGTTGTCAAACTTTATCAATTCGTTCTTAGTTTTGCCTATCTCAAATGCTGAAGTTGAAAGAGTGTTTAGCTTTATGAATCTTGTAAAGGATCAACGAAGGAATCGAATTAAAATTGATATGTTAAATAGTACACTTTTTACCCGAGATAATTTATCTGAAAAGATTGTAATGTATTCATTATTCCTACTAATATAATCAAACAAGTTGCTTTATCAAAATATAATTTTACCGTAATTGTTATTCTTAACAAGAAATTAGTGATATTTTTGAAGATGCTTTAAATGAAGCAGAAAACTTTTGCAGTAAAAAAATTATAGTTATAAATTCCTTTTACTTAATTAGATTAACAAACTCTGATACTTGATTTTTTTCGTTTCTTTCGTTGCGAAATGGATTAATAACTATGTATTTGTAAGGTTGTTTCCTTTTTCTTAAATTAACTTAACTAAATAAACAACTTCTTTTTTGAGTTTGATTATTTATGTAAGATCCAACATACTAAAGTAAAAAAAAAATACAAACAAATATACATTCGGTATTTTAAGCATCACCCTAAGACAAGTTCGATTGGTTCAGGCATACATTAATGTTTTTTTTTTGCGTTCTAATTACAGGATTTTAGGAGTTGGCAGGATTTTTCGCAGTTTTTTTTTTTCAAAAAAATTGCATTTTTTTAGCAGATTTTGAAGTAAATACATCCTGCTACGACCACTATTTAGCCGGATTTGAAATTTTTCATTGGTCACATTGGTTATGCCCATTATTAAAAAATTAATAATTTTTGATTCAAACAGTCGGTCTTAATAATTAAGTAACTAAACATGTGTACCTTTGTATGTACAGTAGAATCTCGGAAACAAGAACGGTTCTATAAGATGAACAGTTCGGAAAGATGAACGTTTTCTCCACCAAAGCTGAACGGATTGAAATTTAGGTACCTACTTGAAAAGATGAACACTCGTTTTCCAATTTTATATTTTAATATTTTACTACCTCCAGTTCGTCTTGTTATATTTAAGTTACGGTACCTATTTAGTATTTTTGGGCGTGTTTAACATGTTTAATGTGTGGATTTATGTTCTTCTTCTCTAACTAAAATGTTATGATTAGAAAGATGAACAATTCGAAAAGATGAACGTGGCCTGTTTTATATCTGTTCATCTTTCTGAGATTCTGCTGTACATACATTTATTCAGTTGATTTATTCTACAAAAAAAGATATTACTAAAATAAAAACAATTAATCATTGTTCAATGGTGTCATTTTAAATCTCGCGCCATTTATGAATTATCAATAATCAACTATCATTGACTTTTGATAACTATTTATTAATTATTGATGTACTGAACAAAAATAGATGCTATGGATTTGGACAGTATAGTTGTACAGCTAGCGCTCTATGCTATACACTACAAATTTTCTGGACATTTGATTTCTCAGGTTCTCTTAGTGGAGGATTTATCGACATAACAATTTTTTCTTTGCAAGTTTTGACGGTTTAAAAGTCGCAAAAATTGAATTCTTCTCATCAAAGGTGAATGAAGGATTCTTCTTTTCAAAACCAATTTTCCTGACGCAATTACAAACTCAACGTTAAATGTTTCATGTACTTATGTTGTTTAAAGAGCACGCGACCTTCAAAGAGTTCCTCTGAATGTACATCTAAATATTATTTCTTGAAACATTAGCCTTGGCCTTGAGATAGCTTAAATAGAAGTTATTTTTTTTTTTGTATATTTAAACACACATCCTAACATATCTTTCATCATATAATTGCTTCTTTTTATTTTCCGGATTACACAAAAGATACTTAATAGTATACGATTATTGTATATTGCGTTCCAGAACATATGGTAAAGAAGCGCCTTTAATATAATGACACGTGTAAATTCAAGCGATTCGCAATATTATTTAGACAACTCGAAATGAATTGAATTTGCTGTCAATACATTCCATTTTACAGATCATTTACTTAAATACAAATGCAAAAAAAATGAACAATACCAACGAACACTGTGTGAGGCTTCTTGGAAGGTATTCTATGTATGTAGGTAGATCTAGGAATAGTGATCGTCATTTGATTTATTGTGGTCTTTCCTAAGGATACATTGTTGTTCACTTTGTAAGTGAGCTGGGTATAAGAATAGGCTAAAGGCATTTAAGGTATTTACTTTAAATTTATGAAGGCTTAGGCTTGTCTTTCATAAATAGGTACCTGTTCATGAAAAATTTCAATGACGCAATACTATAATATGTAAATACTAACTGAAAAAGGGTTCTTTCCTCTCGTTGGCGTTGATGTTTGCACACGTTTTACAGCTTCAATAAGGTTATTGTTTTTTTTTTTAATTGATTGTTGTAAATTAAAATCGTAAACAAAAACGTATTTGTATTTTGAAAGCAAACAGTTCCTCGTAAATAATCATTTATGGAGGTATATATGCTTAAATGAGACATAAATAGATTTTTCTAATAGCTTGGTTAGGTTTGGACATCGCAACAATTTGTAATAGATTATTATTTTGTACTCGTATATCCTTTTGGATTATTATTATTTTTGTTTTTTTCCAAAATGGCTTGATTATTTCAATAAAAATTTGAATTGTTTTTGAAAAATCGGTTTTTAAAAAACAAATTTTATTTATTTTTAAAAAATCTTTCTCTTTTGAAAATTTGAGTAGGCAGTTTTATTAGCTTTTCTAGAAAGCATCTGCATTTAAAAAAATAATTTGAATCGGTTCATCCAATAGTGACATCGAAAATATGAAAAGGGGTCCTATAGGAAGTATCATTAATATCTACGCAAAATTGTAACAGAACAACAATCAAAATTCCTTTATAATGCATTCTCATCATTACATGTATTTTCAAATTCAAATAGTAACTTTATAAACGGTGATTTTTTAAGAGATTGGTTTTTGAAAATTCAAAAAACACAGAAACTTGTAAAAAGTGAATGAAATTTTTATTTGGATCGATAAATCAATTTCTGCCATTAACTTTTTAAAAATAATTTCACTTAAATGTTGCCCGCGGCTACGCTTCAGGTGGTCCATTCTGAAGGTCCAATTTTGGCAAACTTTTTCACACATTTCGGCCGGAATCTCACCAATGACGCGTTCAATGTTGGCTTCCAAGGCAGCAATTGTGTTTGGCTTGTCCCCATAGACAATAGACTTAACATAGCCCCACAAAAAATAGTCTAACGGGGTCAAATCACATGATCTTGGTGACCAATTGACTGCGCCAAAACGTGAGATCAACTGCTCACCAAATTCGCCTCTCAATTGATGCATGGTTTCGCGTGCAGTGTGGCATGTGGCACCGTCCTGTTGGAACCACATGTCGACCGAGTTCAATTCTTGCATTTTCGGCAAAAAAAAATCTGTTATCATCGAACGGTACCTTTCTCCATTGATCGTAACCCTGCGGCATTCATCGTCCTTGAAGAAGTACGGCCCAATGATGCCGCCTGCCCATAAACCGCACCAAACAGCGCATTTTTCGGGATGCATTGGTAGCTGCTGAATTGCCTCTGGCTGCTCTTCAATCCAAATACGGCTATTCTGCTTATTCACGTATCCATTTAGCCAAAAATGAGCCTCGTCGCTGAAACGGACGTAGCTTGCGAAACACATTTTTCACAGAGCACGAATTTTGATAATAAATTTCAATAATTTGCAAAAGTTGTTCAGGCGTAAGTCTATTCATGATGAAATGGCAAACAATACTGAATCGAAATGTCAAATGTTCGTGGAATTTGTCATGTGTGATCTGTCAAAAATATAAACGTCAAAAACCAAGTAGCAAAAAAATCACCCGTTATAATAGTAATTTTATTTAATTTCCTTTCATTCTTTCATTTATTTCTTAGAGTTCACATTCATTATAAAACCTACCTATCAGATTCAAATTGTAACCGTTTTATTTTACTTTTGAAAAAAGCATATTCATTTCAATTCTTTCTTAAAATTCACATTGGCTTGAAACAGAATTATTTATAAGTATTAGTTTGAATTTCATATGTTTGTCAATCTAAATCCATAAAAATTGTAATTTGAGATACATATTATGGTTAATAAAAGTTTTGAGGAAATTAAATATTTTGTTGAACATTAGTTTGAAGTTGGGTACATTTGTTTGCAGCAGCTGGTTAGTCAGGAGTTCCTCCCAGCAACCACACACACACATATCCAGAAACAGAGTATTTTTTACTTAAAAGTGGGTGGCAATTGCGCAGTGGATAAAGTGCTTGATTGCTAACTGGGAAGTGTGGGTTCGATTCCCACGCTAGACGCATTCTTTTCTATACCTCCAATTTTAATTGGATACCGCCATGAGCTGTCAAAATCGATTGAGGGATAGCTCCGATTTAAATGGATTAAAACCCTCTACAAAATTCAAATTTATCCTTCGAAATCTTACCGATTTTATTTTTTGCTACGGATAAAGTTGGGTGACATTTGGGAAAAAATATTATCAAAACGTCAAAATATAGTTTTTTTTTTGCCTAGCTGTCAAGACATGAACTATCAAAATCCATTGAATTAGGGATCAGATTTAAATGGATTAAAAAACCTCTAAAAAATTCAAATTTTATCTTGGAAATACGGCTTTTCAAAGGTGTATTAACGTTACTTATACAACTACATGCACATTAAAATTTCCATGAGAATAAGGTGAGACCAAAATTGATTATGGTTAGGCAATACCGAGCCCGAGACGACACTAATAAAAGTCTCACTTGTTCTCGTCTCGTTGCCAGCCCTAAATTTTACTTTTTAATTCATAGATATGCGAAATTGTTGACATTCTTAAATGTATATTTGTTTCTTTTATAATCAACACTTTCAAACCATGAGTGACAATATGGATGAAACTTAGAAATTATAGTCCAATATGATTTGACAGTTACATATTTAAAGAATAAATACTGGATACTTACTTACCTTACCTATCAACTTTTATGATCCCACCTTTCAAACAATTTACATCTTATAGTATTTTTCTACTTAAACAAGAATCTTGAGCCTATTCGACAATATTGATGTCAATCATTCTAAAAGGCTATAATATAGGTATAGGTATACCGTTTTGGGTCGCAACAAAACAATAAAGCTCGTCTATTATTTTATGAATAAAAATTCTAATCAAATCAATTGTCTGTGCAACAAATTCCATATAAGATTCCGAATATGTATCTATATATGAATGAACAAACATACATATGTACTCGTATATCTATGTACATATCTATCTTTGAAGCATCGAACAATGGCATGCTCATCAAAATCAAAATGACTGCGATTGTTATCCCATAAATCTCTTGAATTCGGTCAACATCAATTGAACCATTAACATTTTAAAATTATTATGGTCAAACCAATTTTTTTTTTTTTTTTTTTTTTTTTTTGTTGAAGTTATAACCGTTAGTTTGTTTCATCGTTCATTACACGCCCTAGGCACTTTTTTCTTTAAACAAAATCTTACAAGCACAAAAGCAATTTTATTGCTGAGTCAAGCCCATAATTGGCAAAGCCGACATAAGTTTGCCAAGTTTTTCCTATTTCAATCTGTTTTGGGTAAATTATAATTTAAAAGTATGGCTCAGACGCTTATAAACTCTTCCACCACTACCACTTCCATACAACTTCTTGCTGGTACCAAAGATAATATAAGCTGGCAAAAAAGTATATTCAACACTTATCGCTAAATATAATATAAATTTACTTTATATGTACGTTCCGATCAAAAGAAAGCAAAAACAACAAATGGATAGCTACTTTCACCCAAGGTCATTGTGTCTTTTACCGGACTCTCGTCTGTCGGCTGTACGATCAAGCGCGCTGCAGCACCACAAATCACGGTACATTTTTTTTCAAGTCGAAGATACTAGTAAGTTTTTTTTTTGTGTTTTCAAACTTAAATCATCATCAATAGTTAAGTCAATAGAGTGCGCTGTCCGCAGTGTTAGTTGTAAGCAAATATTTTTCAATTATAGCTGCACTTGACAAATATTTGCTAAATAGGAGAAAATTACTCCAAAATGACCCTCCCATAAGTACCTACATACAGACATACATGTATAACCAATAACATGATTTGATTAAGATTTTGGATATCAACAAATATTTAAATGTAAATGGTAACTAATATAAGGTACCTGAAAAAAAATGTATTAAGTTCGAAAATCTGACCTTGTTAATGAACATTAAGGAAGGTTTTCCAACGGTAACGATGCCGCTTCCATCTCACTCTGGTGTATTTCAATGAGCCCCGGCTCTTGGCATAAATGAACTCGAACTTCGTCTTTAAAGAGTCACTGTCATGGCCCTTTTTTGCTTGTTGATGGTGGTGGTGACTGGTGACTATGCAGCAACTCGCTTAGTAAACATAATATCGCGCACATCATTACAATGTTATGCATTGGAAATTTATTTTCACAGGAATTTCACAAGTATTATTCTTGCAAATAAATTTAGCAGAATCTACTCAAGGCAAAAGCATATGTAAGATAGTAATGATAATACGAAATTTTATTTCTTACATATTTAGGGAATAGGTATTCAGTCAAGAGTTCATGCTAGATTTTATATAGATTTACATTATAGAAACAGACTTATGTACACGCGCCAAAAGTAAAACTTACCTTATTGCAAACAATTTTCTTTTCGTAATTCTATGTCAGCTAGCAAATATTTTTTCGTGGGTAGGTGTAAAACCTTCAAAAGAGAAGAAAGGCTTAGTATTTCGCAGGCGGCGTACTGCGTACGGGTTACGGGGGAGAGTACGATAACTTTGGCGCCAAGATATAATAACGGTTTTTGGTAGAGGGGCTTAATACAAGCATTTTTTACTATGGTAGGGGGGGGGTCTATCTCCCCTCGTTTAGGCGGGAGGGGCAATTTTATAAAAATTTACTTCAAATCTTTAAAAAAATATTAAAAAAGAACAGCAACACTTACAGTTATAAATTATACCTTTTTCAAAAGTCAGAACTCTACAATTTATAATTAATTTGAAGTAAAGTTGTTTTAGTCAATAGTTTTTTAAATAATTGACTTCAAAGTCAAAATTTATGAAAAAAAAGTTACAAAAATCACTGAATATTATTTTTCTCATGATTATGGATATCGATAAAAAATAATTGATGTAGTTAACTGCTCCAATTATTTTTTTATTAAACACAGAAAACTACTTCTTTTTATGTCTTCTAGTTTTTAAGATATGTAATTGAAAAATAGTAAAACTATACTTGTTCTTTAAACACAAAAGATTCTTGCATATAATAAAATTTTCACCCTCCCCAAAGCCTATAGTGAGTCCAAGCAGGGGGGTTGCAGGGGGGCAGCATGCCCCCCCCTTAGGCATCTCACTGTTTGCATCGTAAATTTCATATATACCTTTGTGATTTTATTACAGTTAATGCGGTTATTTACCAACCGAACTTTGCACTTTTTGAATTTTCCACGGTCATTAAAATATCATAACACAGAGGTGGAGTAGACATTTTGGAGGGAATTAACCCGATTTCTTCCAAAAACGCAATACTTTTTTCGTTTGTTGACACAAAATCCCCAAACGAACAAAAAATCGAAAAATTATTTAATTTTGGGTAAAGAAGTGGATGCTTAGCCGCCATTCTTAAAAAGGAAACACTACTCTTTCAAACGTTAAATGAAGAATGGCTTTGGTAAACAATAATCTCACCAAACCTGTATAAAAAAAAACGGTACAAACATCGAATGCTTGCTCTTGTTTTTTATGATCTAACTATATACATACTTTTTACTATGGCTGCATTATATGTGTGTACATAGTTATATGCATATCTATGTATGACACAAACATATGTGCATATTAAGAAACCATGAGAATTTGCTGCCGTTGTGTTGTCGTAAAGGTAATGCAAATTTTGTTATAATGCAAAGTTTTGGCCAAGTACCTAACCGGATATTTAGAAAAAAGAGATTGAAATGGACATGGCATATGTACATACGTTTATGTATATGATATCAATTATTTTTTTTAATCCAGATTCTTTAAATGCAAAAGAAACTTTACATGCACCCATCTGATACAAAATTATTTTTTTTTGTTTTTCAATTTTTTCAAAAACTAGAAAACATAGAAACGAATAGTTTTCAGTGTTTGATTAAAAAATAATTGGAATAGTTAACTAAAGGGTTTTCCAATAAGAGGTGTTATTTTGATATTCAAAGAAAAATGGCATTTTTGGAGATAAATGATCGGATGTTTATTTCATTATAAAGAGGAAGGTATGCCGTTAATAATGGAACACAACATCAGCCAAATGGCCGCCAAGACCACGCTTACAGGACCATATCCTTTTCATGAAATTTTCCATAACCAAATCGCAAAGTGGCTGCCCTATGTCCTCGATAGCCTCACGAATTTCATCTTTGAGGTCTTGAATCGACGCTGGGCTGTTGGCGTAGACCTTATCTTTCACGTGGCCCCAAAGGAAGAAGTCGCAAGGTGTTAAATCACAAGATCTCGGTGGCCAATTGTGATCACCTCTTCGAGAGATAACACGGTCCGGAAACTTTTCCCGTAAAAGATCGATGGTTTCATTGCTTGTGTGGCACGTAGCGCCGTCTTATTGAAAGTAAACGTTGTCCAGATCAATACCATCCAATTCAGGCCATAAAAAATCATTAATCATCTCTCAATAGCGCAATCCATTGACCGTAACTGTTGCTCCAGCCTCATTTTCGAAAAAGTAAGGTCCAATGACCCCGCGGGACCATAAACCGCACCAAACAGTCACGCGTTGAGGATGGAGAGGCTTTTCAACAATAACTCTTGGGTTTTCCGAGCCCCAGATGCGACAGTTTTGCTTGTTGACGTAGCCTCCGAGGTGGAAATGGGCCTCATCAGTCAAGATGATTTTTCGATGAAATTCCGGTTCATTTTCATGCATTTCAAGGACGCAATCAGCAAAGAAACGACGTTGTTGATGATCACCCGGCTTGAGTTCTTGTGTTAACTGAACTTTATAAGCCTTAAGACCCAAGTCTTTATGCAAAATACGGTGTAATAACGTTTGTGGAATGCCTAATTCCAAAGAACGACGAGGAATGGACAAACCTGGGTTTTCTTCAACACTTTGGGCTACAACAGCAATATTCTCAGTTGTTCTTGAGCGACGTGCACGGGTTTTATTGTTCACATCACTAACTTGTCCCAACATCTCGAATTTGTCCACCAATTTCTGTATTGCGGTCCGACAAGGTGCTTCACGACGACCCAAAAATGTTTTAGTTTTACGAACCGTCTCTGCCAAATTTTCACCATTTTTATAGTGAATTTTAATAATTTCAATGCGTTGTTGAAGCGTGTATCGTTCCATTTTTATTAATAGCGTAGTTTCTACTTGTCAAATGTCAAAAAATGACAGCTTCAAAAGTGACAGCTACCGAAATAGCAGGCTATTCAAAATAACACCTCTTATTGGAAAACCCGTTACATCAATTACTTCTTTATTGGTATTTATAATCATGAGAAAAATAATACTCAAAGTGATTTTTTTAACTTTTTTTCATAAATTTTGAGTTTGAAGTCAATTATTTCAAAAACTATTGACTGAAACAACTTTACTTAAAATTTATTATAAATTGCAGAGTTCTGACTTTTGAAAAAGGTATAATTTATAACTGTAAGTGTTGCCGTTCTTTTTTAATATTTTTTTTAAGATTTTTAGTAAATTTTTATAAAATTGCCCCTCCCGCCTAAACGAGGGGAGATAGACCCCCCCCTCCCATAGTAAAAAATGCTTGTATTAAGCCCCTCTACCAAAAACCGTTATTATATCTTGGCGCCAAAGTTATCGTACTCGTGCCGGGTTACGTCAGATGTCGGTCGGTTTGACAACTCCATAGAACATTTTTTACCCCCAACGCCGCCGCAAAACAAGTCTTACAAGTCTTCAAAAATGCCTAATCCACGTGCTTACTGAGGATAAGTTGTACAAACCTGGCTTAAGTATTTGATCTGTGATTCAGCAATTTTAACTCACGATTTCTGCGAATTAAAGGAGTTCAATTATAATTCAAGTTTCTAGTACTTATGTAATTGAAGTATCATACATGCATAACCCATCGTTGAACCTCAGTTAATCCGCCGAAATCGACAGTTAAATTTACTGAACTACAGATCGAATATTTGAGCCACGTTTGTAACTGACTCTGTCAAAACAATATAGTATAGTTATTATAATCGTTATACAATTGAAAACGGACCGCAAATTTCAACGGACAAATTTGACAAAAGAAAAACATTCACAGTGTCCAAGAAAATAAGACAAGAGCGCGACAAGATTCACTGTAGGCATTATGTAATTATATAACCATTTTTGATAATTCAATGGGATGAAACTTTTCACAACAAGACTTAAGAAAATAATATTGAAGGTAACTGATTTTCAATTACTTTATCTAATGATTTAGCATAACGTGACGACATGAAATGTATATTCTCGTCATAGATTGACACTAATTTAAATAGAACGATGAGATCTCGTTAACTTACGTGTCGTTTTCAAATCGCATCCATTGTGTTCAAGAATAAAGAATTCGGCTTTGTCAGCGGACTTAGGATTCTTTGTATAACGCAATGCTTGTTGGTTGGCGCCTGGCTCCCGTCGTGAGCGGACGTGTTTTTTAGTCTAACTGCCAATTTCTGCCCAAAAAAAAGTCTGTATACTGGATAACACTTATTAAAAATGTTATAAATATAAATCAATTTATTTATAGTTCAATTTATTCAAAAATTTGCTATCACTCATCTAGTCATGCCCTTATTTGTTCAATTTGGCTCGATACTAATTTATGTTACATCCATATCAAAAAACCCGATTTAGTGAATGTTGTAACAAGTGCAATTTTTCTTGAATAAAATGAAATGTATACTTAAAAATTATCAGCTCGACATTTAATAACACTTTACAGAACCATAGAATAAAGTTAATTAGATTTCTTAGTGATTCTAGTAGATTTTCAAACGACCCTTTATTTGTATTATTTATACATTTTAAATTTGGTTGTTAATATTTAATTTTTAGTGCTCTTTCTTCATTGTACTTTCATTCAACTACTTTCTCAATAAATAAATCACTTAAATCACTCATGATGGAAAATATTTGGCAAGGGTTCGATTACTTATGGGAGGGTTGTGGGTGTGACTCCATGTCCTCCCGTTTGGTCGGAAGGGGCATTTTCATAAAGAATGGACTTAAAATGGAATTTTAATATTTTTTCAACTTTAAATACTTTTTTTTATGAAATTGCCTCTTGCCTCTTCCAACGGACTTGCTTAAAAAAATGTTAACAATTTTTGGCGCCTAAGTTATCGTACTCTTCCCAAATATTTTGTTAAAAAAACATTTTAAAAAACTTTCAGCTCAAAAGTTTTATTAATGTACAACAAAAGTGGCTGTAAATATCATACGCACATATGTATGTGTATGTACCAGAGTTGTAAAAGAATACAATCATTTTGGAATTTAACTAATTTAATTTATCTCCAAAAATGAGTAACGCATGAATTCACTAAAAGATTTCAACTTTAAAATATGAAGTCACCATTCATTTTGAATTCATTGATTGGGAATTCATTTTAGTTAATTCAATGAGTGCATTTAAATGAATGCAATCTTTTGTAATTTCAGTGACGTCATTGAAGTTATTTTAAATTCATTGAAGTCATTTTGAAGTCAAAATCAATTGAAGCCATTTTGAAGTCATTTTGAAGTCATTCTAGTCCTTTTTAACTATTTTAAGTTCAACTGTGAATAATAATACTTTAAATAAGCTTACTATATGTTATTAAAATAAAATGCACGACTGGATAGTCCGAAGTGTTTATGTTTTTTAATTACATATTTTTAATGAAAAATAAACATTTTTTTTAATAACGTAGATATAGTAAACTTATTTAAAGCGTCCTGTAGTCCAAAATGCGTTTCGCTCAAGTACTTCAGTTGGGCTCATCAGTTAGATGCTGTAGTACATTTCTAAGACGCAATATTTGTTGGTCGATGTTTAGCGACTTTAATAAAATTTACAGCGATTACTCACTGCAAATTATATTTTTCTAGGGGAATTTGGTCAGTAATTAATTCACAAAGTCCACAAAAATAATATTAATTTATTGTTTGAATTTTCTTCAATACACTTATTTAAAGTTTTAATATACTTTTCTTATTTCAAATCAACACAGTTGGGCTTAAAATAGTTAAAAAGAACTGCAATGACTTAAAAAGACTTCAATGACTTCAAAATAACTTCAATTGATTTTGACTTCAAAATGACTTCAATGACTTTACAATGATGTCACTCAGCAGATGATTGCATTCATTTGAATGCACTCATTGAATTAACTAAAATTAATCAAAATGAATGGTGACTTCATATTTTAAAGTTGAAGTTTAAGTGAATTCATATGGTTGAAGCCAATATAAATTAGTTTCCCTGTGACTTCAATAAATGCATTCCAAAATGATTGCATTCTTTTACAACTCTGGTATGTACAATGTACATGTTATTTATAAATAATTTTCAAATAAGACTTAACCGCTTTTTATAAGCCTCCTACTGAAATTCTCCATATAACAAATTCATGAAAAGAATCACGTTTTCTGAATTCGAGCTCGATTTCTGTTTAATACAGCAAATGGAGTAAACGGCATCTTGCTTTGCCACTGCTGCTGCTGCTGCTGGCAAGTGCTAGATATAGCTATGTATGTTTTGTATGCGGGCTTGATCTGACCAATACAGTCATTTTGAAACCGGCATATAAGTTTAACTAACACACGGTACACGGAGTTAGCTCTGAGAAACTAGGTCAACGAACAAGGTTGGTTACAAAAGCGCGCGCGGAGAAGCACCAATACCAGAGAAACTCACTTTTCCAGTTGAGAATTATTTTTTTAATACCCTCTCTTCTTTATTGGCATTTTTATTTATTTTTTTTTGTTCAATTTTCTTTATTATAGTTATTTTATTTTTTGTTTTGGATCTTTTGAATGTAGTAATATGAATATATTTTAATGTGTGTATGTATGTAGTTAGTTGTTATTTGTGTGGCTCTGTATTTTGAGCAGCTTTGCGGATGGAGATGATTATTTTTTCTTTAATTTGTCTGAGCACAGACAACTGAATCCTTATTTCTACAGATATGTAAATTTCTTTATTTAGAGCCCATTCAACTTTATAGTTTTTTTTTGCAAAATTTAATAATCATTTTCCATCAATCAATTCTCATATCATTGCCGAATGACAAAATTATAAATAAAACGTTATGTACATTACGTATACAACCTACCTACGACATACCAAGTACCTACTTTAAATAATACAATTATTTTATTAGCATTTTTAGCAACTGACTGTAGAAAGCATAGGTACCTACATTTTTATTAATCTCATTTCGATAATACAGTAAAATGCGGATATCAGAAACTTTGAAAATCCAAACAATTCTTTTTATACCTATGGGACAATAACTACGGTGACCATCCGTCCTGTATTTCTCTTGTCTATTCCGGATAAATTTTAACAAAACCCGGGACGTACAACTTTATCGTATTTTATTTTTTGTCCCGGCCTGGCTTGTCCCGTATTTCCATATATTTTTATTATCCAAAATTTTAATAATTTTATTTACAATAATTTAATTTTGTGTCAAAGTGCGAATCCAATTTTAACAAAACTGAACTAATATCTTAACAAATTTGATATTTATTTCTATTTTAAAAAATAGACTTATGTATACTTCTATCGAATAAAAGAATAAGTCTATGTGAGTATTTCCTGGTTCGAAAAATGTAATGGGTTGATTAGAATATTAGTTAAAATCAGGTTAAATTTGAATAACTTAAAAAAATAGATCACAAGCCAAATTTAAATTTATAATTACAATGGTACAATTTAGTCAATTTAGAAAATATGATGTACAAATATGTATAATAAGAATCTAAATATATTTTCAAAGTCGTTTCTTACTTAAGCCTAGTACGCTGCTGATGCGAAACGAAATTTTTCGGTGGTCTCCACTAGGAGAGCGAAATGCTAACGAAAACCACAGCGGAAAAATATTTGCGGAGAGTTCTGTAAGCTGTCAAAAACAAATGACAAGTTGTAAAAAAAAAGTAATTTTGTCACCAAATTATTTTTAGATGGAAAATTTTTTGTCGCCAAATTACTTTTAGATGTAATTTTCTTGAAATAAATCTTGGATTTAAAAATTGTTCTTGTTACACATAGAGGATTTAAAATAAAACTCAGAACCGTTTAAATGATGGAAATTAAGCAAATACTTTGGGACTTATTAACTGGTTTATCTGCCGATTTGATGAAATTTCTATCAATTTTAAGAAAATCAATTAAATAGGGAGGTAAACCACTCTATAATTCGAAAACTACGTCCTTCATTGGAATGGTGTAAACGGTTATGAGTTCTAATTTATGGTTTCTTACTAATTCCGGATACCATTTTCAAGTCCAAGAATTATTTCAAAAAAAATATATATAAAGGAAACTTGGTGACAAAAATTAAATCTAAAAGTAATTTGGTGACAAAACTACTTTTGGTTTTGTTAATGCTTCCTTTGAAAGTATGAAGTTTTGATTCAAAAAAGATATCGCTCGCCTTTATTGGACAACCCGTTCCAGAGATATAGTTCAAAACCTATTCACTGTTCACCTTGAAATACATAATCTGAAAATACTTTGAAGTGTATCTTTGGAACGGGTTATCCTAAAAACTTGGTTGATACCTTTTTGTAATCTACTCTTGATGCTCTCAAAATCAGCATCAAAATTTTTTATGTAGAAGCCTTATTGCAAAAAATCACTCTTGAAATACGCATATTTAGAATGATGTATGCGTATTCCTGGAGCAATTTTTTTTAATACAACTTCTTTACAAAAAATGTTGATGCTTTCTTTGAAAGTATGAACTGCTGATTCTAAAAAGATATCGCTCACCTTTATTGGACAACCCGTTGCAAAGATATAGTTCAAAGTATTTTCAGATTATGTATTTCAAGGTGAACAGTGAATAGGTTTTGAACTATATCTTTGGAACGGGTTGTCCAATAAAGGCGAGCGATATCTTTTTAGAATCAGCACTTCATACTTTCAAAGGAAGCATCAATAGTTTTTGCAAAGAAGTTGTATTAAAAAAAATAGCTCCAGGAATACGCATACATCATTCTAAATATGCGTATTTCAAGAGTGATTTTTTGCAATAAGGCTTCTACATAAATACTTTTGATGCTGATTTTGAGAGCATCAAGAGTAGATTACAAAAAGGTATCAACCAAGTTTTTAGGATAACCCGTTCCAAAGATACACTTCAAAGTATTTTCAGATTATATATTCCAAGAGAACAGTGAATAGCTTTTAGAATATATTTTTGGAACGGGTTGCATTTTCACTTGTTCATCAGTGAGTTTTCTTAGTGGGTTTGTACTTGACCACTCTGCTACGCTGCGACTGCTCTTTGATCGATTCCCATTTTAACTATAGGTCTTGCTTCCTCAATTAATACTAACATCGAATGAATAGTAAAAATGCATGGCCTTATATGTCAAATCCCATTGACAAGTGACCAGCTTGCAAGCAGCTTGATTTGCTATCAAATTCACGAGCAGGGCATCTGCCATACGATGGTTTAATATACATTAAAAAAAAAAAACTTCTTAACTTGAAAAATAAGTTCTGGGGTATGGTATAAAATCGCCAATCAATGAGATCGGAAACAGGCTTTCTAAATACAGGTGGGTATCGTTTAAGATGGCCTTTTTGCAACCAAACATTATTGTGGTAACGGCAGCGGAAGGCCGCTTACCTTTAGCTTCCTTGTCCCGACCAGTCGGAAATTCATATTCGTACTGCCAGTAGCGGGCGGTCGATTTGATTTTTTCTTTGTGGCAATTGAGTTAATTTATGTGTTGAAAGTATGTAGTTAGAAATGGTGAGTGTTTTTTTTTATATTTATATGGTGTCAAAGGTGGCATAGAATTTAAAAGTTGGAGTAACAAATGTATTTTAAAAATCATGACATGGACAGTTAATTGCAGAACAAACTACTGAATCTTGATAATAATATTTTTATTTAGTAGTCACTTAAAATAAATTAATTTTAAAAGGACATAGGTTATTTTTAATCTAAGCACTAGCACTAGGTATGAGAAAAGTCGATAGTTAGTTATAATCAGCACTCCAAATAAAGATCAGCTATATTTTGTTCGCCGATAAGATATGTGAAGGGTGTTCTTCTTTCCAACTACCCATTTTCATTTTGCAGATTTAGTTTAGTCGATTTTGAAATTGGTTTTGATACAAAATTAGAATTGAATGTATTTTGAATAATTTAATACAGGAAATGCACAGAAAAACCAGACACTAGAGAAAGCACAAAGCCAAAGAAAAATCAAATAAGCATTACAAGAGCTGACTTTTTTTTTATAAAAAAAATGAAATGTCAAAATTTCGCAAGCAATTAATGTGCAGGTCAATTAAATTGAGAACGAAAAGAGTGGAGAATTGTACTAAGAAATCTACTACAGCTATCCACTAAAATTACACATTTCGTCGTTCAGCAGCGTACTGGAAAACGAAAAGTAGAACGAAATTTTTCGTTCATGATTTCGTCGTGTCATTTTTGTATGGGATTTTTCGTTTCGCATCAGCAGCGTACTAGGCTTTATAGGTAACATTTATTTATATAACGGGTGATTTTTTTGCTACTTGGTTTTTGACGTTTATATTTTTGACAGATCACACATGACAAATTCCACGAACATTTGACATTTCGATTCAGTATTGTTTGCCATTTCATCATGAATAGACTTACGCCTGAACAACGTTTGCAAATTATTGAAATTTATTATCAAAATTCGTGCTCTGTGAAAAATGTGTTTCGCAAGCTACGTCCGTTTTATGGTCGTCATAATCGACCCACCGAGCAGGCTATTCAGCTCATTGTGACCAAATTTCGCACCAGTTTCACTTTATTGGACATTAATCCACCAAATCGTATCCGTAGAGTGCGTACCGAAGAGAATATTGCTGCTGCATCCGCCAGTGTTGCTGCAGATCGCGATATGTCCATTCGGCGGCGATCCCAGCAATTGGGTTTGTGTTATTCGACCACCTGGAAGATTTTACGCAAAGATCTTGGTTTAAAGCCATACAAAATACAGCTGGTGCAAGAATTGAAGCCAGGCGACCTACCACACCGTAGAATTTTCGGTGAATGGGCCTTAGAAAAGTTGGATCAGGATCCGTTTTTTTATCGCAAAATTGTCTTCAGCGACGAGGCTTATTTTTGGCTAAATGGATACGTGAATAAGCAGAATTGCCGTATTTGGAGTGAAGAGCAGCCAGAGGCAATTCAGCAGCTACCAATGCATCCCGAAAAATGCAATGTTTGGTGCGGTTTATGGGCAGGCGGCATCATTGGGCCGTACTTCTTCAAGGACGATGAAGGCCGCAGGGTTACGGTCAATGGAGAAAGGTACCGTTCGATGATAACAGATTTTTTTTTGCCGAAAATGCAAGAATTGAACTCGGTCGACATGTGGTTCCAACAGGACGGTGCCACATGCCACACTGCACGCGAAACCATGCATCAATTGAGAGGAGAATTTGGTGAGCAGTTGATCTCACGTTTTGGCGCAGTCAATTGGCCACCAAGATCATGTGATTTGACCCCGTTAGACTATTTTTTGTGGGGCAATGTTAAGTCTATTGACTATGGGGACAAGCCAAACACGATTGCTGCCTTGGAAGCCAACATTGAACGCGTCATTGGTGAGATTCCGGCCGAAATGTGTGAAAAAGTTTGCCCAAATTGGACCTTCAGAATGGATCACCTGAAGCCTAGCCGCGGGCAACATTTAAGTGAAATTATTTTTAAAAAGTAAATGGCAGAAATTGATTTATCTATCCAAATAAAAATTTCATTCACTTTTTACAAGTTTCTGTGTTTTTTTTGAATTTTCAAAAACCAAGCTCTTAAAAAATCACCGTTTACAACTTTTTTTAAATTGTTTTTTTTTTTTTTTAAGCTTGGTACGACAATTTTAAATTTAGATACATAGATATTTTTATTTCATTCTTAAAATAGTATTTGGTTGCTACCGCTCAGTTTACACAGAGAATTGATATTTAAAATATATCTTTGTACTGAATACGTTATTTTTACACCATTGTAATTACAATTTAAAAATAAAATAGTTTTATTTTGAAGGAAAATATATGACAAAAAACTTCATTTAGGTACAAAAATTACTTCGATTAAGAAATAGATTAAATTAAAACAAATAAAACAGGTAAAGTAATATAAAAAGGTACATTTAGATGAATAAATAAACAATAAGTAAAAACTAAATATATAACAAGAAGTAAATAATTAATATTTAACAAGTAAATTAATAAACAATTAATAAATAAACAAATAATGAAAATAAATCATAAATAATAATTTAATAAATCATAAATAAAAAATAATAAATAACAAATAATAAATAATAAACATTAATTAATAAACAATAAATAATAAATAATAAATAATAAATAATAAATCATAAATAATAAATATAAACTAATAAATGAATACAAACATGTTAATAAATAATAAATAAATAAATATAAGTACAATCAACAAAAATAAATAAATAAATGAATAAATTATGGGTTAAACATATAAATAACTGAATATAAACGAAAAATTAAACAAATAAATAAATGAATCCTTATATATGTAATTGAACTACCAAAGGGTTATCAGAAATATCACATTTAATTTAGGAGCTATCAGTTAATTTTCGAATTCTTCTGCAAATCAATTCAACACCTGCTTGACTATGAAGATCATCAGTGGAATGATGCCGGGGTAGATTAAAAATCATTTTAAAAATTTAGTTTTGGCATACTTGGAGTATTTTAATATGGCAAATTGCACAATTCCCCCACACCTGACATCCATATAACAAAATTGCTTGAAAAACAACCTTGTAAATAATAATCTTGTTTTCAATACTTAAATGCGATTTTCTATTTATTAACGGATATAGCATTTTAATTGCAATATTGACTTTTTTAACTGTTTTACGAGTATTAATATGCTCATTAAAGATAAGCCGCTTGTCAAGGTTTATTCCTAGATATTGCACATTAGACTCCCATTTTATAGAAGTTCCATTGACTTTCAGCTCGTTACCGGATAGAAACAATCGCTTTCTTTTTCTGGTGAAAAAGATTGATTTTATCTTTCCAGCATTTAGCTTAATTTTCCATTTGTGATAATATCTCATTAAAATTTCAAGCGCATGTTGAAGATTGGTCTCAATATTAACACCAAACTCATGCGAAGAGAGTATGCAGGTGTCATCTGCATAAATCCCTGTTTCACAAAATGGTAGCAGTGGAAAATCAGACGTGTAGACATTATATAAAACAGGACCAATAACTGAACCTTGAGGGAATCCATATTGTATGTTAACTAAGACGTATTTACTTTTATTAACATACACTTGAAAACATCGACCAGATAAAAAACTTTGGACTATTCTTATGAGAAAATTTTGAATCCCGAATGTTTCCATTTTGTAAATAAGAGCATTATGCGAAACAGAGCCGAAAGCTTTTTCGATATCTAATAGGACCATACCTGTAGATCTACCTTCAGTACGATTAGTTTTGATTATATATATTACAAATCCTAAGAACTTGATGGGAAGTACTGTGGTGACTCCTAAATCCATACTGATGGTCAGGAAAAATATGTTTTTCTGCAATTAATAAGTAATGTTTTTTCTTTCATACTTTTTCGTACACCTTACTCAAACAACTTAGAAGGCTAATCGGCCTATAGCTACCAGGGTTCTCCCTATCTTTGCCAGCTTTTAATATTGGTATGACCTTCGCCATTTTCCAGATCTCTGGAAAATATTGGTTTTTCAGACAGGCGTTGATAATAAAGGTCAGATACTTTCTTCCTGATTTGGGTAAATGTTTGAGATATAAATTCTTTATCTTATCGAGTCCATCGGTTTTCTTTACTCGCAACTCCTTAATTATAGCGGAAATATCATCAACAGAAACGTATTCATCTTGAGATGTTTCTGTTATAGAAGATAAAATTCTATGAGAGGCAGCGTTTACCAACCTAATGGTATCTAAATCACTTAGTTGATGGGATACTTCATGGTTTTTCCTGAATTTTATAGCAAAAGCATTAGCTTTTTCACTATCATATTTTTTATTTTCGAAAATTTCAGAATAAAAAAAAATGGTTGTATGGAACGTAACATTAACAACAAAATATTTAAAAAAATGTTGACCAAAATGTAGCGTATAGCACTAGAAACAATCAAATATATCATTAGTATGGCTTTTTTATTAAGAAAAATTCGTACTTACATTTGTTGAAAATAGATGTGTAATTTAAATTTTATATTTTTTTGAAGAAGGTGCCCTTTGTATGGTTGATTAAACAAATTTAATTTCAAGCATAAGCAACCATCTTGAAATGTAACTTTGGCAACAAAAATGTTATACTGTTATACTGACATGGACCCTCGACAATTATTACAGTTTTCTATTGGGGTCGATTTTTTTGTGTGAATACACTATCCAGTGTGTTATGGAGATCAGTGTAAACAACTAGCTTACTTTTATTCACAGAAACACTCTGCTAAAATGGCTTTCATAAGAAATAAATTTATTTGTATTAATTTAAAAAATACCATTTGCATTGGATTTTCATTTTATCTCGATTTAACAAATGAATGAGTGATTTCTTTCTGGCGTGACGCTTACGCGTAGGCAACTAGAGTTTTCAGTATGGCGTGGCAATGACGGGACACACCATATCCTCGACTTTTCATACATATGTGTGTGTATTGTCCCATAAGAGAACATGTAAACTACACAAAGTTGCAAATGTATTCACCACGCCAGAACCATGCCAAAACCTTAAGCCAGTTCTATTTGAATTGGGCCTCAGATGGGCAGAAAAACCACATGTCCGTCACATTATGAAGCCAGCTACACAGCAACCGATGCAAATATATTATCAAATGAACACACGATCGCAAATCTTAACGTTTTTCATTTCCAATTTATTGTGGTTTTCCATTGGTACAAGAATTTAATTCTTTTTTTGACACAAATCTGCCAAACCACGGATTTCTACGAAAAGTAATTTTTTTTTTATTTTGAATCAAATCCGCAGATCCGTATTTTTAAGTGAATTTACTCCTCTTTTTATTAACACCACTAAACCCTAGTACAATTGGAAGAAAAGGAATTGTTAAACTGAATGACTATTTCACAGAAAAAAATTATACACCAATATCATAGCAAAAGAAAATTTAGTTTAAATTACGTCCCATTCGCCACGAAAAATATCAAATCCCGTATTATATTCTCAATTTATCAATGGAAAAACCCCATACGAAATTATATAATTTCTGTATAAACTTTTATGGGGAAAATCTGATTGTTTTGCCTTCTCCAAGTTAAATGCTCTACATCACTTTTAGGTGAGTTATATATAAACGGTGATTTTTTAAGAGCTTGGTTTTTGAAAATTCAAAAAAACAGAAACTTGTAAAAAGTGAATGAAATTTTTATTTGGATCGATAAATCAATTTCTGCCATTTACTTTTTAAAAATAATTTCACTTAAATGTTGCCCGTGGCTACGCTTCAGGTGGTCCATTCTGAAGGTCCAATTTTGGCAAACTTTTTCACACATTTCGGCCGGAATCTCACCAATGACGCGTTCAATGTTGGCTTCCAAGGCAGCAATCGTGTTTGGCTTGTCCCCATAGACAATAGACTTAACATAGCCCCACAAAAAATAGTCTAACGGGGTCAAATCACATGATCTTGGTGGCCAATTGACTGCGCCAAAACGTGAGATCAACTGCTCACCAAATTCTCCTCTCAATTGATGCATGGTTTCGCGTGAAGTGTGGCATGTGGCACCGTCCTGTTGGAACCACATGTCGACCGAGTTCAATTCTTGCATTTTCGGCAAAAAAAAATCTGTTATCATCGAACGGTACCTTTCTCCATTGACCGTAACCCTGCGGCCTTCATCGTCCTTGAAGAAGTACGGCCCAATGATGCCGCCTGCCCATAAACCGCACCAAACAGTGCATTTTTCGGGATGCATTGGTAGCTGCTGAATTGCCTCTGGCTGCTCTTCACTCCAAATACGGCAATTCTGCTTATTCACGTATCCATTTAGCCAAAAATGAGCCTGCTCGGTGGGTCGATTATGACGACCATAAAACGGACGTAGCTTGCGAAACACATTTTTCACAGAGCACGAATTTTGATAATAAATTTCAATAATTTGCAAACGTTGTTCAGGCGTAAGTCTATTCATGATGAAATGGCAAACAATACTGAATCGAAATGTCAAATGTTCGTGGAATTTGTCATGTGTGATCTGTCAAAAATATAAACGTCAAAAACCAAGTAGCAGAAAAATCACCCGTTATATGGCGGGCCTATAAAGAAATCTGTGATATTTAATATTTGATCAACAAAAAAAATATCCCAGCCATTGACATACTAGATATGGACTGCTAGTTGTGATTCATTTCCATACAATATTTGCAAAAAATTTGGTTCCCTGCTTTCAGCGACTATTTCAGGCCAAGCGGCGAAAAGAAAAAACAAATTGAGCACCATATGTTTCCGATATTACCTTTTTACAAATTTTAGGCAAAGAAACTAGAGATATCTATTGGCACTTAGTATAGGTAGCCCTGCCATCTAGTGTTTGTTAGAAAGTTAACAATTAATGTAGTGCTGGGGGACAGTAAAAAAAATTCCTTTTTCTTTCAGCTTTGTGATTGTGTTTAGGGTTACATTCGTAATAAATTTTTCATTTTAACCCTGCAAAATACGTTGTTGTTGGTCACGTGAAAAATATTCAAATGCAAGTTTTTGTAGTACGCAGTATTTTGTGTTAAATTCTATACATTTTTTTCGTTTCGTTTTTATCATATTTTTTTTTCATATTGTTCAAAAAATAACCAAACTCTGGCAGACGGATTTTAAATCCATAGTTATATATTAATTGTATGATTTCAAAAAGAAAATAAATCAAAACATTATTTTGTCGAGAATTTGAAACAAAAAATTAAATGAAATTTCAATTTATATTACGCAGTGTGTGTTAAATTTTATTCGTTTAGTCGAAAAGCAAAAAAAAAAACTAAATTGATATTTGATCTAGCTTTAATCGTATTTCGTTCATCCACAAAGAACAATAATATAGCTGCCTATTGTTTTCTGTAGAAAGCAGAGAAAGGAAAATTTTTGGATTCGTTTAGGGATTTCCTTGAAAAAAAAATCCCTTAAGCACTGGTTTGATAATATTGATAATATTCTTAACTACCGCAAGGACTGAAATGGTCGCCGAATCGGATTAGAATCGGATCACTCGATCCAATCCTACTAAACGAGCTGGATCGAATTGAAAATATATTTATATACCTGAATAGAGGAATTGAAGAATCGAAATCACATCTGATTCTTGGTGTGCGTGTGCACCAATAGTCTTTTTTTTCGCGTTCAGTGGGTTTCCGTTTTCTTTGTATTTTTTCTGTTGCATGTTTTTTGTGATTTATTCTGTAAAATCATATTGTCACTTCGATTCCATTTAAATTCAATCTTCCGATTCCGCGAGCCCATATAAGCCCTGATCCAGACTTTTTTGGGCAGAAATTGGCAGATTTTCAAAACTTGAAGAGTGGGGATAAAATTTTCTCATTGAGAAATAAAGTCCTAAAAAGTCTGGAACAGCTTGAGCACAATTTTCTGCCAATTTTTAAACGTCAACACATTTTTTTTTTATTTCTTTATTTGCTGTAAATTCACATTTTCACAAACATAAAAGTAAGACAGGGTACACACTAATAACTTACTCGAACTCTGCTATAACTTTCTTGACACATCTCACAATCACATGTTCTTAGCGTTCAGGTATGTAGTTTTGAGAAGAAAATTTTCGCTATTTTCGTTGTTTTTAAGCGAACTGAGGTGAAATGGTAAAAAAAACTTGAAAATTCGTTATCTGAACGGGAAAAATTATGGTGCAGATGAAAATGCTATAATGAAGATGAACATGTTCATCTTCACTATAATCTGCAATCTTCAGGTTCGTACTTCCTATAATCTTCATACATGAAGATGGTCTCCATTTTGGTTTTCGCTCTCTATCGCACAAGTATGAATTTTTTATTTTGTTTCCTCTTTTTTTGCAGATGTCAATGCAGATGAAGATGAAGATGCATGTAATACTACGTTTTCACCTACCACTTAATCCAGATTTAAATGGTTTAACCATAAATCCTCTTGAAATCGTCTGAAATCATGAAGATTTCCCATACAAATTCTAATCTCCTTAAATGAAGATTAAAAATTATTCTCTTTGAAATCTTCTTGGAAGTAGCAGATTGTCAAAACAAACAAACCTTATATCATAGAACGCACCTATCCAAATGTCATTTTCTCAAATGACAATCAACAAAAAAAAAACCTGTCAAGTTAAAAAGGGAATTGAAGTGTTATTTTTTAAACAACAAGGAACTTTATCTGGTGGGTGATGAAGTAATTTTAAGGAATAAATAATTTAATTATGATTATTCGTATTATGGGATGACCAGAAATGTGGCGATGAGGAAATTCCAGCTTCCAACCATTGGCTCTTACCGTGCGGGTCTTTGGAATAATCTCATCTACCAAGATCCAAATAAAACCTTTTAAAATTTGCCGAATCCTCGTTAGTATTTTTAGCACACAAATATAAACCAGAATATTATTATATTATATTATTAGTTAGACTTGAAGACCATCTTTTATTTTTGTTTGTTTTAGGGAAATAACCCAAGGATGCAATGCGCGTTGTAAATGCTCTGCTTACTCGACTGGATACTATTAAAGAATCGCCGAATGTATATTATGATCTGGGCCACATCCAATTTAACTTCCAATATTGACCTCGCCTTCTTCGATCGTGCTGACATTAAACAACATTCAACACATTATTGGACTTCTGTCAAGTGCAATCTATCAAATTTACATATCTATATTATAAGAACTTAGTGTCGGAATTATGAAAGATTTTATTCAACGATTCAATGGTGATTGCAATAATTGTAACGCTACTGTTGGTGTAAGTGGACGCACTCTTAGAAAATTGCCATTATTAACGCATGCCATATTTGTTGCCAATGTCACACATCCAATCGAATTGGAAAGGTTTATTCAAGCCACGCATCGGCTTTTGGAATTCAAAATCAATTAAACTGAATACTACTTTGTTTTTATTTATTTAAGATATAATACGATGAAAATTAGTATCTCCATACTCTCCGTTCATAAGCTGGGTTTTTGACATCATATATTCAATTTACTTTTCGTAATACTTCGTTAGTTTCAACATCTGCCCATTCAATTAATATATAACTCGGTTATTGGCGGCGATTGCAAAATCTTCGAACATATCACAACGATGAGTGGATATCCCATTCTCTTTGTTTCCATTAAACGCTTGCCAATCGTCAAAGTGTATTCTATCATCCAGAATGATATCGTCTTGATCACAAATCTTTCTCAGATTATTGAAAAGTTACTGTTCACAATTATAGGATTCATTTTGCTACTTTTTCTTCCTTCCTAGAAACAATATTATTTTAAGTTGTTTTGTTTTTTGATGTTCGCTTCACATTTATACCTTATTGCAGAAATTATGCAAACATCAAAGGTGCAATTAGTTAAGTAACTTCTAGAGATGCAGCGATTTTAGGGGTTTCCGTTTGGCTACATGAAATGTATGGCCAATCTGAAAAATAAAATTAGAAGCGTCCTCTTCGAATTTACCTATGCTTGTTGTACGTTGTACGAGTACATACCGAAATTATTTTTCTTGTTTCCAATGATTTTGTTTTACTCTTGTCGTATTGGATTTTGAATGACAATTCAGAGTGAAAACGTCAAAGTAATCTTTTTTTCTCTGGTGAAAACACTTCAAGTTAATTTTTAATCTACTGAATTTAAACCGGATTATATTTAGGTGAAAACGTGGTATAAAGCCTCCTAATTCACTTATATTTCCGGGGTAGCTAAGGTTTTCTACATTCCAGTTATTGACATTAAGTGGAATTTCCTAATCGAACAGTTCTAACTTCTGCTAGTGCAAAAGAGACAAATCCAACAAACAATTTTCTTTCCTATTGCCTTGCACAATAAACTCTACACTCACTTAATTAAAAGTGAAACAGCAAGAGTAGCAGTTTTTTGTAGAGTTCACACTAAAAGGCAAATTTCATTTCGACTGTTTTTCAATAATTTTTTTATTAAAGATATTGCCCAAAATAAATCTTAATTTTATTCTATTTTTACTTCAAAAATTTCAGATTTTCATTTAAATAAAGCAATATTAATTTTTATTTATTTTAAACAATATTATCGCCGGTGTTTGTCGCGTTTCTCTGTCGTTAGTCGTTGTTTCAACAAAAAAAAAAAAAGAAAGAAAGAAAAATGCTTCGGCGATAATTCATGAAAAGACTCGGTAGTCTTGTGGCAATTTGTAAGAGTTTCTTTCATATTTATTGTATTTATTTTTAGTTCATTTAAACGTGTGTATCATTTTAATGCATTTAATAATATAAATTAAATTGGATCCAATGAGAATTCTATGCCAAGTGACCAATAGGGCATTTTAAAAGTCTTCCTTCGGTTACAGGACGATGGAAAGCAGTACTGCTGGCCGTTTGAAATGTGCCTTCAGTTCAAAGTGTTACTAATAGATAATTGATTTTTCCTACATCAGCTTCTGCTGAGTGCGATGAGTTCAAAAATACCTATAATCATGGTGTGGGCTTCATATTATGCAGTTTTAAATTGTCATTCGTCAGTATGAAAATAATTTTACATATATTTCTTTTTTTTTTTGGATAATTCCAAATGCTAATAACTAGGTTTTGTGTGGGCTATCTCATCTCAAGAAGTGGAGAATGATTTTTTTTTTTGAACGTACGCCTTTGAGGTGTTTCTTCTGCAGAGTGTGTGATAATAATTCCATTTCCGGCTGTTGTCGTACTTTAGTCGTTGGATAGGAATTATACCTACAAAAATAAAGACTATTTTTGCTTTTGCTTGTCTTATTGCTGCTTCAATGTCGGAGATTTTTTTTTGTTCTTGGTTCTCATTCCTCATCCTCACTTTTCGTCTTCAGCTCGATATGATTCATAGTTTAGATAAAGAAAAAAAAAATGGAAATGAAAGAATTATTGCGAACAAATCCAACTTTCAAACGCATTCGTAATGGTTTGTTTAATATTATAACAACAGTCAAGTTTGTTAGAAACTAGTTAAAAGCAATTAACTTGTAAACAATGGAAGAATATTTTTTTGATTGTTGTGCTTGGCGTTGAATAAATTTAGTTTTCTACCTCATTTCTGTCAACTTTGTTTAAAGGTTATTTTGCTTTTGTTGTCTAGAAAAAAAAGTGTGTATTTTCAACCGATGCATCGGTTTAATTACTCTATTTAAATTGGGGGTATTGAATTCGTTACTCTTAAATGCAATATGTATCCACAGGGACAACAAATATATGTTTTTTCTTTAAATTATTATCTGGAATTTTACATGCACTTACTTGAAGAATTTCACACCTCTAAGCTCATTATAAAAAAATATACATATTTTAGGGTTAAGTGAAGAAAGACGGGCGCAACGGGGATAATTAATATCGAGGAAAGAGTTCTAATAGTAATTAGTAAAATAAAGTTAAATTCATTATGTGATTTTGAAGCTATTAGTAGTGACTGGTTCTGATCGGTATCAAGTCTTCTTTTCCAAATATAAGCCTTACATGTGCACATTGCAAGGAGTCTGAATACTCTAATAAAAATGCCATTTGTCGTGCTAATGGACGTAAGGACCCAATATCGCGACATCCTCATATATTTGTTGAAATTAAGAAATCACATTTCTACTATATATATGTATTTAGTAAGTTATTTATAAAAATTTTGTCAGTTTCTTAATAATAGTTTTCTGCACTTCTATTTTAAACTTAAAACAATAAAGACTTATTACTAAAATATTAAGGTCTTTTGGTTGGAATATCTTAATCAGAATTAGCAGAAAGGACTAAGAACAAAAGGTTATGAGCCCAGTTCACGTAAAGACTGCATAAAGTGATTAATTCATTCCAAGTCTATTGCAGAAGGAAAGTTAAGAATAAAATGGAAAGCGAAAGGATTAGCATTGAAAAACTGAAAGGTGGTAATAATTGACTTACATGGAAATTTCAGATACGTCAAATTTTGGAAGACAATGAATTATTCGACGTTGTCGATGGGACCACCAGGCAGCCAATTATTGCTGATGCACTTACGGCATGGAAGAAATTGGATGCAAAAGCAAGACGGACAATTTCGACTTCATGTATGAAGCAACCATTACTTCAAATAATGAATTGCGAAACTGCGAATGAAATGTGGACAACACTTAAAAGTACATACGAGTAATCCTCAAAGTCAAATATATTATTTTTGCAACAAAAATATTATAGTTTCTCCAAAAATCCAGAAGATAATATAACAACATTTCTATCAAAATTATTAGAAATTGTACAACAACTCAAATATCAAAAAGAAAATATATCTGAGTCCATGGTTATGACAAAAATTTTAATGTCATTACCTGCTCAATATAATCACTTGCATAGTGCATGGGAATCCACGAGTGCAGATAATCAGACAATGGCAAACTTGCGAGCACGAATAATGGCAGAGGAATTACGGTTAAAATCACAATGTCAAATCGAAGAAGTGGAGGCACTTGTAGCGCGAAGAACTTTTCCCAAGAAAAAGGAGTTTAAAAAGAATATATCATC
This sequence comes from Philhelius pedissequus, assembly GCA_910595825.1. NCBI lineage: Eukaryota > Metazoa > Arthropoda > Insecta > Diptera > Syrphidae > Philhelius > Philhelius pedissequus. Next base: position 204,577,544 of record OU343161.1, on the reverse strand, counting down.
AAAACCGAACATTAAAGGAGCAAATAATGAAATAAAAATTAAAAGTAAATGTTTTACATGCGGACAAATTGGTCACTGGAAGCGCGATTGTCTACAAAAGAACAATTTTCACAAGAAACAAGACGACACTTCGATAATTGATGCTTTTATGTGCCACGGGTCAACACTTGGATGCTAGATTCTGGTGCTAGTGACCACATGAGTCATAGAAGTGAATGGTTTGAACATTTCACAGAGGCAACAACGTATGTTACAATCGGAAATGGCAAGAAAATTTTATCTCGAGGAATTGGAACAATTAATATTCATGCATTTAACGGCAAGAATTGGATTGAACAACGCCTGATTAATGTATTATATGTTCCTGAAATTCAACTGAATTTATTTTCTTCAGGCAAAGCAATGGATCTGGGTTATCAAATGCATTCGAACAACAAACGTTGCGAGTTACTGAAAGATGGACACATAGTTGCTGTGGGAGTTCGTCAGGAAAAATTATTTCAACTGTTATTTAAGGTAGAAGAACCATCAAACGTTCATAGATATGAAGAAAATGTAGTAATGGAGAAGTCGTCACTACGATCATGGCACGAACGATTAGGACATCAACATATTGCTTACGTAAAAAAGTTTTTAAAGTACCGAAATATCGATTACATTGACGATGACTTTACATGTGAAGAATGTTCTTATCTCAAACATCACAGAGGATCTTTTAAAAGTCGTGAAGAAAAATCGAAGACATGTGGTGAAATAATTCATTCTGATGTATATGGACCTTTTCAAGAAAACTTAGAGATTCCAGGTATTTTTTGTTATTAAAGGACGATTACTCACATTTTTGATTTGTATATTTCATGAAACAAAAATCGGAAGTAACAAAAGACATCAATACATGCATTCGAATAATGCAAAAAGAACATGGACACAACATACGATTCTTCAGATCAGATAACGAAAGTGAATTTATTAACGGAGAACTTAAATTTATTTTTGGAGGCAATGGGTATTCAACACCAACGTACAGTACCGTTTACACCTGAATAAAATGGTATTGCAGAAAGGGAAATTAGAACAATTATTGAATCGGCAAAAACCATGCTTCAATCAAAACATATGGAGAAAAGATTTTGGGCTGCGGCAGTAAATTCAGCGGTTCATATACTTAACCGTACTGGAACAAGTACTATAGCAAATAAATCAAATGGTATAAAAAACAACCAAAGATTGATAACTTACAAATTTTTGGGGCAAAGGTATTTATACATATTCCAAAAGAAAAACGTCAAAAACTAGATCCAAAAGCCGTTAAATGTATATTCATTGTATATGACAATAACTCAAAAGGATATAGAGTATGGAATCCTAATTCAAAACGAATTAAAATTGCTCGAGATGTTATATTTGTGCTAAATAATCCATGGTAACTTTCAACACTGAAAACCCACCATTTATAGACAGTTGCTATGAGGATGAACAGAACAAAGAAATAGTAACACCGGAAAATCAAGAAACAGAAGGTGCTCTATGTGACCTTGACAAAAAGAATATTGTCAAACGACGTCTTCGCGATCGGAGTTTAATCGAGCCAAGGCGTTTGTCTTTTATAACATCAGAAATTTATACTGCGGTATTGGCTGTATGTGATGAACCGAATGACCATGAAATGTGGAGAGAAGTAATGGATGAAGAATATAGTTCACTTATTAAAAATCGTACATGGATTTTGGTTAAGTTGCCAGTTAATAAAAAGGTAATTGATAATCGATGGATTTACAAAATTAAACAAAAGCCAGATGGAAGCTTTGATCGTTATAAAGCACGATTGGTAATGCGAGGTTTTACGCAGGAATATGGAACTGATTACGAAGAAACTTTTAGTCATGTTGTCAAATTTACTTTGTTAAGAGCTATATTAGCATTGGCAGCATTAAAAGGTATAAAATTAAAACAATTCGATGTGAAAACGGCATTTTTAAATGGTGATTTGGAAGAAATGTCTGAATGACACAACCAATTGGATATGAAGATGGTACTAAACGGGTTTGTAAATTATGTAAAAGTTTGTACGGGCTAAAACAGGCATCACGTTGTTGGAATAAAAAGTTTACTTCATTTATTAACAAATTTGGTTTTAAGACATGCAAATCGGATCCATGTGTATTTGTATCAAACGAAAAAGATGGTATGGTTGTTATGGATATTTATGTTGATGATGGTTTGATAGCAGCAGAAAGTAATTCAACACTTGAAAAAAGAATTTGAGATAAAGTTATCTAAATTAAACTGTTTTCTGGGACTCGAAATAATTCAATATGACGACGGATCAATTCACCTCCACCAACAAGGATATGTAAAGAAGATAATTAATTGCTTCAATATGTCAAATTGTAATACTTTATCAACACCAGCGGATTGTGCACAAAATCTAGGCGATTTGAAAGCCAATTAAGAAATTAACTTTTCATATCGAGAGGCAATTGGAAGTTTAATGTATTTGATGATAGCAACTAGACCGGACATTTGTTTCGCAGTTGGAAATGTTAGCCGTCATTTAGAGAAGCCAGCTGCAGCACATGTGAATGCAGTGAAACGCATTTTTAAATATATTAAAGGAACAATCAATATGGGTATCCACTTTAAGAGTCGAAACGATTTACGTTTCTTTGGATACAGTGTTATGACAAGAAAGTCGACATCTGGATACATTTTTATGTTTGGAAATAGTATCATAAGTTGGAGTTCGGAACGTCAAAAGTCAGTGGCATTATCAACAACAGAATCCGAATATATGGCAGCAGCACATGCTGTAAAAGAACTAATGTGGTTAAAGAATTTTCTTAATGAATTACTTCAAACAAAACATGTTACTCCTATTTTTTATATGGATAATCAGAGTGCAATTCGGTTAGTGAAAAATCCTGAATTTCATAAAAGAACTAAACATATTGATGTAATATTTCACTTCATTCGTGATAAATTTGAAGAAGGAATTTTCGATTTGAAATATTTGCAATCAAATGATCAATTGTTATGACCAAACCGTTACCAAAAGTTAAACATCTACATTTTCGAGATTTGGTTAATATTATATCAATTAATTGATGTTTTGATTATGTTATTAAGATTTTATTATGCAAAATAACTTGAAACTAAAAGTGGGAGTGTTGAAATTAAGAAATCACATTTCTACTATGTATATGTATTTAGTTCAAGTTATAGAAATAACTTAGATTTCTATAAAAATTTTGTCAGTTTCTTAATAATATTTTTCTTCACTTCTATTTTAAACTTAAAACAATAAAGACTTATTACTAAAATAATAAGGTCTTTTGGTTGGAATATCTTAATCAGAATTAGCAGGAAGGACTAAGAACAAAAATATTACTGTTGAAGTTGTTAATATGAAATTAACTTTATTCCTAAATTACTTGTTTAATTTAAGTTACAATTTATTATTATATCAAAATAGAAAATTGTTCATTCCAAATTTTCTAACAAGCACAATTAGATGTTTTCTTTTTAATCAAGAAAACTTTATTTTTAAAATTAAAAATATAATAGGTTATGGGTCCATGCAAGATTTCAAGAAAATAATTGTGAACAAAGATAATTTTAAAAGAAAATTTAACATCTAAAATATAATAAAGAACTTTTTCAAAGACCAACTACAAAAAAGAAGAATTCTTCAAATGGATTTATCAAGAAATATAAAATAATTATCTGGAGAAACGAATTGGCCAGTTTGGAAAAGAAAGATTCGTGATCTTTTAGATTATCATGAAGGAGCCTTAGATGTTATTGATTCAAAACTTAAACGTCCTGATCCATTAATATCGAACGCATCAGGAGCAGAAGTCTAAAAGCATAAATTTGCAGACCGATTTATATCGGAAGGCAAATAGTTATGCAAAGACTATACCTACCAGTTCGATGTCTGATGAGGTGTGTCAAAAGGTGATGGATAGTGGCACAGATCAAGAAACATGGGAAGCACTCAAACAGCAATTTAAGGCAACATCTAAATATCAGCTTTTTAAGAAGTGCACTGATCTTTTTACGTTTGGTTGGACTCAAAGTGAAGACGTTTCAACACATAGCAAAGTTAAGAAGTCTATGGAGTGAAATCAACAACGGATTCAAAGCAAAGAATGAACAAGCCCTACCGAATTTGTTGCTAGTTTGTAAGACGCTTCAGATTCTGCCAAATAGTTTCGAAATATTTCGATTCAGTTGCATGCTATTGACAAAGAACACTGAGAAGACTTTTGACGAGCTCACAATGCAGCTGTGTTTGTTCGAGAGGAACACACGACTACCGAAGGGGAATCTCAAGAATCCTTATTGCTTAAAGTCAATACGCCGAAGCGGAAAGAATATCAAACTAAACCTAGACACTCAACCAAAGAAGACGACATATGCAACTATTGCAAGAAAAAGGGACACTGGATTAAAACGTGTTATAAATGGATTGCTGATGGGAGACCTAAAAAGAAATCATCAGATAGTTTTCCAAGTACTCATGTTAATACCAATGTAGCCCTGGAGTCCATTGCAAATGAAGCAAATAGAGTTGAACCAAATACTGAGGATTGGTGGATAGACAATGGTGCTACCAAACATGCCGAGACATTTTTGTGGATTATCAAGAATTCAAGAATGATGTTAGCATACAATCTGCTGGAAAAGAGAGTCTAGCTGCTTTTGGAAAAGGTACAATACAGATCATCTCAAAAGTGGGAAAGACAAAACAGAGGATGACTATTGCACCTGTGGCACAATGTCATCTTATCCGTGATAAAATATAATGTTTCCTTTTCGTTAATTCCAGGTCATAACCTTTTAGAGATGACACAATCGCTCCTGGATATCCGGGAGTTGTTTATTTGCTTTCTTTTTTATGTCTAATCTTCTTTTTACTACGCCAATCGGGACTTCAAGACCCATATCCATGCTGTTGGTCCTATTTGCTATTGAACGCTTCCATTCCATTTTATCTGCTATTCGTTCCCCTCTACATTGCTATTGTCAGGAACTCTGCAGAGTTTGCCTTGTTTGGAATTGCCGATGATGGTCGGTAAGCTTCGGCACTTTTCCACTGCGTTGGATCTTATTGTCTCACTGAACAGTGATTGGATAGCTGCTTGGCTGTCCACGAAAAATGTGATCTCCGATGAGATGAGTTTTCTTCTATGGATAATTTCAGCTGCTTTTTCAATAGCGTAAATCTCAGCCTGAAAGACGCTATATTCATCTGGGAGCTTATATGATTGTTTAATACTAAGAGCTTCTCGGACACCCCGGCTCCTGTTCCAACTTCTTCCATTTTAGTCCCATCAGATGGGTATAACTTGTTCTCTTAATAAGTTCATCCATGTTATCATACCTTTGCCATATAGACTCATGACATTTGGCACTGTGCTTCCAAAATCCCACTTCTTTTAGTCGAAGTGCACTCTTGTCTGCTGTGCACCAGGGGTGGAATCGGCTAAGGTGATTTGTGATAGTTGACAGTCACAAAAAATAAATTTGGGCTGCGTAAGGTGACTGTCACATGTGATAATCACATTTTTGTGACTTTTTCTTGTGTCATTTTCATATAAAATTCATTTGTTTTCTAATTTTGTAAATTAGTAAAATTGCTTTTATGTAATTGGGTAAAGGCATTGTTTTTCTCACACATATTAATTTCTACTTTTAATTTATTTTGTTATTAATTGGCATTTAGAATAAATTAATATTAGGTACAAATTAAAATACTTTTAGCAAATGAGTGAAACATTTTTATTTTCACAGTTTGTAGAACAAATTGGAAATATCCTAATTTAATCTCGCGAACTCAATGACTTCTATTCTACTTTTTATTTTAACGTTTTTGGATTGCGAGATAATTATAACATTTTTTTTAATATCAAAGGTTAATAATGTTTGGGCACTCAACATTGCATAAAAAAAAACAAATAAAACAATTTGCAGCCAAACAAAACCAAACATAAACATATGGACTTATGTCAAATTTTAGTACTTCTCTTAAAGTGGTGCCAAGTTTTGTGTAATTTTTTGTGATCACCTTACACAGACGAAAACTTTTATATGATCACATATGATTGTCGGAAATGTGACAATCACAAATCACCTTAGCCGATTTCACCCCAGGACTGAAAGATTTTAAATATAAAAAATAGATAGAGGAGCAAAATGTACAGTTACTTCAATGTCCGCCGTACTCACCTGATCTAAATATTATTGAAAATGTTCGGGGGATAGTTAGTACGCAAAGCCTTTGATGGTAATCGTCATTAAAGTTACCCACTGCTTAACTTAACAAAAACTTGTTTCAATCTTCCATTACCAATTTTAATGTTTGTACCTATTCAGTTGACTCAGAAAAACTCCTACTTGCATATGAGTGGGCGAAATAAAAACTATTGGTTCTTTTTGGATAATTCTTTTGAATTTTTTTTCTTAACACCTTAATGCAATAGTAAGCATCAACAGATGGCACAATAAGCCCATCAGTTTTTGAAAAAAATGGATAAAGTATATTGAAAAATGTTTGTGCGTATTCAGTTGCCGAGGAGTGTATAAACAAAAAAAAAAAAAAACATTGCTGAATGTGGATCATGACTTTAACTTTTTGTTTTAAATTCCTTATAAAATGTTTATAAAGCTTATTTAATTGTTCAAACACATGTGCCGTCATGTCATTATTTATATTATCACTTTATACTGTTTATGGTATTAATCAACGATCAAATAAATTTTTCAAAGAAAAATATTAGATTTGATCAATTGCAATTTGCACAGGTTATGACAGATGTTTCAATATTATTATATTAATGAGTAATGCAAACAACTTTCAAAAATTACGCAGAACTAACTTGAGTAGGTTGTATTTTCGTTATCTTTGCATTCATTATTGAATTATACAAATAATTTACCTAAACTTTTTTTGTTATTTCAGAACTTATAAGTAACATACTCATCTAAAAACCGGTCAATATAAGCATAAAAAAGAAAAAAACAAAATTTTTAAACATCATAAATATATTAATAAATAAAAGCCTTACACAAATAATAACAATGTCCAGCGAAGAAGACAAACCTCCTGCACCACCGGTGCGATTAACAAGCAATAGAGGTGGTGACAGAGGGGGAGGCGATGGTCCACCAGTGGATATGCGGCCCTTGCCTAAAGGTAAATATTATTTTTACTTTTCAATTTAACCATAATATTTCCTAAATAATCAATTTAAAATATTTTTAATTAATTCTTTTGACTTAACTTAAAACAAATTATTTTCTTTGAAAATATCTGTTTATTTATACCAAATAGTACCCTTTAGATTCGATTTTAGATTTAGATTAGATTAATAAATGCTTTATTTTTCTTTAAATCTTCACACAATTTATACATGTACATATATAACAAACACTAACATTTTTGAGCATGGCCTAAGCCACCTGCCAGTTGACAAATACAACTTTAAGGTAATTTTAAGTTAATTTAAAAAAAGTTCTTCTATAATTTGTTTCCTGTGGAATAGAGCAAACTTAACAAATTGAAACAAAACTTCACTTCCATTGAGAATGCCAATCATGGGTATCTCCTTTTAAATACTTCCCCATTTTCTTAAAGCTCGCATTGTGCTTGACATATTAAGGGTAGTCAAACCCCCATTTTTTATGAAAAAAAAATCATCTTTACTGAGTAAACTCATTCCGAAAACGCGCTCCTCCGCATTTCGAGTAAGATCGGGCATCTACAAAGTAAGTGGTAAATATTCTCACTTTCTCATTGATAGCTAAAACTGCAGACTTTCGTTCGTTCGTCCATGTGCGGTAAAAAGTTAAATGGCAGCAACTCTCCCTTTGTTTTTAAAACCAGTGACATGAGTTCGGTTGAGTACTGTTCTTTGAAGTCGATCTTTGCGTAAATACATCCTTCTTGTTGACTGTCTCCCTCTTTTAACGAACTCCTCTTTTTGTTCACACATACTTGCATTTGCCGATGTTTTAAAAAATCGAAACTTTGAATTGGACCTCCACGTTGCATTAAGTGCACTTTTGGATTTGGCAAGTTTCTCCGCCATATGGTTTCTCAGGTTAAGATTTGTTCATAATTTTACTCCTAAGTAATTGTTGTCATTTACTACTTCAATTTCTTTACTATCGAATCTCCATCTTTCGTTGCGACAATTGGGCCACCCCCGTTACGAAAGATCATAACCTTTGATTTACTGAAGTTTACCTGAAGCCTCCATTTGTAGCAGTATTCAGCTATTCCGTTTATCATCAACTGGAAGCTTTCAGGCGTTTCAGTAAATATCACAAAATCAACAGCGAATTTTAAGGATTTCACTAGAAGATTTCCCGCAACTTTTACTCCACCTTGTAGAACGTCCTCAATGTAATATATAAAGAGATCAAATAAAAGTGGGCTTAGGGTACAACCTTATCTTAATTTTATTTCCACCTCGTATGGTTTTTCTACATCGTCGTTGAATGAGGACACAGGTGTTATGGATTCATACAATTTTTTTTAAAATGCGTCCAAATTTCGTTGAAACACCCTTGTTATATAGTTTAAGCATAAGAGGTTATCTGTCGATGGTGTCGAAGGTTGCTTTAAAATCGCAATGCTCGTGAGCGAGTAGATTAAGATTTGATCTATTGTTGAGTAGTTCTTACGGAACCCAGCTTGAGACTCAGCCAGAAGATTGTTTTTTTTTAACCCAGTTGTACAGTAAGAATTTTTCTTGAATGTTCAGCAAAGATATTCCCTTATAATAATAATAACAGAGTTTCTGGAACCATCTCAGCTTACGCCAAGAGTACCTATCTCTGCATTGCAGGAGATTAGGCTCTGATGTGTGCTCTAGATTCTAAAATACTCAATATATAAGGTCAGACAAACCTTTACAATAAAACATCAATGTATTATTAATCACTATTTTTTATATACAAAATAAGTTTATTTTTAAAAACATTTATACTTAGCTCATTCTTTAATTCACTTGGAAGTCTATTAAAAGAATTTATTCCCATATACATAACTGAGTCCTGGGTGCTACTTCTGTTACACCTATTGGGCCTCAAATTTTCACTGTTGCGTAAATTATAAGGTTGTAATTCTCCAACGTTGATAATATTAACTTTTAAGTATTCAGGAACCATATTGTTTTTCATTTTATATATTAATAACATAGCGCTATATCTAAGTCTCTGTTTAACACTCATCCAATTTAAAACTTCCAACATCATTCTTATTGGGGTGTAGACATTCACTCTCAATATCATTCGCATTGCTTTATTTTGCAATAATTGAAGCCGATTTACTATTTCTTGTTGACAACCATACAAAAGAGTTGAACAATAATTAAAATGGGGTAAGACAATAGTATTATATAGAAGCAAAGTACTTTCAAATGTTAAGTTTCTTCTAATTCTTTTTATAAAACCAACTTTTTTAGCAATTTTTCCGCACACATATCTCCCATGCTCTTTGAAATTTAACTTCGAGTCCAAAACAACTCCGAGATATCTAAAACTATCCACACACTCAATAACTTCCCCATCTATACATACATTTATGGGTTCATTTACTTTAAGTTTCATACATTTCGTCTTTTTTACATTCAATTTCATTTTATTCATTTGAAGCCACCGGTTTATGCTCTCCAAGTCCTCATTTAAACATTGTAACAACCATTCAACATTTTTTCCACTTATATATATCAGGGCATCATCCGCAAACAACACAACTTTGCAAAATTTCAGCACGCATTTAATATCATTTATGTACAAAAGGAAAAGCAACACACCTAAAACTGATCCCTGAGGGACTCCAAGTTCCACTCCAGTCGCATTTGATGTAATATCGCCAATCTTTGTTCTTTGGGTCCTCCCTGTAAGGTACGATTTAAACCAGTTTAGTTCATTTTCCTTAATTCCATACATTTCCAAATTTCGCACTAATATATTTCTTTCAATGGTCTCAAACGCACGCTTAAAATCCAAAAACACTGCTATTACCGAATTATTGCAATCAATTTCTTTTTTCCATTCATATATCAACCAATTTAACGCAGTTTCACAAGAGTGACCTTTCCTAAACCCAGATTGCTCTTTTATTAAAATGTTGTTATTTTCTAAATAGTCTTGTAGTTGGTTAGCTACATAACGTTCTAGAATCTTTTCAAATGTAGGCAGCATATTCACTGGACGAAACTCTTCACATTTTACGGTGTTTACCACCTTCTCTACCGGAATAACAGTGGATTCTTTCCAACTGCTTGGAAATATCCCGTAGCACAATGAATTATTAACAATTTTGATTAACACAGGGCCAATGATTTCAATTGATTTTAAAATTATGTCTCTGTTAATACCTCGTAAGTCCTTTTTATTATTTAATTTTTTAATGAGGGCATATAACGATTCCACGCTTGCATAACGAAATTTAAAAACACAATTTATGTGTATGCTTGGTGGAATATAATGTTGAAAAGGAATTGAATAATTAGATTCGACCACACTCTCAACAAAATACAAATTAAACCTATTAGCAATTTGATTTTCATCAGTTAAAGATTCTTGCCCAAACTTAACATTAGTGATATCTTTACTTTTATTGTTTTTCATAATAAGAGACTTAATCGTTTTCCATGTACCGACTTGATTACCACTGTTCGATTGTATCTGCGTGCGAATATGTCGATTTTTTGCTGCCAAAACTTCTATTTTATACTTATTTCGAATCATTTTATATCTCCTCCAATCTTCAACATTGTTGCTGTAAATTGCTGTTCTAAAAGCCGTTATTTTTTCCTGTTTCATTCTCCATAGATTACCATTGTACCACTGACAATCAACTTTCACTCCAATCAATTTTTCAATAGTCATAGCGTCACAGCATCTTCCAATACAATCATCAAATCTCACCGTAAGATCATTAAAGTTCCGCTCATAAAACAATTCAGGAAAGCCGTTATTATTCAAAAGATTATCTAATTTAGATTTGGAATACTTAAGAATCTTTTTCTTCTGCAAATCATTTTTATAATAGTTAACAGGATCAGTGTAGTCCCCTATCTTGAATTTGGGAGTGACGATGGAATCCTTAAAATAATTTGGTATGCACCTGTGCTCATAAGAATGGTTAAGCGTTATAGTAAAATGTTTGATGAATGGAGGTGTGGTGAAATTGTAAAATTTCGGGGGTATTCCGTTGGATCCTAGAGCTTTGTTATTTTTCAGTTCATCCAACACTTCCCATGTGCCCAATGGATGATGAAGATGAAGTTGATATTATTCCTACCAACTTTAGCTAAGCTTTCGACAAAATGGGGCGTATTCATAGTCATTTTAAAACAGTGTCTAAGTTAAACCTAGGTTTAGTTGAATTTTCGGACGTTGATTATATTTTTTTAAGTTTATCATTCCAAAATATTTGAAGCTATTTGTGTAGTATAACAAGTTAATAATCTTATAAAAATATAAAACCAACAATTTGTAATTAAAATCGATCTGCCAAAATTGTCTTAAACTGTAGTTTAGTAAATCATAGGTTTATCTGCGACTATGAATATGACCCAATTTCTCATAAAAACATTGGGTTTCCCTACTTTCTTCGTCTTATGTCTGAAATTATGCTTGACCAATAGAAAATATATAGACCATTCTATATCAAATCTCTCCATGCACCTTCTGGAGTATTACAAGTTAGCCATCTCGGTCCACTGTTATTTATTTTTGCTATAAATGATGTTTCTCAGATTCTTGATTGTGGCTTATCTATTTATGCGGACTATATGAAAATCTTTTAACGCATCAAGATATTTTTTCTCTCCTTGAGCTCAACGTCAGCAAATGTCACATTTTAATGTTTTTCCTCCGGCACTACTATATTAATGGATACCTAGTACACACAGTCGATTTTGCCCGTGACTTAGGAGTTATTTTTGACAGGAACTTAACTTTCGTTGCCAAATTTACACCGTTATCAACAAAGATGATCAAAAATGTTATCTGACCCATACGTCACAAAATCTATTTTCGTTTCTTTTGTCCGATTCATTCTTGAATACGCCACTCATGTATGATTCCCACATCAAACTACCCAAATTAAACGGGTCGAAGCCGTCCAGCGTAAGTTTATTCGATTTACTCTTCGTAGTCTTCCATGGGATAATCATTATCGACTAAGTACATCCTTATTCAGATCCCTTGAAAATCGACGTCAAACAGGAGATGTACTATTTATTTTTGATTTATTAACCAGTAACATTGACTGCCCTGTTCTGCTAAGTCTTTCTCTTTTATTGCTAATCAGCGCCTAACTTTGGGTCAGTATCCCTTTTCCACGTCCCTTTTCACCATACTAACTATAGCTTCTACAATCCCATGTCCCGAATGTTACGAAATGTCAATGGTTCTTCAGATGTTTTTGATTTCCATTCCTCTAAATCGGTTCTTCGTAATTCCCTTCTCTCTTAATTATCGAAATAACTTTCTTCACCCGCATCCTACCTGTTTTTTTTTATTGCTAGTATTTATTAAAGAAAACCTCAAGTTAAACTTTTTTTCAATCCTATTATTTTTATTTTTAAATTACTTTATTAGTTTTTAAGCCAAGATTGTAAAAGCGCATTAAATTTGACACGGTAGCCTATCTAAGATAGATCAGTATCCATTTAATTTCCTGAACAACCAAAATCGGAAAGGATAAATTTGTATTAGTTTGTGCATATATTTTTGACATTTCTCATTAGATACGAAAGTTTACCAAAGTCTTACGCATAGCTTGAGTTTTTTTTTTTGACCAGCAGCTGTTTTGTCATCAGCTGTGTTCTTACACGGTATTACAACAACACCAACCTATTCGGATAGCTATGTTCGATTTTTGAATGCAGGTTGATCAATCAAGAGGTATTTTTTGTTTAAATTCGAAATAACACAATTGAAATATATCGTGAAATCTTTATTATTAATCTAAAGAACTATTCTTGACATTCACTTTTAAAATATAATCCCTTTCAAATGTTGGCCGCAACTGCGCATTATCTAGTCGATGTAAAGGTTCCAATTTTCGAAGACGCGTTCATATTCATAGGTATTTCTCGAATAGGAATAAAACATTGTGATATCGCATTATCTTGCTGGCCAATTCACTGCGCCGAAGCGTTTAATTAATTGTTCAAAAAGCGGTATCTCAATATGTCCATTGTTTCACGGGCTGTGTGGTCGTTGTATTTGAACGAAATGTTGTCGAGATTTCTGGCTTCAATTTCGAACGAGCCCCATTTACATTAAAGTTGAAGCCAGCTTAATTTTTGAAGAAATACGGACCAATGATTCCACCGACCCATAAACCACACCACACGTTTTTTTTTTTTTTTTGAATGAATGTAACGGCATCTCTTGTGAACCTCTTATGGTTGTTCTTAGAATCTTGGGCCTCGCGTTGAACAAAATGTTGGTCAAAAACAGTGGACCTTCAGCAAGTCTTTCGAGAGCCCATTCACTGAATCGATGATGCAACACAAAGTCAGCCAATCAAATGTCAATGAATATTGAATAAAACACACATGACAACTTAACACAAACTACGCGCCATATGTCAAAAACCACTTTTAAAAAAAATACCTCTTGATTGATCACCCGTTATATAGCCATAGAAATAGTGCAAAGATGTGCAGAAACCAGAAAATAAATATCACGTATTCAACTAGCTGTTAAAGCAACCAACATTTGCTTAATATAGGCCGCCGCCAAAGTCATTTAATTAATTTAAATTATAGTAGTGTTTTTTTTGTTGCTACATTTAAAAACAAAACAAAATCCTTCGATAGACAAATCATCAAAAAATGGAAAACAACCATCTTGTTCATATGATGTTGGAAGCTGCACCTGTTTGAAGACGCCTAATAGGCAAATAACTGTGGCGAAAAATATTAACCATAGCTATATTTTCTTTAACATCAACCAACATCAAATCTATTTTCCATTGAAATTATAATAAATAAATAATTACTCACTTTAATAGGAAAACTTTATTTCCAAAATAGAAAATCAATTTCGAATCAATACCAATCAATACTTCAAACTAACAGATGACGATACTAATCACTTTATCCTTTAAAACAAAAATTGAGTTATATCAGGTACAATCTTCAAAACTATACACGAATTTAGTTTCATTTTCTTTTCCAGAACCCGATGATCCTGATCGCAAGAAGAAGACTCTCAAAAGCAAGATCAAAGGATCCAAACCATCACATACAGACTCAAAACCTAATATATCATACCCTACAAATTTTGAGCACACTGTACACGTAGGATTCGATGCGGTTACCGGCGAGTTTACGGTAAGTGAAGAGTATATTACTTATGCCCATTTATCGGTGTATGTTGTTCAAATTTCTTAAGCATAAAACGGTAATTCTTTTATATATCATACTAAATTTTTAATATAACAAACTATAATATTTTTAAGTTTTATGTAGCATTCTTTGCTCAAAAGTTCTTTGGCTTTTTTTTAAATTCTAAAACACCCTTCTATAGACTTACATAAAATTGTAAACATATTTTAAAACACTCACAATTGTTACTACTCAAAATTGAAAAACATTATTTTTCGGTGCGGGTCTTGAAATGTAATAATTTGGCTAGAAAATGTTGTTTTTAAATAAATCTATAAGCTTCAAATAACATTTTTTTATTTAAAAATTGCAAACAAATATCGTACCACGTTGCATTAAGTCTTCCTTTATGTTCCTTTGTATTTATCAATTTGGTGAATTTCCTTATTTATGTTTGTGGTAGGAAAACAAAAGTCCGATACGAAGGTACATACATACATACTTTTGTAACACAAAAAAAAATATTGGCCCTATTGGGAATCTCCAAGAAAATTTCGTTTCCCACACAGAATATTTTATTCCTTTGGAATTTTTCCTGGAATCGTGAATCTCTGAATTGAATTTTTATTGAAACTTTTAGGTTGCAATTGTTGTCTTATTCTAAATTAAAAATTTTATATAGCTTGAACCAAATCACTTGCCCAACGGTTGGTTGCGCAGAGAGAGGATTCAAGAGAACAAAAATTGTGGGCAAGAGATTTAATGAGTACAATGCCAGTGATGAAATAATTTTTTTGAAAACTGCACAATAAACCAGATGATTATATGTATATGCGGTAGCTTGCGGTGTTTTGTCACTGATTAAACGCCTTAGAGCAGAGCTCTGAACAGTGTTTGAGTGCACAGAGTATGCTCTGAACAGTGTTTGAGTGCACAGAGTATGCTGTGAACTTGTTCCGAACAGAGTAAGCTCTGAACACTAATTTGTTTTTAAACACTACACGAAATACACAAACCAGAAAAAAATTTCATTTTAATTATAAAAAGCAATAGAACACAAAAATACCCTTATTTTGTACACAGAGTACAGTCACAGTATACAAAGTACCTATGGGCGATGTCTACAGAAAGTCTTTTTAAATTTTTAACCTTATTCTCGGATATACTTCAATTTACTCATAATGCTCATACGAGCATGCTCTGCACATGTTCAGAACGAAAAAAGAAATACACATTCGGAGCTCTAAAAGCTCAGAATGAAAAAGAAACACAAAAAAATTGTTTGACAAGCTCGCTGTTCGAAGATTTTCTTATTCCTCTGCTTACAATTCGAAAAAAAGACCATTACTGACCATTTCCAAATTTAATTGATGAAAGTGAAAAATGTATAAAGGAATCAAAAAAAAGTATCAAGAATTCACAAGATTGTCATGTGAACAGCTGTTTACGTGAATGTCAAATTGGCTCGGAATAATGTAGATCACGCGATGGATAGCAGAATACAAAGTCAATGTGGAAGGGAATCGAATAGGCAGAATAGGGCTCAATATAAAAGAAAATGTCGGCTTTTATTTTTATTGCAATTATGAAACCTTAACCGCGAATGTCATTACAGTTTAACCCTTGTTTTTAGACCTCGTCCTTATATTCTGGAAAACATCTGATAAGCCAGTTTTTTATTTAATTTTATAAAAAATATTCAATTACGAAATATTTTAGTTTTTTTTTTTTATAATTTACACGCGCTCAAGGGATTATAATGTTACCCTTTATATGCTTCTTAACACAGCGCGGGCGTAAGAGAGAAGAGATAGAAGGATAGGAAAGATGTGTGGCGCGATGTTCTGAGGCTAGAGCTGGTTGTTGTGTCAAATTTATCTCCAGGAATGGCAGCTGTACTAATGCGGAGAATTTACCGTGTTCTATTTATCTATGTCTCTTAATTCGCATTATTTTATTTATTACATTGTCATATTGTATGGGTATACAGTTAACTCAATCACATGCTGTTAGTGTTATGGCCTAAACAGCATGGATGAGCAAACCAGCAACTCATTTTTATGACAATTTTAGAATTAGTTTTTAATGAAAAATAAGACGACATAGACAACGACAGGAAACGAACCTGCGACCACGAGGTTGACAGGCGAGCACACATCTATCGCACCACGGCCACCCCCAATGTTCAGGAGTTATACATAATTCTGTACATATATATGTATATTTTGTTTTTGTGGTTATCTTAAAATTTGTTAATATTTGTGAATCGTGACCACCCATCTTCTTTTCAAAACGTTTCTTGTCAGTAATTTTCCAATATCGTTTTAGGCTCTCATTATGAATAGCGAATCGAACTTAAAATCTTGCGAATTCGCTAATTTCCTATTACGAATAGCGATTCGCTCAAACTTAACTCGCTTCAAATGTCAAAACTTTAGCGAATTTGATCATCGAGGGATTCAAATAGCGAATCTTCGCTAATCTAACCCTTGTATGTGTGATCGAATCAAAATATTTAGTGATAAGGTTAGCGAATTGTTGTGTCGGGAAACATTTTCTATTTATTGTTGATAAAAATTTCAAATGTACTTGTATCAACCTGTAGCTAGTTATTTTTCGTAATGACCGATAAAAGAAAAAAGGTATTCATGTGCAAATTGCGAATATTGTTAAATAAATAAAAATAATAACTTATCATAAGGACCAATGCAAATCAATGTGCAAAACTAGTTATTTTGATGGAATTGAATATGGACATATGTAAAGATATAAGTATTTTGGGTTCTTCGAAAAAAAAACCAAAAAGATTATTGGGAACAATTTCCTGTCGAATTGAACTTCCTTGAGCCTCCGATTCGTAAGGGAAAAGGGTTGCATATCGTTACTAAGAATAATTTATTAATTGCACCTATGATTGTTTCTGGTCGGACTACAAGTTAAAGCTGAACCAACAAATTGCAGTTAACAAAAAAAATGTGACAGTTGACAGTGAAAGTCCCAAACCGAATTCATTACCGACACTGGTTTGCTAGCAACTACTTCCAAGCCAGTTTTATAAGAGATGGAACTGCATAGAAGTTCTTAGCTTTAATACATGCATTATTTGGTTGAGGACATACAAAAAACAATCCTTGTTCAACGGAAGTACAAAATTGTTCGGAAGTTCTAAGGGATTATATCCAAACTACTTGCCTTTTCGTTTTAGACTCAATCACCTCAAAAAATAAAATGTTGCTTAACATAAATTGATTTTTTTTATTAAATCGTCGTCGAAAAATACTAAATTAAGCACACAAAACAAAATATTCACAAAAAAGTTAACGCAACACAAACAGCGTTTGACGTTTAACATATGTTTTCTTATTGGAACTTATTTTTGGCACCATTTATTTTTAAGCGAACGTTTAAGTTCGTTATTAATAATTCCGTGATAATCGAAGTTCGCTAAATTATTCGCAACTTATCGAATGTTTGATTGGCTATTCATAATGAGGGCAATATATTCTTTTGTTATATGTTGACAAATAAAAAAAAATAGTGGAAAAGAATACCGTTTGGTATTAACCCATTAATTATTAAAGCAATTAATCTTCTTTCCGCAGTTAAACATTCCAATAGGGATCAAACTATGTGACTGTTTACACTTAGTGATCAATACTGAAATCAATTGAATGCTGGTTGTTATTGCATCAGACCGATTGAACGATAACATTCGCACTTTTGATGTGAAATGTCTATTCGCTGATTAGGTATTTGGTCACCTTTAATAAGCTGTCAATTGTGGTTTTCGTTTTTAAGTGTTTCACTGTCGCCAATTACTACATTAGCAGATAGGGGTGGCTGTTGAAAAGTATAGCCTGAAAAACTATCTAAAATGGCAAAATGATCAAATGAAAAGTAACAATAGTTTCTAGCTCTTGAAGTATGTGCGGCTCAAATGCTTGTTGTTATCCTATTCTCTATCTTTGTACATTATAAATGTTGAGGCACAATGACAGTTGACATTGTTTTTCCTCAACCCTGTATGATCCTTTTTTTGTAATTCTATTTTCGTTTGGAAAAACGATCATTACAATTTTGGGAATCTTTTCAATGTTAGTTCATGGAATCAAACTTGTAATTTTATAATCGATCCTTGAGTTTTTTTTTCGGTCACAACAAATCCGATACGAACAAAACACTAATACATACAGATACAATAATTTTATATTGCTTGCATCAAATGTTTGTCCATTAGCAAAATACCAATTGTATTTCTTTTCATTCCACTAAATTTTTCTTATTACATATTATTGTCCTTAAAATTTATTCACCCCTCTTGCTGTTCTTATTATGCGTTTTGCTTACTTCAACAAAAATTTAAATAACGTACTTTTTTAAATTTTGGTTTATCGTTTTTTGTTTTATTAACCGAGCGGGGTGTTGTCATGTATATTTTTTTCTTTTCTTTTGTTTCAAGCTGCCAATGAGAGTAAGTACTGCTTATAATTTGAGTTTTTCGTTTTCATTTGTTTTGTTTATGTTTTGAATTTATTATACGTAGGTATATTGCAGTTATTAGTTTTGCCGAACTTATAGTTTAATAAAAAAAAAACGCGCATTTGTATATGCTTTTTCCGTTTTTTTTTTCTTGTAACTATTTATTTCTAATGCCAAGTAGCTTAGGTATCAGCTATACAGTATAAGAGAAAAAATTCTAGCTTTTTTGTGTAACAGACATTCTTAGACAACACCGACATTGAAGGCGCAAATAAAAGCAAAATTAGCTTTTTTTGAAGAAAGAATTTCTTTTTTTTTTTCATTTAAAGTTTTTTTTGTTGACTATAAATGCAGCCACAAAAATGTAGATTTTATTTTATTTTTAAAAGAAAAAGAAAACTAACGAATAAATGCATATTATGTTTTTTCTTTGCCGTTTTAGGGTATGCCAGAAGCATGGGCTCGTTTACTGATGCATTCAAACATCAGCAAACAGGAGCAAAAGAAAAATCCTCAAGCTGTATTGGATGTATTGAAATGGTTTGACAATACTAGCAAACAAAGGCAAAGTTCCAAATATATGATTGATCCAACAACAACACATTCAGGTAATTATTGATTCTCTTAAAATAATATTTTATTAGTTAATGTACTAAACTAGAATAATATAGGATATTGCATTGATCTACATTTTACTTGTATTGTAGGGATAGAAATAAACAAACTGGCGTAGGTGAAATAATGAATTTAAAACTATTATTGCCACTCACATTTCTCAACAGTAAATTTTTAAATAACGTAATTACGAACACCTGTAATACAACTATAGATGTGTTTTATTGGGAAATTTATCCACCGTAAATGTATCCGTATAGGATTTTACATACAATTCGCTACGGTCGATAAAAAGCTAAAGTACAGGGTGGCGCACGAATCGTGCTACAATAAGAAATTTAAATAACTTTTATTTTAATCGATGTATTTCATTAATTTGTTTTTATTGGACTAAAAATTAAATTTTATTTTAAATAACTAATGGTTTTTAAAGATGATAGACCGCAAATGACCTCCACGCTTATCCACGCATAGCCGGCACCTGATCAGAAAATTGTTCATTGCGGCCTGCAGGGTTGAAATTGGGATCGCCTCAATTATTGTCTTAATTGACTGCTTCAATTCAGTCAAATTCCTGGGTTTCGTTTTGTACACTTCCTGCTTGACATAGGTGACCTTGGGGACCAGCGGAGAGTGCAGTTTCTGGATATCAATTTGTTTGGGAAATTTCGTTGGAGCTTCGCCATAACTTGCGTGGCTACGTGTGCACTTGCTCCACCTTGTTGAAACCAAATCCTGCTGAAAGGGATACGTCTTCGGCGAAGTTCTGGGTAAAAAAAACTCCTTTAACATCTTTAAATAACGGTCCCCATTGACAGTTTGTGTTACACCGTTTTCTTCAAAGAAGTATGGCCCGACAATACACCTTGATGAAACTGCCACTACACAGTGACTCGTTCTGGGTGCAGTTCCGTCTTATTGAGCACTTGTGGATTAGATTCACTCCATATACGGCAATTTTGCTTGTTAACATTGCGTTTAAGTAAAAATGGGCCTCATCAGACATGAACAAACAATTTATCAATGTGTTGTCTTCTTCAGCCATTGCAATCATTTTTCGGCAAAATTCCAGGCGAACAGGCAAATCCTGAGGGCTTAACTTGCTTGTAATTTGGACTTTGTACGGAAACAAGTTTAAGTCATCATGAAGTATCCGTTGTAATGACCGTCTGCTAACTCCAATTTGGCCCGATAAGTTTTGAGTCGAAACACTTGGATTTGCCTGTATTGCCGATGCAACAGCCACGATTGTATCCTGAACCCGAAAATTGGGATCTCGATTATACGGTCTTCGTTGGATGTTTCCAGATTCGGCAAACATGTTCACCAGACCATAATGGTACATCTACTCGGGGGAGTACCGCCAAACTCCAGCCTAAATTCCCTTTGGATGGAAATGACGGAGTGCAAAGAATGGTATCGCTACACTATCCAAATCCTTTTTTCAGGAATCCAAGCATTCATTTTGATAAATCTAAATAGTAGCCTATAAAATAAAAAAAAATAAGCCGATTACTCACACTGAAAAAAAGTCATTACGTTTTATTTTTGTAGCACGATTCGTGTGCCACCCTGTATATAGATGTACATATTTCAAGATAATGTTTTACTATTGCATTAATTATACTTACTTGTCCGGCTCCTGATCCATGGAGGGTCGCTGTCTGACATATTGCGGTCTTCCATCGGTTGCGGTCCCTCGCCCGCACCCTCCAGTCGTCGAGATCAAGCGCTCTTGCGTCTCTGTAGCGGAGGATCGGTCTTCCTGGTCGTCTCGAACCTGGAGGCTGGGATTCGAAGATTTTCTTGGCTGCAGCGTTGTTGTCCATTCGCTCGATGTGGCCGAGCCAGTAAAATCGACGCGCTTTGGCTCTTTGGACTACATCCACATCTTGGTACAGCTTGTACAATTCTCGATTGAATCATCTCCTCCATTCGCCCTCTTCGCCTATATGTAGGACCAAATATCCTCCGAAGAATTTTTCTCTCGAAAGTGCCCAGTATCAATTCCCCTTTTTTACTTATAGTCCAGCACTCGGCGGCGTAGAGTAGAACTGGTAAAATTAGCGTTTTGTATAGCACTTTGCCTTTCGAGACAGAAGTTTTGAATCCATTTGTTTGGCCAAACCGAAATACGAGTAGCAGCGGTTCTCTAGGGTAATTCTTCGTCGGATTTCCATTAAGGTGTCGTTCGTGGAATTGATGTTTGTTCCGAGGTAGGTGAACTCCTTGACTACCTCGAAATTACTGCTACCAACAGTTACGTTTTGTCCTAGGCGATGGACAGATGAGGCTTTTTGTGTTGATAGCATATACTATGTTTGGTCCTCATTCACTTCAATGCCAACGCATTGTATTTATTGTAGTTAAACTCAATTAAAGCCTAGTACGCTGCGGTGGTTTCCACTTCTTTTTCTAAAAAAAAAAAAAAAAAAAAAAAAAAAAAAATAAACAAGCTGCGATGAAAGAAATAACAAAAAACACGACTAAAAACTGAAATGTGATTTTCCGCACACAATTAATTGGTCTGGGTAATAAATTTTCTGCGAAAAGTGAGTGTAGACTTTTTAAATTTCGTCGGGGAACAACGTATTACAGAACGCAAAGCAGAACGAAAATTTTTGTTTATGTTTTCCTTTTGACATTTTTGTATGGGGTTTTTCGCTCCGCTTTAGCACCGTACTAGGTTTAAAGTTCAAAAATTATTATTATAATTAATATAAATCAAACTCTACAATTTATAATTGAATTACATTTATATATAAACCTAACCCAAGGTTTTCCACGCTGTTTTGTCTATGGACATTCCCTCCCGTTTGCTATTTTGGGTTTTATTTTTCGTGCGCCTTCCCTAGGTAACGAACTGGATCGTACTTCTGACAGTCCATCGATTGTCACTCATCCTAGCAACATGACCTGCCCAGTTCCATTTTTGTTGTTTTGCTTTCGTCAACACGTCTTTAAAATCCGTTATGTGCCGTATAATTTCGCTGCGGATTCGTTGCCTTTTGGATAATAACTAATCTGTCTTAAATTTATTAAACAAGTAATAAATTACAAGCTAATACCAAATTAACGAACTTCTAATGATGGGAGTATTCCATGTCTTAATATAGTGCCATCTTCAAAAGTAATTCCGAATGATGTGGTATTTATGGTTTTGGATCCATCCGTAAATATGAAGTTCCAGTCTTTGTCCTTGAGCTCAGTAGAAATACCTCAGAAAAATTTTCGGTACAGGTCGCTTCCTGTGTATATTTTTCTATAAGTTAATAAATCTGTTATGAAAGAGTCTGAATGAATGAGCCATGGTGGTTGAAGAGATGTAGAGTTGGTTTTGTAGAATTTTGGAAATTCAATAGCATTACAAGATTTGAAGTTCTTAAAGATAACTGACGGAATCCTTTTTACACTTTATAAAACAAGATGCAAAATTGGGTCGTACGCACTTGTTCTTTTGTTTCGTCAAAGCATAAGGTGCTTAGTCGATACAGCTAATATAATGCCATCTGATTTCTGAGCAAAAAAAATTAAAAAAAGCGTTAGAGCAGTTCTGGACAGAACTTGACCTGAATCTCCCTAAGTGTTTGATATCGTTTAGCAGATTGCACATCAGTTCCGTAATTGGTGTCATAACCGGACACTGCGTTATAAAAAAGTACGCAACGAGGTTTCAAATGATTTTACATAAGCTGCATGGAAGAAGAATAGGTTTAATCTATTCCTCATCCTCTATATCAGTGACGTAAGCTCCATCTTGGAGACTTTTTCTTCAATTTGAAACAATTTGACTGATTCTGAATTGTATTTATCACTGTCGGCTAAAAAGTATTTCCAAAACACTTGACTTCAATTTAGATACACATTTTCGTGTATCAATAATAATTACAACTTGCTTCTTTTTATGTTATTTTACCAGAAAAGTAGTTTAAATTCAATAAGCATATGGAAATTACATAAAACAAATCAACCCGATGATTTTGATATGTGAGTGCATAAGTGGTTCTGTTTTCGATTCTGAAATGTAATCCAGAATCTTTTTCTGTTCTGTTTAGAGTAACAACTGTCATTTAGTGGGGGTCAGAACAGTTCTGGACGGCCAATCGAAAAGCACATAACGTAAAGGGCACGAAACAAATTTGTTCACTTGACAATTATTGTTTTTTTTTTTTCAATTTCTCTATTTTAATAAAAATAATTTTCCTTCCAGGATCATCATTGAGTCGGGTCAGCAGCAGCAGTCCAAGCAGTACACCAACTGACTCAGAGATTCATGGCTCAAATAGTGGCGGCCTAATAGGTGTGGCGAACCTTAATATAGGTGGCGTTAGTGGAGGCACTCATACAGTTCCGCTAAGTCAATCACATTCGTACAATGCATTTGCAACGTCATCACATAGTTCCACCAATGACGATGACATTTTGCTGCCAGCACCGCCACCACCTATTGCTAGCCGGCCAGAGCGAACAAAATCTATCTACACGAGGCCAATCGAAGATGGAGCTCTTCCAACAACACCAATACACCATAACATGAGCGCTCAACCCCAGACGATAGCAAGTGTTACCAATGCAGTCCAGCAGCAACAGCAGCCGCTCCCGGTGGTGCCCATACATCATCACCAGCCATCTACGAATGTTACGACGACGACGCCCACACCGGTGACACAACACAGTGCAGCCACAATCAAGAGTCCTTCAAGCACTCTTGATAAAAATAAAAATAACGCAAGTAATAACCTTTATGATACTACCAATACCACTACCACTACCATAATAGCTTCTCCTACTACTAACAATGCTTCTTCAGATCCATCTACTACTAACAATGTTGTGAATAGTAGTGCATCAACAATAACAATGCAATTTATTGATAATTCCACAACGACTAATCATGATTCTTCTACTTCCTCATTCTCTTCGTTTCCTTCGATCAACGAATCGATTAATCCGGCGGTTTTTGCATCTTTTTCTGTGATCGATTCTCCCATTTCCATGGTGAATTCTGCATCACTACCACCACCACCATCGTCATCACCACAACCCGAACCGGTGCTTGCTGTGGCGGCGGCAACTACAACCACTGTAACCCCGGCCACGCCCACTTCAGATGCGTTCTCATCTGCAAATGATTCGGTCACTATGAACCATACACAACCCGCAGTTACTACCACGACTACTACTAATGCCAATGTGTCAACTCCCCAACATCAACAGCGTTCTACGACAACAAAAAAAAAGAAGATGTCCGACGAGGAGATTCTCGAGAAACTACGCACGATTGTCAGTGTAGGTGATCCAAATCGCAAATACACCAAAATGGAAAAAATAGGTCAAGGCGCTTCAGGAACCGTATACACAGCAATTGAGTCTTCAACTGGCATGGAGGTGGCCATTAAACAGATGAATTTGAGCCAACAACCAAAGAAAGAGCTGATCATCAATGAGATTCTTGTGATGCGAGAAAACAAGCATCCGAACGTGGTAAATTATCTTGATAGTTACCTCGTCTCGGAGGAGCTTTGGGTGGTGATGGAGTACCTACCGGGCGGCTCGCTGACCGACGTTGTCACCGAAACGTGCATGGACGAAGGTCAGATTGCAGCTGTTTGTCGTGAGGTACTGCAGGCTCTTGAATTTTTACACAGCAACCAGGTGATACATAGGGATATTAAGAGTGATAACATTCTGCTGGGACTCGACGGCAGTGTTAAATTGACCGATTTTGGTTTTTGTGCTCAAATATCACCAGAACAATCGAAACGCACAACAATGGTAGGCACGCCTTATTGGATGGCACCGGAGGTCGTGACTAGGAAACAATACGGACCAAAAGTAAGTTAATGTATATTTAAGAATAACTAGATTTACATCAATATTATTTATCTTAGTTTTTTTTTATTTTCGAAGAGCTATTCCTTTCTTAGTTATTTGAAATATTTCGGTGATGAGGCTGCTAAAGTTTCATAAGGCTCGTTCGTTGAACTTTACCCATAATCGACGCAGGTTGTTTATGGCAACCCTAAGAGCTGTGAAAAAAAACCTGGGTTTTTCGGTTCTCAAAAACCACCCGAGGGACATTAATAATGTTGTTGTAAATCAAGTTATATCATCTATTAACAAAAACTATTTTTATTTCCTTTGCCCTGTGCACAATTTTCTATTTCTGTGTACAAAAATAAATTTGAGCATTCTTTACCTTTAAAAACAACAAATTGCATTCAAAACCAGAATTCACAACTTCAGATTAGGGATGAGCGATGTTCATCTAAGTTAACGAAACATGGATGTTAAAACAAATAATTTTCACGTCTGGATCATACGAACTTGCTCTTGTAGCTTACAACTTTAATGTAGCTAAACGTTGACGCTGTTTAGTAGGTAATTAGTCTAGTTATCTTATGCAGGTTCAAAGTCGATGTAGGTGTTATGAATTGCCTAATGGCTGATTAAAGGAATAGTTACATACGTATGTACCTACCCTAAATCTAGATTATTGATTTTAATTATGTAAGTTAGGAGAGTAATATGAACCTACTTATATGGACATAATCTAGGTATGTAAATACATATGTACGTATAATAATCAAAATGAAGGATGTAGGTGGGTAGGTAGCAGTGGCGTGACCTGAATAATTTCAGAAGGTAAGCCGAAGAAAAATTAGTCACAAAAAAATTAAATTTCGTTTACTTGAAATTATTTTGTGCAATGCATAACTTAGTATCAAACCATAAAGTTGAGCAAATCAAACAAATACCTTAAGTCATTTAAATTGAATGTAACAATAAGCTTAACGCTTATTGGCAGATGCAAATACAATATCTTAAATGAATTTATTGTTAAAAATGTGCCAACAAAAAATTCTGTCCTATCGTTCTTATCCTTTTAACTAGTACCGTGCAGTTCAGGTTGCATTTAAATGACCTTAGGTCTTACGGGCATATAATTAAAATTATAATATTATTATTAATTTACAAACATTTTGTGATAATCTTATATATATAAAATTAAACATTTGTGTGTGTTTACGCTGTAGTCTCGAAAACATAAGAATTTTTCAATTTTTGTATAAATATAAGAGGAGTAAATGAAATAATAAGAAGAACAATAAAAAGGAAAAGAAGAGCATAAATATGAAAAAATTCGCAACATTGTCATTGATAAAATAAATTCAGTTTTTTCAATCTCAAAATAAAATACTTCATTCATTCTTTCTTGGGCGTAACAACGTACGCCGGGTAATGCTAGTAAATAAATACAATTAAAATGGGCGACTGGATCGCACGTACTTGCTCCTGTGTTCGATCACATTATATGCAAAACATTCTTAATAGAAAAGGCTAAATGTATTTTAAAAGTCATTTTTCACTATATTTTTTAAATATAAAACTTCTAAAATTTTTCTAAGAAAAAATTGGTATGAACATTTTAAATATTAAATAATATAAATTTAAAAACAAAATTTCAGAAAAAATCGTCCACCCGTTTTCGAAATATTGAATTTTCAAAAAAAAAATATTTTTTAATGACTGAATGCCCAACAACAACTTGAGTGTGCTACCACCAAGCTTTTTTCTCAATTATTTTTGGCGGGAAGTATAGCTATTTCACGACTTGCCAAGGTCGTTCATCAGATTCCTTTGCTTTAGTGGTGCTGGTCTACTTTTTCATTTTAATTGAAAAACTTCTTGTGCCTTCATCGTGTATTGAACAATGAACCATCGCCCCACCGAGCCCACATGATCAGATCCAACCTAGTGCAGGTTTTTTCCGTTTATCAATTGCATTGAAACGACTTGCGCTTTTATTAGCCACAAAAGTTTGTTGTTGTTTATTGTTTATTCGGGTTCTTTCTTATTTTCTCCTTACTCGTTTATAAGCCAACATTTTTATTACATAAAGTTTAAATTTTTCGGAACTTACCGCGTTAAATGTAAGAAATATTTTGAATTTCTTTTTCCCGACGTTTCGAAGAAGTTTCAAACTTCGTGGTCACGGTATGAGACTGGCGATTGATGGATGTTGTTTTAGTTATTGTTTTTTAGCTCTCGCTCTCAATTGGTGAAACGAAACGAGGTATAAAAACGAGATTAAACGAACATATTAAAGCTATCCAAAACAACGCTGTCATTAATCGGCAATATGTGAACATTTGGCCTACAACGTCGATCATTTTATCCGTTTTGATCAAGCCAGATCAATAGCAAATGAAAGATTTTATGTACCAAGAATTGTCAGAGAAGCAATTGAAATTAAGAAACATACAAATTTCAATAGAGATTCTAGCTTTAAATTATCGCCAACGTGGGATCCTCTCATAAGTAAAACAAAAGTAAAGCCAATCAAAAAACCTGTAGCCGATATCGTAAGCTTTGCATGTGTACAAGAATATATCGACTCAACGCAACAACAACCTAGAACGAGTACACCACCCACAAGCAATCCAAGTGCAACAACATCTACGCACCGGTACTGTTTGAGAGCGAGAGCTGAAAAACAATAACTAAAACAACATCCATCAATCGCCAGTCTCATCCCGTGACCACGAAGTTTGAAACTTCTTCGAAACGTCGGGAAAAAGAAAAAGAAATTGAAAATATTTCTTACATTTAACGCGGTAAGTTCCGAAAAATTTAAACTTAATGTAATATGAAATCATCCGCGAAAATAATAACCTAAAACATTTTTGTTGTTCATATAAGGAGGGAGATTTTTATGTGAGAGATTTTGACACTGGTAATTTTTATTTGCATTATATTCAGTTTTTGTATGATTACATACTTGCTTTTAAAGCACTTTTTCGTAGCATTTAATGATTTTGAATGCCCAACAACAACTTGATTGTGCTACCACCCAGTTTTTTTTTTCAAAAATCCAAAAAAAAAACATTTTTCGAAAATTTTGAAATACAGTATTATTTATAACTTGAAGTAGCCCCTGTATAAAAATTTTGATCGAGATCCGTTGAGCCATTTATGAGAAAGTCGAAAATCGATAAAATGGTTGTATGGTAGGTACCGTTAAAAACAAATTTTTTTTTTTTACATTTTTGGACAAAATGTAGATCATACCCAAAGTAGTACACACACAATTTTTTATCAAAATCGGTAGAGCCGTTTTCGAGATAATTAAGATGATAGAAAAATTTGTATGGCAAGTACCTTTATTTTTTGGGCTAAAACAACGATTCAAAAATCTAGTTTGTACAATCACCTAAAACGCCTAAGCACCAAGTTTGAACAAAATCGGTTCAGCCGTTTAGGCTGTAGATCGTTCTACATACCACTTTTTTGGTGTTCTCTATCATCGTAATGTCAACTTTGATTAAAATCTCTAGTTCGATTTGTTTTTCAAATGCAAAACTATAGGGCAAAGTACCTACATATATCGCAAGTAAAAATGAAAAAAGTAAATAATTAAAATTAAAAACTCTTTATTTTATATATACAAGAATTATTATTTAATTATGTTAAAAGCAAAATATTCTATTTGAAAGTGTTTCCATTGAAAAATGTGAAAAGTTTTGCAAAACAATTTTTTTTCTTATTTATATTCTAGTCCTAGATTTCTACGATTTTTTTTTATTAAACTCTGCAAGAACTCTTTGTAAAAGACAGGCCCACTTTTAATATTAAGAAAAGTTGTTTTTCTATAGATATAAGTGTTAAATCAGAAAGCCTATTTTCTCCTTGGGAATGCCTTAAACACGTGTGGATTCGCTTTAGAGCTGAATCAGCAGTTATCGAAAATATTAAATCTAAACTAAACTACTTAAGTTAAAAATTAATAACGATCAAATATGACCTTACGATTATAGAGAAGCCTAAAAAAGTGATCGACAAAAAATGACTGTCTGTCAGTCTGTATGTATAACGAGCTGCAGCCTAAACGGCGTGAGCGATTACCTTCAAATTTGGTATGTGTGATTATTTTGGAATTCCTCA
The DNA here is from genome assembly GCA_910595825.1 of Philhelius pedissequus. Lineage (NCBI taxonomy): Eukaryota > Metazoa > Arthropoda > Insecta > Diptera > Syrphidae > Philhelius > Philhelius pedissequus. Next base: position 204,548,142 of record OU343161.1, on the reverse strand, counting down.
GAGGGTAAAATGATATTTTATTTTTAGGCCTAAAAAACGGTACCTGCAATATGACCTTGGGGGAAAATCTTATTTTTCTCGAAAACGGCTCCAACGATTTTGATAAAATTTTTTGAGAATTTGTTTTTTTGGTAATAGCTTTCATCTAATATGAATCAAGTTTACAGGAAAAGTCCATTAACACTGGATTACCCGCTCCCTATTTTTTACACCGATACTCGCATGGCCTACTATGGTAGACCATTTAAAAATGTCATTATCTTTTTATTTTATAAACATTTAAATGAAACAAATATTTAAATATTATATTTATTTATTGTCTTAACCATTTAATAGTTGAATTTATAAATATTAGTTAGCAAATTCAAATTTAGTAAAAAATACTTTTTCAGTACCAAAAAAGACCAAAATGGTTGTTCAAAAATCAATTCTTCGTATTTTTTTAGATAATTTATATGTATATAAAAAATTAATTTTTATAGCATTGAAGACACACTACAGCATGGTGATCGGGACAAATAATTTTTGTTGTTGATCTTTTATGGGCCGGTGCAATAATTTAATTTTACACAAACGCTCGCGCGGACTACTATGGTAGACAATTTTTTTTTTTTTTGTTTATTATATATAATTTTGCACGCGCTCAAGGGATTATGAATACCCTTTATATGCTTTTAAAACAGCGCTGACATCCGGTGAAAGAAGAGAAAGAAGGATATGAAAGACGTGTGGCGCGATGTATTGAGACGGTGGTTGTTGTCTCAGATTTTATCTCTAGGGATGGTGGCTGAACTAATGCGGGGAAAATTACCGTGTCTTATTTATTTATTTTTCTTATAATTCGCATTATTTTATTTATTTCGCTGACATATTAATGAGCAGTTTACTCAATCACATGTTGTTAGTGTTATGCCTGAACAGCATGGAATGAGTAAACCAGCAACTCATTTTATGACAATTTTTAGAATAGGTTTTTAAAGGAATATAAGAAGACATAGACAAAGGCAGGAATCGAACCTTTGACCACGAGGTTGACAGGCGAGCACACAACTATCGCGCCACACCCAATTGACTCTGACAATTAACTATAAAAATATGCGTGTCTGTTGAAAAATTTAGTTGAGAAGGCTTATTTAAAATGACACAGCTCTTACATGAAAAACCGTTAAGTTATGAAAAAAGCTGTTAGTGTGGTCTACTATAGTAGGCCACGCGTGTACTCTATTGTTAACGGTACCTTTCATATAACATTTTTTTTTATTTTTTGGCTTTCTCGGTAACATTGGATTTCTGTCAAATTTTATATCTGCGAAGATCTAAGTAGCCAAACCAATTCTGCGTATTAAAATTTTAAATAACTGTTTTTTTATAATTAAAAACTTGTGTTAAAAACATAAAAAGGATATTCATAATTCCTTGAGCGCGTGCAAAATTACAAAAAAAAAATTTAAATCAATATTTTTGAAACTAATCAAAAAAAAAATAATTTTAAATTTTATAGTCACATGTATATTACTAAGTTTTAAAAAACTGCATACCAAAATTTCCAAAAAAGTTTGTTTTCAAAAAACTAAAAATAAAAAAAACCGGATTTCATCAAAATCCGTCCTACAATTTTCGAGATATTTTTTTATAAATTTTTCATTGATCCGTGGCATCTAATGGCGTTCTTTGTTTTTTCGAAAAATCGGTTAAAGTGATGGTTTTGGCAGTTTATATAAGTTAAAAAACTATTTTTACTTTCATTTATACATATATATGTACACATCTACATACCTACTTTCTCTATGTAGGTAGGTACATATTATTCTCCTAATTTTCATAATTCAAATCCATTTAAATATACATTTGTATAGGATAATCTTACCTATCTTAGGTTACCGTCAGTGGTTAGCTATACTAAAGTTGTTAGTTACAAAAGCAAGTTCGTACGATCCAGTCGTGCATTTTATTTAAATGGTTAAATGGTTAAATGGTTCAAATTCATTAAAAAGTCAGAGCTATACCAAGACTCAAAACTTTCGATTTCTCTTTTTGCAAATTCAACATCAGTTTGCTTATTTTGAATTAAATTGAAAGGAATGTCAGTCTTACCAACAATTTCGGAGGAGAGTATTGAAAAAAAAATAAAAATCATTTTTCCCCGTTTGTTATTTGGTGTTTTTATAAAAGTCAAAATCTAATTGAATGCTACCGAAGTTCTTTTTTATTGCATTGTTGAACGTGCCTTCTCATAATGCAGAATATTTCAAGTCAAAACGATAGCCAAACTTATTAAACTCTTAAGTACTATGCACATGAGAGCGACCAACAACACATGGCTTTAATTTTATTCGTTATGAATATATGTTGAAAATCTGATATCAGGTTAGACGCGCGCGAACAAATTACTCGTTGAAGGGTGGATGGTATGTGGAACGCGAATAGAGTTTGACTGTTCGTAGCAATCAGATGCAATTCGCGACGACCAATATTGTTTTCTCAAATTTATCTTATTTTGGCGATTAAAAAGTAATTTTTTCTGTCGTAAACTTTAATATAAATTATATTTCTACAATTTTGTTTAGAATATGTGAAGAATTTAGGCTGGTAAATGGTTTTAAATGGAATTTATTCGTAGGTAGTTGGTTGCTCTCATGTGAAAAGTCCTTTATTCATAACGTCTACAAAAAATGGTAAAGAAACAAACTAACTATATGTGCTTGGTTTCAATTAAAGCAGTTTTCCATAGTGAAGCAGCGCTATCTCAAAATCATTTTTTATTGATTACCTTTGGAGCATAAAGGCAAAACCCTGTTCCAGGTTTTCCCAAGTATCATAAAATCTATTCGATTTTCCGAAATTTTGACAGTGATATTTACTCAAGTAAAACTTCTTTTGCGGCGGTTTGGGGGAAAACATTTTATATGGAGCTGTCAAACCGACATCACGACACGCTCTTAAAAAATGCGTATCCACAAACAAAACGTCACATAAAAAACACATTTTGAACCGATGTTTGTGCGGACTGTTGACGCTGTTTTTCCGGGTGCTTGTTCTTTCTTATGTCTTTCTCTGTTGTAACGGATGTTTTTTTAGAAGTGTTTTCTTGTTAAAATCGGGATCGTTTGCAATCTCGTTTAGGGCTCATTTACCGAACGTACGATGCGCTTGATGGTCGTTCGGCTTCAATTGGATTTTGTAAGCCTATTCATTATGAAATGTCAAACCTAGCTGAGCATAAAGCAAGTGACAGCTGTCAAAAAGACCAACTCCGAAAAAAGTATTGCCAGATTGAAAACCACACGTTTAAAAAAAACACCCGTTATATGTATTTTGTTATTAACGGTACCAACCATTTTTCTAGTTTTCTATTTTCTCATAAACGGCTCACGGATCTCTATTAAAAAATTTATATAGGAAGTCCTATAAATTCTAAATAATACTGCATACCCAAATTTTCGAAAAATCGATTTTTGGATTTTGAACAAAAAAATATTTCGAAAACGGGTGGGCTTGAAAATCTGTTTTTATGTTTATATTGTTAAATATTTAAAATTATCATATACATTTTTTTTATACAAAATTATGTAAAAAACGACTTTAATATATTTAGCCAGTCTACTAAGAATCTTGAGCTTAAGATGTAATCGAACATAAGAGCAAGTACGTGCGATCCATACGTGCATTTTATTTTTAAATGCAATAATTACAAAGATGATATTTCTTCTAAATATAAAGGTTAAAACGATATTTCTATCATTAGTAATTTTATTTATAAATTATATCAAAATTGGAGAGATACACTTAATGTAGAACTATTTTTTTCGTAGAATTTACCTAAGAATCAGGCCCGAAAATATTATTGACGAAGTAAGGGACTGCCTGTATATTAACAAAAGCATTAATAAACTACTGTTACGCGAGAATCAGATTCAACCAGCACCAGTAACAGCGCTGGCCATTATATTTATTAGAACCAATGTATTTCAATTGTTCAGCACACACTAGGTTAAAAGTGTGCAGTGTCCGCCATAAAGCCAGTACGCTGCTGATGCGAAACGAAAATTTTCGATGGTTTCCACTAGGAGAAATACTACCGAAAACATGAACAAATTTTCAAAAAGAAAAGGCAAGCCCAATCACAAAAAAAATCACAAAGAAAACACGACTATAAATGAAAATATAATTTTCCGCACACAATTAATTGGTCTGGGTAATAAAATGTCTGTGTGTGAAAAGTGAGTGGATACTTTTTAATTTCGTCATGGAACAGCATACTGCAGTCGTTTTTCTGGGGAATATTTTATTTCGCATCATCAGCGTACTAGGGTTAAGGCAAAATTCCTAAAATTGCTGTTGCTGGTGCATTACTGAAAACGTTTGTACTACGATATTCAGTGGCAGCACGCAGCAAAATATAAAAAAAAATACAATGCATGGAACTTGAAGCTGTGGTTGTTTTGATAGGAAATGCCAACCAGCTGTATAGCTTGAACCAATTCATTTGGCAGTTCTCTTTTAATTTCTTTGCTTTAGTAATATGTTAAATCATTTTTATTATGATACTAGGCTAAAAAGAGGATTTTGCTAATTTTAAACCAGTTTAGTATCGTACTATTTTCTTAACATTTTACTAAAGTTAAAATCACAAAATCACTCTTCTGAAAGTGTTCACTTGGGAAAAAATGACAGTTCTAATTCTAAAAAGAAGATTATTTTGCTCTTGGATTTGAAATCAGAATCGGAACCAGAGGCCCAATTCCGCAAGCGTGAATGTTTTTCAGTGCAAAAAAAATATTCACCTTCAAAATATGGGTGAATAAATTTGCCTATCTGTGTACACGTTCTGTCTGTATGTATGTGTACCCGATTTTTTGTGTACACAGAGAAACTCACGTTTGCGGAATTGGGCCCCTGAAGCACTTACACATTCATATACTTGAACGTCAAACTCGACTGTTATCATTTTTTGTATCATAATTGTGCAACAACATTTTTTTTTTAATTTGAATATTTCCACGTACACAATTATTTTCACACATACAATCTCATTAAAATTCAGAATCGTCCGAATCACACAAAAGTGTTCAGTTGGGATCCCGGATCGGAGAAGAATTCCGGATTGCCAAATAATGTCGATTTCGTTTCAACAAAAACATCGACTTGCCGTCGATCCGCCGTCAATTTTTTTCTGAAAATCAAATTCGTTTCAAATTAAAACCAATATTTTTCTTGTAAAACAGATCCGTATTGAATCTCTTTTTGGAGACGGATTCAAAACGGATTTGTGCACAGATTCGTACACACACTACAATATTTGTTTTGACGTTTCTCAATTGTTGTGTTGTGAATTAATTTTTTTTTGTGGCAGTGTACAGAAAAAGTAAATTAATATATTAAAAAATAAAAAAAATTGTTAAAAACTTCTTGGAAACAAATATTAAAAAAGTGCAAGTGGGTTTAGGAACTCCCCCGCGTCGGAATCGGGAAATTAAAACGAAATAATGATGTTTTAACGAATTGAAGATTGTTTTTTTTTTTAGAACTGCCAAGCAACACACACAGTCCCAAAAAGAGATTCGGTCCGTAATCGTTCTTTTCAAAGCCAAAAAGTATTGGTTTTAGTAGCGAATCCTAATTATTGAAACGAAATCGACATAAAAAAGCCATAAATCCATATGCCCCTTTGACATTTACAAACGTCAAAAAGTTATGTTCGCTTACTATTTTACACTATTTGAGGCGTGTTTAGTTGTTGTTTATTAAGAAAATAGATTTAGTATGGTGCCTTATGTTAAAGGGTTATACTTAACAGTTTGCTAATACTAAAGCACTTTACTAATATTTTCCTATTTTTAAACACTTTTTAAAAGCACCAAATAAAGTTGCCATTTTGTGATTTTAACTTTAGTAAAATTTTAAGCAAATAGTACGATACTAAACTGGATTAAAATTAGCAAAATCCCCTTTTTAGCCTAGTATCATACTAAAAATGATTTAACATATTACTAAATCGACTAAAATTTTGCGCCATTAATTTTAAAAGATACACACAATCACCTTCCAGGGATGGACTTTATTTACATGATTGTGGTTTATTGTGCAGTTTTTAAAAAAGTATTTCATCTCTGGCATTGTACTCATTAAATATCTTGCGCACCATTTTTATTTTCTGGAATCCTCTCTCTGCGCCACCGGGCGTTGGCGAAGTGATATGGTTCAAATGTGTTTGAATTGTTGATGCTGGCACTGGTTAAATCTATTTTACGCATAATTCCTACATTCGTGATTCTTCACATCCGGAATTCCTCGGTTATTATAGTATACAATTGGGTGTGAGAATTAATTTAATTATCGATTACAGGTTGACTTGTGGTCGCTTGGTATTATGGCAATCGAAATGGTCGAGGGTGAACCGCCTTATTTAAATGAGAATCCACTCAAAGCATTGTACCTTATTGCCACAAATGGTAAACCAGAAATCAAGGAAAAGGATAAATTGTCGCCAGTATTTCAAGATTTTCTCGATCAATGTCTAGAGGTTGAGGTCGATCGTCGTTCCAGTGCGCTAGATCTATTAAAAGTAAGTTATCAAATGTAATCATTATTTAAGTAACTATATTATCATTTTTGTTTTCAGCATCCTTTCCTTAAACTGGCTCGTCCACTAGCAAGCTTGACGCCTTTGATTATGGCTGCTAAAGAAGCAGCCAAAGGAAACTAAAATTAAAGTTTCTTTCAAAGAAGAATAATAATAACCACAAAAGAATAACATCAATAGCATAACGTAAAGTTTATTAATTTTAACATTTTTTTATAATTATAAAAACGTACTTTTCTATAGCCAAAAACAAAAATTTATAAAAGAAAAACAACAACACCGCATACATACATTTACTTAAGTTATAAGAGTAAAGTACATGAGTTTTTCTGCTTTAGGGACCTTTTTTTTAAGTTCAACTTAATTAAAAGGAATTTTTAATCATATTTCTTTGTATTATTTATTTCTATTCTAACAGCAAGCAATGATTTTTGCTGTTATTTTATTCGATTAACGCATTTAAAATGCTTTTAAACTTGACCCATTAATTATTTTGTTTTAGTTTTATTTGTCTCTTACTATCGTTTCCTTCTTTTTCATCTATTTTAACTTAGACAACTTTGAGACTTATATTTAATATAAATATATAATAACTGAAGAGATATTTATTTAGATCATATCTATTTAAAATAAAAAACTGTTTTTTTAAAGAGAAAACCCTATATTTTAACGGAAAGATAATATGCGCAAAGGGGTTCTCGATGTTTTTTATTGTAATCTTGAATTTAATTTTGAAGCAAATTTTAAGAATTTTTTTCTTAAATTTGTTATAATTAATTTGATCATTAAATCTATTTATGGCTTAAAAATACACATTTACTATTCACTTAAAAATCAACATTTCATTTATGTAGTGCGTATTCTATTTGTAAACCATTAACCTCTAAGAAAGGTATATTTTTATATATATTATTTTCAAAAAGAAACAAAAATATAATAATTTTATCTATCGACATTCATTTTTTTATATTTTGTTTTTTTTTTCTCCCAGCTTTTCAGTTTTGTTTTTTTAGGGAAAGAAAACTCCATTGGAAGCAACTTTCCATTTTAAAAGAAAAGTATCCCTAAGATACAAAGTGTAAATTTGTTCGATTTAAAACTTTTATGAACACAACTATGTTGTTATTTGCATTACACAAATTTTAGTTATGAATGTTATTTATTTAAAAAAACGCAATAAATGACAACGAGATTGCACACTGCATTTGTAAAAGTATTGTTGGGGTGGAAAATTAAAAAGTGCTGAATAAAAAGAAGTAATATGTTTCCCCTTTTTTTGGAAACTTACTTCACACAAGTTTGTGTATTGCAAGGCTATAGCAAAATCAACTAAATTAAATTAAATATGTGGGATTGAAAAAAGGTTCGAATTACTAACAATTTTTTTTATTTTATTGTACTATAAAAAAAGTATATTGAAAATTTTGCTTACCGGGAATTTGAAAAAAAATAGTGAGATCCTCAACATAACTGGAAGTTCTAGCAATACCTCCGAAATGACCAGTACACAGGAGAAATCCAGCATTGTGAGCTGTTTCCAAGTAAGTGCTTATTTCATAGTGTCTGATAAAAAAAAAACATATCAATATGGGAAAGCATTTAGGTGTCCTGGATTCATGAACAACCTATAGATAAAGAAACCATCAGTAGGTATTTGTTGAAGGATATTAATTCCCCAGAGAAGCTAAAATTTAAATGATCTTTTGATCGAATTCGAAGTCCAAAGAATACGAACAATTTATGTTGCGATTGTTAGCAAAACAAACAATACATTCACCCTTATTACGACAGGCGTTTCGTTTAAATGGCGAATGTCATTTTCAAATACTTGTATTACGATTAGCGTTTTATAGTCGTTTTTCTCAACGTAACACCTTAATTCCAGTGGAACTTAAATTTTTGTGAGAGAAACGTCACTCGTTATTACAATATGCGTTACGCCTTAAGTACTATGCATATGAGAGCGACCAACGAATTAACGAATATTCGTCTTGACATTTCGTTCACATGGTTTAATTTTATTCTTCACGGAATACAAGTAGAAAGTGATTTCGGGGTTAGACGCGCGAACAATTTATTCGTCGAAGGGTGGATGGTATGTGCAACGCGAATAGAGTTTGACTGTTCGTAGCAATCAGATGCAATTCGTGACAACCAATATTGTTTTCTCAAATTTATCTTATTTTGGCGATTAAAAAGTAAATTTTTCTGTCGTAAACTTTAATATAAATTATATTTCTACAATTTTGTTTAGAATATGTAAATAATTTCGGCTGGTAAATTGTTTTAAATGGAATTTATTGGTTTATTCGTTGGTCGCTCTCATGTGAATAGTCCTTTACTTACAGTGAGTTTCACTCAAATTTCAAAGATCTCTCTCAAAATCGATATTTGATCTTTTCCATGAAACTTTTTTCCAGATTTAATCGTAGTATTCGTGAATGCCTGACACACACATTCCTGAAAAAAAAATATATATCTTCATCATCAGATGACGAACAAGACGAAAGCCAAGCAATCAAAAACTCCAATAAATTTATAAAATCTAAATTTTTAACATCTTGGTCCATTTAATTTATTAACTCGACCAATTATTTGTATTATTTGATGTTCAAACGTTTTTCAGGCTATTGGTCCATTCATTATTTGTTAATTTTTTAAATTTTTTAGCAGTAGTTCACAAGCTTAGAAGAAATTAATAAAATATTTACCATTTGACCTTTGACAGAAAAGACTTTGTACATGTTTGTGTGCATCCAGAACAAATCTGCCAACCCATCAGAGATTAAATCTTTCGTGCTAAGATTTTATCTATATCTGCTCTTTTTGTTGGAATGAAACTCTGAAAATTCAAATTGTCCAATCTTTTTACAGAAATAGCCAATTTTCCTTGAATGAAACGCGCTATTATACGCAAACTAAAACCTTCTTTTTTGTCGGCCAACAAATTTTAAACGACTCGTCGCGAAATTGCTTAAAAATATAAATTTTATTATTTTGTATATTCTTTTTTAACAGGTTTTATTAAGTTTGGATTTATTAAAGGGTGAACATTACAAATGCTGAATAGTGAAGCCTTTCCTAAACTCATTATAACGAAATCCATTTCTTGAAACTAATTTTAAGAGAGAAGGAGGTTTCACAAAATGCAGAAAACAAAACCAAATGGGAATCAATGGCACAACACGCAATATCCTTCTTCCCTGTGACATTTTGCCCTCCTACTTTTTAAAATAAAGAAAGGCTACCTTATTTAGTACGCATTACAAATCTGGAAAGATGCGAATAATCTTAATTGAAAATAATAGGAATTTGATTTGTCTGGCTATGTACTTACTTCGTATCTGGCAAATCACGGATTCGATATGGATCTAATTAATCTTCTTTCTCTAATTATATGTATCAATTTTTTTGGTTTCTTCCTCTATTTGTTCCTTGTTGTTTTTGATGTTCGCATTCCTTAAGAAAACAATGCGGCTACACTATTTATCTTTCGACTTTTATTAACTTAATCGGCAGAAAATGATGACTGTGAATATTAAAGGTACGGAAAAATAACTTCTGGCAAAATGACTTTTGAATTTTGCAAAAAAGTGGAAAGTCAAATACAAAATTTTATTTGTGCAGTATCTCAAAATAAAACGCGAAAATGCGATTGCAAAGATCTGATTTTCCTGAACTAGTCAAATATTTTCATCACTCCAACAGTCAATACTGACGTCGAACTTGACAACTGAAGTGTGTGTTTTATTGGAATAAAAGCAAAAAAGCTGTACAGGCGATTATGTAAGTCGTACGATAGCTTAGTCTGTAGTGTGTTGAGTCCTCATTAAAAAAACATTACCTTGGCTGATCCAATAAATTTATTTTCTGTAAAAGGGAACCACCCTCGAAAAAATAATTTTTTAAACTGAAAATTTTTTACTCGCTATATATGTCATGTATGTACATAGGTACTATGGGTAAGTTTTGCATTTGGAAAAAAACTGGGGATTTTAATTAAACGATGATTCCGATAATAGAAAAAAACACGAACAAAGTGGGTCCCGCAATTCCGACGGAAGTGGTTTTCTTCAAACTTGGTACTTAACCGCCTTGATTCTTTTGTTAGCGATTGCATAATTTTAGATGAATCTACATTTTGATCTAAAAAATGTTTGCATAAATAGTGACGTAAAATGTTATTGAGGATACGTCACACATAGAACAATTTTTGTTGACTCTCATTAACGGTTCAATGGATTTCGATCGAAAGTTTTATACAGGAGGTCTTTCAAATTCTAAATACTGCAAATCAATTTTTTGTTTTAATATTTAAAAAAAAATCATTTCTTTTTATTTTGAAAACTCGATACATATTTTTTTTGTTTTTTTTTTTTAAATTAAAGAATTTTAAGTAAAAAACAACTTTATAACTTTTACTACTAAGAACTTTGTGCATTCCATATGATCATGCATTTTATTTTAAATGTGTGTGATTTCGTACTGATTTTGTGTTTGTATTTAATTTTGTTATTCATTGTTAGTCGAATGAGTTTTCTATATTATGCACCTCCAATTTTAACTACATAGTTACTAATCTTGGGATTTAATGAGATAATAACACACCGTGCCAACGAAAATTCTTTTGTATTCTTTTTTTTTTTTTTAATTTGTGTCATGCGATGAAAAATTAAATTAAAGTATATTATTAAATTATTAATAAATACATTTTTTTAAGATCGATAAAATGATATAAAATTGACGTCATTAAAAAAAACGGCTACCTATCGTAAAACATAAAGGTAAAGATGGATTTTGAAAAATAATAGTAATACGGGCGCATTTGTTGATATCACAAACCAACAGATTGATCATGTCACCAAAAACGCTGCTAAATGTTTTTTTTTTCGACGATGCAAGAAATATTTCTACGCTTCTGATTGATGTTTCTATATCTATAAAGCCTACCTTCATCCAAACCTTGAGTTCAATTCTCACGCATCTCTCAGACACCGTTTCAATGTATCATGTATCTCGTTACTCCATCTATTTTTAGAATTAAAGAATTCTTAATATAAGAATCATTCTTTTAATTTCCACATTGTAAAAATCCGGCCCCATTTTGATACGAAGTAAATAAGGTGATAGATTAACATTAAATATATTATAAATAAGATTATTTATACACAAATTTAATTATACATTGTCATTACTTTGTCCTTAATATGTATAACTATGAGAACCCCTACAAATATGACTAAAAATGTATAAAATAATTTATTTCTTTAAAAAAAATGATTAAATCGTATATTAAGTAAAGTTCTCAGTTCTTAACCTCAAGTTCTTTGCTAAACCTTTATAATAATTGAATCATTTATTTTGAAATTTTAAAGAGATTTCGGAAAAGAACACAACACATAATTCGGATAAATATTTTTGATGGATTAAGTGTGTGTTGACATGAGTATTGTAACTAAGGAGGGTTAACCCGCAAACATAATAGTCAAAAACGTATCCTATTTCAGATTAAACGATTCAATTACATTAAAAACCTAATATTTTGTAATATAAAAGAAAAGTAATAAAACCAAATGAAAGAAATTAATTAAAACACAAAAGTTTTGCTAATACCAATACCTTAAATTTAATAAAACTGTGAAAAAATAACGACGATTAAAAATAAATATTTAACGAATGCTGAGTAAAATTGAAACTAGTTTTCCAATAAATTTAAACAAGAATAAATAAAAAAAACATGAAAAATCGTACTTTGTGCCTAACCAGTAAATAACCAATAATAATAGTAGACAAAAAATTATTATTGACTAACAAAAAAAAGAAATAAGAATCAAAAAATTATAAATATAAAATATAACAGAAAACATAAACAAAAAAAAATGTAAAGAGCTATTATAAATATATATATATATTTCAAAACATTTTGTAATTCTAAGGAAATAGACAAATAATTAAATTACAATTTTTAAAATGTAGAAGAAAATAATCCAAACTCCCTGAGGAAATACACATGTCCTTTTTTATTCTTGAAAAAAAGTACCCTCAGTAGTTAAAAAGAAGATATAAACAGGCTACGATGTTATCGAAAAAAAATATATATAAATTAGCTCTGTGTCTACGAACTGTAAAAAACAGTTCCTAGTTTAAACAAATAAAGATGTATCATTTAAAATTACAAGAGAAACAAACTAAGAGATTATAATTTTAAACGAATGTACTATTATGATTATAATCCATAATAAATATGTATACTTATACATATATATGTATGGATAGATATTGATATACATATATATATATATATATATATATAAATTAACACACAAATTAAAGATAAATATGTATACATAACGTATTCTGTATTAATTTACTCGTCTCTTATTATTAAAAAAAGAACATTAAATTAAAAATTGTTTATTGATATATTTAAAAGGAAACATAACATGACGAAAACCCCATTGAGCATGTATATGTGGTAGGTATTAATATGTTCGTTCGTTGAACTTTACCCAGGGTCGACTTTTGACAATGTTTGTCAAAAGAATCTTCTTTATTTTTGGGGTTTCGGTTGTCAAAAATCACTCGAGGGTCATGAATTTTATGTTGCATAAAAGCAATGTATGTCATTTAGACCCGTTTCCTGATACGAAACATATTATATCTTTGTTATTAGCTATATTGCACATATCTTTTAAGTGATACATAATTGATTTAGGTTGCATATACAAATTTATGTTGAACTTTGGCAAAGAAGCAGATTTAAATTCATTGAACATTTTCAAATTGAAACCGGTCTCTTTTGTTATTAGCGTATAAACATTTTGTGCTATTTTAGTATTAAATTGTCAATTTTTGTTTAATTCAAAATGCGAAAGGACAACAAAAGAAATCCTAACTTTTCATTAAACGAAAAATCCTTGCTCCTTCAGTGTATTCATGAAGAAAAAGAAGACAAGTGCTTAAAAATAAAAAAGTATTCTGCTACATGGAAGGACAAAGAAAGTGCATGGAGCAGTACTGAGGTAAATTGTAATACTCAATCCGGAGCTTCATGCTATACGAATTCCGTTTCTCTGTACGCTGTCAAGGAGCAACGAAGGAAAATATTTATTTTGCTCGTACATGTATATATGTAGGTATTTGACAAGGAACTCTAATTTCAAGAATTTTAACGTCATCATCAAACACATCCAGGATTAGATATTAAAAACAATAAATAATTACTATAACGCGTGCTTTCAATTGCATATTATGTCTTATAGCGAGTTTCATTCAAGAAAAGATTTGCTCTTTCTATCAAAAGATTGGATCTTTTTGAATGTTAAGAGTTTCATTCCAACAAAAAGAGCAAATCTAGATCAGGTATTCAAGACGAAAGATCTGATCTCTGCTGGGTTGGCCGATTTGATCTAAATGCACACATACATGTAAAACGTCTTTTTCTGTCAAACGCCAAATGGAAAATATTTTGTTATTAATTTGTTTTGAAACTGTCCCAGTCTGTGCTAAAAAATTTAACAAATAATGGACGAAGAAATTCCTAATTTAAATTTTAAAATTTAGTTTTTGATTGCTTCGTCTTTGATTGATTTCCGATCAAAAAATAAATAAATTTTTGTTTGCCAATTGGAAGGCTTTAATTGTAAAAATCTGTGTTTTGACAGATCTGAAGGAGAAAAAATTAATTTTTGTTACCAAAAGAAAACCCCTTTTTTCTTTTCGTTTTCTTTTTAATAGCGAGTTTCATTTAAATTTCAACGAACTCCTCTCAAAATGGAGATTTGATCTTTTAAATGAAACTCTGTGTCCAAATTTAATTGTAGTATTTGCCGCTTTCGGTGGCATATCTAAAGCAATCCGGATTGCTTTGTATTGTTGTGATGCCTAAGGAAAAAACAGCTGATGATCTAAACATATATTGTCAAACACAAATCTCAAGCTACCCAAAAATTATTATTAATTTGAGGAACAGCTGATTCAAAACTTCAGATTTGTATGCAATACAACTCACTTAACAGAGAAAGCTATCTGGATCTTTCGAAAACAATCCCGCTACTAAGGTATCTTGGCTAGCCTATCGGCATTGCACCGAACGCGGCCAATGCTGAATGACTGACACACACATTTCTGAAAAAAAAAACATCATCATCATCAGATGTTGAGGAAGATGAAGACAAAGCAATAAAAAACTCCACTAAATTTATAAAATTTAAATTATTAACTTCTTCTTCTATTATTTGTTTATTTTTTAGTTTAATTTTTTAGCAGGGATTGGCACAATTTTACAATAAATTAATAACAAAATAGTTTCCATTTGATGTTTGACAGAAAAAACGTTTACATGTATGCGTGCATTCAGATCAAATCTGCCTACCCACCAAAGATGAGACCTTTCGTGTTGAGATCTGATCTAGATTTGCTCTTTTTGTTGAAATGAAAATCTCAAAATTCAAAAAGATGAAATCTTTTGTCAGAAACATCAGATCTTTTCTTAAATAAAACTCGCTATAACATTCATGTAGCATTTGGTTATAAATGTATCAAAAGGTACGATAGTGCACAGTTCTAACTGACTGGACTCTCTCACTGACAAATCATCAAAATTATGAATCGCTTCCCGACATCTTATGGGGTTTTCGTTCGCTTGGTAACAAAAATCAATATATTTTTGATTTAGATCTGTGAAAAAACTTATTTTGACAATTTTTGTCTTCGATTGGCCAACAAATTGATTTATTTTTTTGATTTTAAATCAATTTTGCAGATCTGGATTTTTCGGCAGATCTACCCCTATTTTACTAACAGCACTATGCATCATAATTTCATAATTGCGGGCGTTCACTCATTTATGGCCTTTTCGATTGGCCGTCCGGAACTGTTCTGACCCCCACAAAATGACAGTTGTTACTCAAAAAAGAACAGAAAACGATTCTGGATTTCATTTCAGAATCGAAAACAGAATCACTAATACACTCACATAATTGAAATGTCAAAATCATCGGGTTGATTTGTTGTGTAATTTCGATGTGTTTATTAATTTAAACTACTTTTCTGGTAAAGTAACATAAAAAGAAACAAGTTTTAATTATTATTGATAAAAGAAAATATGTATCTAAATTGAAATCAAGTGTTTGTGTTTTTTCACAAACACAGTGATACATACAATTCAGAATCAGTCAAATTGTTTCAGGGTGTTTTATTGGGGGAACGTGTTCCGGACGGCCAATCGAAAAGGCCATTATTCTCGGATACCAAGCTATCGAAGTATATCTGTGAACGAATCAGATAGGTTAGCTGAAAGCTGTCAAAAAATCAAAGCAAAACGTATACCAATGAAATTTGCAGTCAGCTATTCTTGGATGGCTAGTTATTCCAATTTTTTTGGGATAACTGAAGATAGCTTTCATGAGAGAAGCTGTTTGTTCATCAGATCTGGTTTTGTACGCATTAGAACAACAGAAAGTTATTCCAGATTACTGAGAATACTTGAGTGAACGTCCCCATTGACAGCCATCTGTCTTTCAAAACAGCTGATATTTCTAGCTGGTTCACAGACACAAATATACACAAATACTATAGCAAATAAAAATCAATCTGAAAACGTATTCGATTCGTTACGAAAAAAATCAATTTATAGATCAAAATATAATTTTCGAAACGAAAACCCCATTAGAATCGCACAACGGTAGGTCTTGTGGTAATTAAAAGAGAACATGGAAAATTTAAGATTTTCCATTCAGGGGCGTGGTACCCGCCTAGTTTCATGGAATTGATATAAATTACTTGGAGCACTTCGGATTGTGGTAGATCGATTGATGAAATTTGGTAGAATGGCTGGAAATGGAGCTTGATGTGTATAAAAAGCGAAAAATAGAAAATACACCAAAGAAATTGATTCGCGACGGATCTGTAACAATTTTTTTCCCTTAAACAACTTCCATTACCAAAGAAATTGATTTTTTTTCTGAAAGAATTGAATTCTCTCGAATCTCTTTTTAAAGACGGATTTAAACTGATTCTCACACGGATTCTCAAACAAACCACACAAACTTGAAATTTCGGACATGTCAATTCTTATAATTAATTGCAAAACCTTTTGATGCAAGTTCAAATGGTTAATAAATTATAATTGTGAGAAAAATATATATAAATTGGTATAATATTAATAACACAAAGAATTGTGTTTTATGGCAGTATGAACGCAAACATTTCGTATTTTGCAAGAGCCCCTGGAATTGTTTAACACACACATTCAAAAATAAGAGATTGCTACGTTTTTTTTTTCAAATTTCTTTCAACTCAAAATGAATAGAATTTTAGTAGAGATCTGTCTTCTTTGAAAGGAACACCATATTAGATTTTTCATTCGAAGTGTCTGCTCATTGTCAATTTAAAATTATACATTCATCTTAATTCATGGATTTTCTAAGAATTAAACTGCTTGTTGGAATTAATTTGGGATTTTCTGTTCGTAAATCCAAATTTTTTTTTGTTTTACTAAATTTCTACTTTTTGTTGACAATATCACACATAGTGACTGGAATTTTTAAGAACCTTAGAAAGGGGGATTTTTTTGTGAATGTATGTATATTAAAGTATCTTATTTAAAAAAGGTGAGTAACTTACTTGAACTTGCAAGCTACTGCTTACCGATCGAAGGTGCAACATCTGTGCCAAATGCTCGTGACAGAAATAAATAAGATAATGCTTTTGAATTCAGATTTTTGAAGTATTTTTAATGTTTTTCTGTTATTGCTCCTGATTCTTACATCTAGATCATCTGATGAAAATAGGCTTGTCTCACGTAAAAAGAATCTATACGCAAAAAAAAATTAAAATTGTTGTTCTTTTTATTCAATTTCATGCTTAAGCAATTAAATATTTTAGCGAAGTTGTAATTTTATTTCCAGAAATTATTTTGAATAATTTATATAATTATTGTTTTTCTTTAGATATCTTGCTATATATCTTGCGCCATTACGGGATCCAGGGGCCGAATTCCGCAAGCATGAATGAATTTTCGTGAACATAAATTATTCAAGCTCAAAATATGGGTGAATAATTAAAAAAAAAACTATGAAATGACAGTAGAATTCCCTGGGAAAGTTTATTCCCAATACACATTCCGAGGAAACCTTCTGAGCATCATTCACGTTCCCAAGGTTCGAATTTGAGAAAAATTTCCAGGGAAATTTTTACTCACGATAACCCCCAATAAAATAGTACCGTGTTTTATGCTCATCTCTTTTTAGGTATTTATCATAGGCATACAAATACACCTTCACAGAAACTATATACTGACTGAAAAAATACATTTTAGATCCTTAAAATAGAACGTGTTGTTTTCGTATTCAGTGTTGACAGTCTGCCTGACGAGAAGTATTTTCGAAGTGCAGTTTATATTCCCCGAAGTAGATTCTGTCGTGACAGACTTAAAAGATCGTCTTTCTTCAGATGTACTCCCAATATTTTAGCTAGGAGAATATATATGTATTTTTTTTTATATACAAAAAAACTGCATACGAAAATATACGAACAATATTTTTTAAGTTTTAATTAAATTTTTTGAAAAAATTAGGTAAGTTTGAGACATTAAATTTTATTCTTTTCAAAATAGGTCAATTGACACAAGATATTATTACGTTCATTCGTTGAACTTTACCTAGGGTCGACCTGGGTTTTTCGGTTCTCAAAATCACCCGAGGGCCATTAAATTTATGTTGCAGAAAAGTAAGTTTTGTCAATTAATAATTAAAACTTAAAATATGTTAAGTTTAAGTTCTTAGTACATTTTTTGTGACCCTATGTACAATCCACAACTCCAAAGCTTCCCATTTTTCATGTCTGTGTATGAAAATTAATTTGAGTATTGTTTTATTTCCATTTTAAAAATAACAATTTGCATACAAAACGAGAAAACACAACAAAACAAATGCTTCAGATTAGGGTTGATGGATAAGTCCATCTATGTTATTGAAACATCGTTATTAAAACAAAAAATCGATGATTCAATATCGATGTTGTTGCTGATAGAAAGTAACTTATACAATTTAATTGTATTTTATTTAAGTCTTAGCTTTAAACTTCAATTATGTTGTATTTAATTTTAATTTGGAATTATTTTATTTATAATATGGAGACGCAGATGAATAGTCGAGAAGGAAACGACTTTTTAATTTTTTAGGTATTTTCCTGTTTGTTTAAATTCATTGTTTAATCCTAATTATAATTTTTCTTTAATAAAGTTTATTATATTCAATGCAAGAGAATATTTCACTAGAAAAATTGTCTCCTCGTTATTCGTCTGTAACAGATGTTGAAGGAAGAATAGGGGAAAACCCTTCAACACATCGATGTTTTCGATTCGATAACTATTAACATCGATGATGAGTACTCGATATTCTCCTTAATATCGGCCATTCCTACCTCAGATCTCATGTGACTTTGACGTTTATTCATTTACCACAAGTTGCCCCGTAAAAAACCTAGGTCTACTTCAGGGCGAGTTGAGGGCGACTATGTTTAAATAAAAGAAAATAATTTGTTTATCAGGGTGACTTTAGGTTTTCAAAAAGCGCTTTAGGTGGACTTCAGGGCTCAACGAACGAACCTATTGATGAAAATGAGATCGTCAATTTTCCCACTGAAATTTTAAATTCTCTGGATATGTCAGGAATGCCGCCACACAAACTCTGTCTACAAATTTGTTCACCGGTCATTCTTTTGCCTAAGTTAAATCCACGAAAATTATGCAACGGTGTACGACGTACCTAAATCAACGATATTGACTGGAAAGTTTGAAGAAAAAGTCCTCGTTTATATCGAATACCTATGATTCCATCAGAATCAACAATTACCTTTCAAAATTCCACAATCCCCGATACGTTTGGCTTTCGCGATGACGATAAATAAGCTGCAAGTGTGCAAGGGCAGACAATGAAAATTTGTGACTTGGACTTGGAGAAACCGTGTGTCTCCCATGGATGGGCAGCTATATGTTGCATGCCCACGCCTTGCAAAACTATCAAATTTATTTGTTATAATGAAAGATAGATTAACGAGTAATAACGTTCATCATTTAGTTTTTAATTAAAGCAAAAAACTGATTTCTACTTATTAGAATCCTTAGAAATCACTACCTTAACAACAGCAATTTTAATATCTAATAATTTAACGTAATACAATAAAATCGCAACAACGCGCCGCCGGGTGTGCTAGAATATTATGATTATATTAATGGGGTTTTCTTTTGGTAACAAAAATTGATTTTTTTTCCCTTCAGATTTGTCAAAACACAGATTTTTACAATTAAAGCCTTCCAATGGGCAAACAAATCAATTTATTTTTTGATCGGAAATCAATTTTGCAAATCTGGATTTTCGGCAGATTTACCCCTCTTTTACTAATACCATAACACCATCAGAACAATTGACTGCCGTCATTTTTACAAGATTTTGTTTTCAGTAATTATGTGAATAGTAAAATAAAGTTGTGAAAACATACATACATTTTTAAAAAATAAAAACAATTGTTTAATCCTCCAAACTAATTTCGGCATTAATTTTTTAAACATTGAAATCGCTTCGTGTTACAAAATAAAATAAAAACTTAAATGAAAAAACAATTGTCGAGTCATTTGCCATCCGATACCTTTACAGACACAGACAAGAATATACACCAATACCGAAAAAAATCTGAAATTACCAAAAGAAAATCTTTTATCGTATTCTGTCTTCGATCAACATGACCCCCCAATCTAAAATCCTGGATCCGCCTTGTCGTTAACATGGATGTGGGTTCTTAGACTATAAATGGAAATTTCTCATATATGTTGGGAGAATCAATTTCAGTTCAGTTCTTTGGAAGTCGACCAATGGACATAATAGTTGCGTAAGGATATCTTCTTTAAATTTTGCCCAACTTATGAATTTCGCCAATGCTACTGTTTATTTCATTTTAATCATGATTATAATTTCAGTTCTTTGGGATTTGCACATGAAAATTGTTGCTAGGTTTGGGTCCAAAGAAAAAATGTAGCTTTCATCTGTAATTGCGAAATGTAATGGTAGCCTAGATTGTAACTTTAAGATAGTTTATAGAACAATAAGGAAGGATACCCGATGCAGTCATAATGCGCCCTATTATTCTCCGAATTTTTTTCAATCAACAGCTTGATTGCCTCATTCATAAAATTATCAAATTGTGCATTTTTATAATAGAAAAAAAACATGCAATAACATTACAAACAAGAAGATTACATTTTATTTCGTACTTTAAAAAATCAACTACTACACAAAACTACTGTTTGGAATAGCCAGTCTTGGTTTTGCGGTTCAAGAATTTGTAAAGATACAATATGCGCTTTTGTAAATTTTTCCAATTGGTAGGTCTGGCAAGTGGGTACTTAGTCTTCATCATCATTTTTCTCTTGCGGAGCAAAACTTGATACTCATTGCCGGACACGCCGCGCATCCATGATGGAACTGAGTATAAAACTTTTGTTGGATGTAAATTGTCATTGCCCAAAATATCTATATAGTCATTTTGACCAAAAAGAGCTCGTTTTTCTATCCAAGGGTTTTTCGGTTTGTAGTCAGGAATTGGGAGTTTCTGATTATTATCCCAATGTGGAAGCAATCCACCTTGCAAAATTTTCTCCTTATAACCATAGCGACGAAGTAGGGGTCCACGCTCTCGTCTTTCAGCATAGGAGATCTGCCTTGAAGCTGTGACTGCGGGATACCATAGCTGATTTATGGATATTGCTTTTTTAACAGAATTAATCACCCAGGACATAACTTTTATTTACGTAATTGATGATAATTGAATTGACTGATTGATGGTCCATAAAAAGGAATATATCCTACTCGGTTTTTTTGACAGTTTTAAAGTGTCAAAATGACATTTAAATTTTTCGAATGTTTTTAGTACATTAAGCAGTAAGCAGAATATAGCTTTATATCCCCATTAAAATGTTGGACCAATTAGAGACTCTCCGTCTCGTACTACTCAAATAATTCTTCTGAGCAAAAGCAGTCCAACAACAATATTCATTGTATAAATAGTCAGCCAAGAGTCTTAGCTCTTACTCCATTAGAATCAGAAAACTGTAAAGAAGGCAATACATTATAGCCACTTTTATAACAAATTAAATACTGTCAGTATTAACCACCAATGTAATATTTTATAAAAGTCTCAATAAAGTTTGAATTGAATTGAATTGTTGGAACAACGAAACCAATTCGAAGATTACTACCGGATTTACACGGAATTTAAATTGGTATAGTACTGTCAAAATCTTGTTATAGTTTTTTTTATTATGTAAATGGTCGAAAATGTGGCAGTATATTTGTCATTAAAAACGGACAGCCAGAATTTTCCTTAAGCTGTGGCATTATACTGACATCGTGTAAATTCAGTAATCACTATACAATTTTCAATTTCTACACCATACACGATATTATTTATCGCGTCTACACTTTTGTCTTCATTTCTTAATAAAAAGCTGTGCTCACCAACTGGATGTAGTTCGACCTCTATTGAGTGTTTTTAGTTAATATTGGGCGACTGTTTGAAATTTAATAAAGGATGGAGCCAATTTTGAGATTCTCAGTTTCGACTTTTTTTTATTCTATAAATTCTTGCGCAGATATAAATAAGAAAACAAATTACTCTGTAATAAGATAACTAATGCGATACTCTTCTTTCCCTTCACTTCAGGTTGACAACGAATTTTCTCCTTTTTTGAAATACTTGAAATTATGATGGAAAGGATCGATACTATCAAATAAAAATAAACGAAATTGCAAATAATAGAAAAACATCAAATTTGGCTTGTCATATTATTGAATTCACAAATGAGGGTAAAGAGAAACGTCAAAAGTGCATAGCAGAAATCTTGGTCCGTAACACACAGGTCAATTTTATTCCGTCTCGCTTTTTGTCTCTTTCGCATTCATTATGCATTAATGTCGTGTAATACCAAGCCACAGATTTTATCTACTCCAACCACAACATACGCGTTCCTCCTGCTTAAAAATCGCAATATAAAATTTAAAGATGTAAGAGAAAAGTAATTCGAACGCGGCTATTTGAAATCGAACTCTTTTTCGAAAATGGCCCACTATTATATGGCCTATTCACAATTTCGGAAAGAAAATTATCTGTCACCACGATTGCCATGGCGGCCATTTGTCTTTGCTTTATATTTAAGCATATTAAGCATGTTGACAATTTTTCTTCAAATTGGATGAGTTTTCTATTACGTTTTTGATAAAAAAAACTGGTGGAATAATATAACTTCATCCAAAAGTGAAATAGATAAAAACTTGATAATGGATGCTTCAACTATGGACAATATCGTTATGGAAAACGGAAATTCGCCAATTCTAAAAGAACCCGATAATCAAGGCATACAACCGTCCATTTCAGAACAAACAGATTCCTCACCAAATGGAGACGAAATCGATGGAAATCCTGTAGAACCGCCCCAAAGTACAGATGCCTGTCCCATTGAAAAAAGCGAAGAACAGTAAGCTTAATAATCTCTTATTTAATTTAATATTTAATATAACTTGTAAAATTTTAGTGTTGCTCCTCACCAATCATCGCCACCGGTTTCAAAGTTTTGGAACAAACCCTTTAATGGTGGCCCTCCGCCGAACAGAGGACGTGGCGGTGGTAATTCTTTCTTTCGTGGACGTGGTGGGGGTAGATTTGGAGGTCCAAATCATGATCACAACTGGCAAGGAAATAACGATCCTAACAACTCGTACAACAACACTTTTAACGGTCCACCAATAGAACTCTGGGTTGAAACAAAATCTGAGGACTCAAAACCTTACTATTATCACGCTATCACCAGGGAGACAACATGGACTAAACCAGAAGGGCCCAACATTAAAGTAATGACTCAATCTGAGATTGAGGAAATGAATGCAAAAAACCAACAAATGCAACAACAACAACAACAACAACAACAACAACAACAACAACAGCAGCAGCATAATCAAAATAGTGTAGAAAACAGCAGTACTCAGGAGAGAAGTAGTCGGGAGGATAGCAACAAGCCACCCGAGGGTGCAGTTCTAGAACCACAAAGAACTGATATGCAGGTTTGTATCATTTGATCACTGTTAAAATTATATTACAGTTCTCCAAAAAGAAAAAAAATGTACTACACCTTTAGTTATCCACATATTTTTGTAAATTGTCGAGCAGGCGCCATAGGTTAGGTTAGGTAATTGGGTGGACAATTGATGACGTTATTGTCACACTTAGATCAATGTAGATCCATTGTGTTACCCGGAGTGTAGTCACTCTTTTCCGATATAAACCTGTGTCCTCTGAATCAGTCAAGCCATTTGGTGGCATTGACGAAGTTCGATATGTTAATTCCTGAAATATTAGAGAGCTCTTCTAAATTATTGAAGAAGTAGCTGCCTAACAGATTCTTTTTCTGGTGACAGAGTGCAGGGCAGAGGCAGAGAAAGTGTGAGGTGTCCTCATGCACCTCTTCATCACCACATCCCCTGCATAGATAATTTGTACTGAGTTTCATTTTGAATTTATGGTATCCCAGCAGGCTATGTCCAGTGATTATGCTTATAAGGGAGCAAAGGAATCTCTTGTTGAGTTGCATAATTTTGTCTGTCCTCTGCTTGTTGAAGCATGGACATATTTTCCTGGTAGTGTCACAAGTGTGAAGTAGGCTCCACCTTGTGTTGGATTTCTTTAGGATCCTGTCAGAAATTTTCTATTTAATGTAACAGGGTGGAATATTTACCAGATCTGCTTGACTGACGTCTAGCCCTGTCCCTGTCTTGTCAACTCATCGGCGTTTTCGTTACCCTGTATATCGTTGTGTCCCGGGACCCAGCAGTCTATCTTCCAAAAGTTGCAAATTATCATCGATTTCTTCGTTATCACTTTACAATTTACCAACCAAAATTCTTCACAAATTCTAAACAAAACTGTAGAAATATAATTGATTTACGACAGAAATTTTTATCGCCAAAATAAGATAAATTTGAAAAAACAATATTGGTCGTCGCGAATTGCATCTGATTGCTACAAACAGTCAAACTCTATTCGCGTTCCACATACCACCCACACTTCAACGAGCAATTTATTCGCTCGCGTTTAACCTCAAAATCAGATTTTCAACCTACAATTCGTGACGAATAAAATTAAAGCCATGTGAACGAAATGTCAAAATGGACGTATATTCGTTAATTCGTATGTCGTTGGTCGCTCTCATGTGCATAGTACTTAACTATTCGCATTCCACATAGCACCCACAATTCAGCGCTGTAGATCCAGGTTTGTTTAGTCGACAGGAAAGTGATGATACTGTTCCACCTGAGGTTTGTTCTCTTTATACAATCTTGCTTCAGCATAACTTTGCATTCAGCGATATACTTGTATCTAACCTTTTGCCGAATTTGTTAATCTTTCAATTCTTTGGAATTGCTCCTATGGCCCGGCATAGAACAAAGGTGAATATTGATTTTGTGTGCATCGCTATAAGAGATGATCGACAGTTTAGGGCTGTTATAGAGTTTGTAGAGACAGAGTTCATATATTTTAAACCAGCCTAACTATCTAAAAAAATGCTAATATCATAAGTCGTTATCACGTTTTCTTTAAGTAAAATTAAAACTTCCTTTATCGCCAAAAGTTTCGCATGGAACACGCTACAATAATCAGACGAAAGAAGAGACTTAATTGAATCATTAATTAAAAACATGTCTGTAATAATAGTTTCATAATTTTTGATTTGTCCTGATGTTTTAATTTATTTATTTTTTTTGCGTTCAAATCTAATAGTGCAAAATAAATGTTTAATTCAATTCAATAGAAGTAAAGGAAAAATATCCCAATAAAAGTACAAGAAATAGTTGGAAAATAACTACCGAAACCTCGGGAAAAATAATACTTTTTTTTACTCTTCTACTTGCGATATATAGGTATTATCTATAGGGCAAGTTTTGCATTTGGAAAAGAAATCGAACTCGAAATTTTAATAAAAGTTGACATTACGATGATAGAGAACACCAAAAATGTGGGTCCCGCAATTCCGTCTGTCTGTTTGTAGAACGATCTACAGCCTAAACCGCTTAACCGATTTTGTTCAAACTTGGTGCTTAGGCGTTTTAGGTGATTGCCAAAAATGGATTTTTGAATCGCTTTTTAGCCCCAAAAATAACGGTACTTGCCATACAAATTTGTCTACCACCTTATTTATCTCGAAAACGGATTTCGATCAAAATTTTTATACAGCAGTTACTTCAAATTCCGGGGTGGCCGTGGCGCGATAGCTTGTGTTCGCCTGTCAACCTCATGGTCACAGGTTCGATCCCTGCCGTAGTCTATGTCTTCTTATTTTTCCATTAAAAACCAACTCTAAAAATAAATGTCATACAATGAGTTGCTGGTTTACTCATTACATGCTGATTAGGCATAGAACTAACAACATGTGATTGAGAAAACTGGTATACCGATAAAATATGACAAAGAATAAAAAAATGAATGCGAAATATAAGGGACATCGATAAATAAGACACGGAAATTTCTCCGCACTACTTCAGCCGCCATCCCTGGAGATAAAATTTGAGACAACAACGACCTACAGTCTCCGAATATTAACTTCTTATCTAAAATAAGACCCAGATATTTTGCTTCGTCGGAGAAAGTTAATGGAATTTCTTGAATAGTGGGGGGATCCATGTGGGAAGATTGTAACCCAGCTTTCAGGCAAGTTAATAGCTCGTTGACTACCAAATTCTAGAGAAGCGGAACTTCAAAAGACCCAATCAGTAAAAATGCTGTATTACATTGAATGCAAAAGATTTTTGAGCAACTTCAAAGAATGGAGGACTTTAAATAAAATATTGCATTATTTTGGAAAAATCCATCCATCATGGGTTATTTGATCCCGGACCAGTTTTCGCGTTCTATTAAACTAAAATAATCGATTTTTTTTTTAATATTCAGTCCTATCGCGAATTCTATCGTAATCGGGAACTTGTTACGAAAATCCCTAAAACTGCGAAAATCTACGAATTTCTACGAAAAACAGTCAAATCCTGTTCCCGTACACCTTTATTTTGACGTTTAAGAAATGGCTAAAATTGTTGTTCAAAGCGTTCCCGTTCTTTTGTAAAACTTTGTTGCTCTCTGAGAGATTTTTACTCCCATTCTTGGAAAAATGACAGTCTTCACATTTTTGTGCAGAAAGTATGGGAACACACTTTATATTTTTCTAGGGCAATTTGGTCAAATTCATGCACCTAAAAATATGTTATGCCCGTGGTCTGGCCAGTAATTATATTGAAGAAAACTCAAACAATAAATTAATGTTATCTTAGTTTTTGTGGACTGTTTGATCCGGTATCGAAATCACATGTCCAGATTTTTAGAGACTTACACACACCAAACTTTAGTTATATTTGCTAATACGTCAAATGTTTTTGTTATGCCGGTCGTCCACTAGGCGTTCAACGCACAAATTTTAAGTTCAACACATTCAACTCTAATGTACGATGTGCTCAATTCCATTCAACCAACGAGTTTAATGCGGTTGGAGATCGTTGCTCAATGATCGCGTTGCTCATTAAAATGGTGGTTCAACGCGTTGAGCAACGTTTTCAAGATAATGTGTTGCACATTATTTATTCAACTCGTTGACCAACTTTTTTAATTTTGTTTGGTGTTGGTTGCCGTTAACGTGAAAATATTTGTTATGCGTTGCGTTGGACGAGACAAAATGTGTGTGCGTGCATGAGTTGTAGTATTGTGTTGACATCGACTTGAAAATTGGTGATGTGGTGTTGTTCAATATGTTTTGATTTTACGTCCGGTATGTGATGTAAACAAAAAATGGAGTGGACGCGCGAGTCAACTTTAATTTTTGTAGTTCATTTTCCAATATTATTAATGCGGCAGCCACTTAGAGGAAATCATGTTTAAATAGACAAAGTTTAATTTATTTTTCAACAAAGATGTGTGTGACAGTACACTGGCTTTAAAAATGTTTACAAGTCAAATGTCATCAATATCTGAGATAGATATAGTGCGTGCGTTGGACGAGTTCCTCAACGAGTGCGTCTTGGTTAGGTGTACGAAAGTTTCAACTCGCCCATCAACTTGTTGAACAACAATATCAAAAACACAGTTCATCAACTTGTAAAACTTCTTTTTTGCCAAAATCGAATAAGTTTATCAACTAGTGTACGAAGTTATTCAACTTTTGAATAAGTTTGTCAACTATATGTACGAAGCTATTCAACAATTGAATACGTTGATCAACTAGATGTACGAAGTTCTCCAACAATTGAACGAGTTGACCAACTAGGTGTACGAGGTTATTCAACATTTCACTAAGTTTGTCAACTATATGTACGAGGCTCCCAATACGTTTTGCTCAATTTTCCCTCTGGCTTCATTGCTCAACGTGAAGAACGCAAGTTTGTGCACTAGTGTACGAGGTTGTAAATTTTGAAGAGTTGAATGAAGTTGGTTGAGCTTGATGCGCACTTAGTGGACGACCGGCATTACTCTACGCCATACAGAATGAAAAAAATAGATTACATACCGATACAATTACAAACAAAAAATTTGCGTTGTTTTTGCAAAGAAAAATACGCAATCTCGGATCAGCAATAGAAAACGGTCTAAGAGTACTGCTATAACAAAACTGAATCCATTCCCAAAAATCAGTTATATTACTTACACTTTATATACACTTTGCTTCCATATAATTTTTTAATTATAATAAACTAGTTCTATAAAAAAAAACTACACTGACAGAAAATTCGTTCGTAACATATCTTCATTTCAATTTCAATTTTATTGTCATTTAAAGTTGTTGGTAAGTTAAATTTCATAAACGTTTGACAATCTCGATTTATTAAATAGATCTCGATATTCATACTAAAACATTCGTTAAAATGTCCAATTTTGCCACATTTATTATTAATCCTTTAACATAATTTTTTTCCCCAATCAAAACTCGGGCCCAATAGTTCTGCATTCTGAAGCTTCTATTGAATTTTGAATTTTTGCCTAAAAAAGTGAAAGATAATAGAAATACGACCTTGTACCCCTTCAATGAGAAAATAATTAATTAATTAATTAAATTACGCTGCCGTGCTATCAATGTGAAATGTTTCAAATGGCGTCTTGATTACTAAAGCATTCAGCATACAAAAACCTTTAATTTTAAATCACTTGTCTAAATCTTATTATGTACATTATTCTCAAAAAAATCATCCACTAAATTACTAGGTTGTTCCACCTATGCAACAGCAGCAGCAACAACAGCCTCCACCACAGCAACATCAACATCTACCGCCTCAGCAACAACATCCACCCCATCAGCCACACCATCATCAGCCGCCTCCACAGATGATTCCTCCCCAACAGCATTCCCAACCGCCCCCGCAGCATCAACAGCCTCCTCCATACTTCCAGGGAATGCATCCGCCAAATTTCAATCCACCGCCATTTGGAATGCCACCACCCGGCTATGGACATGGAGGTTACCAACCTCCATGGGGAATGCCTTGGAATATGCAACAGCATCATCCTATTCCCCAGCAGGAGAAACCAGCTAAGAATCTGATTATCAAGCCGGGTGTTATTGATCCGGCAGTGATTGCCAGAGCCGCAGAGTGGTCAGAGCATCGTGCTCCCGATGGTCGACCCTATTATTATCATGCCGGCCGTGGAGAAAGTGTGTGGGAAAAACCGCAGGCTATTCGAGATATGGAAGCAGCTCGGATGGCAGCACATTCCGGTGCCACTCCACAGACCGTAGTTCCACCGCCCATGAACCAAGTTCATCACATTCTTCCGAACCCACACATGCATATGAATGTACAGGCTCCGACACCGTTTGATCCTTCTGTAGCTTATAGTAATGCAGCGAAAGCAGTTGCAGCCGATCAAACTATTAAAATGGCTGAACTTAAGGAATCCAAGGAAAAAGCTGCAGCTATAGCTGCTGAAATTGAGAAGAAAAAGAAAGAGGAGGAAAAGAAAACGGCAGCGGCCAACAAACCCGTAGATAAGAGTAGACCAATCTCTAGTACTCCTATTGCTGGTACACCTTGGTGTGTTGTATGGACTGGAGATGGACGAGTTTTTTTTTACAATCCATCGACACGTACATCGGTTTGGGAGCGCCCGGAAGATCTTCTTAAACGCGAAGACGTTGACAAAGCAGTATCGAATCCACCGGAGCAACTCAAAGGAATAGTCAAGCAGGAGGCAACACCACCCGAAACGAAGCCACCAGTCAAACCAACGCCAGTATTGGACATTAGCAACAAGAGTGGTGAAACCATTAGAATCCGAACTGAGTCTGAGTCGAGCGTTGAAGAAGTACCTATCAAGAAAATTAAAACTGCAATAGGTTAGTCCTTTTAACACTTCTTCATGTTATGTATTAATATAAAACTGATATTTATGTTTTATTGTAGACACGAAAGCTGTTAAAAAATCACCAAATGAAGCAGCCAATGATGCGGCAATTGAAGCAGAAGTTCGTGCAGCAAAGGAACGGGCTTTAGTACCACTAGAAACACGAGTAAAACAGTTTAAAGAAATGCTCCGTGAAAAAGATGTAAGTTTACTTAATTCTTAAAATACTCTTTTTTTTTTAGGTAGTTTTTTGTCATTAAACACACATACATGATGTTCTGTTTAAACAGAGTAAAATCATAATTTAGGGCACGCAATCGTAGTAGTGTCTTAAAAAGCGTTTAATCATGAGATGAGGAAAGCGTCAGAGATAATTCTGGAAAAAAACATTTTAGTGGAATATAAGTCAGATCTTTAGCGTGTAAGGGATTTTTTTCTTGTATTAAAATACATATTTGAAAATTTTCTTGGAGCTTAAATCTGTAGCAGAAAAGGTAAGTCGTAATTATCTCGAGACTGGCTCTTATGATTTTAATAGAAACAAAATTCTGTGCATTATTATCAGTGTGATTTCAGGTTTTTCAAAAAAAAAAAAAAACGATTTGGGACGCCCTAGGGCTCAACGTCAAATAACAGAAATTCTGTTTTATTAATAACATTTCGCACTTAGTGTCCACGGAATAAGTCTAGAACTTCTCTAGTCTATGTTTATGCTTTTCTGTAACATAAAATTGATTATTTGCATGTACAGCTGCGGTCAAAATAATAGTAGTGCATACTGCCGGAATAGAAAATTTAAAAAAATATGGTTTCGTGTTTATGAAATTCATATTTGTTATTTTTTTATTATTAAAGTTATACAAGCAAAATACATTTAAATAAAATTAAAAATTTTATTCAGTCGTTTTAGATATAACTTAAACTCTATGGCTCATATTCATATTCGCTGATAAACCCAGGTCTTACTAAACTACAGTTTAAGACAATTTTGGCTCAATGAATACACCGATTTTACTTAGAAATTGTTGGTTTTATATTTTTATAAGATTATTAACATGTTTTATTATACAAAAAGCTTCAAATATTTTGAAATGCTAAACTTAAAAAAATAGAATCAACGTCCGAAAATTCAACTAAACCTTTAACTTAGACACACTTTAAAAATGAATATGTGAATATGAATACGCCCCTATATCTTAACTTATTTAGGGCACTACTTCCACCTATATTTGGTTGCGTTACCCTTATTTGCAATAAAAGCAGCACAGCGACGATGCACCGAGTTTACCAGATGTTCGCATCTCTCTGCAGGAATTGCTTGTGGGTTTTGAATGACCAACTGCATTTTTAACGTCACACCAAAGATTCTTAATGGGATTGAGATCGGGTGACTGTGGAGGCCATTCCAAAACATTAATTTGATTTCTCTCAAACCACTTTTAGCGACGTTGTTGGGATGTTTTGGATCATTATCCTGCTGGAATACCCAAATCAGTGGAATTTTATCACTTGCATATGGAAGCATGACTTCCTGCATGATCTTGACATAAAGATGTCGATCCATGATTTCTCTTATCCAATAAATTGGCCCTACTCCGTAAAAATAAAAACTTGCCCAAATCATTATACTCGAACCTCCGTGTTTATGATTTTTCTGGTAAAGTGCGGGTTGTATGCGGTGTGTGTTGGCCGTCGGACATAATCGCGTGAACCTTTTCCACAGTATAACACAATTTTAGATTCATCGGACTACAAAATATTCCTCCATTTCTCGGCAGGCCAATTTAAATGCTCTTTGGCGAATTTAAGTATTTTGGCTATATTTTTTTTTTGATAGGAAGGGCACTTTTCTTGGACTGCGTGCTGACAAATTGTTGTCACGTAAGTGCCTGCGGACAGTTTCAACACTCGCCTCCACATTTAAATCCGCTTTTATATCTGTGGGTGATGCAAATGGGTTTCGCCTTGAAAACCACACTACCCTCTTCACTAATTTCTTCGACATAACAGGAGGTCGTCCACATGTTTCAGGGCGGGAAATAAACTTTATTGCATTGCGTACGATCATAGATGAGCAATCAAGTAGATTCTGTACTTCTACGTATGTTTTTCAATTTTTTAAAATCTAAATCGAATTTAAATCAGAAATTAAATAAAATTAATAGAAAACAATATTTATTTACTTTTCTATAGTCTTTTGATGACAATTTAAAGCTCAATTCGTTTTTTCGCGCGATCTCGGCAAACACTACTATTATTTTGACTGATGCAAAACAACCATTTGAATGGAAACCAGCATAAAAAACAACAACAAAACAATGGGAGCGTAACGGTACAATTTAAATTGCTCTCTCTTAAAATTATGAAACTGTCACCAAAAGAGAACAAAAATATAACAAATCACTAAAATTAGACACTTTTAACATATTTGGTTGTAGCACTACTATTATTTTGACCGCAATTGTATACATAATTATTTTCCGATTAAAATTCAGAATCGTCAGAATCAGAAAAAGTGTTCAGTTGGGATCCCGGATCGGAGAGAATTCCAGATTGCCAAATAAAAACGCCATAAGTCTGCAATTATTTTTGTACACATGTCATTTATATCATTTCCGAAAATGTTTTTAAAGTGTCATCTGGAAATAAGGCTACTTTACACCATTTCAAAGCCATTTTTCAATCATTAATAATATAAAAGAAACAAAACAACACCCAGTGGATAACCTTGCGGAATACCCAACTCTACAGTAACAGATTCTGATATTGTATCACCGAACTTTGTTCTTTGACTTCTTCCACTCAATTAAGATTGATAAGTCCTCATGGACTGCATAACTTCGCACGCTTTTAGCGTATTCTTATGAACAAAGCGCCATTCATATGAGCTGAGAATTGCGACATTTTGACGTTTCTTTGTAAATAAAAAATGTTTCTAATTTGGTACACAAATCTGCAGCAAAATTAGATCAAAATGTTTTTTTATGCAAGATTTTTTGTTTGCTATTAAAGTGTAAAAAGGAGATTAAAGCTACATAAGTCGCCACGAGAATAACTTAAAAAACTATCCTAATCGGTTTCATCAGTATTTGCCCATTGCAAAATTTTACCAATTTTTGTTCATAATATTGAAGAAGATTTGAGGCTGATACCATTAACCATTGAGTATCAGAAGAGATGTGATATCTCCCCAAGAAAAGCTGGTCATTACCTTGAGTTTAGAATAATTTCAATTTTACCTAAAAAAAAGTTAGCGCTTTAAAGTTTCTGGCAACCGATTCAAGTTTTATTGCTTTGGCCTTCAAAAGAAAGGGCCCTATTGCGGTTGTCCATCAGCGCTTGCTCTGTCAACGATCATTAGCATCGACAGATTTCTCAATCGGTATTGCGTAACTTGATTGACTAGGATTTGAATTATTGTTAATGAAAAAGTATGTATTGTGAATTGTTTCTGACTTGATAGATTGATTTTTTCAGACTGCTTTATTTATTTTGTTCATTTTTAATTCCTTGGAATTAGATGATAAATTGTAAGGATTTACTTGATTTTGTAGTTTTTTTTTTTATTTTCATTTATTTGTTTTTTATTGTACCTAGCTTTGTAAACTATTTTCGATTATCGAAGCCAGCTTTTATGGATTTACTTTCCGAAATCAATAGAAAACTGAAGCCGGGAATTAGAAAGTCATCTATTCCCGACATCATTAAATTGTGCGCCGCGTTACGATTCTGTGCCCGAGGATCATATCAAATAAGTGTTGGAAATGATTTTTTCGTTGGAATGGGTCAGTCTTAATGGAAGTGCTTAGTGTAATAGAATCACACATTATGTATGTCCAAAATGGATACAATTTTCTTCCGACGGGAAATACGTATTGTACATCAAAAAAATGCATATTACAACCGGTGATATCCCTATTTTTATCCGCGAAATTCACGAGAGCTTCTATTTGTTTTTTTTTTTTTTTTTGAAATTTTTTTCGCCATGTATTAAAAATAAATAACTAGAACCATTTTATTTATAAACAATCATTTTTTTAATTGAACACACTCATATTTTGTTGCCGATACAATTTTTAACTTGTTCAATATAAAGCGTCGATCACAAAATTGCGGTCGACATCGAGCGATCGAATTATCGATAGTTGTCGAATGCAATTGCCAACCACAATACCGATTTCTCATTTCGTCGATCGTTGATCGCTCGTTATCGAATATCGATCGACGATCGACAAATGCAATAGGGCCCAAATCTATTTCTTCTTATTTGACTATGGTTGGATTAAGATTTCGACGACTTGAAGAACATTGCAACAATTATTAGGCTTTCATCAAATGCCTTAATAAACAAGATACTGGCAAAGGTATTAAATGATTTAAAAATTATTTCACCATTTTCTCCATTAAACTACTCATTTTATCTTTTTTATAATAATTTAAACAAACAAACTCAAAGAACAATCATATAAAGTGCCTCTAAAATTTAAGTGTAGATTCGAGCGAATTATTTATTCGGCCAATTGTGGAATGCGCCCTTTTGTTGTGGATTGCGAATTTATATTTGACAATTCGCAAAAGTCTGACAATTTTTTTGTAGTGTTTTCTTTTTACATTTTTCTAAATAAGATCATTTACTAACTTTTTTGAAAAGTTAAAACAAAAATAATTTTATATTATCTCTTGAAATTGCTTAACCCATTACCTGCCATTGTACTCAATTGAGTACAGTGCTTTTGAAAATTTCAGTTATACTCGTAATTTTTTTTGAAAAGAAATCTATCGATGTGAAAGCAAGGATGGACATATCTTTCTGTTATTCGGAAGAATTTCCTTGAGATTGAAAGCCATTTTCAAATAATTTGGTCAACTTTTGAGTCGTGCGTTTTTTGTTTTAAGCAGTTTTGTGTCCTTGCGAAAGTAAAATGTTAGTTAAAATGTACACTGTCGGCTAATTTGTGAATAACCAATTCTGTTCAATAGATTTTTTGCCAAAGAACTACATTGTTAACAATTTTCATTAAAAAAAATTGTTTTTGGTCACGGCAAGTGGTCTACAAAAGTGGTGTACTCAATTGAGTACACTGGCCAAAAACCGTGCTAATTTTTTTTTTCTCTCTTAGCAGAGAAATGGGGTTTTCAACAAATACCTGCTACAGCTTTTTGGGTACGCGCTACGCAAATCTCTACATTGCTGTTAATGATATTACGGATGATGGAAATGAAAGAAATGAAGGATATAGTTGTTATTCCACTGATATTCAAACGGACGGGGAGGATTTATGGTACGATGACTTGCTTGATCATCCCAGGAGCAGTAGAGATCAAAGTCAACGATGGATATGAAAGCGAAGACGATATTCCTCTTTCTCATCTAAGGAAATAAAGCTAATCCAGAGGTGAGTGTCAGGATAATGCTCCAAAATGGCCAAAGCATGATGTTTATTCCACTGAAGTCGACGAAACTGTTAACTATTTTGGAAAATTTATACAAAATAAAAGAGAAGATAGAATCGGAAAGCGAAGTTCAAACATTTGAACAGTTTTTCGATGACGAGGTACTGAAAGTGATTGTTGGTCAAAGCCGGATATACGCAGTGGACCAAAACTGTCACACATTCGTACTTACGAATGATTTGAATTAGTTTGTTTTACCTCAAGAGTTATTGTATTGGCGCTTAGATGGTAGCTATGGTCAAATATTTCGGCTAACATTCTGCTAAGCAGTATATCCGTGGAAAGCCTGTTCAGTTTGTCTATAAGGAGTGCATGCTTTGCAGTTGGGATGGATATTGCTATAACTTTGACATATACTAAAGTGCCAAAAATGCAAGTGCAAGCAATAATTGTTTACCACTTGGAGCTCGAGTGGTGATTGACTAACTGGAAATAGTAAAAAAGGCAAATGAGCACAGCTTATTTCTTGACAATTATTTCACCAGCCATCATCTTACGGCTACTTTACGCAAATAAAGGATTTCGTTCAACTGGTACGGTTCGTGAAAATAGAACAAAAAAAAATGTGGTTAATGCTTGTCCGACCCATTGTTAGCAAACCAAAGAAAATCGCAATCTACTTCCATTTGTCAGGACCATATACATATTCAGATCCGTCAACAAAAGCACCAAATAATACTTTCACATTGAATACGGATCTTTCCAAAAAAAAAAAATAAATAAAAATCGTCCAAGATGCTGAATATGTCACAGAAGAGTTTTAAGGATATGTGACATACTAACTCAAACTACTCTTTGCATCGAAAAGTGTGTTGCAAAATATTTCCTAACTAGGTAATGAATGCACCCATATCTGGCCAGTGTACTCGTTTAAGTACACCCCGCTAACCCAAACCAAAACCCCCCACCAAACTTAAAAAAATATTTTAAAAAAATTTGTATTTTTAGTCATAAATATAACTCTTAAACAGGATCTTAAAGGTTTTTCATTTATTTTTTTTTCTAAGGTGCTTGGTATTTAATGGGTTAAAAAGATTTATTCGCTTTCGCAGTTCACAGCTCATGTGAAATGCGCTTAAGACTGCTAGTGAATAAGCAACTACACCTCATGATTTCACTGTTGAATATTCAACTAGAAATATACTGGGTAAACGCCAATGACAACAACATGTTAACCTCACAAAATTTCATACCAAATTCTTCGTGAATTTTTCAAAATTTCCTACAGGGTTGGTAAGTTTGAATGGCTCAAACGTGTTCAAAAGAAAATTTCCTCTTTTTAGTGTCGCCACGTCAAAAATCGTTAACGGTACATGCCATTGAACCATTTTTTATTTTCGATTTTCTCAACGGATTTCGATCAACATTTTTAGGCAGGGTGTCCTTCAAATTTTAAATAATACTCATACCAACATTTTCGAAACATAATTTTTTGGATTTTTGAAAGTTTTTTTTTTTTTTGAAGTTTTGTTTTAAATATTTATTTGTAAGTACTTCAAATTCTGCAAATATAGTATAAGACAATGAGACGATTATAATTTTTGAAGGAACAGAGCCCACAGATTTAGAAGCGGCATGTCTATCTAAGAAAATGCACCCTTTAAAAAATACACATATCGAGTTAAATGCAATTTTTTTCTCAGGTCTCAGCATTTAGCACATGGGAGAAAGAACTTCATAAGATTGTCTTTGATCCTCGTTACTTACTTTTAACATCTAAAGAACGTAAGCAAGTTTTCGAGAAATATGTTAAAGACCGTGCTGAAGAAGAGCGCAAGGAAAAGCGCAATAAAATGCGTCAAAAGAGGGATGATTTCAGAAAATTGATGGAGGATGCCCGCCTTAATGGAAAGTAAGTAAATTCTGTAGAATAGAAGATAACA
Organism: Philhelius pedissequus; assembly: GCA_910595825.1. Classification (NCBI taxonomy): domain Eukaryota; kingdom Metazoa; phylum Arthropoda; class Insecta; order Diptera; family Syrphidae; genus Philhelius; species Philhelius pedissequus. The sequence continues at coordinate 204,510,798 of OU343161.1, read as the reverse complement.
AACAATCTCTTATTTGACATATTTTCTTTCTTTCATTTCGTATAGGTCATCATTTAGTGAATTCAGTCAACGTTGTGGACGCGAAGACCGTTACAAGGCAATTGAAAAAGTACGCGAACGCGAAAGCTTATTCAACGAGTACATCGTAGATGTTCGTCGCCAGGAAAAAGAGGATAAAATTCAGAAAAAGGAACAGGTATGTGCAGAGTTTCTAGTCCCTAATATTGATGCGAAAAACAAATGTTTTTTCGTAATGATTTTATATACAAAATGAATGAAATATTCCAAAATCATATTACAATCTCAAGATTAATAATTTAAAAACTAAACAACTACAAATAAAAATACCAAAATAATTTTTAATCTAAAAACAAAATTGTATAGATTGTAATTTGTTTATAAATTTTCATGGATTTTTATTTTAATGATGTCGCATCACTATGCTGATGTCTTCTCATACTTCCACATACAACATCAACTACTGCTCCCGCAAGGCTTTGCTTGCTATGGCAACCAGCAGCCCAATTTTACCACCATCTTGTTGGCGTGCGTCTGTGATCTCTTGTGTTAGTCTATGCGCTTAGAAATAGCCTCTGAAGATGAAAAAAGCTTGCAAGCAGATGATAGACCCTCAATAATGGTGAGATGGTATTTTTTTGAAACAGAAAAAAAAACTAAAGAAAAAAACAGAACCCAAGATGCTAGATCGAACTTGATGGGGTTGGTGCCAATTATGAATGAGATGAAGAGTGCTGGAGATGCTGCAAAGTGCCGAATCAATCCAATTCTTGACTGCTTGATGGTGTCGCCATTCTTTGTGCCAGTGGAGCTCGACTACTGTATGAAAATCTGGTTGTACTTATACTTTTGAAACCAACTCAATTGTTAAAAAATGGTACCTACATTACCTTTTCGAGAATCAAAACATACATACAAAAATGCTGAACTATTTTCCAACATTAGCCATATGCATTGCTTTCATGATTTTTCTGTAAAACTTGAACGACGACATATGTATATATCCTTTAACCCATTCTCACATTGTTGTATCTGCAGTGTATTTTTTTTACTTCTGTTAGGATAAAGGATAAATGAAATTAAAAGAAGCAGCAACAAGTATTCAATTCTCGTTTCTTACTTCCCATAGATGAAATGTAGCCCACGATTTTAATTCAGCCTAATAATAACGATGATAGAAAATACAAAATAGTAAGTCCAACAATTTTGTATTATATCTCTGCACCTCGCTATATTACAATATACATAAACAATTATCAAACACCTATCCTGTAACTAAGCCATTTTTTTTTTATTTTCAAACTTTCTCCCTTACAGCTCAACCGATTTCGATCAATATTTGTACATAAAAGCTGTTTATCAGAGTATAAATAATAGGTCTAATCCATATAAGCTCCAGATGGCAGCTTATCAATTTTTGAAGATGGGGGATGAAATTCTCTCATAATGAAATAAAGTCCGAAAAAGTCGGGAACGACTTAAGCACAATTTTCTGCCAATTTTTAAACGTCAACACATTTGTTTCTTTTTAAAATATTTTTGTTTGCTTAAAATTCACATTTTTTACTTGCGATATGTACATAATATGTAGGTAATATAGGGTAAGTTTTGTATTTGAACAAAAAATCGTACTCGAGATTTTAATCAAACTTGACATTACGTTGATAGCGAACTCCAAAAAAGTGGGTCTCGCAATTCCGTATGTGCATGTACAACGGTCTACAGCCTAAACGGCTAAAGCGATTTCCTTCAAACTTGGTACTTAAGCGTGTTAGGTGATTGTCTAAAATAGATTTTTGAGTGGTTTTTTTGGGCATAAACTAACGGCACCTGCCATACAATTTTATTATCTCAAAAGCTGCTCTAACGATTTTTATAAAAAAAATACACCTATTTCTACATTTTGGTTAAACAATTTTGTTTACATAATTTGTTATTTAATGTACCTGCCATGCAACCATTTTTTTTTATTTTGGACTTTCTCATAAACGACTCAACGGATTTCGATCAAAATTTTTATATAGGCGGTCCTTCGAATTCTAAATAATACTTCATACATAAATTTTCGAAAAATATTTTTTTGGAATTTTGAAAAAAACACAAAAATTATCATACTAACATTTTTTAAGAAACAATTACGAATTTTGTATATAAAAAATTAAGTAAAAAAGACAAAAAATATATTGAGCTGTTTCTAATAAAAAACTTGTGATTAGGATGTGATCGAAAATAAGAGCAAGTGTGCGATCCAGTCGTGCATTTGATTTCTTTACAATCTTTCTAAATAATTTTTTTTTTGTTCAACAACAACGAAACGTTTTTTTTTTCCTTTATGCCAAACGTCAACCTGTCAATTGTAATGTCGTTTTTTATTTGCCAAGATTGATTTTGATTGGCGGATTTTTCTTTGCAAAAAGAACTGTAATTGTATGTGAGTGTATTTATTTTTTTTATTATGAAAATTATACAAAACCGTTTGATGTCTCATCAAATTTAGCTTTGCGTTGGTGTGTGTGCAAGTGCGTGTTTGATACAGAACTGTGATCCCGGATAAAAAAAAATCGATAGTTTTGGTAGAATAGAATGCGAAAACTGGGGCCCATGTTCTGTAACTTTCGATCAAACAAATTAAAATTTAAGGTATCGCCCCAACTTATCAGAAACTCATCTTTTCAGAGGCGTTAAGTGAGGAAGAGTTATCGCCTGAGTTACAGATGATGGGCCCTGTTCTGGGATCTAAAAATCTTTGAGGGATCGATTATTTTGGGTGAATCACAAACGATATAAATTTTCTGCCAAAAATTGTTGCCTACAAAAATTTATTGGGCAGAAATTGAAAAGAAATTGTCAGGAAAGAGAAATATTTTACTCTCTCAAGAGCATTCTGTTCTGCCTAAAACTACCAAATTGTATGTCTGGAACAGGAATTGGCAGAAATTGCTGCCAAATTTTACCAATTGGCAAAGTGTGGATCAGACCTACTATTTCATATCAAATTTATTTTCAAAACAAATACATACATACATATTTTCCACATATTCAAAAGCAAGTGAATTATTTTTACTTAGTGAAAATAAAATGTAAAAGAATTTTTCCTATATAAAATATTATTTTTTGCCCTCGTAAATGCTTCTTTAAACTTTATCTAATTATTAAATTTGTATTAATGAGGTATCAAAAATGCCGTTATACAAAGGTAACAAGAAAATCCAAAATGTCTCTCTTCTTGCAAAGGAATCCTATTCATATTTCTGAGATCACATTTTTCTGATTTGGCTTAGTATAAGTATTTATTGAGCACTCTTCTGTGGAAAACTATTTAATTTACAAAGAACGCATATTTCAAAATTATGCATATTATATAAATTTAGTAAAAATTTGGAATTTTTTTTTCAATTCTTAATTCTTTATCGTCTTGAAAGTGTGTCAATTCTATTTCCAAGCCTTAAGGAAAGCATGCATTATGGTTGATGTTGGCTAAATATAAAACAATAGCAAAAGAAATATGTATATTTAGCGAAAATAAAAAAACAAATAAACTTTGTTAATAATTTTTAGAATTATTAGAACCTCTGTCTGTCCGTCTGTCTGAATTTAAAACAAAAAAAAAAAAAAAAACAAAAAAGAACTAGAAGACAAAGAAACTTTAGTTTCTTTAGTCTCTAGATTTTAAAAATAAGTACGGCGGCCTTCAGTGAAATAATTTTAATCACATTTATTACAGGTTTAATATAATTAAAAAAACTTTTTTTTCAGCTTTAAAAATTATTATCTTATATGTGAGCGCATTTTTTAAGGAGTGGAAGATATTGCTCACATAATTAATAATTTATTATTTTAAGCTTATATTGAATAGTTTTAAGTTTAAAATGGAAACCATTAAATCCGCTAATAAAAGTTTTTTCTTTTTTTCCAAATGAACTTGTAGATTAGGAAAGAATTCATTGAATTGCTTCGCGAACGTTCGGATGTAGATCGTCATTCAAGGTGGCAGGATGTGAAGAAGAAGCTAGAATCAGATTCTCGATACCGTGCAGTTGAGAGTTCAATGTTGCGAGAGAACTACTTTCTGGATTACATGCGCATACTGAAGGACGAGAAGAAACGTAAGGAGAAGGATCGCGAGAAGGAACGTGAACGTGAACGCAAGGAGAAAAAATCCGAAAAGAAAGACCGTGCCCGAACCAGAGATCGCAGCAGGGAAAAGAGTACACATGAAAAGAGTGGCGACAAAAAAAAAGAAGCCGAAAAGGTAGAAAACCATTATATAAACCAAAATAAATCAACATTAAAAAAAAAAAAACATTTCGTATTTAGGAGGATGATAATAAAACAAGTGACGATGAAGCCGAACGTCTACAGAAGGAACGTGATCGCCAGCAAAGAGCCGAACAGAGTATTCGCGAACGTGAGAAGGAGGTTCAACGGACCTTGGCTGGACACCTCAGGGACAGAGACAAGGAACGTGAACACCATTTACGTGACGAAGCGATTCGTCATTTCAGTGCTTTGCTGGTAGATCTTGTTCGGAATCCAGATCTTACATGGAAAGAGGTTAAAAAACAACTTCGTAAAGACCACCGATGGGATGCTGTCGAGAGTCTGGAGCGCGAAGAAAGAGAGAAGTAAGCACTTTTTTGTTATCAAAAGTTCTTGAATATAACTTAATTTTAATATACTTTTTCAGAATTTTTAATGATCACATTGATGCTCTCATGAAGAAAAAACGTGAAAAATTCCGTGAAATGTTGGATGAAATCCCAACACTCACTCTGACTAGTCCGTGGAAAGAAATAAAAAAACAAGTCAAAGAAGACCCACGATACCTTAAGTATAACAATTCGGACAAATGTGAACGTGAATATAGAGATTATCTAAAAGATAAGACAGTTAGTGCAAAAAGTTCATTACGAGAGCTCTTACAAGAGTGCAAACTTATATCCCATAAGTCAATAGAAACTGTAAATGAGAATCCAAATCATTTGAAGGAGATTGAAGAAATTCTCAAAAATGACAAGCGGTAATAGAATTTTTGATTAAATAATCTTAAATATTATATCTATTTTAATTTTGTAGGTATTTAGTTTTGGAGCATTTGCCACAAGATCGAACGCAGATTATTATGACGTATCTTGAAGATTTGCACAAAAGAGGACCTCCTCCTCCACCAACTGCCTGCGAGTCAACAAGAAGAAATAAATGAATTAGAATTACATAGTGTATCATTACTAATACTGAGAAATAAGAAAGGCACGTATGTTTTTCAGCGAGCTAAGCGTAAAAATTCGTTTTAATAAAGTAAATTATACAATGATTTGAATAGAATCTTTCAATGCAATTTTTAGTGGAAATTATGTTTGAGATCTTAAGTCAGGCTCATCTTCATTAAGTTTCAGCAGCACTCAAGTGCGGTCCATCAATCAGGTATTGAAATGTAATAGCGATTGGTTCTTTTTGTAAAAAGATTGGATCTTTTTGAATTTTCAGAGTTTCATTCCAACAAAAATAGCAGATCTAGATTAAATCTTAGCACGAAAGATCTGATCTTTGATGGGTTGGCAGATTTGTTCTGAATGCATACATAAATGTAGTCTTTTCTGTCAACGGTCAAATGGTAAATATTTTGTTATTAATTTGTTGTGAACTAGTGCTAACAAAATTCTTAAAATGAACAAATAAAGGACCAAGATGTTAATAATTTAGATTGGGTTGGCTATTTAATCCAGCGCCAAATAATCCCGCGTAACTAAATCCCGCGTAACGAAATCCCCGCGCCACAAAATCCCGCGCAACGAAATCCCGCGCAACAAAATCCTGCCGATTTACTACCTTTCTTGATACAAAGCGACAGCGCTGTATTAAATTTTCATTCTCCGTACGATTTTGTTATTTTGGTCAATCAAATCAAAACTCCTCCCCTTTTGCATTTTTAGAAGACGGCTCTTTTTCAGAATTTTACTACTTTTAGTTTTAGTGGCTCGAATGAGTGAGAATCACGGAGATCGAAAATGTATAAAATGAGGATTGATTCCGGAAATTCTTCAGTTTTTTTTAGAACTCGGTAGAGGCAAGACTTCAATAAGAGATACAAAATACATTTCAAATGGTCGGTGGGTGGTTGGTTGGCTGGTAGGCAAGTAGGTAGGTATGGTTTATGGGCGGTGGGTATGGTGGGTGGGCGGATTACGTCCACTGCTGCAAAGTTACTTTTGCTCAAAATTTTTTTTATTGGACGGAGAATTTTATTGTTTCTGTAAAAAAAAATTCGTCGTCTAATAAAAGTACTAAAGCAGGTCAATTAGCCGATTTGTTTGCCCTAGATGGAGGCCTAGGGCAACTTTTCTTATATAGTTCTTTTCAAAACTTTAAATTTATTTCGAAAAAAAGTTTTATCTTTAAACTAAAGTTGCGGCAAACTAAGCGTCCTAGAGGCATGAAAGTTTACACACTTTGAACTCTGTTTGCGGCTAAACGGCTTGTCCTAGCGACGTAAAGATTGCATATTCGTGATCTATTTAGTGTCACCTTTCAATTCGGCCAATCTTTAAACTCGATTTGCAGCCAAACTAAGCGTCATAAAGCCTTGAAAATTAACACTTTTTTCTCTTTAAGCTCGAAATAAATTTTTTCCTGTAAAAAGCACAACGCGTAAGGGGGGGCATGCTGCCCCCTGCAACCCCCCTGCCAGGGCCAATTATAATATTTGGCGTGGGTTCATTTTGGGTGTATGCAAAGCTTTTTGGAATTAAACATTTTTTTTTGACTTAAAGAAACTGCATAGGGGTTCACCGATCAGTTTTCAAAATCGACATATTTTTTTTTAAACTCGATTTACGGCTAACTAAGCATCCTAGATAAATAAAACTGTCTGAAATCATTTAATATCTCTTTGTGATTGTTTGGTCGTCCTGAAAAGTACGGATTGAGATACGTAAAAGTAAAGGTGGTAAAAAAGTATTTTTTCCATAACTTTACAAAAAATATATTTTCGTAGTATAATAGTCAACAATTCACGAAAAAACATTGGAGGAATCTCTTGATTCTCATGGCATCTTTACTTGAAGTTCTTTTCATTAGCAAACAAAAACACGGCGCAAATACTTTTGCTTAAATACTTCTGTATTCGACGAGGAATTTCATTCGCTCTGTAAAAAAAATCGTCATCTAATAAAAGTACTTAAGCAGGCCAATTGGTCGATTTTTTGCCCTAGATGGAGGTCTAGGGCACCTTTTTATAAAAAGTTCTTTTCAGAACTTAAAATTTTCTTCAAAACTTAAAAAAAAAAATATTTTTCTAATACTTAAAATATATATTTTTTTTTTAAAAGTACCAAATAGTATTTTCCAAAAAGTATTGGAAATCCCGTCAAATAGTAGCGAAAAAACTCAATATATGTCTGTACGTGTGTAATTTCAAAAATTCAATTTAAATCGGCGGAATTTAATTACGCGGGATTTCATGGCGCGGGATTAAATTACGTTCCCGCTTTCGCTTTTTCTATTTTGTTTGAGTGTAGGTTTATCGATTTTACTATCTAGTCGACTATTTCTTCCGTGTAACCGTTCAAAATGGATGTTTTTTAATGTATTTAAACTCTTCCATAAAGTGCATAAAGGCTTTCTGCCCTCTTGGCTTGTGGTACTTGTTCTTGGATATTTTTTTCTGTTGGCGAACTGCAATTCGATACAATTGGTCTCATTTTTAGATTTGAAGTTTCTTTATCCGTTTTAGAGGTAAACAATAAAGTCTTGCTACAGTCGGATAAGATGTTAAAATATTCCATTTCGTTTTCAAATCATAAACTTCTTCAATTTGTTTTATGTCCTTTTCGATTGGTAATCCGGAAGAACTCTCCGATCCGGGATTCCAATCGAACAAGTAAACACTTGATTCTAGATTCTGAAAACAAACTTATTTGAGTGTATGTGTAAGACGGGAAATGTCAAACGCACGTTTGTGATTATTTTATTTTGTAACCATGGCTGACACAAATGTAGAAGATTTCGAAGTTTTTCCTGATGAAAATGCGAACTTAAAGTTATTGACGGGAAAATTTGTCTTCGGAACAGATATCCATAATTTCAATTCTCTAAAGAGAAGAAATTGAAACTACAAAATTTCAGACAAACCAAAACAAAACAATGACGTGAATAAATTAATTTGAATTTTGAAATTTAGTGGATGTGAGTGTGTGCGTGCTTCTGGTTTTGATTCTGACTTCAAATCCAGAAGGAAATTTCTCTTCTATCCAGGAGAAGAACTGTCATTTGATACCAATCGAACAGTTTCAGAAGCATTCGGAAGACTTCGGAAGCCTTCCGGAAGACCAATCGAAAAGGCCATTAGTGTCTTGTTTGTAGCTCTTGTCAGAGAAGATAGTTGGTCATCACTAAGTAATTCAAAGTTTCCGATGTTGATCGTTTCAATTGCATTTCCTTGTATTGTGATTTATCGACCTTTGTTTCCTGTACAAACAATATTTTTAAGGCACCTATTAAATCAATCTTCTTTTAAATTATGTAATGACTTAATCTGTAATTTAGGTGCGTCTCTGATTTCCTGTTTGACAAACTCTGATTGAAATTTAATCCCTGTCTCAATGTCTGCCAGCAGATGAATTATTACTGGTTTATTTGGTCTAGGTATACATTTCTAAACTTTTTGCAATAAAGGTTTTTGTGTTGAAAGGTTTTTAACATAAGAAATATTCAAACTTTCAATTCCTGTCTTAATTCCGTTGCTTGTCTCGCTATCTAAAATAAGCTTTTTATTTTTTTAAAGTTTCTGTTAAGCTTTTTTTTGCGTTCCACTTTCTTCGAAACTTTGTATTTTAGTAGTTTTTAGATATCCCTTTGAATACCCAACGAAATTCCTAAAACAATATTTTTGGATATTTTTTTCTGTTGGCGAACTGCAATTCGATATAATTGGTCTCATTTTTAGATTTGAAGTTTCTTTATCCGTTTTAGAGGTAAACAATAAAGTCTTGCTACAGTCGGATAAGATGTTAAAATATTCCATTTCGTTTTCAAATCATAAACTTCTTCAATTTGTTTTATGTCCTTTTCGATTGGTAATCCGGAAGAACTCTCCGATCCGGGATTCCAATCGAACAAGTAAACACTTGATTCTAGATTCTGAAAACAAACTTATTTGAGTGTATGTGTAAGACGGGAAATGTCAAACGCACGTTTGTGATTATTTTATTTTGTAACCATGGCTGACACAAATGTAGAAGATTTCGAAGTTTTTCCTGATGAAAATGCGAACTTAAAGTTATTGACGGGAAAATTTGTCTTCGGAACAGATATCCATAATTTCAATTCTCTAAAGAGAAGAAATTGAAACTACAAAATTTCAGACAAACCAAAACAAAACAATGACGTGAATAAATTAATTGGAATTTTGAAATTTAGTGGATGTGAGTGTGTGCGTGCTTCTGGTTTTGATTCTGACTTCAAATCCAGAAGGAAATTTCTCTTCTATCCAGGAGAAGAACTGTCATTTGATACCAATCGAACAGTTTCAGAAGCATTCGGAAGACTTCGGAAGCCTTCCGGAAGACCAATCGAAAAGGCCATTAGTGTCTTGTTTGTAGCTCTTGTCAGAGAAGATAGTTGGTCATCACTAAGTAATTCAAAGTTTCCGATGTTGATCGTTTCAATTGCATTTCCTTGTATTGTGATTTATCGACCTTTGTTTCCTGTACAAACAATATTTTTAAGGCACCTATTAAATCAATCTTCTTTTAAATTATGTAATGACTTAATCTGTAATTTAGGTGCGTCTCTGATTTCCTGTTTGACAAACTCTGATTGAAATTTAATCCCTGTCTCAATGTCTGCCAGCAGATGAATTATTACTGGTTTATTTGGTCTAGGTATACATTTCTAAACTTTTTGCAATAAAGGTTTTTGTGTTGAAAGGTTTTTAACATAAGAAATATTCAAACTTTCAATTCCTGTCTTAATTCCGTTGCTTGTCTCGCTATCTAAAATAAGCTTTTTATTTTTTTAAAGTTTCTGTTAAGCTTTTTTTTGCGTTCCACTTTCTTCGAAACTTTGTATTTTAGTAGTTTTTAGATATCCCTTTGAATACCCAACGAAATTCCTAAAACAATAAACAACTACCTACTTTTTTTTATTAAAAATTTGTATTTCAATTAGTGCAACCACTTTTAAATAAATTTGACGCTCTTATTAAGATTCAAATTTTCTAAAGTGTTTTTTTTTAGATTTAAAAAAAAATCATTCGCCAATTTTTCAATAATCAGTTAAGCAGTCAGTTAGTACGAGTACATATTCTCCAGATAGACGAAAAATTAGTTTTTCAACAGTCAGATACAACTTAATCTAGGAATAAAGTTATCTGCTCATTTTAGAACGGAATATGAGTTAACTGAGGAATAAAATAAATAGCTTTTTTCGATGTCAAAAACACAAATTATTGCTTTGAAATGCACGTTAAACAAAAAATTAATTTCTATGAAAAGTTCGAAACTCGAAATAAAAATGACGTTCAAATTAAATTATTCTATAGTGTTTTTTCTTTAACGAAATATTCGATATTGTTATCCGGTTGTTTAACAGTCAAGTAAGTTTATTCCTCTGGCAACTAACTGTATGATTGAAAAATTGGCTCTTTAAATTAGCAATTAATTTTTTTTTTCTAAAAATGTTTTCAAAATTTCATATAATTAATAATTTTTTAATGATATCCTTCGGATGAGCTGTACATTCCATGTTTATGTGGTTCAATTCTTGGGCTCTTTGATCATTGTTTCTTTACGCAAATAATAACAAATTAGTCCATTTTTTTAAAATTAGTACGGACTTTTTGTTAGTTGTTTTCCCATAAATTCAGGGATCATTAGCTTCTGTATTGGACAATTATTACATTGTTTTATAAATGTTTAAGTGAGAATTTTACAATTTTAATCAAACACATTAGTATTGAACTATTTGCTTGAACGAAATAATAAATAAAGGGTGCTTTCATAAACGCATGGTTGCGAAAGTCCGACGAATGCATAGCTATCATAAATGCAAATCATGAATGTCAGAGTTTCATAAATGTAAAACGCAAATATTTGCAGCGAAAATGCGCAAATATAAAATTTTACACGCATTCCGATTTTTGTCTTAAAGAAAGAGACAGTAGATGTAAACAGTGGTACACCTTCCCTAACTGTTCACACCTGTCCAAATTTCCGTTAGAAACTTCAAAGTTGAACTCAAAATTAGAAATACACATCAGAATTGTTTCTGGTCCACAGAAAAATGAAGCAAATGCATATTAAAATGCATGCGCAAATAATGTTTCTTACGTTAATATGATTGCAATTGATCGCATGTAAACAAAGCAACAATGCATTTATAAAATCACTCAAATACATAAATAAAAAAAAAAAACAAGACAAAACAGAAAAGTTGTAATCTATGGTCCGCCTTGTTCATTTAAAGAGTCTTCACATTTTTGTGCACAAAGTAGGGGAAGACACTACATGTTTTGTGTGAGTGATTTTGGTTCCGATTCTGATTTCAAATCCAAAACAATTCTCTTCTTTTCAGAATCAGAACTGTCATTTTTTCCCAAGTGAACATTTTCAGAAGAGTCCAGAAAGCTTCCGGATTTCCAAATTAAAACGACATAATTCTCTGCCCTATAGAGGTAACCGTCGGAGCGGAATTCTCTCCGATTAACTACGAATCGGGGACATTTTGCTTCGAGGTAATTCTCCGATCGGAAATTCTGTCTGACGAAATTCAACGCATGCCATTTATATGCGATGAAGTACTTTTAATGGTTTTATTTATGACAGATACAAACAAAATAATTAGGCTTATTCTGCCACATCTGTTATTCTGCTATGAATTTTCTGTTAGGATGCATAACAGATCTCCACCATAAAAGATATTTTATAATTGGTATTCAGGAGTTCGATCGTTTCTAAAAGTCTGTTATGGAACTTCGAAAAAGAAACATTTATACAAACAGACCTAAAATCTGCTATCAAATTATCAGCTGTAGTAAATAAAAATTCTCGGTAGTCGGCACTGACGAATGACAATAAATTAACATGTGGAATGATCGTATTTTGTTTCGCGAAGATAAATTTTTGATCTCTGTAATTTATCCATATCAGTTCCTGAATTTAATATATCTATTATAAAAAGTTGTACAAAGGGCACACCGGCAAGATAAGCAACTACTTTCTTATATTTCATCCATCAAATGTGTTCTGTGCTTTAGTGTATTGAAAAAAATTAGTTTTCAAATTATTTACATATTTGAGTTTGTTATTATGCATTTTAATTATTTTTTGTTATATCTGTATCCTTTTAAGAACAATTCATTAACGAAATAAAAGTTTTTACTACATATATTGAAATCTTTTATGATAAAAGTAACCAAAATGTGTCTTTTATTCTTTTATGATTCATAAAAGATTCCATAACAGATTGTGGCATGCTGAATACCAAAAATGCAGTTCGTAAAAGACTTGTTGAGAATTTCGAAGTTTTGGCAGCTCATTAACAGATTTCTTAATAGATTAAGAATGCAGAATACCAAAATTATAATTCATAAAAGATTTTTTGACAGCTTAAACTTTTGTATGAACATTCATAACAGAATAACTGAATAAAAGATCTCGCCGAATAGACCCAATTTTCCGCAGTCCTCCGACAACTTCTCGTTGCGGAAAGTGTTTTCTTTTTAAAGAAATTGTTTATTAAAATGTAAGTAATGAAGAAATAAACCTTATGTACGTTAACTTGTGGGCAAAAACATAAAGTTTTTAGTCAGAACGAATAAACAAGTTCACAAATCTGCCCAGCCAATATCCCGATATTGCATATCTATTATTACACAAGAAGGACACCAGAAGTTGTGGCTGTGTTTTAGTTTTGAATACATCATATATTTTTTAAAGGTTTAGAGTGACAACATATCACCGATAATTTGTTTTGTATTTGTGTTGAATCTGCTCCAAAACAAAAGCAAACGCATTTTTATCTAGGCGAAGGTTTTTCTTCAATCTTGAAGGGAATTATAGAATTAGAGCTGCGTCAGGTCAGCGTATATTGTTTTCGTTCTTGCAATGTTCTTTTATTTTCTAAATAAACGATATTGAATTTCAAGTTTTTTTTTCTCAAATTATTCTTTTATTGACACTTTGACAGTGCAAACGGAAACAAAACATGTGTTTGGAAATAGGTAGGGTATTTATTGCATCTAATTACATTTCTTAAAAACTCTACCGCATTATAATTGAAAAAAAAATCTTTCTATGAACAATAAATTACACTCTCGCCAATTTTTCATGGTTTAAAACGTTTATAGTGTTTATTTAATAAGAAAACTATCGAAAAGTTGCTCATCTCTGCCTGAAGTTTTTATCGATCGCAATGCGTCGTCGTATTTCTTTAAAATTTCTTCCGATGACAGCTACTTCGAACTGAAATTGAATTTCCGACGAAGATGGGTGGCGGAGGTTACCTCGATAGGACAGTCTATTTCTTGCAAACACACTTTGGTCAACTTGGTATTAACCTACAACAAATCCATCCCTGATTGATTTGTTTCTCACAAGCAATAATCGTAAAGTCTTGCGTCATGACAAAATAAGACCTACATCTTCATACATGATTTTATTGTTTGCACCTTTCAGTTTTATGTAAACTACGAGTATTAATGCTTCCAGAACCTTTAATTTTCGTTCATTGAATTACACAGACATCCAAAAATATGTTTTGTATACATCTGGTATATTTATTTTACTTTTTAAAAGCCTTATAGATAGACGAATTCCTTCCAATTGTAACTAAACAGTTACAAAGTTAATCCAGTCATGCCCTTGATATAATGGCGGTATTGAAACCCTAATTCGAGATAGAGAACTCTTTTTCAGAAAATAGAAAGGGAAGCCTACTCAATATAATAGACGTCATTACACTTCTGCAAGAAATAAGGTTACTGCTAATTTTACCACTACTGATTCGACCCCTTACTCATATTTTGAATTATTTTCTTTACAGTAGCGAGTTTCCTGAACAATGGATAAACTGTGATTCCTATTCCAAAAAAGAAAAAAAAACATTCTGATCCTTCAGACTTTCGACCGTTTATTACCTTTCTGTGGAAAAAATTGTGAACGGCTGATGGCAGATCAAATGCTCAATAATTATACTTTGTAAGCAAACATTGATACTTTTAAAAGATTTTTATCTTGTTGTATCATGTTAGTTTTAATTCCATAGATACAAATTCAAATATCAAAGACTCGTTTAATAAAAGCAAAATTAAAAAAAAAACGAGTCTGTTATATTAGTTGATAATTTTTGGTTTTGGTTTTTTTTTTATTTTATAATTAATTTAATTAATTTTTCCCTCGAAATTACCATTTGAATTTCGAGGTGCGATGATTCACAATGAAATACGTTCCATTATAATGTTTTGGTACATTGATATTGTGCAATAAAATTAAAATTATAACTCAGCCTAATTTTAATTTTAAATTGTGTGACGACAAGTTCGGAACATCCAAGGAATTCAAAAATTCCATGGGATAGTTGGTGGCTTCGTTTTCATGCACGACGGTGTCAACGGATTTGTATAAATATAACTCACCGGGCGGCGATTTGATTTTGAATAATAATAATAATAATAATTTTTTTGATTTGATTTTGAATGGCGAAATTTAAATGATCGATATCCTAGTTTTTTGCAGCCGAAATCGCACGTGAACTGAATCCATTATTGTCAACTCGCTGCAATTCTACATTTACGGCGTTTTTTCTTTGCTGTTTTCATTTATTTGTACGCTCTGATAATACCGATTGCATTTGTTGAAATACTTTGTTCACAAATACTTTGAAAACAACAAAAAAAAAAAAAATAGTTCTTCCCGAATTTCCAATTTTTCTAGATTTTCCTCCATATGTCCTTTCTTGGGCAAATACGAATCCGTCAAGCCTAAAATTATGAAAATTTTTAAGTGGAAATGTACCTACATGATTTCAATTACTGTGTGATTAGTTCTAGAAAATAACAAGAGCCAACTTTAAGATATTTACAATTAATTTATTTTAATTACAAACATTCATACATTGATTTTCTTTTGTAACTATATTTTAAAATTCGACTAACATTTGAGAAACTGAAACATACATTATATACATAGGAATAAAAGACATGGATATAAAAGTATTATGGGAAATACAAATATTTAGCTGGCAACAAAAATAATTCCGCATAAAAATTGAAAGTTAAAAAAAGAGTTCGATAATATCTACTACTTGCTCCACTCGCCATAAACAAAATCTGAAGTCAGAATCCATATAAAGAAAAATTTATTTCAACTGATAACTTTGGAAGAAAAATTTTAACATGTGGCGTTTTCTATCATTTTAATATTTTGAATTTATAACGGCTATGTTTATAAAAGTAGGTACTGTTTATTCAGTCCCGCAGAAGAACAACTATTATTGGGTTTTTGTCTTCCAAGCTTCTTACTAAGGGACGATACCAGCAAAATTGTAGAACATGAAAAGTTCGTTATTTAGCGGGTGTTTTCATATGAGTTAAATAATCTTCATGGTTGCCAAAGCTATTGTGCGAGCGGTTGTTTCGTCCTGCTAGAACGAACACTGCTCTAGTTTTATTTACGTGCATGGCTTGCCACGTTCGTTCCTTGTCGATATTTATTGGAAGTCCTTTGAAAGCAGCGATATTTCGTTAGAACTAGTAATACTGGAATTTAAAGCTATGTAAAATATAACAACAATTCCTGTTAGTTCACGGCGATATTACAAAATTACAATTATTATAATTGTTATAACTTCGTTATCGTTATATTTAAGCTAAAAATAATAAGTATATTACAAGTTGAAATAAAATAAGTCTAACACATACGAACTTGTAACATCAAAATTGTAATTGCTTTAATCAGATTGATTCATACTTTAAAATATGTTAATTTTTCATAAATTCGTAACGAAATGAGGCAACAAGAGTTATACAAAATTGAAGCATAATATACAAAAAACGCATAAATTTACTAATATACATACATCGTTGTAATCATTTAAACTTAAAAAGTAGAATCAAAATAAACTAAATGAATTCGATTCCTTCGTATTTGAATTCAGTTGGTATTCTTTGCTCAGGATACAAAATATTGCCCTCAATGTCGAATACTGTGATGAAAGTTGAAGTTTTTCCATTTAACTCCTCTGATTTTATGGCTAAAATATATTTGTCATCAAAGCCCGGAATAAATTTAAAGCTCGAAAAACCATGTGTGGGTTCTTTATTTTCTAAAATAACTTTTTCGACTTTTGAAAATCGTTCATCTGTGCTTATAAGTAAATTACATCCCATATGTTCATCTCTGGTTTCATTGTACCTGTAAGGAGAATATTATTGAATAAATATATTCATACATACATTTTTTTTTAAATTATGACTATCTTTAAAATAATTACTAAAATCAGAAAGGATTAGATAGGAGATATAGCAATGGGAGGGGGAAATTCGGTATAACGGTTGTAGTTTTAATGGAGAAATGCAATGTATTAAATATTATTGCAAACAAGCCTCGCACAAAGCCACGATTTTAAGTACTTGAAAGGGATTGAACAGACCTTTCTATTGGCGTACCATTTGCCAATTTCATTTTTTTTTAATTTTAGAACAAAATCAAGGCTAACCCCTAGCGGCAAATATTACATTTTCAACAATGTTTCGTAAACTCATCGATATATATATGAAAAGAAAGGTCTATTCAATACATATCCACTCCTGGAAACCAAACTCTTCTGCAGCTTCTGGTTCTCAAGATATTTCAATCCAAAATTATTGCCATGATTGCCAACCCAACCGCATTTGATTTGCTTTGGAAGCTGATATCTCGCAAACCAAGCCTCGCACAAAGCTGCGGTTTTCAGTACTTGAAAGGGATTGAAGAGATCTTTCTATTGGTGTACCATTGCCAATTTTATTTTTTTAAAGATTTTAGAAAAAAATCAAGGCTAACCCCTTGCGAAAAAAAATTACATTTTCAACAATATTTCGCAAACCCATCGATATATACATGAAAAGAAAGGTCTATTCAATACCTATCCACTCCTGGAAACCAAACTCTTCTGCAGCTTCTGGTTCTCAAGATATTTCAATCCAAAATTATTGCCATGATTGCCAACCCAACCGCATTTGATTTGCTTTGGAAGCTGATATCTCGCAAACCAAGCCTCGCACAAAGCTGCGGTTTTCAGTACTTGAAAGGGATTGAAGAGATCTTTCTATTGGTGTACCATTTGCCAATTTCATTTTTTTAAAGATTTTAGAAAAAAATCAAGGCTAACCCCTTGCGAAAAAAAATTGCATTTTCAACAATATTTCGCAAACCCATCGATATATATAAGAAAAGAAAGGTCTATTCAATACCTATCCACTCCTGGAAACCAAACTCTTCTGCAGCTTCTGGTTCTCAAGATATTTCAATCCAAAATTACTGCCATGATTGTCAACCCAACCGCATTTGATTTGCTTTGGAAGCTGATATCTCGCAAACCAAGCCTCGCACAAAGCTGCGGTTTTCAGTACTTGAAAGGGATTAAAGAGATCTTTCTATTGGTGTACCATTTGCCAATTTCATTTTTTTAAAGATTTTAGAAAAAAATCAAGGCTAACCCCTTGCGAAAAAAAATTACATTTTCAACAATCTTTCGCAAACCCATCGATATATATATGAAAAGAAAGGTCTATTCAATACATATCCACTCCTGGAAACCAAACTCTTCTGCAGCTTCTGGTTCTCAAGATATTTCAATCCAAAATTATTGCCATGATTGCCAACCCAACCGCATTTGATTTGCTTTGGAAGCTGATATCTCGCAAACCAAGCCTCGCACAAAGCTGCGGTTTTCAGTACTTGAAAGGGATTGAAGAGATCTTTCTATTGGTGTACCATTGCCAATTTTATTTTTTTAAAGATTTTAGAAAAAAATCAAGGCTAACCCCTTGCGAAAAAAAATTATATTTTCAACAATATTTCGCAAACCCATCGATATATACATGAAAAGAAAGGTCTATTCAATACCTATCCACTCCTGGAAACCAAACTCTTCTGCAGATTCTGGTTCTCAAGATATTTCAATCCAAAATTATTGCCATGATTGTCAACCCAACCGCATTTGATTTGCTTTGGAAGCTGATATCTCGCAAACCAAGCCTCGCACAAAGCTGCGGTTTTCAGTACTTGAAAGGGATTGAAGAGATCTTTCTATTGGTGTACCATTTGCCAATTTCATTTTTTTAAAGATTTTAGAAAAAAATCAAGGCTAACCCCATGCGAAAAAAAATTGCATTTTCAACAATATTTCGCAAACCCATCGATATATATATGAAAAGAAAGGTCTATTCAATACCTATCCACTCCTGGAAACCAAACTCTTCTGCAGCTTCTGGTTCTCAAGATATTTCAATCCAAAATTATTGCCATGATTGTCAACCCAACCGCATTTGATTTGCTTTGGAAGCTGATATCTCGCAAACCAAGCCTCGCACAAAGCTGCGGTTTTCAGTACTTGAAAGGGATTAAAGAGATCTTTCTATTGGTGTACAATTTGCCAATTTCATTTTTTTAAAGATTTTAGAAAAAAATCAAGGCTAACCCCTTGCGAAAAAAAATTACATTTTCAACAATATTTCGCAAACCCATCGATATATATATGAAAAGAAAGGTCTATTCAATACATATCCACTCCTGGAAACCAAACTCTTCTGCAGCTTCTGGTTCTCAAGATATTTCAATCCAAAATTATTGCCATGATTGCCAACCCAACCGCATTTTATTTGCTTTGGAAGCTGATATCTCGCAAACCAAGCCTCGCACAAAGCTGCGGTTTTCAGTACTTGAAAGGGATTGAAGAGATCTTTCTATTGGTGTACCATTGCCAATTTTATTTTTTTAAAGATTTTAGAAAAAAATCAAGGCTAACCCCTTGCGAAAAAAAATTACATTTTCAACAATATTTCCCAAACCCATCGATATATACATGAAAAGAAAGGTCTATTCAATACCTATCCACTCCTAGAAACCAAACTCTTCTGCAGATTCTGGTTCTCAAGATATTTCAATCCAAAATTATTGCCATGATTGTCAACCCAACCGCATTTGATTTGCTTTGGAAGCTGATATCTCGCAAACCAAGCCTCGCACAAAGCTGCGGTTTTCAGTACTTGAAAGGGATTAAAGAGATCTTTCTATTGGTGTACCATTTGCCAATTTCATTTTTTTAAAGATTTTAGAAAAAAATCAAGGCTAACCCCTTGCGAAAAAAAAAAACATTTTCAACAATCTTTCGCAAAACCATCGATATATATATGAAAAGAAAGGTCTATTCAATACATATCCACTCCTGGAAACCAAACTCTTCTGCAGCTTCTGGTTCTCAAGATATTTCAATCCAAAATTATTGCCATGATTGCCAACCCAACCGCATTTGATTTGCTTTGGAAGCTGATATCTCGCAAACCAAGCCTCGCACAAAGCTGCGGTTTTCAGTACTTGAAAGGGATTGAAGAGATCTTTCTATTGGTGTACCATTTGCCAATTTCATTTTTTTAAAGATTTTAGAAAAAAATCAAGGCTAACAACCCCTTGCGAAAAAAAATTGCATTTTCAACAATATTTCGCAAACCCATCGATATATACATGAAAAGAAAGGTCTATTCAATACATATCCACTCCTGGAAACCAAACTCTTCTGCAGCTTCTGGTTCTCAAGATATTTCAATCCAAAATTATTGCCATGATTGCCAACCCAACCGCATTTGATTTGTTTGGAAGCTGATATCTCGCAAACCAAGCCTCGCACAAAGCTGCGGTTTTCAGTACTTGAAAGGGATTGAAGAGATCTTTCTATTGGTGTACCATTTGCCAATTTCATTTTTTTAAAGATTTTAGAAAAAAATCAAGGCTAACCCCTTGCGAAAAAAAATTGCATTTTCAACAATATTTCGCAAACTCATCGATATATATAAGAAAAGAAAGGTCTATTCAATACCTATCCACTCCTAGAAACCAAACTCGTCTGCAGCTTCTGGTTCTCAAGATATTTCAATCCAAAATTACTGCCATGATTGTCAACCCAACCGCATTTGATTTGCTTTGGAAGCTGATATCTCGCAAACCAAGCCTCGCACAAAGCTGCGGTTTTCAGTACTTGAAAGGGATTGAAGAGATCTTTCTATTGGTGTACCATTTGCCAATTTCATTTTTTTAAAGATTTTAGAAAAAAATCAAGCCAACAACCCCTTGCGAAAAAAAATTGCATTTTCAACAATATTTCGCAAACCCATCGATATATATATGAAAAGAAAGGTCTATTCAATACATATCCACTCCTGGAAACCAAACTCTTCTGTAGCTTCTGGTTCTCAAGATATTGCAATCCAAAATTATTGCCATGATTGTCAACCCAACCGCATTTGATTTGCTTTGGAAGCTGATATCTCGCAAACCAAGCCTCGCACAAAGCTGCGGTTTTCAGTACTTGAAAGGGATTAAAGAGATCTTTCTATTGGGGTACCATTTGCCAATTTCATTTTTTTAAAGATTTTAGAAAAAAATCAAGGCTAACCCCTTGCGAAAAAAAATTACATTTTCAACAATCTTTCGCAAACCCATCGATATATATATGAAAAGAAAGGTCTATTCAATACATATCCACTCCTGGAAACCAAACTCTTCTGCAGCTTCTGGTTCTCAAGATATTTCAATCCAAAATTATTGCCATGATTGCCAACCCAACCGCATTTGATTTGCTTTGGAAGCTGATATCTCGCAAACCAAGCCTCGCACAAAGCTGTGGTTTTCAGTACTTGAAAGGGATTGAAGAGATCTTTCTATTGGTGTACCATTGCCAATTTTATTTTTTTTAAAGATTTTAGAAAAAAATCAAGGCTAACCCCTTGCGAAAAAAAATTATATTTTCAACAATATTTCGCAAACCCATCGATATATACATGAAAAGAAAGGCCTATTCAATACCTATCCACTCCTGGAAACCAAACTCTTCTGCAGATTCTGGTTCTCAAGATATTTCAATCCAAAATTATTGCCATGATTGTCAACCCAACCGCATTTGATTTGCTTTGGAAGCTGATATCTCGCAAACCAAGCCTCGCACAAAGCTGCGGTTTTCAGTACTTGAAAGGGATTGAAGAGATCTTTCTATTGGTGTACCATTTGCCAATTTCATTTTTTTAATGATTTTAGAAAAAAATCAAGGCTAACCCCATGCGAAAAAAAATTGCATTTTCAACAATATTTCGCAAACCCATCGATATATACATGAAAAGAAAGGTCTATTCAATACCTATCCACTCCTGGAAAACAAACTCTTCTGCAGCTTCTGGTTCTCAAGATATTTCAATCCAAAATTATTGCCATGATTGTCAACCCAACCGCATTTGATTTGCTTTGGAAGCTGATATCTCGCAAACCAAGCCTCGCACAAAGCTGCGGTTTTCAGTACTTGAAAGGGATTGAAGAGATCTTTCTATTGGTGTACCATTGCCAATTTTATTTTTTTAAAGATTATAGAAAAAAATCAAGGCTAACCCCTTGCGAAAAAAAATTACATTTTCAACAATATTTCCCAAACCCATCGATATATACATGAAAAGAAAGGTCTATTCAATACCTATCCACTCCTAGAAACCAAACTCTTCTGCAGATTCTGGTTCTCAAGATATTTCAATCCAAAATTATTGCCATGATTGTCAACCCAACCGCATTTGATTTGCTTTGGAAGCTGATATCTCGCAAACCAAGCCTCGCACAAAGCTGCGGTTTTCAGTACTTGAAAGGGATTGAAGAGATCTTTCTATTGGTGTACCATTTGCCAATTTCATTTTTTTAAAGATTTTAGAAAAAAATCAAGGCTAACCCCTTGCGAAAAAAAATTGCATTTTCAACAATATTTCGCAAACCCATCGATATATATATGAAAAGAAAGGTCTATTCAATACATATCCACTCCTGGAAACCAAACTCTTCTGTAGCTTCTGGTTCTCAAGATATTGCAATCCAAAATTATTGCCATGATTGTCAACCCAACCGCATTTGATTTGCTTTGGAAGCTGATATCTCGCAAACCAAGCCTCGCACAAAGCTGCGGTTTTCAGTACTTGAAAGGGATTAAAGAGATCTTTCTATTGGTGTACCATTTGCCAATTTCATTTTTTTAAAGATTTTAGAAAAAAATCAAGGCTAACCCCTTGCGAAAAAAAAAAACATTTTCAACAATCTTTCGCAAACCCATCGATATATATATGAAAAGAAAGGTCTATTCAATACATATCCACTCCTGGAAACCAAACTCTTCTGCAGCTTCTGGTTCTCAAGATATTTCAATCCAAAATTATTGCCATGATTGCCAACCCAACCGCATTTGATTTGCTTTGGAAGCTGATATCTCGCAAACCAAGCCTCGCACAAAGCTGCGGTTTTCAGTACTTGAAAGGGATTGAAGAGATCTTTCTATTGGTGTACCATTTGCCAATTTCATTTTTTTAAAGATTTTAGAAAAAAATCAAGGCTAACAACCCCTTGCGAAAAAAAATTGCATTTTCAACAATATTTCGCAAACCCATCGATATATACATGAAAAGAAAGGTCTATTCAATACATATCCACTCCTGGAAACCAAACTCTTCTGCAGCTTCTGGTTCTCAAGATATTTCAATCCAAAATTATTGCCATGATTGCCAACCCAACCGCATTTGATTTGTTTGGAAGCTGATATCTCGCAAACCAAGCCTCGCACAAAGCTGCGGTTTTCAGTACTTGAAAGGGATTGAAGAGATCTTTCTATTGGTGTACCATTTGCCAATTTCATTTTTTTAAAGATTTTAGAAAAAAATCAAGGCTAACCCCTAGCGGCAAATATTACATTTTCAACAATATTTCGCAAACCCATCGATATATACATGAAAAGAAAGGTCTATTCAATACCTATCCACTCCTGGAAACCAAACTCTTCTGCAGATTCTGGTTCTCAAGACATTTCAATCCAAAATTATTGCCATGATTGTCAACCCAACCGCATTTGATTTGCTTTGGAAGCTGATATCTCGCAAACCAAGCCTCGCACAAAGCTGCGGTTTTCAGTACTTGAAAGGGATTGAAGAGATCTTTCTATTGGTGTACCATTTACCAATTTCATTTTTTTAAAGATTTTAGAAAAAAATCAAGGCTAACCCCTTGCGAAAAAAAATTACATTTTCAACAATATTTCGCAAACCCATCGATATATACATGAAAAGAAAGGTCTATTCAATACCTATCCACTCCTGGAAAACAAACTCTTCTGCAGCTTCTGGTTCTCAAGATATTTCAATCCAAAATTATTGCCATGATTGTCAACCCAACCGCATTTGATTTGCTTTGGAAGCTGATATCTCGCAAACCAAGCCTCGCACAAAGCTGCGGTTTTCAGTACTTGAAAGGGATTAAAGAGATCTTTCTATTGGTGTACAATTTGCCAATTTCATTTTTTTAAAGATTTTAGAAAAAAATCAAGGCTAACCCCTTGCGAAAAAAAATTGCATTTTCAACAATATTTCGCAAACCCATCGATATATATAAGAAAAGAAAGGTCTATTCAATACCTATCCACTCCTGGAAACCAAACTCTTCTGCAGCTTCTGGTTCTCAAGATATTTCAATCCAAAATTACTGCCATGATTGTCAACCCAACCGCATTTGATTTGCTTTGGAAGCTGATATCTCGCAAACCAAGCCTCGCACAAAGCTGCGGTTTTCAGTACTTGAAAGGGATTGAAGAGATCTTTCTATTGGTGTACCATTGCCAATTTTATTTTTTTAAAGATTATAGAAAAAAATCAAGGCTAACCCCTTGCGAAAAAAAATTACATTTTCAACAATATTTCCCAAACCCATCGATATATACATGAAAAGAAAGGTCTATTCAATACCTATCCACTCCTAGAAACCAAACTCTTCTGCAGATTCTGGTTCTCAAGATATTTCAATCCAAAATTATTGCCATGATTGTCAACCCAACCGCATTTGATTTGCTTTGGAAGCTGATATCTCGCAAGCCAAGCCTCGCACAAAGCTGCGGTTTTCAGTACTTGAAAGGGATTGAAGAGATCTTTCTATTGGTGTACCATTTGCCAATTTCATTTTTTTAAAGATAACCCCTTGCGAAAAAAAATTGCATTTTCAACAATATTTCGCAAACCCATCGATATATATAAGAAAAGAAAGGTCTATTCAATACCTATCCACTCCTGGAAACCAAACTCTTCTGCAGCTTCTGGTTCTCAAGATATTTCAATCCAAAATTATTGCCATGATTGTCAACCCAACCGCATTTGATTTGCTTTGGAAGCTGATATCTCGCAAACCAAGCCTCGCACAAAGCTGCGGTTTTCAGTACTTGAAAGGGATTAAAGAGATCTTTCTATTGGTGTACCATTTGCCAATTTCATTTTTTTAAAGATTTTAGAAAAAAATCAAGGCTAACCCCTTGCGAAAAAAAAAAACATTTTCAACAATCTTTCGCAAACCCATCGATATATATATGAAAAGAAAGGTCTATTCAATACATATCCACTCCTGGAAACCAAACTCTTCTGCAGCTTCTGGTTCTCAAGATATTTCAATCCAAAATTATTGCCATGATTGCCAACCCAACCGCATTTGATTTGCTTTGGAAGCTGATATCTCGCAAACCAAGCCTCGCACAAAGCTGCGGTTTTCAGTACTTGAAAGGGATTGAAGAGATCTTTCTATTGGTGTACCATTTGCCAATTTCATTTTTTTAAAGATTTTAGAAAAAAATCAAGGCTAACAACCCCTTGCGAAAAAAAATTGCATTTTCAACAATATTTCGCAAACCCATCGATATATACATGAAAAGAAAGGTCTATTCAATACATATCCACTCCTGGAAACCAAACTCTTCTGCAGCTTCTGGTTCTCAAGATATTTCAATCCAAAATTATTGCCATGATTGCCAACCCAACCGCATTTGATTTGTTTGGAAGCTGATATCTCGCAAACCAAGCCTCGCACAAAGCTGCGGTTTTCAGTACTTGAAAGGGATTGAAGAGATCTTTCTATTGGTGTACCATTTGCCAATTTCATTTTTTTAAAGATTTTAGAAAAAAATCAAGGCTAACCCCTTGCGAAAAAAAATTGCATTTTCAACAATATTTCGCAAACTCATCGATATATATAAGAAAAGAAAGGTCTATTCAATACCTATCCACTCCTAGAAACCAAACTCGTCTGCAGCTTCTGGTTCTCAAGATATTTCAATCCAAAATTACTGCCATGATTGTCAACCCAACCGCATTTGATTTGCTTTGGAAGCTGATATCTCGCAAACCAAGCCTCGCACAAAGCTGCGGTTTTCAGTACTTGAAAGGGATTGAAGAGGTCTTTCTATTGGTGTACCATTGCCAATTTTATTTTTTTAAAGATTTTAGAAAAAAATCAAGGCTAACCCCTTGCGAAAAAAAATTACATTTTCAACAATATTTCGCAAACCCATCGATATATACATGAAAAGAAAGGTCTATTCAATACCTATCCACTCCTGGAAACCAAACTCTTCTGCAGCTTCTGGTTCTCAAGATATTTCAATCCAAAATTATTGCCATGATTGCCAACCCAACCGCATTTGATTTGCTTTGGAAGCTGATATCTCGCAAACCAAGCCTCGCACAAAGCTGCGGTTTTCAGTACTTGAAAGGGATTGAAGAGATCTTTCTATTGGTGTACCATTTGCCAATTTCATTTTTTTAAAGATTTTAGAAAAAAATCAAGGCTAACCCCTTGCGAAAAAAAATTGCATTTTCAACAATATTTCGCAAACCCATCGATATATATAAGAAAAGAAAGGTCTATTCAATACCTATCCACTCCTGGAAACCAAACTCTTCTGCAGCTTCTGGTTCTCAAGATATTTCAATCCAAAATTACTGCCATGATTGTCAACCCAACCGCATTTGATTTGCTTTGGAAGCTGATATCTCGCAAACCAAGCCTCGCACAAAGCTGCGGTTTTCAGTACTTGAAAGGGATTGAAGAGATCTTTCTATTGGTGTACCATTGCCAATTTTATTTTTTTAAAGATTTTAGAAAAAAATCAAGGCTAACCCCTTGCGAAAAAAAATTACATTTTCAACAATATTTCCCAAACCCATCGATATATACATGAAAAGAAAGGTCTATTCAATACCTATCCACTCCTAGAAACCAAACTCTTCTGCAGATTCTGGTTCTCAAGATATTTCAATCCAAAATTATTGCCATGATTGTCAACCCAACCGCATTTGATTTGCTTTGGAAGCTGATATCTCGCAAACCAAGCCTCGCACAAAGCTGCGGTTTTCAGTACTTGAAAGGGATTGAAGAGATCTTTCTATTGGTGTACCATTTGCCAATTTCATTTTTTTAAAGATTTTAGAAAAAAATCAAGGCTAACCCCTTGCGAAAAAAAATTGCATTTTCAACAATATTTCGCAAACCCATCGATATATATATGAAAAGAAAGGTCTATTCAATACATATCCACTCCTGGAAACCAAACTCTTCTGCAGCTTCTGGTTCTCAAGATATTTCAATCCAAAATTATTGCCATGATTGCCAACCCAACCGCATTTGATTTGCTTTGGAAGCTGATATCTCGCAAACCAAGCCTCGCACAAAGCTGCGGTTTTCAGTACTTGAAAGGGATTGAAGAGATCTTTCTATTGGTGTACCATTGCCAATTTTATTTTTTTAAAGATTTTAGAAAAAAATCAAGGCTAACCCCTTGCGAAAAAAAATTATATTTTCAACAATATTTCGCAAACCCATCGATATATACATGAAAAGAAAGGTCTATTCAATACCTATCCACTCCTGGAAACCAAACTCTTCTGCAGATTCTGGTTCTCAAGATATTTCAATCCAAAATTATTGCCATGATTGTCAACCCAACCGCATTTGATTTGCTTTGGAAGCTGATATCTCGCAAACCAAGCCTCGCACAAAGCTGCGGTTTTCAGTACTTGAAAGGGATTGAAGAGATCTTTCTATTGGTGTACCATTTGCCAATTTCATTTTTTTAAAGATTTTAGAAAAAAATCAAGGCTAACCCCTTGCGAAAAAAAATTGCATTTTCAACAATATTTCGCAAACCCATCGATATATATAAGAAAAGAAAGGTCTATTCAATACCTATCCACTCCTGGAAACCAAACTCTTCTGCAGCTTCTGGTTCTCAAGATATTTCAATCCAAAATTACTGCCATGATTGTCAACCCAACCGCATTTGATTTGCTTTGGAAGCTGATATCTCGCAAACCAAGCCTCGCACAAAGCTGCGGTTTTCAGTACTTGAAAGGGATTGAAGAGATCTTTCTATTGGTGTACCATTGCCAATTTTATTTTTTTAAAGATTTTAGAAAAAAATCAAGGCTAACCCCTTGCGAAAAAAAATTACATTTTCAACAATATTTCCCAAACCCATCGATATATACATGAAAAGAAAGGTCTATTCAATACCTATCCACTCCTAGAAACCAAACTCTTCTGCAGATTCTGGTTCTCAAGATATTTCAATCCAAAATTATTGCCATGATTGTCAACCCAACCGCATTTGATTTGCTTTGGAAGTTGATATCTCGCAAACCAAGCCTCGCACAAAGCTGCGGTTTTCAGTACTTGAAAGGGATTGAAGAGATCTTTCTATTGGTGTACCATTTGCCAATTTCATTTTTTTAAAGATTTTAGAAAAAAAATCAAGGCTAACCCCTTGCGAAAAAAAATTACATTTTCAACAATATTTCGCAAACCCATCGATATATATATGAAAAAAATCAAGGCTAACCCCTTGCGAAAAAAAATTACATTTTCAACAATATTTCGCAAACCCATCGATATATACATGAAAAGAAAGGTCTATTCAATACCTATCCACTCCTGGAAACCAAACTCTTCTGCAGCTTCTGGTTCTCAAGATATTTCAATCCAAAATTATTGCCATGATTGCCAACCCAACCGCATTTGATTTGCTTTGGAAGCTGATATCTCGCAAACCAAGCCTCGCACAAAGCTGCGGTTTTCAGTACTTGAAAGGGATTGAAGAGATCTTTCTATTGGTGTACCATTTGCCAATTTCATTTTTTTAAAGATTTTAGAAAAAAATCAAGGCTAACCCCTTGCGAAAAAAAATTGCATTTTCAACAATATTTCGCAAACCCATCGATATATATAAGAAAAGAAAGGTCTATTCAATACCTATCCACTCCTGGAAACCAAACTCTTCTGCAGCTTCTGGTTCTCAAGATATTTCAATCCAAAATTACTGCCATGATTGTCAACCCAACCGCATTTGATTTGCTTTGGAAGCTGATATCTCGCAAACCAAGCCTCGCACAAAGCTGCGGTTTTCAGTACTTGAAAGGGATTGAAGAGATCTTTCTATTGGTGTACCATTGCCAATTTTATTTTTTTAAAGATTTTAGAAAAAAATCAAGGCTAACCCCTTGCGAAAAAAAATTACATTTTCAACAATATTTCCCAAACCCATCGATATATACATGAAAAGAAAGGTCTATTCAATACCTATCCACTCCTAGAAACCAAACTCTTCTGCAGATTCTGGTTCTCAAGATATTTCAATCCAAAATTATTGCCATGATTGTCAACCCAACCGCATTTGATTTGCTTTGGAAGTTGATATCTCGCAAACCAAGCCTCGCACAAAGCTGCGGTTTTCAGTACTTGAAAGGGATTGAAGAGATCTTTCTATTGGTGTACCATTTGCCAATTTCATTTTTTTAAAGATTTTAGAAAAAAAATCAAGGCTAACCCCTTGCGAAAAAAAATTGCATTTTCAACAATATTTCGCAAACCCATCGATATATATATGAAAAGAAAGGTCTATTCAATACATATCCACTCCTGGAAACCAAACTCTTCTGTAGCTTCTGGTTCTCAAGATATTGCAATCCAAAATTATTGCCATGATTGTCAACCCAACCGCATTTGATTTGCTTTGGAAGCTGATATCTCGCAAACCAAGCCTCGCACAAAGCTGCGGTTTTCAGTACTTGAAAGGGATTAAAGAGATCTTTCTATTGGTGTACCATTTGCCAATTTCATTTTTTTAAAGATTTTAGAAAAAAATCAAGGCTAACCCCTTGCGAAAAAAAATTACATTTTCAACAATCTTTCGCAAACCCATCGATATATATATGAAAAGAAAGGTCTATTCAATACATATCCACTCCTGGAAACCAAACTCTTCTGCAGCTTCTGGTTCTCAAGATATTTCAATCCAAAATTATTGCCATGATTGCCAACCCAACCGCATTTGATTTGCTTTGGAAGCTGATATCTCGCAAACCAAGCCTCGCACAAAGCTGCGGTTTTCAGTACTTGAAAGGGATTGAAGAGATCTTTCTATTGGTGTACCATTGCCAATTTTATTTTTTTAAAGATTTTAGAAAAAAATCAAGGCTAACCCCTTGCGAAAAAAAATTATATTTTCAACAATATTTCGCAAACCCATCGATATATACATGAAAAGAAAGGTCTATTCAATACCTATCCACTCCTGGAAACCAAACTCTTCTGCAGATTCTGGTTCTCAAGATATTTCAATCCAAAATTATTGCCATGATTGTCAACCCAACCGCATTTGATTTGCTTTGGAAGCTGATATCTCGCAAACCAAGCCTCGCACAAAGCTGCGGTTTTCAGTACTTGAAAGGGATTGAAGAGATCTTTCTATTGGTGTACCATTTGCCAATTTCATTTTTTTAAAGATTTTAGAAAAAAATCAAGGCTAACCCCATGCGAAAAAAAATTGCATTTTCAACAATATTTCGCAAACCCATCGATATATATATGAAAAGAAAGGTCTATTCAATACCTATCCACTCCTGGAAACCAAACTCTTCTGCAGCTTCTGGTTCTCAAGATATTTCAATCCAAAATTATTGCCATGATTGTCAACCCAACCGCATTTGATTTGCTTTGGAAGCTGATATCTCGCAAACCAAGCCTCGCACAAAGCTGCGGTTTTCAGTACTTGAAAGGGATTAAAGAGATCTTTCTATTGGTGTACAATTTGCCAATTTCATTTTTTTAAAGATTTTAGAAAAAAATCAAGGCTAACCCCTTGCGAAAAAAATTACATTTTCAACAATATTTCGCAAACCCATCGATATATATATGAAAAGAAAGGTCTATTCAATACATATCCACTCCTGGAAACCAAACTCTTCTGCAGCTTCTGGTTCTCAAGATATTTCAATCCAAAATTATTGCCATGATTGCCAACCCAACCGCATTTGAGTTGCTTTGGAAGCTGATATCTCGCAAACCAAGCCTCGCACAAAGCTGCGGTTTTCAGTACTTGAAAGGGATTGAAGAGATCTTTCTATTGGTGTACCATTGCCAATTTTATTTTTTTAAAGATTTTAGAAAAAAATCAAGGCTAACCCCTAGCGGCAAATATTACATTTTCAACAATATTTCGCAAACCCATCGATATATACATGAAAAGAAAGGTCTATTCAATACCTATCCACTCCTGGAAACCAAACTCTTCTGCAGATTCTGGTTCTCAAGACATTTCAATCCAAAATTATTGCCATGATTGTCAACCCAACCGCATTTGATTTGCTTTGGAAGCTGATATCTCGCAAACCAAGCCTCGCACAAAGCTGCGGTTTTCAGTACTTGAAAGGGATTGAAGAGATCTTTCTATTGGTGTACCATTTACCAATTTCATTTTTTTAAAGATTTTAGAAAAAAATCAAGGCTAACCCCTTGCGAAAAAAAATTACATTTTCAACAATATTTCGCAAACCCATCGATATATACATGAAAAGAAAGGTCTATTCAATACCTATCCACTCCTGGAAACCAAACTCTTCTGCAGCTTCTGGTTCTCAAGATATTTCAATCCAAAATTATTGCCATGATTGTCAACCCAACCGCATTTGATTTGCTTTGGAAGCTGATATCTCGCAAACCAAGCCTCGCACAAAGCTGCGGTTTTCAGTACTTGAAAGGGATTAAAGAGATCTTTCTATTGGTGTACCATTTGCCAATTTCATTTTTTTAAAGATTTTAGAAAAAAATCAAGGCTAACCCCTTGCGAAAAAAAATTACATTTTCAACAATATTTCGCAAACCCATCGATATATATATGAAAAGAAAGGTCTATTCAATACATATCCACTCCTGGAAACCAAACTCTTCTGCAGCTTCTGGTTCTCAAGATATTTCAATCCAAAATTATTGCCATGATTGCCAACCCAACCGCATTTGATTTGCTTTGGAAGCTGATATCTCGCAAACCAAGCCTCGCACAAAGCTGCGGTTTTCAGTACTTGAAAGGGATTGAAGAGATCTTTCTATTGGTGTACCATTTGCCAATTTCATTTTTTTAAAGATTTTAGAAAAAAATCAAGGCTAACCCCTTGCGAAAAAAAATTGCATTTTCAACAATATTTCGCAAACCCATCGATATATATATGAAAAGAAAGGTCTATTCAATACATATCCACTCCTGGAAACCAAACTCTTCTGTAGCTTCTGGTTCTCAAGATATTGCAATCCAAAATTATTGCCATGATTGTCAACCCAACCGCATTTGATTTGCTTTGGAAGCTGATATCTCGCAAACCAAGCCTCGCACAAAGCTGCGGTTTTCAGTACTTGAAAGGGATTAAAGAGATCTTTCTATTGGTGTACCATTTGCCAATTTCATTTTTTTAAAGATTTTAGAAAAAAATCAAGGCTAACTCCTTGCGAAAAAAAAAAAACATTTTCAACAATCTTTCGCAAACCCATCGATATATATATGAAAAGAAAGGTCTATTCAATACATATCCACTCCTGGAAACCAAACTCTTCTGCAGCTTCTGGTTCTCAAGATATTTCAATCCAAAATTATTGCCATGATTGCCAACCCAACCGCATTTGATTTGCTTTGGAAGCTGATATCTCGCAAACCAAGCCTCGCACAAAGCTGCGGTTTTCAGTACTTGAAAGGGATTGAAGAGATCTTTCTATTGGTGTACCATTTGCCAATTTCATTTTTTTAAAGATTTTAGAAAAAAATCAAGGCTAACAACCCCTTGCGAAAAAAAATTGCATTTTCAACAATATTTCGCAAACTCATCGATATATATAAGAAAAGAAAGGTCCATTCAATACCTATCCACTCCTAGAAACCAAACTCGTCTGCAGCTTCTGGTTCTCAAGATATTTCAATCCAAAATTACTGCCATGATTGTCAACCCAATCGCATTTGATTTGCTTTGGAAGCTGATATCTCGCAAACCAAGCCTCGCACAAAGCTGCGGTTTTCAGTACTTGAAAGGGATTGAAGAGATCTTTCTATTGGTGTACCATTGCCAATTTTATTTTTTTAAAGATTTTAGAAAAAAATCAAGGCTAACCCCTTGCGAAAAAAAATTACATTTTCAACAATATTTCGCAAACCCATCGATATATACATGAAAAGAAAGGTCTATTCAATACCTATCCACTCCTGGAAACCAAACTCTTCTGCAGCTTCTGGTTCTCAAGATATTTCAATCCAAAATTATTGCCATGATTGCCAACCCAACCGCATTTGATTTGCTTTGGAAGCTGATATCTCGCAAACCAAGCCTCGCACAAAGCTGCGGTTTTCAGTACTTGAAAGGGATTGAAGAGATCTTTCTATTGGTGTACCATTTGCCAATTTCATTTTTTTAAAGATTTTAGAAAAAAATCAAGGCTAACCCCTTGCGAAAAAAAAATGCATTTTCAACAATATTTCGCAAACCCATCGATATATATAAGAAAAGAAAGGTCTATTCAATACCTATCCACTCCTGGAAACCAAACTCTTCTGCAGCTTCTGGTTCTCAAGATATTTCAATCCAAAATTACTGCCATGATTGTCAACCCAACCGCATTTGATTTGCTTTGGAAGCTGATATCTCGCAAACCAAGCCTCGCACAAAGCTGCGGTTTTCAGTACTTGAAAGGGATTGAAGAGATCTTTCTATTGGTGTACCATTGCCAATTTTATTTTTTTAAAGATTTTAGAAAAAAATCAAGGCTAACCCCTTGCGAAAAAAAATTACATTTTCAACAATATTTCCCAAACCCATCGATATATACATGAAAAGAAAGGTCTATTCAATACCTATCCACTCCTGGAAACCAAACTCTTCTGCAGATTCTGGTTCTCAAGATATTTCAATCCAAAATTATTGCCATGATTGCCAACCCAACCGCATTTGATTTGCTTTGGAAGCTGATATCTCGCAAACCAAGCCTCGCACAAAGCTGCGGTTTTCAGTACTTGAAAGGGATTGAAGAGATCTTTCTATTGGTGTACCATTGCCAATTTTATTTTTTTAAAGATTTTAGAAAAAAATCAAGGCTAACCCCTTGCGAAAAAAAATTATATTTTCAACAATATTTCGCAAACCCATCGATATATACATGAAAAGAAAGGTCTATTCAATACCTATCCACTCCTGGAAACCAAACTCTTCTGCAGATTCTGGTTCTCAAGATATTTCAATCCAAAATTACTGCCATGATTGTCAACCCAACCGCATTTGATTTGCTTTGGAAGCTGATATCTCGCAAACCAAGCCTCGCACAAAGCTGCGGTTTTCAGTACTTGAAAGGGATTGAAGAGATCTTTCTATTGGTGTACCATTGCCAATTTTATTTTTTTAAAGATTTTAGAAAAAAATCAAGGCTAACACCTTGCGAAAAAAAATTACATTTTCAACAATATTTCGCAAACCCATCGATATATACATGAAAAGAAAGGTCTATTCAATACCTATCCACTCCTGGAAACCAAACTCTTCTGCAGCTTCTGGTTCTCAAAATATTTCAATCCAAAATTATTGCCATGATTGTCAACCCAACCGCATATGATTTGCTTTGGAGGCTTATATCTCGACAACCAAGCCTCGCACAAATCTGCGGTTTTCAGTACTTGAAAGGGATTGAACAGACCTTTCTATTGGCAAGCAATTTGCATATTTCACTTTTTTAAAGATTTTGGAAAAAAACAAGGCTAACCCCTTGCGAAAAAAAATTACATTTTCAACAATATTTCGCAAACCCATCGATATATACATGAAAAGAAAGGTCTATTCAATACCTATCCACTCCTGGAAACCAAACTCTTCTGCAGCTTCTGGTTCTCAAGATATTTCAATCCAATATTATTGCCATGATTGTCAACCCAACCTCTTTTGAATTGCTTTGGAAGCTAATATCTCACAAACCAAGCATCGCACAAAGCTGCGGTTTTCAGTACTTGAAAGGGATTGAAGAGATCTTTCTATTGGTGTACCATTTGCCAATTTCATTTTTTTAAAGATTTTAGAAAAAAATGAAGGCTAACCCCTTGCGAAAAAAAATTGCATTTTCAACAATATTTCGCAAACCCATCGATATATATATGAAAAGAAAGGTCTATTCAATACATATCCACTCCTGGAAACCAAACTCTTCTGCAGCTTCTGGTTCTCAAGATATTTCAATCCAAAATTATTGCCATGATTGCCAACCCAACCGCATTTGATTTGCTTTGGAAGCTGATATCTCGCAAACCAAGCCTCGCACAAAGCTGCGGTTTTCAGTACTTGAAAGGGATTGGAGAGATCTTTCTATTGGTGTACCATTTGCCAATTTCATTTTTTTAAAGATTTTAGAAAAAAATCAAGGCTAACCCCTTGCGAAAAAAAATTACATTTTCAACAATCTTTCGCAAACCCATCGATATATATATGAAAAGAAAGGTCTATTCAATACATATCCACTCCTGGAAACCAAACTCTTCTGCAGCTTCTGGTTCTCAAGATATTTCAATCCAAAATTATTGCCATGATTGCCAACCCAACCGCATTTGATTTGCTTTGGAAGCTGATATCTCGCAAACCAAGCCTCGCACAAAGCTGCGGTTTTCAGTACTTGAAAGGGATTGAAGAGATCTTTCTATTGGTGTACCATTGCCAATTTTATTTTTTTAAAGATTTTAGAAAAAAATCAAGGCTAACCCCTTGCGAAAAAAAATTATATTTTCAACAATATTTCGCAAACCCATCGATATATACATGAAAAGAAAGGTCTATTCAATACCTATCCACTCCTGGAAACCAAACTCTTCTGCAGATTCTGGTTCTCAAGATATTTCAATCCAAAATTATTGCCATGATTGTCAACCCAACCGCATTTGATTTGCTTTGGAAGCTGATATCTCGCAAACCAAGCCTCGCACAAAGCTGCGGTTTTCAGTACTTGAAAGGGATTGAAGAGATCTTTCTATTGGTGTACCATTTGCCAATTTCATTTTTTTAAAGATTTTAGAAAAAAATCAAGGCTAACCCCATGCGAAAAAAAATTGCATTTTCAACAATATTTCGCAAACCCATCGATATATATATGAAAAGAAAGGTCTATTCAATACATATCCACTCCTGGAAACCAAACTCTTCTGTAGCTTCTGGTTCTCAAGATATTGCAATCCAAAATTATTGCCATGATTGTCAACCCAACCGCATTTGATTTGCTTTGGAAGCTGATATCTCGCAAACCAAGCCTCGCACAAAGCTGCGGTTTTCAGTACTTGAAAGGGATTAAAGAGATCTTTCTATTGGTGTACCATTTGCCAATTTCATTTTTTTAAAGATTTTAGAAAAAAATCAAGGCTAACCCCTTGCGAAAAAAAATTGCATTTTCAACAATATTTCGCAAACCCATCGATGTATATAAGAAAAGAAAGGTCTATTCAATACCTATCCACTCCTGGAAACCAAATTCTTCTGCAGCTTCTGGTTCTCAAGATATTTCAATCCAAAATTACTGCCATGATTGTCAACCCAACCGCATTTGATTTGCTTTGGAAGCTGATATCTCGCAAACCAAGCCTCGCACAAAGCTGCGGTTTTCAGTACTTGAAAGGGATTGAAGAGATCTTTCTATTGGTGTACCATTTGCCAATTTCATTTTTTTAAAGATTTTAGAAAAAAATCAAGGCTAACCCCTTGCGAAAAAAAATTACATTTTCAACAATCTTTCGCAAACCCATCGATATATATAAGAAAAGAAAGGTCTATTCAATACCTATCCACTCCTGGAAACCAAACTCTTCTGCAGCTTCTGGTTCTCAAGATATTTCAATCCAAAATTACTGCCATGATTGTCAACCCAACCGCATTTGATTTGCTTTGGAAGCTGATATCTCGCAAACCAAGCCTCGCACAAAGCTGCGGTTTTCAGTACTTGAAAGGGATTGAAGAGATCTTTCTATTGGTGTACCATTGCCAATTTTATTTTTTTAAAGATTTTAGAAAAAAATCAAGGCTAACACCTTGCGAAAAAAAATTACATTTTCAACAATATTTCGCAAACCCATCGATATATACATGAAAAGAAAGGTCTATTCAATACCTATCCACTCCTGGAAACCAAACTCTTCTGCAGCTTCTGGTTCTCAAAATATTTCAATCCAAAATTATTGCCATGATTGTCAACCCAACCGCATATGATTTGCTTTGGAGGCTTATATCTCGACAACCAAGCCTCGCACAAATCTGCGGTTTTCAGTACTTGAAAGGGATTGAACAGACCTTTCTATTGGCAAGCAATTTGCATATTTCACTTTTTTAAAGATTTTGGAAAAAAACAAGGCTAACCCCTTGCGAAAAAAAATTACATTTTCAACAATATTTCGCAAACCCATCGATATATACATGAAAAGAAAGGTCTATTCAATACCTATCCACTCCTGGAAACCAAACTCTTCTGCAGCTTCTGGTTCTCAAGATATTTCAATCCAAAATTATTGCCATGATTGCCAACCCAACCGCATTTGATTTGCTTTGGAAGCTGATATCTCGCAAACCAAGCCTCGCACAAAGCTGCGGTTTTCAGTACTTGAAAGGGATTGAAGAGATCTTTCTATTGGTGTACCATTTGCCAATTTCATTTTTTTAAAGATTTTAGAAAAAAATCAAGGCTAACCCCTTGCGAAAAAAAATTGCATTTTCAACAATATTTCGCAAACCCATCGATGTATATAAGAAAAGAAAGGTCTATTCAATACCTATCCACTCCTGGAAACCAAATTCTTCTGCAGCTTCTGGTTCTCAAGATATTTCAATCCAAAATTACTGCCATGATTGTCAACCCAACCGCATTTGATTTGCTTTGGAAGCTGATATCTCGCAAACCAAGCCTCGCACAAAGCTGCGGTTTTCAGTACTTGAAAGGGATTGAAGAGATCTTTCTATTGGTTTACCATTTGCCAATTTCATTTTTTTAAAGATTTTAGAAAAAAATCAAGGCTAACCCCTTGCGAAAAAAAATTGCATTTTCAACAATATTTCGCAAACCCATCGATATATATATGAAAAGAAAGGTCTATTCAATACATATCCACTCCTGGAAACCAAACTCTTCTGTATCTTCTGGTTCTCAAGATATTGCAATCCAAAATTATTGCCATGATTGTCAACCCAACCGCATTTGATTTGCTTTGGAAGCTGATATCTCGCAAACCAAGCCTCGCACAAAGCTGCGGTTTTCAGTACTTGAAAGGGATTAAAGAGATCTTTCTATTGGTGTACCATTTGCCAATTTCATTTTTTTAAAGATTTTAGAAAAAAATCAAGGCTAACCCCTTGCGAAAAAAAATTACATTTTCAACAATCTTTCGCAAACCCATCGATATATACATGAAAAGAAAGGTCTATTCAATACATATCCACTCCTGGAAACCAAACTCTTCTGCAGCTTCTGGTTCTCAAGATATTTCAATCCAAAATTATTACCATGATTGCCAACCCAACCGCATTTGATTTGCTTTGGAAGCTGATATCTCGCAAACCAAGCCTCGCACAAAGCTGCGGTTTTCAGTACTTGAAAGGGATTGAAGAGATCTTTCTATTGGTGTACCATTTGCCAATTTCATTTTTTTAAAGATTTTAGAAAAAAATCAAGGCTAACCCCTTGCGAAAAAAAATTGCATTTTCAACAATATTTCGCAAACCCATCGATATATATAAGAAAAGAAAGGTCTATTCAATACCTATCCACTCCTGGAAACCAAACTCTTCTGCAGCTTCTGGTTCTCAAGATATTTCAATCCAAAATTACTGCCATGATTGTCAACCCAACCGCATTTGATTTGCTTTGGAAGCTGATATCTCGCAAACCAAGCCTCGCACAAAGCTGCGGTTTTCAGTACTTGAAAGGGATTGAAGAGATCTTTCTATTGGTGTACCATTGCCAATTTTATTTTTTTAAAGATTTTAGAAAAAAATCAAGGCTAACACCTTGCGAAAAAAAATTACATTTTCAACAATATTTCGCAAACCCATCGATATATACATGAAAAGAAAGGTCTATTCAATACCTATCCACTCCTGGAAACCAAACTCTTCTGCAGCTTCTGGTTCTCAAAATATTTCAATCCAAAATTATTGCCATGATTGTCAACCCAACCGCATATGATTTGCTTTGGAGGCTTATATCTCGACAACCAAGCCTCGCACAAATCTGCGGTTTTCAGTACTTGAAAGGGATTGAACAGACCTTTCTATTGGCAAGCAATTTGCATATTTCACTTTTTTAAAGATTTTGGAAAAAAACAAGGCTAACCCCTTGCGAAAAAAAATTACATTTTCAACAATATTTCGCAAACCCATCGATATATACATGAAAAGAAAGGTCTATTCAATACCTATCCACTCCTGGAAACCAAACTCTTCTGCAGCTTCTGGTTCTCAAGATATTTCAATCCAAAATTATTGCCATGATTGCCAACCCAACCGCATTTGATTTGCTTTGGAAGCTGATATCTCGCAAACCAAGCCTCGCACAAAGCTGCGGTTTTCAGTACTTGAAAGGGATTGAAGAGATCTTTCTATTGGTGTACCATTTGCCAATTTCATTTTTTTAAAGATTTTAGAAAAAAATGAAGGCTAACCCCTTGCGAAAAAAAATTGCATTTTCAACAATATTTCGCAAACCCATCGATATATATATGAAAAGAAAGGTCTATTCAATACATATCCACTCCTGGAAACCAAACTCTTCTGTAGCTTCTGGTTCTCAAGATATTTCAATCCAAAATTATTGCCATGATTGCCAACCCAACCGCATTTGATTTGCTTTGGAAGCTGATATCTCGCAAACCAAGCCTCGCACAAAGCTGCGGTTTTCAGTACTTGAAAGGGATTGAAGAGATCTTTCTATTGGTGTACCATTTGCCAATTTCATGTTTTTAAAGATTTTAGAAAAAAATCAAGGCTAACCCCTTGCGAAAAAAATTGCATTTTCAACAATATTTCGCAAACCCATCGATATATATATGAAAAGAAAGGTCTATTCAATACATATCCACTCCTGGAAACCAAACTCTTCTGTAGCTTCTGGTTCTCAAGATATTTCAATCCAAAATTATTGCCATGATTGTCAACCCAACCGCATTTGATTTGCTTTGGAAGCTGATATCTCGGAAACCAAGCCTCGCACAAAGCTGCGGTTTTCAGTACTTGAAAGGGATTGAAGAGATCTTTCTATTGGTGTACCATTGCCAATTTTATTTTTTTAAAGATTTTAGAAAAAAATCAAGGCTAACCCCTTGCGAAAAAAAATTACATTTTCAACAATATTTCGCAAACCCATCGATATATACATGAAAAGAAAGGTCTATTCAATACCTATCCACTCCTGGAAACCAAACTCTTCTGCAGCTTCTGGTTCTCAAGATATTTCAATCCAAAATTATTGCTATGATTGTCAACCCAACCGCATTTGATTTGCTTTGGAAGCTGATATCTCGCAAACCAAGCCTCGCACAAAGCTGCGGTTTTCAGTACTTGAAAGGGATTGAAGAGATCTTTCTATTGGTGTACCATTGCCAATTTTATTTTTTTAAAGATTTTAGAAAAAAATCAAGGCTAACCCCTTGCGAAAAAAAATTACATTTTCAACAATATTTCGCAAACCCATCGATATATACATGAAAAGAAAGGTCTATTCAATACCTATCCACTCCTGGAAACCAAACTCTTCTGCAGCTTCTGGTTCTTAAAATATTTCAATCCAAAATTATTGCCATGATTGTCAACCCAACCGCATTTGATTTGCTTTGGAGGCTTATATCTCGACAACCAAGCCTCGCACAAATCTGCGGTTTTCAGTACTTAAAAGGGATTGAACAGACCTTTCTATTGGCAAGCAATTTGCATATTTCACTTTTTTAAAGATTTTAGAAAAAAATCAAGGCTAACCCCTTGCGAAAAAAATTACATTTTCAACAATATTTCGCAAACCCATCGATATATACATGAAAAGAAAGGTCTATTCAATACCTATCCACTCCTGGAAACCAAACTCTTCTGCAGCTTCTGGTTCTCAAAATATTTCAATCCAAAATTATTGCCATGATTGTCAACCCAACCGCATTTGATTTGCTTTGGAGGCTGATATCTCGCAAACCAAGCCTCGCACAAAGCTGCGGTTTTCAGTACTTGAAAGGGATTGAAGAGATCTTTCTATTGGTGTACCATTGATAATTTTATTTTTTTAAAGATTTTAGAAAAAAATCAAGGCTAACCCCTTGCGAAAAAAAATTACATTTTCAACAATATTTCGCAAACCCATCGATATATACATGAAAAGAAAGGTCTATTCAATACCTATCCACTCCTGGAAACCAAACTCCTCTGCAGCTTCTGGTTCGCAAGATATTTCAATCCAATATTATTGCCATGATTGTCAACCCAACCGCATTTGATTTGCTTTGGAGGCTGATATCTCGGCAACCAAGCCTCGCACAAATCTGCGGTTTTCAGTACTTGAAAGGGATTGAACAGACCTTTCTATTGGTAAGCAATTTGCATATTTTACTTTTTTAAAGATTTTGAAAAAAAACAAGGCTAACCCCATGCGAAAAAAAAATTACATATTCAACAATATTTCGCAAACCCATCGATATATACATGAAAAGAAAGGTCTATTCAATACCTATCCACTCCTGGAAACCAAACTCTTCTGCAGCTTCTGGTTCTCAAGATATTTCAATCCAAAATTATTGCCATGATTGTCAACCCAACCGCATTTGATTTGCTTTGGAAGCTAATATCTCGCAAGCCAAGCCTCGCACAAAGCTGCGGTTTTCAGTACTTGAAAGGGATTGAAGAGATCTTTCTATTGGTGTACCATTTGCCAATTTCATTTTTTTAAAGATTTTAGAAAAAAATCAAGGCTAACCCCTTGCGAAAAAAAATTACATTTTCAACAATATTTCGCAAACCCATCGATATATAAATATATGAAAAGAAAGGTCTATTCAATACCTATCCACTCCTGGAAACCAAACTCTTCTGCAGCTTCTGGTTCTCAAGATATTTCAATCCAAAATTATTGCCATGATTGTCAACCCAACCGCATTTGATTTGCTTTGGAAGCTGATATCTCGCAAACCAAGCCTCGCACAAAGCTGCGGTTTTCAGTAATTGAAAGGGATTGAAGAGATCTTTCTATTGGTGTACCATTTGCCAATTTCATTTTTTTAAAGATTTTAGAAAAAAATCAAGGCTAACCCCTTGCGAAAAAAAATTACATTTTCAACAATATTTCGCAAACCCATCGATATATACATGAAAAGAAAGGTCTATTCAATACCTATCCACTCCTGGAAACCAAACTCTTCTGCAGCTTCTAGTTCAACTCATCGATATATATATGAAAAGAAAGGTCTATTCACTCCTGGAAACCAAACTCTTCTGCAGCTTCTGGTTCTCAAGATATTTCAATCCAAAATTATTGCCATGATTGCCAACCCAACCGCATTTGATTTGCTTTGGAAGCTGATATCTCGCAAACCAAGCCTCGCACAAAGCTGCGGTTTTCAGTACTTGAAAGGGATTGAAGAGATC
Organism: Philhelius pedissequus; assembly: GCA_910595825.1. Taxonomy (NCBI): domain Eukaryota; kingdom Metazoa; phylum Arthropoda; class Insecta; order Diptera; family Syrphidae; genus Philhelius; species Philhelius pedissequus. The sequence continues at coordinate 204,468,758 of OU343161.1, read as the reverse complement.
TTTCTATTGGTGTACCATTTGCCAATTTTATTTTTTTAAAGATTTTAGAAAAAAATCAAGGCTAACCCCTTGCGAAAAAAAATTACATTTTCAACAATATTTCGCAAACCCATCGATATATACATGAAAAGAAAGGTCTATTCAATACCTATCCACTCCTGGAAACCAAACTCTTCTGCAGCTTCTGGTTCTCAAAATATTTCAATCCAAAATTATTGCCATGATTGTCAACCCAACCGCATTTGATTTGCTTTGGAGGCTGATATCTCGCAAACCAAGCCTCGCACAAAGCTGCGAATTTCAGTACTTGAAAGGGATTGAAGAGATCTTTCTATTGGTGTACCATTGCCAATTTTATTTTTTTAAAGATTTTAGAAAAAAATCAAGGCTAACCCCTTGCGAAAAAAAATTACATTTTCAACAATATTTCGCAAACCCATCGATATATACATGAAAAGAAAGGTCTATTCAATACCTATCCACTCCTGGAAACCAAACTCTTCTGCAGCTTCTGGTTCTTAAAATATTTCAATCCAAAATTATTGCCATGATTGTCAACCCAACCGCATTTGATTTGCTTTGGAGGCTTATATCTCGACAACCAAGCCTCGCACAAATCTGCGGTTTTCAGTACTTAAAAGGGATTGAACAGACCTTTCTATTGGCAAGCAATTTGCATATTTCACTTTTTTAAAGATTTTAGAAAAAAATCAAGGCTAACCCCTTGCGAAAAAAATTACATTTTCAACAATATTTCGCAAACCCATCGATATATACATCGATATATATATGAAAAGAAAGGTCTATTCAATACATATCCACTCCTGGAAACCAAACTCTTCTGTAGCTTCTGGTTCTCAAGATATTTCAATCCAAAATTATTGCCATGATTGTCAACCCAACCGCATTTGATTTGCTTTGGAAGCTGATATCTCGGAAACCAAGCCTCGCACAAAGCTGCGGTTTTCAGTACTTGAAAGGGATTGAAGAGATCTTTCTATTGGTGTACCATTGCCAATTTTATTTTTTTAAAGATTTTAGAAAAAAATCAAGGCTAACCCCTTGCGAAAAAAAATTACATTTTCAACAATATTTCGCAAACCCATCGATATATACATGAAAAGAAAGGTCTATTCAATACCTATCCACTCCTGGAAACCAAACTCTTCTGCAGCTTCTGGTTCTCAAGATATTTCAATCCAAAATTATTGCTATGATTGTCAACCCAACCGCATTTGATTTGCTTTGGAAGCTGATATCTCGCAAACCAAGCCTCGCACAAAGCTGCGGTTTTCAGTACTTGAAAGGGATTGAAGAGATCTTTCTATTGGTGTACCATTGCCAATTTTATTTTTTTAAAGATTTTAGAAAAAAATCAAGGCTAACCCCTTGCGAAAAAAAATTACATTTTCAACAATATTTCGCAAACCCATCGATATATACATGAAAAGAAAGGTCTATTCAATACCTATCCACTCCTGGAAACCAAACTCTTCTGCAGCTTCTGGTTCTTAAAATATTTCAATCCAAAATTATTGCCATGATTGTCAACCCAACCGCATTTGATTTGCTTTGGAGGCTTATATCTCGACAACCAAGCCTCGCACAAATCTGCGGTTTTCAGTACTTAAAAGGGATTGAACAGACCTTTCTATTGGCAAGCAATTTGCATATTTCACTTTTTTAAAGATTTTAGAAAAAAATCAAGGCTAACCCCTTGCGAAAAAAATTACATTTTCAACAATATTTCGCAAACCCATCGATATATACATGAAAAGAAAGGTCTATTCAATACCTATCCACTCCTGGAAACCAAACTCTTCTGCAGCTTCTGGTTCTCAAAATATTTCAATCCAAAATTATTGCCATGGTTGTCAACCCAACCGCATTTGATTTGCTTTGGAGGCTGATATCTCGCAAACCAAGCCTCGCACAAAGCTGCGGTTTTCAGTACTTGAAAGGGATTGAAGAGATCTTTCTATTGGTGTACCATTGATAATTTTATTTTTTTAAAGATTTTAGAAAAAAATCAAGGCTAACCCCTTGCGAAAAAAAATTACATTTTCAACAATATTTCGCAAACCCATCGATATATACATGAAAAGAAAGGTCTATTCAATACCTATCCACTCCTGGAAACCAAACTCCTCTGCAGCTTCTGGTTCGCAAGATATTTCAATCCAATATTATTGCCATGATTGTCAACCCAACCGCATTTGATTTGCTTTGGAGGCTGATATCTCGGCAACCAAGCCTCGCACAAATCTGCGGTTTTCAGTACTTGAAAGGGATTGAACAGACCTTTCTATTGGTAAGCAATTTGCATATTTTACTTTTTTAAAGATTTTGAAAAAAAACAAGGCTAACCCCATGCGAAAAAAAAATTACATATTCAACAATATTTCGCAAACCCATCGATATATACATGAAAAGAAAGGTCTATTCAATACCTATCCACTCCTGGAAACCAAACTCTTCTGCAGCTTCTGGTTCTCAAGATATTTCAATCCAAAATTATTGCCATGATTGTCAACCCAACCGCATTTGATTTGCTTTGGAAGCTAATATCTCGCAAGCCAAGCCTCGCACAAAGCTGCGGTTTTCAGTACTTGAAAGGGATTGAAGAGATCTTTCTATTGGTGTACCATTTGCCAATTTCATTTTTTTAAAGATTTTAGAAAAAAATCAAGGCTAACCCCTTGCGAAAAAAAATTACATTTTCAACAATATTTCGCAAACCCATCGATATATAAATATATGAAAAGAAAGGTCTATTCAATACCTATCCACTCCTGGAAACCAAACTCTTCTGCAGCTTCTGGTTCTCAAGATATTTCAATCCAAAATTATTGCCATGATTGTCAACCCAACCGCATTTGATTTGCTTTGGAAGCTGATATCTCGCAAACCAAGCCTCGCACAAAGCTGCGGTTTTCAGTAATTGAAAGGGATTGAAGAGATCTTTCTATTGGTGTACCATTTGCCAATTTCATTTTTTTAAAGATTTTAGAAAAAAATCAAGGCTAACCCCTTGCGAAAAAAAATTACATTTTCAACAATATTTCGCAAACCCATCGATATATACATGAAAAGAAAGGTCTATTCAATACCTATCCACTCCTGGAAACCAAACTCTTCTGCAGCTTCTAGTTCAACTCATCGATATATATATGAAAAGAAAGGTCTATTCACTCCTGGAAACCAAACTCTTCTGCAGCTTCTGGTTCTCAAGATATTTCAATCCAAAATTATTGCCATGATTGCCAACCCAACCGCATTTGATTTGCTTTGGAAGCTGATATCTCGCAAACCAAGCCTCGCACAAAGCTGCGGTTTTCAGTACTTGAAAGGGATTGAAGAGATCTTTCTATTGGTGTACCATTTGCCAATTTTATTTTTTTAAAGATTTTAGAAAAAAATCAAGGCTAACCCCTTGCGAAAAAAAATTACATTTTCAACAATATTTCGCAAACCCATCGATATATACATGAAAAGAAAGGTCTATTCAATACCTATCCACTCCTGGAAACCAAACTCTTCTGCAGCTTCTGGTTCTCAAAATATTTCAATCCAAAATTATTGCCATGATTGTCAACCCAACCGCATTTGATTTGCTTTGGAGGCTGATATCTCGCAAACCAAGCCTCGCACAAAGCTGCGAATTTCAGTACTTGAAAGGGATTGAAGAGATCTTTCTATTGGTGTACCATTGCCAATTTTATTTTTTTAAAGATTTTAGAAAAAAATCAAGGCTAACCCCTTGCGAAAAAAAATTACATTTTCAACAATATTTCGCAAACCCATCGATATATACATGAAAAGAAAGGTCTATTCAATACCTATCCACTCCTGGAAACCAAACTCTTCTGCAGCTTCTGGTTCTTAAAATATTTCAATCCAAAATTATTGCCATGATTGTCAACCCAACCGCATTTGATTTGCTTTGGAGGCTTATATCTCGACAACCAAGCCTCGCACAAATCTGCGGTTTTCAGTACTTAAAAGGGATTGAACAGACCTTTCTATTGGCAAGCAATTTGCATATTTCACTTTTTTAAAGATTTTAGAAAAAAATCAAGGCTAACCCCTTGCGAAAAAAATTACATTTTCAACAATATTTCGCAAACCCATCGATATATACATGAAAAGAAAGGTCTATTCAATACCTATCCACTCCTGGAAACCAAACTCTTCTGCAGCTTCTGGTTCTCAAGATATTTCAATCCAAAATTATTGCCATGATTGTCAACCCAACCGCATTTGATTTGCTTTGGAAGCTAATATCTCGCAAGCCAAGCCTCGCACAAAGCTGCGGTTTTCAGTACTTGAAAGGGATTGAAGAGATCTTTCTATTGGTGTACCATTTGCCAATTTCATTTTTTTAAAGATTTTAGAAAAAAATCAAGGCTAACCCCTTGCGAAAAAAAATTACATTTTCAACAATATTTCGCAAACCCATCGATATATAAATATATGAAAAGAAAGGTCTATTCAATACCTATCCACTCCTGGAAACCAAACTCTTCTGCAGCTTCTAGTTCAACTCATCGATATATATATGAAAAGAAAGGTCTATTCACTCCTGGAAACCAAACTCTTCTGCAGCTTCTAGTTCTCAAGATATTTCAATCCAAAATTATTGCCATGATTGTCAACCCAACCGCATTTGATTTGCTTTGGAAGCTGATATCTCGCAAACCAAGCCTCGCACAAAGCTGCGGTTTTCAGTACTTGAAAGGGATTGAAGAGATCTTTCTATTGGTGTACCATTTGGCAATTTCATTTTTTTAAAGATTTTAGAAAAAAATCAAGGCTAACCCCTTGCGAAAAAAAATTACATTTTCAACAATATTTCGCAAACCCATCGATATATACATGAAAAGAAAGGTCTATTCAATACCTATCCACTCCTGGAAACCAAACTCCTCTGCAGCTTCTGGTTCTCAAGATATTTCAATCCAATATTATTGCCATGATTGTCAACCCAACCGCATTTGATTTGCTTTGGAAGCTAATATCTCGCAAACCAAGCATCGCACAAAGCTGCGGTTTTCAGTACTTGAAAGGGAGTGAAGAGATCTTTCTATTGGTGTACCATTGCCAATTTTATTTTTTTAAAGATTTTAGAAAAAAATCAAGGCTAACCCCTTGCGAAAAAAAATTACATTTTCAACAATATTTCGCAAACCCATCGATATATACATGAAAAGAAAGGTCTATTCAATACCTATCCACTCCTGGAAACCAAACTCTTCTGCAGCTTCTGGTTCTCAAGATATTTCAATCCAAAATTATTACCATGATTGTCAACCCAACCGCATTTGATTTGCTTTGGAAGCTAATATCTCGCAAGCCAAGCCTCGCACAAAGCTGCGGTTTTCAGTACTTGAAAGGGAGTGAAGAGATCTTTCTATTGGTGTACCATTGCCAATTTTATTTTTTTAAAGATTTTAGAAAAAAATCAAGGCTAACCCCTTGCGAAAAAAAATTACATTTTCAACAATATTTCGCAAACCCATCGATATATACATGAAAAGAAAGGTCTATTCAATACCTATCCACTCCTGGAAACCAAACTCTTCTGCAGCTTCTGGTTCTCAAGATATTTCAATCCAAAATTATTGCCATGATTGTCAACCCAACCGCCTTTGATTTGCTTTGGAAGCTAATATCTCGCAAGCCAAGCCTCGCACAAAGCTGCGGTTTTCAGTACTTGAAAGGGATTGAAGAGATCTTTCTATTGGTGTACCATTTGCCAATTTCATTTTTTTAAAGATTTTAGAAAAAAATCAAGGCTAACCCCTTGCGAAAAAAAATTACATTTTCAACAATATTTCGCAAACCCATCGATATATAAATATATGAAAAGAAAGGTCTATTCAATACCTATCCACTCCTGGAAACCAAACTCTTCTGCAGCTTCTGGTTCTCAAGATATTTCAATCCAAAATTATTGCCATGATTGTCAACCCAACCGCATTTGATTTGCTTTGGAAGCTGATATCTCGCAAACCAAGCCTCGCACAAAGCTGCGGTTTTCAGTAATTGAAAGGGATTGAATAGACCTTTCTATTGGTGTACCATTTGCCAATTTCATTTTTTTAAAGATTTTAGAAAAAAATCAAGGCTAACCCCTTGCGAAAAAAAATTACATTTTCAACAATATTTCGCAAACCCATCGATATATACATGAAAAGAAAGGTCTATTCAATACCTATCCACTCCTGGAAACCAAACTCTTCTGCAGCTTCTGGTTCTTAAAATATTTCAATCCAAAATTATTGCCATGATTGTCAACCCAACCGCATTTGATTTGCTTTGGAGGCTTATATCTCGACAACCAAGCCTCGCACAAATCTGCGGTTTTCAGTACTTAAAAGGGATTGAACAGACCTTTCTATTGGCAAGCAATTTGCATATTTCACTTTTTTAAAGATTTTAGAAAAAAATCAAGGCTAACCCCTTGCGAAAAAAATTACATTTTCAACAATATTTCGCAAACCCATCGATATATACATGAAAAGAAAGGTCTATTCAATACCTATCCACTCCTGGAAACCAAACTCTTCTGCAGCTTCTGGTTCTCAAGATATTTCAATCCAAAATTATTGCCATGATTGTCAACCCAACCGCATTTGATTTGCTTTGGAAGCTAATATCTCGCAAGCCAAGCCTCGCACAAAGCTGCGGTTTTCAGTACTTGAAAGGGATTGACGAGATCTTTCTATTGGTGTACCATTTGCCAATTTCATTTTTTTAAAGATTTTAGAAAAAAATCAAGGCTAACCCCTTGCGAAAAAAAATTACATTTTCAACAATATTTCGCAAACCCATCGATATATAAATATATGAAAAGAAAGGTCTATTCAATACCTATCCACTCCTGGAAACCAAACTCTTCTGCAGCTTCTGGTTCTCAAGATATTTCAATCCAAAATTATTGCCATGATTGTCAACCCAACCGCATTTGATTTGCTTTGGAAGCTGATATCTCGCAAACCAAGCCTCGCACAAAGCTGCGGTTTTCAGTAATTGAAAGGGATTGAAGAGATCTTTCTATTGGTGTACCATTTGCCAATTTCATTTTTTTAAAGATTTTAGAAAAAAATCAAGGCTAACCCCTTGCGAAAAAAAATTACATTTTCAACAATATTTCGCAAACCCATCGATATATACATGAAAAGAAAGGTCTATTCAATACCTATCCACTCCTGGAAACCAAACTCTTCTGCAGCTTCTAGTTCAACTCATCGATATATATATGAAAAGAAAGGTCTATTCACTCCTGGAAACCAAACTCTTCTGCAGCTTCTGGTTCTCAAGATATTTCAATCCAAAATTATTGCCATGATTGTCAACCCAACCGCATTTGATTTGCTTTGCAAGCTGATATCTCGCAAACCAAGCCTCGCACAAAGCTGCGGTTTTCAGTACTTGAAAGGGATTGAAGAGATCTTTCTATTGGTGTACCATTTGCCAATTTCATTTTAGAAAAAAATCAAGGCTAACCCCTTGCGAAAAAAAATTACATTTTCAACAATATTTCGCAAACCGATCGATATATACATGAAACGAAAGGTCTATTCAATACCTATCCACTCCTGGAAACCAAACTCTTCTGCAGCTTCTAGTTCTCAAGATATTTCAATCCAAAATTATTGCCATGATTGTCAACCCAACCGCATTTGATTTGCTTTGGAAGCTGATATCTCGCAAACCAAGCCTCGCACAAAGCTGCGGTTTTCAGTACTTGAAAGGGATTGAAGAGATCTTTCTATTGGTGTACCATTTGGCAATTTCATTTTTTTAAAGATTTTAGAAAAAAATCAAGGCTAACCCCTTGCGAAAAAAAATTACATTTTCAACAATATTTCGCAAAACCATCGATATATATATGAAAAGAAAAGTCTATTCAATACATATCCACTCCTGGAAACCAAACTCTTCTGCAGCTTCTGGTTCTCAAGATATTTCAATCCAAAATTATTGCCATGATTGTCAACCCAACCGCATTTGATTTGCTTTGGAAGCTGATATCTTGCAAACCAAGCCTCGCACAAAGCTGCGGTTTTCAGTACTTGAAAGGGATTGAAGAGATCTTTCTATTGGTGTACCATTTGCCAATTTAATTTTTTTAAAGATTTTAGAAAAAAATCAAGGCTAACCCCTTGCGAAAAAAAATTACATTTTCAACAATATTTCGCAAACCCATCGATATATACATGAAAAGAAAGGTCTATTCAATACCTATCCACTCCTGGAAACCAAACTCTTCTGCAGCTTCTAGTTCTCAAGATATTTCAATCCAAAATTATTGCCATGATTGTCAACCCAACCGCATTTGATTTGCTTTGGAAGCTGATATCTCGCAAACCAAGCCTCGCACAAAGCTGCGGTTTTCAGTACTTGAAAGGGATTGAAGAGATCTTTCTATTGGTGTACCATTTGCCAATTTCATTTTTTTAAAGATTTTAGAAAAAAATCAAGGCTAACCCCTTGCGAAAAAAATTACATTTTCAACAATATTTCGCAAACCCATCGATATATACATGAAAAGAAAGGTCTATTCAATATCTATCCACTCCTGGAAACCAAACTCTTCTGCAGCTTCTAGTTCTCAAGATATTTCAATCCAAAATTATTGCCATGATTGTCAACCCAACCGCATTTGATTTGCTTTGGAAGCTGATATCTCGCAAACCAAGCCTCGCACAAATCTGCGGTTTTCAGTACTTGAAAGGGTGTGAACATACCTTTATATTGGTAAGGAATTTGCATATTTTACTTTTTTAAAGATTTTGGAAAAAAAACAAGGCTAACCCCTTGCGAAAAAAAATTGCATTTTCAACAATATTTCGCAAACCCATCGATATATATATGAAAAGAAAGGTCTATTCAATACATATCCACTCCTGGAAACCAAACTCTTCTGCAGCTTCTGGTTCTCAAGATATTTCAATCCAAAATTATTGCCATGATTGTCAACCCAACCGCATTTGATTTGCTTTGGAAGCTGATATCTCGCAAACCAAGCCTCGCACAAAGCTGCGGTTTTCAGTACTTGAAACGGATTGAAGAGATCTTTCTATTGGTGTACCATTTGCCAATTTAATATTTTAAAGATTTTAGAAAAAAATCAAGGCTAACCCCTTGCGAAAAAAAATTACATTTTCAACAATATTTCGCAAACTCATTGATTTCAATCCAAAATTATTGCCATGATCGTCAACCCAACCGCATTTGATTTGCTTTGGAAGCTAATATCTCTCAAACCAAGCCAAGGCTAACCCCTTGCGAAAAAAAATTACATTTTCAACAATATTTCGCAAACCCATCGATATATACATGAAAAGAAAGGTCTATTCAATACCTATCCACTCCTGGAAACCAAACTCTTCTGCAGCTTCTGGTTCTCAAGATATTTCAATCCAAAATTATTGCCATGATTGTCAACCCAACCGCATTTGATTTGCTTTGGAAGCTAATATCTCGCAAACCAAGCCAAGGCTAACCCCTTGCGAAAAAAAAATACATTTTCAACAATATTTCGCAAACCCATCGATATATATATGAAAAGAAAGGTCTATTCACTCCTGAAAACCAAACTCTTCTGCAGCTTCTGGTTCTCAAGATATTTCAATCCAAAATTATTGCCATGATTGTCAACCCAACCGCATTTGATTTGCTTTGGAAGCTAATATCTCGCAAACCAAGCCAAGGCTAACCCCTTGCGAAAAAAAAATACATTTTCAACAATATTTCGCAAACCCATCGATATATATACATGAAAAGAAAGGTCTATTCAATACCTATCCACTCCTGGAAATCAAACTCTTCTGCAGCTTCTAGTTCTCAAGATATTTCAATCCAAAATTATTGCCATGATTGTCAACCCAACCGCATTTGATTTGCTTTGGAAGCTGATATCTCGCAAACCAAGCCTCGCACAAATCTGCGGTTTTCAGTACTTGAAAGAGATTGAACAGACCTTTCTATTGGTAAGCAATTTGCATAATTTACTTTTTTAAAGATTTTGAAAAAAAACAAGGCTAACCCCTTGCGAAAAAAATTACATTTTCAACAATATTTCGCAAACCCATCGAAATATACATGAAAAGAAAGGTCTATTCACTCCTGGAAACCAAACTCTTCTGCAGCTTCTGGTTCTCAAGATATTTCAATCCAAAATTATTGCCATGATTGTCAACCCAACCGCATTTGATTTGCTTTGGAAGCTCATATCTCGCAAACCAAGCCTCGCACAAATCTGCGGTTTTCAGTACTTGAAAGGGATTGAACAGACCTTTATATTGGTAAGCAATTTGCATATTTTAATTTTTTAAAGATTTTAGAAAAAAATCAAGGCTAACCCCTTGCGAAAAAAAATTACATTTTCAATAATATTTCGCAAGCCCATCGATATATATATGAAAAGAAAGGTCTATTCAATACCTATCCACTCCTGGAAACCAAACTCTTCTGCAGGTTCTAGTTCTCAAGATATTTCAATCCAAAATTATTGCCATGATTGTCAACCCAACCGCATTTGATTTGCTTTGGAAGCTGATATCTCGCAAACCAAGCCTCGCACAAATCTGCGGTTTTCAGTACTTGAAAGGGATTGAACATACCTTTATATTGGTAAGCAATTTGCATATTTTACTTTTTTAAAGATTTTGGAAAAAAAACAAGGCTAACCCCTTGCGAAAAAAATTGCATTTTCAACAATATTTCGCAAACCCATCGATATATATATGAAAAGAAAGGTCTATTCAATACATATCCACTCCTGGAAACCAAACTCTTCTGCAGCTTCTAGTTCTCAAGATATTTCAATCCAAAATTATTGCCATGATTGTCAACCCAACCGCATTTGATTTGCTTTGGAAGCTGATATCTCGCAAACCAAGCCTCGCACAAAGCTGCGGTTTTCAGTACTTGAAACGGATTGAAGAGATCTTTCTAATGGTGTACCATTTGCCAATTTAATATTTTAAAGATTTTAGAAAAAAATCAAGGCTAACCCCTTGCGAAAAAAAATTACATTTTCAACAATATTTCGCAAACTCATTGATTTCAATCCAAAATTATTGCCATGATCGTCAACCCAACCGCATTTGATTTGCTTTGGAAGCTAATATCTCTCAAACCAAGCCAAGGCTAACCCCTTGCGAAAAAAAATTACATTTTCAACAATATTTCGCAAACCCATCGATATATACATGAAAAGAAAGGTCTATTCAATACCTATCCACTCCTGGAAACCAAACTCTTCTGCAGCTTCTGGTTCTCAAGATATTTCAATCCAAAATTATTGCCATGATTGTCAACCCAACCGCATTTGATTTGCTTTGGAAGCTAATATCTCGCAAACCAAGCCAAGGCTAACCCCTTGCGAAAAAAAAATACATTTTCAACAATATTTCGCAAACCCATCGATATATATATGAAAAGAAAGGTCTATTCACTCCTGAAAACCAAACTCTTCTGCAGCTTCTGGTTCTCAAGATATTTCAATCCAAAATTATTGCCATGATTGTCAACCCAACCGCATTTGATTTGCTTTGGAAGCTAATATCTCGCAAACCAAGCCAAGGCTAACCCCTTGCGAAAAAAAAATACATTTTCAACAATATTTCGCAAACCCATCGATATATACATGAAAAGAAAGGTCTATTCAATACCTATCCACTCCTGGAAATCAAACTCTTCTGCAGCTTCTAGTTCTCAAGATATTTCAATCCAAAATTATTGCCATGATTGTCAACCCAACCGCATTTGATTTGCTTTGGAAGCTGATATCTCGCAAACCAAGCCTCGCACAAATCTGCGGTTTTCAGTACTTGAAAGAGATTGAACAGACCTTTCTATTGGTAAGCAATTTGCATAATTTACTTTTTTAAAGATTTTGAAAAAAAACAAGGCTAACCCCTTGCGAAAAAAAATTACATTTTCAACAATATTTCGCAAACCCATCGAAATATACATGAAAAGAAAGGTCTATTCACTCCTGGAAACCAAACTCTTCTGCAGCTTCTGGTTCTCAAGATATTTCAATCCAAAATTATTGCCATGATTGTCAACCCAACCGCATTTGATTTGCTTTGGAAGCTGATATCTCGCAAACCAAGCCTCGCACAAATCTGCGGTTTTCAGTGCTTGAAAGGGATTGAACAGACCTTTATATTGGTAAGCAATTTGCATATTTTACTTTTTTAAAGATTTTGGAAAAAAAACAAGGCTAACCCCTTGCGAAAAAAATTGCATTTTCAACAATATTTCGCAAACCCATCGATATATATATGAAAAGAAAGGTCTATTCAATACATATCCACTCCTGGAAACCAAACTCTTCTGCAGCTTCTAGTTCTCAAGATATTTCAATCCAAAATTATTGCCATGATTGTCAACCCAACCGCATTTGATTTGCTTTGGAAGCTGATATCTCGCAAACCAAGCCTCGCACAAAGCTGCGGTTTTCAGTACTTGAAACGGATTGAAGAGATCTTTCTATTGGTGTACCATTTGCCAATTTAATATTTTAAAGATTTTAGAAAAAAATCAAGGCTAACCCCTTGCGAAAAAAAATTACATTTTCAACAATATTTCGCAAACTCATTGATTTCAATCCAAAATTATTGCCATGATCGTCAACCCAACCGCATTTGATTTGCTTTGGAAGCTAATATCTCTCAAACCAAGCCAAGGCTAACCCCTTGCGAAAAAAAATTACATTTTCAACAATATTTCGCAAACCCATCGATATATACATGAAAAGAAAGGTCTATTCAATACCTATCCACTCCTGGAAACCAAACTCTTCTGCAGCTTCTGGTTCTCAAGATATTTCAATCCAAAATTATTGCCATGATTGTCAACCCAACCGCATTTGATTTGCTTTGGAAGCTAATATCTCGCAAACCAAGCCAAGGCTAACCCCTTGCGAAAAAAAAATACATTTTCAACAATATTTCGCAAACCCATCGATATATATATGAAAAGAAAGGTCTATTCACTCCTGAAAACCAAACTCTTCTGCAGCTTCTGGTTCTCAAGATATTTCAATCCAAAATTATTGCCATGATTGTCAACCCAACCGCATTTGATTTGCTTTGGAAGCTAATATCTCGCAAACCAAGCCAAGGCTAACCCCTTGCGAAAAAAAAATACATTTTCAACAATATTTCGCAAACCCATCGATATATACATGAAAAGAAAGGTCTATTCAATACCTATCCACTCCTGGAAATCAAACTCTTCTGCAGCTTCTAGTTCTCAAGATATTTCAATCCAAAATTATTGCCATGATTGTCAACCCAACCGCATTTGATTTGCTTTGGAAGCTGATATCTCGCAAACCAAGCCTCGCACAAATCTGCGGTTTTCAGTACTTGAAAGAGATTGAACAGACCTTTCTATTGGTAAGCAATTTGCATAATTTACTTTTTTAAAGATTTTGAAAAAAAACAAGGCTAACCCCTTGCGAAAAAAAATTACATTATCAACAATATTTCGCAAACCCATCGAAATATACATGAAAAGAAAGGTCTATTCACTCCTGGAAACCAAACTATTCTGCAGCTTCTGGTTCTCAAGATATTTCAATCCAAAATTATTGCCATGATTGTCAACCCAACCGCATTTGATTTGCTTTGGAAGCTGATATCTCGCAAACCAAGCCTCGCACAAATCTGCGGTTTTCAGTGCTTGAAAGGGATTGAACAGACCTTTATATTGGTAAGCAATTTGCATATTTTAATTTTTTAAAGATTTTAGAAAAAAATCAAGGCTAACCCCTTGCGAAAAAAAATTACATTTTCAATAATATTTCGCAAGCCCATCGATATATATATGAAAAGAAAGGTCTATTCAATACCTATCCACTCCTGGAAACCAAACTCTTCTGCAGGTTCTAGTTCTCAAGATATTTCAATCCAAAATTATTGCCATGATTGTCAACCCAACCGCATTTGATTTGCTTTGGAAGCTGATATCTCGCAAACCAAGCCTCGCACAAAGCTGCGGTTTTCAGTACTTGAAACGGATTGAAGAGATCTTTCTATTGGTGTACCATTTGCCAATTTAATATTTTAAAGATTTTAGAAAAAAATCAAGGCTAACCCCTTGCGAAAAAAATTACATTTTCAACAATATTTCGCAAACTCATTGATTTCAATCCAAAATTATTGCCATGATCGTCAACCCAACCGCATTTGATTTGCTTTGGAAGCTAATATCTCTCAAACCAAGCCAAGGCTAACCCCTTGCGAAAATAAATTACATTTTCAACAATATTTCGCAAACCCATCGATATATATATGAAAAGAAAGGTCTATTCACTCCTGAAAACCAAACTCTTCTGCAGCTTCTGGTTCTCAAGATATTTCAATCCAAAATTATTGCCATGATTGTCAACCCAACCGCATTTGATTGGCTTTGGAAGCTAATATCTCGCAAACCAAGCCAAGGCTAACCCCTTGCGAAAAAAAATTACATTTTCAACAATATTTCGCAAACCCATCGAAATATACATGAAAAGAAAGGTCTATTCACTCCTGGAAACCAAACTCTTCTGCAGCTTCTGGTTCTCAAGATATTTCAATCCAAAATTATTGCCATGATTGTCAACCCAACCGCATTTGATTTGCTTTGGAAGCTGATATCTCGCAAGCCAAGCCTCGCACAAATCTGCGGTTTTCAGTACTTGAAAGGGATTGAACAGACCTTTATATTGGTAAGCAATTTGCATATTTTACTTTTTTAAAGATTTTGGAAAAAAAACAAGGGTAACCCCTTGCGAAAAAAAATTGCATTTTCAACAATATTTCGCAAACCCATCGATATATATATGAAAAGAAAGGTCTATTCAATACATATCCACTCCTGGAAACCAAACTCTTCTGCAGCTTCTGGTTCTCAAGATATTTCAATCCAAAATTATTGCCATGATTGTCAACCCAACCGCATTTGATTTGCTTTGGAAGCTGATATCTCGCAAACCAAGCCTCGCACAAAGCTGCGGTTTTCAGTACTTGAAAGGGATTGAAGAGATCTTTCTATTGGTGTACCAATGCCAATTTTAATTTTTTAAAGATTTTAGAAAAAAAATCAAGGCTAACCCCTTGCGAAAAAAAATTGCATTTTCAACAATATTTCGCAAACCCATCGATATATATATGAAAAGAAAGGTCTATTCAATACCTATCCACTCCTGTAAACCAAACTCTTCTGCAGGTTCTGGTTCTCAAGATATTTCAATCCAAAATTATTGCCATGATTGTCAACCCAACCGCATTTGATTTGCTTTGGAAGCTGATATCTCGCAAACCAAGCCTCGCACAAATCTGCGGTTTTCAGTACATGAAAGGGATTGAACAGACCTTTCTATTGGTAAGCAATTTGCATATTTTACTTTTTTAAAGATTTTGAAAAAAACAAGGCTAACCCCTTGCGAAAAAAAATTACATATTCAACAATATTTCGAAAACCCATCTATATATATATGAAAAGAAAGGTCTATTCAATACCTATCCACCCCTGCAAACCAAACTCTTCTGCCGCTTCTGGTTCTCAAGATATTTCAATCCAAAATTATTGCCATGATTGTCAACCCAACCGCATTTGATTTGCTTTGGAAGCTGATATCTCGCAAACCAAGCCTCGCACAAGGCTGCGGTTTTCAGTACTTGAAAGGGATTGAAGAGATCTTTCTATTGGTGTACCATTTGCCAATTTAATTTTTTTAAAGATTTTAGAAAAAAATCAAGGCTAACCCCTTGCGAAAAAAAATTGCATTTTCAACAATATTTCGCAAACCCATCGATATATACATAAAAAGAAAGGCCTATTCAATAGCTATCCACTCCTGGAAACCAAACTCTTCTGAAGCTTCTAGTTCTCAAGATATTTCAATATAAAATTATTGCCATGATTGTCAACCCAACCGCATTTGATTTGCTTTGGAAGCTGATATCTCGCAAACCAAGCCTCGCACAAGGCTGCGGTTTTCAGTACTTGAAAGGGATTGAAGAGATCTTTCTATTGGTGTACCATTTGACAATTTAATTTTTTTAAAGATTTTAGAAAAAAATCAAGGCTAACCCCTTGCGAAAAAAAATTACATTTTCCACAATATTTCGCAAACCCATCAATATATACATGAAAAGAAAGGTCTATTCAATACCTATCCACTCCTGGAAACCAAACTCTTCTGCAGCTTCTATTTCTCAAGATATTTCAATATAAAATTATTGCCATGATTGTCAACCCAACCGCATTTGATTTGCTTTGGAAGCTGATATCTCGCAAACCAAGCCTCGCACAAATCTGCGGTTTTCAGTACATGAAAGGGATTGAACAGACCTTTCTATTGGTAAGCAATTTGCATATTTTACTTTTTTAAAGATTTTGAAAAAAACAAGGCTAACCCCTTGCGAAAAAAAATTACATATTCAACAATATTTCGAAAACCCATCTATATATATATGAAAAGAAAGGTCTATTCAATACCTATCCACCCCTGCAAACCAAACTCTTCTGCCGCTTCTGGTTCTCAAGATATTTCAATACAAAATTATTGCCATGATTGTCAACCCAACCGCATTTGATTTGCTTTGGAAGCTGATATCTCGCAAACCAAGCCTCGCACAAGGCTGCGGTTTTCAGTACTTGAAAGGGATTGAAGAGATCTTTCTATTGGTGTACCATTTGCCAATTTCATTTTTTTAAAGATTTTAGAAAAAAATCAAGGCTAACCCCTTGCGAAAAAAATTACATTTTCAACAATATTTCGCAAACTCATTGATTTCAATCCAAAATTATTGCCATGATCGTCAACCCAACCGCATTTGATTTGCTTTGGAAGCTAATATCTCTCAAACCAAGCCAAGGCTAACCCCTTGCGAAAATAAATTACATTTTCAACAATATTTCGCAAACCCATCGATATATATATGAAAAGAAAGGTCTATTCACTCCTGAAAACCAAACTCTTCTGCAGCTTCTGGTTCTCAAGATATTTCAATCCAAAATTATTGCCATGATTGTCAACCCAACCGCATTTGATTGGCTTTGGAAGCTAATATCTCGCAAACCAAGCCAAGGCTAACCCCTTGCGAAAAAAAAATTGCATTTTCAACAATATTTCGCAAACCCATCGATATATATATGAAAAGAAAGGTCTATGCAATACCTATCCACTCCTGTAAACCAAACTCTTCTGCAGGTTCTGGTTCTCAAGATATTTCAATCCAAAATTATTGCCATGATTGTCAACCCAACCGCATTTGATTTGCTTTGGAAGCTGATATCTCGCAAACCAAGCCTCGCACAAATCTGCGGTTTTCAGTACATGAAAGGGATTGAACAGACCTTTCTATTGGTAAGCAATTTGCATATTTTACTTTTTTAAAGATTTTGAAAAAAACAAGGCTAACCCCTTGCGAAAAAAAATTACATATTCAACAATATTTCGAAAACCCATCTATATATATATGAAAAGAAAGGTCTATTCAATACCTATCCACCCCTGCAAACCAAACTCTTCTGCCGCTTCTGGTTCTCAAGATATTTCAATCCAAAATTATTGCCATGATTGTCAACCCAACCGCATTTGATTTGCTTTGGAAGCTGATATCTCGCAAACCAAGCCTCGCACAAGGCTGCGGTTTTCAGTACTTGAAAGGGATTGAAGAGATCTTTCTATTGGTGTACCATTTGCCAATTTCATTTTTTTAAAGATTTTAGAAAAAAATCAAGGCTAACCCCTTGCGAAAAAAATTACATTTTCAACAATATTTCGCAAACTCATTGATTTCAATCCAAAATTATTGCCATGATCGTCAACCCAACCGCATTTGATTTGCTTTGGAAGCTAATATCTCTCAAACCAAGCCAAGGCTAACCCCTTGCGAAAATAAATTACATTTTCAACAATATTTCGCAAACCCATCGATATATATATGAAAAGAAAGGTCTATTCACTCCTGAAAACCAAACTCTTCTGCAGCTTCTGGTTCTCAAGATATTTCAATCCAAAATTATTGCCATGATTGTCAACCCAACCGCATTTGATTGGCTTTGGAAGCTAATATCTCGCAAACCAAGCCAAGGCTAACCCCTTGCGAAAAAAAAAATACATTTTCAACAATATTTCGCAAACCCATCGATATATACATGAAAAGAAAGGTCTATTCAATACCTATCCACTCCTGGAAATCAAACTCTTCTGCAGCTTCTAGTTCTCCAGATATTTCAATCCAAAATTATTGCCATGATTGTCAACCCAACCGCATTTGATTTGCTTTGGAAGCTGATATCTCGCATACCAAGCCTCGCACAAAGCTGCGGTTTTCAGTACTTGAAAGGGATTGAAGAGATCCTTCTATTGGTGTACGATTTGCCAATTTCATTTTTTTAAAGATTTTAGAAAAAAATCAAGGCTAACCCCTTGCGAAAAAAAATTGCATTTTCAACAATATTTCGCAAACCCATCGATATATATATGAAAAGAAAGGTCTATTCAATACATATCCACTCCTGGAAACCAAACTCTTCTGCAGCTTCTGGTTCTCAAGATATTTCAATCCAAAATTATTGCCATGATTGTCAACCCAACTGCATTTGATTTGCTTTGGAAGCTGATATCTCGCATACCAAGCCTCGCACAAAGCTGCGGTTTTCAGTACTTGAAAGGGATTGAACAGACCTTTTTATTGGTAAGCAATTTGCATATTTTACTTTTTTAAAGATTTTGAAAAAAAACAAGGCTAACCCCTTGCGAAAAAAAAATTGCATTTTCAACAATATTTCGCAAACCCATCGATATATATATGAAAAGAAAGGTCTATTCAATACATATCCACTCCTGGAAACCAAACTCTTCTGCAGCTTCTGGTTCTCAAGATATTTCAATCCAAAATTATTGCCATGATTGTCAACCCAACCGCATTTTATTTGCTTTGGAAGCTGATATCTCGCAAACCAAGCCTCGCACAAAGCTGCGGTTTTCAGTACTTGAAAGGGATTGAACAGACCTTTTTATTGGTAAGCAATTTGCATATTTTACTTTTTTAAGGATTTTGAAAAAAAACAAGGCTAACCCCTTGCGAAAAAAAATTACATATTCAACAATATTTCGAAAACCCATCTATATATATATGAAAAGAAAGGTCTATTCAATACCTATCCACCACTGGAAACCAAACTCTTCTGCCGCTTCTGGTTCTCAAGATATTTCAATCCAAAATTATTGCCATGATTGTCAACCCAACCGCATTTTATTTGCTTTGGAAGCTGATATCTCGCAAACCAAGCCTCGCACAAAGCTGCGGTTTTCAGTAATTGAAAGGGATTGAAGAGATCTATTGGTGTACCATTTGCCAATTTCATTTTTTTAAAGATTTTAGAAAAAAATCAAGGCTAACCCCTTGCGAAAAAAAAATTACATATTCAACAATATTTCGAAAACCCATCTATATATATATGAAAAGAAAGGTCTATTCAATACCTATCCACCCCTGGAAACCAAACTCTTCTGCCGCTTCTGGTTCTCAAGATATTTCAATCCAAAATTATTGCCATGATTGTCAACCCAACCGCATTTTATTTGCTTTGGAAGCTGATATCTCGCAAACCAAGCCTCGCACAAAGCTGCGGTTTTCAGTACTTGAAAGGGATTGAAGAGATCTTTCTATTGGTGTACCATTTGCCAATTTCATTTTTTTAAAGATTTTAGAAAAAAATCAAGGCTAACCCCTTGCGAAAAAAAATTGCATTTTCAACAATATTTCGCAAACCCATCGATATATACATAAAAAGAAAGGCCTATTCAATAGCTATCCACTCCTGGAAACCAAACTCTTCTGAAGCTTCTGGTTCTCAAGATATTTCAATCCAAAATTATTGCCATGATTGTCAACCCAACCGCATTTGATTTGCTTTGGAAGCTGATATCTCGCAAACCAAGCCTCGCACAAATCTGCGGTTTTCAGTACTTGAAAGGGATTGAACAGACCTTTCTATTGGTAAGCAATTTGCATATTTTACTTTTTTAAAGATTTTGAAAAAAAAACAAGGCTAACCCCCTGCGAAAAAAAAATTACATATTCAACAATATTTCGCAAACCCATCGATATATACATGAAAAGAAAGGTCTATTCAATACCTATCCACCCCTGGAAACCAAACTCTTCTGCCGCTTCTGGTTCTCAAGATATTTCAATCCAAAATTATTGCCATGATTGTCAACCCAACCGCATTTGATTTGCTTTGGAAGCTGATATCTCGCAAACCAAGCCTCGCACAAAGCTGCGGTTTTCAGTACTTGAAAGGGATTGAACAGACCTTTCTATTGGTAAGCAATTTGCATATTTTACTTTTTTAAAGATTTTGAAAAAAAAACAAGGCTAACCCCCTGCGAAAAAAAATTACATATTCAACAATATTTCGCAAACCCATCGATATATACATGAAAAGAAAGGTCTATTCAATACCTATCCACCCCTGGAAACCAAACTCTTCTGCCGCTTCTGGTTCTCAAGATATTTCAATCCAAAATTATTGCCATGATTGTCAACCCAACCGCATTTGATTTGCTTTGGAAGCTGATATCTCGCAAACCAAGCCTCGCACAAATCTGCGGTTTTCAGTACTTGAAAGGGATTGAAGAGATCTTTCTATTGGTGTACCATTTGCCAATTTCATTTTTTTAAAGATTTTAGAAAAAAATCAAGGCTAACCCCTTGCGAAAAAAATATATACAAATTCAACAATATTTCGCAAACCCATCGATATATACATGAAAAGAAAGGTCTATTCAATACCTATCCACTCCTGGAAACGAAACTCTTCTGCAGCTTCTGGTTCTCAAGATATTTCAATCCAAAATTATTGCCATGATTGCCAACCCAACCGCATTTGATTTGCTTTGGAAGCTGATATCTCGCAAACCAAGCCTCGCACAAATCTGCGGTTTTCAGTACTTGAAAGGGATTGAACAGACCTTTCTATTGGTAAGCAATTTGCATATTTTACTTTTTTAAAGATTTTGAAAAAAAAACAAGGCTAACCCCCTGCGAAAAAAAAATTACATATTCAACAATATTTCGCAAACCCATCGATATATACATGAAAAGAAAGGTCTATTCAATACCTATCCACTCCTGGAAACCAAACTCTTCTGCAGCTTCTGGTTCTCAAGATATTTCAATCCAAAATTATTGCCATGATTGCCAACCCAACCGCATTTGATTTGCTTTGGAAGCTGATATCTCGCAAACCAAGCCTCGCACAAATCTGCGCTTTTCAGTACTTGAAAGGGATTGAACAGACCTTTATATTGGTAAGCAATTTGCATATTTTACTTTTTTAAAGATTTTGGAAAAAAAACAAGGCTAACCCCTTGCGAAAAAAAATTACATATTCAACAATATTTCGCAAACCCATCGATATATATACGAAAAGAAAGATCTATTCAATACCTATCCACTCCTGGAAACCAAACTCTTCTGCAGGTTCTGGTTCTCAAGATATTTCAATCCAAAATTATTGCCATGATTGTCAACCCAACCGCATTTGATTTGCTTTGGAAGCTGATATCTCGCAAGCCAAGCCTCGCACAAAGCTGCGGTTTTCAGTACTTGAAAGGGATTGAACAGACCTTTTTATTGGTAAGCAATTTGCATATTTTACTTTTTTAAGGATTTTGAAAAAAAACAAGGCTAACCCCTTGCGAAAAAAAATTACATATTCAACAATATTTCGAAAACCCATCTATATATATATGAAAAGAAAGGTCTATTCAATACCTATCCACCACTGGAAACCGAACTCTTCTGCCGCTTCTGGTTCTCAAGATATTTCAATCCAAAATTATTGCCATGATTGTCAACCCAACCGCATTTTATTTGCTTTGGAAGCTGATATCTCGCAAACCAAGCCTCGCACAAAGCTGCGGTTTTCAGTAATTGAAAGGGATTGAAGAGATCTATTGGTGTACCATTTGCCAATTTCATTTTTTTAAAGATTTTAGAAAAAAATCAAGGCTAACCCCTTGCGAAAAAAAAATTACATATTCAACAATATTTCGAAAACCCATCTATATATATATGAAAAGAAAGGTCTATTCAATACCTATCCTTGCGAAAAAAAATTAGCTTCTGGTTCTCAAGATATTTCAATCCAAAATTATTGCCATGATTGTCAACCCAACCGCATTTGATTTGCTTTGGAAGCTGATATCTCGCAAACCAAGCCTCGCACAAATCTGCGGTTTTCAGTACTTGAAAGGGATTGAAGAGATCTTTCTATTGGTGTACCATTTGCCAATTTCATTTTTTTAAAGATTTTAGAAAAAAATCAAGGCTAACCCCTTGCGAAAAAAATATATACAAATTCAACAATATTTCGCAAACCCATCGATATATACATGAAAAGAAAGGTCTATTCAATACCTATCCACTCCTGGAAACGAAACTCTTCTGCAGCTTCTGGTTCTCAAGATATTTCAATCCAAAATTATTGCCATGATTGCCAACCCAACCGCATTTGATTTGCTTTGGAAGCTGATATCTCGCAAACCAAGCCTCGCACAAATCTGCGGTTTTCAGTACTTGAAAGGGATTGAACAGACCTTTCTATTGGTAAGCAATTTGCATATTTTACTTTTTTAAAGATTTTGAAAAAAAAACAAGGCTAACCCCCTGCGAAAAAAAAATTACATATTCAACAATATTTCGCAAACCCATCGATATATACATGAAAAGAAAGGTCTATTCAATACCTATCCACTCCTGGAAACCAAACTCTTCTGCAGCTTCTGGTTCTCAAGATATTTCAATCCAAAATTATTGCCATGATTGCCAACCCAACCGCATTTGATTTGCTTTGGAAGCTGATATCTCGCAAACCAAGCCTCGCACAAATCTGCGCTTTTCAGTACTTGAAAGGGATTGAACAGACCTTTATATTGGTAAGCAATTTGCATATTTTACTTTTTTAAAGATTTTGGAAAAAAAACAAGGCTAACCCCTTGCGAAAAAAAATTACATATTCAACAATATTTCGCAAACCCATCGATATATATACGAAAAGAAAGATCTATTCAATACCTATCCACTCCTGGAAACCAAACTCTTCTGCAGGTTCTGGTTCTCAAGATATTTCAATCCAAAATTATTGCCATGATTGTCAACCCAACCGCATTTGATTTGCTTTGGAAGCTGATATCTCGCAAACCAAGCCTCGCACAAAGCTGCGGTTTTCAGTACTTGAAAGGGATTGAACAGACTTTTATATTGGTAAGCAATTTGCATATTTTACTTTTTTAAAGATTTTGAAAAAAAAACAAGGCTAACCCCTTGCGAAAAAAAATTAAAAATTCAACAATATTTCGCAAACCCATCGATATATATATGAAAAGAAAGGTCTATTCAATACCTATCCTTGCGAAAAAAAATTAGCTTCTGGTTCTCAAGATATTTCAATCCAAAATTATTGCCATGATTGTCAACCCAACCGCATTTGATTTGCTTTGGAAGCTGATATCTCGCAAACCAAGCCTCGCACAAATCTGCGGTTTTCAGTACTTGAAAGGGATTGAAGAGATCTTTCTATTGGTGTACCATTTGCCAATTTCATTTTTTTAAAGATTTTAGAAAAAAATCAAGGCTAACCCCTTGCGAAAAAAATATATACAAATTCAACAATATTTCGCAAACCCATCGATATATACATGAAAAGAAAGGTCTATTCAATACCTATCCACTCCTGGAAACCAAACTCTTCTGCAGCTTCTGGTTCTCAAGATATTTCAATCCAAAATTATTGCCATGATTGTCAACCCAACCGCATTTGATTTGCTTTGGAAGCTGATATCTCGCAAACTAAGCCTCGCACAAAGCTGCGGTTTTCAGTACTTGAAAGGGATTGAAAAGATCTTTCTATTGGTGTACCATTTGCTAATTACATTTTTTTAAAGATTTTAGAAAAAAATCAAGGCTAACCCCTTGCGAAAAAAAATTGCATTTTCAACAATATTTCGCAAACCCATCGATATATACATAAAAAGAAAGGCCTATTCAATAGCTATCCACTCCTGGAAACCAAACTCTTCTGCAGCTTCTGGTTCTCAAGATATTTCAATCCAAAATTATTGCCATAATTGTCAACCCAACCGCATTTAATTTGCTTTGGAAGCTGATATCTCGCAAACCAAGCATCGCACAAAGCTGCGGTTTTCAGTACTTGAAAGGGATTGAAAAGATCTTTCTATTGGTGTACCATTTGCTAATTACATTTTTTTAAAGATTTTAGAAAAAAATCAAGGCTAACCCCTTGCGAAAAAAAATTACATTTTCAACAATATTTCGCAAACCCATCGATATATATATGAAAAGAAAGGTCTATTCAATACATATCCACTCCTGGAAACCAAACTCTTCTACAGCTTCTAGTTCTCAATATATTTCAATCCAAAATTATTGCCATGATTGTCAACCCAACCGCATTTGATTTGCTTTGGAAGCTGATATCTCGCAAACCAAGCCTCGCACAAATCTGCGGTTTTCAGTACTTGAAAGGGATTGAACAGACCTTTCTATTGGTAAGCAAGTTGCATATTTTACTTTTTTAAAGATTTTGAAAAAAAAACAAGGCTAACCTCTTGCGAAAAAAAATTACATATTCAACAATATTTCGCAAACCCATCGATATATACATGAAAAGAAAGGTCTATTCAATACCTATCCACTCCTGGATACCAAACTCTTCTGCAGCTTCTGGTTCTCAAGATATTTCAATCCAAAATTATTGCCATGATTGTCAACCCAACCGCATTTGATTTGCTTTGGAAGCTGATATCTCGCAAACTAAGCCTCTTAATACCTATCCACTCCTGGAAACCAAACTCTTCTGGAGATTTTAGTTCTCAAGATATTTCAATCCAAAATTATTGCCATGATTGTCAACCCAACCGCATTTGATTTGCTTTGGAAGCTGATATCTCGCAAACCAAACTCTTCTGCAGCTTCTGGTTCTCAAGATATTTCAATCCAAAATTATTGCCATGATTGTCAACCCAACCGCATTTGATTTGCTTTGGAAGCTAATATCTCGTAAACCAAGCCTCGCACAAAGCTGCGGTTTTCAGTACTTGAAAGGGATTGAAGAGATCTTTCTATTGGTGTAGCATTTGCCAATTTAATTTTTTTAAAGATTTTAGAAAAAAATCAAGGCTAACCCCTTGCGAAAAAAAATTATATTTTCAACAATATTTCGCAAACCCATCGATATATATATGAAGAGAAAGGTCTATTCAATACCTATCCACTCCTGGAAACCAAACTCTTCTGCAGCTTCTGGTTCTCAAGATATTTCAATCCAAAATTATTGCCATGATTGTCAACCCAACCGCATTTGATTTGCTTTGGAAGCTGATATCTCGCAAACCAAGCTTCGCACAAAGCTGCGGTTTTCAGTACTTGAAAGGGATTGAAGAGATCTTTCTATTGGTTTACCATTTGCCAATTTCATTTTTTTAAAGATTTTAGAAAAAAATCAAGGCTAACCCCTTGCGAAAAAAATTACATTTTCAACAATACTTCGCAAACCCATCGATATATACATGAAAAGAAAGGTATATTCAATACCTATCCACTCCTGGAAACCAAACTCTTCTGCAGGTTCTGGTTCTCAAGATATTTCAATCCAAAATTATTGCCATGATTGTCAACCCAACCGCATTTGATTTGCTTTGGAAGCTGATATCTCGCAAACCAAGCCTCGCACAAATCTGCGGTTTTCAGTACTTGAAAGGGATTGAACAGACCTTTCTATTGGTAAGCAAGTTGCATATTTTACTTTTTTAAAGATTTTGAAAAAAAAACAAGGCTAACCCCTTGCGAAAAAAAATTACATATTCAACAATATTTCGCAAACCCATCGATATATACATGAAAAGAAAGGTATATTCAATACCTATCCACTCCTGGAAACCAAACTCTTCTGCAGCTTCTGGTTCTCAAGATATTTCAATCCAAAATTATTGCCATGATTGTCAACCCAACCGCATTTGATTTGCTTTGGAAGCTAATATCTCGCAAACCAAGCCTCGCACAAAGCTGCGGTTTTCAGTACTTGAAAAGGATTGAAGAGATCTTTCTATTGGTGTACCATTTGCCAATTTCATTTTTTTAAAGATTTTAGAAAAAAATCAACCCCTTGCGAAAAAAAATTACATTTTCAACAATATTTCGCAAACCCATCGATATATACATGAAAAGAAAGGTATATTCAATACCTATCCACTCCTGGAAACCAAACTCTTCTGCAGGTTCTGGTTCTCAAGATATTTCAATCCAAAATTATTGCCATGATTGTCAACCCAACCGCATTTGATTTGCTTTGGAAGCTGATATCTCGCAAACCAAGCCTCGCACAAATCTGCGGTTTTCAGTACTTGAAAGGGATTGAACAGACCTTTCTATTGGTAAGCAAGTTGCATATTTTACTTTTTTAAAGATTTTGAAAAAAAAACAAGGCTAACCCCTTGCGAAAAAAAATTACATATTCAACAATATTTCGCAAACCCATCGATATATACATGAAAAGAAAGGTATATTCAATACCTATCCACTCCTGGAAACCAAACTCTTCTGCAGCTTCTGGTTCTCAAGATATTTCAATCCAAAATTATTGCCATGATTGTCAACCCAACCGCATTTGATTTGCTTTGGAAGCTAATATCTCGCAAACCAAGCCTCGCACAAAGCTGCGGTTTTCAGTACTTGAAAAGGATTGAAGAGATCTTTCTATTGGTGTACCATTTGCCAATTTCATTTTTTTAAAGATTTTAGAAAAAAATCAACCCCTTGCGAAAAAAAATTACATTTTCAACAATATTTCGCAAACCCATCGATATATACATGAAAAGAAAGGTCTATTTAATACCTATCCACTCCTGGAAACCAAACTCTTCTGCAGCTTCTAGTCCTCAAGATATTTCAATCCAAAATTATTGCCATGATTGTCAACCCAACCGCATTTGATTTGCTTTGGAAGCTAATATCTCGCAAACCAAGCCTCGCACAAAGCTGCGGTTTTCAGTACTTGAAAGGGATTGAAGAGATCTTTCTATTGGTGTACCATTTGCCAATTTCATTTTTTTAAAAGATTTTAGAAAAAAAACAAGGCTTAACCCCTTGCGAAAAAAAATTACATATTCAACAATATTTCGCAAACCCATCGATATATATATGAAAAGAAAGATCTATTCAATACCTATCCACTCCTGGAAACCAAACTCTTCTGCAGCTTCTGGTTCTCAAGATATTTCAATCCAAAATTATTGCCATGATTGTCAACCCAACCGCATTTGATTTGCTTTGGAAGCTAATATCTCGCAAACCAAGCCTCGCACAAAGCTGCGGTTTTCAGTACTTGAAAGGGATTGAAGAGATCTTTCCATTGGTGTACCATTTGAAAATTTCATTTTTTTAAAGTTTTAGAAAAAAATCAAGGCTAACCCCTTGCGAAAAAAAATTACATTTTCAACAATATTTCGCAAACCCATAGATATATATATGAAAAGAAAGATCTATTCAATACCTATCCACTCCTGGAAACCAAACTCTTCTGCAGCTTCTGGTTCTCAAGATATTTCAATCCAAAATTATTGCCATGGTTGTCAACCCAACCGCATTTGATTTGCTTTGGAAGCTGATATCTCTCAAGCCAAGCCTCGCACAAAGCTGCGGTTTACAGTACTTGAAAGGGATTGAAGAGATCTTTCTATTGGTGTACCATTTGCCAATTTCATTTTTTTAAAGATTTTAGAAAAAAATCAACCCCTTGCGAAAAAAAATTGCATTTTTAACAATATTTCGCAAACCCATCGATATATATATAAGAAAAGAAAGGTCTATTCAATACCTATCCACTCCTGGAAACCAAACTCTTCTGCAGCTTCTGGTTCTCAAGATATTTCAATCCAAAATTATTGCCATGATTGTCAACCCAACCGCATTTGATTTGCTTTGGAAGCTAATATCTCGCAAACCAAGCCTCGCACAAAGCTGCGGTTTTCAGTACTTGAAAGGAATTGAAGAGATCTTTCTATTGGTGTACCATTTGCCAATTTCATTTTTTTAAAGATTTTAGAAAAAAATCAACCCCTTGCGAAAAAAAATTACATTTTCAACAATATTTCGCAAACCCATCGATATATACATGAAAAGAAAGGTCTATTTAATACCTATCCACTCCTGGAAACCAAACTCTTCTGCAGCTTCTATTCCTCAAGATATTTCAATCCAAAATTATTGCCATGATTGTCAACCCAACCGCATTTGATTTGCTTTGGAAGCTAATATCTCGCAAACCAAGCATCGCACAAAGCTGCGGTTTTCAGTACTTGAAAGGGATTGAAGAGATCTTTCTATTGGTGTAACATTTGCCAATTTCATTTTTTTTAAAGATTTTAGAAAAAAATCAAGGCTAACCCCTTGCGAAAAAAAATTACATTTTCAACAATATTTCGCAAACCCATCGATATATACATGAAAAGAAAGGTCTATTCAATACCTATCCACTCCTGGAAACCAAACTCTTCTGCAGGTTCTGGTTCTCAAGATATTTCAATCCAAAATTATTGCCATGATTGTCAACCCAACCGCATTTGATTTGCTTTGGAAGCTGATATCTCGCAAACCAAGCCTCGCACAAATCTGCGGTTTTCAGTACTTGAAAGGGATTGAACAGACCTTTCTATTGGTAAGCAAGTTGCATATTTTACTTTTTTAAAGATTTTTAAAAAAAAACAAGGCTAACCCCTTGCGAAAAAAAATTACATATTCAACAATATTTCGCAAACCCATCGATATATACATGAAAAGAAAGGTATATTCAATACCTATCCACTCCTGGAAACCAAACTCTTCTGCAGCTTCTGGTTCTCAAGATATTTCAATCCAAAATTATTGCCATGATTGTCAACCCAACCGCATTTGATTTGCTTTGGAAGCTGATATCTCGCAAACCAAGCCTCGCACAAATCTGCGGTTTTCAGTACTTGAAAGGGATTGAACAGACCTTTCTATTGGTAAGCAAGTTGCATATTTTACTTTTTTAAAGATTTTGAAAAAAAAACAAGGCTAACCCCTTGCGAAAAAAAATTACATATTCAACAATATTTCGCAAACCCATCGATATATACATGAAAAGAAAGGTATATTCAATACCTATCCACTCCTGGAAACCAAACTCTTCTGCAGCTTCTGGTTCTCAAGATATTTCAATCCAAAATTATTGCCATGATTGTCAACCCAACCGCATTTGATTTGCTTTGGAAGCTAATATCTCGCAAACCAAGCCTCGCACAAAGCTGCGGTTTTCAGTACTTGAAAAGGATTGAAGAGATCTTTCTATTGGTGTACCATTTGCCAATTTCATTTTTTTAAAGATTTTAGAAAAAAATCAACCCCTTGCGAAAAAAAATTACATTTTCAACAATATTTCGCAAACCCATCGATATATACATGAAAAGAAAGGTCTATTTAATACCTATCCACTCCTGGAAACCAAACTCTTCTGCAGCTTCTAGTCCTCAAGATATTTCAATCCA
This sequence comes from Philhelius pedissequus, assembly GCA_910595825.1. Taxonomy (NCBI): domain Eukaryota; kingdom Metazoa; phylum Arthropoda; class Insecta; order Diptera; family Syrphidae; genus Philhelius; species Philhelius pedissequus. The sequence continues at coordinate 204,439,141 of OU343161.1, read as the reverse complement.
AAATTATTGCCATGATTGTCAACCCAACCGCATTTGATTTGCTTTGGAAGCTAATATCTCGCAAACCAAGCCTCGCACAAAGCTGCGGTTTTCAGTACTTGAAAGGGATTGAAGAGATCTTTCTATTGGTGTACCATTTGCCAATTTCATTTTTTTAAAAGATTTTAGAAAAAAAACAAGGCTTAACCCCTTGCGAAAAAAAATTACATATTCAACAATATTTCGCAAACCCATCGATATATATATGAAAAGAAAGATCTATTCAATACCTATCCACTCCTGGAAACCAAACTCTTCTGCAGCTTCTGGTTCTCAAGATATTTCAATCCAAAATTATTGCCATGATTGTCAACCCAACCGCATTTGATTTGCTTTGGAAGCTAATATCTCGCAAACCAAGCCTCGCACAAAGCTGCGGTTTTCAGTACTTGAAAGGGATTGAAGAGATCTTTCCATTGGTGTACCATTTGAAAATTTCATTTTTTTAAAGTTTTAGAAAAAAATCAAGGCTAACCCCTTGCGAAAAAAAATTACATTTTCAACAATATTTCGCAAACCCATAGATATATATATGAAAAGAAAGATCTATTCAATACCTATCCACTCCTGGAAACCAAACTCTTCTGCAGCTTCTGGTTCTCAAGATATTTCAATCCAAAATTATTGCCATGGTTGTCAACCCAACCGCATTTGATTTGCTTTGGAAGCTGATATCTCTCAAGCCAAGCCTCGCACAAAGCTGCGGTTTACAGTACTTGAAAGGGATTGAAGAGATCTTTCTATTGGTGTACCATTTGCCAATTTCATTTTTTTAAAGATTTTAGAAAAAAATCAACCCCTTGCGAAAAAAAATTGCATTTTTAACAATATTTCGCAAACCCATCGATATATATATAAGAAAAGAAAGGTCTATTCAATACCTATCCACTCCTGGAAACCAAACTCTTCTGCAGCTTCTGGTTCTCAAGATATTTCAATCCAAAATTATTGCCATGAATGTCAACCCAACCGCATTTGATTTGCTTTGGAAGCTAATATCTCGCAAACCAAGCCTCGCACAAAGCTGCGGTTTTCAGTACTTGAAAGGAATTGAAGAGATCTTTCTATTGGTGTACCATTTGCCAATTTCATTTTTTTAAAGATTTTAGAAAAAAATCAACCCCTTGCGAAAAAAAATTACATTTTCAACAATATTTCGCAAACCCATCGATATATACATGAAAAGAAAGGTCTATTTAATACCTATCCACTCCTGGAAACCAAACTCTTCTGCAGCTTCTAGTCCTCAAGATATTTCAATCCAAAATTATTGCCATGATTGTCAACCCAACCGCATTTGATTTGCTTTGGAAGCTAATATCTCGCAAACCAAGCATCGCACAAAGCTGCGGTTTTCAGTACTTGAAAGGGATTGAAGAGATCTTTCTATTGGTGTAACATTTGCCAATTTCATTTTTTTTAAAGATTTTAGAAAAAAATCAAGGCTAACCCCTTGCGAAAAAAAATTACATTTTCAACAATATTTCGCAAACCCATCGATATATACATGAAAAGAAAGGTCTATTCAATACCTATCCACTCCTGGAAACCAAACTCTTCTGCAGCTTCTGGTTCTCAAGATATTTCAATCCAAAATTATTGCCATGATTGTCAACCCAACCGCATTTGATTTGCTTTGGAAGCTGATATCTCGTAAACCAAGCCTCGCACAAAGCTGCGGTTTTCAGTACTTGAAAGGGATTGAAGAGATCTTTCTATTGGTGTACCATTTGCCAATTTCATTTTTTTAAAGATTTTAGAAAAAAATCAAGGCTAACCCCTTGCGAAAAAAAATTACATTTTCAACAATATTTCGCAAAACCATCGATATATATATGAAAAGAAAATTCTATTCAATACATATCCACTCCTGGAAACCAAACTCTTCTGCAGCTTCTGGTTCTCAAGATATTTCAATCCAAAATTATTGCCATGATTGTCAACCCAACCGCATTTGATTTGCTTTGGAAGCTGATATCTCGCAAACCAAGCCTCGCACAAAGCTGCGGTTTTCAGTACTTGAAAGGGATTGAAGAGATCTTTCTATTGGTGTACCATTTGCCAATTTCATTTTTTTAAAGATTTTAGAAAAAAATCAAGGCGACCTTGCGAAAAAAATTACATTTTCAACAATATTTCGCAGACCCATCGATATATACATGAAAAGAAAGGTCTATTTAATACCTATCCACTCCTGGAAACCAAACTCTTCTGCAGCTTCTAGTTCTCAAGATATTTCAATCCAAAATTATTGCCATGATTGTCAACCCAACCGCATTTGATTTGCTTTGGAAGCTGATATCTCGCAAACCAAGCCTCGCACAAATCTGCGGTTTTCAGTACTTGAAAGGGATTGAACAGACCTTTCTATTGGTAAGCAATTTGCATATTTTACTTTTTTAAAGATTTTGAAAAAAAAAAAACAAGGCTAACCCCTTGCGAAAAAAATTACATATTCAACAATATTTCGCAAACCCATCGATATATACATGAAAAGAAAGGTCTATTCAATACCTATCCACTCCTGGAAACCAAACTCTTCTGCAGCTTCTGGTTCTCAAGATATTTCAATCCAAAATTATTGCCATGATTGTCAACCCAACCGCATTTGATTTGCTTTGGAAGCTAATATCTCGCAAACCAAGCCTCGCACAAAGCTGCGGTTTTCAGTACTTGAAAGGGATTGAAGAGATCTTTCTATTGGTGTACCATTTGCCAATTTCATTTTTTTAAAGATTTTAGAAAAAAATCAACCACTTGCGAAAAAAAATTGCATTTTTAACAATATTTCGCAAACCCATCGATATATATATAAGAAAAGAAAGGTCTATTCAATACCTATCCACTCCTGGAAACCAAACTCTTCTGCAGCTTCTGGTTCTCAAGATATTTCAATCCAAAATTATTGCCATGATTGTCAACCCAACCGCATTTGATTTGCTTTGGAAGCTAATATCTCGCAAACCAAGCCTCGTACAAAGCTGCGGTTTTCAGTACTTGAAAGGGATTGAAGAGATCTTTCTATTGGTGTACCATTTGCCAATTTCATTTTTTTAAAGATTTTAGAAAAAAATCAACCCCTTGCGAAAAAAAATTACATTTTCAACAATATTTCGCAAACCCATCGATATATACATGAAAAGAAAGGTCTATTTAATACCTATCCACTCCTGGAAACCAAACTCTTCTGCAGCTTCTAGTCCTCAAGATATTTCAATCCAAAATGATTGCCATGATTGTCAACCCAACCGCATTTGATTTGCTTTGGAAGCTAATATCTCGCAAACCAAGCCTCGCACAAAGCTGCGGTTTTCAGTACTTGAAAGGGATTGAAGAGATCTTTCTATTGGTGTACCATTTGCCAATTTCATTTTTTTAAAGATTTTAGAAAAAAATCAACCACTTGCGAAAAAAAATTGCATTTTTAACAATATTTCGCAAACCCATCGATATATATATAAGAAAAGAAAGGTCTATTCAATACCTATCCACTCCTGGAAACCAAACTCTTCTGCAGCTTCTGGTTCTCAAGATATTTCAATCCAAAATTATTGCCATGATTGTCAACCCAACCGCATTTGATTTGCTTTGGAAGCTAATATCTCGCAAACCAAGCCTCGCACAAAGCTGCGGTTTTCAGTACTTGAAAGGGATTGAAGAGATCTTTCTATTGGTGTACCATTTGCCAATTTCATTTTTTTAAACATTTTAGAAAAAAATCAACCCCTTGCGAAAAAAAATTACATTTTCAACAATATTTCGCAAACCCATCGATATATACATGAAAAGAAAGGTCTATTTAATACCTATCCACTCCTGGAAACCAAACTCTTCTGCAGCTTCTAGTCCTCAAGATATTTCAATCCAAAATTATTGCCATGATTGTCAACCCAACCGCATTTGATTTGCTTTGGAAGCTAATATCTCGCAAACCAAGCCTCGCACAAAGCTGCGGTTTTCAGTACTTGAAAGGGATTGAAGAGATCTTTCTATTGGTGTACCATTTGCCAATTTCATTTTTTTAAAGATTTTAGAAAAAAATCAACCACTTGCGAAAAAAAATTGCATTTTTAACAATATTTCGCAAACCCATCGATATATATATAAGAAAAGAAAGGTCTATTCAATACCTATCCACTCCTGGAAACCAAACTCTTCTGCAGCTTCTGGTTCTCAAGATATTTCAATCCAAAATTATTGCCATGATTGTCAACCCAACCGCATTTGATTTGCTTTGGAAGCTAATATCTCGCAAACCAAGCCTCGCACAAAGCTGCGGTTTTCAGTACTTGAAAGGGATTGAAGAGATCTTTCTATTGGTGTACCATTTGCCAATTTCATTTTTTTAAACATTTTAGAAAAAAATCAACCCCTTGCGAAAAAAAATTACATTTTCAACAATATTTCGCAAACCCATCGATATATACATGAAAAGAAAGGTCTATTTAATACCTATCCACTCCTGGAAACCAAACTCTTCTGCAGCTTCTAGTCCTCAAGATATTTCAATCCAAAATTATTGCCATGATTGTCAACCCAACCGCATTTGATTTGCTTTGGAAGCTAATATCTCGCAAACCAAGCCTCGCACAAAGCTGCGGTTTTCAGTACTTGAAAGGGATTGAAGAGATCTTTCTATTGGTGTACCATTTGCCAATTTCATTTTTTTAAAGATTTTAGAAAAAAATCAAGGCTAACCCCTTGCGAAAAAAAATTACATTTTCAACAATATTTCGCAAACCCATCGATATATACATGAAAAGAAAGGTCTATTCAATACCTATCCACTCCTGGAAACCAAACTCTTCTGCAGCTTCTGGTTCTCAAGATATTTCAATCCAAAATTATTGCCATGATTGTCAACCCAACCGCATTTGATTTGCTTTGGAAGCTGATATCTCGTAAACCAAGCCTCGCACAAAGCTGCGGTTTTCAGTACTTGAAAGGGATTGAAGAGATCTTTCTATTGGTGTACCATTTGCCAATTTCATTTTTTTAAAGATTTTAGAAAAAAATCAAGGCTAACCCCTTGCGAAAAAAAATTACATTTTCAACAATATTTCGCAAAACCATCGATATATATATGAAAAGAAAAGTCTATTCAATACATATCCACTCCTGGAAACCAAACTCTTCTGCAGCTTCTGGTTCTCAAAATATTTCAATCCAAAATTATTGCCATGATTGTCAACCCAACCGCATTTGATTTGCTTTGGAAGCTGATATCTCGCAAACCAAGCCTCGCACAAAGCTGCGGTTTTCAGTACTTGAAAGGGATTGAAGAGATCTTTCTATAGGTGTACCATTTGCCAATTTCATTTTTTTAAAGATTTTAGAAAAAAATCAACCACTTGCGAAAAAAAATTGCATTTTTTACAATATTTCGCAAACCCATCGATATATATATAAGAAAAGAAAGGTCTATTCAATACCTATCCACTCCTGGAAACCAAACTCTTCTGCAGCTTCTGGTTCTCAAGATATTTCAATCCAAAATTATTGCCATGATTGTCAACCCAACCGCATTTGATTTGCTTTGGAAGCTAATATCTCGCAAACCAAGCCTCGCACAAAGCTGCTGTTTTCAGTACTTGAAAGGGATTGAAGAGATCTTTCTATTGGTGTACCATTTGCCAATTTCATTTTTTTAAAGATTTTAGAAAAAAATCAACCCCTTGCGAAAAAAAATTACATTTTCAACAATATTTCGCAAACCCATCGATATATACATGAAAAGAAAGGTCTATTTAATACCTATCCACTCCTGGAAACCAAACTCTTCTGCAGCTTCTAGTCCTCAAGATATTTCAATCCAAAATTATTGCCATGATTGTCAACCCAACCGCATTTGATTTGCTTTGGAAGCTAATATCTCGCAAACCAAGCCTCGCACAAAGCTGCGGTTTTCAGTACTTGAAAGGGATTGAAGAGATCTTTCTATTGGTGTACCATTTGCCAATTTAATTTTTTTTAAAGATTTTAGAAAAAAATCAAGGCTAACCCCTTGCGAAAAAAAATTACATTTTCAACAATATTTCGCAAACCCATCGATATATACATGAAAAGAAAGGTCTATTCAATACCTATCCACTCCTGGAAACCAAACTCTTCTGCAGCTTCTGGTTCTCAAGATATTTCAATCCAAAATTATTGCCATGATTGTCAACCCAACCGCATTTGATTTGCTTTGGAAGCTGATATCTCGTAAACCAAGCCTCGCACAGAGCTGCGGTTTTCAGTACTTGAAAGGGATTGAAGAGATCTTTCTATTGGTGTACCATTTGCCAATTTCATTTTTTTAAAGATTTTAGAAAAAAATCAAGGCTAACCCCTTGCGAAAAAAAATTACATTTTCAACAATATTTCGCAAAACCATCGATATATATATGAAAAGAAAAGTCTATTCAATACATATCCACTCCTGGAAACCAAACTCTTCTGCAGCTTCTGGTTCTCAAGATATTTCAATCCAAAATTATTGCCATGATTGTCAACCCAACCGCATTTGATTTGCTTTGGAAGCTGATATCTCGCAAACCAAGCCTCGCACAAAGCTGCGGTTTTCAGTACTTGAAAGGGATTGAAGAGATCTTTCTATTGGTGTACCATTTGCCAATTTCATTTTTTTAAAGATTTTAGAAAAAAATCAAGGCGACCTTGCGAAAAAAATTACATTTTCAACAATATTTCGCAGACCCATCGATATATACATGAAAAGAAAGGTCTATTTAATACCTATCCACTCCTGGAAACCAAACTCTTCTGCAGCTTCTAGTTCTCAAGATATTTCAATCCAAAATTATTGCCATGATTGTCAACCCAACCGCATTTGATTTGCTTTGGAAGCTGATATCTCGCAAACCAAGCCTCGCACAAATCTGCGGTTTTCAGTACTTGAAAGGGATTGAACAGACCTTTCTATTGGTAAGCAAATTGCATATTTTACTTTTTTAAAGATTTTGAAAAAATAACAAGGCTAACCCCTTGCGAAAAAAATTACATATTCAACAATATTTCGCAAACCCATCGATACATACATGAAAAGAAAGGTCTATTCAATACCTATCCACTCCTGGAAACCAAACTCTTCTGCAGCTTCTGGTTCTCAAGATATTTCAATCCAAAATTATTGCCATGATTGTCAACCCAACCACATTTGATTTGCTTTGGAAGCTGATATCTCGCAAACCAAGCCTCGCACAAAGCTGCGGTTTTCAGTACTTGAAAGGGATTGAAGAGATCTTTCTATTGGTGTACCATTTGCCAATTTCATTTTTTTAAAGATTTTAGAAAAAAATCAAGGCTAACCCCTTGCGAAAAAAAATTGCATTTTCAACAATATTTCGCAAACCCAACGATATATACATGAAAAGAAAGGTCTATTCAATACCTATCCACTCCTGGAAACCAAACTCTTCTGCAGCTGCTGGGTCTCAAGATATTTCAATCCAAAATTATTGCCATGATTGTCAACCTAACCGCATTTGCTTTGCTTTGGAAGCTGATATCTCTCAAGCCAAGCCTCGCACAAAGCTGCGGTTTACAGTACTTGAAAGGGATTGAAGAGATCTTTCTATTGGTGTACCATTTGCCAAATTCATTTTTTTAAAGATTTTGGAAAAAAATCAAGGCTAACCCCTTGCGAAAAAAAATTACATTTTCAACAATATTTCGCAAACCCATCGATATATATATGAAAAGAAAGGTCTATTCAATACATATCCACTCCTGGAAACCCCTTGCGAAAAAAAATACATTTTCAACAATATTTCGCAAACCCATCGATTTATATATGAAAAGAAAGGTCTATTCAATACCTATCCACTCCTGGAAACCAAACTCTTCTGCAGCTTCTGGTTCTCAAGATATTTCAATCCAAAATTATTGCCATGATTGTCAACCCAACCGCAAAGCTGCGGTTTTCAGTACTTGAAAGGGATTGAAGAGATCTTTCTATTGGTGTACCATTTGCCAATTTCATTTTTTTAAAGATTTTAGAAAAAAATCAAGGCTCCCTTGCGAAAAAAAATTACATTTTCAACAATATTTCGCAAACCCATCGATATATACATGAAAAGAAAGGCCTATTCAATACCTATCCACTCCTGGAAACCAAACTCTTCTGCAGCTTCTGGTTCTCAAGATATTTCAATCCAAAATTATTGCCATGATTGTCAACCCAACCGCATTTGATTTGATTTGGAAGCTGATATCTCGCAAACCAAGCCTCGCACAAAGCTGCGGTTTTCAGTACTTGAAAGGGATTGAAGAGATCTTTCTATTGGTGTACCATTTGCCAATTTCATTTTTTTAAAGATTTTAGAAAAAAATCAAGGCTAACCCCTTGCGAAAAAAAATTGCATTTTCAACAATATTTCGCAAACCCATCGATATATACATGAAAAGAAAGGTCTATTCAATACATATCCACTCCTGGAAACCCCTTGCGAAAAAAAATTACATTTTCAACAATATTTCGCAAACCCATCGATATATACATGAAAAGAAAGGTCTATTCAATACCTATCCACTCCTGGAAACCAAACTCTTCTGCAGCTTCTGGTTCTCAAGATATTTCAATCCAAAATTATTGCCAAGATTGTCAACCCAACCTCGCACAAATCTGCGGTTTTCAGTACTTGAAAGGGATTGAACAGACCTTTCTATTAGTAAGCAATTTGCATATTTCACTTTTTTAAAGATTTTGGAAAAAAAACAAGGCGCGAAAAAAAATTACATTTTCAACAATATTTCGCAAACCCATCGATATATATATGAAAAGAAAGGTTTTAGAAAAAAATCAAGGCTAACCCCTTGCGAAAAAAAATTGCATTTTCAACAATATTTCGCAAAACCATCGATATATATATGAAAAGAAAGGTCTATTCAATACCTATCCACTCCTGGAAACCAAACTCTTCTGCAGCTTCTGGTTCTTTCTATTGGTGTACCATTTGCCAATTTCATTTTTTTTAAGATTTTAGAAAAAAATCAAGGCTAACCCTTTGCGAAAAAAAATTGCATTTTCAACAATATTTCGCAAACCCATCGATATATACATGAAAAGAAAGGCCTATTCAATACCTATCCACTCCTGGAAACCAAACTCTTCTGCAGCTTCTGGTTCTCAAGATATTTCAATCCAAAATTATTGCCATGATTGTCAACCCAACCGCATTTGATTTGATTTGGAAGCTGATATCTCGCAAACCAAGCCTCGCACAAAGCTGCGGTTTTCAGTACTTGAAAGGGATTGAACAGACCTTTCTATTGGCAAGCAATTTGCATATTTCACTTTTTTAAAGATTTTGTAAAAAAAAACAAGGCTAACCCCTTGCGAAAAAAAATTACATTTTCAACAATATTTCGCAAACCCATCGATATATACATGAAAAGAAAGGCCTATTCAATACCGATCCACTCCTGGAAACCAAACTCTTCTGCAGCTTCTGGTTCTCAAGATATTTCAATCCAAAATTATTGCCATGATTGTCAACCCAACCGCATTTGATTTGATTTGGAAGCTGATATCTCGCAAACCAAGCCTCGCACAAAGCTGCGGTTTTCAGTACTTGAAAGGGATTGAAGAGATCTTTCTATTGGTGTACCATTTGCCAATTTCATTTTTTTAAAGATTTTAGAAAAAAATCAAGGCTAACCCCTTGCGAAAAAAAATTGCATTTTCAACAATATTTCGCAAACCCATCGATATATACATGAAAAGAAAGGTCTATTCAATACATATCCACTCCTGGAAACCCCTTGCGAAAAAAAATTACATTTTCAACAATATTTCGCAAACCCATCGATATATACATGAAAAGAAAGGTCTATTCAATACCTATCCACTCCTGGAAACCAAACTCTTCTGCAGCTTCTGGTTCTCAAGATATTTCAATCCAAAATTATTGCCAAGATTGTCAACCCAACCTCGCACAAATCTGCGGTTTTCAGTACTTGAAAGGGATTGAACAGACCTTTCTATTAGTAAGCAATTTGCATATTTCACTTTTTTAAAGATTTTGGAAAAAAAACAAGGCGCGAAAAAAAATTACATTTTCAACAATATTTCGCAAACCCATCGATATATATATGAAAAGAAAGGTTTTAGAAAAAAATCAAGGCTAACCCCTTGCGAAAAAAAATTGCATTTTCAACAATATTTCGCAAAACCATCGATATATATATGAAAAGAAAGGTCTATTCAATACCTATCCACTCCTGGAAACCAAACTCTTCTGCAGCTTCTGGTTCTTTCTATTGGTGTACCATTTGCCAATTTCATTTTTTTTAAGATTTTAGAAAAAAATCAAGGCTAACCCTTTGCGAAAAAAAATTGCATTTTCAACAATATTTCGCAAACCCATCGATATATACATGAAAAGAAAGGCCTATTCAATACCTATCCACTTCTGGAAACCAAACTCTTCTGCAGCTTCTGGTTCTCAAGATATTTCAATCCAAAATTATTGCCATGATTGTCAACCCAACCGCATTTGATTTGATTTGGAAGCTGATATCTCGCAAACCAAGCCTCGCACAAAGCTGCGGTTTTCAGTACTTGAAAGGGATTGAAGAGATCTTTCTATTGGTGTACCATTTGCCAATTTCATTTTTTTTAAGATTTTAGAAAAAAATCAAGGCTAACCCCTTGCGAAAAAAAATTGCATTTTCAACAATATTTCGCAAACCCATCGATATATACATGAAAAGAAAGGTCTATTCAATACCTATCCACTCCTGGAAACCAAACTCTTCTGCAGCTTCTGGTTCTCAAGATATTTCAATCCAAAATTATTGCCATGATTGTCAACCCAACCGCAAAGCTGCGGTTTTCAGTACTTGAAAGGGATTGAAGAGATCTTTCTATTGGTGTACCATTTGCCAATTTCATTTTTTTAAAGATTTTAGAAAAAAATCAAGGCTCCCTTGCGAAAAAAAATTACATTTTCAACAATATTTCGCAAACCCATCGATATATATATGAAAAGAAAGGTCTATTCAATACATATCCACTCCTGGAAACCCCTTGCGAAAAAAAATACATTTTCAACAATATTTCGCAAACCCATCGATTTATATATGAAAAGAAAGGTCTATTCAATACCTATCCACTCCTGGAAACCAAACTCTTCTGCAGCTTCTGGTTCTCAAGATATTTCAATCCAAAATTATTGCCATGATTGTCAACCCAACCGCAAAGCTGCGGTTTTCAGTACTTGAAAGGGATTGAAGAGATCTTTCTATTGGTGTACCATTTGCCAATTTCATTTTTTTAAAGATTTTAGAAAAAAATCAAGGCTCCCTTGCGAAAAAAAATTACATTTTCAACAATATTTCGCAAACCCATCGATATATACATGAAAAGAAAGGCCTATTCAATACCTATCCACTCCTGGAAACCAAACTCTTCTGCAGCTTCTGGTTCTCAAGATATTTCAATCCAAAATTATTGCCATGATTGTCAACCCAACCGCATTTGATTTGATTTGGAAGCTGATATCTCGCAAACCAAGCCTCGCACAAAGCTGCGGTTTTCAGTACTTGAAAGGGATTGAAGAGATCTTTCTATTGGTGTACCATTTGCCAATTTCATTTTTTTAAAGATTTTAGAAAAAAATCAAGGCTAACCCCTTGCGAAAAAAAATTGCATTTTCAACAATATTTCGCAAACCCATCGATATATACATGAAAAGAAAGGTCTATTCAATACATATCCACTCCTGGAAACCCCTTGCGAAAAAAAATTACATTTTCAACAATATTTCGCAAACCCATCGATATATACATGAAAAGAAAGGTCTATTCAATACCTATCCACTCCTGGAAACCAAACTCTTCTGCAGCTTCTGGTTCTCAAGATATTTCAATCCAAAATTATTGCCAAGATTGTCAACCCAACCTCGCACAAATCTGCGGTTTTCAGTACTTGAAAGGGATTGAACAGACCTTTCTATTAGTAAGCAATTTGCATATTTCACTTTTTTAAAGATTTTGGAAAAAAAACAAGGCGCGAAAAAAAATTACATTTTCAACAATATTTCGCAAACCCATCGATATATATATGAAAAGAAAGGTCTATTCAATACCTATCCACTCCTGGAAACCAAACTCTTCTGCAGCTTCTGGTTCTTTCTATTGGTGTACCATTTGCCAATTTCATTTTTTTTAAGATTTTAGAAAAAAATCAAGGCTAACCCTTTGCGAAAAAAAATTGCATTTTCAACAATATTTCGCAAACCCATCGATATATACATGAAAAGAAAGGCCTATTCAATACCTATCCACTCCTGGAAACCAAACTCTTCTGCAGCTTCTGGTTCTCAAGATATTTCAATCCAAAATTATTGCCATGATTGTCAACCCAACCGCATTTGATTTGATTTGGAAGCTGATATCTCGCAAACCAAGCCTCGCACAAAGCTGCGGTTTTCAGTACTTGAAAGGGATTGAACAGACCTTTCTATTGGCAAGCAATTTGCATATTTCACTTTTTTAAAGATTTTGTAAAAAAAAAACAAGGCTAACCCCTTGCGAAAAAAAATTACATTTTCAACAATATTTCGCAAACCCATCGATATATACATGAAAAGAAAGGCCTATTCAATACCGATCCACTCCTGGAAACCAAACTCTTCTGCAGCTTCTGGTTCTCAAGATATTTCAATCCAAAATTATTGCCATGATTGTCAACCCAACCGCATTTGATTTGATTTGGAAGCTGATATCTCGCAAACCAAGCCTCGCACAAAGCTGCGGTTTTCAGTACTTGAAAGGGATTGAAGAGATCTTTCTATTGGTGTACCATTTGCCAATTTCATTTTTTTAAAGATTTTAGAAAAAAATCAAGGCTAACCCCTTGCGAAAAAAAATTGCATTTTCAACAATATTTCGCAAACCCATCGATATATACATGAAAAGAAAGGTCTATTCAATACATATCCACTCCTGGAAACCCCTTGCGAAAAAAAATTACATTTTCAACAATATTTCGCAAACCCATCGATATATACATGAAAAGAAAGGCCTATTCAATACCGATCCACTCCTGGAAACCAAACTCTTCTGCAGCTTCTGGTTCTCAAGATATTTCAATCCAAAATTATTGCCAAGATTGTCAACCCAACCTCGCACAAATCTGCGGTTTTCAGTACTTGAAAGGGATTGAACAGACCTTTCTATTAGTAAGCAATTTGCATATTTCACTTTTTTAAAGATTTTGGAAAAAAAACAAGGCGCGAAAAAAAATTACATTTTCAACAATATTTCGCAAACCCATCGATATATATATGAAAAGAAAGGTTTTAGAAAAAAATCAAGGCTAACCCCTTGCGAAAAAAAATTGCATTTTCAACAATATTTCGCAAAACCATCGATATATATATGAAAAGAAAGGTTTTAGAAAAAAATCAAGGCTAACCCCTTGCGAAAAAAAATTGCATTTTCAACAATATTTCGCAAAACCATCGATATATATATGAAAAGAAAGGTCTATTCAATACCTATCCACTCCTGGAAACCAAACTCTTCTGCAGCTTCTGGTTCTTTCTATTGGTGTACCATTTGCCAATTTCATTTTTTTTAAGATTTTAGAAAAAAATCAAGGCTAACCCTTTGCGAAAAAAAATTGCATTTTCAACAATATTTCGCAAACCCATCGATATATACATGAAAAGAAAGGCCTATTCAATACCTATCCACTCCTGGAAACCAAACTCTTCTGCAGCTTCTGGTTCTCAAGATATTTCAATCCAAAATTATTGCCATGATTGTCAACCCAACCGCATTTGATTTGATTTGGAAGCTGATATCTCGCAAACCAAGCCTCGCACAAAGCTGCGGTTTTCAGTACTTGAAAGGGATTGAACAGACCTTTCTATTGGCAAGCAATTTGCATATTTCACTTTTTTAAAGATTTTGTAAAAAAAAACAAGGCTAACCCCTTGCGAAAAAAAATTACATTTTCAACAATATTTCGCAAACCCATCGATATATACATGAAAAGAAAGGCCTATTCAATACCGATCCACTCCTGGAAACCAAACTCTTCTGCAGCTTCTGGTTCTCAAGATATTTCAATCCAAAATTATTGCCATGATTGTCAACCCAACCGCATTTGATTTGATTTGGAAGCTGATATCTCGCAAACCAAGCCTCGCACAAAGCTGCGGTTTTCAGTACTTGAAAGGGATTGAAGAGATCTTTCTATTGGTGTACCATTTGCCAATTTCATTTTTTTAAAGATTTTAGAAAAAAATCAAGGCTAACCCCTTGCGAAAAAAAATTGCATTTTCAACAATATTTCGCAAACCCATCGATATATACATGAAAAGAAAGGTCTATTCAATACCTATCCACTCCTGGAAACCAAACTCTTCTGCAGCTTCTGGTTCTCAAGATATTTCAATCCAAAATTATTGCCAAGATTGTCAACCCAACCTCGCACAAATCTGCGGTTTTCAGTACTTGAAAGGGATTGAACAGACCTTTCTATTAGTAAGCAATTTGCATATTTCACTTTTTTAAAGATTTTGGAAAAAAAACAAGGCGCGAAAAAAAATTACATTTTCAACAATATTTCGCAAACCCATCGATATATATATGAAAAGAAAGGTTTTAGAAAAAAATCAAGGCTAACCCCTTGCGAAAAAAAATTGCATTTTCAACAATATTTCGCAAAACCATCGATATATATATGAAAAGAAAGGTCTATTCAATACCTATCCACTCCTGGAAACCAAACTCTTCTGCAGCTTCTGGTTCTTTCTATTGGTGTACCATTTGCCAATTTCATTTTTTTTAAGATTTTAGAAAAAAATCAAGGCTAACCCTTTGCGAAAAAAAATTGCATTTTCAACAATATTTCGCAAACCCATCGATATATACATGAAAAGAAAGGCCTATTCAATACCTATCCACTTCTGGAAACCAAACTCTTCTGCAGCTTCTGGTTCTCAAGATATTTCAATCCAAAATTATTGCCATGATTGTCAACCCAACCGCATTTGATTTGATTTGGAAGCTGATATCTCGCAAACCAAGCCTCGCACAAAGCTGCGGTTTTCAGTACTTGAAAGGGATTGAAGAGATCTTTCTATTGGTGTACCATTTGCCAATTTCATTTTTTTAAAGATTTTAGAAAAAAATCAAGGCTAACCCCTTGCGAAAAAAAATTGCATTTTCAACAATATTTCGCAAACCCATCGATATATACATGAAAAGAAAGGTCTATTCAATACCTATCCACTCCTGGAAACCAAACTCTTCTGCAGCTTCTGGTTCTCAAGATATTTCAATCCAAAATTATTGCCATGATTGTCAACCCAACCGCATTTGATTTGATTTGGAAGCTGATATCTCGCAAACCAAGCCTCGCACAAAGCTGCGGTTTTCAGTACTTGAAAGGGATTGAACAGACCTTTCTATTGGCAAGCAATTTGCATATTTCACTTTTTTAAAGATTTTGTAAAAAAAAACAAGGCTAACCCCTTGCGAAAAAAAATTACATTTTCAACAATATTTCGCAAACCCATCGATATATACATGAAAAGAAAGGCCTATTCAATACCTATCCACTCCTGGAAACCAAACTCTTCTGCAGCTTCTGGTTCTCAAGATATTTCAATCCAAAATTATTGCCATGATTGTCAACCCAACCGCATTTGATTTGATTTGGAAGCTGATATCTCGCAAACCAAGCCTCGCACAAAGCTGCGGTTTTCAGTACTTGAAAGGGATTGAAGAGATCTTTCTATTGGTGTACCATTTGCCAATTTCATTTTTTTAAAGATTTTAGAAAAAAATCAAGGCTACCCCCTTGCGAAAAAAAATTGCATTTTCAACAATATTTCGCAAACCCATCGATATATACATGAAAAGAAAGGTCTATTCAATACATATCCACTCCTGGAAACCCCTTGCGAAAAAAAATTACATTTTCAACAATATTTCGCAAACCCATCGATATATACATGAAAAGAAAGGTCTATTCAATACCTATCCACTCCTGGAAACCAAACTCTTCTGCAGCTTCTGGTTCTCAAGATATTTCAATCCAAAATTATTGCCAAGATTGTCAACCCAACCTCGCACAAATCTGCGGTTTTCAGTACTTGAAAGGGATTGAACAGACCTTTCTATTAGTAAGCAATTTGCATATTTCACTTTTTTAAAGATTTTGGAAAAAAAACAAGGCGCGAAAAAAAATTACATTTTCAACAATATTTCGCAAACCCATCGATATATATATGAAAAGAAAGGTTTTAGAAAAAAATCAAGGCTAACCCCTTGCGAAAAAAAATTGCATTTTCAACAATATTTCGCAAAACCATCGATATATATATGAAAAGAAAGGTCTATTCAATACCTATCCACTCCTGGAAACCAAACTCTTCTGCAGCTTCTGGTTCTTTCTATTGGTGTACCATTTGCCAATTTCATTTTTTTTAAGATTTTAGAAAAAAATCAAGGCTAACCCTTTGCGAAAAAAAATTGCATTTTCAACAATATTTCGCAAACCCATCGATATATATATGAAAAGAAAGGTCTATTCAATACCTATCCACTCCTGGAAACCAAACTCTTCTGCAGCTTCTGGTTCTCAAGATATTTCAATCCAAAATTATTGCCATGATTGCCCTTGCGAAAAAAAATTGCATTTTCAACAATATTTCGCAAACCCATCGATATATACATGAAAAGAAAGGTCTATTCAATACCTATCCACTCCTGGAAACTAAACTCTTCTGCAGCTTCTGGTTCTCAAGATATTTCAATCCAAAATTATTGCCATGATTGTCAACCCAACCGCATTTGATTTGCTTTGGAGACTTATATCTCGCAAACCAAGCCTCGCACAAAGCTGCGATTTTCAGTACTTGAAAGGGATTGAAGAGATCTTTCTATTGGTGTACCATTTGCCAATTTCATTTTTTTAAAGATTTTAGAAAAAAATCAAGGCTAACCCCTTGCGAAAAAAAAATTGCATTTTCAACAATATTTCGCAAACCCATCGATATATACATGAAAAGAAAGGTCTATTCAATACCTATCCACACCTGGAAACTAAACTCTTCTGCAGCTTCTGGTTCTCAAGATATTTCAATCCAAAATTATTGCCATGATTGTCAACCCAACCGCATTTGATTTGCTTTGGAGACTTATATCTCGCAAACCAAGCCTCGCACAAAGCTGCGATTTTCAGTACTTGAAAGGGATTGAAGAGATCTTTCTATTGGTGTACCATTTGCCAATTTCATTTTTTTAAAGATTTTAGAAAAAAATCAGGGCTAACCCCTTGCGAAAAAAAATTACATTTTTAACTATGTTTCGCAAACCCATCGATATATACATGGAAAGAAAGGTCTATTCAATACCTATCCACTCCTGGAAACCAAACTCCTCTGCAGCTTCTGGTTCTCAAGATATTTCAATCCAATATTATTGCCATGATTGTCAACCCAACCGCATTTGATTTGCTTTGGAGGCTGATATCTCGGCAACCAAGCCTCGCACAAATCTGCGGTTTTCAGTACTTGAAAGGGATTTGATTTTCTTTGGAAGCTAATATCTCGAAAACCAAGCCTCGCACAAAGCTGCGGTTTTCAGTACTTGAAAGGGATTGAAGAGATCTTTCTATTGGTGTCTGCGGTTTTCAGTACATGAAAGGGATTGAAGAGATCTTTCTATTGGTGTGCCATTTGCCAATTTAATTTTTTTAAAGATTTTAGAAAAAAATCAAGGCTAACCCCTTGCGAAAAAAAATTACATTTTCAACAATATTTCGCAAACCCATCGATATATATATGAAAAGAAAGGTCTATTCAATACATATCCACTCCTGGAAACCAAACTCTTCTGCAGCTTCTGGTTCTCAAGATATTTCAATCGAACATTATTGCCATGATTGTCAACCCAACCGCATTTGATTTGCTTTGAAAGCTGATATCTCGCAAACCAAGCCTCGCACAAATCTGCGGTTTTCAGTACTTGAAAGGGATTGAACAGACCTTTCTATTGGTAAGCAATTTGCATATTTCAGTTTTTTTAAAGATTTTGGAAAAAAACAAGGCTAACCCCTTGCGAAAAAAAATTACATTTTCAACAATGTTTCGCAAGCTCATCGATATATACATGAAAAGAAAGGCCTATTCAATACCATCCACTCCTGGAAACCAAACTCTTCTGCAGCTTCTGGGTTTCAAGATATTTCAATCCAAAATTATTGCCATGATTGTCAACCCAACCGCATTTGATTTGCTTTGGAAGCTAATATCTCGCAAACCAAGCCTCGCACAAAGCTGCGGTTTTCAGTACTTGAAAGGGATTGAAGAGATCTTTCTATTGGTGTACCATTTGCCAATTTCATTTTTTTAAAGATTTTAGAAAAAAATCAAGGCTAACCCCTTGCGAATATAAAATTACATTTTCAACAATATTTCGCAAACCCATCGATATATATACGAAAAGAAGGGTCTATTCAATACCTATCCACTCCTGGAAACCAAATTCCTCTGCAGCTTCTGGTTCTCAAGATATTTCAATCCAAAATTATTGCCATGATTGTCAACCCAACCGCATTTGATTTGCTTTGGAAGCTAATATCTCGCATACCAAGCCTCGCACAAAGCTGCTGTTTTCAGTACTTGAGAGGGATTGAACAGATCTTTCTATTGGTGTACCATTTGCCAATTTCATTTTTTTAAAGATTTTAGAAAAAATCAAGGCCTTGCGAACAAAAATTACATTTTCAACAATGTTTCGCAAACCCATCGATACATACACGAAAACAAAGGTCTATTCAATACCTATCCACTCCTGGAAACCCCTTGCGAAAAAAAATTACATTTTCAACAATATTTCGCAAATCCATCGATATATACATGAAAAGAAAGGTCTATTCAATACCTATCCACTCCTGGAAACCAAACTCTTCTGCAGCTTCTGGTTCTCAAGATATTTCAATCCAAAATTATTGCCATGATTATCATCCCAACCGCATTTGATTTGCTTTGGAAGCTGATATCTCGCAAACCAAGCCTCGCACAAAGCTGCGGTTTTCAGTACTTGAAAGGGATTGAAGAGATCTTTCTATTGGTGTACCATTTGCCAATTTCATTTTTTTAAAGATTTTAGAAAAAAATCAAGGCTAACCCCTTGCGAAAAAAAATTGCATTTTCAACAATATTTCGCAAACCCATCGATATATACATGAAAAGAAAGGTCTATTCAATACCTATCCACTCCTGGAAACCAAACTCTTCTGCAGCTTCTGGTTCTCAAGATCTTTCAATCCAAAATTATTGCCATGATTGTCAACCCAACCGCATTTGATTGGCTTTGGAAGCTGATATCTCGCAAACCAAGCCTCGCACAAAGCTGCGATTTTCAGTACTTGAAAGGGATTGAAGAGATCTTTCTATTGGTGTACCATTTGCCAATTTCATTTTTTTAAAGATTTTAGAAAAAAATCAGGGCTAACCCCTTGCGAAAAAAAATTACATTTTTAACTATGTTTCGCAAACCCATCGATATATACATGGAAAGAAAGGTCTATTCAATACCTATCCACTCCTGGAAACCAAACTCCTCTGCAGCTTCTGGTTCTCAAGATATTTCAATCCAATATTATTGCCATGATTGTCAACCCAACCGCATTTGATTTGCTTTGGAGGCTGATATCTCGGCAACCAAGCCTCGCACAAATCTGCGGTTTTCAGTACTTGAAAGGGATTTGATTTGCTTTGGAAGCTAATATCTCGGAAACCAAACCTCGCACAAAGCTGCGGTTTTCAGTACTTGAAAGGGATTGAAGAGATCTTTCTATTGGTGTCTGCGGTTTTCAGTACATGAAAGGGATTGAAGAGATCTTTCTATTGGTGTGCCATTTGCCAATTTCATTTTTTTAAAGATTTTAGAAAAAAATCAAGGCTAAACCCTTGCGAATATAAAATTACATTTTCAACAATATTTCGCAAACCCATCGATATATATATGAAAAGAAAGGTCTATTCAATACCTATCCACTCCTGGAAACCAAACTCTTCTGCAGCTTCTGGTTCTCAAGATATTTCAATCGAACATTATTGCCATGATTGTCAACCCAACCGCATTTGATTTGCTTTGGAAGCTGATATCTCGCAAACCAAGCCTCGCACAATCTGCGGTTTTCAGTACTTGAAAGGGATTGAACAGACCTTTCTATTGGTAAGCAATTTGCATATTTCAGTTTTTTTAAAGGTTTTGGAAAAAAACAAGGCTAACCCCTTGCGAATATAAAATTACATTTTCAACAATGTTTCGCAAGCCCATCGATATATACATGAAAAGAAAGGCCTATTCAATACCATCCACTCCTGGAAACCAAACTCTTCTGCAGCTTCTGGGTTTCAAGATATTTCAATCCAAAATTATTGCCATGATTGTCAACCCAACCGCATTTGATTTGCTTTGGAAGCTAATATCTCGAAAACCAAGCCTCGCACAAAGCTGCGGTTTTCAGTACTTGAAAGGGATTGAAGAGATCTTTCTATAGGTGTACCATTTGCCAATTTCATTTTTTTAAAGATTTTAGAAAAAAATCAAGGCTAACCCCTTGCGAAAAAAAATTATATTTTCAACAATATTTCGCAAACCCATCGATATATATATGAAGAGAAAGGTCTATTCAATACCTATCCACTCCTGGAAACCAAACTCTTCTGCAGCTTCTGGTTCTCAAGATATTTCAATCCAAAATTATTGCCATGATTGTCAACCCAACCGCATTTGATTTGCTTTGGAAGCTGATATCTCGCAAACCAAACTTCGCACAAAGCTGCGGTTTTCAGTACTTGAAAGGGATTGAAGAGATCTTTCTATTGGTGTGCCATTTGCCAATTTCATTTTTTTAAAGATTTTGAAAAAAAATCAAGGCTAACCCCTTGCGAAAAAAAATTACATTTTCAACAATATTTCGCAAACCCATCGATATATACATGAAAAGAAAGATCTATTCAATACCTATCCACTCCTGGAAACCAAACTCTTCTACAGCTTCAGAATCTCAAGATATTTCAATCCAAAATTATTGCCATGATTGTCAACCCAACCGCATTTGATTGGCTTTGGAAGCTGATATCTCGGCAACCAAGCCTCGCACAAAGCTGCGGTTTTCAGTACTTGAAAGGGATTGAACAGACCTTTCTATTGGTAAACAATTTGCTAATTTCATTTTATTAAAGATTTTAGAAAAAAATCAAGGCTACCTTGCGAAAAAAATTACATTTTTAACAATGTTTCGCAAGCCCATCGATATATACATGAAAAGAAAGCTCTATTCAATACCTATCCACTCCTGGAAACCAAACTCTTCTGCAGCTTCTGGTTCTCAAGATATTTAAATCCAAAATTATTGCCATGATTGTCAACCCAACCGCATTTGATTTGCTTTGGAAGCTGATATCTCGCAAACCAAGCCTCGCACAAAGCTGCGATTTTCAGTACTTGAAAGTGATTGAAGAGATCTTTCTATTGGTGTGCCATTTGCCAATTTCATTTTTTTTAAGATTTTGGAAAAAAATCAAGGCTAACCCCTTGCGAAAAAAAATTACATTTTCAACAATATTTCGCAAACCCATCGATATATACATGAAAAGAAAGATCTATTCAATACCTATCCACTCCTGGAAACCAAACTCTTCTACAGCTTCAGAATCTCAAGATATTTCAATCCAAAATTATTGCCATGATTGTCAACCCAACCGCATTTGATTTGCTTTGGAAGCTGATATCTCGGCAACCAAGCCTCGCACAAAGCTGCGGTTTTCAGTACTTGAAAGGGATTGAACAGACCTTTCTATTGGTAAACAATTTGCCAATTTCATTTTTTTAAAGATTTTAGAAAAAAATCAAGGCTACCTTGCGAAAAAAATTACATTTTTAACAATGTTTCGCAAGCCCATCGATATATACATGAAAAGAAAGCTCTATTCAATACCTATCCACTCCTGGAAACTAAACTCTTCTGCAGCTTCTGGTTCTCAAGATATTTCAATCCAAAATTATTGCCATGATTGTCAACCCAACCGCATTTGATTTGCTTTGGAGACTTATATCTCGCAAACCAAGCCTCGCACAAAGCTGCGATTTTCAGTACTTGAAAGGGATTGAAGAGATCTTTCTATTGGTGTACCATTTGCCAATTTCATTTTTTTAAAGATTTTAGAAAAAAATCAAGGCTAACCCCTTGCGAAAAAAAAATTGCATTTTCAACAATATTTCGCAAACCCATCGATATATACATGAAAAGAAAGGTCTATTCAATACCTATCCACTCCTGGAAACTAAACTCTTCTGCAGCTTCTGGTTCTCAAGATATTTCAATCCAAAATTATTGCCATGATTGTCAACCCAACCGCATTTGATTTGCTTTGGAGACTTATATCTCGCAAACCAAGCCTCGCACAAAGCTGCGATTTTCAGTACTTGAAAGGGATTGAAGAGATCTTTCTATTGGTGTACCATTTGCCAATTTCATTTTTTTAAAGATTTTAGAAAAAAATCAGGGCTAACCCCTTGCGAAAAAAAATTACATTTTTAACTATGTTTCGCAAACCCATCGATATATACATGGAAAGAAAGGTCTATTCAATACCTATCCACTCCTGGAAACCAAACTCCTCTGCAGCTTCTGGTTCTCAAGATATTTCAATCCAATATTATTGCCATGATTGTCAACCCAACCGCATTTGATTTGCTTTGGAGGCTGATATCTCGGCAACCAAGCCTCGCACAAATCTGCGGTTTTCAGTACTTGAAAGGGATTTGATTTTCTTTGGAAGCTAATATCTCGAAAACCAAGCCTCGCACAAAGCTGCGGTTTTCAGTACTTGAAAGGGATTGAAGAGATCTTTCTATTGGTGTCTGCGGTTTTCAGTACATGAAAGGGATTGAAGAGATCTTTCTATTGGTGTGCCATTTGCCAATTTAATTTTTTTAAAGATTTTAGAAAAAAATCAAGGCTAACCCCTTGCGAAAAAAAATTACATTTTCAACAATATTTCGCAAACCCATCGATATATATATGAAAAGAAAGGTCTATTCAATACATATCCACTCCTGGAAACCAAACTCTTCTGCAGCTTCTGGTTCTCAAGATATTTCAATCGAACATTATTGCCATGATTGTCAACCCAACCGCATTTGATTTGCTTTGAAAGCTGATATCTCGCAAACCAAGCCTCGCACAAAGCTGCGATTTTCAGTACTTGAAAGTGATTGAAGAGATCTTTCTATTGGTGTGCCATTTGCCAATTTCATTTTTTTTAAGATTTTGGAAAAAAATCAAGGCTAACCCCTTGCGAAAAAAAATTACATTTTCAACAATATTTCGCAAACCCATCGATATATACATGAAAAGAAAGATCTATTCAATACCTATCCACTCCTGGAAACCAAACTCTTCTACAGCTTCAGAATCTCAAGATATTTCAATCCAAAATTATTGCCATGATTGTCAACCCAACCGCATTTGATTTGCTTTGGAAGCTGATATCTCGGCAACCAAGCCTCGCACAAAGCTGCGGTTTTCAGTACTTGAAAGGGATTGAACAGACCTTTCTATTGGTAAACAATTTGCCAATTTCATTTTTTTAAAGATTTTAGAAAAAAATCAAGGCTACCTTGCGAAAAAAATTACATTTTTAACAATGTTTCGCAAGCCCATCGATATATACATGAAAAGAAAGCTCTATTCAATACCTATCCACTCCTGGAAACTAAACTCTTCTGCAGCTTCTGGTTCTCAAGATATTTCAATCCAAAATTATTGCCATGATTGTCAACCCAACCGCATTTGATTTGCTTTGGAGACTTATATCTCGCAAACCAAGCCTCGCACAAAGCTGCGATTTTCAGTACTTGAAAGGGATTGAAGAGATCTTTCTATTGGTGTACCATTTGCCAATTTCATTTTTTTAAAGATTTTAGAAAAAAATCAAGGCTAACCCCTTGCGAAAAAAAAATTGCATTTTCAACAATATTTCGCAAACCCATCGATATATACATGAAAAGAAAGGTCTATTCAATACCTATCCACTCCTGGAAACTAAACTCTTCTGCAGCTTCTGGTTCTCAAGATATTTCAATCCAAAATTATTGCCATGATTGTCAACCCAACCGCATTTGATTTGCTTTGGAGACTTATATCTCGCAAACCAAGCCTCGCACAAAGCTGCGATTTTCAGTACTTGAAAGGGATTGAAGAGATCTTTCTATTGGTGTACCATTTGCCAATTTCATTTTTTTAAAGATTTTAGAAAAAAATCAGGGCTAACCCCTTGCGAAAAAAAATTACATTTTTAACTATGTTTCGCAAACCCATCGATATATACATGGAAAGAAAGGTCTATTCAATACCTATCCACTCCTGGAAACCAAACTCCTCTGCAGCTTCTGGTTCTCAAGATATTTCAATCCAATATTATTGCCATGATTGTCAACCCAACCGCATTTGATTTGCTTTGGAGGCTGATATCTCGGCAACCAAGCCTCGCACAAATCTGCGGTTTTCAGTACTTGAAAGGGATTTGATTTTCTTTGGAAGCTAATATCTCGAAAACCAAGCCTCGCACAAAGCTGCGGTTTTCAGTACTTGAAAGGGATTGAAGAGATCTTTCTATTGGTGTCTGCGGTTTTCAGTACATGAAAGGGATTGAAGAGATCTTTCTATTGGTGTGCCATTTGCCAATTTAATTTTTTTAAAGATTTTAGAAAAAAATCAAGGCTAACCCCTTGCGAAAAAAAATTACATTTTCAACAATATTTCGCAAACCCATCGATATATATATGAAAAGAAAGGTCTATTCAATACATATCCACTCCTGGAAACCAAACTCTTCTGCAGCTTCTGGTTCTCAAGATATTTCAATCGAACATTATTGCCATGATTGTCAACCCAACCGCATTTGATTTGCTTTGAAAGCTGATATCTCGCAAACCAAGCCTCGCACAAATCTGCGGTTTTCAGTACTTGAAAGGGATTGAACAGACCTTTCTATTGGTAAGCAATTTGCATATTTCAGTTTTTTTAAAGATTTTGGAAAAAAACAAGGCTAACCCCTTGCGAAAAAAAATTACATTTTCAACAATGTTTCGCAAGCTCATCGATATATACATGAAAAGAAAGGCCTATTCAATACCATCCACTCCTGGAAACCAAACTCTTCTGCAGCTTCTGGGTTTCAAGATATTTCAATCCAAAATTATTGCCATGATTGTCAACCCAACCGCATTTGATTTGCTTTGGAAGCTAATATCTCGCAAACCAAGCCTCGCACAAAGCTGCGGTTTTCAGTACTTGAAAGGGATTGAAGAGATCTTTCTATTGGTGTACCATTTGCCAATTTCATTTTTTTAAAGATTTTAGAAAAAAATCAAGGCTAACCCCTTGCGAATATAAAATTACATTTTCAACAATATTTCGCAAACCCATCGATATATATACGAAAAGAAGGGTCTATTCAATACCTATCCACTCCTGGAAACCAAATTCCTCTGCAGCTTCTGGTTCTCAAGATATTTCAATCCAAAATTATTGCCATGATTGTCAACCCAACCGCATTTGATTTGCTTTGGAAGCTAATATCTCGCATACCAAGCCTCGCACAAAGCTGCTGTTTTCAGTACTTGAGAGGGATTGAACAGATCTTTCTATTGGTGTACCATTTGCCAATTTCATTTTTTTAAAGATTTTAGAAAAAATCAAGGCCTTGCGAACAAAAATTACATTTTCAACAATGTTTCGCAAACCCATCGATACATACACGAAAACAAAGGTCTATTCAATACCTATCCACTCCTGGAAACCCCTTGCGAAAAAAAATTACATTTTCAACAATATTTCGCAAATCCATCGATATATACATGAAAAGAAAGGTCTATTCAATACCTATCCACTCCTGGAAACCAAACTCTTCTGCAGCTTCTGGTTCTCAAGATATTTCAATCCAAAATTATTGCCATGATTATCATCCCAACCGCATTTGATTTGCTTTGGAAGCTGATATCTCGCAAACCAAGCCTCGCACAAAGCTGCGGTTTTCAGTACTTGAAAGGGATTGAAGAGATCTTTCTATTGGTGTACCATTTGCCAATTTCATTTTTTTAAAGATTTTAGAAAAAAATCAAGGCTAACCCCTTGCGAAAAAAAATTGCATTTTCAACAATATTTCGCAAACCCATCGATATATACATGAAAAGAAAGGTCTATTCAATACCTATCCACTCCTGGAAACCAAACTCTTCTGCAGCTTCTGGTTCTCAAGATCTTTCAATCCAAAATTATTGCCATGATTGTCAACCCAACCGCATTTGATTGGCTTTGGAAGCTGATATCTCGCAAACCAAGCCTCGCACAAAGCTGCGATTTTCAGTACTTGAAAGGGATTGAAGAGATCTTTCTATTGGTGTACCATTTGCCAATTTCATTTTTTTAAAGATTTTAGAAAAAAATCAGGGCTAACCCCTTGCGAAAAAAAATTACATTTTTAACTATGTTTCGCAAACCCATCGATATATACATGGAAAGAAAGGTCTATTCAATACCTATCCACTCCTGGAAACCAAACTCCTCTGCAGCTTCTGGTTCTCAAGATATTTCAATCCAATATTATTGCCATGATTGTCAACCCAACCGCATTTGATTTGCTTTGGAGGCTGATATCTCGGCAACCAAGCCTCGCACAAATCTGCGGTTTTCAGTACTTGAAAGGGATTTGATTTGCTTTGGAAGCTAATATCTCGGAAACCAAACCTCGCACAAAGCTGCGGTTTTCAGTACTTGAAAGGGATTGAAGAGATCTTTCTATTGGTGTCTGCGGTTTTCAGTACATGAAAGGGATTGAAGAGATCTTTCTATTGGTGTGCCATTTGCCAATTTCATTTTTTTAAAGATTTTAGAAAAAAATCAAGGCTAAACCCTTGCGAATATAAAATTACATTTTCAACAATATTTCGCAAACCCATCGATATATATATGAAAAGAAAGGTCTATTCAATACCTATCCACTCCTGGAAACCAAACTCTTCTGCAGCTTCTGGTTCTCAAGATATTTCAATCGAACATTATTGCCATGATTGTCAACCCAACCGCATTTGATTTGCTTTGGAAGCTGATATCTCGCAAACCAAGCCTCGCACAATCTGCGGTTTTCAGTACTTGAAAGGGATTGAACAGACCTTTCTATTGGTAAGCAATTTGCATATTTCAGTTTTTTTAAAGATTTTGGAAAAAAACAAGGCTAACCCCTTGCGAATATAAAATTACATTTTCAACAATGTTTCGCAAGCCCATCGATATATACATGAAAAGAAAGGCCTATTCAATACCATCCACTCCTGGAAACCAAACTCTTCTGCAGCTTCTGGGTTTCAAGATATTTCAATCCAAAATTATTGCCATGATTGTCAACCCAACCGCATTTGATTTGCTTTGGAAGCTAATATCTCGAAAACCAAGCCTCGCACAAAGCTGCGGTTTTCAGTACTTGAAAGGGATTGAAGAGATCTTTCTATAGGTGTACCATTTGCCAATTTCATTTTTTTAAAGATTTTAGAAAAAAATCAAGGCTAACCCCTTGCGAAAAAAAATTATATTTTCAACAATATTTCGCAAACCCATCGATATATATATGAAGAGAAAGGTCTATTCAATACCTATCCACTCCTGGAAACCAAACTCTTCTGCAGCTTCTGGTTCTCAAGATATTTCAATCCAAAATTATTGCCATGATTGTCAACCCAACCGCATTTGATTTGCTTTGGAAGCTGATATCTCGCAAACCAAACTTCGCACAAAGCTGCGGTTTTCAGTACTTGAAAGGGATTGAAGAGATCTTTCTATTGGTGTGCCATTTGCCAATTTCATTTTTTTAAAGATTTTGAAAAAAAATCAAGGCTAACCCCTTGCGAAAAAAAATTACATTTTCAACAATATTTCGCAAACCCATCGATATATACATGAAAAGAAAGATCTATTCAATACCTATCCACTCCTGGAAACCAAACTCTTCTACAGCTTCAGAATCTCAAGATATTTCAATCCAAAATTATTGCCATGATTGTCAACCCAACCGCATTTGATTGGCTTTGGAAGCTGATATCTCGGCAACCAAGCCTCGCACAAAGCTGCGGTTTTCAGTACTTGAAAGGGATTGAACAGACCTTTCTATTGGTAAGCAATTTGCTAATTTCATTTTATTAAAGATTTTAGAAAAAAATCAAGGCTACCTTGCGAAAAAAATTACATTTTTAACAATGTTTCGCAAGCCCATCGATATATACATGAAAAGAAAGCTCTATTCAATACCTATCCACTCCTGGAAACCAAACTCTTCTGCAGCTTCTGGTTCTCAAGATATTTAAATCCAAAATTATTGCCATGATTGTCAACCCAACCGCATTTGATTTGCTTTGGAAGCTGATATCTCGCAAACCAAGCCTCGCACAAAGCTGCGATTTTCAGTACTTGAAAGGGATTGAAGAGATCTTTCTATTGGTGTGCCATTTGCCAATTTCATTTTTTTTAAGATTTTGGAAAAAAATCAAGGCTAACCCCTTGCGAAAAAAAATTACATTTTCAACAATATTTCGCAAACCCATCGATATATACATGAAAAGAAAGATCTATTCAATACCTATCCACTCCTGGAAACCAAACTCTTCTACAGCTTCAGAATCTCAAGATATTTCAATCCAAAATTATTGCCATGATTGTCAACCCAACCGCATTTGATTTGCTTTGGAAGCTGATATCTCGGCAACCAAGCCTCGCACAAAGCTGCGGTTTTCAGTACTTGAAAGGGATTGAACAGACCTTTCTATTGGTAAACAATTTGCTAATTTCATTTTATTAAAGATTTTAGAAAAAAATCAAGGCTACCTTGCGAAAAAAATTACATTTTTAACAATGTTTCGCAAGCCCATCGATATATACATGAAAAGAAAGCTCTATTCAATACCTATCCACTCCTGGAAACCAAACTCTTCTGCAGCTTCTGGTTCTCAAGATATTTCAATCCAAAATTATTGCCATGATTGTCAACCCAACCGCATTTGATTTGCTTTGGAAGCTGATATCTCGGCAACCAAGCCTCGCACAAAGCTGCGGTTTTCAGTACTTGAAAGGGATTGAAGAGACCTTTCTATTGGTGTACCATTTGCCAACTTCATTTTTTTAAAGATTTTAGAAAAAAATTAAAGCTAACCCCTTGCGAAAAAAATTACATTTTCAACAATGTTTCGGAAACCCATCGATATATACATGAAAAGAAAGGTTCAATCAATGTAACTTGGAAGTGATCCGAACGAGTTAAGAATAATAGAATGGCATGCCTACCACCATACATCCTTCACTTTCAATATTATATTTACATATCGAAGTTCCATCTACATAGGTATGTAGGTTCTTATACTACTCTTGTAGGCCGGTACCCGTGTAATCATTCATTCGACAATTCATTATACTAGGAATCAGTGTAATATTACCTACTTCGGCTTTAAACCTGCATAGGATAACTAGACTCAACGTTTAGCTACATTTTATTGAGTTCTGGAGACTTACGTGAGCTATGGGAACAACTGCTCAAATACGGGATTTGTACTCAAGCTTTGGACGAATGGATTTATTGATTACAGCCAGATCAGAAGGGTTGAAATATTTCTTGCATCTTCTAAGAAAACCCAAACACTTTACAGCGTTTTTGGCCCATCAAATATGTGGTAATTCACAAAAGGTGGTCCGTGATGCACACACTGAGAACTGTAAGTTGTTTGGTTTACTCGATGCAAGCGCCGCTCATACTTTCTCCAAGACAATATACAGATTTGTGCCACTGTTCGGTGAGTTATACCATCACCTCACCAGTGGGGCTATTGCTACGAAAACCATACTGCCTAAGTCCTAAGCTGATAATTAATCAGTGTTTCCATGACCTTTGAAATAAGAGATGTAACCTATGTACCTATGGATGGAACCTAGGTATGTAAATATATGTATATATAATAATGAAAGTGAAGGATATAGGTGTGTAGGTAGCTATATGCATATAAGCTTTATAATTTAGGTATAATATACATATTCATGTGATTTTTATAGATCCAATATATAAATGTTAGAGGGCCTATATTGTATATATGTAGCGTAAAAATGAAATATAATTAGGTAGAAATATATAGATGATACACATAATAAAATCTTTTTATATTGCTTAGTTTTTATAGTTTGCCATTTAAATTCCTGGATAAATAATAATATATCAAACAAAAAATTCAAAATTTGTTGGAACGGTTTTTTTTGAATAAATAGTTTTTTATTTCTAAAATTTCGAAAACATTTTTAGAACACAAAAAATGACACGCCATTTTGAAGTAATTATTAATATACATATAAATTCTTAGTAAAAATGAATGAATTATGAATATATACAAAGATCCTACAAATTCTTACCAGAGAGACACAAAGAGATATGTATTCTGTGTCAAAAAAAAACAACAGTCATTTTGTTGTTGGATCCTTCATATGGAGATCCTTTTTTGTTCGTCCTTTTATTTTTCTTTTTACAAGGGGGTAATGATGACGGGTCATTGTAATGACAAAAGTTTCGTTTTCATAGTCGATTATCAGTTCGGAAAAGTTTTTCGAAAGATTGGTTTAGATAGGTATATAACCAGCTTGTGTTTTATAAGCAAATGATAAAAAATAAAGGTATGTAAAAAATGGTGTTAAATTTTCTTAGAAACATAAACATCATTTCTTTAACTATAGCATCGTGTAACAATTAAGAAGTCCTGGAAGCTATACAAGCCAAACAAGAGGCAAATCAAAAAATGTTCCAGAGGCTCAACGATGAAATATTCAATCATAAATGAATCAGAAATAATGAATTAACTTATGATGCAATTTGAATCCTTTTACCTGGGCTCTTAGACACCGATTTAATGATTCATTTATGATCTGAAAATTCTGTAATTAAATGAACGTATATAAGAGTTCCATATTCCTTTAAATAATTAATCCCTGAACCTTTTCTGAATCGCAAAAATGATTCCTATACGATTAATTAAAGTGAAGGTATATACTTAGAAATCCTTCACTTAATTGAATTTTATTGGAATTATTTTTATGATTTAGAAAAGATTCAGGCATTAACCATTTAAATGAATGTATGGAGCCCTTATATACGCTCATTTAAATGACGAATTTTCAGGTCATAAATGAATCATTACAATGATTCAAATCGGTGCCTAAGAGCCCAGGTAAAAGGATTCAAATTGCATCAAAAGTGAATTCTTTTTCAGCCGGTTTCTTAACTTTTATGAATTAATTATCTTTCATTTCTGAATTAAAATGTTTGCTGGGTATTCTCAATCCGATGTCTATGTGGCGACCAACACTTACAAACACACAACTTCCGTTATATCACACTTCCGATATTTCAAACTACTGCTTGCGAAAAATTGAACTCTTTTAATGAGATATGTCTGTCATACTTTTAGCATGGGTTTCTTCCAATAGGGTATCACAATGGATCTACATTGATCTAATTGTGGCGGTAACAAGACCAACTGTCAACGCACTAACCTAACCTAACCTAACCTAAGGAAGCATTTGCATAAAAAAATAATTTGAATCCGTTCATCTAATAATTGGCGTTTTTCTTTTTTATCTCCGAGCAGATCTCTGAGCAGAGAGTGGTTCTATGGGAAGTACCGTTAATAAGTACGCAAAGTAAAATATTTGTTTTACTTATAACAACACCCACATTTTTTTATCAACATTCTTTAACCCTTTTTGAAAAATAACTTTTTTTTTTTACTTTTGTATGGGAGTTTCCTGTGTTTTTTTTTAAGTAATAGTTTTTTAACTATTCAAGATTATTTCAAAAAACTACCAACTACAAAGTTTCAAAAAAAATCTTCGAGTTTCCAAATGATGTTTTTTTTAATAAAAAAAAATTAAAATTTTGGCATATGTCTTTTTCGATTGGGAATCCGGAAGAACTTCTAATCAAACACAAGTTAATACTCGATTCTTGATTCTGAATTTTAATGTGAGTGTATGTGTAAGGGAGGCAAAAAAACAAAACAATGACATGAAAATGTAGGGATGGGCGATGTTCATGGACCTTGGTAAAACATCGATGTTATGAAAAAAATATCGATGGTTTCAACATCGAAGTGAAAGCATGTGAAACACCATTTATAATATACTTATAATATAATATAATATAAATAAATTTATAATATATTGACTTTCTAATCGATTTTTGAACGTGCTATTATTTTTCAAAAAATGTATTAAAAAAAAAAACATCGAAGTTAAGAAAAATTGATATTTTTGACATCGATGTTGTTTCTTTCGATCGTATGGGGTTTTTGTTTGGTAAATTTATATTTTGATCTATAATATAATTTTTTTCGTAACGATTCAAATACGTTTTCAGATTGATTTTTATTTTCTATAGTATTGGTGCATATTTGTGTCTGTGAACCAGCTATCGGTATCAGAGTAAACTCTTAAAACTTGAAATCAATAGTCACTCAATCCCCTTAAAAAACAGATTAAATATTTAGGAATTAACCTTCATGAAAGACTCAGAATGAACCCTCATGCCCGACTTTCCTTAAACAAGGGCAAGGCAGCAGCAGCTCAATTAAAATTTCTATTTCGATCCGCATTTGTTGAGAAAAACACGAAAATCCTCATGTACAAAACACTTATTAGACCAGCGATCTCATACGCATTTTTGACATGGTTCAAAATATCACCAACTGTAGCCAAAGAGATACAAATGTTCGAAAGATATATATTAAGATCGTGCATAAATAATTTCAAATTCCTAGAGGTAAGTGGTTCAGCAATCTGACCATTTACAACGAATTAAAAATTAAACCACTCCTAGCATACTTATCAGAATTAGCCATTAAAAGAATTCATACTTACAATTTTCACATAAACCCTCTTATCAAAAATATCTACACAACGAATATTAGCTTTGCTGTTGACGAGAGGTACTACGCATCTCCTATTAGTTTAGCTAATCCATTAGCGATACGGATTCTATCAATTCCAGACAATGAATTCCTCTCTGGCTTCTACGGGAGGGGTAGTCCCAACATACATAGAGGCTAACTAAAGCTTATGTAAAATAAAAAGAGTCGCTGGGGTTGGAGTGGACCTAAAGCTTTTCGGAGCATCGCTCTGGGGAATTGTGGGTTCGGTTCGACCCCAGGCTTCTTCTTAGATATATACATTGACTCATAATTAAAAATGTACTATATAAAATTACTCAAAATTAACAAAAAGAAACAATCAAATTTAATCTTTATATAAAAATTAGAAGATATAACAAAAATTCTATGTAACCACTAAAATCAAAAATAATATCTATGTATGTACAAAGATGTGGGGGCGAAGGTTGAAGGTTGATTTTTCCGGAGCGGAGCTTCTCTCCGGCTGATTCGACTGTAGTCTCCTCGGTTGTTCCCTAGTTTTAAGTTTTATCTAGTTCTAAGCAAAAAAAAAATAATAAAGCAACACTACAATCTTATGTAACTAGCCGTTTCTTAAATTATTACAAAAAGAAGAAATATCTCCACTTCTTTTCATTATCCAATAAATGTTAAGCAAGACCAATTCCAAGTCAGCAAAAATAGAATTTGTATTTCACCTTAGTTATAAGTTGTTTCATTAATGTAAGCAATGTAAAGAAAACAGAAAAAAAAGTCTCAATAAATCTGAACTGAACTGAACAGATCTTAATCAAAAAGAATTTGATTTGTGTTACCAAACGAAAACCACATTAACATCGATGCTTTTCAATATCACTCATACCCACACGACATTTTTATTCACATTTAATTCGAGTTTGACATAGCGTGTTTCTGGTTTTGATTCTGACTTCAAATCCAGAAGTAAATCTCTCTTCTATCCAAGAGAAGAACTGTCAATTGTGTGCCATACGAACAGTTTCAGAAGCATTCGGAAGCCTTCCGGACGACCAATCGAAAAGGCCATTACATAGTGCTTAAACCTTTTAGGAGCTTCTGAATAACAACTTTCAACAAAATCAAATGAAACTTTTTCCAGAAAATCGGAAACCAAAAAAATGGTACTACTAGAGGTACCAAAAATAACCATTTTTTTTTTCAAAAAAAAATATCAAAATGAACACTTTTCCTTCATTAATGAATTGATTTTTTTTTATAAAAATCGTTGGAGTAGTTTTTGAGAAAAGGCACCTACCGTTATTGTTCGTCTTAAAAAAAATTGAAATTAAATATTACCGAAAAAACAAAATTTACCAAGCAAATACACCCAATCGTTTCGGCTGTAGACTCAACGACAGACAGACAGAGTTTTTGCAGTTCTAATCTCGAGTTCATTTTTTTCTACGAATCCATAACTTGCCTATATATCGAAAGTAAAAATCGGCTCTATTACAGCTCCCGTTATTTCTTGGGAATCATCTAAGACACAAGTCTTTCAAATGCGTAATTGCAATATGGTATCTATATTTCTCGAAAGAAAAACAATGACTCACTTTAGGCAGTCCTTAGTTCACACTACTGAGAGGATACATCGTGGAAAATTCATTGGCAGTTAAAGTTAAAATAATATATAGGTACATTATGTATAAAAAATACTGCTTCAGCGAGGCCAAAAAGTTGAAAGAAGTTTCTTCTGTACTGTACAAACAGTTATTGTAATTTACTTACTTGTTTTTTGAACATCTTCTCGGCAGAAAGAACCATTTTTTGTGAACATCCGACCAAACACCGCTTTCATGAATCATATAACCAGGCCAGACAATGTTCATAGATTCTTCACGTAGAGCTTTGTAATTAAATGACCAGTCTAAACTGCGAACTTCGCCTTCCGGCGAAATAATCTTAACAAACATTGGATTCTCATTCTCAAAATCACCTTGAGATGTTGTCCATTCTTTTCCCATGGATCCCACATACAGAATTTGGTTCTTAACGGTGGCCCATTCCGATTTGAAGCCCTTGCTCGATTGGCCATCACCATCGAGTAATATGACCCAAGGAATAAGCTGATCATTGTTCAGCTTATATATAAGCCCTGTTCTATCATCGAAGCTGAGTAGGTTTCCATTGAAAGTCACTAGCTCGGAGAGTTCCATGCCACGATCTTTAAGAGAAAAACTGCTTTCAAGTGTTTGGGGCCTCTGGTCATCCCAAATAATTTTCACTTCTTTTTTAGCTTCGATAAAAGTTAAGTATCCTTTTTTAAAATAGCTTCTCCAGGAATGGCCGTTTTTAGAACTTGTATCTAAATCTGCAACCATTCCAATTCGAAATGTTTGTATGCCACGCGCATATTTTGGCGGCGTCAGTGGGTACGTGTTGTTGTAGGCTCTCTTACTAAATACTGACATCGTCGTACTTATCATTTCAAATGATGATGTGGATTTTGTTTTCACATAGTAGAAAACAAGCCCCAAAGATATTGTTGCGGCTATTAGTAGAGCGAAATGATAATTGAATCGAAACGTGCGATTGCCGAGCCGATATGTTGGTGGTGAGTGGAGCGCGGTCCTCCAATCTCTCGAATACATTACACTATTGTTACCTGTACTGCTAGGATTTGCTGACAAAGTCTCCGATGTAGATAATTTACTATAATGATGCTGGGTGCTTGAGTTCATTGGTCAACTTTGTAGGCGGACATTGTTGGGATAAGAAGTTTTAGATTCGTTAAAGCGACGATTGTTAGAAGTAGATACGGTTCGTGAAAAATTCATTTAACTAAGTTTTGTAGATCTTTAAAAATTGTTTCCACTCACTATATCAGAGTTGGCAACAGTTTAAGTTTAACCTGGAGTTCGGCAGGCAAACGAATTAACTTTGTACTCCTGCTAAATTTTGTGACAACAAGGCCACAACACAGAGCACAAATAGGCATTGTATATATAACCTAGATTATACATACAATGAAATAGGTGAGGAGCTAGTGACAGATATACACGTATGTGTTTGTTTTGAAAATTTGGCAGCTAAGTTCGAAAAAAAGTAATGTTCTTAAAATAAGCTCTGTTCGGTAACCTGAAAATTTTCTTTTAATAATATGAATCACAGAGTGGGTCCAATTGTAATATTTCAAGCAATAGCAATATCAATGGCAATGGCAACAAGTATATAGGGTGTGCATTCCTTTGCTGGCAATTTGAATTTCAGTAAACCTTATATTTCTAGTTTTATTAATTTAAGCTCACTAATATTTATATTACATTTATTTATTTTTTTCCGTTTTTGTGCAGTCAGCACATTGTTTCACGACGTGAATTCAGTGGATCAACACACGGATTCAAAAATAATATTTTTTTCTAAACGGGTGCAAAAATATCAATTTCATAACGGTACTAGCTTGCAGACACACCAAGATAGCTGCCGAAATTTCCCATCATTCAATTGATCAGCTGTGATAATCACATAGGAGACGTTCACTCAATTATTCTCAGCAATCTGGAATAACTTTCTGTTGTTATAATGCGTGCAAAACCACATCTGATGAACAAACAGCTGCTCTCATGAAAGCTATCTTCAGTTATCCCAAAAAAATTGGATTAACTAGCTATCCGAGATCAAATGTATAGAACCAGCTGACTGCAAAATTCATTGGTATGCGTTTTGCTTCGATTTTTTGACAGCTTTCAGCTAACCAATCCGATACGTCCACAGATATTCTCCGATAGCTTGGTATCCGAAAATAAATGAGTGAACGCCGGCAAATACTATATTTAAAAAAACCCTAACAACGAAACCACGGTTCAAATGTGTGTACAACTTGCCCTTACAAAATCTTCAAACGCACTCACTTTTTTGAACTCTCGAAATTCGAAAGATTAAGGTTATGTGCTGTCAACGCAGGGTTACCGAATTCTGAAAAAAATTCAGTCGCATGTTTTTTTTAATTTTTGAATATAAAACTATAATTAGCTTTTCATTTTACATTATATTCGTCAAATGCTTTATTTAGTTTTGTTTTTATTCAATATATTATATAGTTAAATCAATTGCTTTTTTTTCGTTTTAAACTTTTCCCTTATATCAAATTCTTGCCCAATGTCACAAGAAATGCTCTAGTGAACAAACACGTGGGAGAATATTTTTTTATTAAACTGAGGAGGATGGTAACCCTATTACCAAAAAAAGTTTCAGACACCAGACGACAGTAGCAGTAGCAGTTGGCACATACAAACAGACACAAACGACAAACTGAAGTTAAGTTGAAACTGGGATCTGGGGAATTGGGAGTGACTTCCTTTCTCAGTTTGAGTAAAGAGTTGAATTTATTTTTATTGAAAATTTTGTATATTCAACTTAAAACATGATCGATGTTGGTAAATATCGAAAGACATACGTTGTGTAAGTGAAATTTAAAAAGAACAGCAGAAACCAAACAGAACGCAATACGGTTATATGTTAAAAATAACAAAACAACTTCGCATCGATTTTTCCTTCCACACCGAAAAAAATGGTAAATTCTAATAACTATTGACACATATGTACATACCTACTTTTGTATTTATTTTTGGAAACTTTATAACATACTTAATTTTTGTTAAATATAGGCGAGCAATTGAAGGGCCGCTATTAAAAACAAATCTCATTTAGAAAAGAAAACTATGCCTGAAAATTTAGAATTGCATCAATTTGTCGGTGGTCTGCGTTCAAACAGCACCTCCCACCGTTGGCTGACATCGTTGAAAGCGAAATTAGCATGTCCATATTTGGGAATAATCCTTGCAACACTATCGTCGTTGTTCTTCTCATTATGTTCGGTAATTGTAAAAGGACTTGTCGATGTTAATCCTATGGAATTGGCATCGTTTAGGTAAGTATTTAGCATAGTGAATTAACATTAAGGGCCTGTTCCACAATACAAAAGTAAAGTCATAGTTAAGCTACTTGGAAGCTAATCCGCAGATAAAATTCTCATTAGTGTTTCACAATAGCTGAGTAGGTCTAACTAAAAGTTAATCTGTCAAGTAATTTATAGGGTGGATGAAGTAGTACCCAATAAAGCAGATAACTGACAGTTAACAGAATCAAAAATACTGAAGAGCACCGATATTTGAAATTTTCTTTTTAATTAAATGTATGTCCTTTTTGATACATTAGATGATGAATTCGATGAGAAATATCATATTCCGATTGAAAAGAAAGTTCTTAAAATCTTTGGACGAAGTCGATCCCAGAGCGCATTTTCGTTTGAATAAAGGAGCTCTGAGCTATGTATTATCTCTAATACAATATTTTATATTGTTTGAAAAAACCCAAGTTCGAAATTTAAAGTACAACGCCAGACACAATGAACGATTTTACGTTTATTTTTCTTAGCTTCCATTTTGTTTTCATTTTTCTAATTGGAAAATTAGAATAACTAACAAGTAGTTTCCCAACACATAAATTTATGAGAAGGATGGATGTAAAACGCACAATTTGCTAACAGAGGGATTTAACTGGTAAGTAATTTAAGTTGTGGGTAACTACTCGGAACTTTACTTTTACAATGTGAAACAGACCCTAAACCTAGGAATATCAAAATTTGAATAGCATTTATGTTTGAGTTATGTTGTACTTTTATTTGTTGTACTTGTTGGAGCTAAATGACAAATGCATTCGTAAAAAAAAATTAATCAAATAGGGAGGCATTATGAATGATAGTAGGCAAACTAGTAAGTAAGTCCAAATTTATTCGGCCATATTCGAAAGCTATAGGGGTATTCACGATCCGGTGTATCTGGTCTTGTGTCATTGTAAAAGTGTAAAAGTGTAGCATTTTTTTTGCACTACAACAACTAAATATACTGAATGTCAAAATCTTACACTTTTACAATACCCGAACCCTATTGTAACAGAAAAATACAAGGGTGTAATGGCGTTTTTATTTGGCAATCCGGAATTCTTCACCGATCCGGGATCCCAACTGAACACTTGTGTGTTTCTGACGATTCTGAATTTTAATGAGATTGTATGTGTGAAAATAATTGTGTACGTGAAAATATTCAACTTAAAAAAAAATGTTAGTTGCACAATTATGATACAAAAAATGGCAGCAGTCGAGTTTGACGTTCAAATATATGAATGTGTGAGTGCTTCTGGTTCTGATTCTTATTTCAAATCCAGAAGCAAAATTCTCTTCTTTTCAGAATTAGAACTGTCATTTTTTCCCAAGTGAACGCTTTCAGAAGATTCCGGAAGGCTTCTGGATTGCCAAATAAAAACGACATAAGATTTTTTTAACACAAACTTAAGCCTTCTTCAGAACAAATGTGAAAAACATTTTGACATTTGCTTCAGTGTTGCTACAGATTAGTAAAGTTGTGTTCACAGTCTGTTGTCAAAAAATTAAATTTTACAATTTTACAAGACTTGGTACACCAGATCGTGAATACCCCTTATGTTTTTTGTTCAGTGACACTTTTGTTTTCAACCTGCGATATATTTTTGACATTTCTCATGGGATACAAAAGTATACCGAAGTTTTTGCTTAAGATTTTTTACTTGCTATTATAGGTATGTTCTACAAGGCAAGTTATGCATTCGTAAAAACAAAATTCTAACAATCAAACATGACATTAATATCATAGAGAAGCCTAAAAAAGTCATCAACAAAAAATGTCTGTCAGTCTGTCCGTCTGTATATACATTAATGAGCTGAAGCCTAAAAAAAACCAAAACCGCTTAAGCGATTACCTTCCAATTTATTATGTGTGATTCTTTTGGCATTCCTCAGAGGGAAATTGAAATTTGTTGTTACTAGCTATCATTTAATCTGAACCAAGTTTACAGGAAAATTCTATTAACGGTACTTTTCATATAACGTTTTTTTTTTTAATTTTTGGCTTTCTCGGTAACCCTACATTGGATTTCCGTAAAAATTTATATCTGAGAAGATCTAGGAAGCCAAACTAATTCTGCATATACAAATTTTGTATAACATTTTTTTTCTAATTATAATTAATTTTTCAATTTTTTTTTGAAAAATCGATATTTTTAAAACTAATCAAAAAAATATTTTTAAATTTTATAATCACATGTATAATAATAAACTCTAAAAAACGCATACCAAAATTTCAATAAAAAAAATATTTTCAAATAACTAAAAATGAAAAACAGGATTTCACCAAAAAAAAATTTTTAAAATTATAATTGATCCGTGGCATCTGATGATGTTCTTGTTTTTTTTTCGAGAAACCGATTAAAGTGATGGTTTTGCCAGTTTTTATAAGTTTAAAAAAACTATTTTTACGTACCTATACACCATTCAATTTCATTATATGTACATACATATATGTACATTGTACATATGAAAATACAGGTACAAATTACCTTCCTAATTTACATAATTAAAATCCATTTAAATATACATTTGTAGGTAGGTACCTATATGTATGTAACCATTCTTCCACCATTAACCATTAATCCTACCTACATCGGCTTTAAACCTGCAGTCTAGGTATACTAGACTATCTATTTACTAACACCATCAGTTGTTAGCTACAAGAGCAAGTTCCTACGATCCAGACGTGGGTTTTATTTTTTCATGCAGCAGTTGTTTAGTCATCAGCTGTGTTCTTACATGGGAATACAACAACACCAGCCAATGCGGATAGATATAGTTCGATTATTGCCGGCGTTCACTCACTTATTAGATATGTTGTCTGGGATACCAAGCTATCGGATTATATCTGTAGACGAATCAGATAAGTTAGCTGAAAGCTGTCAAAAAATCAGAACAAAACGCATATCAAATGAATTTTGCAGTCAGCTGTTCTATACATTTGTTCGCAGATAGCTAGTTATTCCAATTTTTTTGGGATAACTCAAGATAGCTTTCATGAGAACAGCTGTGTTTTCATCAGATGTGCTTTTGCACGCATTACAACAACAGAAAGTTATTCTAGATTAGTGGGAATAACTGAGTGAACGTCCCCATTGAATGAGGCCATTCCAACATGTTTGGGGTAACTCAAAATAGCTTTTATGAGAACTGCTTTTTTCATCAGATGTGCTTTTGCACGTGTTGCAACACCAGACTTTTTTTCGAGATTTCTTAAAATAAATAAATAAACACTATTTACATATTTATACATAGGA
Source organism: Philhelius pedissequus (assembly GCA_910595825.1). Taxonomy (NCBI): domain Eukaryota; kingdom Metazoa; phylum Arthropoda; class Insecta; order Diptera; family Syrphidae; genus Philhelius; species Philhelius pedissequus. Next base: position 204,397,936 of record OU343161.1, on the reverse strand, counting down.
CATTTGCTAATCACTGACTAGGGCTGCAAAAGTATCGACAAAATGAGTATCCGTATGTATACGGTACCTTAAGTCTGAGTACCCGTTACTACAAAATCAATACTTTCCTAAAACTCGTACCTGTATTTTACCATGGTAACGAAATAATTAGTTTTTTCTCCCGAAAGGTCTTACGTACACTTTTCTCGGTTTAATACGATGAACTATGAAGATGAACACAATAATGAAACATACGTATGGAGAAAATTGAATCATTAAAACAAAATCAATTAGTTTTGTTTATTTATATTAGGTACATATATTAGAAAAAATATAAGTACTAAACATAAAAGTAACAATGAACTCTATCTATTGTTTAAAACAAAAAAAAACATATACATACCTTCTTAAAAATAACATTTTTTAATCAAACCAAAACATTTGATCGCATTAAACAATATGAATACATAAAAATAATAAATTAAATACTCCATATATGTTTAAGAAAGGAAAATAAACACGAAAAAAAAAACAAACAAAATTTATCAACACAGGTAAAATAAAACCAAAATAACAATTCTACATCTATAGTCTATACCTTACCGTTTCCACTAAACTAAATGCAACTAAATTCAAAAACAAAAAAACATTAAATAGATACAAAAAAACTATCTTCTACAACCTACACCCACCACCATTATGTATCATACATTTCTTCATTTCCAGTGAATACACACAAAAGATTTGATGTCACTAAAATTAAATGTTTGGTTTGCATGCAAGAATACCTACTTCTGAACTGAATTGAATACCCGTTACTTATGGGGTTTTCGTTTGGTAAATTTAAATTTTGATCTATAAATTGATTTTTTTTCGTAACTAATCGAATACGTTCTCAGATCGATTTTTATTTGCTATAGTATCGGTGCATTTTTGTGCCTGTGAACTAGCAATTGGTATCAGCTATCAAATATTGACTCGAATGTTGTTTTTAATTTCAAGTTTGTAAGTCCGCAGATAAGCTGACCGAATAAATTAATTCACTTAAAACTGCTTCCATTTGAACTCAAAACTATTTTAATTCTTTCTTGCAACCGAAACAAATTATTATCAAACAAGATCTGGGGTGGAATCGGCTAAGGTGATTTGTGATTGTCACATTTCCGACAATCACATGTGATCATATTATATTTTTCGTCTGTGTAAGGTGATCAACAAAAATTACTCAAAACTTGGCACCACTTTAAGAGAAGTACTAAGAGTTGACATAAATCCATATGTATAAATTGTTTTATTTGTTTTTTTTTCATGCAATGTTGAGTGCCCATACGTTATTAACCTTTTAATATTAAAAAATGTGATAATTATCTCGCAATCCAAAAAAGTTAAAATAAAAAGTAGATTCTAGACATTGAGTTCGCGACATTAAATTAGGATATTACCAATTTTGTTCTACAAACTGCGAAAATAAAAATGTTTCGCTCGTTTACCAAAAGTTTTTTAATTTGTACCTATTATTAATTTATTCTAAATGCCAATTAATAACAAAACAAATTAAAAGTTAAAATAAATATGTGTGAGAAAAACAATGCCTTTACCTAATTACATGCACATACATACTTCTGTTTTGTTAGATCGAATATACTTTGGTGAATGTAGTGTATATGGGTGTGCACATGTACATATATGATTTCTATTTTCGGAATTTGTGAAATCACAAAAGCAATTTCACAAATTTACAAAATTAAAAAACAAATGTATTTTATATGAAAATGACACCAAAATAGCTGTCACAAGAAAAAGTCACAAAAATGTGATTATCACATGTGACAGTCACCTTACGGAGCCCAAATTTATTTTTTGTGACTGTCAACTATCACAAATCACCTTAGCCGATTCCACCCCTGGTCAAACTGATGGTTGTCAATTATGATGCATAGTGGTGCTAGTAAAAGATTTAAATTGATTTAAAACCAAAAATAAATCAATTTTTTTGGCCAATCGAAGGCAAATATTGTCCAGATCTAAATCAGAAATAAATTGATTTTTTGTTACCAAACGAAAACCCCATTCGTAATGAATACATACGATTCGCTTCAGGCCTAGTACAGACACATTTCAACTGAAACAGACCTATTGTTCCTAAAACATTTGATTTTTTAATTATTTTTTAGCACGGACTTGTGCCAGTCCGTTCACAACAAATTAATAACAAAATATTTTCCAACAACATTTGACGTTTGACAGAAAAGACCTGTATGTTTACCTGTATGTGCATTCAGATCAAATCCGCCAAACCATCAGAGATCAAATATTTCGTGTTGAGATTTCATCTAGATTTGCACTTTTTGTTGCAATGAATTTTTAAAAGTTGAAAAAGATCAAATCTTTTGATAGAAAAGCAAATCTTTTCTAGAATGAAACTTGCTATAAATATAGTTTTAAATGTGAAAAGTACTAAAATTAAGACTGTTTACGGAAAATCAAAAATACATTTATGTAAGTACATAAATATCTCATCGTCTATTTTGATTTTTTTTACGAATGTATAACTTCACAAATTACTGTTCGCTTACTCCATTGCTGATTGAAGTTAACGTATGATCATAAAAATACTTTTATAAGGAACAATATTTTGTTCATTTACTATTAATTAGTATTTATTTATTTATAATATAATGAATATTTAAATGTAAATTTTATAGATTGTCAATTTGTATTTCCAGATTCATTGGAGTTCTCCTACCAGCCATACCTATTGTGATATATACCAAACAACCAGTATTTCCCGAGGGTAAACGTATTATCTTACTTTTACGATGTTTTATGGGTACCACAGGGCTAATGTTAAGTTTTTATGCTTTTCGTCATATGCCTCTGGCAGATGCTTCCGTTATTATTTTTTCAACTCCGGTTTTTGTTGCGATATTTGCTCGATTATTTCTAAAAGAACAATGTAGCTTTTTTAACATCATAACAATTGTACTGACATTGATTGGTGTTGTTCTAATAACACGTCCGCCATTTGTTTTTGGAGATGCAGCTCCAAGTTTGGAAGAAGAACGATTTTCGGGCAAGCGTTATGATATCTGGGGTCCAGTTGCAGCAATATCATCGACTCTATTCGGTGCAAATGTTTATATTCTTCTTCGTGCTCTTAAGGGTTTGCACTTTTCCGTTATTATGACAAATTTTGGAGCTTTTGCTCTTGTGTACACGTTGATCGTGTGTTGGTCGATTGGAGCAATCTGCTGGCCAGCTTGTGGCTATGATCGGTTTCTTGTTATAGTCTTAGCTCTATTTAGTTTCTTGGGACAGATTTTGCTCACTTTGTCATTACAGCTAGAGCAAGCTGGCCCCGTAGCAATTGCCCGCTGTGCCGATATTGTTTTTGCTTTCATCTGGCAGATGATTTTCTTTGGCGAGCCTCCAACTGGATACTCCTTGTTTGGAGCAATACTTGTTGTTAGTTCAGTGATATTGACAGGTTTAAAAAAGTGGGCAATGTCATTGCCAAGAGACTCCACGACGCGAAAGCGTCTTCGGTTATTAATAATTGATTAAACTAAAATAACACCCTGGCGGCTTTGACATACATACATATTAAAAAGAATTTTAAAAAATATAAATAAAGTATAAATATGCTAAAAGATTATAATGCAACATAAACAGAGGCTAAATATGGTTGGAAACGTTATAATATACGTGAATAATACTCAATGAAATCGCATGTTTTACTTAAGAAATATTATTTCTATAGTGTAAGGCTTAGGAAACTTTTGTTTTAAATTAATTAATGCAATGGAATAGAAGAATTTTACACACCATCTCTGCCATCATCACATATGAATATAGTATATGTAGTTAAAAGTTTAAATATAAAAAAAATTGATATGTCACTAAAACAAAACAAAACAAAAACATCAATCTAGTCAATAAACAAAGGTCTCTCCCGCTCTCTTATAATGTTAAACATTTTAAATATACCAAAGAATCCTCTTATTTGTCTATTTATTAATAATTACCATGAAAAAATTCTCAATATGTTATAAGAAAGTATTATTTTACGTTTTATACAAATCGTTGTACATCAACTCTATGGCAAACCAAAGACAAGGAAATAAATGATTATATACAACATATTTAACATTCAATTCCTAAAATTCACAACTTTTTATTTCTAAATTGCTTTATAAAACAAGAACTTAATAAAATTGTTCTTCATATTTTAAGAATAAAATGTCTTTTTATATTTTTAAAATTCCTTTTAAAATGCCTATAAAAAATATAAAAACAAAGAATGTTTTAAAACTAGTTTCATTTAACAAAACCAAATGTTAAATAAAATCATTTTTGATTAAAACTATTTGACTTTTATTTTACTACACATAAATTATCTGTAACCCAGGTTTAGATTGTAAAAGTAAGTACAACTAATTAGCGGAGAACGGCCATATGGAACGAATATCCCGCTATACGTAATTCCGCGTAACGAAATCCCGCTTAACGAACGCGTCATAAAATCCAGGGCAACGAATTCCAGATTTGCTTAGCGACGGTGCTGTATTAAATTTTCCTTCTCCATACGATTTTGTGAGTTTCACTAATCAAATCACGGGGCCTGCGACTGAAACATACAAAAATTCACTTCCCTATTTGCAAATACATTTACTAAAAGCCAGTCGCCAGAGGAACTTAGATAATTACGAAGGTTATCCTGAAGAATATTTTCGTGGGTCTATTTATGTTCCTTTCTTGGACAATTTATTCATACAATTAAAAAATAGATTTCTCGATCGTCGTGGATTGCTTTCCAAAATTCAAAGTATTTTCCTGAAAAATGTGGCAAACTTGACTTGAAGTAGAAAAGTCTGCTGAGGTATTTGCCCAAGAACTGTATGCTTAGATGATTTTCTGGTCGAATTGAAGATGTTGCGCAGGTAAAAATGTATTACTTTGATTTTCTTGATATATGTCATTGTTAAATTAACTATGGTTGCAAGCATTCTCTGAGTATGCCAAAAACAAGCGGCTCAAAAACTTTGTAGACTTGTTCAATGTTTGCGATTAGTCCTTATATAAAACAGTTCACTGCTTTATGCAGATTGTTATGATACTTCCGGTAGCTGTGGCGTCAAGTGAGTGGATCTTTTTCATGCTTACGCTGATCGATTTGATGTTGCTGAACATCTGTGGGTATCTTTGAGGTTGACTATGAGGACGTTATAAATGCAATGGCAACAGTTCCAACGCACATGGATTTTATTTTATAAAATATTGTACCTATCTAAAAATGTATTTATTTATTTTTTTCATATACGTGTATTCTAAAAACATATTACTATTATATAAAGACTAGGGCTGGCAACGATACCGAGAATAGTCGCGGTATCGTCGATGAGACTATGCTTTTTTAAAAGCACCCGAGACGAGGCCGTATTTTTGGTACCGAAATTCGCCTATTTGTCAAGTCATAAACTGTCAGAATCAATTACAGGATGACTCCGATTTAAATGAATTAATGGATGAATGGATCCATACCCCGCATTTTTCTAGCCAACAAACTTGTGAGATACCGTACTATATCTTTTAAATGTGAACCCGTGTCTTACATATTTTTACTACCAAAAAAAACAAAAGAAACCAAGACTAAGGATGAGACCGAGACGCGACTGCAGATACAAATTTCGCGCTTGTCTCAGAAAGTATTCATTCGATTTACTTGAAACTAATTTTATAAATTTCCTTATTCTTATAAGAATGTAATTGGATATTTTTCGTTAGTTAAATATGTTTGTTGAATTAGATTATTAACTTTAAAAAAATCGTACACTTTTTTTCGAAGTTAACCAACATATTTAATTATGCTTTAAAACCTGCTAGATATTTTACAAAAATGAGATATCTTGTATAACGTCAATACGTCAATAGTTCTATGCAAATCTTAAGCCCTAAATCATTTCTTAACTGTACTTATAAGCTGAGAAATAAATGTATGTACAAATTATAAATTTATCAATTTTTTGTATTTTTGCATCTATGAATTAGATTCAATCGCAATGACTGCTTTTCTTTTGTTTATTTGCTTCTGAATTTCAGCCCACACAATTTGTCGCTCATCGATTAACGTAGGAACAGCAAGTAATAATATTTCAAGTCTTTTAATCAGTTTTTGGGGAGTAGAGTGGCTTTTAATTATGTTGCACAGTTTCCGTGTTCGAACAACAATATTTTTTTTTATTTTTTTTCCCGTGGCTAGGTGTAAATCCTTCAAAAGGCTCTATGAGTACCGAAAAACGCGTGATCATAGGAGTGAGATTCTTAATGCACTAAAAACACCTCCTCCCGATTGCAACTAAGTTGAAACTTATCTAGCAATTTATTTTTAACGAATTTAATTAAAGTGTTGCAGGTAACTATCCGGTGATAGTTCCTGCTTATACCGCGATTTTAAAGCAGATTCTCGTTGTTTAGTGCACCAGATCGGAAGGCTTTGTCCTTCGCAGGCGGCGTACTAAATTCGTCTCATCGATAATTTCGATTACAGTACTATTGCAGTGTTGTAATAGCCGTTTTCTATGATGTCGAGCAAATTTTTTTATTTCATCGCGACCGTGGGAATCCCGAGATCTCTGTGGAGATCTTCGTTTCTAGTGTACCAAGGTAAGCTTACAAATGATCTTAGGAGTTTATTTTCAAATGTTTGTAAGATATTTAAATTAGAATCTCGCGTACAACTCCAGAGTTGTATACCGTAAGTCCAGACAGGCTTAAGCACCTGCCTGTACAAAATTAGCTTGTTTTCGATACTGAGCTTAGAGTGTTTCCCGAGCAACCAGTACATATCTCTGAGTTTAATATTTAACTCTTCGCATTTCTTTTTAACATGCGGTTTCCATTTTAGTTTCGCGTCTAGTCATTCCGATATATCTTGCTTCGTTAGCAAACGGAACTTGAACCGTATTAACAAATAACAACAAAATAACAGATATATTTATTAGGAAGAATTAATATACAAAGGCAAAAAGTGGGCTAATGAATTAAATAGCATGTGTTGTACCTTCAATCTAGGAAATTCCTGGATAATTTAAGTTCATATAATACACTTTTATAAATGACATCTTTCAGTGCAAAATGATCTCAGGAAAGTATTTTGGGCAGGGTCCACTGAATGTAGCCCTTTTAAGGGTGGGCTCAAAAAATAATCAGTTTTTACTTCTTCGTGAAAATAATTAAATTGCTAATATTGTATAACCAGAAGCTTTGAAATATTGGTTGCTTTCATAAATGCATGGTTGCTTTGTTTACATGCCATCAGTTGCGATCATATTAACATTTATTAGCATTTATGAATACATTCTCGGATTTGCTTCATTTTCCTGTAGACCGGAAACAATTATTCTGATGTGTATTTTTAATTTTGTGTCCAATTTTTAATTTTCTAGCGGAAATTTGGACAGGTGTGAACAGTAAGGGAAGTTGTACCACCGTTTACTCCATACTGTCTCGTTCTTAAACAACATAATCGGAATGCATGTGAAATTTTATATTTGCGCATTTGCGATGCAAATATTTGCATTTTACATTTATGAAACTCTGACATTCATTTTGATTTGCATTTATGAAAGCTATGCATTCGTCGGACTTTCGCAACCATGCATTTATGAAAGCACCCATTCATGTTCGAATGCATGTTCCAACGTTTATTTTGTTGAAAACTGTTTCAGTGAGAGAACATACAAATCTTTATTTGGTTAGGGAAAGCATATGTAAGTATGTATATAAATTGTTTGTTAGGTAATAATAAGTAGAAATTGCGGTCAGTCTCATTGAGCACTTGATATGCTATTAGTCATGTTAAAAAAGATATTAGAAGCTTGCGAAGCAACGGGACAGCTAGTACATACAAAAATTGTTCGTTATTATTTAGTTAATATATCTCCCACGGACTAAATTTCACTCGAACCAAAAATCGAATGAAATGACAGCAAAATTCCCTGGAAAATCGTATTCCCGATTCCAATAAATTCCGAGGGAAACTTTTGAGCATCATTCACGTTCCCAAGTTTCGAATTGGAGAAATTTCTATTCACGATAATTCCCAATACATAAGCTGTCAGTTGTCATATGTGTATCGTTACAAAAGTTGAAAATAATGGTATTTATGGTCTGGTCTGGCTTATTGTGCAATAAATTAAAATCTGTGATATCAAATTGGTTATTTAAAAAAAAATTCATGTAAATCTATAATAAACATTTTCAGAAATACACTTTTATGTTGACGTTTAAAAAATGGCTAAAATATTGGTGTTAATAGCGTTCCTGTACTTTTATAAAACCTTGTTGCTCTATGAGAGATTTTAACACCCACTATTCCAAAAATGAAAGTCTTCACATTTTTTTTCACAAAGTACGGCAACACACTTATTATTTTACTCCATAAAACTTATAAAATACTCACATTTTTCGAAAATAAAACTTTGTCCAGAGCCCGACACAAATAACTTGTCGTAGAAAAATATTCCAAGTTCCATTACATTCGAAATCAGTGAAGACAATTTTAACGAATTTCGAAATTAGTAGCAAGATTTTCCAGTCCGAATCCACTAAAATGAAATTTGTGATACTTTTATCCGGAAACGTACCAAATTTTTCAGTACGATGGCATTGGTGATAGGGCTGATTGTTTAATTTCATAGTGCATTTGCTTTGACCCTATGTACAATCCACAATTTCAAAGGTTTATATTTTCTATTTCTTTGTATGATAATAAATTTGAGTATTCTTTTAATTTCCATTTAAAAAAAGGCTGAACTTTCCTTTAGAGGAGCACGAATTTTAACACGCGAATACTTTTATTCGGTAGCTTTATGCTTAAAAACAATAAATATAACAATTATAAAAGTGAGGAAACTTTTATTTCTATTTTTAATTAATTTTTAAAGTTTTCATTTTTCATACAAAATGTATGCAAATGATGACTACCGACAATTTTTTTTTGTGGGCAGTTGTATGCAACTTCGGTATGGTAAGTGTTGTGGGATGTGCATTTTTATTGGGATAATATAAATTGATTTCAAACTATGTACTATTGTGGTTTCGTTTCATGTCAAATCCTAAAAAAAACTTTGCATACACCCAACCTTGACCCCGCCCAACCTTGACCAAAACTCAAACCCTATAATTGGCCCAGGCAGGGGGGTCGCCCTTACGCTCCGAGATTTTTGTACGCTGTGAACTTAATTACAGAAAAACTTCACACAAGTAGGTTTTTATCTATACATACGTTTTGTTTAATGTTTTTTTTTTAATTTGCAATTTATTTTACTGAGAGTAAATAGGTAGGTACACATGTATTTTAAAAGTGATTTCGAAAAATATGATATTTCAATTAGTTAAATATTTTCACGTACGTTTTATTATTGAAAAAACCAACAAATGTTTCCATTAAAATTTCCCCCAAAAAAAAGAACCTAGGTACAAAAAAAAAAAACTTATCAAAACACTACCAGAGGGAAGTATTAACAAGAACTGTCAAAACAGTTTTTCGTTGCCACGAATTTTTTATATTTTGTATTAATATTGCAAACTTTAAAAATATGTTAAAAATAGAAGAACTTATATTTTCATATTAAAACCGTTTTAATTATTATCTTTAATAATAAATCTACCGAATATCCGTGTGTTGATATACCTTCTAATTTAAAGACAAATTGAACAAAAGTGTTGTACTAAAAAGGCCAAAATTGAAAATTAAAACATTTTTTAATCATATTTAACAGTGTTTCCTCACCGTAATATTTTAAAGCTGTTCCATAGAGCCCCTAGCTCACCGTAAAAAAAATCAAAGTTCTACGCGTGCTCCCCTAATGGAAAGTCGCTCAGAAAAAAAAACAAGTTGCATTCAAAATGAGAATTCACAACAAAACAAATGCTTCAGATTAGGGATGAGCGATATTCATCTGTAAACGAAACATCGAGATTGATAGAAAAAATCGATGTTTTATATCGATGTTGAAGGAAGGAATAAAGGAAATTCGTTAAACATCGATTCGATAATTATTAACTTCGATGATAAGTATTCGATGTTAGATCAATATTTTTCTCAATATCGCTCATCCCTACTTCATATCTCGTGTGATTTTGATAGTTTATTCATTTACCTCAACTTTCCCCAGCAAAAAACATAGATCTACTTCAGGGCGACTTGAGGGCGACCCTAGGTTTAAGAACCACAGAATTATTGTTTACCAGGGTGAAACAAAAAACGCTTTAGGACGACCCTAGGGTTACTTCGGGGCGCAACGAACAAACCTAAAGTTCCATACAAATTAAGACGATTACACTGAGAAAAACGACCCCGTCACGTTAGTAAAAATATTTGAAAATAACATTTGTCGTTTAAGTGAAACACCTTTTACAATAAGGGTGAATATTAAAAAAATAGTACACCCGTTTTCGAAATATGTATTGAGTTTTCAAAATAAAAATAAATTTGATTATTTTAAATTTGAAAGACCTCCTATACAAAACATTTTGGTCGAAAATCACAAAAAAAACATATGCGCCTCGGGACGCCCGCCCGACGGAAGTGATAACTTGAACTAATATAAGTTGAACTATTTAATATTAAATTTTTTTAACTTGAGAAAAGCTGCAAAAGTTCTTCATTAATTTAATTAATTTTAAAAGTTCTCCGTATGCGTGAGAGAAAGAGAAGCCACGAGAAGTTACGAGCGGTTTACCCCCCCATAAGAAGTTAATATTCGAATATTTTGGAATGCAATTTAGAAATGAAGGACCCTCTATATAAATTTTTTATCGAAATCCGTAGAGCACTTTATGAGAAAATCTAAAATCAAAAAAATGGTTGTATGACAGGTACCGTTAATAACAAAATATAAATAAATTTTTATACCTAAATGTAGAATATGCCTATGTGCACAGATTTTTTTTTATCAAAATGGTTAAATCCGTTTTTGAGATAATTAAGATGGTAGACACAATTGTACGGCAAGTACCGTTATTTTGGGGTTAAACAAAAACGATTCAAAAATCTATTTCAGACAATCACCTAAAACAAAGAAAATCTCTTCAGTGGTTAAGACTGTAGACGATCTACAGACAGACAGACAGAAATGCATAATCCACTTTTCCGGTGTTATCTATGATCGTAATATCAAATTTGATTAATGTCTCGAGTTTATTTTGTTTGCAAATGAAACTTGCCCTATAGTAAGTAGTTCATCGGAAGTAAAACGTAACAAAATCTCCAAAAAAGACAAGATTTGATGTATATTATTATTTTTATTGTTATTATTATAATATATTAATATTTATATTTTTGAATTATATGTAATAATAAACATAAATATCAACGTTTGATAGATTTATTTATCTTTTAACTAAATATATAAATTTAATTTACTTTGATGATCCTTTATATTAATTTGCTAAAATAAATCATTGATATTAAATGGAATATCTTAAGATTAAATCTTTGGTATATAGTAAAATAAATATTAAAAGAAGTAAAGCTGTGGGTAGCATGTATGTTAAAAATCAATGCCAAATGACATTGGTTTGGCATTTTATTTTAATTAAAAAGAAAAAGTATAGGTAGGTAAAATATTATTTATGTCATTTATTTCGTATAAATTACGAGTAATATATATTTTCCTTTTCCGAAGGATATCTATTTCATAAAAAGTTAAGTGGAAATATTTGGTAGAATTAAAATTTCTTTGAATAAAATGCACGGAACAAAATTCTTAGTAGAAAGAGCTAAATATATTTTTAAAGACGTTTTTACTTAATTTTTTATAAACAAAAATTCATCGATTTTTTTTTTACTAAAAAAATATTGGTTTGGCAATTTTCAGTAGGTATGTAATTAACAATATAAATTTAAAAACATAATTTCAAAAAAAAAATCGTTTCAGCCGTTTAGTATGTAGATCTACCTATGTAATTGCGGGACCCACTTTTTTGGTGTCCTCTATCATTGCAATGTCAAGTTTGATTAAAATCTCGGGTTCGATTTGTTTTTCAAATGCAAAACTTGCCCTAATAACGCAAGTAAAAATAAATGTGTATAAACTAGTAGAGATTCGTAAGATAATTGTATATCGAAGTTTTTACTTTAGTGCGATTGCTCGTTCAAAATATTCTTGCTTAATAGGCAAGACACATTTCCGTGTTGTTTTGGGACGAATTTCCTGAAAAAAACGCAGGGTGGAAATGAATTGTATGGACTGTTCAGCGATTGCGACAAAGTTAAACGATGAAGGTGTCGAAAGTTATGATATGGGCCTTTATTATGAAATACGAAACCAACGGCAGAAAAAACGAAACCTAGATAAAGCATTGCTTAGAGCGATTATGAGAAACGAAAATGGAATCAACAAAATGTTGCAGACAAAATTGAAAAATGACATTAAAAAAAAAACGCAACTTCACACCTATTAACAAATAATATCAAAATATGAATGCTGGAACGACAGCTGGAAAGGCACTCGTAAATAAAAATACGAGTCCCGTTTCTTTTACGATTCTCGTTTCTCGTAATCGCAATTTAACAAATATCGTTTTTCATAATAACCCCCCTGAATAAAGCATTTGATCCGACAGGATAATCTTTGAATACACACTGAAATACACTATTGTTAAGGTGAGGCATGAAAATGCACGAAACCTCGATTAGTGTATCATGCGATACAAAAATGTTGGTTGAGGGCCTGGTCCTGCCTGTGTGGCCTTAAGTAAGTAATCCTAGCCACTCTAAGCAGGCAATAAGTGAAGTATTAATAATCCTAATCTATGGATTTAGCGAATATTATATTTCTGATAATAGGGGTTATCGTGAATAAAAATTTTCCTGGAAATGTTTCCCTAATTCAAATCTTGGGAAATTGAATGATGCTAAAAAGTTTTCCTTGGAATTTATTGATATCGGGAATAAGCTTTCCCATTCATACGATTTTTTGTCCGAGTGAAATTTATTCTGTGGGAAAATCACGATCACAGGGAAAATGTCGAGGGAATAAAATATTCCGTGAGAAACGAAATTCCTTGTGAGATTTCCAAAAATAAATAATAATTATGTACTTTTATTTGGAGAAGAATTTCCAACTACGTTTCGTGAGTTTTTTTCCCCGAATTGGAAGAGTTTGCGATTACAATGGCATTTTTGTCATAGGACACATTTTCATAGAATTCTCAATCATAGGGTAAATTGAATTTATGAGCAAGTTTTAGAGGGTTAAATACTACAATCCATGCTGGCTCGTTAAATAAAATAATTCAATTTAATCAGTGAAAAAAGGTTTTGATTAAAAAAAAAAATACAATAAATACAAAGCCACCAAAAAGAAACGAAAACAACATTTTATTAGCAAAACATTTCCAACTAACGACCATTTCATTTTACTTAAACTACATAAGGTGCAGTAGAATTTGTTTTTAGTCCATCTTTAGTGGTATTAAACATTTCAAATAATATAAAAACATATTTTATTATATTACTTATGTATAAAATGTGTTTCCGTCTAACAACACCGACCCAAAAATAAATTAACGAAAAATGATCATCATCATTTTGATCGCGAAGCGAAACCCACAACAAAAATGATAATTTAATTAAATCGGCTTATATAGTCACGCATCAGACACGCGGTAGAAATTCATATTTAAATCAATGCATTTACTAACTTGTAACTTTTTTAAATAAAATAAAAAAAAAACAATAAACTGATTCTTCCTTTGTTAATACTTTGTTTTTAATCATAAGTTATTATATGACTGATAATAATATTGTTCCGTTCGTTATTGTTTTCAAGTCCATTACACGTATGTTTACATGTTTTAGTATTTGATATTTAATTAAATATTGTGTTCTCATTCTTAAAAATCTATATAAAATGTAATTCTAAAATCGATAAAATATACATAAAAATAAATTAATACAGTATACAATGGTTTGTGCTTTTTGTACAAACGTGTTTTAGAGGAATGTTATAATAAGATGAACTGCAATGACCTACATATATAAATGAAAATAAAATTACTTAAACAATTATTTGATCAACAAAATACAATCAACACAAAAAAAACACTGTCTTAGCACACTCTTGTATGCGACTTTTTACATTCACTCAACAATAAATAAATAAAACATCAAAGCTAAAATGCGTATATGTATGTATGTATGTATGTATTAAAATTGTTTTTAACATAAATAAAAATACAAAATAATATTGGTATCAAAACCAAGACAAAAACTTTTAATAAAAATGTACCAGACATTGTTGGAAAGTATTTGTTTCCCTTACTTTGTAAAATAATAAATATTATTTATAATCACATTTTTTTTAAACAATAGAGAGCGCAAAAATAAAGTAAATATCACAAAAATATCAACCAAGGAAAACTAATTAACCTCGTTCTAAAAACTTAATCAATCATTAACAATAGATAATATAAAAAAAAATTCTCGTTATTTAAGTAATAGATAGTAAATATTACATAAAAAGAGTTTTATATATGTATGTATCATAGTACTTGTTTTAAAGAGAAGTATAATTCTAATCTACATTATTAAATTTATTTATGTATGTATGTGCTTCTGTAGCAAAAATATGGAAAAATAGCCACCAATCATTAATATTTAGCACTAATGCGTACAATCTGCTTTCTTAATATGGATAGCCAAGTGCTGCAGATAGAAGGGGTTCCCACGATCGCTGGATATCCATGTAAAGAGCGGTACACTGTTCAGATACGGTATCGTCTTCATCCAGAACCGTAATGGGGAATAAGTCATTCTATAGTTAAGAAAAAAATGTTTTAATATTTTGTGAATTCTGCAACAATATTTCATATTCCTTACATTTTTAAATATAATTTTGTTTATCATAGAATTTAATATTTTCAAATTGTAAATACTATTGGATATATATATGTATGTATCAAAGGGCACGGTAATTTAAGTGTACGTAACGAACTTTATTTATAAAAAACTGTGAAAATTGTCCTCAAACCAACTTAACCAACTTCGCGTTATTACTACCTATGGACTTTCGAAAACTTCTGATTATCGTAGAATGATGAAATTTGGTCCTGGCATGCAAACAAAGGGAAAATTAAAAATTTGATTTGCAACCACCCATTTTCACAGAAATATATATATATTGAGAGCACTTCCCATTGGTCCAGGATTATTAATTTTTTTAGAGCGTTTAGCTTTCAGTACCCCAAGTTTATTAATGTTAAATATAAAATATTTTATGTATATTGAAGGACCTCAAAATTATCAGAGAAATCGGTTATATAATGATTACTGACTTTAATTGTGTTGTAACTTTTAAGGTTTTTTGCGGTTGTTTACATGTGACTTATTTAGTTTTTAGGATAAGCTGCGTTATATCTATTTAGTATTTAGCGAGTTCAATTCTGTACTCACCCCGAACGTTTCGCTATGAATTACATCGAGGGTGGTCACCGGGAAACTGCCAAAGAGCGATTTTGGCTACGCAGGTTGTAACGTTGCGCCGAAGGTCCTGTCTCTTGCTGATATTGTTGTTGGTTTGCAAGTTGGGACCAAACTATGCACTCTGTATCCGCGTTGGTGTGTAGCGGTAATCAGACGTGTGGCAATTCTCCTCTGAGTTTGTCCTACATATGAAGACCCACAGCTGCAGGGTACTGCATATACTCCAGGTGTTTGGATTATTTGTTTGAATTATTGATTCAAAATAGCTTTTAACGGCCTTTAGTCCACAAAATTTGCGTTTCATCCCGGCGATCTTACTCGAACTCGAGCTTGTCTTGCCCAGGACAAAATCTTCCAATTTTAATGATTAAAATTGTAATATTGTTGGATATAGTTCACATTGTTTTTTTGTCAAAAAAATCCATGTAAGTTGAACTGAACTTAACAAAAAGTGCGTATTGGAAAGGCGCTCACTAGCCAACTGATGAGTCCAGGCTATTTCGAATCGAAAAATTTGAACTCTTCGAAGCTCACAAAGTATGGAACAAACAGCAATCAAATTGCTGTTCATGTTGCTGAGATCCAAGATAATGGGAATGTCTAGTCTATGAGGCATATAATTCAGCCCAAGCAGTTCACCTCTTACCATGAAGGTAGTTCTTATCATATCTTGCTTTTTGCTATCCAAGATGTATGTATCATCTTGTAGGTTGTATTTAATAGTACTGTAGTACATCTTTTGCTGGGACGAATTTGCTCCTCTTTCATAAGTGTTGTATAGGTAAGATTCTGCACCTTCGACGATATTCTCAAATTTATTTCTCAATAAAACAGAAAAAAAATTATTTAAAAACAACGGTAAAACCTACAATGACATGCTATACCTTTTTGGAAAGCCAGAAATCTCTTGTTTAATTTTCATTTTAAATTAAGTTGTGCTAGGCAGTTTTTGAAAAATTAATTTTCAAACTAAAAATTTTGAAACAAAAATTTCTTTTTTGGAGCAACTTAACAACGTATTGAAGTCGCAGGAGTCAAATTGCAGAAGAATTTTACGGACTACTAATTTATCTGCAGCCATAAGAAGAAGATACAACCTTTGCCTTCTGAATAGTAGGGATCATATCGAAAATTTCTTATAATATCATTAATTTTTATTACAATAGGCTAAAATGTAACAGATATTAAGAATATTACTAGTTAATTAAGGCTTTTATGTATTACTTGCTAACTAAACTAATGGTATTTATGCAAAGATAAAACAAAAAAGTGTTTTCTTGGAAAAAAGTACTTTTCATTTTTTTTTTTAATTTCTCAAAAACTAAGATAAATTTTAGCATTCGATTTTTTGCATTTATTAAAAATTAATAAGAGCATTGAATTTTGAAAACAAAAATTATATTTAATTACATAAAATTTTGAAAAAAAATTAGTTTGAAAATATTTTGTTCAAAATTTCTAGTTTGAACATTAATTTTTCAAAAACTATTGCCTAGCACAACTTAATTTAAAATAACTTGTTTTCTGTTTTAAGTCAATTTTTTATAAAATTGCCTCTCCCGGCTAAACGGGGGGAAAATGGCCACCCACCCCTTCCATACGATTTTTTTCTGTCTAAGTCCAACCTACACGCCCTAGCTTTTTGTCGCATCTTATACCAATCACCCTGTATAATCAAACTGTGTTTGATGTAATATATCCCCGAGCTGCGGAAGGAAGTGGCAGTGGATCTAATCAGTTTTTGTTTAAAGCCGTGTGTTGCATTTTTACTTTGAAGACAAGTATTGAGTTGATTGCTCGTTTTGCTTCGGAGAGTTTTGTTTTGAGGTGTTTTTCGATATTTAGGTTAGCCGTTAACAGAAGACAGAACACTAAGGTATACTTATACATTGTATTAGGTATGTCCGGTTTTCATTACTCGACAAACTCGTTACGAAATACCAAAATGTTTGTCTTTTCAAGGTTTACCGTTAGGTTCCAGGTTTTGCAGTATGTTTCAAATTTATTGATCTTAAGTTGCATGTTAGTAGCCGAATCTGCTAGAAAGACGATATCGTCTGCATACATGAGACCTGAAATCTAGACTTTCCCTATCTTAACACATCCCACCATTTCATTGATGTACAACATAAGAAGTAATGTGCTCAATATGCATCTTTGTTTCAAACCCATTTTCGTGAGCAAATCTTCCGACAGAAAATGCCCATCCCAAACTGCAGCTTTTTTGTTGTCGTACAGAGTTTTTATTGTATTAACAAGCTTACTGCATATCGATTAAGCCTAAAGCTGATTTAAAGTCAACGAACATGACGTACAGCTTTTTTTGTTTACGTTTGTTTGTTTGTTTTTTGCAATGCTAAGCTTTGGTTTTAATAATAAGATAATTCTTGACTATAAGGACGTCATATTTCCATTCATCCTAAAAATAATCAACCGATCACTACATGAAGGATCGTTTCCAGAGAGTTGAAAATTGACAGATGTTATACAAGTGGAAAAGATAAAGAAATGCTAAGAATCCAGAAGAGTTGAGACCTATAAATATTCTACCTACATACGAAAAAATATTGGAAGTTATAGTCTGCACACAACTTACAACGTTCATGGAAGATAGGAGACTCATTTGTGCAGAGCAGTCCAGTTTTCGACGTGTGCATTCATGTGAAACTTCTATCAGCTTCGTTATAGATGGAACTTTGCTGGTTCCAGAGTTACTTATTAAACAGAATGCAAAGAATTAATAATAGCTATTCCAACACTAAGGAGATTACTATTGGTGTTCGGCAAGGTTCAGTATTGGGGGTTTTGCTCTTTTTAATATACATTAATGATATTGGCACTTCGTTAACCAGTTCTAAAATTTGTTTATTTGAGGATGATACTTTAATATATGCACCTGGTAAAAATATTAGTGACTGTGAGAATGAACTTCAACAAGAACTTGATACAGTTTATAACTGGTTGTGTAAAAATAAACTTATGCTAAACATCCAAAAGACTAAGCTTATGTCATTGAACAGTGATAATTCTAGTGTAGCCATTCACATAAATAATGAAATAATTGAGTGTGTAAACGAAATAAAGTATCTTGGTGTGTATATTTATAATAAACTTAAATTTGACTTTCATATAGCAAAATTATGCTCAAAACTCTCACAGAAGATAGGTTTTCTATCAAGAATAAGAAAATAAATAACAAGGGACTGTGCGGTTACAATATATAACACAACTATACTTCCACATTTTAACTATTGTTCATCAATTCTATATATGTGCAATGTTCAAAAACAAAACAAACTCTAAATCCTCCAAAACAGAGCGATGCGGATTATTTTAAAATGTGGAAGATTAACTCCTATAGTGGATATGTTGCAAATTCTGGGGTGGTTAAATACAACTCAGCGTTTAAAATTTAATGTTTTATTTATTATCTTCCAAATTAAATTAATTCTATACCCTGTTTATTTGCAGAACAATATTCAATACATAACGAACAACAGATGTATTGTTTTTTTAAGCTTTTGTGGCACCAGTTCGTTATCAAAACTTTGATTTAAAGCCTTTGTAAGAGCTGGTGCGAATTCGGCAATATTTGTAGAATTCAAATGGAATCCCATCTTCTTCCGCTGCTTTGTTGTTTTTAGCGTTTTTGATAACTCTAATGGTTTCTGTGCGATCAAAATACACATCCAGACAATCATCAGTAAAATGAGGTTCTGTATATTGGATCAGATAGTGTTAATCTTAACAATATTTCGCTGTTCAAACTTAGCTCTTTTTACTTAACATATACTTTTGAATTCTGTATTAGCTTCCGCGTAAAGTCGCCTAAAAACAGTAATGTTGTATTTTCGTAGTAATTGTATGAAAGCAAACGACTTCTTTCTTGCCTTTAAGCACTTCTTGTCAAACCATTTTTGTATACTGTTTCCAGCAGTTTGATCTAAGTTTAACTTATTTTCTTTCCAGAATAGTTTAGGTAAGAGAGTAAGTTGAGTTGAACCCCTCAAATTACGATTTACATCCATTTCGAATTAAACTTCAAACGGCATTTGGTCCGAAAATATCTATTTTCCTATTAGTGAGTATATCGTGCCAAGCTCCAGTTATCTCACAACAATTGAAATTTATAGATATCTTTATTGGTATACCACAAAATCATTTAAAGAAGTCCCAGTCTTACATTTGTTTCAGTAACCATTTCAGTTTGTTTCAAAGACACAACAATCCGCATAGTAGGCGACGTAGTTAATTCCCATTAAACTAAAGTCGATTACCTTCAGATTAATTACCATTTTTTTTTTTGAATTAACAGTAACCTAATTCATAATTCATGTCAATAACCTGACAACATTGTTAAAATTCTGCGTGCCACAATATTAACTACAAAGCACATTTATATACAAATGTATCAAATTCAGAGTTCTGATTTTTCTTGACAAAACGATATTGGATATTTGTTGTTTGTAATTGTCTCTGCAAGGTTTTGAGATATTTAATAAAAGAAAACTTGTTATCACCACTCCTAAAAAAAATAAGGTCTTGTTCCAAATTTGAAGGACTTTTGGTCGAATGTTAAAAACAACATAATAAAGCTATCCACTAAAATACAAGTTTATCGGATTTGTTTGTCTAATTTTTAGATAATAATCATGAAAAAGCACCAAAAACTATTTCTTTCTTGATTTTCTAAGTTTCATATAAATGAGTTAACTTACATTTTTAGCTTGCCACAACTGCTCCAACATACGCAAGAATCTCTGCATTTCTGAACTGCTAGCAAAGAATATAACTAAATCATCTGAACTTTCTCGCACTTCTTGACAAGAAAATTCCAACACACACCACCAGGTATCATTGTGTGATGGAATCTTTATGCCAGTCATTTCTTTAATATCAGCACACGTGAGTATTTCAATGCCAGAATTCTTTCCATAAACACTGCTCATATTTGTTGAACTATGTTCCTCTAAACATGGCCTATAGTGTTTTGAGTTTGTTTTAGTGATTGTTGATTGTGATGCTTGTGACAAGCGAGTTGGAGTCGAATTAAGTGATGAATTTGACCGGCCGGTATTTCTGGTTGGTGTGCTCATATCAGAGCCAATCTGTTAAATAAAAGACAGATGAATTAATTTTTGATTTTACTTAAGGAAAAAAAAAAACACTTACAATACTACTTGTGTCATTAGCATTGGCTTCAAATAATTCTTTCAAAGGTGAAGACTTTGGATCATGTGGTGTGCTTATTTTGTTGGGGCTCTTGTTTATCTGCCTCAAAGGTTGAGAGAAATCTTCTCGTAGAGTTATTAAGTGATTTTGTGTCACTATCAACGAACAACCCAATGTTTTGTGTTTTTCTTGCATTTCAAAGAGCTGTAAAAACATCACAGTAAATACAAAAATGTTGAACAGGTTATAACTGCAATACTAACACCCACCCCACTGGCCGATTGCAGTAAAGCTTGAAGCCATTCCGAAGCAACATACTCGTCGGGAGCAGCCAGTTGAAGCAAATGATTCCTTAGTAAAATTTCAAAGCAATGTGGCCGACCTGCCTTTACAGAACGTCGAGCACCTTGACATTCAGCTAGAGCCATAGCCCATGTTGGTAACTTTTGCGTAGAATCATGGAACATATACAACACGCCAGCCCTTTTTGAAAAAAAAATATTAATTATTAGTGGTTAATATTTCAAAAAATAAAAACAATGTTTATACTTGAGTAAGAAATAACCGGGATGCCATGGTTGCCTAGAATTTACAACATGCTCTTTAATACGCCTGTGCATGAGAAATCCTTTTACATGCGGTCCCAGGGGCTCCTCTTCAATACCCAATGTACCAGCTGGGATATTTATAACTGCGTAATACATCCAGATATCATCTTTGGTTACTGAAGAATTTTCGCGGACAAATGCTTGAAGAGGCGATAAATGCTGCAGGGTAAGCTGCCCAACAGCTGGAAGAATAGATCCCCCCCGACGAGCACATAGCTCTAAATTTGCTACCAAACCATCAGCAGGGTATGGACCGCCAGCCAAAAGAACTTGTTGCATGTCACGATCACAGTTACTCAACAAAACAGTGTTGCCATATGGACCCATCTGTAGTCGACAAAACAAAATAATAATTATTTAATAATTTCGAGAGCGGAAACATTTCGTCGCAAAAAATAGAACACATAAGAAATCATTGGCTCCGTGATCTAAGCACATCTGATATTAAAAAAAAAAAAAACTTTTAACACATATAAAGGTCAATTAGTTTCAGTAATTGTTTTCAGGTCGGAGCGATTTTTAGCACTGCAAATTTTAGAAGCAAAATCTATTATTGACCAATTACTGAAGCTATTTCATTTGTAAACAACAATTATTTCGAATGATGCGGTAGTATCCCGGAGCCGATATTATAATTGTGTTGCAACCATTTACTCATATCTAATAATTCCAAAAATTCGTTATATGTACCTATATCCGTTGGTCTGTTTGTGTGTTATGTAGGCCCAGTGTATATCGAGTTAGAACCTAAATGGGCGGGTGAATTTGATTCAAATTTTGTAAAAAAAAATGTATGTGATTCCCCAGAAGAGAAAATTATATACATACATATAACTACTATAATTCCAGCCAAAGAAAATACTTGGCGGTAGCACTCAAATAGTTTTGTTGGGAATTGAAAATATAAATAAAAAAACAAATTATTATTTAGATACATATGTACTATACTATAAATAAAAAATTAAATAAATTAAAAAAAAACAAACAAAAATTTAAATATACTCGTAGTTCATATCTAAATAAAATTTTTTATTTTTATTAATATTTTTATTTTCAATTCCCAACAAAACTATACACAACATGGAGACGACATCACTCTCAAATAGTTGTCGTTTCATTTAAAACTTTCAACAATATAATAGTGCCAATAAAAATCAATACAGCCTTACTGCAAGTATGGTTTCATACAAAAATCCTTCCATAATTGATAATATTTCAGAGGCAAAATTAATTTTTAAAAACTGTCTTTAATTTAATAATACAGTTTGTTTCACGTGAATTCAATATAAACCTAATATAATGTAGATAAAAATAGATATACATACCACCTAATCTTACTTACAGCCGACGAAACCAACCCGTTAACAAATCTTTTCTACGGAATAGGAAATAAAAAGAAACCGGTTTTACTTCTTGCTAAAGGACAAATGAATACCAAACAGTATTCTATTTATAAGAAATAATAATAAAAATAATTCTAACAAATTCCAAATCATGGACATGAAAATACATAAGTGATTCAATTATAGAATACAGCTGTTAGTATTTTTTTTTTAATTTCATTATTCTCATAATACAAACTAAGATTATACAAATTTCAGATATCTAAGTCGTTTTACTCAAATAAAAACTTTTACAATAGTAAGTAAGAGAGAATAGTTAGTCATGTCATACAACGAGTTGCTGGTTTACTCATTACATACTGTTTAGACATAGAACTAACAACATGTGATTGAGAAAACTAGTATACCGATAAAATATGACAAAGAATAAAAAATTAATGCGAATTATAAGGGGCATAGATAAATAAGACACGGAAATTTCTCCGCAGTAGTTCAGCCGCCATCCCTGGAGATAAAATCTGAGCCAACAACCACCTATATTCTCGGAACATCGCGTCACACATCTTTCCTATCATTCTTTCTCTTCCTAAACCTCACCCTCACGCCCGCGCTGTGTTGAAACATTTAAAGGGTAGTATGATCCCTTGAGAATATAAAAAAAATATATTTAAAAGCATGATAGTACCAAGAACTGACCCCTGAGGAACTCCGAGATTAATAACCTTAGAGTTACTTAAACTGCTACCAAGTTTAACTCTTTGCTCTCTGTCATTTAGATATGATGCGAACCACTTCTATTGGAAAACCCACGAAAAAAGAGGTATTACAATAGCATGTTTTAACTCATCTGGAAAGATTCCAGAGAAAAAACTCAAATTAAAAAGGTATGCTAAAATGTCAACAATGTTCAGAGCAATTTTTTTAAACAAAAGCTTAAAAATATCATTACCAAAATAATTCGAGTTATAAAGAACATTAATAGTTTTAAGTGTATTAAAACCTGAAATAGAATCAAAGTAAAAACTGTTTCTTTGACTTCGGAGCTGGGTCTATCGTAACAATTGCACTGATTAGGGTACTGGGATTGTAATGTCTCTTGTCCAACAGAAACAAAGAATTCATTGAAAGTATTAGCTACTCATGTAGGATCAGAAATAATTTCGATCAATATAATTTGATTATGATAAAAATTATCCCTACATATCCGAGTTTCCTCATTCGAATGTAACGGTTTTTTAAACAAGTATTATGTGGATGTTTCTTAGATTTAATGCGCAGTTTTTGTTTGAGTTTTATTTTCTTGAGGAAAGATTGGTTCATCCAAGGCTTAAGTCTTTTTTCAGATTTTTTTCAGTATAACTACATAGCTAGAAGCGGCAATTGATTTTTGCTAGGATTTCTAAAAAACAAATCATAAGCTTTGAAAACATTATCGTCCTCAAAACAACCTCCCATTCATGCAAGCGCAATAAATTATTCAACTGATTAAAGTCAATTTTAGTCACATGCGGTTGTGAGTTAAGTTAGTTTTTCTTTTTTACAGCAAAGGTGGAGATTAAGCTACGTACATATTTTGCCAACAATATAACTGACTGACTTTTGGCTAAAAATTCACATATTGTTAGGACTTTTTGGTTTTATTCCAACTACAACAAAAGAAAAATTTTACTTCGGTCTTAGTCTTAAATTTTAGCTTTTTGAATTATTTCAAATTCATGTAAAAACGAATAAGTCTCCTACGATAAAATAAATAAAAGGTTTTGCTTTTTATTAATTCTTAACAACAATGAAGTAAATAAACAAATATGAGTTGGGTCGGGACACAAACATTTCTTAAAAATCACCTAATAGAGTAAAAGGAACTATCCTCTATTAAAATACCCCAAATGCTAAAATTCCTCAAAGGAATTAATTTGGAGGACCTACTGAAGAATGAGAAACTTCATACAGTTCTGCAAGGAGAAGAATAGATCTCAAGGTCGCAGTGCATTAATACCCCAAATACATACATTCATTCATTCATGGGTCAGATACGAAATTAACGAACACAAATCTATCAGAAAAGTATGTATGAATGCATATTCTAGTTACTATAACAACAATTGTACTCATTAGTGTTATTAGACCCTAATAATAGGAAAATAAAAGACAAATACGCACACTATGTATGTTTTGCTTATCGTTCTACATAATTTTATTTGTATATTCTATTATTCAAACCAAAAATGTAGACATAGACTCTAAATAAGAGTTTTTGAAGGTACTATAAACAGGTACATATGCTATGCTGTTCAAACTTTTTTTTCAAACGAAATTTGAAGAATTTGAGTTGATTCAACATTTCTTATTTAATCCACTATTCAGGTTACCCAATTCAACTCCAACCTAATTAATTCATGTGGAGTCCGGTATTGCACCTATATATGTTAAAAAACCTCAAAGTTTATGCGAGCTACCTTATGAAAATTATGAGAAAACCAGATTCTAATTTTCGACAAAATTATTTTTGAAGAACTTATTACCTACACAAGATTTCCCCTTTAAGGAATGGAATTTTTCTTTTAATCATGATGAGTCTAACTTAGATAAATGGCAGCAGATTTTGTGTGATCTTATCTCTATGGTTGATGACAGTATATATCTGCCAAATTTGAATGGGTCGTCAAAATCTACGTCATAACTACAATTTTTAGAGCAAGGGTAGAAATTCTGAATTTGTATTATGTCCCGCATCGGTCAGATCTTGTTTTTTTTTGCAATTTTTGTAAGAGATTTGAACGAGATGATGTTTACCACTTTATAGCTGGTTGCCCAATACTGCAAGAAATTCGAAGACTATACTTTCAAAGAAGTGTTTTTGAAAAGGATAGAACGGTTCGCAGTGTTGTGTATTGTGATCTTGCAATTCATTTTACGAATTGCTTTTGAGACTGTTTCCTACGGGCAGCATAATTGTTTAACATATTTTTTGTGATTATTTGTTTTAATTTAAATGTAATAAATCTTGATAAAATATATTTAAACTTTTTAATAATATGTAAAACATTTTGTTAAAAAAAAAAAGAAATAAGAAGATAAAAAAAATGTAAAGGAAAATTATTCAATAAAAATTTTAATTTTGTTATTAATTTTCGCAAGAATTTAATTTTGTATTTTCTAACAATTGTATTAACTATTTTTTTTTTTTTGTAAAATTAAAAAGATGTTATTTTCTGTCAGACGGTACACATTGCCATGCCCAAATTATTTCAAATTAAAAAAAAATTGTAAACATTAATTGAAATAAAGAACTAAATAAAAATATCCTTATATTCGTAATTTATTTTTTCAACAATTTTTGATAATGCTATATCATTTTATAATTTAATCGGAATCACTAGAATCGATAAAAATGTATGTTAATTTGTTTGCCAAAATTAGTGCAAAATCAATAACTGTTTTCGAGAAAATGAGGCTTTTCATAGGCGATATGTTTAGGTCCAAAAAAGAAATGTCAACTTCTATTTTAGGGATTTATCTAAGATGCATACCAATACGAAATTTGAAGGAGGCGGTACAGGTATACAAACAGACAGACGCAAGTGTGGAACCTACTCTTTTTGTGTTCTCTGTCACGTCAAGTTTGATCAAAATTACTAGTTTGATTTTTTCCCAAATACAAAATTAGCTATTACAAGTCAAAAACTAGAAAATATCGTCTACTTACCAAAATAACATCCAACTCTGAATAGGGCAACACAAATTTGCTACACAATCTATTACGCACCAGATTGGCCACATACAGAGTCTTATCAGTCAGAAACACCAACACTGGTGTCATAAATCCTTCTCTACTATAACCAGTGTACAACTTAAATACCTGCAATACAAAAAATATAATAATTAATTACCATTTTCAATTTTAATATCTTTTTTTAAACTTACTTTCATTAAAATCTCAGAGTCATTTCTTAGAATGTGCAAATAATTTCCATTGAATATATCAATGGAAATCTCACCTATTCCCAATTCAAAGCGAGAAATGTCTCCTGAGAGACCAGATTCCATTCCAACTAATTCACGACGAGGTGAATTCGCGGCAGACATTTCAATTTCCATAGCTATTTCTGCATTTAAATCCTCAATCAAATCGATGTTTTTGGGCTTGGCTCCTTTCACATACAGATTACCCGAAAATAGTTTTTGTTCATTCTTAATTTTGCCAGCAAAAAAGTTATTTTTTCTTATTGTTGTTTCGATTATTTTTTTTTGAGTAACATTTCTAAGAAATCGTTTAATGAGACTGGTTTTGGTCTGAGGTTTTAAAAAATTATTGTTTTGTATTACTGGTGGCGTATAGTCACTTGTTGAAGCCTCGGGATAGTCAACTATTACTATATCACTTTCGTTTTTGTCCGTATCTGTAGTTATGGTCAAAATGTCATCGAACTCTTCACTTAAAATTGTGCTCTTCGAATCACGTCCACAATTACTACGACTACCAGTATATAGATTAAAAAGATCTGGACTCATTCGGTTGGGATGTTCGACACGAGTAGTAAGAGCACATGTTCCGCCCACTCGCTTCTTCATTGGCGAGGGTAAATGTCGATTCTGCTTTTCCACACTAATACGCACTTCATTTTTGTTGCTGGAACCACTAGTTGTTGGTGATAAACGCGCAGACTTTTGCCAAGAGGATGTAGTCGACGATGTAATATCGGAGCAAATTGATTTAGAATCCGATGGTTCACTGGGAGTTGTTGTGACGGCTAGCTTTGCACCCACCAGACTGACGGCCTGATCTTTAGACGTTTCTGCACTGGCACTTGCACTTGCAAAATCATCTTTTTTTGCCGTTGGTGAAGTAGCTGTCTCTTTCAATGTCCGGAATATATTGGCAAATGTCTGCTTTACGTTTGGCACCGACATAAAAGCGCCTTTCTCTTGGTCTAATTGTGCTAAAGGAGCAGAGTTAACAACAGAATTTGCGACATCAGCTTGATTGCCATCACCATCCAATTCATAACAATCAAAGGTATACGACACTCCCGTGTGCTCGAATACGGTACTTTCGCAGTTAATAATGAATTTGTTACGAAACTGGTTCATTCCACCAACTACTTGTGTTTCTGGTGTCACTTGAATAAACTGCTCCTGATCATCGGATTCCCCTTTTGTTGGCTTATCTGCACTATCGGCACTATTCTGTCTAGTTGGAGCAAATATATCTTCTTCGTTTTTGCGACGCAATTGTTCATCAACATTGTGCACAAATTTAGACTTATTCTTGTCCTTCGAACCATCTAAACTCTTACTAAGAAAAGGCCTTGTTCTTATTGGTGAAAAATTTCTTATCGATCCATCAGCCTCAGGAACACACTCGTAAACAGATTGCAGATCTTCGGAACCCTCTGGAACTCCGCGCTCTGGTAGCGGAATAGCAAAAATACTCTTCAAAGAACCAAATATCATTTTGCTGTTGTCAATAAGATTGTTCATGTCATGTACGTTAAATTTCTTAACTTTTGTGTTAAGATCCTGTTCGTGAATAATGTTAGTATGACGTTTTGTCTTCTTTAAGCAACTAGTCTTTGGCCTTTTCTCCTTATTCCAAACGGATTTGCCTTCGTTCAAGTTGTCAATATTAGGTTCAGAGAAATAGCAATTGTCATTTATAAAGTTGTTATTTGTATGATTCATGCCTATGCAGTCACATGAATTAGACTTTGCTTGGGCATAATTTGATCGGCTGTTTGAATTCTTATCTATTTCATCAGAATCCAAACTGGAGTTGGAACTTGAACAGGAGCATTTATAAAGCTTTGCATCGATATTGCCAGCAGAAGCTTGTTCGTTTTGCTTTTGTTTTTGGGCATGTTGAGGATGATACTCAAATACGCCGGAATTGTCGTACTTTAAGTAGTTGCTATCATTGTTTTCGTAGATATCCGAGTTTCCATAATCGAGAACATCTGAACAAGCATTTCGGTAAACAACACGACGTTCAGGGTCATCGGGTTGCTGGTTGCATAGTTCTGAGCCGCCGGCGTCACCTTCAGAGCACCATGAATAGCGACCTGCCATCGAAGAAGCAGCAGCAGCTCTCCTGCCGTTTTTGTATGTAACAAAACCATGCTCAATGTGGATATTATCTGTGCGAGTATTTTTTAAGATATCTTCGTGAAATGAAACCCTCTTTTTGGGTGTTTTTGTTGTTGTATGTGTCTTTCTGATCCTTCGGCGATAGACAATATTTTCCGTATCGAATGTAGAACAGTTACTTGAAGTCATAACATCATCACCATTTAAAACCGAGATATTTGAATTTTCCAAATCACTGCGAATTATTTGTCCAGCTTTAAGCTGATTCGGAACTAAATCCGGCAATTGGTTAGAATGCAACTCAGATTCAACTAGTGGTTTCAAATCTTCAAAATCAAAACCAGTTTGTGAGGTTATTGAATCGATCATAAGTTCACTACTTGATTCCGAGTCTAGAGTCTGAACACCCGAATCACTCGGTGTAGTATCCTCCAAGTTACTACCCAAACTGGATGACATTTTCAAATCAGCCGACGTAATAAGTGATGATGCAGCTGCTGATGATGATAATCCGTTGTCCGGTTTGATGTGTTTGCGTTCAAAAAGAGATTCCATGACTACATCATATGTCATGGGCGTTTCGACAAGGGTTTCTAAGTGAAGCGAATAGAAGTGAGTATTTTGTTTACTTTAAATTTCAGTGTTCTTCTAATCTATTTGTATGGGAATTTGATGGAACAAAACTTTAATGGAAGAGAAAATAAGGAGAACGAATATTGCGATTACTTAAAAAAAATTATTAAAAAGCCAAATTGAAAATAACATGAAAAATTTTGTAAGGTACATATAACATATTTGAATAAAATATAAAACAGTTTAATAAGGAGAGAAGTACATAAATGTGTTGTTTATTATTTTTTATGAGTTTGTTATTTTTTATATTTTTTTTTTAGTTTTAAGTTTTTTAGAAGCATCTTCGTAGTAAACATTTGAATACCACAAAAAGTAGCCTAACTGGTTTTTTTTCTCAAAACGTATTTTTTATTGATAAATGTACGTAATTAAGAAAAAGTACGTTTGAAATAAAATAATTATTTATCACTAACAAAAATTATTTAAAAATAAAATCAAGGACTAGAATTCTGTGGTTGAATCGGCTAACGCGATAGTTGAAAATCAAAATCGACACTTTATCAAATCGAGAATCCTCTTTTTACTTGCGATTATAGGTACTATAAGGCAAGTTATGCATTCGTCGAAAAAAAAAAGTTTTGAGATAATCAAACATGACATTACGATGATAGCGAAGACGAAAAATATGGTCTAAAAATTCTGTCCGTCTGTATGTTTGTCAGTCTGCCTGTATGTATCGAAACCTACATCCCAAACGGGTGGGCCGAATTGCTTCAAACTTGGCCTATGGAGTTTAGGCATTGTGCAGAGGGGAAATTGAAATTTTATTTTTAGCTCAAAAAATAACGGTACCTGCCATATAACCGTTACGTTAAAGCCTATTTTCTCGGAGACGGCTCTAACGATTTTGATTAAAAAAATCAGTGCAGCTTTTTAGATACGACCGATCATATGGTTGAAAAAAAAATGTTTATATGTCTAAAAACGGTACTTTCCATAGGACCGTTTTTTCGCTTTCAACTATCTCATAAACGGCTTACCCGATTCTTTCGAAATTTCACACATATATAACCTTTGGTTGCCCAATTTATACTGCGTACCAATATTTTTAATTAATATTTTTTTTGTATTTTTTTTTTAATTTATATTTTGAAAACTGCTCATTAAATTTTTTATCAAAAATTATATTTATAATGTATTTGCTATGAATTGGCGTTTTTGAATTTTTTAAAAAAATTTTTCAAAAAGTTTCAAAAAAAACTTTTTTTGTCAAAAACCGCTCCCCAGTTTTTTAAAAATTTTTTCTCATAAATTCAAATTTATCCAAGAAATAAAATGGAGTACTTTTTTTAGCTCAAAAGTATTTATTTCAGAATTTTGAATTATTATTCTTTGATTAATCCGATTTAATTTTTTGTTTTTAAATTTATATTATTAAATATTTAAGATTGTTATACCAATTCTTTTTTAAGAAACTTTGTGTATAAAAAATAAAGTAAAAAATGACTTATTTTACATTGATTTCACCTGACAGCTATTAAGGTGTAGTTTTTATACTTTTAAGTCATTTTCATTAGAAGTTTGGCGTTTTTAATGGGACAGTTTTAATTGAAATACCTTGAAATTAGTTCAGTCCAGTAAAATGTTAACATCATTTGCAATTTTTTAAAACACGAGTAGAGAGAGGATTGAAAATAATTATAAAACTGTTCAATCGATGAAAACACATCTAAGAAATAAAGCAAATATTTTGGAGCTACCGGAACCAATGTACACGTATACTTGTATGGCTAACCTTGCCAACGGTTTTTACTTTTTATTATATTTTAGATTTCTGAAAAAAACTTTTGCTTAACAAAAGAAGATGTACAAACATGTTTTGCGGTTTCTCGATTCAGTGTTTGGGATTAGGATAAGATCAACATATATTTCACCAATTCTTTAAGTTGAAGCAACATTAAAACTTTTTTGAGGTGGTGGTTATCAAAGACAAGTTGGGGTGCTGACTAATCTACGCCGATTGGTCGAAGCACTTTAGCTGCAATAGGTTAGGTTAGGTTGAAGTGGCTGCCAGGAAAACGACTGCCACACTCAGTCCTCAGATAGGTCCATAGTGATACCACTAAGAAAGTCTACATGTAGCGATGGGCATACCGATTTCTTCCATTTTGGGTTGAATTGGTAATTGGGTTCCATTTCTGGCGAGTTCATCGGCTTTGTAGTTTCCCAAAATATCCCTATTACCGCTTTCACACGCCACATCGATCTATCATGTCGACGAAGTAGTTCGTTGTTGCATGAGCATTCACACGCACATACGTCGATGTATAATTTTATGTTAAAACCAGCTGGCAAATAGAAAAGTTGTCAAATTTACTTTAAAAAAATAAATTATTGAAGTGAATATGTCTGTACGCCATATTATTTTAAAAAATCAATTTAGCAGATTAATTTTATATGAAAGAAAAATGCAAATAAGATATCTTCAAATTATGAATATGAGCAGACAACTACAAAAAAAAAAACAAAAACAAAACAGATACTGTGCCGGTGTACTGGTTCGATCCTTTTTACACGCCATGTCGACATACCACTTTGATCCCCAGAAATCGAACTGCTGTGTCGACACTGTTTCTATTTACACGACCAAGAAACCGTGCCGACACTATAGATCGATGAAGAAGTTCGCGGCGTGTGAAAGCGGTATATGTCGCGTTATGTTAAACGGCTCTGCCATCTTCCAGACAGATGATCGACAGTTGCGGGCAGTTATATAGTTTGTAAAACATATACAATACAATATTCTCACGAATGTACATATGTAAATGATAGATGCATAGAAAATTACTTACAGTTCAGACGACATCTCCATCATTTCTAATTGTATTTGTATTTTTATTTATTTTTTTACCCCCACCGTCGCACAAAGTTCAACATGTGATTTGTTGTCGGAAACAATCGGAAGAAAAACAAATCTAATAATGAGTTTCTTTCAAGAACATATTGGCTCTTTCTGTAAAAAGATTGGATCTTTTTGAATTTTCAGTTTCATTCCAACAAAAAGAGCAGATCTAGATCAAATCTTAGCACGAAAGATCTGATCTCTGGTTGGGTTGGTTCTGAATGCATACATACATGTAAAAAGTATTTGCTGTCAACGGTCAAATGGTAAATATTTTATTAATTCGTTGTAAACTTGTGTGCTAAAATTTAAAAAATGAACAAATAATGGACCAAGATGTTAATAATTTAGATTTTATAAATCTAAGGGAGTTTTTGATTGTTTCGTCTTCCTCGTCATCTGATGATGATAATATGTTTTTGTTCGTCGATCAAAAACATCAACCAATTGATCAAAGAAAATTATAGGTTGTCGATTAATTTGTTTTGGGACAATAAAATTCGAGCCGTTAAATCTAGCGACCCGAGAATGTTCCCAAAAATTAATAAGATATTTAGAAGGAAAGATCAAAACGACCTTCCGTGCCTTGAGCTCCAGAGGACGATTGAGAACAGAGACGTACTTCTGACAGTAGACATAGACCCAGAGGACGCCGTATTGGACGATGACCTCTATACAATCGAGGATCAGCAGGAGAAAGTGGAGGCTGTGGGGGCAAGTGTACAAGGTGAATGCTAGCATTCGCCCGAATCATGACCTAGAAAACAGAGCTCTGCTTCATCACTTATGGCTCCGGAACGATATAACCGAATGGCGATCTGAGAACCTTGGGTTTACCGGGTTTAATGATGAAGATTTGGCAAACGCCAAATTCGATTCATTAAAGAAAAAGAAGTCAGCAGGATTCGATGGTATATCCAACGTTGTACTACGACATTTGCCCCAGAAAGCAGTTGACATTTATACAATAATGCATATTATTCAATGCGGTGGAAGACAGCTGTGTTGCATCCTCTGTCGAAAAAGGGAAAGGACAGCATCACTCCGGCGAATCTCCGGTCGATAAGTCTTCTTCCAAGTATCAGCAAAGTATTTGAAAAGGTTATTAATAGAGCCCTGTTCAAGTGGGCGGAGGACAAAAATATCATCCCGGATAATCATTTCGGTTTTAAGGCGGGACATGACACAATTCATGCCGCGTCTAAACTGGTTTCCGATATCCTATGAAACAAAACTAAAAAGCAGTGCCTGTCTGGTGGATTTGGAGAAGGCCTTCGACACCGTATGGTTAGAAGGTCTCTATCTAAAGCTAACCAGACTAGGTATAAGTAAACCTCTATTGTATATGCTTTATGACATGCTAAATGATAGAAAGTTTGTTGTCAAGAGTGGCAATGTAACTTCTACCGCAATTTTTAATATTAATAATGGTCTTCAGCAGGGAGCGGTTAACTCGCCGATTCTATTCAGCATTTACACCAGCGATCTGATAGGTAGTCTAACTCAGGCAATTGCGTACGCCGACGATCTAATTGCGTACAGAACAGCTCATACAGTTGAGCTCATCAAAAATCTTTTGCAGAGTGACTTCGACAAGATTCAGCGATATTGTGATGACTGGAAGTTGAAAATCAACTTCCAGAAATCAGAAACTATTCTATTTAGGACTCCGTTGTCTAGCGCCTCAAGGGATACGAGAAAGAACTGACGCAAGCTGGTGATCGTAGCGCCACATGGACATCTACTGGCGAGTAAAAGTGTAGTAAAGTACTTTGGCATCTGGTTGGATCAGTACCCTATTTCGACAAACATATAGGTGCTGCCTTGGCCAGGGCTAGGCCGACTGTTTTATAGCAGTCGTCTTGACAACAGGGTAAAGGTGATTTGCTACATGGCCCTCATCAGGCCGATGATTGCCTATGGATGCCCGGTGTGGTTCAACGTTGCCCAATCTCAAATAGAAAAGATTCGGATGTTTGAGAAGCAATGTCTAGACGTTGCCTTGGATTACACAGAACACCAGAGTCGGAGTACACAAGATATTATTCCAACCAGATTCTATACAACGGAGCCAACATAAACAGGATAGATAATTTTTTGTTTAAGCTGATTCGGGGTCACGTTTCAAGAGCTATGTCCTCAACCAACAGCTTAATTTTTGGGGCTTATACCCCAATAACGAATATTTTGAGAATGCGCGGTTAAGTGGCTACATCCCTCCCGAGGCATTCCTTTATTTAGACAGTCGAGGGCTGATACAGGATAGAATGGCGGTTCCGCGCATTTACCACGTCAGCCGGAAAACTGTAGATAGGCGACTCTTGTATGGTCGAGACGTCATCCCTCAAGGTGGAGAAGAGCGCCTTCGGTTCGGTAGGACTGTGTCCGATAGGGATCGAAGGGATAGGACGAAACAAGAGAACCAGTTCTGGTGGCTCTCTGAACAGCAGTTTGATATCTAAAGTCGATTAAGAATGTATGTCTTGGCCGACTTACATAGATTTAGGGAAATTATGTCTAAGGAACAGTCAGGGTGGCACCAAAAAAATTAAAAAATATGTATGTATGCGGAGGCATATGTGGATGTATCTGCGCGGCTGTATATGTATGTGCCTGCGTATATGTATATACGTATATACATGTACATATGTGTAGTTGGCATGTTCTTGTGTGTCTGCATACGTATACAAAATATAAACCAAAAAAATTTTAAAACGAAAAATGCTGCTGTGGCTGTTCTAGTTTATAAGTAGTTTTAAGTGGTTTTAGGTATTTTTAGGTATTTTAAGTAGTTTAAGTTATTTTTAGTTAGAATAAGTTAGTTGTATCTAGTTTTAATTATTTTTAGTGTAGCTTTAGGTAGTTTTTATGTAAAAAATTAAAATGAGCTGATACTGAGTGTTTGTATTAAAGTTTTCTTGGTTAAATAAAAATAAAATAATTAGACTTTATTAAAAAAGTTTTTAGGTCGAAAGACATTGGCGCAAAATTTTAAGCAACCTTGTTTAGGGCTTAACATTTTATTAGTTAGCAAAAATTTTAAACCTTTTCTAAATTAGTAAATTGCTAATTAAGCAGAAGCTGAGCATTTGTAGGGTTTGAATTTTAATGAACACAATTAGTGTTGTTATGCGTTGTAAATTAATTATATGTTGATGAAAACCCAACATGTGATCTAAAAAGGTATTAGTTATTTCTATTTTCATCATTTTAACTTCATTACTTACAAAAAAAAAAACAAAAAAAAAATGTGCACCAGCACGATTCGAACCTAGGCACCTCCCTTGCAAGGCTGTTAGCCATTCCGTGATCTTAACTTTAGTAAAATGTTAAAATCGTTTAAAATTAGCTCAATCATCTTTTTAGATTAGTAAATTGGTAAAAGTGGCTTTAACATTTTACTAAATCGTTTAAGATTTTGCACCATTAGTATTAAGAGATATAGTTTAGTTTAGAGCGCCGGTAGAGGGCCAGTAAATTAGTTGTAAGTTATTGATAATTAGGCTAGTTTTAAACATTTTTGTCTAGCTTTAAGATAGTTATAAGTTAAGATTAAATAAAAATATAAAAAAAAAATTTTTTTTTTCAGGAATGTGTGTCAGTCATTCGCCAATACTACAATTAAATCTGTAAAAAAATTTAATTGAAAAGATCAAATCTCGATTTTGAGAGATCTTTGAAATTTGAATGAAACTCGCTAAAAGAGACTTTCAATGAGAAATTTTCTGTTCTAAGCTTTATTGGATTGGTGTTCAATGAGTAAGTTTGAAACAGTTTGGAACAGTTGTCAAACCATAATACAAAAAACAATTATGGCTATTCACATACTTTCATTCTTCAAACTAAAGTTCGTCTAACCAGCTACATATGCCTATGTATTTCTAAATTTATTTGAACACAAAAATTAGTTATCTTTCAATAATTCAAATTAAGTCAACTCATCTGCTCAAACAAAAGACCATTCATATAATTACACGAGAAACAACATGTGTGAATAGAGTAAAAATAAAAAAAATCCATCAAGATTACGTTGGTGCATGTTTGCACAAAAACACAACTTTTTGTTGGCTTATTAACCATTTATACAAGAAAAAACTTCATATAAGCCAAAACAAAAAATCGCACCAAGGTTGTGCAATACAGCCCTGTCAATTGCTGTGTAATTGGTTGTACAATACTTCACTTCACTTTTTTCGAAATTTTAGAAAAAAATCAAGGCTAACCCTTGCGGAAAAAAATTACATTTTCAACAATGTTCCCTAAACCCATCGATATATTAATCACAAGAAAGGTCTGTTCAATACCTATCTACAGCTGAGAACAAAAAGTGTATGCAACATCTGGTTCTTGAGATATTTCAGTCCAAAGTTATTCGCATGATTTTCCACCCAACTGCACTTGATTTGACATTTCAGAAAAAATCAAAGCTATTCACTTGAACCAAGCTGATGATTTATAGAGCTAAGTCTAGAGCTAAATCTATGGCTAGATTAGGGTTAGATTTATAGAGCTAGGGCTTAATCTAGGCCTAAATCTAGGGCTAGATTCATAGAGCTAAGTCTAGGCCTAAATCCGGGGCTAGATTTATAGTGCTAAGTCTAAGGCTAAATCGAGGGCTAGATTAACAGAGCTAAGTCTAGGGCTTAATCTAAGCCTAAGTCTAGGGTTAGATTTATAGGGCTAAATCTAGGGTTAGATTTATAGAGCTTAATCTAGGGCTAGATTTATAGAGCTAAGTCTAGGGCTTAATCTAGGCCTAAATCTAGGGCTAGATTTATAGGGCTAAATCTAGGGCTAGATTTATAGAGCTAAGTCTAGGGCTAGAATTATAGAGCTATGTCTAGGGCTAAATCTAGGAATGAGATATCAGATCTAGATCTGAGAACTTCTTAGATATAACCAAAAATAAATTAAATAAATTGTATTTGCACAACTATAATATTTCACTTTACCATGCTTGTATCAATTTGACACAAGAAAAGCAATGAACTTTAATTTATAAATAAGCTGATACAATTCTTCACTTCACTTTTTTCGACATTTCAGAAAAAATCAAGGCTAACCCCCTGCGGAAAAAAATTACATTTTCAACAATGTTCCCTAAACCCATCGATATATTAATCACAAGAAAGGTCTGTTCAATACCTATCCACAGCTGAGAACAAAAAGTATATGCGACATCTGGTTCTTGACATATTTCAATCCAAAGTTATTCGCATGATTTTCCACCCAACTGCATTTGATTTGCTTTGGATGTTGATATCCCCGCAACCAAGCCCCGCAAAGATCTGCGGCTGCCAGTGCTCGAAAGGTTTTGCACCGCCCTTTCAATTTGTGTGCAATTTGTTGTACAATTTTTCTTGCACAAAACCCAACAAAAATCCATAGGAAATCGCTACCTACCCATTTACATAAGAAACAAGTTCATATGAACCAATCGCACTAATGCAGTGCAAAATTTATTTCTTGCACAAGCATTCAAAAATTTTCATAGGATAAAATCTCAAAATAATAAACTCAATCCTTTGGAACCATTTGAGTGAAACGTGCAGATTTTAATTCTGCACGTATGGGATATTCGACTCAGAATTTGTTTGAATGGAATATTGCGAGCTTAATACATGTTCGATGGCAGAGAAGAAAAAAAAAACACAAGAAAAAGAATTCTTTATAGACGTTTGTATGAACAGGGAAATAAAGTGCGCGACCGGATCGTACGAACTTGCTCTTGTATCTAACAACTTTAATGTAGTTAAACATTGACGCTGTTAATAGGTAGGTAATTTGGTTATCCTATGCAGGCTTGAGGCCGATGTAGATAAGATCACCTTGATTTTTAGTATAATGAATAATTGTCGAATGGGTGATTGAAGGAAGAGTAGGTACCTACCTACAAATGCATATTTAAATCTAGATTATGGATTTTAATTATGGAAGTTATGAGGGTAATATGTAGCTACATACATAGATGGAACTTAGGTATGTAAATATGTACAAATAATAATGAAAATAAAGGATAGGTTGGTAGGCATACATAAGATTCCTGTGATTTTCAAAGATATAGGTAAGTATAGGGCTGGAATTCGACATCAGTCAAATTAAGTTGTTAAACCATTTTTTTTTCAGTTGAAAGTGTGACATTTACGAAAAGTGATCGCTTAACTATCGCACAACGCATACAAATTGTTAAAACCTACTACAAAAATGGTGATTCTGACACAGCCACATATCGTGCTTTAAGAGGAGATTATGGTTTACATAATCGTCCAACTACGCAAGCAATTGGCAAAATTGTGAAGAAATTTGAAGAAACTGGATTGGTTACAGATATTGTAAGGACTGTGCATCATCGTTTCGCTCGTACCACCGAAAATATCGCTGCTGTAAGTGAAAGTGTTGCCGAAGACCCGAATGTGTCGATTCCTCGTCGTTCTCAGGCATTAGGACTGTCTTACGGCGCATTATGGCGTATTTTGCATTTGGATCTACACCTACATCCATATAAAGTCCAGCTCGCACAACAACTGAAGCCAGCTGAAATTTCACAACGTTGTAGATAGGTCGAATGGGTGCTTGAACAACAGGCGGTGGACGTCGATTTTTCGAACAAAATTTTCTTCAGCGACGAAGCACATTTCTCACTCGGTGGGCATGTTAATAAACAAAATTGTCGTATTTGGGGTTCTGAGAATCCTCAAGTAATTGAAGAGAGCCCATTACATCCACAAAAAGTCACTGTTTGGGGCGCTCTTTGGTCCGGAAGTGTGATTGGACCTTACTACTTCGAAAACGACGATAGAACGCCTGTCACCGTCAATTCGGAGCGTTATGGTCATTTGATAACCGACTTTTTTTTGCCTGCTATTGAAGAATACGACTTGGAGAATATGTGGTTTCAACAAGACGGTGCCACATGCCACACAACTCGAGCGAATATGGCTTTATTGCTAGAGACATTTTCTGGCCGCGTAATTTCTCGTCGTGTCGATATCAACTGGCCACCAAGATCATGCGATTTGACACCGCTGGACTTTTTTTTGTGAGGCTACGCGAAAGCACGTGTTTATGCAGATAAACTTTTAACTCTTGAGCACTTGAAAACCAACATTCGTCAAGTTATGGCTGAGATACCGCTCAATATGTGTCAAAAAGTGGTCGAAAATTACCTTAAAAGTATCGATGCTTGCAAAAATTGGCGTGGTGGTCAACGTTCAAACTTTATA
This sequence comes from Philhelius pedissequus, assembly GCA_910595825.1. Lineage (NCBI taxonomy): Eukaryota > Metazoa > Arthropoda > Insecta > Diptera > Syrphidae > Philhelius > Philhelius pedissequus. The sequence continues at coordinate 204,358,562 of OU343161.1, read as the reverse complement.
ATAAAAAAGAAATATCATGAAAAAAAAATATTTTATTTGTTTTATTTACGTTTACTTTTAAAACCGCAAAATGGATAAACCCTTACATAAGTATGGGGGCCTACATTGTATGTAGTATGCAAGGATGTACGCAAAAATTCGTACAAATGAAATATAATATGGTAGAAATAAATGGATAATACACATAATAAAATGTTTTATATTGCTTAGGTGTTATAGTTTGAAGGAAAACAAAGATGCCATTTAAATTCCTAGATAAATAAAAATACAGATATAAAAAAAATCAAAAATCTTTGGAGCCGTTTCTCAAAAAAAATTAATTTTGTATGTATAACATTTTAAAAACATTTTTGTACAAAAATTTTAAACGACATTTTAAAGATATTTTTAATATAGGCACATATAAAATTCAAATTTCAAAAAAAATCATTGACTGGTTTTTGAAAATAGATTTTTCAAAACAAAATTTTTATTTATTTTTTTAAAAATCGAAAATTGTTTTTTGAAAACTTGAGTAGCTATGGAGTTTTATTAATACTTTAAGGGAGCATTTGCGTTAAAAATAAAATGCACGACTGGATCGCACGTACTTGCTCCTATGTTCGATCACATTATATGCAAACGATTCTTAATAGAAATGGCTAAATGTATTTTTAAAGTCGTTTTTTACTTATTTTTTTACATATAAAAATTCTTAAATTTTTTCTAAAAAAAAAATTTGTATGAACATTTTAAATGTTTAATAATATGAATACAAAAACAAAATTTCAGAAAAAATGGTCCACCGTTTTCAAAATATTGAATTTTCAAAAAAAAAAAATATTTTTTTTCAAAAATCCAAAAAAAACTATTTTTCGAAAATTTTGAAATGAAATACTATTAAGAATTTGAAGGAGTTCCTGTATAGATTTTTTTTTATCGAAATCCGTTGAGCCGTTTATGAGAAAGTGGGAAATCAATAAAATGGTTGTATGGCAGGTACCGTTAATAACAAAATATTTAAAAAAAATTTTAGCCAAAATGTAGAAAATGCCCTATGTAGTAGACCCGTAAATTTTTATCAAAATCATTACAGCCGTTTTCGAGATAATTAAGATGGTAAAAAAATTTGTATGGCAAGTAACGTTATTTTTGGGGCAAACCAACGATTCAAAAACTATTTTAGACAATCACCTTAAACGCCTAAGCACCAAGTTTGAACCAAGAGGGTTGAGCCGTTTAGTCTGTAGATCGTTCTACAGACAGACAAACAGACAGACAGACAGTCAGAATTGAGAGCCACTTTTTTGTGTTCTCTATGATCGTAATGTCATGATTGATTGGTAGAAAAATACAATTTTTTTCACAAATACATAACTTGCCTTATAGTACCTATAAACGCAAGTAAAAATATTTGAATAGGTTCATCCAATTGAGAGAAAGGATAAAATAAGAAAAGTGGTTCTTGGAGTCGTTTTTGAGAAATAATTTTTTACCTTAACGGGTTTCCAATTGTTTTTGTTTTTGAGTTCGTCTGTATAATTCGAAGTTCAGTTGCTGTTTAATAGAGAATACGCTTTTTAATATTAACTGTAGTTCTTAATACATACATTTTAGGTTTTCAAAGTCGCGAGTTGATAAATCACTTTCAGTGCCGGAATAAGTATCAATTTCACGAAAAATAGTTTTTTTTTAAATTAAACTCAACTCCTTTTCAGATTATTTTTAAGAATTTTTCTGCAAGAATAAATGAATTCGATTTGTAGGAAAACAACAACATTTTTTTTTAAATCTTTATAAGATGACTGACTGTTCTAAGTTGTTCTATCTTGTTCTGAAGTTTCTCACGAATCTGTTCTGTTCTAAATTTTTCGTCACTGAACAATCTATATGATTTTAAATATTTAACGCATACTTCAATTTTATAGTACCCTCAGCTTTTCATATTCATTTGCATATTCACCTCCTCGATCTTCGGATGCGGAACTGCAATGGCAGCCTATGATAATCTCATTAAATTCTGATCTCGACAGCATTGTCCAATGTGGAATAAGAAACCGTATAGAATTTAATGGTTCAAAAACTCAGCGTTGTCTTCTGTCGATAAAGCATAACCCACCCCCTATGCCGCTATCTATGAGCAGCACTTGCATTGAAGAAACCGATCAGTCCTGTCAGTCCTTGGAATGTGCATCACAGACCACCTTTTGTGGAATGACCACATATTCTATGTCGCTAAAACCGCTGCAAACTGTTTGGGCTTTCTTCGAAGATGCCAGAAATTCTTCTCCCCGTCTGATCTGGCTGTAATCTGTAAGGCCTTTATTCGTCCAAAGCTGGAGTATAGATAACTCTCACATTTGGGCAGGTCACCTATAACTCACTTGAAGCTCTTAGATAGAATTCAAAACAGAGCTCTAAGAATGATAGGCGATAAAACTATAATTTAGATTGTTCAGTGACGAAAGGTTAGAACAGAATAGAACAGAACAGGTCAGATTCGTGAGAAACTTCAGAACAAGATAGAACAACTTAGAACAGTCAGTCATCTGACAAAAAAAAAATATTGTTGTTTACCTAAAATTCAAATTCGTTTATTTTTGCAGAAACGTTCTTAAAAATAATCTGAATGGAATTGAATTTATTTAAAAAAATATTTTTCATGAAATTGAGATGATTCCGACACGGAAAATTATTTATCAACTAATGTCGTTTTTATTTGGCAATCCGAAAGCCTTCCGGACTCTTCTGAAAGCGTTCACTTGGGAAAAAATGACAGTTCTAATTCTGAAAAGAAGAGAATTTTGCTTCTGGATTTATAATCAGAATCATAACCAGAAGCACTCACACATTCATATACCTGAACGTCAAACTCGACTGTTGTCATTTTTTGTATCATAATTGTGCAACAAACATTTTTTTTGAATTTGAATATTCTCAGGTACACAATTATTTTCACATATACAATCTCATTAGAATTCAGAATCGTCAGAATCATATAAAAGTGTTCAGTTGGGATCCTGGATCGGAGAAGAATTCCGGATTGCCAAATAAAAACGCCATAATTCTAAAACCGAAATGTTTTTTTTTAAACAATTGGTTTTGACAGTTCTCACAAATCTGTTCTATCCTGTTCTACCTAAAAAGCAAGTGCAGAAAATCCTGTTTTAAAGTGTTCCAAACTGTTCCAAACAGACTCATTGAACACCAAACCAGAACAGTTCAGAACAGAAAATTTCTCATTGAACAGCAAAATCCTGTACTTTTCTGTTCTAAAGTGTTCTAATCTGTTCCGAACAGCCTCATTGAACACACTAATTGAAACATTTTCGTCTCTCGAACAGCGGCGAAATGTATCAATTCTTTCATTATTTTATCACTATTTTTATAAACAATGTTCTAGCGAAATAGCCTGTTGCATTCCTCCCCTCACACTATTCAACCGTAGTACTCGCGCTTCTAGGAATGCTCATCAGTTTACCCTGAACCCAACTTCGGACGTACTGTCAAGTACAGAGATTCTTTCTTTAGCCGTACAACACGAATGTGGAATGCGTTGCCATGCTCTATTTTTCCCATTCTTTTGATATTCTGAACTTCAAAACCAATGCACATTGGTATCTCCTTTTAAATTCTTCCCGATTTTCCTCACGCTCGCACTGTAGTTGAATATATTAAGGGTAGTCAAAATCCCTTTGTCCCCTTTCACACAAGGAAACTGAGTTGCCGGCAACTGGGAGTTTGTTGGCGAGAAGGGCAAGAAGTAGAGGGAATAAAAAAATCTCCCCGGTCAACGATTTGAAGAGATTTTTTTTGACGTTTTGCTTTGCATTCCAATTAGCCCGACAAAATCTTCCCAGTTTCCTCCTCAGTTTCCTGGTTCCAGTTTCCTCTTGTGAAAGATACAAGGCAATGAAAGTAAAACGTCAAAAAAATCTCCAGCAGCTGGTTTTTCTGTGTGAAAGGGGACTTTAGTGCGTGCACAATCATAAAAAAAAAAACTGGAATTGAAATGACGACTGAACTGACAACTGAGATGAAACGCATTTACACATATCAGTTTAACTGATATGACTGAAGGGCCAACTTATGTGAATTCCAGTTTCAGTTTCAGTTAAACGCTTCAGTTTTGCGTTTAGACATCAGTTTAACTGGAAGCTTAACTGATAGCTCAACTGAAACTGAAATGATCATCTAAATGGGGCAATAAGATTAAGTATGTACATACATATATAGTACATGAATAAACATGATTTCTGAAAGCTAAACCTAAAAATTGTTTATTGTATAATCGGTCATTCTCGTGTATATTACGAATTGTTTATATTAAAAATATTTGTTGATTAAAACAAAGATGTTTTACCATACTACAATTGATACTTTAAAATAAGTAACAACGCTAATTAAATTCATGTTATTGAAATAGATTTATAGAAACTCACAATTGATTAATTGTCTAGAGTCTAGACAATTACATATGTATGTACATAAGCATATAATGAAACTTATTTAATTTAGTTAGTGATACGGTTATTGCAATGATAAAGCAAAAAGTATTTGTCAAATTTTATAAATAAATAAATAATTAAAATACAGACAATTAGCGCTCCAATGCTATGTTTATTTGATATTTTTCTAAAACACCACTACCTAATTAACTACGACGAAGTAAGTGTTAAGGTAGAGCAAACCTAATGAACTAGAATTTTTGTTGGGTTTATTTGGCTTACCTTCGATTTGTTGTGGAAAATCCATGATGAAGTTTGAGAATTTGGATTTCTTAATGCACTGTTTATTGTTTAAACCGTATCTGCAGATTAATAAACATGCTAATTGTGCTTAGCTCTAGATTTTCTTATGCTGCCACAGAAATTAAATTCATTTCCTATCCTTTGTGAAAAATTAAAATCGATTTTTATTTTGGCTATTTGACAGGTAGATATTGTTATAGAGTGCGCCACATGCATTAGAGTTGTTTGAATGGTTTGAACCTCAGATAAAAAGCATTCAGAGCCCCAGTATACAATTGCCGAGCTTAACTTCGATTTCGGTTCAATAAAAACATCGATTTGTTGTCGATCCGCTGTCAATTTTTTTTTCTGAAAATCAGATTCGTTTCAAATTAGAACTAATTTATCTATGGAAAAACAGACCAGTATTGAATCTCTTTTTCTAAACAGATTCAAAAAGGATTTGTACACAGATTCTTACACAGTCTACAATATTTATTTTGAAGTTTCTCAATTGTTGCGTTATCAATTAATTGATAATATGGTGATACAGAAAAGAAAAATAATACATTTAGTTCAAAATTGTGCAATGCATAGAAGCATGTTAACAAAGGTGGGCTTTTAATTAGAATATTCTACCCACAGTTCGATCAAGAACTCTTCGTCCGTACTTCCCCAAATTCATTTAGTTCTTTTCTTTGCACATCATGTAAATAAAAAGAACTCATGCGTTAAAAATTTATTACTAATAAGCATTTGAAAAAATATCCATACCGCTTCCATAATTGGCCTCGTTCGGTGCGCGGCCGATAGGCTATCCAAGATACCTTTGTAGCGGATTTATTTTCGAACGATTCAGGTAGCTTTCTCGTTATGTCAGTTGTATTGCATACACAACTGAAGTTTTGAATCAGCTGTTCCTTACATTTCCAACCGAATCTCAACGAATCCAATAATTTTTGGGTAGCTTGAGATTTGTGTTTGACAACATATGTTTAGTTCATCAGCCGTTTTTTTCCTTAGGCGTTACAACAACACCAAACAACTCGGATCGGTTAGGTTGCGCCACCGAACGAGGCCATTGTTTGAACGATTTGAAATTTATTTTTTCGACAGCAAGCCATCAGTTGTTTTTTTTTCTGTGGGCCTATACACACTCATATCAATTTCCGTTGACAGAAGATCTGTTCGTTTAATTTATCTTTGAATTGCAACTCGTTTTCAAGTCGTTTTATCAAAACGAGTAGTTTACGAAAAATGTATTGGAAAACGAGTAGGTTTTAAGTATTCGTTTTGAGAAAAACGAGTAAAATCTCGTTTGATGTTGGTTTGATGTGAATAGGCCGTGTGTTTTATAATCGCCAATAACCTATATGGTTCAACCCGTGAAAATAAAACGATCTGGGTTGTGTACCCTCTGTTCGCCGAATTTTATAATAATATTTGCAAGCCCAGATAGCATCCTGGATGTCGTGTTGTTTTTGTATTACGTGTTGAAAGATAACCCAGACCCGTAGGTAATAAAACGCAGCTTATGATGTAATAACGAATTGAAGACTTGTTTTTTTAGAGCTGCCAAGCAATACACAGTCACAAAAAGATATTAGATCCGTAATCGTTCGTTCGTTTTAAAGCAAAAAAGTATTGGTTTTAGCAGCGAATACTTTTTATTGAATGGAATTCGTCATTAGCTATTTCAGCTGTGAAGTGATTTTCCTCCAAAAATTGATTAAGCTATAATGTGGTTTTCCCTTGGTCAAGGATTTAATTATATTTTGATATAAATCTGCCAAAACACGAATTTCTACAATTAAATTATTACATTGTGCAACAAAAATTAATTTTTTGCAGAACCGTATTTTTCAGTGAATCTATCCCTCTTTTTTACTAATACCACTAAGCCCTAGTATAATTTTAGGCATTCAGTTTGACAACAACTATCAGCTTCACATAGACGAATATACGCCAACACCGAAATAAAAGAAAATTGAATTCAAGTAGCGTCCCACTTGCCACCCTCGCCACGAAAAATATCAACTCCCGCATCAAATTCTGAATTTACCATTAGAAATAAAGTGAAATGAGTTAAGTTCGAATTAAGTTTTGAACAATTAATGTCATGAAGCAAGAACACAATGTATGTAGCTATAAAATGCTACATACATGTGAGCAAAGAAAATATAATTAAATGTTCAAAAAAGAAGTATTTTTATACTAAATACAAATATTTAGATAATCACATCATTGTTTTTATATTTATTAGGCGTATTCATGCAATGAGATAATTTTCGGCTTTGCATGAACATCCCCTTAAAAATACTTGCTTAAATGTAGGAAATAATAAAATGTTCATTGAGCTATAACTTTATAAGGTTTATTTCTTTTCTTTCTACATCAAATTCGTGAGATAATTTTATCTTATTTGTAGAATATTTTCCCCATACAAACTTCCTAACATGCTAAGTTAAAAGTCATTACACGTTAAAAGGAATTCCTTGATTTTTCTGGCCATACACTTGTTTCACAATTTACTTCTCTGGTAAGGACATATTTTGAATATATAATTACCTCCAAACTAAAACAGAAACGGTCCTCCCCTCAATTAACTATGGATCAGACCTGTATATTAAGGAGAGTAACTCAGGTGATCTCATGTAGAATAACAAAGAATATCCCTCACAAAAGCAATATTGTTGGCTGTTCTTCTTCAAGTGATATCATCTAGTAATAAAAGCTAAAAATAAGTTCAAATTTAATTCCTTATTGAGTTTTTCCCTTGGCCCTATACCTCAACACACCTAAATTCAAAGGTTTCTATTTCTTATAAATAAATTTTAGAATTCTTTCAATTTCTATTTTAAAAATTATTATTATATATAATTTATTTTAAAAATAACAACTTGTATGCAAAACGCGAATTGGCAACAAAACATATGCTTCAGGTTTGGGATGATTGTATTTGTTCACCAGGGTGACTTCAGGTATTTCATAACGACTTTAGGACGCATCCTATGGTGACGTCGGGGCATACATAAATAAACATAATGTTATTGATATCAAAATACATCTACCAAATATATTTTGAAAGTTATGATACAAACTATTTTAATTTTTTTTTTTGATATAGTTTGTTTTAAGTTTAAGGCTGGCGCGGAAATGCAACTTTCAGTTTGGCAACAGTTTGGTTGCTAAAGTGAATACCATGGAATTTATATGAGTGCGCGCACATGCAAAAACTATTCAGTCAGCATTTCGAGCAACTTAAAAGTTTGTGTTTTGGCACAAATCAAACGATCGCCCCAAATAAGTTCTTCAGTTTGTATCACACCGAATTATATGTAATGGGCACGCATTAAATCAAAATATTATCTGTGTTGGTTTATCTCGTTGATTGATTTTAAAGTTGCTTATGTACGCGATCATCGTTCAACTAGTGATTAAACTAATTCGTTTCGGAAAAATTGCATGTGCGCGCCTAGCCTAAGACGCCATATAAGCGAACCAATTAACTTACATAAGTCCTATCTTAAAAGCATATTTTAAAAACTATTCAATTTTATTTGAAAGAATATTGGATAAAATAACAATATATTGAAAAATAAAATAAAATATAACAAACAGTAGAAGACATTTAGATAATATAAACCATAATAAATAATAATATTAACTATTATCTCTTAACATTTGAAACTATTTCTCCATGTGATAATGTATTATGTTCGTATATGCATTACTACTTGTATATAAACACGTAATTACTTTCATCTATGATGACCACCCGCAGGAAATAATTAATTAAATTCGTTGATGTCTATAGTTTAATTGTATTAATGTTAAATAACCTTTTGAAAATGAAAAACTAATATAAAATTCGGAAAATGTAAAACAAAATAATAACAACGTGAATTATTTATAGTCATGTTGTTGTTTATCAAAAAAAAAATTGGAAAGTGTTGGTGCAACCCAAGTGAATTTATTATGACGATAAATTTAAATAACTTCTTAACAAAAATCAACAAAAACAAATTACTGTAAAAATACTGCAGCTACTTTTAAGTGCAATTTTATAGAAATTAGTATGCACGTGCAACTGACGTGTTATTGTTTTATAATATCCTTTCTTATCCATACATAGATGTGGCATCAATTTCTAACACAATTGCATAAGTATGTAAATTATAAATTTACCTACACATACACCACTTTACTTCTGATATATTCGGTGATTATTATTATCTCATTTCACTCACCCACTTTATAACTCTTACTTACTAAATCAATTTTCAACTAACTTATCTCATTCACTCACTTCAATTACGAATTAGCTAAGCCTCTGTGTAATTGTGAAGGCATCTGATCTACTCTGCAGGTACAAAAATATTAGTTTAGTACATATGTATAAATGCATATACATACCAAAAAGAAAGAGAGAAATAGGGTGAAAATGTATACTATGCAACCAAATAGAGAGAGAGAGAGAGATACATAGTGAAAATGTAATTACAGAATTAATGATTCGCAGATGACATTCTGAGAAGGAGCCTTTTCGTAGGAGTTGATATTTGAACGTCGCAGCTTACAGTCGAGTTATGTGTAACAAAATATTAAGAGTAAAAGATAATATTATACCTAAGTAAAATATTTTAAATCAAGCGGTCTATTATAAATACTTGTATAATTAATTTATATGAACAGTGTTAATCGATAAAATTGCTTGAACACAATCATTATTGAATATACTTCGAACGCGTAAATTCACTGAACGAACGTATTTTCCTTCAAACTGCTGTCAACTGTCAAATATATGACTTTGCTTTGAATTTATTACATTACGTTTTGCATTCATTAAAAATATAATAAAAATATTTTCATATAACTTTTCAACAAATTGAAAGCTAAAAGTTGTATTTTAAAGCGATTAAAAAAAAGTGCAATTGATCTTAATATAGGAAGAATGCCGCCCACAATCAACGGCAATGGCACCAATCCGACTACAGAAAAAAGACCTCCGCGCCCAGCAGATAGAAAGTATGTATATTGGCCATTTTTTTTATTGTTTGTTGTCTAATAAATTAAAAATTTCTAGATCTGAGCTGATTTGTCGTGTTAAATATGGCAACAATCTCCCTGATATTCCTTTCGACTTAAAATTCTTGATGTATCCCTTCGATGGACATCGTTTTGTTCAATACAATCCGACATCGTTGGAGAGAAGTTATAAGTATGATGTTCTCACTGAACACGATCTCGGTGTCACAATTGATTTGATTAACCGTGATCTCTACCAGTCCGATTCTTATGCACAACTCGATCCTGCCGATGAGAAGTTACTCGAAGAAGATGTCCATACTCCACACGATTCAATGCGTTCGCGCCAACATTCACGTAGTGTCTCCTGGTTGAGAAAATCCGAGTACATCTCTACCGAACAGACTCGTTTCCAACCTCAAAACATAGAAAAGATAGAAGCCAAGGTCGGGTATAACGTGAAGAAAAGTCTTCGCGAAGAAACCCTGTACTTGGATCGAGAAGCCCAAATCAAAGCAATCGAAAAAACTTTCGAAGACTCTAAAATTGAAATCACAAAACACTACAGTAAAGCAAATGTTGTACCCACAGAGGTGTTGCCTGTGTTTGCTGATTTCAAGAACTGGAAATATCCATGTGCCCAAGTTATTTTCGACAGTGATCCGGCTCCGATTGGAAAGAATGTTCCTGCTCAGCTAGAGGAAATGTCTCAGGCTATGATTCGGGGTGTGATGGATGAAAGTGGCGAACAGTTCGTCGCTTATTTCTTGCCCACTGAAAAAACATTGGAGAAACGTCGTGAAGACTTTACTAACAATGTAATCTACAAAGAGGATGAGGATTATGAATATAAGATTGCTAGAGAGTATAACTGGAATGTTAAGAGTAAGGCGTCAAAGGGATACGAAGAGAACTATTTCTTTGTCATGCGCAGCGATGGAGTTTACTATAATGAACTGGAAACAAGGGTACGTTTAAGCAAACGTCGTGTAAAAGCTGGACAACCTCCCAACAATACCAAGCTAGTAGTTAAACATCGTCCTTTGGATGCAAATGAACATCGTATTCAGAGGTACCGTGAGAAGCAATTGGAACCAGCCGGTGATGAAGACGAGGAAGAAGATGAGGAGATGGAGGACGAAGAAGAGGTCGAAGTAACTCAACCGACGGAGACGCAAGAAACTGAGGAAAACAAAACCACTGAGGAAGAAGCTCAGATTGAAAAGGATCGTGCATCGCGCTCTAGGTCAAAATCCCACGCAAAATCCCGCTCAAGGTCAAAATCACATGCAAAATCACGTTCCCGATCCAAGTCAGTGGCAAAATCTCGTTCACGATCACGATCTCAATCGAATTCCGGATCTTCTTCGCGATCAAGGAGTCGATCTAAGTCGTCTTCCAAGTCTGCGTCGAGGTCAAGATCGAGATCGGGATCGAGATCACGCTCTCGCAGCAAGTCGGGCTCAGGTTCGAGAAGCCCGTCTCGATCTCGTACCAGTCGGTCAGGATCACGATCTGTAAGTCGGTCTCGCTCACGTAGTGGATCAAAGTCTCCATCCCGATCCAGGTCTAGGTCACGGGCACATTCAAAATCAAAATCGGGATCACGATCGCCATCTGGATCTAGATCAGGATCTGGGTCGCGATCACCAAGTAGATCCAGAAGTGGTTCACCCAGTGGATCTGGTTCTGGCAGCGGTTCTGATGAAGAATAAATATTTGCATTATATGTATCTACTTTATACCATTTATTGTAATGAAGTCTATATTATATTAAAAAAAATAGTATTTTAAATGAGCGTTTTATTTTCGATGACTAACATTTTTTGTTGGAAAATCAATTGAAACTAGACTCGGTCGAGTGGAGGCAGTTATTTTGGCTACAGAATTAACAGAGCCAGTTGATCTAGATGAATGCGTTTCTACAAAACGAACAAAAATAACCCAACAAATTATAACATTAAGTTTGTATCTCACCCTTTGTAGATGCAAATGAAAGCTCAGACAATTCACCACGCCACGAGGACAATGTACGACATTTTCTAGCTTTTGGACATTCAAGACCTTTGGCATAAAGCATTTTAGTTGTGTATGGCGCCAAGTCCAAATCATTGTCAATCAGATCTGCGAATAGTTGTAAGGCAGTGCTATTGCGTTTTTCCAGTTCTCTCAAATCTAATTCTTTGTTGTAAATTGATAAAAATACAGAATCGAACGAACGTTGACGTGTTGTCTTCCAGGCGGTTTTGACTTCACGATTTGCACGTTGAATTTTAACTCCTTGATCCAGAAGTTCCTTGTGGACTTTTGTCAGAAGTTCATTGTTATCTAATCTGGTAGAAAAATAAAATATTTTTTGTATGTAGTGAATTTGCATTCAATACATTTAATTACTACTTATATGATACTATAATAGCCTCCATATATTTTTTCGGGTGCAAATAAAACAAATCTATTTCGTATACTGCTTGGCTGCTAATTCAGACATGTTGGTTTCAGTCCCACTCTAGGAAGCACACTTTTCAATTATCTTTCAACTGGATGCCACCCGTCGCTTATAGAATAGTAAACACCTTATAATTCTCATTCTACTGAGCGAACTAGTGCCGTTCAATTTTAGGTTGTAATCGTTAAACTTCAGAAAAGTTTTGAAGTATTGGAGTCATTTTATAATTCATTCATTTTTAGAAAATAAAAATGCAATTGATAAACAAAAAAAAACTGCATTAGGTTGGATCAGATCATGTGAGCTCGGTGGCGGGATGCGAAGTGCGTTGGCTATTAAGCGGCTGGTCATGGTTCAATACACGATGAAGGAACAAGAAGTTTTTCAATTAAAATGAAAAAAGTAGACCAGCACCACTAGATCAAAAGGAATCTGATGATCGACCTTGGCAAGTCGTGAAATAGCTATAATTCCAGCCAAAAATAATTGAGAAAAAACTTGGTGGTAGAGCACACTCAAGTTGTTGTTGGACATGGACATTCAAAGTCATTAAAGTTATGTAATAAAAAATTGACATTGAAATGCCTTTTAAATACCTACTACTATTCCATGAAGTTAAATTAGCCTGGGTAAAAATTAAAACGAACTAGATGTTTTCTTTTTAAATTCAAAAATGTTTAAGCGTATAGAAGTCGTTAATCACAAATAAAATCTATTATAACCTCAATGATACAGGCGATTTTATAAACCTAAACTTTTATTCAGAAAAAAAAAATTAAATTGTATAAACAAGCAAATTGGATGAAGGGAATATGTATTTTGAATATTAACAAAAAAACTGCCATTTTCATTTTAACCACAAAACTTGTTCAAATAATCCTAAAATAACATTCATCATCAAGTTATTTCTTGCACATTAACCAACAAAGATTTTTATTGTTGCATTCAAGCAGAATTTAACTTAAGATATCGTTTATGCTTTTGACATTGAAAGGTGTCGCAATATATTGTATTAAATAAGATATTTAGTGTGCATTTTAGAAAAAGCTATGGTGAACTTGTGCGCCTTCATTTTGAAACTATTAAATATCCTAGCATAAGCTAAATTGCTCAATTTTGACTTGCGATATATAGATACTATATGGCAAGTTATGGATTCGTAAAACAAATCGAAGTCGAGATTTTGATCAAACTTGACATTGTCATGATGGAGAATAACAACCGCAATTCCGTCTGTCTGTCCTCGAATCTACCTACAGCCTAAACGGTTTAATCGATTTGCTTCAAACTTGGTACATATTGTTTTTTCGTAAATATACCCATTTTCTTCATTTTTTTTTTCAGACAAAACTAACGGTACCTACCTGCCACACATTTTTTTTTGACCCAAAAGAAAAATCATGTTTTTCTCAAGAACGGCTCCAAAGATTTTGATAAAAATAAAATGCACGACTGGGTCGCACACACTTGCTCATATCTTCGATCACATTGCATGCAAAAGATTCTTAATAGAAAGGGCCCAGCGAACTTCGTCTCGCCCCAATTTAACGCCTTCATATAAACCCCAGACATATAATAAAGCACAGATAGTTCAAACTGCAATGTGATTTATTTGAATGGAATCAAAATCAGTAGAGACTGATATGATGATAAATGTTTTCTACTTGTTTCCGGCGCAAAAACAAACAACGAAGACGATTTGCCAATACGCGAAGAGGCAACGTACAGTTGACCGTGCGAAAAACAGCGGAATTCGATTCGATTTACTCCACAAACTTACAACGATTGGCCTTGCGATTTATTGATTGTCATTGGGCAACCTAAACCTATATATGTGTGAAATTTCGAAAGAATCGGTTGAGCCGTTTATGAGATAATCGAAAGCAAAAAAACGGTCCTATGGAAAGTGCCGTTTTTAGACATTTTTCTAATTTTTTTTCAACCATATGATCGGTCGTAGCTAAACAGCCGCACTGATTTTTTTAAAAATCAAAATCGTTAGAACCGTTTCCGAGAAAAATAAGTTTAAACGTAACGGTTATAAGGCAGGTACAGTTATTTTTTGAGTTAAAAAAAAATGTATTCCCCTCTGTACATAAAAAAACTCTATATACCAAGTTTGAAGGAATTCGGTCCACCCGTTTGGACTGTAGGTGTCTACATACATACAGACAGACTGACAGACTGACATACTGATAGACTGACAGATTGACAGACAGACATACAGACGGGCATAATTTTTAGACCATCTTTTTTCGTCTTCGCTATCATCGTAATGTCATGTTTGATTGTTATCTCAAAACTTTATTTTTCGACGAATGCATAACTTGCCCTATAGTACCTATAATCGCAAGTAAAAAATGTTTGACAATTTCTCATTGTAAAATTTACACATATATTATGTAAGAGGAAACTCATTAAAAAATTTGCTTGATACTTGTAAAATTCAAAATGAAGCCAAGATTGATAAATGTTCACAAACATACCTGCTTGGATAGTATGCCATTACAAGGGATAGTGATAGCGGATAGGCACAAGGGATACATTTAATCATATTTTTTAATGAATAGAATTTTAATATACATATATTTACTAATTTATATAAAAAACTGTATATGTGTAAATATATGATATAAATTTAAATATTTATTATAATCTAGTTAAATATTAAAGGGAACTAATGACATAATTAATAATTTTTTAAAATTATATACGTAATTATATACCTGCATACATACAGTGCCGGTAAAAAAAATAGCACCACTGGTACAAGTTTCATTTTAACTTCATTAAATGAGCCTCTACTATTATTATTATTATTTTTTTTTATAATTTCGCACGCGCTCAAGGGATTATGAATACCCTTTATGTTTTTAAAACAGCGCGGGCATTCGGTGAAAGAAGAGAAAGTAGTATAGGAAAGATGTGTGGCGCGACAATTTGTTTGTTTCTTTTTAACTCAGAGCATGCAGAGTTCCAAATGTGTGTTTCTTTTTTCGTTCGGAACATGTGTAGATCGCACTCGACGTGCTCGAAGATAATTGACTGAGCATGTGAGTATAAATTACCGAACGCACCAAATACCATGTGTGTCAAGAAGGAAAATAGAAAGAAAAAAATAATTAGATACATAAGTTGGCGAAAGAAGGTGATCGCTAGTTGATTTTCTGTATCTGATGGGTGTGTATCAGTATACAAAAAAGAGTAGGTTTTGTGCTATATTGCTTTTTATGATTAATACTACGTTTTCACCTACCACTTAATTCAGATTTATGTGGATTTACCATAAATCTTGTTCGAAATCTTCTTAATTTTGAAGATTTCCCATGCAAATTTTAATCTCCTTAAACGAAGATTAGAAACTAATCTCATTGAAATCTTCTTAAAAGTAGGGAACTATTTTCCCAACAAACATTATTTTGTGGAATGTGGCCAGAATGCGCACATCCAAATATCAATTCTTCATACAGAAAACAAGGAAGCCATTTTGCTAGAGTCATCACGTAGCAATCATCTCCGAGTTTTAATTTTATATGTGTGTTAGAAAGTCATGGAGTATAGAAAATCAACTAATGTTATGGAGTGGCCAGCGCAACCACAGAAAATCTGTGGGCTGACGTTAAGAAAGCAGTCTCTGAAACCAAACCGACAGTAACACAGAACTCTGGGCTGCAGTAAAGGTCTCCTGGGAGAATATTCCGGTAGAAAGGTGCCAAAATTTGGTAAATTCAATGACCAGACGTTGTGATGCAGTAATAGCCAAAAAAGGCTATTCAACGAAATACTAATTTTGCTTGACTACCCCTAAAGAATAAAATCATTGAAAAAGATTTTTTTATTTTTGTGATGTTTTAGTTTTAAGTTGTGTGATGAAGCAATGTTGCTATTTTTTTACCTCTTATTTATTTGAGTTTTTCGAAAAAAAAAATATTTTTTTTAGTAAGTTGATGAATAAAAGTTAGAATTCTTTTTTAAATGTGAATTTTTGGACTTAATATAAGCTTTTCGCCTATCCAAAATGTCCCTTAATGCCCCTTGGCTTAAACTTCATTTTTAAATGAAATCTGGTTCTCGTAAGTAATGGTGCAATTTTTTTTTACCGCAGCTGTACATAGGTACTCGTATATATTCGTAAATATAGGTTATTGATTTTTATTTTAAATACCTTTCTAAATAAATTAGCGTTTTTTAAAAGTTCTTATAGACTTATTATTTTTTTTATATTTGTAATATTAGGTTTGTTTGGCATGTAGTAAGAAGTGTAAAAACTGTCAAAATTCTTTGGACCTCCTCTATAAAAATGTTGACCGGTTATGAGAAAGCCCTAAATCAAACCGTTAATAACAAAATATATAAAAACAATTTTAACCAAAATGTAGAATATACCTATAGTCCACATATTTTATTTTTATCAAAATCGTTTCAGCCGGTTTCGATATAATTAAGATGGTAGAACAAAATTTTATAGCAGGTACCTTTAGTTTTCGCCCAAAAAATTTCGCTTTTATTAGTTCAGCCGGTGTATTTGTTTGACATAAGCTACTTTGGGTTTGACCGCTGAGTGGAAATTCGTTTTTGTGTTGCGTAAGAAATTAAAACGATTTGTAAATAATACGTTTTGAATACAATAATATGGTACGTCCACGTAGTAATTTGGGCCGATCAACTCGGAAAGTTGCAGCTAGAAGAGTAGCCAGAGCTGCTCAAACAGATCATGAACGAGCTGATGGTAATGCGGTTAATCGGCAGCGTAATGTACATGTGAGAAGTGCACAACGAATAAATTTGGTACGTGTGCATTTACGTATGATTAAAATCTGAATTATACTTCTCTTGATGTGGTTTCAATTGGATTAATGACTGTTGTGTGCAGTCCTTGCAAGGCATTCAAATTTAAACATGCAACTCTTGGATTGTGTTGTGCAAAGAAGTTTACGAGATATAAATATAGGTCTGATCCACACTCTGCCAATTGGCACCAATTTCGCCAAAACCTGTGCCACACTTACAAATTTGGTAGTTTATGGCAGAAGAGAGCGCTCTTGAGAGAGTAAAATATTTTCCCTTCCTGACAATTTCTTGCCAATTCCTGCCCAATAAATTTTTGTAGGCAGCAATTACGAAACGAAAAAAAAACGGTTCGTAGTTGGTGTGGAAAAATATTTGTTGAACAAATAAATTAATTTGGAAACACTAAAATACAAAATAATTAGTTTGAAGAGAAAAAAATGTGAATTTACAGCAAATAAAGTCACATTTGCTGTAAATTCGCGATTTGACAGGTGTCTTTTTCACATTATCATTTTCTATTCAGCAAATGTGCTATTTTTTTTTTGCTGCAATTGATTCGAGTTTTGAGTATTATTACACTGATTCTGATCTAACCTTGGACGACGTACACGTGTTGCAATAATTAATCAGAATGTCCGTGATAATCAAACGCAAGAGGTGCGTACAGAAAATATAAATGGAGACCTGCCCATATTTCACAGCTTCGAACTGCACAATCACCACAAATTCGACAAAAAGTAATTAGAAGAAGAAAAGTGGTAAATGTAGACTTCAATCGCGCTGCTTTTGAATACGATTCCGCAATAGCTTTTACTTTCTCGATGCTTCCCCTGGGACATGTAAGATATTCGTCGTTTAATTGATTCTAGCAACAATTCGCCCAAGATCTGCATGTTTCATCATATGGCATTGGTGCCACACTGTTTGAATGCGGTCGAACCACACAATTCGCTTTGAAGCTTGCGATGAATTTTCTCACGGTTGAGAAGCCAATAACGTGCACAATGACAAAGAATTCGGCGACAGCGAAATTGATGCGAGAATGCAAAATCATAATTTGGGATGAATGCACGATGGCGTATAAATGAGCTTTGGAGATAGTTGACCGAGCAATGAAGGATTTACAAGGTGGTTCGAAATGATTTGGCGGGGATATGATTTTGCTCAGTGCAGATTTTCGTCGAAGGCTTTCCGTCATCCCGAAATCTACTGCTGCCAATGAGTTTAATGCTAATCTGAAATCGTCGTCTCTGTTCCGGCATGTCAAGAAGTTGAAATTGACCACAAATATGAGAGTCGCATTGGAGTGGTGGTAAGCAATTGCCAAATTTCTGTTGATGTCTCGACTGGATTGATATCATTCCCGGCAAATTTTTGCGAGTTAACAACGTCGAAGGAGAAACTCATCACCAAAGTAAAATGTTAACCGGCATTGTAAAAAAATTATAAGATTCTCAATTGGATTTGTCAACGGGCAATACTAGCAGCAAAGAAAAAAGGACGTCGTTGATAGCTTGGTAAACGGTCTTTGTTGTTTATTTTTGCGCCGGAAAACAAATTGAAAAACATTGTTTATCATATCACTTTCTACTGATTTATATTCCATTCAAATAAATCACATTGGTAAATTTGAAGTATTTGTCTTTTATTATAGCTCTGCAGTTTATTTGAATGCGTTAAATTGGGGCGAGACGAAGTTCGCCTGATCCGCTAGTATTCAATAAAAAAATGAGAAAACACTCGAAAAGTCCAATGAAGAAATATTAAAATTTCCACTTCTCCATTAAATGTGTTTCCTCACTGTGTTTCTTTCTTTATTCGTTTTTGTCTTTAAATTTCAATAGGTGTGTTTGGTAACGTAAAATATAGTACGACTTTGTACAAATTTTCACATTTTGCTGTCAAAGCCCATAGGAAAAAAAAAGTTTGGTAAACTTGGTGAGAATTTTTATTTACCAAACAGGCTTAATATGAAGACTTCAATTCTACTACACAAATAATGAACTTCTTGCTGAAGTTATCGTTTCTTTCGAGTGTGCCCATCCCCAAAACAAGGAAATAGCAGAAAAAAATTTGACAACTTGGTGTTTTGACAATTTATAAACCAGTTACCCACATAAATTCATGTAGTCATTGACATACTAGATATGCATAGAGATTCAGCTATTTTCGTCGAGTGTACTGAGATGACTCGCCAGTCACTGCTGAAATCTCAGGCGAGTAATCTGACATTTCAGTTCACTCACTTACTCCCTCAATTTTACTAGCTGAATCGATTTCTAATCAAACGTGACTCATCTCACCCACTAACTGCGGTTTCGAATTAGCTGAATCTGGGTGATGGACTGCTAGGAGCCAACTTCACGTTGGATCTCTCCTCAGCTAGGACCAAACGACCGCCACCCAGCTCCCAGCGGGAATCACGAATATTAGCATACCAGTGCTTAAGGATTTTTTTTTCAAATAAATCCATACACAAATCTATAAATTACATTTTCTCTATTTTATACAGAAAAAATAGGCAACTATATTATAGTTATTTGAGGATGAGCGGAATGGGATTAAAACTATGTAGATCAAATGTCAATTTAATTTTTTTTACTTTTCGACGAGACGAACAAAATTTAACACATGCAGTTAAGCTTAAATTACATTTCAGTTTTTGTTTTAAATCTTCGACGAAGCGAATAAAATCTATAAAATTTAACACAAGATACTGCGTAACATAAATTTACATTTAAAACATGCATTTAAATATTTCTTAGGCGACAAACAACAATATATTTTGCAGCGTCAAAATGTGTTTCACAAATCGGCAAAAAAAGCACTTCTGAAACGGACAAGTAACAAAAGAGAAACAATTTTTTAAATAAATTTTTTTAAAATAAAGAATTTATTTAATTGGAAAACTAAAATTAGATTTTTATTTGTTTTCTTTCGAAAGGAACTCTAGAAGCAATCTCTTTCATAAAATGAAATAAAAACGATTTTTTCTTATAGTCCCCCAGCACTACAGCAATTGTTGACTTTCTATAAATAATAGATGTCAGCACTTGTCTTATACAAAATATCAATAGATGGCCCTAGTTCCTTTGCCTGTTGACTAAATATAGTGGGCATGCCAAAAGTGGCAATAGGGTACTGGCGGAATACGTCAATGGCAAACAAAATGGCAGGAAAATCACATTGAGGGAAAACATTGTTGGATTCTCTATATATAGGGATAAAAAGCCTTATAGATGGCTTTTGAAAGTAATATTTCTCTGGTGCCTGGTAGAAAGGGGTTAAGTCAGAAATAGTAGTTTTCCGCAAAATGAGATCTAAGATTGAATACTTATTTGTAAATCCAGACATTGTTTTTCAAAAAATTAATGCTGCAGAATAATCATCAATGCGGTATTCGGTAATAACAGTAAGCTATTGACAACAAAATATGAGTACCTATCCGATTTTCTGATGACTTATCTCCTTAGAGCCATCTGTTTTTTGTGTACCTGTTTAAATTACGTTTTTTCTAGGCGCTTAAGTCAAGAAAAAAAATCTTTTTGTACATAAATAACTCAATTTAATTGAAAAATATACTTTAAAACAATAAATTAATTCAAATAAATAATAAGTATTGACATTTTATTCTGGTCATCTTCAAACAAATCTGAATTATTATCTGGTGCCTCTTACGAAGTTGATAAATTTTTGTAAAAGTCATGAAAAACAGGTGGAACTAAGGTTAAAAGTGAGCACAAATCCTTTTTGGATTTGAACTCTTGTATTTTTTTAGGACATTTACGAAATTTATTATTATTATCTTTTGTTAAACTTAGAAATGTGTATCCTTTCTATCGCAACCGACTATACTAGATGACTTAAGACCTTAGGAGCAACAAGATTTTTGAATTGTAAGATAACTTAAGCCTTTAAAATAATTAAATACAAGGGACTTAAGTCCACTTACACCCTTTTTACCAAATAAATCTGAAAACTTTCGGACTTACACCCTTTGTACCGATATATTTCTATAGGAAAGAGTAAGGCTATGCTTACACCGATGGGACCAAATGATATAGAAAAAATATGACTTAAGTCCAAATAAAAATCGAAAAACCGATTTTTTTCACTTAACCCCTTTCTACCAGACACCAGAGATTTTCGTTTGATACTTTGCTCCGAGTGGCGTGAAAATCGTTCACCCCCTTTTCTATTAAGCTTTTGTATGGAAATGACAATCGACTAGGACTAGCACTAGCAGTCCATATCTAGTATGTCAATTTTTTCAATGTAGGGGAAGTTTTTCTCCTCCACTTTGATAGTATTTGTACTAATTTTTTCGAGTAAGCAAAGATCATTTTGTGAAAATTTGTACAATTTGTTACGAATTCTTACGAATTTCCCAGACAACAAACAAACATATTAGGTACATATAATTATAGGTGAAAAGTTTCAAAATTGGTACAAGTAAAAATATAAACAGAAAAACTTATTAGTGAAGAATAACATATTTACCTTTTTCTAAGAAGTTCCTGAAGTGTTTCTTGCAACATTTCTTTTTCCATTCCTAAACTTTCAATCAGTCGTTCCTGTTGCATAATTTTACTACGCAAAGTTTTAAGTTCAGCTAACCTTTGACAGTACTCAGTTTGTAGATTTTTAAGGGCATTTAAATCTTCAGCTGAAAAATAATATAGATATTATTATAGCTAAATATGGACTATTTAAAATAATATGTTTACCATCTTCATCAAGTTCCTCAAAGTTGCGGCGATACATTTCATTTGAACCATTCATCAGAGCTAAAGTATGCTCCATAGCTTTGATCTCATACTCCGCTTTTAAAACATTTGCATTAAGAGTATTTCCTTGCTCTAATAGCATTTGCTTCTCCTGAACATTTTCGATTTTCATTTGGGTAGCAGTTACCAAGGAACCATCATCGTTAGTACCCAGCAATTTAGACGTGAGTTCGTAACGGGCTTTTGTGGCATCGATCTTTATCATTCTCTCACCAATATCACATTTCAACGTACTAAGTTCTTCCATCAAGTGTTTACGTTTAAGATGTATCAAATCATATTGTGAATTGGTTTCAACAATTCGTTCTTTAATGTTTCTAGACATTTGAAGTCTATGTCGATCCAAGTTATATGATCTATCTTGACATTGTTTAATTTGATTCTCCATTTCATTTACGCGCATTTTTAAAATGCTCAATTCAACAATTTTTTCCTGATTACTTCGAGTTGTTGCACATACTTTTTTTATACCACCTTCACAGTACAGTTGAGCTTCTTTTATTCTGAAGTTCTAAATACATTTTAAAATCGATATCATAAAATTATGGGAAAATTAATTGGAAACAGTTTTCTAAAAATTTAATTCTCAACAGAGCAAATTTGAAATGTTTCATAACTAGGTATACAATTAGGGCCCCATTTAGGAGGTTCGGGACAATTTTAGAAAAAAATGAATTACAATGAAAAAAAAACTTTAAAAAACAACGGCAACACTTACAATAAAATACTATAGTCGTTTTGAAAGGCAAAAGTCTGTTGTTTTATCCTAAATTTAAATTAATTTATTTATGTCAATAATTAAAAAAAAAAATAAAATGCACGACTGGATCGCACGTACTTGCTCTATGTTCGATAACATTATATGCAAAAGATTCTTAATAGAAACGGATAAATGTATTTTTAAAATCGTTTTTCACTTAATTTATTATACATAAAAAAAATTGGTATTAATATTTTAAATATTTAATAATATAAAATTAAAAACAAAATTTCAGAAAAAATCGTCGTTTTCGAAATATTGAATTTTCAAAAAAAAATTCGTTTTTCAAAAATTCAAAAGAGATCCTGCATAAAAATTTTGATCTAAGTCCTTTGAGCCGTTTATGAGAAAGTCGAAAATCAATAAAATGGTTGTATGGCAGGTACCGTTAATAACAAAATATTTTAAACACTTTTTTGGCCGAAATGTTGACCATACCCAAAGTAGTACACACACCAATTTTTATTAAAATCGTTAGAGCCGTTATTGAGATAATTAAGATGGTAGAAAAATGTATATGGCAAGTTCCATTATTTTTGGGCCTAAAATAACGATTCAAAAATCTATTTTGGACAATCACCTAAAACGCCTAAGCAACCAAGTTTGAACAAAATCGGTTCAGCCGTTTAGGCTGTAGTTCGTTCTACAGACAGACAGACAGACGGAATTGCGGAACCCACTTTTTTGGTGTTCCCTATCATCGTAATGTCAACTTTGATTAAAATCTCGAGTTCGATTTTTTTTCCAAATGCAAAACTTGCCCTATAGTACCTATATCGCAAGTTAAAATTGCATGCAAGCTCAACATTTTGATTAAAAATAAAATTCACGACTGGATTGCACGTACTTGCTCCTATGTTTACGTACTTTTACTCCTATGTTCGATCACATTATATGCAAAAGATTCTTAATAAAATTGATAATTTTTAAAGTTTTTCACTTAATTGTTTATATATAAATATTCTTAAACTTTTTCTAAAAAAAATGGTATGAACATTTTAAATATTTAATAATATAAATACAAAAACAACATTTCAGAAAAATTGTCGACCCGTTTTCGAAATATTGAATTTTCAAAAAAAAAAAAATATTTTTTTTTCAAAAATCCAAAAAAATATTTTTCGAAAATTTTGAAATGCAATCCAATTTAGAATTTGAAGGAGCTCCTGTATACAATTTTTTATCGAAATCCGTTGAGCCGTTTTTGAGAAAGTCGAAAATCAATAAAATGGTTGTATGGCAGATACCGTTAATAACAAGATATTTTAAACACTTTTTTGGCCGAAATGTTGACCATATCCAAAGTAGTACACACACCAATTTTTATCAAAATCTTTATAGCCGTTTTTGAGATAATTAAGATGGTAGAAAAATTTGTATGGCAAGTACCGTTATTTTTGGGCCTAAAATAACGATTCAAAAATCTATTTTGGACAATCACCTAAAACGCCTAAGTACCAAGTTTGAACCAAATCGGGTTAGCCGTTTAGGCAGACAGACTGAATTGCGGGACCCACTTTTTTGGTGTTCCCTATGATAGTAATGTCATGTTTGATTGTTAGAAAAATAAAATTGTTTATGAATATTTTAACTTGCCTTATAGTACTATATCGCAAGTAAAAATAAAAACAAGTTTAGACCAATTTTTTTCAGATTTGTGAAATAAAGTGCTCAATTGGCTTTTTGTGATCAACGTTAAAATTAATTCTGAATTGAAAACAAAAAACGGAATGATTTCATGACTTCTAGCTTACTACTTTTTTATGAGATTTTTATTTTTTTGGTATTTATGCAAACTTACTTATGTACATACATAAATACAATGTTATACTCTGTCCAAGAAAAATAAGCAGTTTAGACAAGATAGCACGTTTGCCTATCATTTTGCCTAGAGTGGATTGCATACATTTGTTATCATCCCATAAATCTCTCACAGGGTGTTCGTAGTGCTTATTTTAAATGACCCCAAATTTGAAAGAATAGTATGTAGGGTTACCGTCTATGTTAATATACGAGTTTTTATTTAATTGTTTTATTTATAAAAAATAGAACATATTTAACCTTATCATTGCGTCTTACGTCATGCAGTATTTCATCCAACGTAGGAGTTCGTTGTTTAAAAAAAAATTATGCACAATTTGTCTGACAAGTGTGCCATGTCGAAATCATCTACTTTACTTTTGAGACCAGCTTTGTTTTACTTTTTGGTGGCGAGTTGTGACATTATGTACTGTTTTCGTTAAGAAGTACCTATTTAAACTGTTCATTCACCGACAGAAAAATTTTCAGATGGGGACTGTGCATAATTGCACAAAACTCTAAAAAAAAAAAAAACACCTCTTCAAAAATAAACGAGTAAAAAACACAAATATTCATTTCATTTATATCTTTATTTATTCCATATTAGCTGCACAAGACTTGAAAAGATTACATCTTTCAAAAAGTACATAAAGTACTTTTCATAAAAAGGTGTGTTGTTTTTTTTTTTTTTTTTTTTTTTGTATAAATACAATTCGTAATACTACTGAAATTACTGAGCCAAGTAGAAGACTTAGCATTATATTTAATTGGACTTGTTGAATTATTGATTCAAAATAGGCTTTAGTCCACAACTGAACTGAACTTAATAAAAATTGCGTATTGGTAAGGCGCTCACTCACCAACTGAGGAGTCCAAGTGAGATTGCCGGGATGAAACGCAAATTTTGTGGACTAAAGGCCGTAAAAAGCTATTTTGAATCAAAGTACTTTTCTTTACAATATTGACCGCGCCCTACGAAAATCTACGCAAATAATGTTCTTCTGTAAAGAAAACAGCTTAAAATTTTGTAACTCCGTTTTAACGCATTTTTACATATTTAAAGAAATGCAAAAACAGAAAACCTTAGACAAATAAGATAAATACCCTAAACATCTGACGTCATTTGCATTTTTCTACAAGCTGAAACACGCACACAAATAACTTTTCCGTTCATGTTCCAATAGACACATTGATAAAAACGCACACAAGAATCTTTTCTGTTCATCTTTCTACAGACACATAGAAAACACACCTCTAGTAATATGTCTTTGTTTTGTTCGATTTCGCATCTATTCATGGATAGTGTCAAAGGTACAAATACAACAATAAGTGCGTTCCCAAGTGGAACTGCGAAAATCTACGAATTTCTACGAAAAACAGTCAAATCCTGCTCCCGTACTCCAAATTTTCGTAGTTTTTCACAGAAGAGAGCGCTCATAAGAGTAAAATACAGGGTTTCCGCTGGGAAGGCATACTACTTTGTTTGTTTATAATTTTTGATTAAATGAAAGAGAATGCATCTTATATTGATAAATGGTTTATTTAATGTCGGCAATTATGTATGGAATACAATATCAGGTAAATGTCCGCCTCTGTTAGTCTCACAAATGCGAGCCCTTTTGAGCACATTTTTCATTATATTCTCACACATTTCTCTCGCGGTATTTCATTAATTTCATCACGAATATTTTGTTTGAGTTGCTCAAGCGTTTCCGGTTTGTTTGCATAAACCTTGGTTTTCAGATATCCCCACAAAAAGAAGTCCGGAGCAATCAACTCAGGCGACCGTGGAGGCCAATCAACATCACCATTTCTTGAAATAACTTATTGTGGAAAGAGGTTTCGCAGTAATTCCATTGTAATCCTGGCTGTATGCGATGTGGCACCGTCTTGTTGATACCACATGTTAATCAAGCCCAAAGCATGCAGTTGTGGCGTTAAAAAGTTTTCAATAATATCACGATATCGCCCCCGATTCACATTTGCAAAGAAGTAAGGTCCAATGATTCCTCCTGACCAAAGAGCACACCAGACTTTTAATAGATGCAAAGGTGACTGATGAATAATTTGAGAGTTTTCCATTGCCCAGAACCGACTATTCTGTTTATTCACATATTCATTCAAATGAAAATTTGTTGGCACGATGTTTCTCCCAAAAATTTCACGTACCTTTCTCATCGTCACAGTAATCGATGATTAATTTTGATAAAATGTTTAAACGATTAAAACACGTTGGTTTATCAAATACTTTCCAATAATAAATTTGCCACGTGTCTACTTCACGACTGCCTAATATGAACTGTTAAGACTAATGTTTACCAAAATGGCGGCAAACCAAAGTAGTATACCACGCTGCGAATTTTAGTGTAGAAACTTCTTTGGACAAAATTTGAAGACTGCCAAAACGAAGGAAAGAAGGAATAAAACGATAAGCTGTCAGTTGCCATATGCGTATTGTTTCAAAAGTTGAAAATAATGGAATTTATAGTCTGGCTTAGTTTTCACATTTTTGTGCAGAAAGTACGGGAACACACTTAATGTAAACAACGAAAGTTTCCAATCTTGATATAACTTATTTGTGCTGAAAACACTCCACGATAACGCTCATCATTGGGTCGCGAATCCATTATAAATATTTATTTCGGCCATTATTGCAGACACTACCTATTACTAAAAATAATATTTCTTTGCTATGTGAGCAAAAAATAAATAGTCAAATTTCATTCTTCTCCAACAAGTGCTAAGCGCCTTATGTAATTTACAAGAGGTATACCGTATACCTAATCTGTTTTTTTTTTTAAATGAATTAATGCAATTTAACATGAAAATAAGCAAACTATGAACAAGATTCAATGTCTTGTGAGAAATGTGTACCCGATTAATGTAGCATGTCATGAAACGTCAAATTCTACTTCCACGTTAATTTCTTCTGAAAAGACAAGAAATAAATACAGATTCCTATGTTTAAAAATAAAACAAAGTCCTGTCATAAGGGGCCTCCACAAGAAATATTGGCTACATGACACATTTCTTGCTATCATTTATTTCAAGTGGAGGCGTACGGTTAAAAACTTTTTTGATGTCCTCAAATCAGAAAATGTAATTTTTTTTCGCAAGGAAGCCTTAATTTTCTTCTAAACGCAGCTTTGTGCTAGGCTTGGTTGCCGAGATATCAGCTTCCAAAGCAAGTCAAATGCGGTTGGGTTGACAATCAAGGCAAACATTTTGGCTTGAAATATCTGAAGAAACAGAAGCTTTCTTTTCATATATATATCGATGGGTTTGGGAAACATTGTTGAAAATGTAATTTTCTTTTCGCAAGGGAGCCTTGATTTTTTGTAAAATCTTAACAAAAATTAAATCGGTAAATTGTGCATCAATAGAAAGGTCTGTTCAATCCCTTTCAAGTAGTGAAAACCGCATCTTTGTGCGAGGCTTGGTTACCGAGATATCAGCTTCCAAAGCAAATCAAAAGCGGTGGGTTGACAATCAAGCCAAAAATTTTGGATTGAAATATTTTGCGAACCAGACGCTGCAGAAACGTTTAGTTTTCAGGAGGGGATAGGTATTCAATACACCTTTATTTTCATGTATATTACGATGGGTTTGGAAAACATTGTTAAAAATGTAATTTTTTTCGCAATTTTTTTGTAAAATCTTAACAAAATTAAATAGGTAAATTATACACCAATACAAAAGGTCTTGAATAGGTTAAGGCCTGTTCAAACCCTTTCAAGTAGTGAAACCGAAGCTTTGTGCGAGGCTTGGTTGCCGAGATATCAGCTTCCAAAACAAATCAAATGGGGTGGGTTGAAAATCAAGGCAAGCATTTTGGATTGAAATATCTTGAGAACCAGAAGCTGCAGAAGAGTTTGGTTTTCAGAGTTGAATAGGTTAAGGTCTATTCAATCCCTTTCAAGTAGTGAAAACCGCAGTTTTGTGCGAGGCTTGATTGCCGAGATATCATTATGGGGGTGGCCGTGGCGCGACCTCAACCTCATGGTCACAAGTTCGATCCCTGCCGTAGTCTATGTCTTCTTATTTTTCCATTAAAAACCAATTCTAAAAATAAATGTCATACAATGAGTAGTTGCTGGTTTACTCATTACATGCTGTTTAGGCATAGAACTAACAACATGTGATTGAGTAAAACTAGTATACCGATAAAATATGACAAAAAGAATAAAAAAAATAATGCGAATTATAAGGGACATCGATAAATAAGACACGGAAATTTCTAGGCATTAGTTCAGCCGCCATCCCTGGAGATAAAATCTGAGACAACAACCACCTACAGTCTCCGAATATAGCACCACCCTTCTTTCCTATCATTCTTTCTCTTCCGTAACCTCACCCTCAGGCCCGCGCTGTGTTGAAACATTTAAAGGGTATTCATAATCCCTCGAGCGCGTGTAGATTATAAAAAAAAATCCCTTTCAAGTAGTTAAAACCGTAGCTTTGTGCGAGGCTTGGATGCCGAGATATCAGCTTCCAAAGCAAATCAAATGCGGTGGGTTGACAATGAAGTCTAAAATTTTGGATTGAAATATCTTGAGAACCAGAAGCTGCAGAAGCGTTTGATTTTCAGAGTTTAATAGGTTAAGGTCTGTTCAATCCCTTTCAAGTAGTGAAAACCGCAGCTTTGTGCGAGGCTTGGTTGCCGAGATATCAGCTTCCAAAGCAAATCAAAAGCGGTGGGTTGACAATCAAGGCACAAATTTTGGATTGATTGAGAACCAGAAGCTGCAGAAGCGTTTGGTTTTCAGAGTTTAATAGGTTAAGGCCTGTTCAATCCCTTTCAAGTAGTGAAAACCGCAGCTTTGTGTGAGGCTTAGTTGCCGAGATATCAGCTTCCAAAGCAAATCAAATGGGGTGGGTTGAAAATCAAGGCAAGCATTTTGGATTGAAATATTTTGAGAACCAGAAGCTGCAGAAGAGTTTGGTTTTCAGAGTTGAATAGGTTAAGGTCTGTTCAATCCCTTTCAAGTAGTGAAAACCGCAGCTTTGTGCGAGGCTTGGTTGCCGAGATATCAGCTTCCAAAGCAAATCAAAAGCGGTGGGTTGACAATCAAGGCACAAATTTTGAATTGAAATATCTTAAGAACCAGAAGCTGCAGAAGCGTTTGGTTTTCAGAGTTGAATAGGTTAAGGCCTGTTCAAACCCTTTCAAGTAGTGAAAACCGCAGATATGTGCGAGGCTTGGTTGCCGAGATATCAGCTTCCAAAGCAAATCAAATGCGGTGGGTTGACAATCAAAGCAAACATTTTAGATTGAAATATCTTGAGAACCAGAAGCTGCAGAAGAATTTGGCTTTCAGCAGAGGATAGGTATTCAATAGACCTTTCTTTGTAATAACGATGGGTTTGGAAAACATTGTTGAAAATGCAATTTTTTTAGCAGGGGTTACCCTTGATTATTTTCTAAAATCTTAGAAAATTGAATCGGTAAATTGTACACCAAAAGAAAGGTCTGTTCAATCCCTTTCAAGTACTGAAAACCGCTGCTTTGTGCGAGGCTTGGTTGCCGAGTTCTACTGCTAAACACGCATATTGTAAGGGAAAATAGGTTGAAACCGCCTTACATAGAATATTCATTACACCATAAAGAGTACACTCTGGTAGCATTCCTATATTGAGGGTGCTTTCAACAATGATAGTAAGGTGGCAATAATCACAGCGCTGAGAAACCTTAAGATAACCGACTCATTGACAGAGCTGATGAGTCTCATGTTAGGCAGCAGAGTAATAAGCTCAACCTTGGGGCACTACTCAGAAAGAAGTTATGTCAGCAAATGGATTCCACAAGTTGGTGTTTTATCCCCACTTCTATGGAACACAGTGGTAAACGAAATGCTATATCAGCTTCCAAAGCAAATCAAATGCGGTGGGTTGACAATCAAGGCAAACATTTTGGATTGAAATATCTGGAGAGCCAGAAGCTGCAAAAGTGTTTGGTTTACAATCCAGCCATGTTCAATTCCTTCCAAGTACTGAAAACCGTAGCTTTGTGCGAGGCTTGGTTGCCGAGCTATCAGCTTCCAAGGCAAATCAAATGCGGTGGGTTGACAATAAAGGCAAAAATTTTGGATTGAAAATCTTAAGAACCAGAAGCTGCAGAAGCGTTTGGTTTTCAGGAGGGGATAGGTATTCAATAGACCTTACTATTCATGTATATTACGATGTGTTTGGAAAATATTGTTGAAAATGTAATTTTTTTTTTCGCAGGGTTTAGCCTTGATTTTTTTGTAAAATCTTTAAAAAAATTAAATTGGTAAATTATACACCAATAGAAAGGTCTGTTCAATCCCTTTCAAGTAGTGAAAACCGCAGCTTTGTGCGAGGCTTGGTTACCGAGATATCAGCTTCCAAAGCAAATCAAAAGCGGTGGGTTGACAATCAAGCCAAAAATTTTGGATTGAAATATCAGAAGCTGCAGAAACGTTTGGTTTTCAGAGTTGAATAGGTTAAGGTCTATTCAATCCCTTTCAAGTAGTGAAAACCGCAGTTTTGTGCGAGGCTTGATTGCCGAGATATCATTCTGGGGGTGGCCGTGGCGCGATAGTTGTGTGTTCGCCTGTCAACCTCATGGTCACAAGTTCGATCCCTGCCGTAGTCTATGTCTTCTTATTTTTCCATTAAAAACCAATTCTAAAAATAAATGTCATACAATGAGTTGCTGGTTTACTCATTACATGCTGTTTAGGCATAGAACTAACAACATGTGATTGAGTAAAACTAGTATACCGATAAAATATGACAAAAAGAATAAAAAAAATAATGCGAATTATAAGGGACATCGATAAATAAGATACGAAAATTTCTCCGCATTAGTTCAGCCGACATCCCTGGAGATAAAATCTGAGACAACAACCACCTACAGTCTCCGAATATAGCGCCACCCTTGTTTCCTATTATTCTTTCTCTTCCGTAACCTCACCCTCAGGCCCGCGCTGTGTTGAAACATTTAAAGGGTATTCATAATCCCTCGAGCGCGTGTAGATTATAAAAAAAAATCCCTTTCAAGTAGTTAAAACCGCTGCTTTGTGCGAGGCTTGGATGCCGAGATATCAGCTTCCAAAGCAAATCAAATGCGGTGGGTTGACAATGAAGTCTAAAATTTTGGATTGAAATATCTTGAGAACCAGAAGCTGCAGAAGCGTTTGGTTTTCAGAGTTTAATAGGTTAAGGCCTGTTCAATCCCTTTCAAGTAGTGAAAACCGCAGCTTTGTGCGAGGCTTGGATGCCGAGATATCAGCTTCCAAAGCAAATCAAATGGGGTGGGTTGAAAATCAAGGCAAGCATTTTGGATTGAAATATTTTGAGAACCAGAAGCTGCAGAAGAGTTTGGTTTTCAGAGTTGAATAGGTTAAGGTCTGTTCAATCAAGTAGTGAAAACCGCAGCTTTGTGCGAGGCTTGGTTGCCGAGATATCAGCTTCCAAAGCAAATCAAAAGCGGTGGGTTGACAATCAAGGCATAAATTTTTGATTGAAATATCTTGAGAACCAGAAGCTGCAGAAGCGTTTGGTTTTCAGAGTTGAATAGGTTAAGGCCTGTTCAAACCCTTTCAAGTAGTGAAAACCGCAGCTATGTGCGAGGCTTGGTTTCCGAGATATCAGCTTCCAAAGCAAATAAAATGCGGTGGGTTGACAATCAAAGCAAACATTTTAGATTGAAATATCTTGAGAACCAGAAGCTGCAGAAGAATTTGGCTTTCAGCAGAGGATAGGTATTCAATAGACCTTTCTTTGTAATAACGATGGGTTTGGAAAACATTGTTGAAAATGCAATTTTTTAGCAGGGGTTACCCTTGATTATTTTCTAAAATCTTAAAAAATTAAATCGGTAAATTGTACACCAATAGAAAGGTCTGTTCAATCCCTTTCATGTACTGAAAACCGCTGCTTTGTGCGAGGCTTGGTTGCCGAGTTCTACTGCTAAACACGCATATTGTTAGGGAAAATAGGTTGAAACCGCCTTGACATAGAATATTCATTACACC
Organism: Philhelius pedissequus; assembly: GCA_910595825.1. Lineage (NCBI taxonomy): Eukaryota > Metazoa > Arthropoda > Insecta > Diptera > Syrphidae > Philhelius > Philhelius pedissequus. Next base: position 204,326,241 of record OU343161.1, on the reverse strand, counting down.
ATAAAGAGTACTCTCTGGTAGCATTCCTATATTGAGGGTGCTTTCAACAATGATAGTAAGGTGGCAATAATCACAGCGCTCAGAAACCTTAAGATAACCGACTCATTGACAGAGCTGATGAGTCTCATGTTAGGCAGCAGAGTAATAAACTCAACCCTGGGGCACTACTCAGAAAGAAGTTATGTCAGCAAATGGATTCCACAAGTTGGTGTTTTATCCCCACTTCTATGGAACACAGTGGTAAACGAAATGCTATATCAGCTTCCAAAGCAAATCAAATGCGGTGGGTTGACAATCAAGGCAAACATTTTGGATTGAAATATCTTGAGAACTAGAAGCTGCAGAAGCGTTTGGTTTTCAGGAGGGTATAGGTATTGAATAGACCTTTCTTTTCATGTATTTATCGACGAGTTTGGGAAATATTGTTGAAAAAGTAATTTTTTCGCAAGGGGTTAGCTTTGGATGCGATGTACTAAATTCGTCGCATCGATAATTTCGATATTAATAGTATTGTAATAGCCGTTCTCTATGATTTCGCGCAAATTTTTTTTATTTCATCGCGAACCGTGGGAATCTCTGTGGAGATCTTCGTTTCTAATGTGGCAAGGTGCGCTTACGAACGATCTTAGCAGTTCATTTTCAAATGTTTGTAAGCTATTTAAATTAAAATCTCGAGTACAACCCCAGGATTGTATACCGTAAGTCCAGACAGGCTTAAGGACCTGTCTTTACAAAATTAACTTGTTTTCGATACTGAGCTAAGAGTGTTTCCCGAGCAACCTGTACATATCTCTGTGTTTATTATTTAACTCTTCTCATTTCTTTTTAACATGCGGTTTCCATATTAATATCGCGCCCAGAGTCATTCCGAGATATTTTGTTTCGGTAGCAAACGGAACTTGAACCCTATTAACAAATACCCGTAATCTATTAATTTTTTTATACGTAAAATATACATGGACTGATTTTACTTCGTTGAGCGATATCCCCCATGTTTTTGTCCAATCATGGACATTATTCAGAGCTTTTTGTAATTTAGTCGTACCATCATTTATCGTTAGGCCCACTGCAGTATCGTCAGCAAACGTGGCTACGATAGTGTCTTCTATTTGAGGTGTATATCACGTGTAAATAATAGGTACAATATTGGATCTTGAACACTTCCTTGTGGTACCCCAGCCAGTATTTCTTTGAGATCCGAGTCATCTTTTCCATGTCATTGAAATCAGTCTTCATATACGGCAAAAAAAAAAGTTTAAGTTCGCTTATTCAAATATTGAGGCTATTTCATTTGTATCCCAAGAAGACATAAAAATGATTATCCCAGATTCTTGGGGCAACACCAGTCGGCAGAAAGCCAGTATCATTTTAGAACCACATTTGACCAAATTGAAGTGCGATAAATTTGTCATTTTTGTTTCATGAATAATGAATTGGTTTTTTTGTAATGTTTTGAGGGTGGCCGTGACACGATAGTTGTGTGTTCGCCTGTTCGATTCCTGCCGTAGTCTATGTCGTCCAATTCTAAAATAAAATGTCATACAATGAGTTGCTGGTTTACTCATTACATGATGTTTAGGCATAGCACTAACTAGTATGTGATTGAGTAAAACTAGTACACCGATGAAATATGACAAGGAATAAAACATAATGCGAATTATAAGGGACAAAGATAAATAAGACACCGAAATTTCCCCACGTTAGTTCAGTCGCCATCCCTGGAGATAAGATCTGAGACAACAACCACCCCCAGACTCAGAACATCGCACCACACATCTTTCCTATCCTTCTTTCTCTTCCTTAACTCACGCCCGCGCTGTGTTGTAACATTTAAAGGTAGTATAATCCCTTGAGCGCGTGTAGATTATAAAAAAAAATCTATTTATTTGTCCTGAACACACTTTTATTTTCGCTATTTGTTTAAATTTTTGTACTTTTAATCTTAAGACTTTTTTCAATAATAAAACATACCTAAAGGTTTATTAAACCAAACTTTTTTAATTAATTATTTGTTGGAGGTGTCTCACTGTTGGGGTCTATGTACCAACAGTGAGACAAAGGAGATATTCGGCCATTTTGATTTAAATTATTTTATCGATAAAGGTAAATTTAATTTTAAGTATGCAATAAATACCACAAATAAAACCACCTAACGAAAATTAAATCATCTAACTACTCGAAATACTTTTTTAGGTATAGTCCTTTGGAAAAAAAGAGAGTCTCACCGTTAGCGACGCTCACCTTTGTATTTTAAAACGCATAAAACATCATAAATGTTTCCCTAAGGTTTTTTTTCCTGATTGCTACAACTGGCACCTAGCTAGGCCTTGAGAATGTTCGCTATTAACTTGTATTCCGGACAGAACGGTGCTATAGGCTCTAATTACATACCTATTTGTTAATTTACTTCGATAAAACAACACGTTTTCACCAATAAAACTCGTCCAGTGCTGAGTTCAGACCCCTCTTTTCCACTAACTTTCGTGATTGATAGTAGATATAGCTGTGCAAATCGATCATTTGGGAAGATCGAATCATTTAATTATCGGTTTGCTTAAAGATTCGATTTTTTTTAATCGATCGATCTTCCGATTATATTCATTTCATTTATTTAACTATGATAATTTTCATTTCCGTTGTTCCAATCTAAATTTGACTAAAAACGTCAAATTCGAAATTTCAATTCCAACTCCAATAAACATGCATAGTCAAATTTGATCTAGAATTAGTGAAAATTGGATACACTGAAGAATTAAAATGATATAATGGAATAAGTTTAAGATTGAAAATCGAGATTCAACTAAATGATCGAAATTAGGATCGATTGACTGGATGTTTTGTGATTTCTATCATCAATACTTTTCGATGATCGAAACAAAAATATCGAATTATTTACGATTTACACATCTCTAATTGACCAGATTACTGAACGATAACCGATATTTATTACCGAAAAACTTTTTTAATTCGAATAAATCGAACCTAAACTACTGACTACAATACCAATTTGCTTAATAGATTTTGCATGAGCGAAGCTACTCTACTCTCGTCTAAAAATTAGGTTTTCCGATTTCAGCATGCTTGTATGAATTTAAACATATAAGTCAATGGTGTACTCAATACGTACAGTAGAACTTCTAAAAGTTCGAAGCTACTTTAAATTGTGAAGAGTTGAGACACAGTTGCAAAGAATTGGCTGAATTTTATTATGAAGATGTTAATGAGAAAGAGTTAGAAATGGAATGTCTGCATCTTTTAACAGAATACTTAAAAATTGTTCACAGTGAAAATGAGGGAACTAATTTAGTATATTTAAAGTATATCACCTTTTGACAGAAAACAAAACATTGAAACATTGAAGACACATTTCCAAATGTAGAAATTGCATTGAGGATCTTTTTAAGCATAATGGTACCTAACTGCAGCGTAGAACGCTCCTTCTCCAAATTTAATGGATAAAAAATGAATTGAGAAGTACAATGCTTCAAGAGAGATTAACCGGTTTGTCGCTGATATCCATAGACGTGCTCAAAACCATCGATTTTGAAAGACTGATTGACGATTTTACCCATTTTAAATCTCAAAGGGTTCCTGTTCAATCAACATAGATTTTTAAGTATATACGAGCGCTGTGCGATAAGAGTGACTTGAGAGATAGATGTCGCTCAGGCAACATTGAATTTTTTTCTCAGCCATCTTTGTTTTTTTCTAGGCCCAGACAAAAAAATTCAAATAGATCGATCAATTATTAAGCGTTTCACAAATTCGAAAGAACTGCAAGTTGTGTTATAAAACAAAAATGAAAAAAGTGAATTTCGCGCGTTAATAAAGCACTACCTTTTGCGTGGTAAGACCATTAAGGAAACTGAGGAAAAACTTAAAAAATACTTGACTCTAATAAAGGATAATTGTTTCAGACGATCGTCGGATCAAGGTTCGTGAGATAGATAAAAGCGAATATTGTAGCCATTTCCCATTTCAAATGATAGCGTTATTCTGATCCTGCATGACCATTTGGGCGTGAAAAAATTATCGGCCAGATGGGTGCCGCGCTTGCTAACAAGTGAACAAAAACGGAATCGGGTCCTAACTTAACATAACAGTGTTTGGAACTTTTTGAGCGCAATTCAAATGAAATTTTTCGTCGGTGTGTAACAGTTGATGAAACTTGGATACACCACTATACGCCAGAATTAAAAGAACAACGGAACCCGGGGACTCTTTCAGTGAACTGGTTGCGTCGGCGGAAAAAGTTATGGCAACTGTTTTCTGGGATTCCCACGGCGTAATCTTCATTGAGTTTTTTTTATAATTTTGCACACACTCAAGGGATTATGAATACCCTTTATATGTTTTTAACACAGCGCGGGCATCCTGTGAAAGAAGGATATTAAACATGTGTGGCGGGATGTTCTGAGACTAGAGGTGGTTGTTGTCTCAGATTTATCTCCAGAGATGGCAGCTGAACTAATGCGGAGAGAATTATCGTGTCTTATTTATTTATGTCTCTTATAATTTGCATTATTTAATTTATTTCGTTGTCATATTTATGGGTATACTAGTTTACTCAATCACATGTTGTTAGTGTTATGCATGAGCAGCATGTAATGAGTAAGCCAGCAACTAATTTTAAGACAATTTTTAGAATTGGGTTTTAATGGAATATAAGAAGACATATACAATGGCAGGAATCGAACCTGAAACCACGAGGTTGACATGTGAGCACACAACTATCGCGCTACGACCACCCCCAAATTGATTGATTTTATTTGGAAAAGGGAAAAACAATAACCGGGAACTACTATGCGAATTTATTGGATAGATTCAACACAGAATTTGTGGAAAGACGGCCTCATATGAAGAAAAAAATGTTCTGTTTCATCGCGATAATGCTCCAGCACATTAGTTTACATTAGCAAAAGCAAAATTAGCTAAATTGCGCTATGAACTTCTACCTCATCCACCCTATTATCCCAATTTGGCTCCCTGTAATTTTTCCCTAATTCCAAATATGAAGAAATGGCTCAGTGGAAAAAGATTTTTATCAAATAATGCATATTTTGCAGAGTTTGATAAGACTTATTTTTTGGAAGGGTTAAAAGGGTTTGTATCTCGTTGAAGGAAGTGCATAGCTATAAAAGGATACTATGTTAAAAAATAAAATGAATTAAGAACACACCATTCTTTTAATTCAAAGTCACTGACTTATCGAACAACACTCGTACTAACTTGCGAATGCTGAAAGAGTTTGTTTTGTATGTATTACATATGTTGTATTAGGTTTGTTCGTTGAGCACTGAAGTCGCCTTAAAGCGTAACCTTAAGTCACTCTGTTAAACTAATTATGTGTTTTTTGTAACCCTGAAGTAGATGTTTTTTTAGCTTGGTCAAGTTGAGGTCAAAGTTAACTGACAAAGTTACATGATATTTTAAGTAGAGATGAGCGATTTTGAAAAAAAATATCAAATACTCATCATTACTAATTTTAGCGAATTGACAACATCGATGTTTTGAGGAATGTCCTTTATTCTTCCTTCAACATCGATGTTGAATCATCGAATTCTTTGTTTTGACATGGATGTTTCGTTAACATAAGATGAACATCGCTCATCCCTAATCTGTAAAAGCTTGCTTATCAACTTTTTTTGTTTATTCTAACAAAATAATTCTGTCAGTCATATGGGTCTTGTTATCACAGATAATAGAGTTACATAGATGCACTCAGTGCAAATAAAATGACACATTTTTCAATTGTATAAAAATTATCCAGCCTGTTTGAAAACAGCGAAATGCAACACGATATTTCTAAAAGCGGAGCAACCAGTGGTTTGCAATTGCAATCCTTACACGCGGTCTCCATTACCGATAAATTTAAAAGCAAACACAATAGCAATAGCCGAAAGCGGGTAGCAGAGGGACACAAATTTTCTTTGGTGGGCATTTCATAGCATACCTTTTTAGTTACTGACGAATGTCCAAGGCAACTGATTCTGATAGAAACAACAACAACAAATGATATTTGGAAACGATATAACAAAATGAGAGTTCTCCTTGCGATAAAGCAAGCGATGAGCAGTATGCGATGAAAACATGCTTTACATCGCATAGACCCCTTTCACACAAGGAAACTGAGTTGCCGGCAACTGGGAGTTTGTAGGTGAGAAGGGCAAGAAGTAAGGGGAATTAAAAAAATTTCCCCGGTCAACGATTTGAGGATTTTTTGACGTTATGCTTTGAAATTTTCTTAGGTTTCCATTTTGACTTCTGTCTCTGATAGATGTCAAACATATTTTTTTTAAAGAGATATTGTTTCCTACAATTATATTATTACATTAACCAAACCAAGTGAGCTACTTAAATAAATTCATTGTGAAAGAAAATTTCAAGTTTTAATTATTGTAGGCAAGGCATTTAATTCAATCCATCACGACAACAAAAACGCACGGACCAACTAAGCTCTCAGCTTGTGGCTTCATCATCACATTTGGTTTATAATGATGTTCCTGTATTAGCGAGCAGCAGCAGCAACAGGCAGCACCACAGGTATCAGTCATATCATCCTGTCAGTGGCTTATGTGTCCAACTGTACCAATAAAGCTTCGGTGCATTCCAATAAGTCCAATATAATCTTCCCATCATCACTATCATCTGTTGGGCCCAAGATTTGGATGGCAAAGAAACGCACAACAAATCAATTTTCTCCGGGTTCATTGTTTTTCCGTGACCTTTTAATATATTAATTTAGCAAACCATTATTAACAACCACAATAAAAAAAACAACATTTACCTACATAATCGCACCAGGTTTCTTTATTTTGAATTCATTTTTCTAAAAATAAGCTGCGGTTAATTTATAACTCAAAATTGTGTAGAATTCTACAGCCGCGAAACAAATTGTTTGTTTACAAAAAGCGAATGCCAAATCAAAAGCAATTAAAAAAACGAGCAACTCAGTTTCCTCATCAATATCTTCGTGTGAAAGCTACAAGGCAATTAAAGGAAAACGTCAAAAAAATCTCCAGCAACTGGTTTCCCTGTGTGAAAGGGGACATACTATAAAAATAAAGCTGCGGTTTCGGTCTCCATTTGCGATACTGAAAGCATGCTTTAAAGCATGCTCTAGATTCATCGCTAACATGCGGTCTCCATTAGCGATAAATTTAAAAGCAAACGCAATAGCAATAGCAGAAAGCAGGTATCAGAGAGACAGCCAAATTTTCGTTGGTGGGCATTTCATAGAATACCTTTTTAGTTACTGATGAATGTCAACAACAAATGATATTTGGAAACGACAATGAAGAAAATGGGAGTTCTTGCGATAAAGCAAGCGATGAGCAGTATGCGATGAAAGCATGCTTTCCATCGCATACTATGAAAATAAAGCTGCGATTTCGCTCTCAATTTGCGTTACTGAAAGCATGCTTTAAAGCATGCACTAGATTCATCATTCGATACAACACTTAAATATAATACGTGCTCATGAATCAAAGAAAACAAGATTACGACACTTCTTTTTGTCTCTTATTTGGCTGACGTTACGCGGGATTAAACAATCTGGCAGCAAAAAAATTGATTTGTTAGTCCGATGTGGATTAATGGATTTTTCGTGCGCGAATAATATAAACATACAATTTGTTTAAGTATTTGAATATTGTTGAATTAAATTTAAATTAATTGCGAAAAAGTCAAGAATAAAAGAAAGCCGGAGTGCTAAATGGATATGGAAGATTTAACTTAAATTAAGCAAAACAAACATTTGTGAAGATTTGTGAATTAAATAAATGGAAAATGCTTTAATTATGTTTTAACTGTGTTGTATTTTCGTTTTTTGCATTTGGATAAGTCTACAATTGTTCTGTTAAGTGTTCTTATTCTAAAATAAAAATACATCCTCGGGCGGATAAAAAGTTCTTTTGTGTCCACATCGCAGTGAATGTCTGGCCAATTCAAGTAAATTTGTTTGGTAACCTGGACAAATTACTAATTCTTATCCGTTAAAGGATTTGAAGATGTTGTCTAAGTTCGTCAAGTCATTCAGCATCTTTCGCGGTAGCTTTGACAAGCCGCCTTCACTTAGTTGGTCCACTCATGAATACGATGCGACTTCTTCGGCTGGAATTTTGTGTCTTAGTTTATGGCATATGTATGCGGTCATATTTTCTAGGCCATTGCTCTCTAAAGTGGACAAATTTTGATCATCTTTGTTGCCATCAATATTATCCGCTTCTGGTTCCCAAGCATTGCTTTGAAATATAGTATCTAAAAACTTTTTCATTTAAGATTATTTTTTTGTATAAGCAAAAGCAATGTCTGCAAACCGGTCAATGGCGCTTCCAAATCTGGGGTATCGCCAAAGCTCTTACATTTTCTGCGTCCGAAATAACACTCTCGTTGTGTCCTAAAATGTGGTACCTTAATCTAAAGAGGAATTCTTCTCTATCGCGATGATAATGGGGTCCTCCCTTGCCACGTAACACACCAAATGTTTTTTCTAATACGTCCTGATTCAATCTGTACGACAACACATACTTGAATCCATATCGGCTTGCGCCTAACAGGGTTTCTGCTATTTTTTTTTTACTGTCTCTGGACAAAACCCTAGTTGAGCATCCGGATACTTCAGCGTTTCCCGTTGCTTTGTACACCGTTGGTATGAAACGAGGTTTAAGGCGAGGCGTTTTTTATCCGTGCAGCCTATGAAGACAGAATATATTTTTAATTTATTTATTATAAAGCAACTCAAATGCACTTACCCAATTCAAAATGGAGGTTCATTTCACGTAAAACATAATATACAATTTCAATAAAAAAATCCAAACTTTACAATTTTAAACTTTGTTTCGCTTTTATCTCGTTTTCATTTTTAATATCGTGTGGCGTCACACGAGTTGTCAAAAATTACAACTAAAAAACGAAGAAATAGAAGTGACGTAATCTTGTATTCTTTCATTCATGAAACGTGCTCGATTTCGTTTTACATTTTTTTCCCTTTCACACACAAGACAAGAGAGAGAATGAGACACAAACTGAAGAACAAACAAAAATCAAGGAAACAAACGTGTCGCAGTATGTTTCAAACAATATGGATCAAACTGGTACCTACTAGTAAGTCCCAAATGTGTCATTTTTATTTGCACTGAGTGCAATATCTATGTAACTCTACTATCCGTCCTATTATCCTAATATAGCCAGGGCCTCAGATAGGTTAAAGAAGGTCTTGGCTGCGAGGCAGCAACAAGAAGTTTAATTAAAATTTGTATACCTAACTTACCATATTCTCGATTTCCTTCATATCATTGTTATAGCAAATAGTTAAATTTCTCATATCACTTTCCAATTTCGTACTTTGGGTTTGAAGGGCTTGCAACGTTTTTGAAACTTCATTGAAATATTTTTCCAACTTAGATAATTCCATCAATTTTTGCTTCTCTTCTTGAGGATCAACAACGGTTCCATTTATTTTGGCGATGCGTCTTTCCAAAAGAACCGCTGTTAAAGACTGCAATATTTTCGTATACAAATTAAATTTTTTTTTTAAATTCAGTAATTAAAAACTTACTATATCATAATGCGACTCTGTTTGCTTACTTAAGATTTTTTTCGTTTCCTTAATACTTTTTTGCATAGCTGTAATACTTAAGCGAAGACCCCCATTTTCAACCTATAACGAAACAATATTATTTTGAACAGCTTTTAAGCGTTTTTAGATGTAAATACTTCTAAGATTTTTTCGTCATCTTTAAACTTTCCTAAATGTTGCTGTGTACGAAATAAAAGGTCATTCATTCTATTTGTTTCTTGGGAAAGTTTCTCTTTGGTGTGTTCTTCGGACTCGATCATATCCTCGAGAATACGCAGACGTTCTTGGGCATTCATATTCTTGTTGTTCAGATTGTCATGGCTTTTCTTTAGATTATTATTTAATTCAGTGCAGTGTAACAACTCGAGTTCCTTGTCAGATTTGCGTTGAACATCTTGTCGATTTTTCTGCCGTTGTTGCTGGACCCGATTAGCTAAACCATGCAGTTCCTTTCGCAAAATATCTACCTTAATAATTAAAAATTAAATTAGTATATCACATTATTTTTTTTTAACATAACAAATATTTGCATAACAAAGGGTGTTTTTTTAGGTTATACGTTATTGTTCCAGAAATGACGTGTAAGTATATTTGTATTCATTCGATATATTCGCCGCGGTTATTCTTATTTCTGGTATCTCTCGTACAATCAGCATACGTTACATAATCCATGCCAAAGGATATATTCGCAGGTTTCCTTCAGTAAATTGATTATGACAGTCGCTATATAGCGCGCTTTATCGTGTTGTGTAATAAAATAATTACTTATAAATTTATCATGCCTCTTTACCGCTCAATATTAACCATAATGCGCTGGCCGGTATCATTTAAAAATAAAATGCACAACTGGATCGTATAAACTTGCTCTTGTAGCTAATAACTTTAATGTAGCTACACATTGATGCTATTAGTAGATAGGTAGTCTAGTTAGCATATGCAACTTTGAAAATAGAATACAAAATTATCGAATGGAAAAATTCATTAGAACTTACAGCGCAATTACCATTAACATAAGATATATCAAAATTGGATGTAGGGTCTTAAAATAGAACAATTTTTTTCTTAGAATATATTCCATAATCACCCCTTAAGATATTATTGACGAATTAAGGGACACCCTGTATAAATGTAAGAGGACCTACATAGTATATATTAAGGTATTCAGTGACGTGTGCAAAAATGTTATAGTTACATTTTGAGGGAAAAAAATGCCATTTGAATTCTTGGACAAATATGAATATGTTAAGAAAAAATTTGTCGAAGTAAAAATCGTTTTGTAAACTTATAATAACTGCCACAACCATTAATTTAATCGGTTTTTCGAAAAAAAACAAGAACACCATTAGGTGCCACGGATCAATGAAAATTTTATAACACAAATTCCTCGTCTTGCCGTGAATCTTTGGAATCCGACTCGAAGGACCAAAATGTTCGATCTAAACAATCAAATAGTTCGTAATCAAAACCGCTCAAAATCGTTTTATAAAAATCTCGAAATAAAAACACATCTACATTATATACTTTCAATTTTAAATATCCAGTGTTTATTTGTTATTTAAGCTCCATTTAACCTTTATACAGGGTTGAAATTAGGTAATTTACCTACCTACATTTGGTATAATCTTGGAAAGTGAATCGAATATTTCGGCTTACGTTTAAGCCCAGTTGTCCGCCGGATATTTGGATAGCGTTCAATAAGTATCTCGAAAATTGTGTGACCGATTGTGATGAAATCCAGTTTTTTATTTTTAGATTTAAAAAAATTCGTTTTTGAAATTTTGGTATGCATTTCTTTTTAGAGTTTATTAATATACATGTGATTATAAAATTTTAAATAATTTTTTTTTTTGATTAGTTTTAAAAATATTAATTTTTCAATAAAAAAATTAAATTAAATTTTAATTAATTTTAATTAGAAAAAAAAAGTTATTCAATTTTGATATGCCGAGTTAATTTGGCTACATTATGTAGATCTTCTCATATACAAAATTTGACAGAATTCTAGAGAACCTTTACCCGTAAATTTGGATTTGGTTAAATGATAGCTAGTACCAACAAAATTCTCAAAAATTTTTTGAAAATCGTCGTAGCCGTTTTCGAGCAAATAAGCTTGGCGAGTACTGTTATTTGTAGGCCTTAAAATAAAATTTGAAATTTCCCGTCCGGGGAATGCCAAAAGAATCACACATACCATATGTGAAGGTAATCATAAGCCGTTTAGCCTGTATCTCGTTATACATTCAGACCGACATTTTTTGTCGATCAATTTTTTAGGCTTCTCTATGATGGTAATGTCATGTTTGATTTTTAGAATTTCTAATCCTATAATCGCCAAGTGAAAATAAAATGCACGACTGGATCGAACGTACTTGCTCATATTTTCGATCACATCGTATGCCAAGATTCTTAGTAGAAACGGCTAAATATATTTTTAAAGTCGTTTTTTGCTATTTTTTTTTATACAAAAAATTTCTTTAATTCCTTTTTAAAAAAAATTGGTATGGTAATTTTATGTATTTAATAATATAAGCTTAGAAATATAATTTCGAAAAAACATTCGTCATCCGTTTTCGAAATATGTATTTTGAAAAACAAATGTTTTTTTTTTCAAAAATCCCAAAAAATATTTTTCGAAAATGTTGGTATGCAATGTTATTTAGAATTTTAAAGATCTCCTATATAAAAATTTTGATCTTTATACAAATTTTGATCCGTCCAGGCGTTTATGAGAAAGTCGAAATTCCAAAAAAAAAATGGTTGTATGGCATGTACCATTAATAACAAAATATTTAAAGAAAAATTTAGACCAACGTATAGAATATGAGAAAATTGTATGGCAGGTACCGTTAGTTTTGGGCCTAAAAAAAACCATTCAAAATCTATTTGAGACAATCAAAATACCAAGTTTGAATGCTGAAGAGTGTTGTGCAGCAGACAGACAGACTGATATACGGGACCCATTTTTTGGTGTTCTCCATCATCGTCATGTCAAGTTTGATCAAAATCTCGAGTTCGACTGTTTTACGAATTCATAACTTGCTATATAAAATACCTGGCTCAAAATCACCAAGGTTGCGAATTTTAAGATTGGTGTTATGACAAAAAAATTTGAATGCTATAGTGATGACTCTTAGTGTATACTATTGCAAAATTTGTATATTAATAAACTCTGACAGGGCAGACCGCAGAATTGTATACTTTTTTTGTAATATTGCTTTTAAGTAAATATTTTACAGAAAACCATCATTTCACGAACGTTTTTGTAAGTTTGATAAAATGAACAAAAACAAAACAAAGTACATAATTTAAGCTTTGCTGAGTAACATGGGTATATTATGTATCTATATTATATAAACAATAATAAAACCAATACATACAACATCTTCGACAAGCAAAATACGTAAATAAATTATAGAAGTTGCTATTATCGCGGATAAAATTTAAGAAATTTCAAAATATTCAGAACCCTTATAGTCTTATTAACATTACATGAACACAATGAAAGTTCCTTAGTGTAATAAATTATGTTTTTTTCTAAAAAAAAAAATAGCTCTAAAATGTAAGTTTTACTGTCTTATATATTGTTTTTTAACAGTTTTTATTTAGTTTGGATTTAATAAAGGGTTTGTTTGCACCCTTTAAATGTGGTGAACAAATGAAGCATCTCGTGATGTCATTGGAACAAAATGCATCTCCAGAAACAAAATGCTAGAAACAAAACCAAATGGGATAATCAAAAGCCACGACGTTTAACTCTTTAGGGCCAAGTTTTAAAATTGGTGGGACACACAATATCTTATTCTATCAGAATAAATAAATACACTTACATCTAAAATGTCAAAATCATCGGGTTGATTTGTTTTGTGTAATCTCGACATAATATTTATTGGTATGAAATTGTATGTATACCTCACTGAACTTCACAAAATCTCATACGAATATTTTGTGAAGTGCAGTTCCGCCAAGTGCGGCTTCACCTTTAAACTACTTTTCTGATAAAAAAAATCTGTCAATTGGGACTACCAATCGGAAATGCCATGGAATTTGATTGGTGCATCAACTTTCGTATTTGGTAAGTCTAGTCTAGAACAATTTTGCTGGTACTCGTATTTTCTCTTCTCTGTTCTTCATTATTTTCGATGTTCGCATTTCTTACGAAAACAAATGCAGCGACTCTATTTATTTTGCGAATTTTTTTAACTTAACCGGTAGAAAATGAATAATATTTTGAAAAATTAATGACAGCTGTATGAAAAAATTTTTTTTTTTGAAAATCAGTTGCTTATGTGGAACGTATGTTGATCGACAACGAGGGGTTTTCAAGCACGCTGAAACGCCTAAAAGCGACTCGACACAAAATGTGAGAGTTGTCGTTCAAGATAAACGGCTATCATAATTAGGCTGAATATACGCCTGTATGAATAGATAATTTTTTCTTGAAATCCCTTGGCGAACATTAATTATCATTTCCAGAACGCAACAGTCATTTCGGGAACGTGCCATCATAACGTTCCCCGAAATGACGATTACAAATAATGGCGCGCTTATATTATACTGACGCCATTTTTAATGCGTCCTGACTTTGTCAATAGTAAAATATTTGAGGTTACTTTGTTATTTCGTGTCGTAAAAAAGAATTCCATCAATAATTAAATGTAATAAACACGTTCACGAAATGACGGGCTATTGATGTACGCTATACGAATAATGAATTGATAGGTACTCTATTTGAGGATAAATACACTGACAGCCGGCTTTGGCATTGTTTCCTTCCTCCACTGACGTTTAACACCAAATGGCTGCATTCGCTTAAAATTATTTTTGATCGATTATCGATGCGTTCACTGAAATGGTTTGTACACTATCAGAAAAACTATTTTTGCATTTTTATAATTAAGAAATAAATAATCTTTCGGTATCCTTTTAAAATAAAAAATGCGGTATATTAATTAATGACAGGTGTTAAAATACCATACATTTTGCATCCATATTTTGGACTTGTTGTTGAAAATCGTACATTAGCACGCTTTCCGGAAATGACTTTCTATACATAAATAAAGTCAAGATTTAAGACATTAAATTGTTGGCAAAGTCAATTCTGCACCTTGGTGATTTTGAGCCACCTACGTCGCAAGTAAACAAACGTTGAAAATAAATATACGGTCACAAACATAATTTAAAATTGGACTGGTCGTCTAAAACACATCAGAAACGGCCGTGGCAAACATACGCATTATATCATCATATTTAAAGCGTCGGAATGAATACAAATACAACTAATTCTACAATGTGTATTACTTTATTTCAAAAAGAAATACTAGTAACCCTTAAAAAAAACATATATTTTTATTATAACTACCTCATTGTCTCGTAAAACGACTAAGTCAAGAAGACTCTGCAATCTGTCCTTTAAATCAGAAGTCTCGTCATTTAACTGTTGGATGCTTTCTTCCACTTCCATATTATTAGCGATCATTTCATCTAATTTACCTTGTTCAGTTTTAAGTTTTTTTTCTTTTTCCAAGCAATTTTCAAGAACACTTTCAAATTCAGCTTCTGTCTGAAGTATGTCCTGTTCCCTTTGATTCATTTGGCAAACAGCCGTTTTCCATGTGTCTACCATTTTTCGGCGTTCAGCATGAGAGCTTCGATAAAGATTTGCAGTACGATCAAGGTTCTGTTCCAAAGATTTTTGCTCTTCTACAAAATCAATCAAGACTTTGCGTTGCTTATTAATTGTATTTTGAAGAAGTCGACGTTTTGTCTCAACGCCCAAGTACTTTTTCTGGTCATCTTTGCAATATCTTTCGATCAGATTATTGGCTTTATTGCCTTCTTCCATACATTCACGCCATTCGACTAATGCTGTCTTTAGCCAATTGATGCGGTTACTTAGGTCAAAAATGTTGGCATTTCTTTTTTTAATGTCATCTATAAGTTTTAAATGCATTAAATCGTTTAAACATAAATTATCTTAAAATATAAACAATTGGGGAGCATTCAAAATAAAATAAAATAAATTAAAATGCACCTCTGGATCGCACGTACTTGCTCTTATGTTCGATCACAACCTAAGCATAAGATTCTTATGGGGTTTTCCATTATTAAATTTAGAATTTGATGCGGAATTTGATGTTTTTTCGTGGCAATGGAACTCGTTTTGATATGATTTTTTTTGTTACGGAATGTGTCTATTATCTTATTTTCATATCTGAAACTGGTAGTTGTCAAACTAAATGCTTTCAATTGTAGAAAGAGGGGTAGATTCACCTTTGCGGTACCTTTGCATACAAGTCTGCGATTTTGATTCAGAATAAAAAAAAAATATTTTTTTCTGCCCAATTGTAGAAATCCGTGTTTTGGCAGATTTGTACCAAAAAAGAATTAAATTCTTTTACCAATGGAAAACCACATTAGTAAAAACAGCTACAGTATAGATATATTTAAAGTCGTTAATTTACCAACTTAATTTTTTATATACAAAATTTCTTTTAATTTTTTTCTGAAAAATATATCAATATAAATTTTAGTACCTAATTAAATTCAAAATATTGAATTTTCAAAAAAAAAATAACGGGTTATCCATTTTGCGGTTTCAAAAGTAAACGTAAATAAAACACATAAGATATTTTTTTCATGATATTACTTTTTTTATTATAAAGTTTGAACGTTGACATTATGTGTGAAACACTACATCATTGCACGCGAATTGTTGCAAGCGTCGATTCTTTTGAGGTAATTTTCGACCACTTTTTGACACATATTGGGAGGTATCTCAGCCATAACTTGACGAATGTTGGTTTTCAAGTGCTGAAGAGGTAAATGTTTATCTGCATAAACACGGTCTTTCGCGTAGCCTCACAAAAAAAGTCCAGAGGTGTCAAATCGAATGATCTTGGTGGCCAGTTGATATCGCCGCGACGAGAAAGTACGCGGCCAGGAAATGTCTCTTGCAATAAAGCCATATTCGCTCGAGTTGTGTGGTATGTGGCACCGTCTTGTTGAAAACACATATTCTCCAAGTCGTATTCTTCAATAGCAGGCAAAAAAAAGTCGGTTATCATATGACCATAACGCTCCGAATTGACGGTGACAGTCGTTCCATCGTCGTTTTCGAACAAGTAAGGTCTAATCACACCTCCGGACCAAAGAGCGCCCCAAACAGTAACTTTTTGTAGATGTAATGTCCTCTCTTCAATTACTTGAGGATTCTCAGAACCCCAAATACGACAATTTTGTTTATTAACATACCCACCGAGTGAGAAATGTGCTTCGTCGCTGCAGAAAATTTTGTTCGAAAAATCGCCGTCCACTGCCTGTTGTTCAAGCACCCATTCGACGGATCTACGACGTTGTGAATGATCAGCTGGCTTCAGTTGTTGTGTGAGCTGGACTTTATATGGATGTAGGTGTAGTTCCAAATACAAAATGCGCCATAATGTGCCATAAGACAGTCCTAATTCATGAGAACGACGAGGAATCGACACAATCGGGTCTTCGGCAACACTTTCACTTACAGCAGCGATATTATCAGTGGTACGAGCGAAACGATGATGCACAGGCCTTACAATATCTGTAACCAATCCAGTCTCTTCAAATTTCTTCACAATTTTGCCAATTGCTTGCGTAGTTGGACGATTATGTAAACCATAATCTCATCTTAAAGCGCGATATGTGGCTGTGGCAGAACCACCATTTTTTTTGTAGGTTTTAACAATTTTTATGCGTTGTGCGATAGTTAAGCGATCCATTTTCGTAAATGTCAGACTTTCAACTGAAAAAAAAATTGGTTTAACATATAGATGTCGAATTTCAGCCCTATACTTTTGAAACCGCAAAATAGAGAACCCTTAATGTATACAATTTTTAAAACATTTTTAGGAAAACAAAAATTTTTGTTTTTTTTTTCCGTGGGTAGGTGAAAACATTCAAAAGGCTCTATGAGGACCGAACAACGCGTGCTCATAGGAGTGTGAGATTCTTACTGCACTAAAAACACCTCCTCCTCCCGATTGCAACTAAGTTGAAACTTATCTAGCAATTTATTTTTAAGGAATTTAATTAACGTGTTGCAGATAACTATCCGGTGATAGTTCCTGCTTATACCGCGATTTTAAAGCGGATTCTCGTTTAGTGCACCAGATCGGAAGGCTAAGTCCTACGCAGGGCGGCGTACTAAATTCGTCTCATCGATAATTTCGATTATATTACTATTACAATGTTGATTTCGCGCAAAATGTTTTATTTCATCGCGAGTCGTGGGAACCCCGAGATCTCTGTGGAGATCTTCGTTTCTAATGTACCAAAGTGCGTTTACAAACGATCTTAGCAGTTTGTTTTCAAATGTTTGTAAGGTATTTAAATTAGAATCTTGCGTACAACCCCAGAGTTGTATACCGCAAGTCCAGACAGGCTTAAGCACATGCCTGTACAAGATTAGCTTGTTTTCGATAATGGGCTAAGTGTTTCCCGAGCAACCAGTGCATATCTCTGAGTTTATAATTTAACTCCTCGCATTTCTTTTTACCATGCGGTTTCTATTTTAATTTCGCGCCTAGAGTCATTCCGAGATGTTTTGCTGCATTAGCCAACAATTCTGCTTCATGATCAATTTGTTCAATTATTTGCATTGTAAAATAAGATATGTTCCACATCATTGAAAAATTGCAGAAGCTATTGTTATACCTAAACAAGGTAAGCCACCAACAGAAGTAACATCTTACAGACCAATATCGCTTACACCCATCATGGCAAAAGATTTTGAAAAAATGCTACTGAAAAGGCTTAACAAAATAATAGAAGAAAGAAGACTAATTCCGAGCCATCAGTTTGGATTTAGAAATAAACATTCCACGATAGACCAAGTGCATCGAATTACGGATATAGTGGAAAAGGCACTTGAAGAACCACAAGTATGGTCGGCTATATTCTTAGATGTTGCTCAAGCCTTTGACAAGGTTTGGCACTTGGCACTTGAGTACAAACTGCATAGGGACCTTCCCAGGCAGTACTACGAAATACTGAAATCCTGCGTTAAGAACCGACTCTTTAGAGTACGGTACGACCAACATTACTCGGAACTAAAGAAAATTGAAGCCGGTGTAGCACAAAGAAGTGTCCCAGGACCAACCCTGTATCTGTTGTATACAAGGGATATTCCAGTATCCCTTGTATATAACCATGATATATTCCATATATCATGGCCACCTTTGCTGACGATACGGCAATATTGGTGCCAGATAAATCCGTTACGAATGCTACACTAAAATTGCAAAATGCTGTCGATAAAGTAAGTGATTGGACGCAGAAATGGCGTATCAAATTAAACGAAACAAAATCGTCGCATATAAACTTTACTAACAAAAACATGAACAATGTTCCAATATTTATAAACAGTACAGTAGTACTTTACTCCAATACCGCCAAATACCTTGGAATGACTTTGGATGCAAAGCTTAAATGGAAAGAACACATTAAAAAGAAACGAGAAGAACTAAACTTGAATTACAGAAAAATGTACTGGTTACTAGGAAAGAACTCTGACCTATCTATCCAGAACAAACTAATGTTATATAAGCAAGTACTGAAACCCGTTTGGACATATGGCATCCAACTATGGGGCTGTACAAAGAAAACAAATACTAAACCCATCCAAAATTTTCAAAGCAAGGTCCTTCGTGGAATAATAAATGCCACTTGGTATATAAGAAATAGCGATCTACATCGTGACCTTCAAATTGAAATGGTTACAGAAGTGGTTAAAAAACACGCTGTATCACACAACCAGCGAGTGCAAAGTCATACCAAATGGAGACCGTCTTAAATGTACGAGACAATGTTCGGAGATTAAGAAGAACCAAGCCTCATAAGCTGATGGTCTAAAAGCTATGGGAAAGTGTAAAAACTTTAAACTTCCCCCAATGCGATTTACACAAATTAAGAAAGTAAATCATTTGTCGATCTTTCATAGATTGGTCCTGATTTCACCGGTGGTTTTAGTGCGGTAAGAGTCCCACACTACTCGGTACCGATTCTTACCGAGTGTCTTTTGAAGATTTCCATCGGATAAAAAAAAAAAAAATTAGCAAACGGAACTTGAACCGTATTAACAAATACCGGTAATCTATTAATTTTTTTATACGTAAAATCTACATGGACTAATTTTACTTCATTGAGCTATATCCGCCATGTTTTTGTCCATTCACTGACATTATTCAGAGCTTTTTGTAATTTAGTCGTAGCATCATTTATCGTTTGACCCACTGCTAGTATTGCAGTGTCGTCAGCAAACGTGGCTACGATAGTGTCTTCTATTTGAGGTATATCACGTGTAAATAATAGGTACAATATTGGACCTAAGACACTTTCTTGTGGTACCACAGCCACTATATCTTTGAGATCCGAGTAATCGTTTCCATGTCTTACTCTGAAAAGTCTATTCTCTAGATATGCTTTTAGAAGCGTGTAAAGTGCTTCAGTCAGAATTTATCATAATTTTAAATTAAGGCCTTCATGCCACACAAAAGCTTGCGACTCGTCTAGGAAGACCGCCGAACAATTTTTTTTTTTCTTCTAGAGTTTTCTCAATGAGGACAGTGATCCTATGATCTTCGGCAATTGTCGAGTGCTTGCTTCTAAACCCGAACTGATGTCCAGGTATTAGGAGCTTTTCTTCTATTATTGGCTGCAGGCGCAGAAGTAACATTATTTCAAAGACTTTAGATATTACGGACAGAAGCGAAATGGGTCTATAAGGTTTCTTATCATGTGATGGTTTTCCTGGTTTGAGAACCATTATAACTACCGCAACCTTTCATTGGCTCGGAACGTACTTTAGTCTTAGAGTGGCATTTATTATATAAAGAAGATTAATTAACCCTTTGCGAGGAAGCATTTTGAGAACTTCGGCGGTAATAAGGTCATATCCCAGGGCTTTCTTATACTTAAGCTTTCCAGCCTTCTTATTTCTCTACTTAATTCGGCAAGGGTAACATTTCTTGTGATATAATTTTCGCTTGTATTAGAACGTATATTTTAATTTTCGTTGAGTCAAAAGGTTTTAATGTGTTTCCAGGTAATCCGCGAAAACGTTTGCTTTCTCCTTGTCGCGTTTTTTCCCATTCGTTTTGATCATTCTTAATCGGAGGTGCTGGGAGCTTTGGTTTCTTCGTTACTTTAACAGCTTTCCAGAGTGAGTAGCAGGATTCTTTTCCAGCTGACAAGCTTTGAAGATAATTTCCAACTTCAGAATTTTTGAATTCTTCTATCGTCTTTTTTAGTAAATTACTCGTACACAAGCGATTTAAATTTACCTTGTGTTGAGGAGCTCGAGTTTGTTGCCATTTCTTACGTGCTTTTTGTTTCTTTTTTACTAAATCTTTTATTTCATGAGGATATTTTAGGTTTTTAAAGCGCGGCATTTCTCTTTGGTACGGGGTGTTGTTCCATGCGGCTTGTTGTACGATATTGACCAAGTTATCTACTGCGCCTTCAAGTTCGAGTTTGTAGTCATACATAAATGAGACGCCAATTTAAATTTTTGTTAATATTATACATACGTATAAAATTTAAATTTCCAAAAAAAATCAAAATTCAAGCCTAAACTAGTGCAAACAAAATAAGCGAACAAAACTTTTTGACGTTTGTAAATGTCAAAGTTGCATCTGGATTTAGTACGATACTAAAAAAATAAAGTAGCCATTTTGTGATTTTAACTTTAGTAAAATGTAAGGAAAATAGTACGATACTAAGCTGGTTTTTTTTAGCCTAGTATCATTCTAAAAATGAATTAACATATTAATAGATCGACTAAAATTTTGCCCCAATGAATTTTTGCCAAAAATGCAAGATTATGTCGAATTCCTAACATCCAATTCAAATCGATTTCTGATCGATTTTTTTGTGTTACAAAAAATTTTGCTACAAACGCAAGATTTGTTTTGACAGCTTAAGCGTTTAGAAATAATTCGATTGTGAGTTCAGCAAAAAATCGATTGTTGGTTATAAGGAATTCGATTTATTTTGGAAAAGTAAGATCCATATTTTTTTCGTTTAATTTCGTTCAAAAAAACAATCGAATTTTAGGTTGGAAGAAATTCCACATCAATTTTTTAACAGCAGAATACAACACTACGCTGCGAAATAATATAAAGCTTTGTCACACGCGTCGTAAAGCATTTTTCTAATGTCGAATTTTAAACAACCAAAAATTCGATGAACACAATCGGATTACATTTCTAGCAAAATTTGAACAGATCTTGCGTTCTAAGCAAGATTTCATACACTTAACATGCAAACTATTTTTTGCAAGTTCCTTACAACAAACAAAAAAAAAATGATCTGAAATCAATTTGAAATGGTTGTTTGGAATTCGACATAAAAAAAATTAAATTAAACTACTCGTAAATTATCTTTTTCCACATACTACACAAATGTATTTTATATTTCAAATTTTCCCAAAGTAAAAGTTAAAAGCGGTCTAACTTTAACCTTTGTAAGACTTGAAATATGAGATAGGATTGAGCAGTATGTTGGAAAAAGACAAAATATGTATTTCACTTTTGTACAAAAGTGTGTTGAAATAGTTAAGCCTTTATGATATTTGGAACAAAAATTTAAGCCTATTTCATTTCTTTGTGTGTGTTTTTTTAAAACAAAAAGTAAAAGTTAAAAGCGGTCTAACTTTTACCTTTGTAAGACTTGAAATATGAGGTAGGATTGAGCAGTATGTTGAAAAAAGACAAACATGTATTTCACTTTTGTACAAAAGTGTGTTGAATATATTTAAGCCTTTATGATATTTGGAACGAAAATTTAAGCCTATTTCATTTTGTTGTATGTGTTTTTTTTTTAAACACAAACTTTTTTGTTTAAATGAGCCATTTCATGCACAAAAATCTTTTCTTAAAAATAATAATTTAAAACATACTTTCTGTTGTGTCTTCATATTGGCAAAGTTCTGCCTCATTTTGTTGTATTTCCTTCAAATCAATTTTTAGCTTTGAAATTTCCCGCTCTGCTATTTTGCACATGTGTTGTTCTGTTCTCATATCAGATTGAAAGGCATATATCAGACTCTAAAAAACAATAATTACATTTACATACATACACAATTTGAAAAACAATAATTATCTATGATTCCGTTTTTTACCATATTCTGAGCATGGGTTACTTCGGAGTTTCTAGCATGAGTAATAAGTCTTTGGGCTCGTTCATTGAAGTTCTGTAGATTCGTATGCAGTATGTTTTTTTCTTCGTTTAAATTATCAATTAAACTTAGAAGCTGCTTGTTTTCATCATTGGCCATTGGAAGCTCCTTATTTAGACAAAAGCCCATTGACAGGGCTATCTCATGGATGTAATTTGAAGACATCTTTTTGGATAGTCTGCAGTAAATTGACAAAAGTCTAATACAAACTTGTAAAAAAATAATAAATGAAATGTTAATTATTTTGTTTTGTCAACAACACGTCGTTATTGAAAACAAAAATAGTCATAGAAACGTTTTTATTTTTTTAGTTTTGTTGTTAGAAAAAGTGTTTGTGGGTGTGTAGCGAAGCAACAACAAATACTTTACACTGCCGATTTGTATAAATTAAGTATACTTTTGGGGAGACGGTAGACTTCGAACGAAAATAATAGGTTTTACCCAGAGTCGACTCATGTTTTTATGACAACCCCAAGAGTTGTACAAAAAACCCCCGAGGGCCATTCATTTTATGTTGCAGAAAAGTATGTCATTTAATAATTAAAACTTAAAATATGTTAAATTTAAGTTCTTAATGCGTTTGCTTTACAGTCCACAACTTCAAAGGTTTCTATTTTGCATGGCTGAAAAATAAATGTTAGTATTATTTTAATTTCCATTTTAAAAATAACAAATTGCAAACAAAACAAATGCTTCAGATCAGGTATGAGAGATGGTTCATCTATGTTAAAGAAGCATCGGTGGTAAAACCAATAAAATGCACGACTGGATAGCACGTACTTGATCTTATGTTCGATCACATTGTATGCAAAAGATTCTTAATAGAAACGACTAAATATGTTTTTAAAGACCTTTTTACGTAATATTTTATGTAAAAAAATAACTTAATTTTTTTCTAAAAAAAATGGTATGACAATTTTAAATATTTAATAATATAAGCTTAAAACAAAACTTTTTCGAAATATTGAATTTTCAAAAATTCAAAAATCAAAAAAAAATATTTTTCGAAAATTTTAAAATGAAGCATTGTATTCGTAGATTCTCCTGTATAAAAATTTTGATCGAAATCAGTTGAGTATATTATGAGAAAGTCGAAAATCAAAAAAATGGCGGTACCTTTAATAACAAAATGTGTAAACAAAATTTGGCGAAAATATACACCATCACCGAGATTCAGCTTATTCGAAACCGTAGTAAGTGAGTGAGATGAGTCACTTTTGATTAAAAATCGATTCAGCTAGTAAAAGTGAGTGAGTGAAATGAAATGTCAGATTACTCGCCTGAGATTTTAGCAGTGACTTGGTGCATTTGTTGGTGTATTTAGTTTTTTGGTTAAGTATTTGCTTTTTTCTCAAAGAAATTATTTCACAAGTATTCACGTACACGAAATAAAAAATACAAACACAACGAACTAGCCCAAAAGAATCTAACAAACTATAAAAAAATATGGAAAAAAAATGATTTGCAATAATCTTGTAAATGTGATTTATATAAAATAAAAATGTAGGACTTGTGCATTTGTACTTAATGTACATGTAATTGTATTTAATATAAATATGTACTTTTTTGGGATTTAATTTATTGAACATTTTCTTGTTTTGAATTGTTTGTTTACATTTTCTTTGCTTATTCATGTATGTAGCATTGTAGCTACCTACCTTTTATTGTTGCTTCAAGTCATTTAGGTGTTCGAAACTAAATTCGAACATACTCATTTCACTTAAATAGCTGAATCACTTTTTGGCGGAAGGTGAGATTACTCGCCAAGTAAGGCGAGTCATCTCACTTCACTCGCCGAAATAGCTGAATCTCGGTGCATATCTACCTAAAGTAGTACAAATAATTTTTACTTGCGATTATAGGTAATATAAAGCATTCGTCGAAAAAAAAAGTTTTGAGATAACAATCAAACATGACATTACGATGATAGCGAAGACGAAAGTTTTTTTTAGCTCAAAAAATAACGATACCTGCCATATAACCGTTA
Organism: Philhelius pedissequus; assembly: GCA_910595825.1. Taxonomy (NCBI): domain Eukaryota; kingdom Metazoa; phylum Arthropoda; class Insecta; order Diptera; family Syrphidae; genus Philhelius; species Philhelius pedissequus. The sequence continues at coordinate 204,301,467 of OU343161.1, read as the reverse complement.
CGTTAAAGCTTATTTTTCTCGAAAATGGCTCTAACGATTTTGATTTAAAAAAAATCAGTGCGGCTTATTAGGTACGGCCGATCATATGGTTGAAATTTTTTTTTTTAAATGTCTAAAAACGGTACTATCCATAGGACCGTCTTGTTTGCTTCGACTATCTCGTAAATGGCTTAACAGATTCTTTCGAAATTTCACACATATATAGGTTTAGGATGCCCAATTTGCACTGCGTACCAAGATTTTTAATTAATACTTTTTCTATTTTTAAAAGCATTTTAAGGAAAAAAAATTTGTTTGCTCAATAATTTTTTTTAGAAATTATAGTTATATGTATTTGCGGAATACCTATGAATTGGCTTTTTTTAATTTTTTTTTTGAAAAATGTTTTCAGTTTTTTTTTAAACTGTTTTTCTCAAAAAACCGCTCCAGATTTAAATTTTTTTTTCTCGAAAATTCAAATTTATCCAAGAAATAAAATGGCGTACTTTTTTAGCTCAAATTAGCTTAAGTATTTATTTCAGAATTTTGAATTATTTTTTCTTTGATTAAGCCGATTTAATCTTTTTTTTAAATTTATATTATTAAATATTTAAGATTCTCATATCAATTTTTTTAGAAAAAAAATTAAAGAAATTTTGTATATAAAAAAATTAAGTAAAAAACGACTTTAAAAATATATTTAGATTTTTAATAGAAATCTTTTGCATACGATGTGATCGAACATAAGAGCAAGTTCGTGCGATCCAGTCGTGCATTTTATTTTTATCAAAATCGTTACAGCCGTTTTTGAGATAATTAATATGGTAGAAAAATATGTATGGCAAGTACCGTTAGTTTTGGGGCTAAAAAAAAACGATTCAAAAATCTATTTGAGACAATCACCTAAAACGCTTGAATACTAAGTTTGAATAGGGTCGGTTCAGCCGTTTAGGCTGTAGATCAAAATACAGGCACACAGCCAGACCGACGGAATTGCGGGACTTTTTGTGTTCTCTATCATCGAAATGTCAAGTTTGACAAAACTTGCCTTATATAATGTATCGCAAGTAAAAAATGTTGCGTTCTTTTTTTCAAGAAAACTCCGCAATCCCGTACCAAAATTCCTATTGCAAAATAGAAATCGATATAGGATTTATTGTTAATTTAATAATTCTATTTCTTGGAGACGACTCAAATGATTTGGATGACATTTTAATAGAGAAATTAAAAAAAATATATTTAAAAAAAAATCCGCCTACCACCACACCTATTTTTATTATTTATTTGTTTCTCGGAAACGACGTTACCGATTTAGATACAAAATTCAGTTTCTTTTTGAGCAAGGAAAAAAATCAAAAAAATATTTGAAGCAAGATCCGCTTACTGCAATGATCAATTTTCTTATTTCTCAGTTTTTTTTTGGGAAAATAACTCACATGATTTTAATGAAATTTTCAGAAAATTTTCAAGAAATAATAAATACGCTTAAGAAAAGTACGTCTGCTGCCACGCCCACCTTTATCATTGGTTTCTTGTAAATGGCTTTAACCATTTTGAGGAATATTTCAGAGTTTGTTTTCCAAAAATGTTTTAATGATTTTCCGGTTCAGATTAGACACTTCTGATCTTTAAGGTTTTGTTAAAGTAAGTATAGAAGAAATTTCAGACTACGTAAAAAAATTATTGAGGATGGACAAAACCTGTCATACTTAACGGGGGTAAATGTTTAATAATTTGATTTGATTTTTTGTTAATGCAAAAGTTGATAGAAAATTTAAGAAGTTCGGAAAATAACATTTGTTGTTTTAAAAAGATTAACCATCACACTCATATTTTTATTATTCATCCTCCCAGAAGATGACTGCTTTTGCGCTATAAAAAGGTACCTTGAGATGAGCGTTTTTGAAATAGCCCTACTTAGAAAAACTCCAAATTTGGTCCTCTAAATAAAACATGACTTTTACCTAATAATATACCATTCTTGAATTTTATTTCCAATGACTTATCTATTAGTGGAATCCAACCAACTTTACCTACGGGAAAATAACATAGCATTTTCATGTCAAATTCGAAATTGTAAAGATCCCGACAAAATCTCGGTCTTCCAGGTAATTATTTAAAAAGTAGAGGAAAACTCCATCAGACAAGAAAAATCGGAAGTTTCGATTGTTGCAGATAGGCTAACGACATCTATGTATGTTTTACACTCACATGGCTTTGTATAGCTTCCAGCGCTTATAGCGCTCTACTCCGCAGCTCTCTTCAAGTTTCTTTGCTGATCTCATTAATTTTGAAAGATACACACAATCACCTTCCAGGGATGGACTTTATTTACATGAGGTATGATCGTAGTATACTGTGCAATTTTCATTTCAATTATTGGGGGTGGCCGTGGCGCGATAGTTGTGTGCTCGCCTGTCAACCTCGTGGTCGCAGGTTCGATTTCTTCCGTTGTCTATGTCTTCTTGTATTCCATTAAAAACCAATTCTTAAAATTGTCATAAAATGAGTTGCTGGGTTACTCATTACATGCTGTTCAGGCATAACACTAGCAACATATGATTGAGTAAACTACTCATTAAAAGTCAACGAAATAAATAAAATAATGCAAATTATAAGAGACATAAATAAAGAAGACACGGCAATTTTCTCCGCATTAGTTCAGCCGCCATCCCTGGAGATAAAATCTGAGACAACAACCACCGTCTCAATACGTCGCGACACACATCTTTCTATCCTTCTTTCTCTTCTTTCACCGGATGCCGCGCTGTGTTAAAAACATATAAAGGGTATTCATAATCCCTTGAGCGCGTGCAAAATTATTTAAAAAATATTTGTTGCTAAAAGTACCGTTATACTCTCATATTAATATAGTAATTTAATAGTTAGATTATAATTGTTACATATAACATCTTGGGGAGAGTACGATAACTTAGGCGTTTTAAATTCGTATGATTAATAATTTGATTTATTTCTTAACTAGCTTGTATGCACTCGCTTTTCCGGGTGATAAATAATACCAAACAAAAGCAAAAGCATTGAATTTTAATAAATTTTATTGAAGTGCCTTTTGATATACAATATTTTTTGTTTGTCCATCGGTCAAAATAATTAAGGAAAATATGGTTTGCCTGCACGTGAAAATGTAACATACAGTCGCCCATGCGCAAATACTGAAATCTCTTAATAACTTTCATAAGCAGATACCCGTGCGGTGAAAGTGGAACAAATACACAAACTCTCCCATTTGAATCGAAAAAAAAACACCCAATACATATTTTTTTCATATTTAAGCCTTTCTCAGATGCTGCCTCAGCAAATGTTATATATGAGCTATATGTAAAATTAAAACAAATCTATCCAACGGGAACCATACATTTTATCAGGATAAAAAGTGACCTGTGTGCTATTCCAGACTATAAGCTATCTCTGTACCAAATTTCATCCAAATTCGTTCAGCCGTTCTGGCGTTATTGAGCAACAAACATCTTTCCAAACTATCACATTTATAATATTAGTAGGGTTAGTAGGATTCTCCGAAATTTTCCAAGCTACACAACGAATTTTCCATCTTTACACTGTCCAAATTTTTTAAATCATGCTATAAATATATCAATATCTCATGGAGAAAAAAAATGTTCGCGTTTTTCTGCAATTTTTCGAGTTTTCCACTAAGAATTTTCTATTGTTTCATTCGAAAAGCCATTGGAACAATTGCACACACAGTTACATACAAAAAATCAATTTACGATTTCCAGACTTTTCTGGAGGGTTTTCCAAAAAAAATTGTTTCGCAAAAACCTTCTCCTGGATATTACGAATAACTGGAAAATGAGTTTGAGCCAAATCGGCCCATCCGTTCTCAATTGATGAATTACTATATATTTTTGCTCACTATTTTTTTAATAGTATATGATCGTGCGATGCTATATGGACTTTCTATCCCACGGGAATCTAATGACATTTAACCACCTACAAAATTTCATTAAGACCCGTTCAGTCGGTGAGGCGTAAAAGCGGAACAAACACCCAAGTATATATTTTTTCATATTTAAGCCTCTCCCATAGGAACCGTTATTTTTTTCGGGAAAAAATGACCAATTTAATAATCCAGTACCCCATCCATCTACCAATAAAATTTCATGCAAATCCGTGTGCTTTTAGGCGTCTTGTGAATAAAAGCTATGTTGGTTATTTGTATAGAAGGAGCTCTATGCCAAATTTAAAAAAAACCTATCCCACGGGAACCATACATTTTACCGGGGGAATAAAAAGTAGCGTATGTGCTATTCCAGACTATAATCTATGTCTATGCCAAATTTCATTCAGGTCCGTTCAGCCGATATGGAGTTTTTGAGCAACAAACATCCATCCATCCAACCAAACTTTCACATTTATAATATTAGTAGGATAATCCAATACTTTATAGTTTCTAATGTTTATGTAATTGTTTTTTTATGTCTTAATCATTATCATGTAGAGGATTTGATAAAATTGAGCTTTTTTATTCTTACGTGGTTTTCATTGGAGATCCAGGAGAATTCCGAAGCTGAATGTTCTGTCAATTCTGAGAAGAGAAATTCCAATTCGTTCGAATTTCAAAATAAGGCTGATTGAAAACCATCCCATCGTTTCTTGTTAAAAAAGAACGCGAACTTGCAACTTAACTAATACGTATAATCTTCGAATTTCATCAATGTAGTTACACCACCCTGTTTAGAAGAACATCAAAATTTATTTTTGAATTAGTGTTCCTAAACATGTCGAAAAATCGATAATTTATTACAAAACATTCTTTGTACGCATGTGTTATGCCTAATGAGTAGAAAGATCTAATATCTTGTCATTGTCAAATCTTAAAAAGTACAGAGTAATTTTAGCACAACAAACCTAATAAAATCTTACTAAATTTTAGTCAGAAAACAAATACCTACTCGTAAATAGAAAACAATTATGATAAAGCATTTCGAAAACACCTTCATTCGTGGACCTTCACCTTCATTTTCCGAGGATGTCGCATCGGAAAATGCAATTCCTATTGGAGGAGACCATCAAACGAGCTCGGAAAATTTTCTCGAGCAAAAATTTTCCACTTTTTCTGGAGATCAGATGCAACCACCACATCAAATGAAAGGAAGAAACACTTTTGCCTTTTGGACAATAGTTACTTTGCTTCTAATGCTAACTATTGGCAATCTTATTCTCACACTAACAATCATTGGCGTTTTGCGTTTGGGCAAAGGAATACAAGGTATGGAAATGATTCCCGAAGAAGGTGTTCTTAAGTTCTATGGACTGACTGATTTGGATAGGATTTACAATAAATGCGGCGGACAAATAGATGGATTCTCAGATGTTCCGTTGACAATAACAGGCGATGATGGAAGTGTAACCGTTAAAGTCAATCGAAATGGTCAAACGCACAGTAAAATGGTTATGGATAAAGAAGGTATCCAGTTTAAGGGTGTTAATACCTTTGAAATAAAAGACCCAAATAGTGGTGATGCTATATTCACAACACACAGGCCACACTACAATATTCCAAACGGTGCTGATAACTTGCAAGTTAAAGCGATTAGTGTCAGTAGGATAACTAGTCCTATCGGCCGTCCTTTGAACATTCAAAGTGAGAGCAAAATTTTTGTAAAAGGTTCCGAAGGAATAAATATGGATGGGTTAAGTGCATTGTTTGTAGCAGAGGGCAGTATTACCATGAATTCTACTCAAGGAGTAACTATATTGATGGCTGGAGATGGTGTTTTTCTAGACATGGACAAAGTTCCAATTATTAATACAGAATTTGGCATTAGGACTGGAAGCGTGCAATATAAGATTTGTGTGTGTATGCCGCAAGGCCTGCTTTTTCGAATTGCAATACCAAGAACTCATAATGGACCAAAAATTTCATGTGCACATTTTAGTTCCAAACATGACCCGTGTGCTTAATGATTAGATTAAGACGATATAATCTTAAGAAAAAAATAGAATCTTTCTATATAGCTCAACACGCATTTTAAAATTAGCGTAGGCAATTTACCTAACATGTCATTAAGAGATTTATATAAGTATAACTTATGTGTCCTGAATAAACGTTTAATAAAATTAAATTTACACTAAAGCACGACGTTCAAAAATTTAATCCGTGGTCCGATTTCTACGTATTAAATGAGGTTGAACGATGGTTCAATATCAATGTTCAAGTGTGTGATAAAAGCCAAATAGATTCTTCAACCATTGTTGAACCTGAGTTAATCCACGAGTTAGAACCACTCAACAAATATTTGTAAAACTGGTAATTGAAGAAAAAATACCACCATACAAATATTTTGCGAAATTTTTAACGGCCAGTACTCAAAGTATATAATCTTAATATTGATTTATTCCAGCTTCAAAATTTTAATCAAATAATTAAAATATTATTTTTGATTTTTGGTTGATTGGAGTAGAACATCTGAGAATACTTATAGCGAGTTTCATTCAAGAAAAGATTTGCTCTTTCTGTCAAAAGATTTGATCTTTTTGAATTTTGACAGACAAAAAAAAGAGCAAATCTACATCAAATCTCAACACGAAAGATTTGATCTCTGATGGGTTTGCAGATTTGATTTGAATGCACACATATATGTAAAAAAGTCTTCTGTCAAATGTCAAATGGAAAATATTTTGTTAATTATTTGTTCTGAAGTTGTGGCAATCCGTGGTAAAATTTTTTTTCAGAAATGTGTGTGTCAGTCATTCATCAATACTATTATTAAATCTGGAAACAAGTTGAATCGCTATTACTTATATAATGTAAATGTATTTTAGAAACCGCTTAACAATACCATGCCTCTAAACACGAAAATGTTATTCATTAAAGTTATGTAACATTTAAAAGAGACATTTTATTGGAGTTTTCGTTTAGCAAATTTATATTTTGATCTTTAAATTGATCTTTTTTCGTAATAAATCGAATACGTTTTCAGATTGATTTTTATTTGATATAGTGTTGGTGTATATTTGTGTCTGTGAACCAACTAGCGGTATCAGCTATCTTGTCAATATGATGGCTGTCAATTATGATACTTTTTGTGTTAGTAAAAAAGGCTTAGATCTGTCGAAAAATCCAGATCTGGAAAATTGATTTATAATACAAAAAAAAATCAATTTTTTTGCCAATCGAATGAAAAAATTGTCAAAATCAGTTTTTGACAGATCTAAATCAAAAATAAATTGACTTTTGTTCAAAAAACCACATTAAGTTATTTTTGTTTGGGTTGGAAAATGTGTTATGTATTTGAATATGTATGCTATGTTGGATAGAACATAAATGCTTATTTATAGCGTAACTATTCACCATTGAGATGTGTTTTAGCGAATTCTATTGACTATGGCGCGGCAGTGACTTTGAACAGTGACCTTTTGACTGGAAACTTTTGAGAGTTTAAATGCAAATTATTTTCATTAAATTAAATTAATAATTATTCCGAAATAAAAACACAAATTATTTTTAACCTTATAATAAATATTGTATTCTGAAATGTATTCATTATATTCATGTAGGAATCTGTGAAAAACATAAATAAATGAAATTAAAATACTCTGTTTGATATTTGTACTTTTTTTTTTAATCCGATGTAGGTACATGTATTATTTGTTTCTTTAATTTGTATTGATTTATTTTTTTATGAGGATGCGCACACTAAGGGGGTTTGACTAACCTTAAAATGACGAAAGCCAGTGCAAGCGTTAGGAAAGTAAAGAAGTATGTAAGAGGAGATATCGAAGCACATAGTTCTAAAATTCTGGATATCAAAATGGGAGGGGAAAATAGAGCCGAGTAAATTATTTCACATTCGGGTTGAACGGCTAAAGAAAGAATCTCTCTACTTGATAGTACGCCCGAAGTTAGACTCAAAGGCAAACTGATGAGCAATCCTAGAAGCTCGAGTATTACGATTGAATAGTTTAAGGGGAAAAATGCAACTTTCTATTTCGGAACATTGTTCATAAAAAATAGCGATAAAATAATGAGACATATAACATTTCGGCGGTGTTCTTGAGATGTAAATGTTTCCATTATAGTTTTTTTATATGCAGGCTTTATAGGTTACAGCCAAATCAGACGGGGAGAAGAATTTTTTACATATTCGAAGAAAGCCCAACCACTTTGCCCGCTTTCTTGCGACATCGAATAGGTGGTCAGTTCACAAGAGGTGGTCTGTTACTCACATACCAAAGGCTGAATGTTGATGAATGCACGTGTCGCACATAGATAGCGGCATGGGGCGTGGGTTTTTCTTAAACGAACGAAGACGGCACTGAGTTTTTGAATCATTAAATTCTACGCGGTTTTTATTCCCCATTGGACAATGTTGTCAAGATCAGAATTTAAAGAGCTTATCATACGATTCCGTTGCAGTTCCACCTCCGAAGAACAAGGAGATAAATCTGAAAAAGAATATACAAAGCTGAGATTACCTACTATCGTCAGCAAAACTATTTATTGGATTAGAAGTTCGAGATAAGAGATCATTAATGAAAATAAGAAAAGAGTTGGAGACAAAATGGAACCCTGGGGCACACCAGCATTTATTTTATGAATTTCAGACTTGAAACCGTCAACCAATACAACTTTTATTGACTGATCCGAAAGGTAATTTCTAATCCAACGAAAAAGAGATTCATCGATGCCAAATGCACGCATTTTCGATAAGAGAGCTTGATGCCAAACTCTATCAAATGCTTTCGAAATTGAAATATCAAGCGCAATAATCTTACGTTCACCAAAACGATGTAAAGATTTGTGCCACTGTTCGATGAGATATACCATCAGAACCCCAGTGGACCTATTGCTACGAAAGCCATACTGCCGTACATTAAGAAGCTATCGTTCTTTAAGATATTTCTTAAACTGATAATTAATTAGCGTTTCCATCACCTTGGAAAGAAGGCAGCATCGAATAAACAGGGCACTGAGCTGTAAATAAATTGGCTTTTTAGCTGACAAAATGGGTATCATTAAAGACGAGCGTTGGAACTTGGAACAGAGGGCGAAGTTGTATTTCGAATGTTTTTTACAAATGACAAAAATGTTTACTACATTTGGAACATTGTAGTATTTTTTGGCTTAATTTTTCGTCATGGCAAAATTTGGTTCTCTGAATGTATGACCGCTCACAATATTTGCATTTTTTAAATGTAGCATTGTAGTGTTATGTCGGTTACTAATAGAAATTAAACCCCTTGAACGCATTCTAAAAGTTTTGAATACATTTTATTGTTATTTATTAATTAAACCTTCTTCTGACAATAAAGTGGAAATAACAGTACTTGACTTGTGTGACGGCGGCTGCGCGAACGTTGAGTAAGAGCTTCCCGTATTGACCAGACTTTCATCCTACCTTGTAGCACTGCACACCGTTTTCGAATGTTTCAGTTCAACTTTAACCCCACTACTAGCACCAGTCATGCCTTTACTCTTGGATTGGCAGTGTGCCTTATTAGAATGGAGTCGCCGCTTCTGTCTGCCAAATTTTGAATGGATTGCCATTTGTGAAGTCTTACTGTGGGGGTCGGATGGTGCATTTTGATTCATGCGACGTTCATTGTTGTTTTCAGCTACAAGCAGACAATTATTAAAAATGCCCGCCAGACTTAGGGGACTAGCACCAATAGATGTACTACAATGAATTAGTCCAGGAGTTTTACTTATCCTCGTATTTGCTCTTAGTCTTTAATTTTTGATTAGCCCGGCAAGCTCAGAAGAGCATGAAACTCTTAGTCCCAGGATCGAGGCGTTGGGGACTCGCGTTGGCCGCCATTGGCAACGCGGCAATAGCATGAGCACCCGGGGACAGGATAACGAAAGGATATGACCTGTATATAGGATTATATGGGGATGGGATAGGATTTGACAGATAGCAATAATTAGTGAGAGGGGCATACTGGCATATCATGGCTAAGCTCGCCGGATTTAGGGATATTGACACTCCACTAAAACATCACCTTGCTAATAAAAAAAAAACCATTGACATTCAAAAAAATTTCAATCTAAAAGCTACCTCTCTCCGAGTTCATAGTGGTGCCATATTCGGTAGGCCTCCTCCTATCTCACCTGGAATTTAGATATCCTTAAGGACTTTCCTTCGCAACCACCTTCATACTTCATCCTTCCTGTTTTGCCTGCTTCCACTTCTCCTGAAAATAACAGCTAACAGTGGATGTTTCTTTCCAATACAATACCACCTTAAAATAGCATTGAAAACAGCTTTCGAATAGATGCGAAAGTAGAATGAAGTTATATAGTTGGGTATGCTTTACAGAACCGAATGAACAATAAACTGAAAACAAGACCTGATACTGGTATCTTTCAAAAGACAGATACTTCAAAGCCTATTTGCTAGTATGTGCGAGTTGGGCAAATGGAGGAGAAGACACAATCGCGAACCGGAAAAGATGTTGATGTAGCCCATAAAAATTAAAACACTTCGACTGCATTGGTTGGGACACATCGAGCGAAATATTATGCACACTACGGAAACCCAGTAAGAACTTTAAAAAGAGGAAAATGTATGTAAGCAAATACATCAAGACTCTCAGTAAAATGGTGCTGTGTTCCCTGTACCAACAATTTTCTGACAGATAGATTCTAAGTATCTAGATTATCTGAACCAGGCAGTACACAAGATAATTTAAGAAAAACAAAACTAGCACTCATGTTATATAAAATAATGCTCTAATGCAAGAAATACCAAACAAAGGACAAATTCCTAAACGCAAATATTGCGCAAAATATGCTTAGTAAATTGTCCCTAAACGCAAACATTAAAATCCCTGCAAAGCAGACTGTCCCAAAGTGCAGTTCATTCTTGCTTCTTGCGCCAAAGTCAGTACATTTGTGCACGTTTTAAAGTTATGTTGCGCACTTTACTTGCTTTTCAATTTTAACCGGGTTCGTGAATTTGCTTAGCATGAGACTTGCTTTGCAAATCTTGCGTTTACGAATTTGCAAAAATTTAGCATCTGAAATTTTTAAATTATCGATAGGAGAAATACCGCCGAAGTGACGACATCAGCTCATACACTCATATAAGACCTGTCAATTTAATAAAATGTTTTACAATTGAAAACAAATTCACTTTATTATTAAAGAAAAACAATTTGGATTTTGTTTAATACATTTTTTTGAACTTTAATTTTTATTTGTTTCCATTGTTCGACAAATCAAAAACAGTCATTTTATTTTAATATTTAAAGCCTTTTTGATACGAATATACCCATACCATTGAATTTCGGGGAAAATAAAATATAAGTATATAATAACATCGATAAACTCAAAAAACAACAGAATGTATAACTTTTTTCCTTTTGAATTATCATTTCCTTTTTTATTTTATTTTATACTTATGAGTATTTTTATTTTAATTTATGCCCGAAAATTTTGAATACAAATGTTCAATAATAATAATTAATTGTATTTGTATGCCTTACAACTTATACAATAGTCAATAGTATGGTTATAATCTTTTTACAAGTGGTAAATAATAACCAATTGATTTGTGATCGTTCATATTACATTTTTTTTTTCAAATAGAAACAAAATCAATTCATTTCTTGTTCTTGTTTTGTTATTTTAATATTCAACTATTAGTGCCATTGTTTGTTTAAAAATATTTAATATTTAATCCCAAGCCTAGGGCATGGATTGATTATTCCTTGTTTTATGTTTTTTATAACTACATTACTTATATCTAATTAAGTGCTAATTAAAGAGAATATAGAAAGGAATATACAGTAATCTCTGGAAAACAACACAGTCTGCACGAAAACGGGCAGATGGAAAGAGAACAGGGGTGTATTATGTGAGATTTAATGAGTTCACTATTTTTGAAAAATTAAAAAAAGAAGAACACAACACGAGTATGAAATAATAAGGACAGTTAAATAGCATTAAAGTTTATCTTTAATTATATTCACTTTCCATTCCTGGAGGCGGAGGCTCAGACCATCTAGGCCGCTTTTCTGGTGGTGGATCTGTCCCAGACGAATTTTTATTTGATGAAGATTTGCTACTTTCTATGTCAATATTATCAGGAACCATACTAAGAAGCTCGGCTTCACTGAGTTGGGCTAGCCGACTGGGTGTTGGATCTGTCAGTGAAAATAAAATATATTAATTAATTTAACCTAGCTTCTTTGTTTGTTTGTTTGTATGTACCAGTATTCCTAACTCGCTGATCCAGTATGTACTCATCTTTATTGCTAACACCAGCGCTATGATGCGAGAGTGATCCAATTATTGGTGGCGGAGGGACCATACTTGGCACATTTCCACAAGTAGGTGGTACGGAGGGAGGTTCTGGTTTACTTTGAATGCTCGCAAGTATCTGGTGCAAATTCGACGGTATCGAGATGTTAGCCAAAGATGACTAAAAAAAAGAATAGATATACGTACATATATATGTAAATAATGGAAACACAAAGTAGAATCAAAATGAAAATAAAAGAAAAATATTACTATTTAATGTGAACTCTCGAGGTGGAGGTTAATTTATTTAAATTTTATTATCAACCATTCTTTGCGAAAAGGTAATTTAAGTAAGGACATTTTTCTAAGGAAAACATACATACGTACCTATGCACATGTATACCGGTATATAAATATTAAGGCTGGATGTCTTCGAAAACTGAAAGCTTTACAATTTAATTTTTCCAGGGAAACATTTACGTCAATATTATTTGGAAATAATATCTCCTAGCATCTGGCCATGTAGCTAACCCACATATATTTATCATCACTTGTCTGGCAATCAATCGGTTCTGGCCAACAGATCTGCAGTTATCCAAATATTTGTTATCTTTAAGCACATTGCAGATAAGCTTCGCTATTGATTCGCTGGACCCAGTCTAATAGACAAAATGTACCCCTACTTGGCAAATTCTCATTTTGTTAGATTTAAAGAAACATTGCATTGAGATACACTAGCGTTTTCATAATCACTATAACATTTCTTGAGGGCAGAATAATTTGTAAAAATAAACAAGAACGACCCGAAAAATTCGTCGTCGAATACACACAATATACTGAATAAGAATTGATAATACGAACAAAAACAATCACCGCGTCGAATGCACTGAATATGCACTAATCTAATCTAATCATCAAAACGAAGGTACAAAAGAAATTGAATAAAAAAAAGGCAACAAAAACAAGAATTCCTCATCGAAAATACACAATTCTACCTATCTACCTACAATATTCTATGACAATCCACTACCAATAAAAAAAATCCTAGTCGAACACACACAATGTAGTGGGTGGAAATGGCGCAGTGGATTAAATGCTTGATTGCTAACTTAGACGTCTGGGTTCGATCCCCACGCTAGGCGCATTCTTTTCTATACATCCAATTTTCATTAGATGTCACCCATGGGTTAATATGAGATAGTCATTACCTGGTTCTCAAATTAACTGTGCCAACAAGAAATGCTTTGCTTTCATTCTCTTTTTTCTAACTAGTGCCGTGCAATTCAGGTTGCATTTAAAAGACCTTAGGTCTTCTTACAGGCATATGGTTAAATTAAAAAAAAAAAATGCGTTCAAGTGAAATACTTACCTAAGCACATCTCTGTGCAGTTCTAGTACTTTTTCTTTATTTTTTTTTTCTAAAAGATGTCGCTATTCTAATTTTATATTCGAAGAAAACGCAAACAATATTTACATATTATTTTTGTTTTTATTCTAATTTTATACATTATACGTATTGAAAATTGTAAGCGGAACTGACTGTAGGTCATTTTGTAAAATCTAATACTCCTTTCTTTGTTCTTGAATAAAATCTCATTGTGGTAAGACGTGCTTTTTAATTCGGAAAAAGAACCTTTACTTTGTCATACGAATTTTTCTTCTTCTATTTTGTGGCGATCGAGTCTTAGAACCAGAGTGAACTACTTCACAAGCCAACACCTACTACATTAATCTATGCGAATTCACAAAACTAACCAAAAAAAAATTCGAATAAAAAAAAAACAAAAAAAAAAAGAATTCCTCGCCGAATACACACAATATAAATAAATATAATATATAAATAAATGTTAGTTATTAATAAATGTTAAGCTAGAATTACACGGTCAACGTAATCGGTCAACGCGTTGACTCTCTGACGTAAATATGATGTCACAGTTTGTCCTAATTGTGCCACGTCTTGTAATTGTCAATAAAAAGTGTTGTCAATGTTTTGAGGAGAACACTAACACCTGCGTAGACATGCATTTGTCGATCAGGGCATTATTGGTGTGGTGACAGGGTGAACATAAATATTGTTGTGACGTCAGAGAGTCAACGTAATGACCGATTACGATGACCGTGTAATTCTAGCTTTAGAAATATTTTCAATTTTCCTTTTAGCTGACGCGACGTTTCGAAGAAGTTTCATACTTTGTCGTCACAGGATGAGACTAACGTCAGTCTCATTCCAATAAATTAATAGTTTACATACATTTTTGGAATATACGCCATTTCGAACCAAATTGTACAACAATTTTTCATCGGAGAACTTCGGAAGATATGCAACGCACAGCTGTAAAGAATGCATTACTTAACGTCAAATTTCATCGGAAGATTTGTCCGATGTGTCACTCGGAAGGGATAACTCGGTAGAAAACGAACGGATACATCGATAGGACCGACTGTAACAAATTGTACTAACTGAGTACTTCCTAACAGACCTTATTTTACTACAAAAAAAAAACAAAAAACACCTGAAAGTATGCTACAAACTACATACATATTCCCCTAGGCGGAGACTTTTCATCTAAAAGTCAAATTAATTAGTATACTTTGCATGGTAAAGCTTGTATTGTTGTTGGAAAGAAAAGTGTTTAAATTAATTGTGAAGTAAATAATTAGAAGTTGTTAAAAAGGAAATAGGTTTTATTCGCCAACCTGAGAAAATACTACAATACATTAAAAGAGAGCTTGAATTCCCGAACTTTTTTTCTTTTTTTCTGTCTGTAACATTAGCCGTGTTCTTTTGGTAAATCTATCGGCAGGAAAGCAGGATTTTCCAAAAGAACGATCAGCAGCAGCCTGATTGTTTTGCATTTTTAAGTTGTTATTACGGACCTTGTGTCTAATAACTAAATGCAAAAAATCTACTATTGATTTGTTTTTATTTCTTCAGATGGAAAATGGAATATATTATATGATGCAGTAAAAAGTTGAATTTTCCACATCTGTGTGTTCCAAAATGTTCATTTTAAAATTATTTTAAGTGAACATTTTAATTAAAAATGAGATATATAAAATATAGACAGATTTCCCCTTTAAGAAACTCATAATTGGGGTAAATAGTCGTGTTTTGATAAAAAAAAAAATATTAATGTCACAACAAATAAACACTGAAAAAACGACAATTATTGCCACTTTTATAATCACTCTGAATTCAAGAGTTATCTACGACATCCATCAATACAATTAAAAATTTTCTGACTAGGCAAGAAATATTTAGAATGTATTTCTTGCCAAATTTCGCCGAAAAGCTCTAAAATATCACCCTTTTCAGCATATGAAATTAAATCTGATAATTTCCAATTTTTTTTTTAGTAAATCTAAATAATCTTCACAATCGAATTCGACAGTTTGTCTTGCACGTGTTATAACTGCTCTATCGATAACATACACTTATATGCTGCTAATGAGTTCTTATTTATAACTAAATAAAAGATATGCACTGACTTGCTCCTTAAATACTTGTTGCTATCTATTCCTATTTTCGAGATTTTGTAGGGGCGCTACATAAGTTTTCGTCAGTTAATTTTTTAGGCAATATGACACCAGCTGACACAAAGCCACTCAAACATCTTTTATTTAACTATCTTTGATCTGGCAATTTCGCACGAATAAGCTAACTTTAACATTTACTTAAAGTGGAAGTGCGGCCCCTACTTATGCTTATTAATATGATTTATAAAGCAACAAAAATAAATAAAACGTATTTTTAGCCCAGTTTGTTGCGTTAGTAATTTTTATTTCCTGTAAGTGAATAGGTGTGAAACAATAGCGCACAATTTTAAACGACTTAGTAATATGTTAAATCATTTTTAGTATGATACTAGGTTGAAAAGAGGATTTTGCTAATTTCAAACGAGTTTAGTATCGTATTATCTTCTTAACATTTTAAAGTTGAAATCACCGAATGGCTACTTTAAAATTTTAGTATCGTACTAAATCCACATGTCATTCTGATAGTATATCGGCTTTGCACGCGGGAGGACCAGGTTCGAGTCGTGCTGGTGTCAATTCTTTTTTTATTTTTGTAAATAATTAAGTTAAAATGATGAAAATATAAACATCGAATACATATTTAGAGCACATGGTTTCTATCAACATATAAGCAATTTACAACGCATAAACACAATAATTGTGTTCATCAAAATTCAAACCCTACAAATGCTTTGCTATCTGCTTAATTAGCATTCTACTAGTAATAAATAATAACAGAGTTTCTGGAACCATCTCAGCTTACGCCAAGAGTACCTATCTCTGCATTGCAGGAGATTAGGCTCTGATGTGTGCTCTAGATTCTAAAATACTCAATATATAAGGTCAGACAAACCTTTACAATAAAACATCTATGTATTATTAATCACTATTTTTTATATACAAAATAAGTTTATTTTTAAAAACATTTATACTTAGCTCATTCTTCAATTCACTTGGAAGTCTATTAAAAGAATTTATTCCCATATACATAACTGAGTCCTGGGTGCTACTTCTGTTACACCTATTGGGCCTCAAATTTTCACTGTTGCGTAAATTATAAGGTTGCAACTCTCCAACGTTGACAACATTAACTTTTAAGTATTCAGGAACCATATTGTTTTTCATTTTATATATTAATAACATAGCGCTATATCTAAGTCTCTGTTTAACACTCATCCAATTTAAAACTTCCAACATCATTCTTATTGGGGTGTAGACATTCACTCTCAATATCATTCGCATTGCTTTATTTTGCAATAATTGAAGCCGATTTACTATTTCTTGTTGACAACCATACAAAAGAGTTGAACAATAATTAAAATGGGGTAAGACAATAGTACTATATAGAAGCAAAGTACTTTCAAATGTTAAGTTTCTTCTAATTCTTTTTATAAAACCAACTTTTTTAGCAATTTTTCCGCACACATATCTCCCATGCTCTTTGAAATTTAACTTCGAGTCCAAAACAACTCCGAGATATCTAAAACTATCCACACACTCAATAACTTCCCCATCCATACATACATTTATGGGTTCATTTACTTTAAGTTTCATACATTTCGTCTTTTTTACATTCAATTTCATTTTATTCATTTGAAGCCACCGGTTTATGCTCTCCAAGTCCTCATTTAAACATTGTAACAACCATTCAACATTCCTTCCACTTATATATATCAGGGCATCATCCGCAAACAACACAACTTTGCAAAATTTCAGCACGCATTTAATATCATTTATGTACAAAAGGAAAAGCAACACACCTAAAACTGATCCCTGAGGGACTCCAAGTTCCACTCCAGTCGCATTTGATGTAATATCGCCAATCTTTGTTCTTTGGGTCCTCCCTGTAAGGTACGATTTAAACCAGTTTAGTTCATTTTCCTTAATTCCATACATTTCCAACTTTCGCACTAATATATTTCTTTCAATGGTCTCAAACGCACGCTTAAAATCCAAAAACACTGCTATTACCGAATTATTGCAATCAATTTCTTTTTTCCATTCATATATCAACCAATTTAACGCAGTTTCACAAGAGTGACCTTTCCTAAACCCAGATTGCTCTTTTATTAAAATGTTGTTATTTTCTAAATAGTCTTGTAGTTGGTTAGCTACATAACGTTCTAGAATCTTTTCAAATGTAGGCAGCATATTCACTGGACGAAACTCTTCACATTTTACGGTGTTTACCACCTTCTCTACCGGAATAACAGTGGATTCTTTCCAACTGCTTGGAAATATCCCGTAGCACAATGAATTATTAACAATTTTGATTAACACAGGGCCAATGATTTCAATTGATTTTAAAATTATGTCTCTGTTAATACCTCGTAAGTCCTTTTTATTATTTAATTTTTTAATGAGGGCATATAACGATTCCACGCTTGCATAACGAAATTTAAAAACACAATTTATGTGTATGCTTGGTGGAATATAATGTTGAAAAGGAATTGAATAATTAATTTCGACCACACTCTCAACAAAATACAAATTAAACCTATTAGCAATTTGATTTTCATCAGTTAAAGATTCTTGCCCAAACTTAACATTAGTGATATCTTTACTTTTATTGTTTTTCATAATAAGAGACTTAATCGTTTTCCATGTACCGACTTGATTACCACTGTTCGATTGTATCTGCGTGCGAATATGTCGATTTTTTGCTGCCAAAACTTCTATTTTATACTTATTTCGAATCATTTTATATCTCCTCCAATCTTCAACATTGTTGCTGTAAATTGCTGTTCTAAAAGCCGTTATTTTTTCCTGTTTCATTCTCCATAGATTACCATTGTACCACTGACAATCAACTTTCACTCCAATCAATTTTTCAATAGTCATAGCGTCACAGCATCTTCCAATACAATCATCAAATCTCACCGTAAGATCATTAAAGTTCCGCTCATAAAACAATTCAGGAAAGCCGTTATTATTCAAAAGATTATCTAATTTAGATTTGGAATACTTAAGAATCTTTTTCTTCTGCAAATCATTTTTATAATTATTACCCTTTATTTCAACTCTTATTGTCTCATGATCAGATACTTTAAAGTTCTTATCCACACACACATTAAATTCATCTTTCGCGTCTATGTTAACACACACATAATCAATCAATGTTCGAGAATGTTCTGTAATTCTTGTAGCCTCCTTAACAAGTTGAATGTCACCTTGATCAATAATTAAGTCTAACATTCTCACTTTATTAGTATCATCCGTTAGCAAGTCAATATTAAAATCTCCCATTACTACTGTGTTACTTTCACTTTCCAAATTCTCAGCATACCAATTTTTATAAAACCGTAAAAATTCATTTACCGATGAGCTCGGCGATCTATATACACCAACAAACACCCATTTTTTACTTTCAAACCATACATACAATTTTAAAATCCATACAAAATTATTATATTGTGTAACATTCACCACTTCAAAACGTAATCCTTTTTTAATGTACGCTATTACACCTCCTGTATGCCTTGAATGCGAAAAGCAGTTAATGTGGGAGTAGTTACTTATTTTATATTCACATTCTTCAATATCTGTTGTTATTCGGGTTTCCGATAACAACAATATATCAGGTTTACAATTATTTACCAATAACTCAACATGGCTTTTGTTATTGAGAAGACTCTGCGCATTTAAACAATACGAAATAGCCTTCCTCTTATTGGTGGGTTGCTACAAGTGTCTTTTTCTTTCTATTTTAAGTTTGCGAAGATAAACCTCACAACAATTATCCAACGCATTATGATTCACATCTAAATTTAGCTTTAATTCTTCATTCATTTTCACACAATTCACACAAGACAAAATTGTCGTCGTACATTCAGAACCAGTATGTTGCCCTCCACATTTAAAACAAACCATTTTTTCATTTACACAGTCTTTACTAAAGTGCCCAAAACCCAAGCACTTGTAGCATCTCTTAACATAAACAGCTTCACTCACTTGACATTTGTCCCATCCAACACTGATCTTACCAACTTTCATGATTTCATTGTAGCTTACTACATCCACTTCTATCACTGCAGTATAGTACACCGATGTTTAGTTAACAAAAGGTTTAAAATTTATGAAAAGTTTATAGTAAATTGCTAACTAGTATCGTGTTAAGGCCTTAATAATAGGTTGTTTAAAATTTTGCGCCAATTTCTTTAAGAAAAGAACATATTACCAAAAATTATTGATTTTTGACTGCTTTCAGCTAACTATTGGTATCGTTAACAAATATATTCGTATAGCTTAGTATCTGATATAACTTATCTTACATTTATAGAGATAATAACTCTACGAACAAGGACTTCGAGATTCATTAGAGTCATCGGAACTACCAACTAAACAGCATAATATCATTCGATACTCGAATAAATGTCAAAAATCTATCCAAAGCAGACTTCTGCTTTTACTTTTATCGAAAGCAGGTTCTTGTGATTCTGATGGCTTTTGCCAAAAGAACACGGCTATTATCATCCTCGTAAGTAGATGGAATGTTGTGGTGACTCATTACAGGCGTATTTTTTGTTTCTTCTCTTTTGATTTAAATTTGAATTTAATCAGCTGCAAATCTTTGTCATTTATTAACAACAGATGAACCACTTTGGAGGAAATATTGCCTTGATCTATTAAAGACAACCACTTTTCGAGTCATCTTATGCAAAATTTCGACTTTTCGTCTGTTGGTAAAGGTAAACTGAAAACCTAGGAAATTTTATTTCAAATTTAAATATCAGTTTTTCTACTATAAATTAAAAAACCTTCCATGTAAATAAATTTTTGTAAGGAAAGTTAATACATTTATACGAATCCAGACTTTAATTTCTTATGCGTAGATTCTTACTTCCAAGACCTAATATTGATTGAAAGTAGCTTTGGATTCTTAAATTATAATATTTGCTCCAAATCAATAATAATAAACCACGGAGTTCACTATATAACATATAAAAAAAAAACTCACCGATTGATCGTGGCTGAGCAATCCTGCAATTTCCATTTTTTGAGCTTCAATCTGACGATTGATTTCGTCCATTTTTCGTTTAAGATCATCATCTCTTACTGGTATTTTTGAAGCTGGTACTTCATCATCTGAACTACCGCCACCAGGTGAATAGGGCTCATCAGCATCATCTTTTTTGTTCGCAACCGTTTCAGCTGGTTGACCTATTCAACAGATAAGAAATATAACAAGTTTGAATTTAAAATTTCAACAAAACAAACACACTCTTTTTTTTTGAAGTAATAGGGGCTTTAATAATTGCATCGATGTCAAATTCATCATCATCCGTAGATTTCTGTGGCATGCGAGTTCCTCTGCTTTTTCCTGACGCATGCATTGTACGATTTGAATCTGTTTTCTTCGGTTTAGGACTACCTGGTGGTGTAAACGTAGCAGCATCTACATCAATTACAGATGTGACACTCCGATTTGATATCACAGTTGCTTCTTTTTTTCGCTATTTTAGTTTAAAAAAAAATTAAGAAAACTACACAAAATAGACTAAATTGAACCTACCCTCATGGATGCATTAGAGTGCCGCTTACCCATTATACGGATAACGATACCCAGCAACATGTCAGGCCGCATGACATCATCGTAAAACTCAACATTTTCATTCGGTTGAAGAACGGGCGGCATCTGCTGTCCTACACCTAATGGCATTATGTAAAAATCTTTAATGTTAGACGAAGTGGTTTTAATCACACCCAGGCGCTTTCGTTTATCCAGATACTTATACAAAATCGTATACGCATTAGTCTCAGATTCACCGGAAGGCACTAACCGTATAATAACAACTTCCTTATTCGGACTGCGCTTGATCTTACCAATGTAATCCCAAACAGTGTCTGGACTGATTCGTCCCACTATATCCAGTTCGTCTGGTAAATCTTTGTTCAAGAGATATGTATTTCCGTCAACTGTTTGCAAACTAACTTGGAATGATGCCACATCAATCATATTAATGGCACCAGTCCACATCGAAGCCTCTCCATCAGATGAATATTTGTAGTAGGGATCCTCAGGAGGTGTCGATATCGATACCGTGCTAGATGGTTCCTGATCGCTGTCCGGTGCTAAGGGACTCTGTGGCTTCAACTTAATTGCTGGGTCAGGCGAAGAATCTGCCGGAATTACTGGTGCAGTCGTTTTTTGAACAAGAGATGGTGTTATTACAGGTGTTGGCTTTTCTTTTTGAAGATTAGCTGCTTGCTCGACAGTTTTAGTTGATTCAAGAATTTGATCGATCAGATTAAATTTTTCAATTGGCGGCGGAATATTTTTTATTACTTTCCTTACTATAATTTTGGTAGGAGTAATAGACTTCGCCGATAAACTCTGTGTCTGTGGTAATGTTGGTTTTGTCGCTCCTACCACAACTTTGTAAGTTTTGGCATTAGGTTCGAGTTCATCTTTTTTCGCCGTTGAACGTTCATCCTTTTCCCGACGTTCATCTTTTTCCCGACGTTCATCTTTTTCCCGACGTTCATCTTTTTCCCGACGTTCATCTTTTTCCCGACGTTCATCTTTTTCCCGACGTTCATCTTTTTCCCGACGTTCATCTTTTCTTGAACTACTTTTGTGATGACGTTCTCGGCTGCGACTTCGTTTGCGATTTTTTTCTCTGTGACGGTCTTTGCTCTTATGGCGTTTTTCTCTATCTCTCTCTTTTTCTTTACTTACTACTTTCTTTTTATCTGAACTCGTGGGTGCTACTGAACTGACGGGGTTTACAGAACTATTAGGGGCTATTGAAGTGGAGGTACCTTCTAGTAAACTGTAGTCTATATCAAATGAGTTATCCTTGCGAACAGTCAAAGAAGAAGCCTCAAGTTCGGTTGTACTGCTTACGGTTGAGTTGTTTAACACCGCGACAACGTCTTCTACTGGTATACCAATATCTAAATCGACTCGATCGGCTGGTTTCCCTTCAATCACTTCCTCACCTTTGTGCGTTTTTAAGACATACGTTTTCGTGCAGGAAAGCATATCTAGTTCTGACTTTTTTATCATTTCCAGCTGATGTTTTGCTTCATTTTCACGCCATTGAGCCAATTCCTGGCTTGCCAACTCTTCGGGAGACATTCTCACCAGCTGTCGGGGTTCAATCAGTTTTCCACAAATTTTAAGAAGAAGGGTCTCATTCTTACGGTCTTTGATGTTGAACATCAACGACCGGTATTTGGCTTTATACTTAGCACCAACGTCTTTATTGAATAGCCGATACATTTCTAATTCTGTAGCCTTGACAAATTCATCGACCTGCTCTACTGAAAGTTTCTTTTCTTCACTTACTTCTTTTATTCTAATTAAGAGTTGTTCCTTAAGTGTGCGGCGAACATTTACCCGTATTGGTTCACTGGTTTCTCGGACTGGAGTTTGGGAAGTCGTAGATTCTTTTTCAACAGACAATTGCTTTTTGGGAACTTTTTGAGACGAAGAAGGTAAAGAAGGTGATACTAAAGGTTTGTCTTTCTCCTTTTCTGATTTGTCTGTTTTTATATTAAGCTGGTGTGGTTGTTTTAATAAATGTTTTGGTGTTGTTGATCGTGGAACATTTGTGATACTGCTTGCTTTTGTGTTTGATTTGTTAAGATCGTGGTGTTTCACAGTCTTTGGTAATACTGGTTGCGGTGAAGACATTGTTGGAGGTGCGAGCGTAATGACAGAAGTTACTATGGGTCCATCTGCTTTGAGAGGCACGAAGGTATTTATATTTGTGGGTGTTGGTGATTGAACATTAAGGCGGGCTTTCTGTTTCATTTTCTAAGAAAGATCAAGATTAAAATCTAATTTAACACTTTTATTGTATAGCCAATTACCTCTATTTCCTGAGCTTGCATGCTTCCTGGTTGAACTACTTCAAAAGTTGGGTTATCTTGTAGCCATTTCTTTAGATTAAGTGTTGTAGGAGCATTGCTTCCCGTTAACAGTTTTCCAGTACGACGCTCAAGAACGCAAACCTTTAAGAAATAATATATTATTCTTTAATATACAGTACATTATTATTGGAAATTGAAGAAATGCAAGCAAATTAAAAATTATTGTCAAATAAAAAAGTTTGGAGTAACTGAAATGCTGTAAAATAGAAATGAGTGAGATTCGAGAAGTTCCGTTAATTATTTTTCAAGTAATATTATAGCGAGTTTCGTCAAATTTCAAAGATCTGCTCTTATAATCGAGATTTGATTTTTGCAATTAAACTTTGTTTCTAGATTTAATTGTAGTATTGGTGAATGACTGACACACACAATATTGTTGATTACGAGGAAGACGAAGACAAAGCAATCGAAAACTCAACTAAATTTATAAAATCTAAATTATTAACTTCTTCGTCCATTATTTGTTTATTTTCTTTTTATTTTTTAACACGGACTGGCACTAGTTCACAACAAATTAATAATAAAATATTTTCCATTTGACGTTTGACAGACAAGACTTTTGCATTCGTCGAAAAAAAAAGTTTTGAGATAACAATCAAACATGACATTACGATGATAGCGAAGACGAAAAAATATGGTCTAAAAATTATGTCCGTCTGTATGCCTGTCTGTCTGTCAGTCTGTTAGGCTGTCTGTATGTATTTATAGAAACCTACAGCCCAAACGGGTGGGCCGAATTGCTTCAAACTTGGTCTATGGAGTTGTTTAGGTATTGTGCAGGGGGGAAATTGAAATTTTTTTTAGCTTAAAAAATAATGTTACCTGCCATATAAACCGTTACATTAAATCCTATTTTTCTCGGAAACGGCTCTTACGATTTTGATTCAAAAAATCAGTGCAGCTTTTTAGATACGACCGATCATATGGTTGAAAAAAAATGTTTTAATGTCTTAAAACGGTACTTTCATAGGACCGTTTTTGTTTGCTTTCGACTATCTCATAAACGGCTTACCCGCTTCTTTCGAAATTTCACACATAAATAGCCTTAGGTTGCCCAATTTATACTGCGTACCAATATTTTTAATAATATTTTTTTGTATTTTTAAAAGCATTTTTAAGAAAAAAAATTAAAAAAAATTATATTTTGAAAACTGCTCATTAAATTTTTTTCAAAAATTATATTTATAATGTATTTGCTGAATACCTATGAATTGGCGTTTTTGAATTTTTTTTTAATTTTTTTTCAAAAAGTTAAAAAAAAGCTTTTTTTCTCAAAAACCGCTCCACAGATTTTTAAAATTTTTTTCTCATAAATTCAAATTTATCCAAGAAATAAAATGACGTACTTTTTTCTACTTTCAGAATTTTGAATTATTTTTTTCTTTGATAAATCCGATTTAATTTTTTGATTTTAAGTTTATATTATTAAATATTTAAGATTGTCATAATATTTGTATATATATGTGTATACAAATAAAGTAAAAATGACTTTAAAAATATATTTAGATTTTAAATAGAAATCTTTTGCATACGATGTGATCGAACATAAGAGCAAGTTCGTGCGATCCAGTCGTGCATTTTATTTTATATGTGTGCATTCAGATCAAATCTTCCAATCAGAGATCAAATTTCTCGTGTTGAGATTTGATCTTTTTTGTTGCACTGAAACTCTCAAAATTCAAAAAGATTCCATCTTTTGACAGAAAGAGCAAATCTTTTGTTGAATGAAACTCGCTTTTAGTATTTATTTATTGGAAGAGACTAGGAAAATGCCAATTTATAACTGTTATTACAATTTGATAGCTGTTGTTCGCCATTAAGAGTGTGAAATATTAAACACTCTTCGCGCGGTGTTCCCTCGATCATGACCACATGTAAAGTAAATTATAAACGGAACTGTATAAATAGGCATGACTGGAATCTGCGGCGGTTTTATAGTGTGAGCAAAACAACTATTGGCCTGTTTTGGGTACCATTTATTATAGCTTAAAAATAATGTCAGAAAAAACGCCATCACAGCGTAACCTATGATTAACAGTTGTAATAGTTTCAATTCTGCTAAGCAAACCTACCCTGCCCCTTGAAAAATTTGTTGGGAAGCAGATTTTGAAAAATCTGTTTAGGTAAAAAAAGAACACAAAAATGTTATTAACGACACCTGCCATAAGACCGTTTATTTTTATTTTGACTTTCTCATTAACGGATCTACCGATTTTGGTCAAAATTTTTTTATAGAATGGTCCTTTAAATTTCAAATATATGCGAGTGGAAAAAATTGTCTGCAATTATGTTTTTCGAATTTATATTGTTAAGTGTACTTAAAATTGGCATACCAACATTAAAAATAAAATACACGACTGGATCGTACGAACTTGCTCTTGTAGCTAACAACTTTAATGAAGCTAAACATTGACGCTGTTTAGCAGGTAGGTAGTCTAGTTATCCTATCCAGGATAAGTGTATGTAGTTAAGATTTGATGAAATCTGTTAGTTTCCAGAAAGACTCTTAAATACAAACACGTCCGTTTGATTGAAGAACAGAAAATAGAATAATAATTTATTGATAACATTTGATAAAAAGTCAATAGAATACTATAAAATTATTTCGATAGTGTTTAAGTAGTTTTACATTCAATTTCAACAAGATGATTCAAGGAATAGTTACATAGATACCTACAAATGTATATTTAAATCTATGGTAATGGATTTTAATTATGTAAGGTACCAGAAAAATATGTACCCCTTACATGGATGGAGCCTAGGTATGTAAATAATGAACTTATGATAATGAAAATTAATGATGTAGGTTGGTAGATATGCAATATGCATACATAAGATTCATGTGATTTTTAAGGACACATATGTATATATATATAAATGTATGAGAACCTACATTGTATGTAGTATTCAGTTACGAACGCAAAAATTCGTAAACAGAAAATACCTTTAATAAGGTAGAAATAAATGGATAATGCACATAATTATATTGCTAAGTGGTTATAGTTTGAGAGAAAACAAACATGCAATTTGAATTCCTGGATATATGAGAATATATCAAACAAAGTTTCAAAAATCGTTGGAGCAGTTTTTTAAAAAAATATTTTTTTATATATAAAATTTTAAAAACATTTAAAAAAAAAAGAAAGGCCATTTTGGAGGCTATATTAATATATGTATTTATAAAATAAAAAAAAATCAGTTTTCGAAAAATCGATTTTTCAAAAAAAAAAAAATGTTATTTCTTTTTTAAAATCGAAAAACTTTGGTTTTCAAAATTTTAGTAGGCAGTTTTATTAAAACTTTTATCTAAGAATACACACATTTTTTTTATAAAAATTCTTGGAGCCGTTTTTGAGAAATACATTTTTTCTTATCGGATTTTTTTTTAATTTGTATGGAAGGTAGGATAATATTTTTTTTAACTATTCAAGACAATGCCAAAAAACTGCCAAATACGAAGTATCGAAAAATCTATTGAGTCGTTTTTGAAATTTTGAGTTTTAAAAAAAAAAATATTTGTTTAAACATTCGAGGAGCTTCTGCGTGAGAAATTTCAAAAAAATCAAATCAACCGTTTCTCAGAAAATCGAAAACCAAAGTAATGGTTATACTAGAGGAACCGAAAATAAAAATTTTTGTTCATTAATGAACGGATTTTTTTTAATAAAAATCGTTGGAGCCGTTTTTGAGAAAAATAAGATTTTTGTTTTTGGCCAAAAAAAAAAATGTTTGGGAGCTACTGTTATTTGTTGTCTTAAAAAAAATGAAAAAAAAGTGTGGGCATATTACCGAAAAAACAATATGTCCCAAGTTTGAATCAAATCTATCCAACCGTTTAGGCCGTAGACTCGAGGACAGGCAGACAGACTGACAGACAGACGGAATTTGGGGACCCACTTTTTTGATGTTTTCTATGATCGTAATGTCATGTTTGATTGTTAGAATTTTTTTTTGCACGAATCCATAACTTGCCTTATATAGTACCTATGTATAATCGCAAGTAAAAAATTAAAGACGTGTACATACATACATACAAAATTAAGTACCGACTAGCCTACCATCGTGTAAGGACGCACATTCATATAATGTCACAATAGATGTATTCATGATGCAACAAAAAGTGAAAAATTTAGAAAATTATAAAGGATGTTTTTTTTAGACTTATGGTTTTCAAGAAGAAATAAAACGCATAAAATTTAATGTTATGGCGAAGAATAGTCATTTATCATGGCTCTATAGCGATCCCCTGTAACATTATGACTGGCTTCATTTTTGAAGAAATATGGAAGGCATATTGGAGTACTATGGAAGGAATATGGACAGAACACCAAACAGTCGCTTTTTGAGGATGTAACGGCGCGGTGTCTCAACAATGGCTTGTGGATTATTTTTATTCCAAAAACGTTAATTTTGCTTATTAACGTAAAAGTGACTTCATCGCTTAACAAAATTTTCTTGTGAAAATCGTTATCGTTTTGGGCCCATTACCCCCGAACGTGCGACGCGTTATTCAGGAGTAATGCCCTAAACAGATGTGCAGCTTTTTCACATGCAGCGAAAATAAATTACACATGTTCTTATGAGGATTGACACATTCCAAAGGCTGCATGCAGCCCTCTCTGCACGATGTCTCTATTTCTAAATTGGCTGCCAAGTTTCATTGGCAGTCTGAAATTATTCGCATTTGGCATTACTCGTATTGACTTAAAAAAATAATATTTTTTGTTTTATGATTTAAAAAATGGGAGAAAATCTATGAATTGGTTAAGAAAAACACCCTCTTATATGATAAAGTTCGTGTTATAAGAATAGTCATGAGGGACAAAATGAGAATACGAATTTGTTTTCTCTTTTTATTTCATTTAACATCCATTTTCAGTAAATTCAGAATCTTTTTCCACATGTCTGTTTTCACAGGACACGTTCAGATGTTGATACGATATCCTATCTAAGAAAGGTTACTAAAGTTCCTTTCTGCCAAAAAGACTAAGTTCCTGAACATCAAAATCCAGACAGATTAAATTTTTATATTTTCGTGCAAATGTTATGACATTTCCCATGGGATAGAAGAGTATACCAAAGTTTTTCGAATAGCTTGAGATTTACTTTTTGGTAGCAACTGTCAGCAGCTGTGTCTTACGACGGGATTATAACAACACCAACCTATCCGGATATCTATGGATCGATTTCTAAATGTGGACATAATTTTGACACAAATATGCATCATAAATGTCAGAGAGTATGCACATATGTTTCGGGCGCAGCGTTATATGCAGCGATGAGGGCAGACATGCTGCACATCTGTGTTAGCCATAAGTCTATTCATTATGAAATGGCAAACCAAACTGAGAATAAATCAAGTGACAGCTGTCAAAAAGAACAACTCCGAAAAAAGTATTGCCAGATTAAAAACCACGCGTCTAAAAAAACTCTCTTTATTTTTTTTTTGTAAATCGTAAATGCACTTTTTCTATTCTATTTGCAACTCTTAGAGCAATAAAATGCACGACTGGATCGCACGAACTTGATCTTATGTTCGATCACATCGTATGCAAAAGATTTCTATTCAAAATCTAAATATATTTTTGAAGTCGTTTCTAAAAAAATTGATATGAGAATCTTAAATATTTAATAACATAATCTTAAAAACAAAAGATTAATCGGCTTACTTCTTTTAAAAAGAAAAAATAATTCAAAATTCCGAAATAAATACTTTAACTAATTTGAGCTCAAAAAAATACGCCATTTTATTTCTTGGATAAATTTGAAATTATGAGAAAAAAAATTAAAAATTTTCGGAGCGGTTTTTGAGAAAAAAAGTTTTTTTTTAAACTATTTGAAAACATTTCTCAAAAAAAAATCAAAAACCTCAATTTATAGGTATTCAGCAAATACATATAACTATAATTTCTGAAAAAAATTTATTGAGCAGTTTTTAAAATATAAATTAATTTTTTTTTAAATTCTTTTAAAAATACAAAAAATATTAATTAAAAATATTGGTACGCAGTATAAATTGGGCAACCTAAATCTACATATGTTAAGCCATTTACGAGATAGTCGAAAGTCCTATGGAAAGTACCGGTTTTAGGAATTTAAATTTTTTTTCAACCATGTGATTCGGCCTACCCGTTTGGGCTGTAGGTGCCTATATATACATACAGACAGACTTACAGACGGACAGAATTTTTAGACCACTTTTTTCGCCTTCGCCATCATCGTAATGTCATGTTTAATTGTTATCTCAAAACTTTTTTTTTCACGACGAATGCATAACTTGCCTTATAGTACCTATAATCGCAAGTAAGAATGACATTTCTAACAGAAAATAACTGCTGCCAAAATGCAAAGACACGAGGCAAATTTTGCACCATTGTATTTTTCTTTTGCAATAGTTAGGGTATTGAAAAGTGCAAATGTGTTGTAAGACCTTAGTTAAGGAAAGTTGTTTTTGTTGTGCAAAACAAAGTTGCACTCTTTGCAGTTTTACAATGATATTAGACAACAAGATGACAACAACAAGTTTGATCGAGCAGCGATGACGTATAATCCGAATGTAACCAACAAATTAAAACAGAAGCTTAAGAAGAAAAATATAGAATGCGTTTTTTTTAGCGATGGAAAACACAACAAAAGACAAAACCGATATAAAAGAAAAATCCGGGATTTATAAAGTCAAGTGTGGTGATTGCGAGATGAAGTATATCGGACAAACAAAACGAAGTTTGGTAGTTCGTTACAACGAACACTGTAGCCACATCAAATTTAACCGAGCTGAAAAATCTTCGATAGCTTCACACGCTTTAAGCAACAACCACTTTGACATCAAATTTGAGAACGTCAAAAAGCTTAAGCACGTAACAAATCCAAGAAGACTTGACGCATATGAAAGTTTGTTCATACATACTAACGACCAGCTGATGAACGGGGATAATGGCAATATAGTTCAACTTTGTTTAATTTGATTTAATGTTTTTTTTTTTTTTTTTTTTTTTTTTTTTTTTTTTAATAATCTACACGCGCTCAAGGGATTATGAATACCCTTTAAATGTTTCAACACAGCGCGGGCGTGAGGGTGAGGTTAAGGAAGAGAAAGAATGATAGGAAAGATGTGCGGCGCGATATTCGGAGACTGTAGGTGGTTGTTGTCTCAGATTTTATCTCCAGTTTGTCTCTTTTGTATTTATGTAAGCTTATAGTCAGAGCTTTTTTTATGTTTAATATCTGTTGTTTTACCTCCAATGACATTCAGTTTCTTATGTTTTGTTTTGTTTTGATCATGTACTTTCTTTTATCAGCTTCAATAGTGTATTGCTGATGATGAGTCGAAGCATACTCGAAATACATTTAAATAAAAATTAAAACACCTTAATCCTTGCTTTTTGTTTAATTTTTTTTTTTGCGATCTGTGCGTACGTTTCCTAATTTGTTTGCTTATATTATACACGTTGCACCGAATGGTGAATACAACTAATTTGTTTTAAAAGGAATTTTTTTTTGTGTTTTTGCCTCATGTGTAGAGTGTCGTGCTTTTTCACCACTACCTGAACCATGAAACAAATAGAAATCAATACCCGTATTTTATTATCGCTATAACCCATATGGTTCACCCCGTGGCGAAAATTTAACGATCTGGGCTAAGTTAAAAAAGTGTACTTAAATTTACTATCTGTTTGCCAAACTAAATATTAATATTTGCTAACCCATATACCAGACACATACCCATCGACAAATAAAACGCGGCGAACAAATCATTTCCCCTTAAGTTAGAAATCATTTATGGATTGTACCTAATTTTCTTCTTGATTATTATTTCAAAAAAATAAATCCACACAAGAAAAGCGCTTTGAGTAGACAGATGAAATTATGAAAAATAGAATATTAATCTTACCCTTTCCACCTTTGGTTTTCTGTCCGCCATGCTAAGTAAGTCCTCAAATAGTCCCTTACTCTTCTTTTTCTTCTCATCTGGACCAAGTTTAACTGGGGCAGTCAGCGAAACAGGTTCCGTAACTTTGACAGCATTCAAAGCATTCTGCGCATGCTTCCGTATACAATCATCGCTACAATAAATTGAGTTTGCACGAGCTTGTTTTTTACAAACTATACAAGTTAACATCTCAACAGGTGCCTGCTTTTGAACCGGCGATTTTGCCTGTTGATTACTATTTGCTTGTATATCCAATGAATCTGACCCCAACGATGTCAGATTATTTCTATTTGCTTGCTGTTGCTGCATCTTTGCGATATTAAACTGTTTTTTCTCTGCTGCCGTTGAAACTTTAGCTGCTTTCAATTGTTGCTGCTGCAAAGCAGTGGCTTTAACCATAGCAACACCTCTACTTACAGCTTTTGGTGTTGATGGTAATACAATTACCCGTTTTGTAACATTTCCAATGACAGAACCACTATCAGGGGTAGACCTTTTTAACGTGCCTTCCTGTGATTTAATTTGTGCTGGTTCAGGTGTTTTCACAGCTTGAACTTTCTTTGTCGTAGCAGTTCTAGTTAGTGTGTAAAATTGTCCTGGTTGTAATTTTTTCAAATCAATAATATGTTTATTTTCACCGGGAACTTCTTGTAATGTAATATTGCTTTGATTGATAGATTGTATTTTTTTCACATCAATGACATGTTTGTTCTCTACAGGAGCATCTAACAGATTAATATTGCTTTGATTTAACGAAAACCGGGATGGTTTAGGTTTTTCCTCTAATTTAGGCATTAATTGAACCAATGTTTTCTTATTAAACACGTCCGTTATTTTACTCTGAACTGATGTTGATAATTTTTGTTCGACATCAAGCTGAGGCATAAGTTGAACTAATGTTTTTTTGTTTTCAAATAGTTCTGTTATTTTACGCTGCTTTTTTGTATCTTGTTTCTTAACACATTTTGGACATGTCCATTCGACGCCATTTTGTTCCATTTCAAGACCCATAGCTTTTGTAATACTAACACAGGTGCCATGGAACCAATCCTCACAGACATCGCAACAGATCATGAATCGATTATTGTGTGGCTGTCGACATATGCACCATAATCTAAAGAAATAAAATATATAATTTAAAAATTATCAAAATGATGTAAATATCAATAATTTATAATAGATTTTAGAATTAGCCGCGGATTTATTCTAAAATCTATTATTCATTATGTCAAACAAATGTGAAAACTTTAAAAGTTATATCAATAATTTACTTGTTAGGATCATCTTCATCCTCTTGGCTTACTCCTTCTTTTTGAACTTTTACTGGGGCAGCTTTAACTGACTTTGCAGCTGATTTTTTCTTGCCGGTTGTTTTGACTGGCTTTTCCTTTTGTGCAAGGGTCGGAGTGAACACAGGGTCACTTCTCTCTGGAATATGAGAATCTGCAAACAAGGAAGTGTCTGAATGCATAGAAACATCGCAACTCTCACTGTCATTTAAGGATGTGTCTGAAGTTGGTTGAGCTTGTGCACGACGTTTTGCACGAGTTGTGGGCGCTTCAATTGGAGGTAATGTAATAACTCGTCCATTCCCACGGACTATTTGTATTGGTTCTCTGCGCATGTAGGTAACATTAGTCGATCGGTTCAGGGTTGGTGTGGGAGTAGTGTCACGCGATGAACTAGGCGTAGTGGTGTTGGAAATACTGGCTTCGATGATACTTTTAGGTTGCTTTAAAGGAGTAGACATCATAATTTGTTGATGTTGACGAATCGGCTGTGGCATAGTTGTCAAAGAAAATTGCGGTTGTGGTAAGATTATCGGCTTGATTTGTTGTCTAAGCTGCAGTTGTTGCTGTTTTTCAAATTCCTGTTTTTCAAATTCCTGTTTTTCAAGTTGTTGTTTCTCTTGCTGTTGAAGTACTTCTTTTTCGACAGCCTCCTGCAAACTTTTATCCTCCATCAATTCAACAACATGTTGCAGCAAGTCTTCGGGAATATCATCATCAGCGGTCTCTAATAGAGGAGCATTTGCAATATCAATTGCTTCTACCGAAGACGATGTAAACGAGGATGATATTTTATTTTTTTCCAACACAGCTTTTTCAGTGCTTTCAAGCATCTTAACCAAATCCGGTATACTGTTTTCTTTCATAGTCGATTTTTCGGCAGGTTTGAAAGATCTATCTAAATCATTCTTCACAATTGAATCGATCAAATCAAGTTGTTTGTCATTTTCTGCAGCTATCTCAGAGGAGCTCTGATGCGTTTGAATAGAGATTTGGGCTGGTAATTGATTTTTTCCTACTGTTTCAATTCCAAGTGGCATGAAGCCTTTTACTGTATGTTGTTTGTCTGAATTCATTTCTACTAATCTTAAATTTGATTGGAGATTGTCAGATCTTGCAAGGAGAGTATTCAAATCTGTGAAACCACCCTTTGGACTCGCTATAACCTTATTGATCGCAATTTGTTTTACGTCCTGTGGAGAAGCTGATGCAGATGCTGACGACACACTCGGTGCAAACGGTTTCATCTGGTATGTTCTTAGATTTGCAGGTGAAGAATTGACGTTTACTTTATTTGCTGGCTTAACTATTTGCACCGACTGAATGGTGATCAATTGTCTTGGCTGTGTTGGAGGGTCTATTGGAGGAGGCGGTAAAACACTTGGATGATTTACTGCACTTTCAACATCTTCTGGAACTTGCTTTTTAGCAATTGCTTTCACTGGATTAAAAGAACTTTCAGACTTACGGACATCTTGAGGCTGTTTGTGAATCTTCATTGGAGTGAGCGAATTTTTCATTTCCTCGTCATACGAGATGTGATCTTGGCTGTGGGGACGTCGCTTATTGTTTACCGCTTTCTGCATTATTAAACTGCGAGCACGTTGTTTTTCCTTTTTCTTGCGTCTGGCAACAAAATTCTTTCGTTTTTTACCATGCCGATTGTTCACATCAAAATCTGAATCACTGTCACGATCATTGTCGCTTTCAGCACTCTCCTCACTTTCTGCTGTGTAATCACTGCCATCATCATCGATGTCTTCATCTCCTTCTTCTTCTTCTTGATCTTCTTCGGCATTTTTACTATCTTCGGCAATATTGTCATCATGATCAGATGCCACAGACGTTTCTTTCTCTTTATCTGTTGTTTTCCGCTGTCGTTCGTCAATATTTTGTTTCCGTTTGTTAAGATATTGTTTTACAGTCGAAGAATTTACAACTGGTAATTTTCGAATATGTGTAATGGGTTGTTTAGTTTCATCTACAATATTTAACTTTTTCTGATTAACTTGCGAAGGTGAAGTGAACGGTGTATAGCAATGATCATTTTTAATTATATAACGTTGAAATTCATAGTCAACATTACATTTTAAAGGTGTCACACCAGCATATTCTAGAAGTAAAAAAGGTTTTATTTTAATAATAAATTTTATGCAATATAAATTTAAAATATGCATTTAAAATGCAGCAAATTGATTTCAAAATTCGTTATCTTTTTGTTTACTTATCAAAGTCAAACATTAAAGCTTATAAAAAAGCTAAAAATTATACTCTGACCAAAATATATAAACAAGCCCAATTATCATTGGGCTCGGTATGTACAGACTGTTGATTTTCGATAAGATCTAGAAGAGATCACATAAAACTTCATGGTGAAAATAAAAAAAATATAAAATTCGAACTAAACTTTCAAATTGCATATAATATATGTATAGCAATACATAAATAAATCAACAATATAATGATAGATATCAAGGTAGGTAAAATTGCGGTCAGAGCGAACTTGCACCTTAGACCCAAGTAGCGCTGGAAAGCGCCATTTTGATACCAAAGACCTCGTAGATCTGAATAAAAAAAAAGAATTTATCGAACAACGAGAGGGAAGCAACTCA
Source organism: Philhelius pedissequus (assembly GCA_910595825.1). NCBI lineage: Eukaryota > Metazoa > Arthropoda > Insecta > Diptera > Syrphidae > Philhelius > Philhelius pedissequus. The sequence continues at coordinate 204,266,034 of OU343161.1, read as the reverse complement.
AGCGGAGGGTCCCTAGAGCCATTTGCACCCGTTGAGGAAAGAGATTAAGTTCTTAGTTTTTGAAAACAAATTTCAAAAAAAAAATCAAAAAGTTCTTTAAGATCGAAGAAGAAAGCCCTTTTAAAAGATTGCATTCTTAGCCTGGCCAAATCGGGACACTTGCAAAGAAAGTGAAGTACTGTTTCCTTTTCCAACTGGTTCTTACAGCTGCGGGAGAAGGTGTTATGGGGAATACCCAGGTTCGTTGTGTGTTCAACCAAGGGCCAGTGCCCAGTGCAAGTAGCGACTATCATTGATATGTCCCGTCTTGGTTAACAAATAAGATCGTTTATACGTGGTTTATTATAGGTAGGCCATATCATTCTAGATATCGTACAGTCCGTTCCTTTTTTTGTTGGATTCCGTAAGGAAAACTGAAAGAATTTTGCCCTTTCTAGCAGCGAGTGGGATAGAGACATTCTCTGCCAGCGAGCTTTGAAGGGCGATCCCTGTCGGGCCATCAATGAAAATTATGTTGAATTACCGATTATTCTAGATGGATGCCAGATAGACTACGTAGATGATTTTACGTCCCTCGGAAAAATTCTGTCTTTTGAAAAAAGGGAAAAGAAAAACATTCAGAAAACAATTCGGGAATATAAAGGATATCCTTGTAGCCAGCTCAGCACCACCAGAATGTACGAAGTACATAATGGATACCAAAGATTTACCAGTACTTACTTACAGAGCACAAACAAGGAACAACAACAAAAACTCAATGGAGCAATGGAGATCAATTCTCAAAATAATTAAACGGCAACAAATTTGCAATAGCAATATAAGAAAGAGAACAAAAATCAACGATGTTAATTATAAATGCCGCTAAAATAGGAATGGGTCGGCCACATAGAACGCACTACAGATAACAGCTGGACCAAACTTGTAACAGAATGGATACCTTTGGATGAAAAAAGAAAATTAGGTGTACAAAGGATGAGATCAAGAGACAATTTGCAAACAAATTGAAGGAAGATGGGGGAGCATAGCTACCAACCGGCTTGAATGCCAGCTTTGTCAATAGAAAAAAATCACAGGGAGCCAAATCCGGAGAATAGGGTGGATGAGAGGTAATTCAGCTTCAGGCCGCCTTTTCAGCAATTCTGTGTTGAATATATCAAATAAATTGGCATATTAGCTCCCGGTAATTGTTTTTCTGAAGATTACGCCGTGGGAATCCCAAAAAACCGTTTCCATAACTTTTCCCGGCGATGGAACCATTTTTGCCTTATTGGGCTCACATTCAACTGAAAAAGACTATTTTTCCAAACACTGCTGTGAAGTTACGACCCGATTCCTTGTCTGTTCACTTGTTAGCTGATAATGTTTTCATGGCAAATTGTCATGTAGGATCCGAATATCCCTATCATTTGAAATGGCTACATCTTGGCTATCTCACGAACCGTGATCCGGCGATTGTCTGACACAATAACCTTTATTTTGGTGAACATTTCTTCAGTCGTGACTTCAATTGGACGTTCAGCGTATTTTATGCTCAAACGACCACAATTCTATGAACCACTTCACGCATTCCATGCGAAGGAGCAGAGTATCCATAGTATTTTTTTAAGTTTTTCCTCCGTTTTCTGAATTCCTACCACGCAAAAAGTAGTGCTTTATTAACACTCGAAATTCACTTTTTTCCATTTTTGCTTTATAACAAACTTACCCCCAGTTTCACAGTGCAAGTATAAATCCACTTTTGGTTTAAACTTCAGATCAACAATTTATTCGGTTTCAGAGTATCGTTTAAGCCTTGGACTGAATTCAATTTGTAGTTAAAGTTAAATGAGAATATTCTGCCGTTTAAGCTTCAGTTCAGCGTTTGTATTGCTTTTTTCAGAAAATCTGATCTAGAAATTATTTTCATAAAATCTTGTTAAACGAAGTTCAACTGATCTGGAGATCAGATTTCACTGTTAAGGTTCAGCTGATCTTTAGTTTAAACTCCCACTGTGAAACTGATGGTTAAAGATCTTTCGAATTTGTAAAACGGTTAATAATTGACAGATCTATTTGAATTTTTTTGTCTGGGCCTAGAAAAAAACCAAAAATGGAAGAGAAAAAATTCCAATGCTATTTGAGCGACATCTATCTTTAAAGCCACTGACTTATCGAGCATCGCTTGTATAGTCTTTTCAAATTAAGTTCACCTTTTTACAAATCAAATTCAACTTTTTGCAAGACAAATTCAAGTTTTTGCAAATCAAATAAAACTTTTTGCAAATAGAATTCAATTGTTTGCAAAACAAAATGCATGTTTTTGGAAATTAAATAGTTTTAAATAAATTTATATGAAAAAAACATCAAACCATGTGTGAATAACAACGTAAGAAAGCAAAAATTGTATTACATACATGCAATTCAAACAATTGTATTATCATGAACATAAAAACGGAGATAAATTCAATAAAAAGTACAACATTAAAACAAATAATAGTATATTATGGTTTTCCTACTTTAGATGCATCTTCATATAATACTATGGCAGTATATAGAAGTTACAGTTGCAAAATTATTAATGACCCATATCTGGCAATGAAATCTTGCAAAATATAAAAACACTTAAAAACTCATATTCTGTTGGTATAGACGGTATTTCAAACGTTGTGATAAAAAAACTACTTTAAATTTAGTAGATGTTTTGGCACATATTTTCAATTTGAGCGTTTTTTCAGAAATGTTCCCTGATGATCTAAAATCTGCTATAATAATACCATTACATAAAAAGGTAACAAAAAAGATATAGGTAACTATAGACCAATCTCCTTACTGCCATCCATTTCAAAAGTTTTTGAAAAAGTCATCAAATTTAAGATTCTCAGGTTTCTGACCAATTTTAATTTGGATTCCAAACGGGTTTTTCTACCGAAGATGCTCTGCTAGACTTCTGTAGCTCCATACAGCAAGGTGTTGATGGCAAATAAAAATGTGGTGCTTTGTTCGTCGATATAACCAAAGCGTTCGATATGGTCAATCAATCCATCCTTTTAAACAAGTTACATAGAATTGGTTTTCGTGATTTTTTTCACAGATGGTTTGTTTCTTACTTAAGAAATCGAAGTCAAATAATTAAGGTGAATAATGCCTCTATGAATATTAACTTGGGAGTACCCCAAGGATCAGTCCTTGGTCCCATTCTCTTTTTAGTCTACATAAATTCTATTTTTGAACAACCATTTGTGGGGAAAGTTAAAACCTTTGCTGACGACCTTGCAATTGGATACACTGCTGTAAGTCCATTGAATTTGACTGTTGACTTGAACCATGACGTGCATTTACTAAGGATATGGTTCACTGAACACAAACTTGTCCTTAGCACTAAAACCAAATTAATGTTTTTTCGGTACTGTATCAAATTACTTAAAGGATATTAAAATCGATTTTCATGCCCCTGAATGTAAGAGTTTTAGGCTATTTAATAGCAAATCCTTAAGACATATTTCCCAATTTCCTTTTAACTACAATGCTACGTGTAGTAGTACCTGCTTTAATATTGAAGTGGTTATTGATTACAAGTATCTTGGTGTTACTATTGATCAAGACTTAAAATGGACACAACACATTTCGAAATTGAAGAAATTCTTCCTCTCAACTGTTCGATGTTTTTACCGCCTGAGAAAAATCTGTTCAAATAAAATGTTAAAAACCGTATTTTATGGAATATTTCATTCTCGGCTTCAATATAGAATATGCTGTTGGGGAGGTGCATATCTCAACCAATTACAACAATTAACTATCCTTCAAAAGTACATCATAAGGAAAATATACAATTCTTCTCGCTTAGCTCATACTATGGAACTATTTAGATTAACAGGGATTCTACCAGTCCAGTAAGACACTTATTTTACTTTAAAGTCTTAAAAATGTTTTTTAATCGGGGTGGATATATGCAAACTCCTATACGTCACATACATAACCTAGTAACTATCATTTTGTTCCTACTCTACCTTTTCGGACTACACTTTTTAGGAACTCATGTCCTTACCCGTATAGTAAATACTTCATTCAGCTCTGGTGTTTTTCCCGAAACTTGGAAAGAATCTCTTATTCTCCCAAAAAAGATTAAGTGTAGTTATCATCGTCCAGCTCCCATTATATGAAAAAGTTGTAGAAAAAATTGTATCGAAGCAACTTCAACAACATCTCAATAATAATAACATAATAAGCATACACCAATCTGGCTTTCGCTCGAATCATTCGTGTGAAACTTGTATCAATTTTGTGGTTAGTGACTGGAAAAGTGAAATTGACAGTAAAAATTGTGTTATAGCCGTTTTCTTAGACCTTAAACGAGCCTTTGAAACAGTAAATCATATTATTTTGTAATAAACTGGAAAAGTGTGGTGTAAAAAATACAGAACTAAAGTGGTTCAAAACTTTTTTGTACAATAGAACCCAGAAAACAACAGTTAACAACAATGTGTCCAACCCGGCAACAGTGAATGTAGGAGTTCCACAAGGAAAGATCTTGGGGGTCCCTCTCTTTATCCTTTATATAAACGATATGGAAAGAGTAATACAATTCTCTAAGCTTGTGCTATTCGCAGATGATGGTCTACTTTATATAACAGGAAAAGACATTAACACACTAAAAGACAAAATACAACAAGATTTAAGTGCAATATATACGTGGTTAAATATGAATAGGCTTGGCCTAAATACTAACAAAACTAAATTTATAATACTCAATAATCCTTCCCCACAACAACAAACAAATATTTTAATAAACAATAAACAAATAGAACAAATAGCGTCAATTAAATACCTCGGTGTTGTGTTAGATAGCAAACTATCATTTAATGAACATGTAGATCTCATCTGCAAAAAAGCTTCAAAAAAACTAGGTGTTCTTAGAAGAACACGCAAAAACATATCTAAAAAATAGTGCAATAAAAATGAATAATGTGACTGTAAAACCCCATTTTGAATACTGTGCAGGTCTTCTTTATTTGTTTAACAATACTCAAAAAGCAAGACTTCAAAAACTCCAAAACAAAGCAATATTAAGGTGTGATCGATATACCTCAATATCTTCTATGCTTGAATCACTAAATTGGTTGAATATAAATCAAAGACTATATAAGATGGCAATGATATTTGTCTTTAAAATTAAACATAATATGTGTCCCGAATACCTTCAATCAAGTATACCTGCAAGAAGAGAAGTTATGTTATGAGTTAAACATTATCACAACCAGAACAACTAGGGCACAAGCCAGTTTATTATACATGGGACTGCAGGCCTACAATAATCTTCCATTAAATATTAGAAACATCAACAACTTAAATCAATTTAAAAATCAAATTTTTGTATATGCAAAATCTTTTATTATTTGAAATTCCAAGAACAGTTTTTAAATGTAATTAAAACATGAAATGTAAAATATTTTTAATTTTCAATGGCCAATGGGCCAGATAAAATTCAAAATTAAAAAAAAAATTCTTCACCAATGTCTACTCCCAGAAATTGCTGGACTCAAAAAAGCAATACAAATATCCGTTAAGTGGTCCCGAAAAACTCTTATCTATATTGACTACTTTGGAGTCCTAAAAGGGCTTAAGAGTCCAACAAATAAAAGTGCCTATCACTTAAATTATTACAAAGAAATCTCAACGACAACATCCTACTTTCTTGGGTACCCGGACATATGGGAATCACCGGAAATGAAGCAGCAGACATGGTTGCAAAAGATCTCCAAACTTACTGCTTACAGTTGAAACACCTAATTTTCATCAGCTTGTCCGAAGAGTTTGGCAAGAGAACCAAATAGTGAATTGAATGAAAAATGGTTTCATAGCAACAGTTTCCTACGAATACATCACCCACAAAGAATTCTCATTCCATACCATGATAAGGTTAAAAGAGAAGAATATAGCGCATTGTTTCGTTTCCGAGTCGGGCAAACGATCTTCAGCACCAAACATCTATATAACCGAAGTGAAATAGAAGAATGCGTGGACTGCAGAGTAGGTCTGACTGTCCAACACATACTTTTGAAATGCCTTAAGTCCAGACGATATTCAAACCTTACAGAAGTATCAAAACAACTGGCTAACCTTCTTGACCCTACAATTTTAGACACCATCAAACAAATCAAAAGATGTACATCCTTGCATGGGAAAAATAATGAAATATAAAATATAACTTTAAAACAAACATGGCATTACATGGTTTTGTCACCCTAATGCATTAACTCGAAAAGAGTTTATAAATTAACTTTATAAGCTTCTCTATAAATAAATAAATATCAAAGACATCATTGAACATCTTCCAGGTAGAATCATTTTTGCTGGCATGCATATCAAAGCTCTTTTGTATGTTGATGACATTGTCATTTTGGCTCAATCTCCCGAATCTATTCAAATGATGATAAATCAAGTTGCGGAATACTGTAATCTTTAGAACATTGAGCTAAACAAGCAAATTAAGCAAATCAAAAATTATAATATTCAAAAGTGATGGAGGCAGAATGTCCGGAGCTCAGAAATGGGTTTTTAAGAGAATATCAATAGAAGTAGTTAAGCAATACAAGTACTTAGGAATGATTTTCACCTCAAAATTTAAATATGGAAACCCCATTTAACCGGAAAACTATTCCAAGCTAAGTGTGCGATTAGTGCAACATGGCAGAAACTGTTTCCAAAGTATTATCCCACACAGTGCAAAATACCAAATCTTCGAAGCAGTAGCGAAATACATTTTGTTGTATGGAGCCCAGGCATGGGGCCACTTATATTATAATACACTTGAAAAACTGTTAAGATATTACCTTCGGAGAACCTTTATGATAAGATTTAGATTTTTATTTATCAATATATGTTTAACCTATCAATATATAAATAAATAATTAAAGCTTGGCATTGCCGATGGTTCAGTTAGTTTTTTTTTTACTTCTTTTAAAAATACTCATTTAATATGCAATTGCGATATGTTAAAGCTGTTTTGCAAAATTTATACAACATAGGTACATCCATTCGATTAAGATACTCTACGATTTAATCGTCGGTTAAATAATCATTTCCAAAAACATGTCTTCTAGTTTCTTTAAGCACTGAACACCTTCCCACAAAATGAAATATATCTTCTCGTTCTTTTAAATTACAGATTTCACATAATATTGGCAGATCTTCACGATGAGGTATGTAGTTAAGGTGTATCAGCTCCCCTCTTAAACGAAACATGCTTGATATCTGCACCACTGTGCAGTCATCACGAAAATAGTTACACTGGTTCAAGTTGTAATTAAGTCTGCTGTATATCATCCGGTGCATTGATCCAGCTGCCTCTTCTTTAAATTTTTTTCTTGATTGATCGTCTATTTTGGCAATAAGCTGGTAAAGAAGTGGCTTCCATAAACTGTAATCCAAAGAGTTGATTTCAAATCCCGCTTGTTGAGCCAGCTCGAGCCATTCCGCAAACCATCCAGTTTTGTTACGAATTGCTTGTAAAGCCGCCTTCTTTGGGATGCGATGATCAGGTAGGCAGTTTCAAGACGCTAAGAATGAAGTCCAAGTGCAGTTTCATACTTTTGATGAAAACAGGTGAAACCCCAGTTTGCAGCATAGCCATGTAGTTAGGACTATTTGGAGGCAGTCGAAAAATTCGTTTTAAGTAAAACCTCAATAATCTTTCCGCGGCTTCATACCTTTTCTCTCCTCATACTTGGGCGGCGTACAGTAAAATCGATTCAGAGACTGACTCAAATACTCTGTATTTGACGCTGTGCGCAATATTGCTGTTGTTGAAAATCTTCTTCCATGCATTATTAATTGCAGTTTTCGCTTGGGAACTTTTTTCTGTAAGATGAATCTCCATACTTAAATTACTGGTGAAATAAACTCCTAGGTCCTTATATCGGCTTACGACTTCGATTCTTTCATTATTAAAAGTCCATTGTTGTCTTACACTCTTTCTTCCCCTACCTTTTTTGAAGACAGACAATTACATTCGATTTTTCCAAATTGATAATTAGCTTCCATCGGCTACAATAATCACTTAGTCAGTTGATCATCAGTTGTAGAGATTGTGGAGACGACGCAAGTATCACAATATCATCGGCAAAGAGAACAGCTTTGATGAGTATTCCTGCATATTATACTCCTCCTGGCAAGTAGTCTGTTATATCATCTATGAAGAGCGCAAACAAACTTGGACTAAGCGTACACTCCTGTATTAAGCCGGTCTTTGTCGTGAACCATTCTGAAATGTTTTGGCGGTCGACTATCTCTCACTGAAAAGTCTAGCCACATCCCTCAATTGTGCAATGTGAACGATACAAGAATATTTCAGTCAAGAACCTTTAAGCTACCCGGACATTCCCCAACTTATATGTTGATGATTGAATCAGGAATGTATGCTTTATTCATTCAAACCCAAAAACTCAATATCAATTATATAATTAAAACAATCAATATGGAAACCGATAGACTACTGCGGAAACTCGTTAACTTTGCAGTCAGCAATAACACTTTATGGTATAAGCATATTCAGGACCTAGCAGAGAGCTACGATTGCCCTCTTCAACTAAACTGGGGCTCAAGAAACCAATGGAAGGAAATCCTGAACACCTTTATCAAACATATAGATTGCAAAATGCGATTGAAATGGAGACAAGATGCAGAAGCTTCTACCCACAGAGAAATTTACAGGACCTTGGAATTTAATTTAGACTTCGATAATTATTTCAAGGATTTCCACATCTCACATATCTTTAGATCAAGAGGAGAGATGCTTCCTTTAAATTTTGTGGCCCATAGAAATGATCTACCGCTCTTTTGTCCTTAAAATAGATAGGATTAAAATGTTAAAAATGTACACTTAATTTATGTAAATAAATCCTATTTGAATTTAAAAAAAATTGAAAAAAAAAACATTTTCAATGAAAGTTTTGATAATCAATAGATTGCTTGATTTCCACAGGACCAAATTGGTTTATTCAAAACAACAATTCTCTATTGCGAGATTAAACAAATGTCATGAGCTTGCATCTTTGAAATCAAAACAATGTCAATTGAGATACTATTGGAAACGACAGTGATAAAAAGTTAACGTTTGTATGAAATACGTATAGTTACGTACTAGCACTACTGGGCTAGAAAACATTGGAATTTTATCGCTGTAGGAATCCTTTTCTCCCACTTGCTCTCATTGCAATATCACCAACTGCGTAGAGAAGTGCTGTAACGAAACCAGTTTGTCCCGAAAACTTTGAAATTTAATTAAAAATAATTTTCACTCCCTATATTATGCCTTGTTTGTTTAATAACTAGTAATTTTCAGCAAGTTTCCAAAACTTGTGTTTTTTCCTATGGCGAATATTCACTGCCAAACACACTTATTTATTAATTAAAACGATAAATATAGCAAATAAAATTTGAAGAAAACTCACTTAAAATCTCCTTTGCTAACTCTCTAGCCTCGTTTGGTGGATAGAATTCTTCAACTGTCAATCCCAAAATCTCTGGTCGTACTTTTACCGGTGTTTTAGGTGGTTTCGGAGCCTTTTCCTCAATCTCGCTATTACTAGTCTCTTCTTCGTCTTCTTCTTCGTCCGAAGAATTACTTTCTTCATCTTCCTGTAATTGTTGTTCGGCTTCCTGTCGGATTTCCTCAGCTTCTTCATCTTCCATACTAGGTGTAGGCGAGGTAATTCTAATCACACTGATCGAGGTCAAAGTTTTTTCGTCTGCAAATAAGGAAAAAAATGAAACAGAACAAACCGCACTTCCTAAGCTTGTAGGACTTACCAATTAAATTTTCCAATCCCTGACGGTCGACATTTATTCCATTTTTACCATAAACAACTACAAGATTGGAATCAGCTTTTCTTAATACAGTAGAATCATCAGGGTCACCTCCGCTTGCGGATCGCGGTGTTTCAACAAATACCGAGCTTGACATTATGAAATATTGGTATTGGCACCTTATTTCAAGAAACTACCACATTTCTGCATTTGGAAACAGTTTTTTTTTATAAAAAATATCCTTCGAAATAATTTGCAAAAATTATTTCTTCGATCTATGACGCCGCCATGACAAACGCCGTTATGACTGAAGAAAAATAAACACTAGTCAGATTGACACACAATAGGGCGGTGTATTGGGAACTTTTCCATCAAATTTATATGTTACCGATGTGATTTTAAGTTATAGTTTGTTTTTAAATACATCAAATGAGTATTGCAGAAAACGTTAAATATTAAACAAATACAATTTAAACTTCATATTATGCATAATATCCATTTTTACTGGAATACCACATTTTATTAATCCGTGTTGCGCGCAAAAAAAAAATTACTTTGGGTTTGTTCGTTTAGTTTATGAATTTGATGGTTAATGAATGAATTCAGTGATAAATGAAATATTTATAGGACTGCTGGATGTTTAAACTAGATCCTTGTGACTTTTCGTACAACGTAAGTACAAGAGAAAAAAAAATGGAAAGATGAGACAAAAAAAAACTGCCATGTGTCGCGTTGGTAAATTTTCGGTGCAACAATTTGACGTTTTTTTTACTATTCTGATTCATATTGTTTCGTCCCCCAATAGTAAACTGCCATGCAAAGCACCATATTTCTCATTATTATGTTCTTTATTTGAAGGCCCAATGCATTTTTTATTTATTATAAATCGAAAATAGAGTAATTCTAAAGAGCGCAGACGTAGACCAGCAATGAAAAGAAAAAATTAAAGGAAGAAATGACAAATTGGTTTTATGAATGTTTTTTAGCGTCACATCTTTTCGAATTTTTTGTCTCTCTTGTTCGAAAAGTCGCGTACATCTAGTTTTATCATCTAATAGCAGACCAGAAACACAAATTGACAAACTGATTTTACACCAATATGATTTTAAAGTCATATTTCTATTGACATACTAGATATGGACTGCTATTGAAAATGTAAAAAAATTGTAGCCAAACGAATATGTATTCAATTTTAAATCTGAAATAAGAATTGTATTATGTGGAATTCAAAACAACCATTTCAAATCGATTTTTGCTTGTTGTAAGGAACTTGCAAAAAATAGTATTCGTGAAAAGTATGTGAAATCTTCCTAAAAATACAAGATCTGTTTTGAAAGATTTTGTTTAGACATAATTATTTTTCTTATTTTTCGATTATGTTCATAAGAAAATATGGTGTTTGGTTGTTTGGAATTCGACATTAGAATAAGACAGCAAATGTATCCATAAAGGCTCGATAAATTCATTTCGACATACTTCTTTGACCAAGAAATACATGTTTTTTACGTCGAGGAACTAGACTTGCACAATTAATCAAAAAAAAAAAATTATTGTGTATAGAAATAGTTTTGAAAAAAATTGTATGGATTAATTGTGAACGTGGCCAAAAGTTGAAACGCGTCCATTGAAATTTCATCTATCAAATTCCATGACAACAAAACAAATCGAAAACAACTGCTTTGGTGTTTCTTTCGTTTAAATAATTTATTTAATAATTTTGCCATTTGTTAAAATAAAAAAGTATACTTCTTCCAGTTTTACTATTGGACACAATTCTAATGTCTCTTGAAAAAAGACAAAGCAGTGAAAATGGAAATAAGGGCGGCGAAGTGGAAGAAAGTAAAAGTTCTCAGTTAGATGATGAAAAAGACCTAATCTCCTATCGAATGCGTCCATCTCTAGCAGATATATTTAAAGCAAAAACTATTAAAGAAATAATACAAAGAGTTTTAACAAAAACGCTTCAAGGTATATATTGATAAAATGGTCATTCTTTTTCTAAATTTGATATTCTACCTAGGCAAAAAATACAATGTAGATGACGCACGCAAATGGACTCAAGAAATAGCGGATTCAATAAGTTCTTCCGTTAAGGATTTGAATATGCCACGGTACAAGCATGTGGTACAAATTAGTTTGGGTCAACAACTGGGTGCTGGATGTAGATATATCGCTAAGTGCAGTTGGGATGCAGAATGCGATAGTTATACTTCGGATGTATTTTCAAGTTCTACTCTGTTTTGTGTCTGTACTGTGTTTGGATTATATGTTTATTAGACTTCCCCTGAATTTGTATCATTATAGTTATCTAGTTAAAATTATCTCTAATTTTTATTTGTAAGCTCTCGTTTAATAATACCTATTTTATGAGCAGAACACTATACATACTTTTAACACCTGAATTGGCAACACATAACATGAGTTAAAATTAATTATTTAAAAAATTTAGTTTTCATAACTGTCCAAATATAGTATACCATCTTAGCAATATCAATGTAGGAAAAATATTCTAGCATATCAGCGCAAATTTTCACTTTTAATGCACCACCGAAGATTAAAAAAAATTATGAAAATGAGCAATGTTTTTTTTTTAAATTATTGTGGCCGTATTTGAGTAGTTAATGCGCGTCCTTAACGTATTCGCTTAATGCCGGTCGTCAACTATGCATGTACTCATTGCGCAACAAGTTCAACCAACTTTGTTCAAGTTTTCATTCAACTCCATCGTTGGATGAACATTGTTTATAAAAATAGCGGTAAAATCAGCACTATTCTGCTATTCATCGAGTATAATTTTAAGTATTCTGCTGCTCATTCGAAGTTATTTTTGTATACATTGGTAATGTCGGTAATATTGTACGGTATTCTGCAATTCACGTGAATATACTCCATACAATTCAAACTCACATATCTATTGTTGCGGGTAAGGTATTTGATATCTGTTTGGCTGAGCGTTAAAAGATTAGGGGGTCTTGAAATATGTATGTATAATAAAATGGCTGGAAAACCTTGATGGAGTTTAAAAAAATTTAAAATCGTATGACGTTTCAAGTTAAAAAAAAAAATCTTTCCATTATATAGGGTGTCCGGTTAACAAAGGATGATCCCAAAAAGGAGTATAGCCCACCTTATGACTGCTCTGAAACCGGAAGTAAAACGGTGGTATCTCGGGTACGATAACTCAGGGGCCAAAAAAATAAAAACGGATTCTTGTAGAACAGTTAGTTACAATTATTTTTTAATATGGGAGGGGGTTATATCTCCCCCCGTTTGGTCGGGAGGGGCAATTTCATAAGAGAAGTACTAAAAAAAACCGTAATACTTACAAATAAGTGTTGTAACTTTTCTTAAAGCCAATAGGTACCTTAATCTATTAGCTTATTTTTAAACCAATTGGAATTTGTGCAGAGTTTTTGAAAAAAAAAAACGGGTTTTAAACTCAAACTTTGGGAATAAAAAGATAAAAAAAAAGGTTCAAGGTGTAATTTTTCAAAACTGCAAAATTATATAATATTTTTTTCACAAACTTGTTGCTCTGATTAATTCTTAATCAAAAACTGAAAACTACATACAATGATTTCATGTGTTCTAGTTTTTGAGCAAATTGAAAATTACTAAAACTAATTTTTTCATGAGATTTTTTTTGTATATACGATGATCCTACTTTGAGGGGAGAGTACCATAAATACGGTGCCGAAAAATAATAACGGATTTTTGTAGAGGGGCTTAATACAATCATTTTATCCTACGAAAGAGGGGGGTTTATCTCCCTCCTTTTAGGAGGGAGCGTTTATTTTCAAGAAAAATGACTTAAAATTTAAAAAATAGATTTAAAAACAACGGCAACACTTACAATAATAAAATTATAGGCGCAAAATTTTAAACAGCCTGATGTTAGGGGCTTGGCATGATACCACTTAACCGTTTGCTAACACTAAAGCATACTTTACTACTATTATTTTCATTATTTTAAACACTTTTTAACTAGTACCATACTAAATCTATTTTCTTAATAAACTACAACTAAACACTCCTAAAATATTGCAAAAAAGTAAGCGAACATAACTTTTTGACGTTTGTAAATGTCAAAGTGGCATATGGATTTAGTACGATATTAAAAAAATTAAGTAGCCATTTTGTGATTTTAACTTTAGTAAAATGTTAAGAAAATAGTATGATACTAAACTGGTTTAAAATTATCAAAATCCTCTTTTTAGCCTAGTATCATACTAAAAATGATTTAACATATTACTAAATCAACTAAAATTTTGCGCCTAGGTTTTTTGAAGCCAGACACTTTTCTTCTTATTCATCTTATATTTGTATCAATTTAGTTATTTGCACAAAATTTATCTTTTTTTATAACTAGATTAAAACAAATGATAAGAGGACAAGTTCTTGGATTTCAGAAAACCTTTATTCTTTTATTGTAAGTGTTGCCGTTGTTTTTAAATCTTCTTTTTTTTGATTTTAAGTAATTTTTTTTTTATAAAATTGACCGTCAGGCCAAACGGGGGGGATATAGACCCCCCCTCCGACCCTCTAAAAAATCCGTTATTATTTTGCGGCACCTGAGTTATCGTACTCGTGCCGCTATCTCAAAGTTACCCAAAAAAATGTGCATTTTTTCATTCAGTGTATTTTTTTTTCACTTACCTTACGTTTTTCACGACTATAAATGGATGAATTTCATGGATTTTGGTTTGCAGTAATTTTCTACACTATCGTTGCCAAAACATAATCGGTAGAAAATATTAATAGCTCTTTTTTGTTAAAAAAAATTGTTTTTAATTGAAAAATAACCTATAGGTAGGTTATATGGCAGGTGCCTTTATTTTGAAGCCTCAAAATTCAATTTTCCCTCTGAGGAATGCCTTAAGAATCACACATACAAATAGACCGACAGGCAGACAGATCAACCGATCGGCAGACAAAACATTTTTTGTAGATCACTTTTAGAGTTGTTAAATATTTTTTACGAATGCATAACTTGCTTTTTAGTACCTATAATCGCAAATAAAAATCGATGCGTATATAGATGTTGAAAGAAGGAATTAAACAAATTCGTTTAAAACATCTATATTTTCGATTCAATAAAACGATAATGAGTAATCGATGTTAAATGGATGTTATCTCAATACAATTGACAATTTATTCATTTACCTCAACTTGCCACAGGCCTAGATCTACTTCAGGGCGAGTTCAGGTCGACCCTAGGTTTCAAGAAACACAGACACTTCAGGTTTTTCAAAAAAAAAAAACGCTTTAAAGCGCCTTTCATATGAGCAGCGAATTATGAATTGGTAATGGGTGCAAATTCTGAAGTTTCTTTCATATGAATATACTTTGGTCGCCCACCAGCAAGCAGACAAATGTCATTAATAGATACATAGACTGCTTTCACACAAAGATACTGAGTTGCCAGCAACCTTGTGTTTTTGCTGGCGAGAAAGGCAAGATGTAAGGGGGATTCCCCTTACTTCTTGCCCTGTTGCCGGCAACTCAGTTTCCTTGTGTGAAAGCAGTAATACATATATGTACACATGTAAATAAAGTTTCGTTTGCAGAAAAATGAGTTAAAAACCATTTTAATTTAAAAAAAAAGTGGGTTTTATTGCTATAATAGATTAAAAAGGAGACATAAGTTACATGTCAATGCAATTAACATGAATCGTCGCGAAGATGGAGAAGAACAACCACCATATAATGTGCAGTCTAAAATTTGAGGTTAAATTCGAGCGAATTAGTTATTCCCTTATTTGTGGAATGGTTTCTGTTGTTGTGGATTGCGAGTTTACATTTGATAGTTCGTAGAAGTCTGTTGTTGGTCGCGTGGAAAATATTAAAAATTATTTTTTTGATACATATGTATTTAAACAATTTTTTTTGTGCTTTTTAGAAATTTCATAAATAAGATCATTTATTAACTTCATTGAAATTGTTAAAACATTTTATTTGATTTATTGGCTTTCGCAGTTCGAAACTCATTTGAAAGGCGCTTAATGTATACGATGTCCTCAATTCTGTTCAACCAAAGACCAACGAGTTTGATTCGGTTGGAGGTCGTTGCTTAACGAATTGTTACCGAGCCAGTGTTACTAGTTGAAAATGTTGGTTCAACGTGTTGAGCAACATTTTCAATATACCTAATGTGTTTCACGTTATTTGTTCAACTCGTTGATCAACTTTTTTAATGTAATGTCGAATTCCAAGCAACTAAACATTTGATTTGTACTTGCGATTATAGGTACTATATAAGGCAAGTTATGTATTCGTCGAAAAAAAAAAGTTTTGAGATAACAATCAAACATGACATTACGACGATAGCGAAGACGAAAAAAGATGGTCTAAAAAGCCTGTCCGTCTGTATGTCTGTCAGTCTGTCTGTATATATTCATGTATAGACACCTACAGCCCAAACGGGTGGGCCGAATTGCTTCAAACTTGGTATAGAGTTTTTTAAGTATTGTACAGAGGGGAAATTGAATTTTTTTGTTAAGCTCAAAAAATAACGGTACCTGCCATATAGCCGTTACGTTCAAACCTATTTTTCTCGGAAAAGGCTCTAACGATTTTGATAAACAAAAACCAGTGCGGCTTTTTAGCTACGACCGATCATATGGGTGAAAATAAATTAGAAAAATGTCTAAAAACGGTACTTTACATAGGACCGTTTTTTTTGCTTTCGACTATCTCATAAACGGCTCAACCGATTATTTCGAAATTTCACACATATATAGGCAAATTATACCGCGTACCAATATTTTTAATTAGTATTTTTTTGTATTTTAAATTTATATTTCGAAAACTGCTCATTAAATTTGTTTCAAAAATTATATTTATATGTTTTTATTGGATACCTATGAATTGGCGTTTTTGAATTTTTTTTGAAAAATGTTTTCAAAAAGTTAAAAAAAAAACCTTTTTTCTCAAAAACCGCTCCACAGATTTTTAAAATTTTTTTCCCATAAATTCAAATTTACCTAACAAATAAAATGGCGTACCTACTTTTTTTGAGCTTAAATTAGTTTAAGTATTTATTTCAGAATTTTGAATTATTTTTTCTTTGATTAATCCGATTTAATATTTTGTTTTTAAGTTTATATTATAATATTTAAGACTGTCATACCAATTTTTTTAGAAAAAACTTAAAGACATTTTCTATATATAAAAAATGAAGTAAAAAACTGCTTTAAATATATATTTAGATTTTTAACAGAAATCTTTTGCATTCGATGTGATCAAACATAAGAGCAAGTTCGTGCGATCCAGTCGCATTTTATTTTTAACATAATCGAATGAATTCTAAACAAAATCTGTCTAAACAGATCTTGTGTTTTTACAAAAATTTCATACAACAAACAAAAAAATCGATCTGAGATCGATTTGAAATGGTTGTTTGGAATTCGACGTAAATATTGTATATACATACCTACCTATATATTTAAAGTTTAAAAAATTGTAAACAAATTTGAATTTTAATAGCAGAATTCTGCTAAATAAATAAATAAACTGATATTTATAAAATCTATATCAATCTTTGCAAATAATATTAGGGGTATTCACGATCTGTCTTGTAAAATTGTAAAATTTTATTTTTTTTACAACAGACTGTGAACACACCTTTACTAATCTGCAGCAACACTGAAGCAAATGTCAAAATCTATTTCACATTTATTCTGAAGAAGGCTTAGTTTGTGTTAAAATAATCTTACACTCTTGTATTTTTCTGTTACAAGGGGTATTCAAGATCTGGTGTACCGTCTTGTAAAATTGTAAAATTTTATTTTTTTACAACAGACTGTGAACACACCTTTACTAATCTGTAGCAACACTGAAGCAAATGTCAAAATCTGTTTCACATTTGTTCTGAAGAAGGCTTAAGTTTGTGTTAAAAAAATCTTACACCCTTGTATTTTTCTGTTACAATAGGGGTATTCACTATCCGGTGTATCTGGTCTTGTGTCATTGTAAAAGTGTAGCATTTTGTTGCACTACAACAACAAAATATACTGTATGTCAAAATCTTACACTTTTACAATACCAGAACCCTATTAGGGGTATTCACGATCCGGTGTATCTGGTCTTGTATCATTGTAAAAGTGTAAAATGTAGCATTTTTTTGCACTACAACAACAAACTATACTGAATGTCAAAATCTTACACTTTTACAATACCCGAACCCTATTGTAACAGAAAAATACAAGGGTGTAAGATTTTTTTAACACAAATTTAAGCCTTCTTCAGAACAAATGTGAAACAGATTTTGACATTTGCTTCAGTGTTGCTACAGATTAGTAAAGGTGTGTTCACAGTCTGTTGTAAAAAAATGAAATTTTACAATTTTACAAGACTTGGTACACCAGATCGTGAATACCCCTAATAGGGTTCGGGTATTGTAAAAGTGTAAGATTTTGACATTCAGTATATTTTTTTGTTGTAGTGCAAACAAATGCTACACTTTTACAATGATACAAGACCAGATACATCGGATCGTGAATACCCCTAATAGGGTTCGGGTATTGTAAAAGTGTAAATGTGTAAGATTCAGTATATTTTGTTGTTGTAGCGCAAAAAAAATGCTACACTTTTACACTTTTACAATGATACAAGACCAGATACATCCGATCGTGAATACCCCTATTATTTCTTAAAACTTGTTTTCTTAACTCAATTTAACCGTCACAATCAAAGTATTACAACAAATAGCACTTTGTCTTAAGATAATTATGTTTAAGTAAAAAATACAATAGAAAAATTTAAATAATCATCAAATAATGGGACTGAAGTTCCCTACAACAAAATTATGGAATTCGACATAAATTGTACAAATTTCTTACCATTCACGTTCACGAAAATGTTATGTTTTTTAAAGTTGAACTGGCAGATAAATAACAGCTGATAATTCTCACACAAATACACGACTAGCTCTCCGGTAAAAGTTGCCTTAATTCGAATGCAATTTTTTGCCAATCAGAGGACAGAGACTTTCCTTACTTTCAGTTCGACTATGTCTTCTGAACGTGTTCATTATTTATAGTAAGTACTAAAATAAAGGTCAATATTTCAAAATCCGTTTGAATAAATATTTTTTATTTGCTGTTTTTTTTTTACAAAACGGCAGTCTAAAATACAAATGTTTAAATTTTTCAATGAGATTACATGATGGTTTTAATCGTTTCTACTTATTTAATAGTTGTGTACAATTATATTAGAAATATCCTGGGATATTATTATATGGATTTATATTTTTATTATATACCTACGAACGGTTGCTTTAATCTACATACATGTTTTATAAACATCTACATATGTATAGGTACATTTACTATATGGTTACCATTTTATATATATTTTATTCCATCAAGAGATTCATAAAATTTTTGGTAACCTAAATGTTGTGCAAAATTACTTACATATACATATTTAAGTTTTCGTATTAAATTTGCCTTAATAAACTTAAATTATTTTTGTTTGCCTTAGACAATTAGGCAACTACACATTTAGATCGATCACGAATATAATATATTCGTATAATAATACAAAAAATATGAAACAAACCATTTATAATTACATTTAAAAATACAATATAATTAATTTATTTTTGATCCACTTGTTTGACGGTAGAGGGTGTGCTGAGAGTTATTTTTTTTTATTCACGTTTGAAAAATTTAGTTTTTAGTTATCAGACTTCAGTGAATATTTTTCTAGGAAACCAATTTCGAGGGAATTATATCAGATTTTCTGGGTTTTGCCGTTTTGCTTGTGGTAATTTTGTTTAGGTTATGTGGATAACCTATATATTGTGTATATTTTAACAAGTCCATTTAGAATACTTTTTTTCATAAATGACTGTGTCTTTTTATTCCAGTTTTCCTCCAGGTGGTGTTTTAATCGTAAGTTACTGGTCGACACAATGAGAATACGAATTTTATGGCATACCATATTTCGGTAAGATACAAAGCCAGCTGCAGGGTGCACATAAGGTATTCAAGACGAAGTTTATAAGCTTGCAGGATTAGGATATACGATACACCCATAAAACATGGAATCGTTAGGAAGACCGAAAGTATAACTTTCCAATCTGAAAAAAGAAAAAAAGTCAGAAAAAGAAAAGATTTACGTAAGAATATAACAGTACTTCATGTTTCTTTAATTTGTGGTACAATATTGTAATATGTACAATAATAAAAATATGATATGAAATTGACACATGTAACAAGACCTTCAACATGTTTTATTACTTTAGACGATTGCCTCGAGCTGTCAAAAGTCAAAGTATTCGACAGTATTTAAAGTATATTATTTTTATTAAATTATTTTCTCAACAAAGATTCGAGTTTTAATTTTTAAAACTCAAATGCCTGTGGTCGCTCGTATCTATAGTTTAACTTACATATATGTTTTTACTTTACACAATTTCGGTTTGGTATTAAATAAAATGCACGACTTGATCGCACGCTCTTATGTTCAATCACATCTAAGTAAAAAAAATTTTAGTAGAAACAGCTCAATATGTTTTAAGTATTTTTACTTCATTTTTTAATTACAAAATTTCGAAAATTTTTTAATTACAAAATTTCGTAATTTTTTTTTCTAAAAAACAATTTCTAATGGCAATTTTATGTATTTAATAATATAAATTTAAAAACTGAATTTCGAAAAAATCGTCCACCAATTTTTGAAATATGTATTTAATATGTATAAAAATATTTTTCTATTTATTTAACTCTTTTGGATAGTTTTTGAAAATTTTGGAATGCAGTATTATTTATCAAAGGATACCTCTTACATTTTGATCGAAATCCGTTGAGTGGTTTATGAGAAATTACAAAATCAATAAAGTTGTTGTAGATAAATAGATAAATTTTATTTACAAATAATTTAATTTTACATTTCATTCATTTTTAATACGAAATAAAAAAATAAATAAAATTTTGTTTGGCCTTGGTTGGAAACCGTATGCCAGAAAGTTGTTGTATGGAAGGTATCGTTAATAACAAAATATGTAAAACAAAATATTAACCAAAATGTAGACAGTTAACACGCCGCATTTACATGCACCCCGTTATGATTTGCCAGGTCAGCAAATCATGTTCGAGCAAGTTGTAGGTTCCCACGATTGGCGAGGATCATGTATCAGCGCATTTTGAGGTAAATGCACGGAAGCCTTCAAGGTCGCTGACGCTGCGAATCATCGTGCGGCGAATGGAATTGTGATATGGTTTATTAAGTGTGGGAAGAGTTAGTCTTAAGTTAGTCTTAAAACAGGTCGGACGTGGTAATAAAGATCAGTTGATTTTAATAAATAACGGATTGTTTAATTTAAGTAAGTCGAACCGTTGGGCCTGCCCCTAGTGGGCAGGCGTTCGCGTTTTTTTTAGGATCCCTCGGAGGGAATCCTTTTACTGGCGCCCGAGCAGGGACCGGTGTCAAAGATCCTTATCCTTATTGCCTGTGAATCTGTATCAGGACCAATACGTCCTATGGGGTGCACGTCACTGTTATCATGGGAACACAGTTGACTATTTTGGATCCCTGATACAACCTTTCCGTATTAACATGGGAACATACGGATATTCTAGAAGGCTTAGGGATGGGGTGGTGGTGTCGACCGTGCCATTAGTAGGTCCACTAATCTGGACTAAACGGGATTAACACGGCTTCCCCCATGTACACCGGTTTCCGTTTGAAGGTGGACACGCCGCGTGAATTTTTAGTAACCGGTTTTTTTTGTCCTTTACAGAACACTATCCTCACTCAATCGATATAATTTGAAAAATAGTAATGATACTGTGAGTGGAAACAATTTACAACAAACAGAAAAATTGAATTAAAATTTGAATAAATATTTAATTGAAAATTTATGTGAAAAAATTAGGAAAAAAAATTTTATAAATTTGTAAAAATAAAAAAAAATTTCAACCAAATTATAAAAAGAAAAAATTACAAGTGCTATAAAAAAATTATATATCGTTGATATATTGTGCAAGAAAATTAGTCAAAAGCTAAAATAGCAAATAATTGCTGAGAAAAATTCTCAGAAAAGTGTGTGTGTGCCTTAGTGAAAAAAAAAAGAAAAGAAATTTAAATATTGCAAGCTAAAAAGGCTTGAGATTAAAAATAATAAATAATCATTCACGAAAACTGTGTGCCTGTGTCTGAAGTAAGGTAAGTCCACATTTATCTAACGTATTATAGAATGGATCAAGTAGCGCAGCAAATAGTGGAACTAACCGGTGCCGTGAGCAATTTAATAAGCCAAATAAAGGGTCTCGATAGGAGGCTCCAGGTGATCGAAGATAATGCCAGTTCGGCAAATTCAACTGTCCCTTCGGTGGCGGTTCATGACGTTAGCCGTGGCCCTGAGCTCATTCCTCCACAAACAGAGGCTGAGCTCAAAGAAATTAGTAAATTGCCTGACTGCGTTAAGGAGCTTAGAGTGTTTGATGGTAATCCGACGCAATATGTATCTTGGATACATATTGTCGAAGCTATTTTAAAAGACTATGACATAGTCAAAAACAAACCGATTTACAGGGCGATACTACAACATATTCGCCAGAAGGTTAGGGGTAGTGCAGATGCTGCACTTGTTTCGTATAACATTTTTGATAATGATTGGGCGGCCATCAAGGAATGCCTTTCTCTGCATTATGCAGATAAAAGAGACATGCGTACGCTGGAGCACCAACTTAACCAGCTTACGCAGAAGAACTCGAAGTTAGATGAGTTCTATGCGTCTGTTAATCATCAGCTTTCGCTGATGATCAACAAGATTAAAACTAAGACATACAGCCAAGAAACCGTCACGGCTTTGGTAGAAACGTACCGAAATAGGGCTCTAGATGTATTTGTGCGTGGCCTCAACGGCGATATTTCACGAATGCTTATCATTCAGCGGCCTAGGACCCTCCCGGAAGCATATTCCGCTTGCTTAGAGATACAAAATCTCAATTACCGAAGTAACTCTATTCATGTCAACTCCTTTTCTAATACAATTACCGCTCCTCTGAACCAGAACTTCAAGAACTTAGAATTTAAATCCTATTTACCTCCGAGAAGGGCGCAACAGAATTCTGCAGAGAGACCTAATAGGTTCGCCTGGAGCTCTCCTCGCGAAAATGGTCCTCCTAGGACTGGGCCAAAACCATTGCCGAAAATGGAAGTTGACCGAAGTGTTCGAAGCAAACAGGTCAACTATATAAATCGCCCAAAATCACAAAATCCGTTTAAACGTAGAGCGACTTCCGAAAACTTTCCTAACAAGCAGCAACGTCTGTATAATATAGAAGTGGAAAATGAAGTTGATTTAGAGGAATATTCTGCTTCTGCAGAAGAGGCTGCTTGTGAGGAGATAAATTTTATGACAAGGGGTCATCCAGCGTACCATACATAGAGTACGCAACCAAGGATGGAGCCTTGCTGAAATTCCTTGTTGATACGGGGGCCAACAAGAATTTCGTAAGTTCAAAAATCAACCAACCCACTATTTCACTTGAAAAACCATTTAGTGTACAGTCCGCTGCGGGAAAGATTACAATCTCAGAATATGTCAAGGGAAGATTCTTCACTGAAGCCGGTAACGATACAATAATAAAATTCTTTGTCCTCCCGGGGTTAGATTCTTTTGATGGGATTATTGGGGATGACACGCTGAAAGAACTTGAAGCTGTCATTGATAGGAAAAATAATTTGCTCACAATAAATTCCGGTATTAAAATTCCATTGAAAGAAAAAATATCACGACAAGTAAATGTAGTCTTTAGTGAAGATCTTACTAGTGAAATTAAGCAAGAGTTACAGTCATTGGTCGAGAAATACAACTCACTCTTTGGGCCAATTAATGTCAACGAAGTAATTGATTCTTCAATCCAGGCTGAAATTAGAACTAATACAGACGAACCTGTATACACAAAGAGCTATCCCTACCCATCTAGCTTAAGAGATGTAGTTGAGGATGAAATAAATAAACTTCTCGATGAAGGAATTATAAGACCTTCAAGGAGTGCTTATAATTCTCCAATCTGGGTGGTGCCCAAAAAACCCAAGGCAAACGGTGAAAAACAATTTAGGATGGTCATTGACTATAAAAGATTGAACAGTGTCACAATTTCCGATGCATATCCAATACCGGATATAAATGCCACACTTGCTAGTCTAGGGAATGCGCGATACTTTACAACTCTAGATTTAACTTCGGGATTTCATCAGATCTCTATGAAACCCTCAGACATCCCAAAAACAGCATTTTCGACTATGAATGGCAAATACGAGTTTTTGAGATTGCCTTTCGGGCTCAAGAACGCACCAGCTATTTTCCAACGTACAATCGATGATGTACTCAAGCCATTCATAGGAAAAATATGTTATGTTTATATCGACGATATAATCGTTTTTAGTGAAAATGGTAAGAAACACTTGGAAAATCTTGAAGTGGTACTGAAAAGGCTCGATGAAGCCCACTTGAAAGTAAATCTCGAAAAAACCCATTTCATGGACACGAGCGTAGAATTTCTTGGGTATGTCATAACACCTGATGGTATACGACCAGATAGTGGTAAGATTGAGGCGATCCAGAACATACAACCTCCTATAAATCTGAAGGAACTTAAATCATTCCTCGGACTTACATCCTATTACAGGAAATTCATTCGAGACTACGCCAAGGTCGCCAAACCCCTGACTAACTTAACGAGGGGAGAGAATGCCCAAGTTAAAGCTAACCAATCAAGAAAAATCCCCGTCAGATTGGATGAGTGTGCGTTGAAGGCTTTCAACGAATTAAAAATACTCCTTACTTCTGCTGAAGTCCTGGCGTTCCCGGACTTCAACATACCATTCATTCTGACGACCGACGCCTCAAATATAGCAATTGGCGCAGTCTTGTCTCAAGAAAAAGCTGGCAAGGAAAAGCCCATAGCCTTCATTTCCAGATCCCTGAGTTCTACTGAAGAAAACTACGCTACAAACGAGAAAGAAATGTTGGCAATAGTCTGGGCTTTAGACAACCTAAGATCTTATCTCTACGGAGCGAAAAAAATCCGCATATTCACCGACCATCAGCCGCTGACTTATGCCCTAGGCAACCGTAATTACAATGCGAAGCTGAAGCGTTGGAAGGCGAGGATAGAGGAATATAACTGCGAATTGATTTACAAACCCGGTAAATCAAATGTCGTAGCGGATGCACTCTCAAGGCTTAGAATTGGTAACGAACACTTAACCGTCTCAGCTGAAGCTGAAATGGAATGTCAAGTGAATTCGCTACACAATAATTCCTCAACCGAAACCGCCTCTGAAAAAAATTCTTTAACAAGTGACAATAGATCCCAGACTGACACAGCTTTGGAGCATTGCTCCTCCACAGAACCCCCAGACCATGAGACGTCTTCCACTGAATCTGCTAATGAAACAATGCATAGTGCAGAGCAGGACGCGACAGA
Source organism: Philhelius pedissequus (assembly GCA_910595825.1). Lineage (NCBI taxonomy): Eukaryota > Metazoa > Arthropoda > Insecta > Diptera > Syrphidae > Philhelius > Philhelius pedissequus. The sequence goes on along the minus strand of OU343161.1, from coordinate 204,240,805 downwards.
CCTGATTCCGCACGTCGAGGTACCCCTTAACGTTTTTCGGAATCAGATAATTATAAATGTGTCAAATCAGCAGGTTGACTCTCATGAGGAACCGCACCCCGGATACTTGAGACACTATTTTGCAACCCCTTATTTAGATAAAGTAGCCTTGACAGACATTCTGAAAGCGAGACTACAGCCTAGTATTATCAACGGTATTAAGATTCCGGAACCGTGTATGGAGCTACTGCAGAATGTCTATTTGGAAACCTTTTCCAACTATAAGATCAGACTAACCCAAAGATTGGTGCAGGATGTCAAGGACGAAAACCAAGTGTGGGAACTTATTAGCAAAGAACATAAAAGAGCACACAGGAATGCTCGAGAAAACAAAGAACAACTTCTCGAGAAATATTATTTCCCAAAAATGAACAGCTTAATAACACGCTATGTGAAGTCCTGTGACATCTGTCTTACCAATAAATACGATAGGCATCCTGCAACTCCAATGTTTCAGCCTACCCCGATTCCGTCATATCCCTGTGAAATACTTCATATGGACATTATGGAAATCCAAGGGGAAAAATTTATTTCATGCATTGACAAGTTCTCTAAATTTGCCAAATTATTCCATATAAGAAATAAATCTTCTCTCCATCTAAGAGATAAAGTGATAAAAATTCTTCACTATTTCACTGTCCCAAAGATACTTGTCACGGACAATGAGAGAAGTTTCCTTAGTCCCATAATGGTTAACTTCATTAAAGTGCTAGGTATTCAAATGTATCAGACTCCCGTCAACCGGAGTGAAGTTAATGGACAAGTGGAAAGATTCCACTCAACCATTCTAGAAATCTACCGATGCTTGAAAGTTGAATACAAAGAGCTTAAACTAAGGGAACTGATAAATATCTCTGTTGATCGTTATAACAACACGATCCACTCTATTACTCAACGAAAACCATCTGATATATTTTTTAACAGAAGTACCAGAGTGAACTTCCAAAATATGGCAAATTTCAGAGTAAACGTTAACCAAGAGCTTAGGGAAAAGCTACGACAAAAACAAAAACCAGAAATGCATGGTTTAATAAAAATAGGACAATCCCTAAGAAATTCAAAAAAGGTGATATAGTTTACACTACCTTCAAGAGGATTCAGGGCAAACATAAACCACTGTACCGGAAGGAAGTGGTGGCTAGGGATAATAAAGTTACTATCATAACAGACACAGGGCGCAAAATACATAAGGCACAAGTTCGAAATGCATAAATTATAAGGCACACACTACACCATACACCCAAATGGGAAAGCTAGCACTATAACAAAGAAAGCACATTCAAAAAATGTTACAAATGTAACAAAATGTACAATAAAGTACAACAAATTGTATATCCCAAAATTATGGGAAAAATCACATACCTATGTATATACATAAAACACAAAATTAAGTACTAATGAAATGTACATTCCACCACTGACAATATATATATGAAATATATAAATATAATTTGAATTATAAAATATATACAATATTAGTATATATATATATGTATATATATAAAAAAAAAAAAAAAAAAAAAAAAAAAAAAAAAAGAGGGAAGGATGATTGTATCCTTAATACATAAACCCCAAAAAACCTAATAAACAATTTTCTTTATAAACATAAACCCCAAAAAACCTAATTAAAAAAAAAAATTTCTTTTTTTAAAAAAAAATTTCTTTTTTTAAATAATTACCTATGATTACATATGCTTATTAATACTTTTAATTTTTATCTTTTTCCATTATCTAATGATTTTTAATTCCATAGGACTTATTTTTATTATTAGTGTAATAATATAAAATTGTTTCAGCTTAATCAATATTTCATAATATAACTTGTATAACTTGTAATTTTAAAAAATTATCTCTTTCCTACACAAATAAGACTAACCATTATGATGGCAACAATCGCTGAGGGCGTAAACATCTTCGACTACAAAGCACCACTTATTTCCCTAAAAGAAGGCAGAGGATGGATAATAGACGGCAACTTCAAGCTGATACACGTGATTGACCTTGGCCATTTCGAAGAAATGCTGTCGAAATTGGAAACAATTATAGATACCAATCTTAAAGAACAGGATCGCAAACCATTAATTCAGTACCACCTCAAGCAAACTAAGGAGCGTATAGATCTCTTGAAAGGTAAATCGCTTAGAAAAACAAGATCAATAAACTGGATAGGAAGTGCTTGGAAGTGGATAGCGGGCAACCCTGATGCCGCAGACTGGGATCAGATCCTTCGAACTGAAGAACAAATTACGCTTAACAATAATCAACAATACAAGATAAACAGCAAAATTTTCGGAATAACTGCCGAAATAACTGGAAAAATCAACCTTCTCATAAGCAGAGTAAACGATGGTATAAAGGATACGATTTCCGGCAGAATTGAACAGGACATTATAAATGAAATACTCGTTGTCAAAGGAGAAATAAATGAAATAATACGTGCCTGCCAGATTGCGAAAAAAGGTCTGATTAACACCAATCTACTGGATAAGGAAGAAATTACTAGGCTTATCAACGAAGTTGAAACTTTACCGTATGCTAACGAGATCGAGGCAATAGAGTATGGTACACCAGCAGTTTTTACGAACGAGACGATCTTGCTCTACATATTATCAATGCCTAAGGTTAGAAAAGATGAATTTAACCTCCTACAAACAAGAGCATCGATCATAGAGAACAAGCAAATCGATCTTAATTTTAAAAGAATGCTTGTAAACCACGAAGAGACGTACGGCATCATAGACAATTGCCTTTCGGTAAGCAACACGACAGTTTGTAGCGAAACAGCATTAGAAAAGGTACCTGAAGATCATTGCGTGGCTAAACTATTAAAAGGAGGTTCGGCAACGTGCACATACCGTACAAACACAAGGGAGGTTATTGAACTCATCAATCCGGACACTATCTTCCTGACTAATTTTAAGGGTGAGGTCAAGTCCAATAATATCCAGAGATTTCTGGAGGGGACCTTTATCCTACAGATTCAAAACGAAACGGTACAATTGAATAACCAAACTTTTCAAAGCCACACGGTAACAGCTCTACAAGCCCTTCCTCCAGTACTGACGAGCATCACCAAGCAGGACAACAAAGTAGATCTGGGCTATGTCCACAATATCGGTCTAACGAACATCGAACGTCTTAGTAACTTGGACGAAAGATTTAAAATCTCTCTTATCGCAGAAGCTCTGATTATCCTATTATTCGTTATTACTATACATTACCTTTGGAGGAAGATGCACCCGAAAATCAACTTTCCACCAATACAAACATCAGCGCACTTGTTTCCTATCAGAGGTCAGTATCCTACCCCACGGAATCAACCAAACCAGTCCTGCAATTCTGACGTCACAACTGATCTACGGGACGTAGATCTTTGAAGGGGGAGGAGTTAACACGCCGCATTTACAT